>OX493402.1:17334135-18584135 GCA_950371165.1 Lacanobia oleracea
AGCATGGTCGAGTAGTGAAGATGAATCAGAAGATAAATCAAAAGATGAGGCAGAAGATGAATCAGAAAATGAGTCAGAAGATGAATCAAAGGAGTCAGTAGAAGAATCAAAAGATGAGGCAGAAGAAAAATCAAAAGATGAGTCAGAAGAAGAATCAAAAGATAAGTCAGAAGATGAATCAGTCGTTCCGGAAGAAAACGAATCTGCTGTCATTGAGTCAGAGTAAGGAATAGTGTTCATGGCCGCCATTTAATTTTGTTAAAAGATTTTTTCAAACTTAAAATTAACCAAATATTTTAACCGCTACTATGTAAACGCTGCTTGTTATTTAGTTATTTTCAACTTTGTGAAACGGCCTGCCATAGTACCTACCTAAGGTACTACATACAATTATGTAGGTAGTAAATGACTTTATTTCTCACACTCACACTAAGGGCGAAAGAAATGTGATTAACCATGAATCATTAATAAATGAATATGAATTTAATATTACTTTATAACAAACTTTATCACATTTTTATTAACCCGTGACCAAAAAAAACTCGCTCTTACTAAGTTACTTATAAAGTTTTAATTCAAGTTAAAACGATGTAGAAGTAATGCTTATTTGTCCAATAAAACGCTTGATTTAATTTTTTTTGTTATTTTTTTGCTTAATTAATCCCTATACATTTAAGTTTGATGCCACCAACTGCATCAGACTGTTTGTGAAAAGTGACTTGCAGTGGATTACCTGGGTGACACCCGGGGCAGATAATGAGGCGTCACCCCCCAAATAGACCCCCTCTTGATAATATTGTGGTTGTAGCTTTCGTTCTCCCGATTATCTCGCGGTTTGCTATTTCCCAGAAGTACTGTTTGATGAGAGCGATAGAATTTGTGTGTAAGGCGAGCGGTTTGATTTTCTTTTGATTATTATTCATGCTCAAATAAAATTAACTTTGTTGACTGATTCAGGTAAACTCAAGAACTAAGAGAGAGTAGAGTGCAACATCGAATATTTTTTTTTATTGCATCTCACCTTGGGTAGGTTTTAGTTTGTTTTTAGTCATTTCCGTCTACTGCTGAACGTAAGCCTCCCCCAAAGAGCGCCAACCATCCCGGTCTTAGGCAGTCCGCATCCATCCGCTGCCAGCCACCTTCGTTAAATCATCGATCCATCATGCCGCAGGGCACCCCACACTACGTTCGCCATAAGTCATAAGTCATTTATTAATTTGTTAACATAGGTACCATAAATAGTTGTTATAAAAATAAAATAAAAGTGCGCTATGTCATGCCAGAAAGCGTACAAAAATTCATTGATTTTAAAATTTTAAACATAATAACATTAATTGATTGTAAATAGGATTAATTATTCTCCTTTAAACTAAAAATAAAACAAAATAAACAAAAAAAACTATAAATGCCAAAAATAATGTCAACAAAAAGAGGAAAGAGAAGTAAAAATAATAATTAAAATATGTAATACAAAAATGTCACGTACAATGTCAAAAGAAAATTAATAACAAACCAGGTCAATTAGTTCAAACTATGGTAAACAACAGTCATCACATTTCGTCTGTCAAAAATTTCGAAATGCTATAATATGCCCTATTCAACAGTAAGGTTTTAAGCCTTTTCTTAAACAAGTTTATGTTTAATTCTTTAATTGAACTAGGTATGTGGTTGTAAATGATTGGTGCCATACACAAAACGCTTTTTTTCATTAATGCTGTGTGGGACCTTCTTACGCACAAGTTATTGTTCTGTGGTCGAATTCGTTTGCCATACAATGACATTCTGGTAAACAGGTAAATACCGCTACCTTAAAAAATGTATAAACAAGGAAATGTCAATAATTGGTATTGGTAAAGAAAGGTTTACATGATTCTAAACTGTGAAGTCTGAAAATTGACCTAATGCACCTTTTTTGTGCTTTAAAAACTATTTCCCTGTTGGTTGAGTTACCCCAGAAAATGACACCATACCTCAATACTGAACTCACCAAACCGTGATATGCTGTGACTAAAGCATCGACGCTAACTACTGGGGTCAGTACTTAACGTCGATAGGGGCATAAGATGATTTGCTAATTCGTTTAGTTAGATCCTCCGTATGTGCTTTCGGGTCTAATTTTTTGTCAATCGTCAAACCTAGGAATTTGGATGTATCTACCTGTGTTATAAGTTTATTATTACAGCATATAGTCATTTTGGTATTCGCACGTTGGCTAAACATCTTTAGTTTCGTCATATCAATATTAATTTTAAGATTATTATTATCTAACCATTTCACTATGGAGGTTATTGTCTGAGTAACAACATCACTGTGGTTTTGGTCACCAGTATTCTTAATGGTCACAGTGCTCATCATCAGCAAACAGTGACATTGGGTGACTTGTTACTTTTGGCAGATCATTTATATATAATAAAGAGCGGGGACCCCAGGACGCTGCCTTGGGGTACACCATAAGCAACTGAGCGATGAATAGACTTATAGGTACGTTGGCATTTCATGTTGGAATCTTTATAAGTTACTTCAAAGTACTGTTTCCTATTCCGCAAAAATGAATTTATTAAATTGAGGACATTCCTTCTGACACCGTACGCATCTAGTTTACCCAGCAAGATATTGTGATCGACTTATTGAAAGCTTGAGTCATGTCACAATAAATTGAACAAACAGGTATTCTTTTGTCAACATTCGTGATGACATTGTTCAAAAAGTCATATATTGCCATATTGATGGTTTTGTTTTTTCTGAAGCCTTTCTGTTCGTCACTTAATATATTATTTTTATCCAGATATTTAAAGATTTGATTATAAATATATTTTTCAAATATCTTCGATATTACTGGCACAAGCGCTATGGGTCTATAAGACTCCATAGATTGCTTGTCATTGTTTTTAAACAATGGTTTAATTACAGCTATTTTAAGATTGGTTGGATAAGTACCATGTTATATGCACAGATTAAGAATGTGACTTAAATGTCCTCTAATGCAGTTTGATACATGTTTAATTACTTTGGTAGCGATACCATCATTACCTACACTGCCGGATTTTTGTAAAGTTTTAATTATAGCATTAATGTCATTTTCATTGCTTGGTGCCATAAACATCGAGTTTCTATTCTTTTCTATATTAGAAGTCACTTGTATGCCGCAATTTGTTATAGGTTTTATTTTATCAACAAAGAAGTCATTAAATGCAATCGCTATATCAAGTGGATGTATCACTATTTTATCTCCGATTTTAATGCTACGGATTAAATTATTATCGGGCCTATTCAATTTAGTTTGGTTAATTATTTCCCACGTAGTTTTAGACTTGTTAGTTGATGATTTGGTCTTGTGGTTATTCTGAGCACGTTGCGTTAATTTAATTATTTTATTATAAACTGCTGAGTACTTTTTAAATGATTTTTTGTCTTGTTCATTGCGGTGCAGTCTGTAACGCCACAAGAGAGCTCTCTTTTTCTTGCTACATGTTTTGATACCCCGGGAGACCCATAGGGGTCTTTTGTGTAATCTTGTAGTGATACGCTTAGCAACGGAACTCTTCAATTACTTAATGACATCAAATTTTGCGGGATTGCTGAAATCGCATGACTGTTTATTGTTTACACCAGTTCATAAAATAATATCACGCCAGTACGCTGTGAATTACGCAGACCTACCACTAAAAAGTGAAAATAAAAAAAGAGGTGATTTTGGTTATTTTTTCGTTTTTTTGACCCCGACTTCCGAAATTAAAGTTATTTTGTACTTTGTAGTGTTTTATTTTTGGAATCCAGTTGTATTTTCTTAAATATGTACCTATTCCTTCTGCATTAGTTCTTGTCTGTTCTGAACGGTAGTAATTATTTTTGACTTTTTAAATGTTCACATTTATTTTTTTCGCGTTGGGGGTTTCTTAAATGAATTTTTATTTTAACATTTTTATAAGTTAAACATAAATGTTTAACTTATAATTTACTTCCCGCCGTTCGGCTTCGGTCTTATACTTAAACTACGCAATGGATTTAAACGCGGCTCTCTCTCACTTAGGGAATTTCTTCCGGAAAGTTTATACATTAATTAAAATTATAAATACTTAGTGTAGAATTGTCGATGTTTTGCCGAGTGTCCGAAAAGCGATTTTCTGACGCATTTTTAGTAAATATTATCTGTGCGAAAAAGGCAGGTCGCTAGTATTTATACTTATAAGTCGCAGCCAACTGACTTAGTCAGCCGTATAATTAGCTGCCTAAATGCCTAGCGGCTAGCCAATGCGTCTAATTTAACATTTAATGTACGGGCTGGCAAATGCTTAGGCCATTCATAAAACTGGGTAACCATCTGACGAAGGGTTTAAAGGTACCTATAACCTGTGCGTCATATTTTGGTACACACATTTATCTACCTAACATCTACACATACAATAAAATAGTTATAAATAAGCATCAAGGAAAAACTTCCGGATAAAATACAATGCAAAATAAAATGACGACTAATATTGATAATGAGATTTCCGGCTTCCTGCGTACTATGTCACATACGAATATATTTATTTATACGGTGATATTATTAGCCTTCGACGTTGGTGACCGTAATAAATTATTTTACAATACAAACCCAATTCCGACGGTAGGTACAAGGCGGAACATTGCTGACCCGTCATCAGGCAGGACTTATTTCTCAAAATTAAATAGAAAACAATTAACTGCTAAAGTAAACTTTAATTTAAAGTAAATAAAATAAAATATTCCATACCTATCCAAAAAAATTATGGTAGGTATATTTTTAGTTTACGTATTCCAGCGGCTTCCCATATAGGCTTATTGTGTTAGTGTTGCTGTTTGTCAATACTTTCGTATTGTCTTCGTTCATTTTGAGACCCACTTTTTCACTTTCTTCACTTAGTGAGCATATCATTTTTACTAGTTTCTTGCTTGTTTCAGCGAAGAGGACGATGTCATCAGCGAATCTCAGATGTGTAAGTTGCCTCCCATTTACTGTAATTCCATCTGACTGCCAGCTTAGATGGTCGAAGGTTGAGGGACAGAGGATCACCCTGTCTCACTCCTCGGCAGATTGATATTTTCGGGCCGCGTTTTTCCATTTTGACTCTGCTGGAACTGTAACTGCTGAACTGTCCATTGTATATGCTTTTTAGTATCTTTATGTAGTTTCCATAAATTTGGCATTTTTCCAGGGCTTCCCATATGGAGTTGTGTAAGATCGTGTCGAACGCTTTAGCATAGTCTATGTAAACTGGTCTATTGAACTCTTTATATTTTTCTATGACCTGTATGTAGTCAACTGTAGAAAAGCTGGAGCGAAAACCTGCTTGTTCAATCGGCTGGTGTTCGTCAATTTTTGAACACAGTCTGCTTTGTATAATTGACGTAGGTAAATAATTCAGGTAGTGTACACCGGATCACCAACAGGCAGAAGCGGAGTGGCCGTAGTGCTGTCTAAAGACCCTCAGGATGGACTCCTTGAAGTAGACCGATGCAGCGACCGGTTGATGCGAGTTAGGGTGCTGATCGAAAGGTCGGTAACAAACCTAATCAGCGCCAATGCTCCTCAAACTGGTTGCTGTGAGTCTGAAAAGGAGGCCTTCTGGGATGAGTTTGAGGACGTATTACGCGCTATTTCGAATTTTGAAGGTGTTTTGGTTGGGGTATCTCAACGGTCACGTAGGTCAGTTTGCTGGAGAGCACGAACGTGTTCACGGTGGTTTTGGGTATGGCAAGACCTGCGCTGTGTCTGACCTAGCCATCGCGAACACATTCTTTCAGAAGAAGCCCCAGCATCGTACCGTAGTGGTACCTACTCAACCCAAACAGATTACCTGCTGGAGTGACGGTGCCACATTGGCAAGGTTACCAACTGCAAAGTCATCCCAGGCGAAAGCCTAACGGCTCAACACTGCCTCCTTGTCCTGGACTGGAGAAGAAAGTGATCAAGAAACGCAAACCCCGCACTAAGTGGTGGTTGCTTGATGGTCCTAAACAGTCGGACTTCATCGCGGAGGTCGAGAATCTCGAGATCAGTGATCCGCATGAGTCTGTTCAAGAGATCTGGAGTAGGATCCATTCAGCAATCACCGCTGCGGGTAAGCGCGTCCTTTGCACTTCTCTTGGTGGCCGCACCATAGACAAGGAGACACGTGGTGGTGGGATGACGGGATGCAGGAGGTGACTCGGAAGAAGAAGGGTTTTTTTAAACAGTAGCAAGAGTCCAACTCTCCGAATGACAAGGGCCTGCATATGGAGCTGCTAAGCGCGCTTGCAAAAAAGCTGTAGCCAGAGCCCGCAGTAAAAGTCTGTCGCCCTTATACGACAAGCTGGAAACTGCGGAGGGGCAAAAACTTATTTTTAATCTGGCGCGTGCCCAGGAGAAAGCTACACGGGACATTAGCAAATGTCTCTGTGTAAGGGACGCCCAGGGTAAACTGCTCTACGATACCCAGTCTGTTAAGGAGAGATGGTGTACATACTTCGCGGAGCTGTCTAACAAACAGCATCCCTATAACCTTCCTCCCGAACCGCCTCCTAACCTTGGACTTATTTCCCCTATTTCCTCCAACGAAACACGCATTGCTCTTCGCCACATAAAGAACCGGAAAGCGGTCGGGCCTGACAATATGCCAATTGAAGTGTGGAAGGCGATGGGCCCACACAGTGTGGATCTTCTGACGGAACTTTTTAACTGCATCCTGATCACCAAGGGAATGCCGAACCAGTGGCGATTTAGCCTGATCATCTCTGTTTACAAAGGCAAAGGTAGTGTACAGGATTGTAGTAGCTACCGCGGTATCAAGATCATATGCCACACCATGAAGCTCTTCGAGCGCATCATTGACACACGGCTCCGTAGCGAGTGCACTGTCTCTGAATGTCAATATGGCTTCCGGGTGGGTAACAGCACCATAGACGCAGTGTGCATCTTACGGACTCTGGCTGAGGCTTATAGAGAGAGAAGGAGAGCTTTGCATATGGCCTTTTTAGACCTGCAGAAGGCCTTCGACTATATACCTCGGCAGTCCATCTGGTGAGCACTTTGCTTTAGGGGCGTTCCCGAGGCCTATATTGACATTATTAGAGACATGTATCGAGATTCCGTGTCCTCCGTCCAGACCGCTGTTGGCGAATCCAATGGCTTCCCAATATCTGTTGGCGTTCACAAAGGCTCCACTCTTAGTCCGTTCTTGTTTAACGTGTTGCTCGATGTAGTTACGGCAAACATGCAAGATCAGCCTCGATGGCTAATGATGTATGCCGATGACATCGCCCTCGTTAATCAGAACAAAGATCATCTTGAGCGCAAAGTTAACATTTGGAAGGACACGCTTGAAAACGGTGGTCTGAGACTAAATGTGGCGAAGGCTGAGTACATGTCCTGTGGCAGCACGGATTCAAACACTATTCGAATAGGTTCGGACCTGATCACACCACATCACCATGAGAAGGATGTTCAAGATCGGGCAAAGTGGAGGAAGCTCAGTCGGAAGGCGGACCCTGACAATGGCCGGGATTAACGCCTGGTGGAAGAAGAAGATTAGGACAGCCATGGTTCATTAATACAAACGGACCATTTTTTTCATGTATTATTAATTAATTTTACAATCATCGATCGTCTAGATCTCGCTGAGTAGATTACAAAAGTATGTGACAGTAGTATTCAATATCCATTCATCTATACATATAATAAAGCAGTAGAGACCATGATTTCTGTACATTAAACAAAAATACCAAAATCGAGTAGGGGTTATCAAAGAAAAGCTGTAGAACACAAAAAGAGTATTTTTTTTGTCTGTCTGTCTGTCTGTACAAGCTAATCTCCGAAAATACTTAACAGATTTTGCTGGGGTTTTCAAATTTAGATTAAGCTTTTTTCTGAGCAACATTGGTCGTAGTTTAATTAAAATTGGTGGCCGGAAAGAAAAAAAGTTATGGACATTTAAAGATTTTAAAATTACGTATTAACGTTTTTCGAAATGTTTTGTTCAACTTTCAACAATTCGTTCACTTTAACCTTTAAAAACATATCCTTAGAAATTGTAATCATCCAGCTATATCTTCAAGGAGCTGGGCAGTCCATAACCAAAACATTTTATGTGATCGACTATTTAGACTAAAGGTGAGACGGTACTTCACGCCGGAACAGCTGCTCAAACTCAATCAAGCGCAAGTTCGATCGTGTATGGAATACTGCTCTCATCTTTAGGATGGATCTGCCAGATACCAGCTGGTAGTAGTGGGGTTGGTCTCAAGTATTTGGGTAGCATTATCTATACTTCTAGCCTCTTCCTCGTGTCGTATTCCTCATTGCTGAGGGTCGTATACTTCTACACCAATATTGTAAAGCTGAATAGCTTGTTTGTTTTTTTGGTTGAACGCGCTAATCTCAGGAAATACTGGTACGAATTGAAAAACTCTATTAGTGTTGAACAGCCCATTTATTGAGGAAGGTTTGTAGAATATAGCCTAGCGCTATAACTAATAGGAGCGAAACATTAATGAAAAACATGACGCAAACTCAGTTGCGCGGGTTATCTAGTCACAAATAAATGTGCCCTCGACTCTGAAGTTAATCCAAGTAATCGGCACCGGCCGATATTATACGGCAAATAAATATATGGGGCTTAATAAAGAAAGAAAATTATCTTTATTGGCATTATACAAATAACACCTTAAAATAAAATAAATAATTAAAAATATTAACGCCAAAAGAGCCTCAGCTTAGCATAATTCAGCTGGCAACACAAGGTATACCACCTGACGCTGATTTTCAGCTGCAGCCCACGAGTGCCAGAGCGCGAGCGCGAGTGTGTGAAGCTAAAATATTTGAAAATTGATACAGTCTTCGGAGCCATATAGGCTGAAAGAGGGTTAAATACCCAATAGTATTTTGGTATCATTGGGTATTTAAGTTTGTTTTACAACCGCCCATTTTCTTAAACAAGAAGTGTTGAAAATTAAAATGCTTGCGTCACTAACAACAAACATTGTTTATATTTCAGTGTTAGCAGTATCCAATAAATACCCAAACAACTTGAGTTTTCCTCTAGTTTAGGGAATTCTCCACACGTTGGCAACGCTGATATGGATTTTTTCTATTTCAACGTCATTCTGACATTTGCATATTTGACTTTTCTTCGATACGTTTTTTATTGTATTGTATTGTTTTTTTCTTAATTTCTAAAAAAATAATGGAAACCGTTCTTCCAAATTTTTATATTAATCGGAAACGAGGCGCCACTGTCGTATGTTTACACGATTCCACCCCAAAAGTCTCCGAAATAACATGAAAATCAAAAGGTCGATGGTTATGATATAAACCAGAACATCTTATTGTTATTATAATAAGACGTTACCCGATAAAATAATAACAATAATAGCTTGTGCAGTCCGTCCGTTGCCTAACTGGAAATCTTCAAGGCCGAACGGGCTGCACAATTTCTGGATTAAATGGTTTACGAGATCGCACACTTGCTTGGCGTCTCAATTCCAGTCTGCCTTAGAGTCTGGGTCGCTACTCCAGTTTTTAACTACAGGAATAACCCACCTGCTCCATAAATCAGGTAGTACTGCGGAACCTAAAAATTATAGACCGCTCACGTGTTTACCGATGGTCTATAACGTTCTTACATCCATTTCAGGCCTAAGATTAATAGTCATATTAACAATAACAACATCATGTCTGCCTCTCAAAATGGATGTAGGAATGGGTCCCGCGGTACTAAGGAGCTACTCCTTATTGATATGGCAATTAGTCAACAGGTTCGGCGTTCCCGAAAGGATCTGTCGACATGCTGGATAGACTATAAGAAGGCCTATGACTCGGTGCCTCATACATGGCTCATGAGGGTGCTAGAATTGTATAAAGTTGATGCAACGCTACGCACCTTCCTGATGTCGTGTATGGGGCAATGGAGGACAGTGCTTCGCTATTCAGGATGTCGAAATATCCAGAGGAATAGCGAACCGGTAAGGATCGAGCGGGGTATATTTCAGGGCGATAGTTTGAGTCCACTTTGGTTTTGTCTAGCCTTGAATCCTCTTAGCACACTGCTGGAGAATACAGGACTAGGCTATCGGTTGAAGAGAGGTGGTCAGGTTCTATCTCACCTCCTTTACATGGATGATCTGAAAATCTTTGCCCCCACTAATCTGCAACTGATGGAGCTACTGAAGGTAACTGAAACATTCAGTAACGCCATCACGATGGAGTTTGGTGTGGACAAATGTGCGGTCATGCGTGTAAAGCGAGAAGAGATTATGGAATCCGTGGGAACTCAACTCTCGGATTCCATAAACCTGAGATCCCTCTCTCCAACTGAAACTTGCAAGTATTTGGGTATGTCGGAAGCATTAGGTATCAATGTTACTGACATGAAGCAATCGTTGAAGGAGCGCTTCTTTGGCTGCCTGAAGAAGGTTTTTAATAGCCTTCTATCAGGTGGAAACAAGGTGTGCGCCTTCAACGGTTGGGTCATGCCGGTATTGATGTACTCTTTCGGCGTACTCAAATGGACTCAAACGGAACTTGACGCCCTGGATAGGCGGGTCCGCACTCTGCTTACTGCATATCGAATGCATCATCCACGGTCGTCGGTAATGAGACTGTATATCCCCCGAAAGTGTGGAGGTCGAGGCTTTTTAAACGCTAAGACTCTCCACAATCGCGAGATATGCAGTCTTAGGGAATATTTCCTAGCTGTCGACGTGGGTATGATACGAGATGTAGTGGTGGTAGACAAGGGACTCACCCCGCTCTCCTTGGCAAATGAGAACTGGCGCAAACCTGCGGTGCTTGACACTAACGATCGCAGGGCGGTATGGCAGAGTAAGGAGCTTCACGGACGCTTTTTCCGGGCCCTACATGGGCTCGACGTAGACCAACTAGCGTCCGTAGCCTGGCTGCGTTTCGGTGATCTTTTTGGAGAAACCGAAGGTTTTGTTTGTGCAATTATGGACGAAGTTATCATGACGAATAACTACCGGAGATTTATTGTGAAAGACGGCACGGTCGACATATGTCGGGCATGTCACCGTCCGGGAGAATCAATTCGCCACATTGTCTCTGGTTGTTCTCGTCTAGCTAACGGAGAATACTTGCATAGGCACAACCTTGTAGCCAGGATTATCCATCAGCAACTTGCTCTGAAATACTCTCTTGTGGAGTCGGAGGTGCCATACTATAGGTATGCGCCCGACCCAGTTCTCGATAATGGCAATATCACATTGTACTGGGATCGGTCCATCATCACTGACAGGACTATTGTTGCCAATAAGCCTGATATAGTGGTGGTGGACCGAATAGTGAGGCGTGCAATGATTGTAACCGTCCCGCATGACGAGAACCTCGTGAAAGCCGAGAAAGACAAACAAATCAAGTATATTGACTTGGCTCGTGAGGTTGTTGACATGTGGGAAGTGGACTCCGCAATCATTGTACCGATAGTCGTGTCGGCCAATGGCTTAATAGCCACGAGCCTCGACCAACACCTTAGGAGGCTCTAGTTGGGCAGCTGGATCAAGGGCTTGATTCAGAAAGCGATACTTCTGGACACGGCTCGCATTGTAAGGAGGATCCTTTCTCTGGAGCCCTGACCACCGGTAGCTTGAACCCTGTTCCCGATATCGGTGGGCTACTATTTTATATTTTTAAATGTTTTTTTACTTATTTTATTCAAATATTTAAAAATATAATATATGCAGGAGCGTCAGAAGGGGCCTCGTAGCGGTCTTGGCTTTCGCTGTCCATCGTGGGCGTTGTAACGACCGGAATTTTAAAATAAAAAAAACACACTTGTATTGTCCAATGTCTTATTATTTGATTATCTTACAATTTTATGCAAAGTCACAAACACTTATCAGGATGAAACTAGATTGCGAGCCAATAGGTTAGCACGTGTGCACTTCGTTCGGCAGCTGTCAATAGAATGACCGCCGCCATTACTCGTAGTGACACTTACTACTCTATTCGGGGTTACCCGCTCATAATTTTTATTTTATCGATAATCTAATCGACTAAAACTAACAACATTGAAAAATCGAGTTATGATTAACAATAAATCGTAAAGTAATAATTGCCTACTTTATAATTAAAACTAATCAATAATCGGCGCGCCGTCACGGCCGTTCTGCATTATCACACGTCCTCGTGTGTGTCGGTCTCATCTGTAAGCCAAAGACATAATCCATTACACTATACTCCGTTCGGTCTCCCTGACCCCTCAAATGATTCCCCTTGCTCATGTTATACAACAACTTACAGTGATTACAAATTTTAAGCTCAAATACAACGAAATGTTTCGTAAAAGACACACATGATATAGGGTCGTACAAAATATGTCACAAACGTCAGTCAATGCCACACAGGCTAGTCATTGCCACACAGGCTAGTCATTGCCACACAGGCTAGTCATTGCCACACAGGCTAGTCATTGCCACACAGGCTAGTCATTGCCACACAGGCTAGTCATTGCCACACAGGCTAGTCATTGCCACACAGGCTAGTCATTGCCACACAGGCTAGTCATTGCCACACAGGCTAGTCATTGCCACACAGGCTAGTCATTGCCACACAGGCTAGTCATTGCCACACAGGCTATAGTCGTTGCCACACAGGCTAGTCGTTGCCACACAGGCTAGTCGTTGCCACACAGGCTAGTCATTGCCACACAGGCTAGTCATTGCCACACAGGCTAGTCATTGCCACACAGGCTATAGTCGTTGCCACACAGGCTAGTCGTTGCCACACAGGCTAGTCGTTGCCACACAGGCTAGTCGTTGCCACACAGGCTAGTCGTTGCCACACAGGCTAGTCGTTGCCACACAGGCTAGTCGTTGCCACACAGGCTAGTCGTTGCCACACAGGCTAGTCGTTGCCACACAGGCTAGTCGTTGCCACACAGGCTAGTCGTTGCCACACAGGCTAGTCGTTGCCACACAGGCTAGTCATTGCCACACAGGCCAGTCTTTGCCACACAGGCTAGTTGTTGTCACATAGACCAAATACAATTGAAAGGAAACGTAATTACTTACTATGGCCGTCATCGGCACATTGTCTCAATTTGATTGGTTGAGATTTCTAATCCACCACTTAACTCTAATGGAACATAACATTCGGGCATAGCACGCACACGATCGTGCGCGTATTTATACGTCCTATTAGAGTTATTAAGGGCCCGCAGTAAGTATCTGTCACCATCCAACAGCTCAACTACTTTATAAGGGCCTTTAAATTTTGGGTCAAGCTTGATTTGATTACGCTCGTGATTTTCAAGGAGCACATAATCACCTACTTGAACTTTTTTTTTTTTTTTTAATATTGCTTTACTTTTATCAAACCTAACTTTTTCCGAAGAAGCGTTAGCCTGTATTGCTCGTGTCGCTTGTTCTCTATTAATATGATTCAAATTTACTTCTATGTTATCTGTCTCTAATGACATTAAATGTAGGGGCCTAGCAACCTTTCCTATTAACAATTCCAATGGATTTGCCTTTGTAACCCTACACATAGTACAGTTGATGGCTAGCTGAATGTCAGGTAGTGCATCTTGCCATGACTTATTATTATCTACCTCAAAAGCAGTTAGCAAATTCTTTAATGTGGACATAACCCGCTCTACCTGCCCATTTGCGCGGCTTGATCCGGTAGCTACAAGGTGTAAGTTAATGTTGTGTGCATTGCAAAAATCCCTAAACTCTTTTCCAGTAAAGCATCGACCCTTATCGGCTATAACGCGTGTGGGGGCACCAAACAAAGACACATTGTATTTTAATGCCTTAATGGCACTATTTGCGTCTATGTTGCGTGTATGATGTAATATTACGTACTTAGTAAAAAGCGTCTATTGTTACAAAAACATAGTCTTTTGTGTCTTTTTTACCGCTAAGTTTACTTGTTGCATCCATGTGAATGGTATTCCATGGGATTGGAGTTTTAGGGATTGGTTTTTGTTCAGCTTGAACTTTCCCTGAGTTAGACTGACATTCTGCAAGTTATGCAATTTCCTACAAATTTTCGTACGTATTTGTTCATATTTGGGAACCAATAGTGGCAGTAAGCCTTTTCTAGTGCTTTGTTCCACCCTAAGTGCATGATACTTTCATGCACATGGTTAATTATAGCCCACTGAAATTCCCTAGGCACTATTGGCTCTTATTATTTCTGTAAATTTTCCGATATAGAAGACCGCGCCTAATTTCGTAAGTTTTAGCGATATCACTATTAAGCTCATTTGCCTGAAGTTTCGTCATAATAGAATTAATTTCGTTATCTTTTTCTTGCTCAGCCTTTAACCAATAGTCTGAAATCGTTGTCAAATGAATACGTTTTGGTTCGGTTCTAATGAGAATCCATGACTGTGGTTGGCAATGGGTTACGGGAAAAGAAGTCTACGTGGCTCATGTGTTTCCCCTGTCTATGCTCGATATCAAAGTCAAAAGCTTGCAGGAAACACCACCACCTATGAACCCGAGGTGTAAGGTCTACTTTCGACTTGGACGCCTTGACAGCATTACAATCAGTTACTTCCACCCTTTAACTTTCTACCCTGCAAATAGTGAAGAAACTTGACAGCGTTCACCACTGCAAGCGTCTCCAGCTCGTATGAGTGGTATTTTGATTCAGCGCTTCAGGTTCGGCGACTGTAATATTCAACTACATGCAGTTTGCCATCGACTCGCTGCATTAGTATTGCACCATAACCCTCAGCGCTGGCATCTGTATGCAGCTCTGTTGGAAGATTAGGATCAAAGATCATCAATACAGGTTTATCAATCAAAATGTCTATTAAATCCTTTCGAATCTTGTCGAGCTGGGGAGTCCAATTAATTTGTCCTTTTCCCGACGTAAGCCCATAAAGCGGAGCTGCTTTTTGAGAAAACTCCGGTACGAATTGCCGAAAGTAGGAAGCCAAACCAATGAATTGGCGGGTTCCCTACGTGTATTCGAAAGTTGTTAATTCGATTTTTATTATATCGAACACGGTATGTCGATAATTCAGTTGTACGATGTTTTATTACATCGATGCTTTATTAGTGCGATGTAACGTTTGTGCGAAACACCCTACAGCGATTGCTCATTAGTTCGACAGTATGTCGGTTCGAAACGCCTACTGTTTTCCGTGACATTTTATTAATAATCTTATTTTGCATTATAGACGTAAAGGAAATACATTATAAATACCATACATTTCTTCACGTCTTTTTTCCTAAAATGAGGAAGACAGGTAACTAATTCAACACGTTTAGCTGTGGCATGGGGACTCGGTACTGATGGCGCTTTGGATAGGCCTACACGCGAGAGTAAGCGCCTAACTATTTGTACTTACTAACACTAGGCTAAGAATATTGTTACTAACAAACGTATGGACAAAGTCCGAATTAAATTTATTATTATTATTATTATTATTAAAGAGCATTCGGCACCCGAGTCAAAACAAAATGAAAACTTCTCACCGGTTTCATCTAAGAGCTCATCTGTAGCTGGCTGGATGAAACAGATATCCACTCGTCGTTCGGTCCGTGCATCGTTGGCCTTGACATCCACACTGGGGCAGCGCGGCGCGATGTGGCCCCGTTCACCACACTTGAAGCAGGTTGGAGTAATCGTCTTCTTCTGCACACCAGTTTCCTTTGATTGTTGAGAGGAGGTGGTATCTGAAATCTCAGGACGTGTATTAGTATTGCGGTCACGACTACTATTGCCTCGACATTCACTAGATACGTGACCTGGCTTGCCACAATTATAGCATCGCCGCGCAATATCCATACGTGGCTTCTTCGCTTCCACAGTCGGAGTAATCTTCTCACTATTCGGGGGTCCTCTTTTTCTAAAACTAAAAGCCATGAGCTCTTGTTGTAATTTATTACGAGTGTCAATCTCAGTAGTAAATGTGATTCTTTGCAATCGCGGCCCAATTTTTGAAGCATGTGCTAGAGTAAGCGCGATCGCAATCTGTTCCATCGACAAAGACTTCCACCACGCTAATATAGTGCTCATAAATCGCCCAGCATACGCAGATAAACACTCGCCTTCCTTTGGGGTACTATTGAGTAATCGCCATAAATTCGCAGCTGGGGTTTCAACAGTATCATAACGAGCTAAAAACAGCTCTTTTAATTGCGGCCACGTAATTCCAGAATAACTAGATTGGGCAAGCCATGATGATGCCGATCCCTTGAGTGCCTTGCTCATTGTAATTATCAAATCACTGCCGGAAATAGGTTTTTCTTGTAAACATATGTCCACCGTTTCACACCAAGCGCGAGCGTTGTGCTCTGGAGTGTCAGGATTAAACTCAGGTAACGTTATTATCATGCTGGAAGCACGTGGTTCTCGTATAGTACGAATTAATTCCATCATACGTTGTTGCTGTATTCTGTTCCTGGTTCGTCACAGGTGATCTCACTTCTGATGCAGGAGCGTCAGAAGGGGCCTCGTAGCGGTCTTGGCTTTCGCTGTCCATCGTGGGCGTTTTAACGACCGGAATTTGAAAATAAAAGCACACTTGTATTGTCCAATGTCTTATTATTTGATTATCTTACAATTTTATGCAAAGTCACAAACACTTATCAGGATGAAACTAGATTGCGAGCCAATAGGTTAGCACGTGTGCACTTCGTTCGGCAGCTGTCAATAGAATGACCGCCGCCATTACTCGTAGTGACACTTACTACTCTATTCGGGGTTACCCGCTCATAATTTTTATTTTATCGATAATCTAATCGACTAAAACTAACAACATTATAATGTTAAATTTCACTATTTTTCTGTGTGTACATAAATAATAAAATAAATAAATAAATAAATAAACATTGAAAAATCGAGTTATGATTAACAATAAATCGTAAAGTAATAATTGCCTACTTTATAATTAAAACTAATCAATAATCGGCGCGCCGTCATATATTATGTATACTTAACTGAATAAAGGACATAATAATGATAAAGATTTATTTCTCACCACAATATAAGGTACATTTAACATCGTATCAAGAACAATACATAACAGCTACAGCTTAATAATTATATTGTGGGAGACTGGTGCCTAAACTAGACGTAATGCCTGTATTTCAGGACACCAGGACTCCCCCCATTCGGATATTGTCACATTTTATAGGTTTTTCGGATATTCACACGGTTATCAAATGCGATAAGGTTGGAGTGTTAGTAATTTAGTGAATAGTATTATGTCATGCTGTGGGTGTGTGTGTGTGTGCGTGTGTTTGTATGTGTGTGTGTGTGTGTGTGTATGTTTGAGGGAGTATGACTGAGATTAAGAAAGTTATGAGTGTGCCAATAATGGGTTAAATGATCGTGAGGTATCAAAATTGGTTTAGAATATATATTTAAAAAAAAATTAAGTATTCAAAATTGGTACATTGCTTTAAACAAGTTACACCGGGGCAGCAAGAAGTTTTTCCGTGTCGTAATAGTTGAAGTCCTGGAGCCAATTTCTTACTTTTATTTTGCACTTTTTACTGGTAAGACTATAAACAGAGAGCGTCCTATTTATGTTTTTATATAGAAAGCGACCCAGGTAGCAAAAGAAGCGTTTAGAGAAAACAGTATTGAGCCGATTTTGATTACGGTCTACGGGATCTGTAATGTTCTTAGCCACAAGTGCGAGAAATAAAACAACGACACGTCCGTTCACTGGCTTTGTATTACAAAAACTGACATGTACAATATTAGCGTCTACTTCCATACATCACACTCCTCCACAACAAGCTTTTACATAATATTGATAGCTTAAAAATACCCAACACCTCTTACAACTATTACTAACTAGACCTTATAATTATGTTTATTTTTAATTCGACATTGCCTAACAAGGCGCTCTCGAGGCTGGGGCGATACTACTTTCGGCAAGGCATCTTGAAATTCCGGGGATGGTGGCGCTGCCGGGGACACAGCCTCGGTGACCTCACCCTGTTCCGGTGCCGGAGGCGGAGACTTCAACCCTGTCTCATCTGTGGACTGCGCAGACTGACCTCCCTCACGCAACACAGACGGCTCATTACCACAGTCTAAACCCGGATTAGCGACCACTTGCTGATCAATCTCTGGAACGGATATTAATGATTGTCTGACTGATCTTCTTTTTATTTGATCGATGTGCCTGTGAACTATCTCTCCCCCGCTACCCCTCACTTTGTAGTTACTAGGCCCGACACACTGTACTACCCGCCCCGGTACCCATTTCTCCCCCTTCAGAAATTGTCTGTACCATACCTCCTCATCCGGGCCTACTTCCCTATGTCCCCCTTTTGCTGCCTCTTTTTGTCGTTTCTGTGATTTTGTGACTGTAGTTTCCCTATCCGGTTTTAATACATCTAACTTAGTTCGTAGCCGCCTGCCTAACAATAACGTTGCTGGGCTTTCCCCTGTTGTTGAATGTGCGGTGTTCCTATAATGTAACAAGTAAGTCCATAATGCCCTATCTATGTTTTGTTTACCCAGTGCGGCTTACTTTATGACCCGTTTCAAAGTTTTCACTGCGTTTTCTGCTAGGCCATTTGACGCCGGGTGATATGGGGCTGTAAATATATGTTCTATTCCATGATTGCTTGCGAAGTTATGGAATTCAGTGCTGGTAAAAGGTGGTCCATTGTCTGACACAATTTGTTTGGGAAGCCCGAATTTACTGAAGAGTTCGCACAGTTTGTCTATGACCGCCCCGGCCGTGGTACTTGTCATGTTAAAAACTTCTACCCATTTAGACGTGGCATCAACTGTGACTAAGTAAGTTTTACCAAATATGGGTCCCATGAAGTCTAAATGTAACCTAGACCACGCACGATTCGGCCAAGGCCACATGCACGGCGCCTGCCGCGCGCGGCGGCGCGTTGCCTGCGCTGCGCACAGTTCGCACGCACATGCGCTCCACTGCTTCGTCTAAGCCAGCCCACCACACATAACTACGCGCCATAGCCTTTGACTTGACTATCCCCATATGCGGCTCATGGAGCATGTGCAAAACCTTCTCTTTACAATTCTCCGGTACCACTAACCTACGCCCCACAAAACGCAGCCCAATTCCTCATAAATTTCCTTTTGTCTGTTAAAAAATGACTGTAGTGACGTTATATCGCACTCAGTAGGCCAACCATCTCGTATGTAACTCAAAATTTTAGATAGCAGTGGGTCTTTTCCAGTTTGGCGTCTGATTTCCTCGTAATCTAACAATAAAGCTTGTTGAATGAAATGCAAATACGTTTGTTCGGGCACCGCGTGACTCATTTTTTTACGTTCGCGAATGACGACCGGAAACCGCGACAGTCCGTCGGCTCCGTTCTCATTAGTTTTCACGTATTCTATATCGTAAGTATAAGCTGAAAGAATTATAGCCCATCTTTGCATGCGACTTGCTACCATAGTCGGTATGTCCGTATGCGGTCCGAAAATGGATACTAGCGGTTTGTGGTCCGTTCTCAACACAAAACGGCGGCCATACAAGTATTGATGGAACTTATTGACACAAAATATTATAGCCAACGCTTCGCGATGAATTTGTGGATAGTTTTTTTCCGCGTCACTCAGAGTACGCGATATATAAGCTATCGGCCGCTCGCCGCGGCCGTCCCGGGCCGCCTGTGTGAGGACCCCCCCTATCCCGCGTGCACTCGCATCGCATGTCAAGATAAGAGGGCGGTCCGGGTCGTAATGAGCTATTACTTCTGAACTAACTAACACATTCTTAATGTTATTAAACGCTCGCTCTCAGTCGCGCGACCAATACCAAACCTTTCCCTTCTTGAGTAACTCACACAAAGGCACTAACCTAGCACTCATGTTCCGTATAAACTTGGCGTAAAAATGTAGGTATCAATCCTATAAATGATCGTAACTGGGTGACGTTGGTAGGCCTAGGTATTTTAGTTATGGCCTCCAATTTCCTAGGGTCGGTCTTTATGCCATCCTTTCCTAAAATATACCCCAAGTACTGCACTTCTTTTACTAGATAAACGCATTTATTAGTTTTTAACTTTAGCCCCTTTTGATGCAATCTACTAAAAACCGTTTCTAAAGCCCTCATGTGTTCCTCTTTACTTTTCCCTCCGATTATTACGTCATCCAAAAATATCTCCACATTAGGGATATTACTCAACAGATTGTACGCTGAAAAATACCGGGGCTAGACGCGAGGCCGTAAACCAACCTATTGTACCGGTATAAACCCCTATGAGTATTTATCACCGTATATTTTTTTGTATCGTCTAACTCAATTTGGTTATAGGCTTGTGAGAGGTCTATTTTTGAAAAATATTGCGCCCCACTCAACCTTACTATGACATCATCAATTTTAAGTAAAGGGTAACGATCTATAAGCAAAACAGGGTTTACGGTGGCCTTGTAATCTGCACAAATCCTTAATGAGCCGTCCGCCTTATTTACCGGTACCAATGGAGAAGCCCAGTCTGAACAGTCGACAGGTTCGATGACGCCATCGCGCAGCATGCGTTCCAACTCTGCGTCGACTCGGTCGCGCAGCGCATACGGCAGCGGCCGCGCGCGATGGAACACCGGCACCGCTTCGTCTCGTACCCGTAATGTTGCCTTGCCTCCTGTGTATCGCCCCAAACCTCCATCAAATAACTCCTTATACCTGTTTAGTAACAATTGTATTTCTTTATTGAATTGTACACTATCTACTTTATTAGAACTACTAAAAATAGGTAATTTATATTTAATTCCGACAACCATTGTCTTCCTAACAGTGATGTTGTTTCACCTTCAATAACAAACAAATCTAATTTTTTCTCTACCCCCGCATATTTTACTTTTGTCTTTATGATTCCTAACGGCTTTAAAACAGACCCATCATAAAACTTAAACCTAACACTTGTTTTTTCTAAATTTAAATGCCTAAAAAACCTCTTATACGTGTCACTGTTGATACAGGACACCGCCGTGTCCGTATCCACTTCCATATTTATCGTATTATTCTCGATAGAAATTGGCAAACTAACCGCTCGGTAATCGTTGAGGCATAAGTGATGGAAGTCCTCTTCCTCCTCCCAGGTCATCTGCCCCTCTCTCAGTTCCTCCGTATTCGTATAATGCATAGTGTGTTCTTTCTTGTCCGCTAAACCTGCGGCACCCTGCTCCGGGCACACTCGCCGCAAGTGACCCTTCTGACGGCACCGGCTGCACTCGTATTCCCGAAACCGACAGGTTTCGTAACCATGACTGGTCGCTCCGCAGCCCGTACAAGCCCTCCTGCTCCCGTTAAGCATTCGCTTTCCCTGTATGTTCCCGCCTGTTGATGCCGCGCTAAGCGCTGCATCGCGCGCTCCGCGCTGCACTCGCGCGCCTCCTTTGCCGCGCCATCTGCCTCCGCTCGCGTCCGAGCGCCGCCCGCCGCCCGCTATGGCCATGGCATGCATGTCTCCGAACTGCGCCGCGCTGTCCCCTCTGATGATAGCCGTCCCCGCTACATCTACCACCGCCGCGTTCCGCTCCGCAGCTTCTAACGAAGTCGCCAGTTTGACTGCGTTATTATACGTCAGAGCGTCATCCTCCGCAAATAATCTTTGACGTATCGTGTCACTTCTAAGCCCGCAGACGAACTGATCTCGCAGGTTTTCGCTTAGGTTGGAACCGAACTTGCAAAACCGCGCCAACCTTTTCAATTCTGCGACATAACATGCTATAGTTTCTTCCGCCCCCTGCCGCCTCTGTCTATATTTATACCGTTCCGCTAACGCTGACGGTGCCGGCTGTAAATGTTGTGCCAGTAAATCGACGGCTTCTTCGTACTTCAACTCTGACGGCTTACTAGGACTTGCTAGATTTACTAGTAATTCATATGCTTCGTCCCCCATAACCGCGATCAACGTAGGTAGTTTACGCTCACTTTTTACCTCGTTCGCCGTAAAGTACATGTCCAGTCGTTCTACACCACACTCCCGTCTTTACGTCAAATTCGCTCACTTTGCCGATAGACATTATCCAACACAATGTATAACCGTACAATACACGCAATCCATCCCCTCGTCGCCACTGTAATGTTCTTAGCCACAAGTGCGAGAAATAAAACAACGACACGTCTGTTCACTGGCTTTGTATTACAAAAACTGACATGTACAATATTAGCGTCTACCTCCATACATCACAGGATCAAATCGTCTTTTACCATGTGGTAGTAGGGGGTTGAAAGTAACGAGTCCATGCTGTTTTAGGACCGTTTGTAATATAAAAAGCTGACGTACAGTTAGAACATTAGACTCTTTGTATAGCAGTGCTGTGGGATTTTTTTTTGGGACAAGCCCGCCACACATTCCCAACCACTGCAACTCCTGAAAGCCAGAATCAACAGTGGCGACCACCAGAAAAACGCCGAGCCAATGAAACCCGACGAGTCCCGGAGAAACGTTTCAACTGTCTTGGATCCTGCAACGAAATTAATCAGAAAAGTACAGCGGAGGAGTAGGAAAAAAAAATATATGTAATTTCCACTTCCCTCCGTATCAAGCAGGAGACAGAATAGAACTAGGCCAATAGGCACCAAGGGACAAATACAACTGGGTTAAGCCCAGTTGCCAAGCACCACGGATTATATCTTACCACTTAAACTAATGGGTCCTAAATTATGAGCTACTTTTGATTCCAGTAATAGGTGTGGCAAAATCGCTTAAACGCACGGAAATTTTTTTGGTTTCAACAAGGTCCGTACAGTAAATTACCCCAGATGTAACCTTAATACTATCTAACATAATATTGCGTTCAGTTTGCCAAAGACTACACTCCCATAAGATGTGATGTGCGGATTGTTCGTATTCATGGTCAGCTGTAGAACATTGACATAAAGGCGAGGCCACAAGCTTAAAGGAAAATAATTTACTCTTAAAATTGCCATGACCTGTGAGAAATTGGGCAACACAGTGATCCACCTCCAGCCATGTCCTGTCCAGCCGCTTACGAACAGATTGAAAAAATTGGTGGAGGTGACGGCCTTTGATGGAATTTTCCCACCTACATTGCCACTCGGATAAAAGTTCCTCCCAGACATCAGTCTGGGGTTTTAGTAATCTAGAGATCTTAGCACGGCCGCGTTGCGGTAAGAACTCTGGGTCCGTAATCTTTCTAGCGTAGTAGTACATTGCAGCACGCCGCTGCACTTCTAGATTGACTGGGAGAACACCCGCCAGCACTGGTAAGGAGCATTCAGTACTAACCGTCCTATACGCCTTGCATAAGAATATCAAAGCCAAACGCTGGCTTTGAGGCAATTTACATCGTACCGCACCTATGGTGGCCCTATCGGCCCAGACAGGTGCTCCGTAGCACATACAACCCAAGTAGGTAGCCCCATAAATAGTTTTTAAGGTTTGAAAAGATAGACCCCAAGTAGCTTTGGATATTTTATATGATCAATAAATGAAAAGTTATTTTCTAATAGCATACCGAGATAGCAGACGGATTCTTTTCTTTTAACGGGTACGTTATTAAATTTAAAACTAGGCCAGGATTTAAGGTTTCCTTTTAAAATAAGTTGATAGGTTTTATGCGGTGCAAAGGTCAGACGGTTTTGATCGCCCCACTGAGATATTAATCGTAGGCATGTGTCAGCCAAATTCTCAAGGCCAGCCCGAGTACTTGCCTGAATGAGAAGCAAGCCATCGTCCGCATAACCGGTTAATGAGTTGCCGCATGGGAGCGGAAGCGCGAGGAAATCATCGTAGCTAATATTCCAAACATATGGACCGATAACTGAGCCCTGAGGACATCCCATGATTAGAGACTTAGTAATGGAATGATGTCCTAGTTTGAGTTTCACGGAGCCGTTTAGAAAGTAAGAAAGAATCAGATTATGGATGTTTTTGTAACAACCACGGTTTTTCATTTTAAGTAGTAGCATCGGCCACCATGCGTTATCAAAAGCGCCAGAAATGTCGAGAAAGATTCCAACCACATTTTATAGGTTTTTCGGATATTCACACGGTTATCAAATGCGATAAGGTTTTATAGCAAGTATTTTATACAATATTTCGTTGGAGTGTTAGTAATTTAGTGAATAGTATTATGTCATGCTGTGTGTGTGTGTGCGTGTGTTTGTATGTGTGTGTGTGTGTATGTTTGAAGGAGTATGACTGAGATTAAGAAAGTTATGAGTGTGCCAATAATGGGTTAAATGATCGTGTGGTATCAAAATTGGTTTAGAATATATATATTAAAAAAAAATTAAGTATTCAAAATTGGTACATTGCTTTAAACAAGTTACATCGGGGCAGCAAGAAGTTTTTCCGTGTCGTAATAGTTGAAGTCCTGGAGCCAATTTCTCACTTTTATTTTGCACTTTTTACTGGTAAGACTATAAACAGAGAGCGTCCTATTTATGTTTTTATATAGAAAGCGACCCAGGTAGCAAAAGAAGCGTTTTGAGAAAATAGTATTGAGCCGATTTTGATTACGGTCTATGGGATCAAATCGTCTTTTACCATGTGGTAGTAGGGGGTTGAAAGTAACGAGTCCATGCTGTTTTAGGACCGTTTGTAATATAAAAAGCTGACGTACAGTTAGAACATTAGACTCTTTGTATAGCAGTGCTGTGGGATATCGGAATGGTAGGAAGGAAGACACTTTCAAAATAGCTCTCTGCGTTCTCTCCAGTTCTAGGATTGTGAATTGAGCTGCACCACCCCAAGATGTTATGCAGTAGGTTAATAGCGATTGGACGAGGGCAAAGTAGATTGATTTTCTCAGCTTTTCGTCTGCAACTTGTCTCAGGGTCTTGAAGACATATATTAATTTACGCAATCTATTGCTAAGGGTGTTGATGTGTTCCTGAAATCTTAAGTTGCGTCTATTATAATACCAAAGTATTTTACGCTGTTTTCTTTTTGTAGGCGTGTGCAAGTACACGTGTTACAACTTTGGTTGGAACAGGTGTGGGCTATAACAGAATACAATGGTACCGTAGGAGTTGGTCGCGTGTATTTTTTTAGGAAAAAGGCAATGCATTGTGTTTTGTCGGCGTTTAGTGTTAGAACGTTACTATGCAGCCACTCTGTTACAACGTTAAAGCCTGCTTGAGAAACCTCGTATACTTCATGCCATGTATCAGCTCTAAAAAGAAGGGCAGTGTCATCAGCAAAAGTTATAATTTTACCATTAGAGAGAGTGAGCAAACCCAGCTCGTTAATGTATATAAGAAAGAGGGTCGGACCAAGTACGCTACCTTGTGGCACGCCATAGGAGACAGAGCGTTCCTCACTGACGACGTCATTGATCACGCTACGCTCACTAAGATAGTCCTCAAAAAGTTTTAATTGTACACCCCTTATTCCCAATCTTTCGATCTTCTGAATTAGAATGGGTACAGAAACCGTGTCAAAAGCTTTGGCAAGGTCTAAAAAGATGCCCAAGACTTTTTGCCCACCATCCAAGTTTTCGACAACATAGTTTGTCAAATCATAAACCGCATCGGACGTGGACTTTCCAGCCCGAAAACCGTATTGAGAGGGCGACAGTATGTTAAATTGTTCTAGGTAGTCCACGAGTCTATTGTTCATGATCCGCTCCAGTACTTTGGATAGGGCAGGAAGAAGTGCAATAGGTCTATAGTTGTTGAAAAATTACTTACAATTAGTGGACAGTTTCTGCGTTTCATTTTGACCCAATGATTTGCATGAACAGTTTATGTCTGTCCGAATGTAGAAGTTGTGTGCAGTGCAGGGCAGATCTTTAAGGAAAGAAGGAGCCCTAATCTACATCTACACTAATATAATAAAGAGGAAAGATTTGTTTGTTTGTTTGAATCGAATAGGCTCCAAAACTACTGGACTTATTTGAAAAATTATTTCACCATTACAATCCTACATTGCAATTCAATCCATTACAATTATACTTGGTCAACAAAAAAAAAATTAGGAATTGGCATGAAGAATTCGATGTTACACCCAAGGTATGGACAAAATAACAAAAAAAAACCTAATATCGCGTACGCTACGGAAACTATAATTGACAACAGAGCAAAATGTTGTACTACAGTTTTATAAAGGACATCAAGATCTACAAAAAAGTCCGCGCGGGGATTATCTAACTGCTTAAGTCAAAATGACTAACGAAAGGATTTCATTGTGCGTGATAACGCTGTGACGAGACTTTGTGGGCAATACAATTCTTTAGCTAAAACTACAGACTTAGACATTTGTATGTCTTTGTCAACATTTAAAACCAGTTGGAGCGAGTTGATATAAAATTTTAAATGTAATAATTATTGTTAATAGTGTTTATCCTTTTATACTGTCTGTTTCATTTTTATATTTTTTTATGAATTCTTGTTATGTAAATAAACTTTTCTTGTTAATTATTTAACTTTGCTAGCCTAGTTGTAAACTTTACTGTGCATGCTGTGGTTTCCTTTTAGTAAAGGAATAATCCTACTCGATATTTATTGTAACTTATATTTATGTGTATAATATTCTTTGTTGGAGATCCTAAGTTAATAAATAACGTTGTGAGGATAGGAAAATTGATGTTTTACTTTGAGGTTGTATATGTATAGTGCCATTACTCATCTGACTGTGTTAAGGTGGATGCTCCAGGGTAGCCCGCAAAATTCAAATATTTTTATGTTTTTTACAATTTGCCGGACAGTGTGAAGCTGTATGTGGACCAAATACGATCCGCGACCGTAACGCGTATTTATCTAAAGAATTATAACCATTTTAATCATCAATGAACACAATGATTATTTCAGAAATAATCATTCTTTCGAGCTACATGAACTTAGACGGCTATATTGATGATTAAAATGGTTATAATTCTTTAGATAAATACGCGTTACGGTCGCGGATCGTATTTGGTCCACATACAGCTTCACACTGACCGGCAAATTGCAAAAAACATAAAAATATTTGAATTTCGCGGGCTACCCTGGAGCATTCACCTTAAGGCCTTTTATTCGTTCACTGCATGGAATTATTAAGTACATAGTACCGATGGCAAGTATGTACAAATCCACATCCATACATGTAAGGGATGACGTGACTTCTCGATAGTGTCAACTTCAAATGTAAGGCATGACGTGACTTTCCGATAGCATCAATGTCAAATTTAAGGCATGACGTCGCCTGCTGGGGCTGCGGACTTCGTTCGAAAGAGGCACCGTACCCTGGAACGCAAAGGGCACTAGGAGGAACACGGATGGGTTTTAGTCAGTAAGAGTCTGACACTCTCTCCTGCTGCACCCAGAGCGGGAGCGATCATTTGATAATTTCCCATCATAAAAAAGGCATGACGTCACTTTTCGATAGCACCAACGTCAAATGTAAGGGATCGGCAACGTGACTTTTCGATAGCGCTTACAGAATGTAACTTGGCTGGCGTCATCGAAAATTTTGTAAATAAGTAAAAACTTGTATGAAATTAATCGGAAACACAGAAATATAAATATTTAATTAATATGCAGAATTATAAATTCATTATATAATATAATATTATACTTAGTTAAATTAGCTGACGTAGGGTTTCTTTGTAGACGAATTTTGCCGCTGAAGCTTTCCCCAAACATGGTATTAGTTCGGTCCTGTTGAAATAAATGCGGCTTAGTGGTTAGTGTGATTGAATTTTTGCCATTAGCCGACGTACATACATCGTCAGCTGAAGGCAAAGACATTAAATGTATACTCCCAGTAGACAGGACATAGCGAACAAAATCGTAATCCAATAGTTATGTCCTAGTGGTCCTAAAGTCGCTCAGTCTAGTATGTCACCTCTGCATGTCAAGTCGTATTTATGACCGCTTTATCCACCAAAAGAAAAACATTTTCTGCGAAAATATGCAGGTGCGCAATATTCTATTGCAAATCTCGTTATGGTAAAAAAACTGGACCTAACTTCGGTTTATTATCGTAAATATTTTTTATATTTGCGCCGCAATGACTTAGAATTCAATAATTTTAATAAAATTGTTCTAGAATTTGCATTTTTTTTAATATACGCCCTCTATTGCTGAGTGAGTACCTTGTCTGGTAAGAGATGTAAGTAGGTAATGCTGTTTATTGTTTTTGTTATCGATAAAATTTATTGAGGTAAGTGAATAATTGAACATAATCCTGTAGTTTAATTTAAATGTCAATAAAGGAACAAGACCTATTCTTTCAAGTAGGTTTCTGTAATTTTAGATTTCCGAATGTAAATATTGGATAACGTAAAAAGTGGATACGGACGGTTATGCAGGTTGTACAGGTATACCGTAGAGAAGGAAACTGGCTTCCAGCCGCTTTCCATCAGCTTTAAATCGAGGCAGTTACTACTTACATAAAATATTCTTAATTTCGAATATTTGAAGGCCTGATTATACACTCTTTTGAGAGCCCTTATTGTTGTTGCCTTTGTTTGTTTACCTACGGCGTCTGCTGTAGTTTACTTTTCATGGATTACTGACCATACCTAACAAATTATATTAGTAATACGCATACAAAAAGAATTGTCGAAATAAATAATTTGTAACACACTTGCTCAATAAATGCATTTACGAAACCTGTATACATTTTTCAAAAATTAAAAATTATGCACCATACAATGGAACGTGCGGTAAAATAGGTATTCTCTCCTAAGTACCTACTTTATGGCACGCTCCATACAACGGAGCGTGAGGTAAAGTAGGTACTTACGTACCGTGCGTATCCGTTACGGATATTTATTTTTTATTTCCAAAAAAATATATACATCAGGATTTCCACCAAGGAGTTTCAGAATACGAGAGTAGTAAAAGTTCAGAAGCTGAAAAGAAAGAAAAGCGCAGTATACTTTTCAATGCTTTCTTATATCTTTCAATAATACTCAATAAATTATTAACAAAATTATGTTCAACTTTCCATGGCGGGAGAATAACGAATACCACAGATTAAACATGACCGCCACATAAAAATAAAGCTCATTCATTTTAAATAGGTAAGTACTTTAAATTCATCTGAATTAAAAATGAAACATCTGAAAACGAATGCTCATATTCATTTTAAGTATTTTGAAGTTCAGTTTTAAAAATAAAATATCATCAAAATAATAAAAGATAGCAGTTAATAAACTGAATGAACGTTTGTCTCAATTTAATACGAAAGAGAAAATGAGACAAAGATGAGACGACAATGTAGTTATAATTTTAAATTTGTAAATTCCAAAATGCCATTTTAATACTGCAACTTTCCGACTGATATCTAAAAACAAGAAGTTTGTCTTATTACCAATTGTACTGTTTTCTCGTATTTTTTTTTTTGTAAAACGTTGGATTATACATGTGTGGATATTGGTATTTACAAACATGACACTAATATCATAAGTAACTATTACAATGACACTACTGCATTTTCTTACTATCCTAATGTTTTGCCATCTGTTTCCATGTATTCAAATGTAAAGAAAAAAAAACAACTTTTACTATCGAAAGTCGATATCTCTAAATGGTTGGCAACATCTCTAGCACACACTGGCCACCTACTGGACGATAGCTGAATTTATATGTCTTAATTTAAATGTCAAAAATCAAAATGTAATGTGTCCATATGTTTGCTATTCAAAGCTAGATGGCGTCACTGAGCCATGGGATCACAGTTTTTCTATGACATTACTTCTGATAGCCGCTCTATTGTATCTTTAATCTCTTTGGTTGAAGGCAAGTTTTTCACCATACCATTGCATACGGTACAGCAGGATGACGCTGAGCCCTTCCGGTCATTCCCGGTTGTTTTCACTTGCTTCTTAATTACTTACTGTCTCCGTTTTTAAGTATTGGCAAAATAATAATTTTGTCAACAAATAAAAAAGCCTTTGAACTTTCATCATTGACACTGACAGAATAATTTTGGCATTTTATGCAAAATTGTCAAAAAAAAACAATCTTTCTCCAAAAAGTATTTGACTAAATTACTTATTTATCAACAACTAGCTGTTACCTGCGACTTTTAATGTGTTAATATGTGTGTAAGAACGGAATGCCTGATCAAAATGTGATCAATGTGGTGATGACTATAAAGGGTGTTTTTTTGGGCGGCAGAATTCCTAAACAAAATTAAACGGCGTACAGGCGACTCACTCGTTATTTGGCGACTACACTGCCCTCTCACACAACCATTCTTCATTGTTTATTTATATTAATCTCCAAATTGGGAAAAACGTGCATGATAAGTTCATCTTCTGTAGCCACTGGATGGAAAAATTCTTCTGTGTCCGATTCCAGATGATCTTTTCCAATTTGCAACAGCAAGAATATGGTTCAATTCCTCTAATGCATGCTTGTGTGACATTGTGCACACGCCCCTTACTATGAGCTTGTACTGCTGCAAAAGGACTCCCCGGCCGCTGATTTGATAATATTGCATGTTGGGGTATCTTTGCTTACAAGATTAAGCGGCAACTTAAATACGGAATGTGCAGTCCGATCACTGCTAAGCAAAATTGCAGCAATGCCCGAGGAAGCCACATCCAGAGCTATATTGCAGCCTTTGCAGAGTTGGACCAGCAAAACATTCAGCACAAACTCCCTCCTGGTACGTCAAAAAGGAACAATCCCCCCTTTCCATTATTTACTCGGCACCAAATCGTTTCGTAGACTTGACGCTGCTCGAGAAGTAATCGTGGTGCCAAAACGAAGAAACAAAACGTTTTTTACAAAAAAATACAACCAACTTCAATTTCGGAAGTCGGTGTTTTTGGTTATTTCCTCGTTTATGGACACCGACTTCCGAAATTAAAGTTCTTTTCTTTCTTCCGAAGTTATTTTATACCTTATAGTGTTTTGTTTTTGGAAATCGGTTGTATTTTTTTACCTGCGTACTCATTAACAACGCATACCGGCCCGATGTTATACTAGGAACTGGTGTAAACACTAAAAAACATGCGATTTCAGCAATTCCGATCCATTTCCTATCATTTATTGGAGAGTTCCGTTGCCTACCTCCGAAGTTCTGAAGTTCTTCATCAGATCATCACCAAATTTAAATGGGACCAGTCCGGGAAAATACTCTTCCAAACAAGAAAAAAGAATCATCCAAATCAGTTAACAATTGGCGAAAATATCGCTGAATAAACATTTTTCATGGGATTCCATCATCAGATCCTGATTTATACCAGGCACAAATATCAGAATTTCAATATAAAGTTTATGAAAAACATGTGCTTACAAAATTTGAGGATTTTCATGGGATCCCATCCTCAGATTCTAACTTGGTGACAATGGGACTACCTCAGGAGTATAGGCTTACGAATAAAAAAAATATTTTTAATAAATCAGCCCAGAATTGGCGGAGAAATCGGTGAACATACATAAAAATAAAAAAAAATACATACAGCCGAACATAGAACCTCCTCCTCTTTGAAGAAGTCGGTTAAAAAGATGGCTATTGAATCTTTAGAATAGCCATTTTTTCCATTATAAATACGTACGAATACTTTTTACTTTTCTGCAATATCAACCCACGCTAAAATTTATGCTGTATACCATTATTTTGCGGACATTGGTGTGGGTTCAAATTAACCCAGTTTTTAGGGTTCTGTACCCAAAGGGTAACCAACGGAACCCTATTACTAAGCCTCCACCGTCCGTCCGTCCGTCTGTCTATCAGCATCATGTATCTCAAGAACCGTAATAGGTAGACAGCTGAATTTTTCACAGATTGTGCATTTCTATTGCCGCTATAACAGCAAATAATAAAAATTAAGGTTTATGGTACGGAACCCTTCGTGTGAGAGTCCGACTCACACTTGGCCGAATTTTTTAATATTTTTCTGTCACACTGTTTTATTATTATTAAATTCCAATAAATTAAAAATAAATATACCTAAAATGTGATGAACACGATGAGCGCATCCACCAAGAAATTGCATCATTGGAAAAGTGATATCAAGGAAAGTGGACCCATGCTTGCAGAGTACCTACTGCTGGATTTTTATTAGGTAGACACCAATCTGCTTAGCAATGACAGGCAAAAATAAACAAAAAAGTTTATATTTCACTCTTGAAAACACTATTTACTTATTAAAAGCGACGATAAACTGTGAACATTATAGATAACTTAAAATCTATACTTGACTGAAAAAAATAATTTACTGTTGTAAGTTTTTTCTATAGGTACCATGATAATTGCAAAACAGTTAATCTAATCTTGGGGAAAACAAGTTTTTTTTTGTTGTCTAGTGATATTTAACCGGGTAGTCGTCCATTAATCACGTGATGTTTTTTTAGCAAATTTTAGCCCCCCCTCCCCCCTAGTCATACCTTTTTTTTTTTTTTTTTTTTAAGGATGGGAAATCATCAAATGACTCCTCCCGCTTTGGGTGAAGCAGAAGGGAGTGTCAGACTCTTACTGACTAAAACCCATCCGCGTTTCTCCCAGTGCCCTTTGCGTTCCAGGGTACGGTGCCTCTTTCGAACGAAGTCCGCAGCCCCAGCAGGCACTGGCCCTAGCGGGCCCCGTCTTTTACGCTGACAGCTCTTTGAGGCACGCGTGAAACACAGCGCGCCGTCCACCCGGGCCTGGTTCTGATCAGACGGCGAGCCACCCAATGCTCGCCGTCCGCAGGCTCGCGCTTACGGTGGCCGAAAATCGCCCTGCGACTCCCGACGCCCGGGGCGTCATCTTCTGTTGCGGCGGCTGGGGCGTGAGGTTTCCCTTTCTCTCACACGTTCGGCTTCCTCCTTTGCTAGCATTACTGCTTCGCAGAAGGAGGTGACCGCTTCCCATGTCTCCTCGCTTCGGACCATAGCCTGAACCAGGGCCGGACGCGAGAGATCGCCGCCGCCGATCGCCTCGGCGAGGACACGGCGGTGCTCCGCCCAAGCAGGGCAGACCTCAACCGTATGCTCCACCGTGTCCTCCGGGCGATCCTCGCAGTGTTGACACCCGGGCGTATCCTCCCGCCGTATTCGAAACAGGTACCTCCCGAAACAACCGTGTCCGGTGAGTACCTGCGTCAAGCGGAAAGTAAGGACGCCGTGGCGCCGCTCTAGCCACTCCTCAAAGAGGGGACTTATCGCCGCAATTGTGGCGTGACCAGCGCTGGGTTGGGACAGTCTTTGTCTCCATACTGCCATGAGATCCTGCCGGAGCTCCGCCCGCCGTACTGCGATTTGCCGCTTCAGAGGAGTCTCGCCCCGGCGTAGCACTTCCAGGCGCCATTCGTAAATGAGTGCGAGGGCTCTCGCCTCTAGATCCCATGGCGGCAGTCCGGCAAGGAGGTTCGCCGCCTCGCCAGAGACCGTGCGGTATCCCCGGGCAAGCCGGATGGCCATCACCCTCTGGGACGAGTTGAGGTAACGGGCAGGTCGCTTCCTCAAAGTAGGCGCCCACACCGGCGCCCCATAAAGGGCCATGGACCGCACGATCCCCGCGTAAAGCCTCCGGCAGGAGGCGTTTGGACCCCCTAGATTAGGCAAAAGCCGCTTGAAGGCAGCCCCGGCTCGCTCCAGTCTAGGAGCCAAACGTCGGAAATGCTCAACAAAGGTCCACCGGCTGTCAATAACGAGACCCAAGTAAGTCATCGTCGATCCGACGCTGATTTGAACCCCTCCTACCGTTATTTGGGATCCCGACGGTGGTCTGTTCCGAGATCCATGAAAGCACATGGCTTCGGACTTGTGTAGGGCCACCTCGAGACCCAACTGCCGGATCCTCTCAACGACTATCGCAACCCCGCGTGTCATAGCGTCAGCCGCCGCTTGGTGCGATCCCCCTTGCGCCAGTACCAGCGTGTCGTCGGCATAGCACACAACGCTGACGCCACTAGGGAGGTCGGCGCGCAGCACCCAGTCGTAGCCGATGTCCCACAGAAGCGGCCCCAGAACGGAACCCTGTGGAACACCGCACGACATCTCTCGCCGGTTCCACTCTCCCAGGTGACCGGGGTAGATGACGGCTCTGTCCGTCAAGTAATCCTCGACTACGCGACGGAGGTAGGTCGGCACCCGGTGATACCGAAGTGCCTCCCTGATGCAACTCCAGGGCAGGGTGTTGAAGGCATTGGCGATGTCTAGAGACACCGCCAAGACGACCCCGCTCCGGAAAACCGCGTCCCCCGTCGAGAGGGCTCTCACGCGCATGATGGCGTCCACCGTAGAGCGTCCCGTGCGGAAACCGAACTGGTTCTCCGCCAGATCCGGCCCCACCCTCCCTAGGTGCTCGACAAGGCGGTTTGCAATTACTCTTTCAAAGAGCTTGCCCACCTCATCGAGCAGCACAATGGGCCGGTATGCGGACGGAGAGTCCGCAGGGCGCCCCGGCTTCTTAATGAGGACCAGTTTCCCCGTCTTCCAACGAAGTGGGAAATGGCCCCTCTCCAAGCATGCGCTTAGGAACCCTCTTAGTCGAGGCCCGAGAGCCTCCAAGGCCAGGACCCAGGCTTTTCCAGGTAAGCCGTCGGGTCCTGGGGCGGTATTTTTGGCCTTCAGCCTATTAACCGCCACTCTCAGGTCTACCTCAGTCACCTCAGGAGCATCGTCATCGTCGGCACCGGTGTAGTCCGTATCAGGCGCCGCAGGTGGCAGAGCCATAAGCGGGGGAGTATGCTCCCCTCGCGAGGGGAACAGAGCGCTTACCACGTCCTCCACCAGCTGGGGCCGTAGACTCTGCGTTAACGGGGGGGCCCAGGTGCGAAGCTTATTCCGCACCATTTTGTAGGGTCTTCCCCACGGGTCCCCGTTCAGAGACTCCAGCATCTCCTTGACAGCCAGATCCTTGGCCTGCAGGATCTCAGCTCGGAGGGCGGCCTTCGCCACTCTGTACCCCTCGTACAGCTCCGCCTCTCTGATCTGCGCATCCGGAGGGCGGATGCGGAGCCTGCGGTGCCTGGTGTACCGGCGCCGTGCGGCAACGCAAGCCTGACGCAGCGTCGCCAGCTCTTGCGACCACCAGTACACCTGGCGGCGGGCGCGTCCTGGCTTAACCCGGGGCATTGCCACGTCACAAATATCGGACATGGCCTCCCGGAACCACTCCGCTTCGTCGTTGATGTCAGCAGGCCTGTCCGGAGGTGACACCCAGGCCTGCACGATCGAAGCTTCCAGGAGGAGCTCCCGGTCCAGCTGTTTCAGCGCCCACCGCGGACCACTCGGGGCCTGCCGGACTGGCGCGGTTGAAGTCTGGGCGGAGACGTCAAACCGGATGTACCGGTGATCGGAATAGGTCTCCACCTCCTCTAATACGCGCCAGTCAATAACACGCGGTGACAGAGCAGGGTTAGCGAACGAAATGTCCACCACAGACTCCCCCTGCATCCGCACACACGTGGGGACAGAACCTCGGTTTAGGACGACCAGGCCTGACTCCAGAGCCCAGTTCCCTACCATCCTACCCCGCGTATCGGTGTAACGGGAACCCCAAGCCAGGTGCTTGGCATTGAAGTCCCCGAGAACGAGTACAGGGAGGGAACGACACCCGGCGACGACGGCGCCCAACTCCGTAAGGGAGTTTTGGAACTCGGCGAGAGTTCGGTTCGGGGAGAAGTACACTCCTACCACAACAATCTCCCCAAACCGTGCTGCTACGCACCCCTGTCCTCTCCTGACGCTTTCGAGGGATGGGGTACCTGCAGCGGCCGACGAAATTAGGGCAACTGAGCCATTCAGGTCCTCCACCCAGTCATCCCTGGGCGGGACAAAGTAGGGCTCAGCGACCACGGCGATGTTAATCAACCACTGTGCCATGCTTTGGACCAACAGGTCCTGAGCGGCGGCGCAGTGGTTGATGTTCGCCTGGAGGAGGCGTAATGGAGCCGTTATTGGCTCTCCATTTCAGCCTCCTCCTGAGTCCCTTGTGAGGGCTCACTTGCAGCAACCGAAGTGACGACGGCGGCAGGGACGGCGGTGGTGGAGGGCTTCTTTTTGCCCCCGGCCTTGGCAGGTGGAGCGCAGGCTTTGCCCCCAGCCCAGTGATCGGCCGGCTTGCCAGCTGCCGCACAAACAACGCAGTGCGGCGTGGCGTTACACGAGCCGGCCTTGTGTCCGGGCTGACCACAGCGGAAACAAAGGTCGCTGCGGTCCACCTCCGAGGTGCAGAGAGCTCCCGTGTGATTGCCCACTAGGCAGCGGAAGCACCTCAGGGGTCTGGGTTCCTGCAGTTTCACCTGCGCTGAAACCCAGCCCACCAGAAGCCTTCGGTCCTCCGAGATTTCCTTGGCCGCCGTCACCGGACAGCTTACCACAACGGTTCGCATGCCCGTGTTGTCAGGGCGTATGGTGCCTGCCTTCACTTGCTCAGCAGAGCACCCCCCAGTCCTGACGACGGCGGCCACGACCTCCTCTTCCGTGACGGAATCATCCAGGCCCAGGATGCGCATGTCCACGCACTTGATCGGCCTGGACACTCGGACCTCATCCGCATTTAAGGACGCTCTGAGCCTTTCGGCCAGAGCGTCAGCGGTGGGGCCACTGGCTGCATCGGGGATCTCCAGCATCCGGGCCCCAGTCATGGTAAACCTGAGCCGGAGGCCTCCCGTTATCCCGAGCTCCTGGAGGTCCACCGCCTCCTTTGCCTTAGTAATGACATCGCGGTAAGTCACGCCCCTTTTCTCCGCATCCGGCTGTAGTGTCATTACTACAGCTGCGGTGTTCGGGGCGCGTAGCCTAGCCGCGACGCTTTGCACTTTGCACCTCTGACGTTTCTTGGCCGCCCTGGCTGCCTTGCCCGCCTTCCTCTTTTCCCCGACCACTTGCCATCCGGCTTCGGCCGCAGGAGAGTTGGAAGGCGGGGGTGCCGGTTGCACTGCTGGCGCTTGAGTCTTCGCCACCTGTGCAGCCGCCCCACCTTTCATCTTCTGCTTGGCTTGCTTCGCGGTTGCAAGTTTCGTGGGTGCTGGTCCGGCCCCTCGGTTAGCCTGACCGGACGACCTCGGTTTGGCACCCGCGGCGGCCGCGTACGAGGCCGCCTTCGGCTGGCCCGATGCCTTCTGGTTCGTCGCTAGTGGGGGGCGCAGAACGATGCCCTCCAGGACCGAAAACCTTTGTGCGAATGCAGCCATCTCCTGCCGCACCAGATGCAGGACCTGCTCCTCCGCTGACACGGCCTGCCCGTGCTTGCGCCCCCCTTGAGGCGCCTCCTTTGCGCCAGCTCCTCGGAGCCCGGCCAGGTCTGCTCGGAGCTTCTCATTCTGCTTTTGGAGAAGCTCCGTTGCGGCCGTCAAGCGAGCGACCTCCGCCTGCAGCTTGGACATTTCGTCAGACGGAAGCCCGCAATAGTTAGCCTCCGCTGCCGCCAAAATGGAGGCCGAGGCCGCACTTATAGCCGTATTTTTGGAAGACTGCGACCTCTTCAAAGCTACATCGCGGATCGCGGCCTTCACAACCTCCGCAAACCTGGCCTTCCGCTCCAGATCTAGATCGGAGCCGCCACCCACCCTCGTGCCTACGAGAGAGACGGAGACTCCTCCTGGCTCCTCAATGGAGACCCCTGATGAGACTCCGGGATCACTCTCCCCGCCAATTCCCGTCATATCAGGGCGCTTGAAGCGACCCCGTACGTTACGCCCTGGCAGAGTAGCGGAAGCTCCGCTCACCGTCGCTCGACCCCGGCCTCTCTTCGTTGTCGCCACTTTAGCAGCCGGCAGGTTCTCTTCACTTGAGGAGAGACCCACCGACCCCACTCTGTCCGAAGAAATTTCGTTGCGCGATCGTTTTCTCCAAAATTTGGAGCGACCGCGCAAGTCCTGGTCAGACATATTTCGATCCTCTATTGAGGATCGGGAGCCTCCTCGGCTCTTGTTGCCGTCACCGGCAAGCGGTACCTCCACAACATCTTTTCTATTTTTAATTTTTTGAGAACATTCATTCATTTTGATCCCACGAGTAGTAAGGAAAAAATGTCCACCCAGGCAGAGCCTATTTACCTGGGTAAGCCTACATACTGCAGAGTGCGGCAGGTGCTCTACAGGGGAAGCGCTCGCGACTGGACTCCCTCCAGCCATTCATCCTCTCACCGCGCTTCAAAGCTTAGGATTAGGTGGTTTTTTATCTTAGAGGTAGCCTTCCTCTGGGCCAGGCGGTCAAGCCAAGCCCCCGGCGGCGGCATTAAACATGCCTCCGTTCGCTGTCCGGCCAACCCAGCTCAGCGAACCCGCCGAAAATTCTCTCCTCAAGGAGAGAAAGGTGCGCCGCTTTGGTGCGCCTGCACCGCAGCGGCATGGTCACGTCATCTGTCGATCGACTACCGTCGATCAATCAGGAGCAACCACTTCCCGGTATCTCTCTTGGTCTGGTCTCTCACTAGGACCTTTCCGGCATGAGTAACTCTACCGGCAGAGCTCCAAGATCATTGAGACACACAAGCCCCACCACGACGACAACGTGGAGATACAGCGGTGGGGCCCCTAGTCATACCTGGTGAGGTATATACTAGCCCCCCCTACCCATAATCACGTTATTTTTTTGTAAGAGAGCATCTTTAAAAATCATAATCTTAAAATGAATGGATTATCTTATTCAGTTCTTGAAAATACGCGTTCAACGTTAAAATAATATCTCATAGTGATATCTCATTACACCCTCCCTCCGTCCTTGTGATATTTCGTGATTTTTTCTCAACCGGGGTGTTGAGAAAAATCTCCCCCTTTCGAGCCTCACGTGATTAATGGACGACACCTAACCCAAACAGTCCATGATTTACTGTAGAAAATAATACAAAAAAAGGTCTCAAACGACAACAGTTTTATGAAAATCTGCAGAAAAACTTCACTATCGGTCTCAAAAAATAAACATGATTTTTAAAAATTAAAAATATTTTTTCCAGCTACGAAAATTTAAAATTCAAAATTAAAAAATTCGTTTATTTAAATTAGGCTGACAACCAGAACTTTTTGAACATCAAGATTTACAAAAGACAGTACCCCAAAACGCCCGCCTGCACCACTTCCTAGTGCTATTAAATTATGGTAGGTAATGGTAATGGCTCCAGTGAATGACACTTAAGCACTTTGTGAACTTTTAACTAGCTTAGGACCAAGCTAGTTTTTAGTCTAAGGAATACATTCAAAAATCATTTTTAGGTGCTTTTTACCATATAAAATGCATAGTTTTTGAGAAATTTAGTAATAAATCGAAAAATACCCCAAAACCCCAGTGAATGAACGACATTTTCTAGTAAATGATCCAGTGAATGAACACAATTCTTTTTTTATTAATTACACGAATCTAATACCTTTTATAAGGTGTCCCAAATCTTGATGGATACCCGCCATCTGGGAAGAACGCTAGTGACTAAACATCACAGTTCCTACTACTTACATGAGCCGGGGGTCCGAGTAGGTACAATTAGTATCTTCGTGTGCACTTTCGACTGGTATCAGCACACAATGATCAGCGAGCTACATCATCCAGTGCAGCCAATTCCGCGACCGCCCAAGCAAATTTTGCCACGTATGGAAACCTGTGCGCCTCCACTTTGAGCCTGACTAGTCGAATGACGACCTAGACTCGAGCCATTTCATATTCAGTCTTGTATCTAACGGTGAACCGTTTATCGTGCCTCCAATTTCCAAAAAACCGGCCGTTGAACTTGCGCTAGTTTCTTCTTCTGCCATTATTACAACGACGCAAGGCATTTTTGCGTCTAGGTTCTTAAGAAATCGTCCAGTATCAAGCGACGACCCAGACTCGAGCCACTAGGATCTGATGTGAACCGCTTCTCATGGCTCCTATTCCTAAATAAGCGACACTCGGTCTTGCGTTAGCTTCTACTTCCACCAGTGAGACAACGATGCAAGGTTTTTTTGCGTCCAGGCTCATAGGACATTGACCAGTATCCCCATATCGCCGGGACAGTCATCGCTCTCTGCGGTCTTAGCAATTATGCGTGAATTCGGGCTGTCAGGTTAAGCGCACGACCCGCAGAAGGCGTTACGCCCCCCGAAATTAGGTAGCAGTCGCCGAAGACCAGCCGCAACATTTATCAACCTGGGGACCGGCTTCATGTGTAGCCCAAAATCATCCCTGCCCCATCGGTTGTTCAGGACGAGTCCCACGTAACTATTATTGATTTGACGCGGATGCGGAAGCCTCCTACCTCCATTTGTGAATCCCGAGGTGGTTCACTACGAGGCCCATGTAAGCAACCCTTAGACTTGTGCAAAGCCACTTCGTGATCTAGACTCTGGATCCTCCCAACGACCTGCGCAACTCCTGCCGTGGCCAGAAGTGCTGCCTGCTGACAAACACTAATATCACCTTGGCATAACAGAATACGACAATGTTTTGTGTTACCGAAACTGAGCCCTATAGAATATCGCACGATGTTTCTCGCCGACTCCATCTATCCCAACCCAGGTAGCTCTCCCTGTCGAATAGTCCCCGATAACGCGATGGAGGTAGATTGTACACGATGACAGGCGAGAACATGCTTGATGCCAATTCATTGCATGGTGTTGAAGGCGTTGGCGTTGGTATCCAGGGAAACCTCCAAGACTACTTCACCCGGGTCCACTGCCTCCTCCGCTAGAGTCTTATGTCCCTAAAAAGCCCCAGGAAACCAGGGAAGATTTCATACAAATGGTTGTAAACCTCTCAAAAACTGTTCAGCTTGGTTTTAATGGTTGCGATACAAGCGACATTTTTCGCATGAAACCCCGAGGAGAAGGAGAAAAGAAACCTACAATCGTGGTGGAGCTGAGATCAGCAATACTGAGAGCAGACTTCCTAAAGAAAGTGAAAGACTTCAATCTTATGAACAAGACTCGACTTCAGGCTAAACATCTTGGCTTCACAAGCAACGAAGATACACCTATCTTTATAACCGAACAACTTACTCCTAAGGGGCTCGTCTGTTTTTCCTGGCCCGAGACCTAAAAAAGGCTGAAAAGTTTAAGTACTGTTGGACCTCTATGGAAAAAGTCTTGGTCCGGAAAGATGAAACATCTAAAATCATCCATATACAACATGAAGCACAGGTGCAACAACTAATGCAACAAATGATACAATGATTTTTTTAATCAATGCAATAATATTTTAATTTTTTATGTTTGATATTTTGTTTGATGTTTATTTATTTCTAATTTTAATGAATTTGAATTTTTATGTTTGACATTTAAGTGTGCGATTGACTTAGTGTAGTTCCTTTGACATTTATTTTTATTTTATGTTATTATTTTAATTTGACAAGTAGGTAATTTTCCAATTATTAAAAAAAAAAAAAAAGTTTTTTAAGTTCTTTTGATTAATATTTGATATGTATGTAAATTGTTAGCGTGGAAGCGTATTGGTTTAAAACTGTAAGCTTTTATTGTGTTTTTTGAATAAATAAATAAATGCAAGAAAAATGACTAACTAAGGGTATATACTACTATGTCAAGAAAGTACCGGGAAAAGATCAATAATACACAAAATGTCTGTTATTCATCCAAATTTATTTTATCACCTTCAAAGTATGCTCCTTTAGAAACGATACACTTGCGCCAACGAATAATCCATTCATCAAAACATTTTTTAAACGCTGCTTCCGGATTTGAGTTCAGTTCTCGCCGCGAATTCTCCTTTATGTCTTCTATCGATTGAAAACGGGTGCCACGAAGTGGTAATTTGAGTTTAGGAAAAAGAAAAAAGTCAGCAGGAGCCATATCTGGTGAATATGATGGTTGCTGGATGGTATTTGTTGAGTGTTTGGTTAAAAATTCGTTCACAATGATAGCCTTGTGCGAAGGCGCATTGTCGTGGTGCAAAATCCAAGAATTTTTTTTTCACAAATCTGGCCTTTTTCGTCGAATTTGCTCTCTTAAACGCCGCATAACGCTCAAATAATATTCTTTATTTACCGTTAGTCCTTCCGGCAAGAATTCAGAGTGCACAACACCGCGATAGTCAAAGAAAACAGTCAACATGACTTTGACTTTTGATCGACTTTGGCGTGGTTTTTTCGGTTTCGGTTCAGTTGGAAGGCGCCACTCCGAAGCTTGTTGACTAGTTTGCTTGTCAAACTCGTAAACCCACGTCTCGTCACCAGTAACAATGCGTTTCATGAATGTTGGGTCCGAACTGACTCGTTCTAGCATGTCCTCAGCGACTTTCATGCGATTGAGTTTTTGGAGAAAATTCAGATCATTTGGGACTAGCCGAGCAGCAACATGTTTCATACCCAAATGATTACATTAAATGGTACGGATCGACTCGTGAGATACAGAAAGTTCGGCAGCTATCTCTGTCAGAGTTGAATGGGGATTTTCAGTCACTATTTCCTTCACTTTTGCGATGTTAACTTCAGTTGCAGACGTTGACGGCCTACCAGAGCGAGGCAAATCTTCCATCACATCTCGACCGCTTTTGAACGCTTTGAACCACTCATAAGCACGAGTTTTTGATAAAGTCGATTCACCGTAAGCCTTCTGTAACATTTTCAGTGACTCCGAACACGAAATTCCATTGGCGATGCAAAATTTAAGACAAACTCTTTGTTCGATATTTTTGTCCATTATTAAATTCGCAATACTCACTATATATGATATTACTAAAACCAGCACTGTATTTAATATAAATAACAGATGCAACTCAAACTCCGCGCCAAAATGGAAAACAGTTGTGCCAATCTAACAACTACAAAAAAAACAAAAATTTGAATTTGGAACCATAAACAAATCATCCATTCCCGATACTTTTTTGACTGAATGTATATCTCAAAACTGTTTCTCTTACTTACATTAGTTTACTTAAACCCTATACCTAATTTGTTAAATAAAATGTTAAATGTATACTATACAACAAAACACACACAGAAGTCTGCACACAAACCCATACATGCCCACACACTTATACATATCCACACATGTCGTAGCCTTTATCAAGTTAGGTATGGATTGCCTAGCTTGATAAAGGTAAATTACTACTATACAATGAAATCATCACACATACTCTCACATGTCTACACACCTTTAAATCACAATTACAACTACCAACTGTATATCCCGCTAATACTTCACGAGAACTTTCACTATAAACATAAACACGCACAAAATATAAACATACCACCATACTTACACGCCGTCTACAACTCTAAATACTATAATTCTGAACTTATTACTGTTGTAAGCCTGTATTGCTTAGATTGTAAATATACAATATGTTTCCCCTGTTTTCCCTTAAACTAAACGCAAAACTCATCCGTATATTCTTGCACCTACTAGCACCCTGATCCGCTATCATTCATTCCACCTAACTACCCTGGTTGTAACCCTGAGAGTTCTAATTTGAAGTTTTTAAATGGATAATTTCGATACGCTAAAGGAAATCGATCAGATTAAACCATCGGATGCTATCAAGTGTAACATACAGGAACTGAAACTAAAATATTAACCAAAGTGACGGAGTAGTTGTATAGTTACATCACAACTAACTTTCGGTAAAATATAAAGAGCTCAACCTAGTAAATGCCACCGGACTCGAAATAAAAATATCAAACTACACTATACTAGGTATCTATCGTTCCCCATCATTTCCACATGCAGGTAATTTCATAACATCCCTTAGCAACCATCTTGATAATATTACCCCTAAAAATAACGTTCTGATTCTAGGGGACATAAATATTGACTTGATTATTTCCCCTACTGAAACTAATCAAGAGAGAAATAATAGACTTACGTACTTAAATGTGCTATCAACGCATGGACTTTTACCGTCTCACAACCTACCTACGAGGGGAGATGGATGCCTAGACCACGTCCTTCTGAATCTTGATAAAACAAAAAATACAGCTTTCACAGCGGTTTTAAATACAACAGTAAAATACCACTGCTTAATTCTGTTATCTATCGCGAATAAATATCATCATAATATACCTAAAAGATGCAAAACAGTAGTCAACTTTAAAAGTGCTCTCAATAGTTTAATAAATATTGACAAAGACTACATACATATATACTTACGCCTTTGCGCTGATAGAAATGGTTAAGACAGCTATACTTTCCAAGACTAAAACTGTAATTGTAACGAATAGCAAAAGAACTATTAAACCCTGGATCACAGCAGATGCCTTACGTTGTATTAGACTAAGAAATACAATCTACCTTAAACTAAAATCTAAACCCCATTATCAAATTTTAATAATAACATACAGATGATATCGGACTTTCTGTGGAAACCTTATAAAAAAGCTTAAAAATAAATTCAATAGAGATAAAATTAAAACATCTGTTATAAACCCTCGAGCACTGTGGTCCACCATTAACGAAATCTCAAATTATAAGCCACTAAGGAGCTCAAATGGTGACCTACTTAAGATTAAATCATGTCCCCAAGACTCGGTTAACTTTGTTAATAATTATTTTATTAACATCGGACAAACTCTAGCAAAGAACATCTTAGATAGCTTCATTCCCTCTAAATCTTCTAATATAGTCAGCCCTAATCTGTCCTCTTTTGTTTTATTAGACACCTCTCAGGAGGAAGTAGAAAATATATTATTGTCCCTGGACTCTGGGAGTGCACCAGGTTGGGATGGAATTTCTACCCTATTCCTAAAGCAAGCCAAAGAAGTCTTAGTCCCTCTGATCTGTGACCTGGTCAACCTATGTTTTCGCACAGGTATCTTCCCCTACCTTCTTAAGCGCTCCGTTGTTACCCCTGTGTATAAGAGTGGAGATAGAGACGACGTTAACAACTATCGACCAATTTCTGTGTTGACCTCCATTTCTAAAATCATTGAGAAGCTCTTGAACAATAGAATCGTAAAATACTTAACTAAGTATAACATGCTATCGTCTTCTCAATATGGTTTTAGGAGGGGAATGTCGGCCCAGGATGTTACTGAAGAACTTGCATCTGTTATAACCAAGGAAGTAGATAAGGGGAACAAATGCTTAGTGGTCTTTCTTGACCTCAAGAAAGCCTTCGATACCGTATCTGTCTAAAACTTATACACAGGCTGAAGAACTTAGGATTTCGAGGTTCTGCTCTCTCTCTTCTCAGCAGTTACCTTAGAAATAGATACTAGGGGGTAAAAATTGAAAACTACTTTAGTGATGAAGAGAACCCCGAGAACGTTACCCACGTTTGGCGTCCCGCAGGGGAGTGTTCTCGGCCCGACGCTGTTTTTGATATATATATATATATATATATATATATATAAATGAGCTCTGCAACCTTATTATCAACGGTGCGAGAAGACTGTCCTACGCGGATGATACCGCTATTATCTTCTCTACTAAGACCTGGGATAAAGTTAGGCTTGAGGCTGAGAGGGGACTGGCTGGAGTTAGTCACTGGCTAAGCCAGAATTTTCTTACGCTAAACACCCAAAAAACAAACTACGCCTGTTTCACAAAATACATAAACTCTCAGCCTGCGCCTGACTTTAACATTAGAATCCACTCCTGTCGTACTCCAACCCAAAATTCCTGTAGCTGTCCTGTAATCCAGAAGGAAAAATCCGTTAGGTATCTAGGTATTGTTGTGGATCAGCGGTTAAGCTGGTACCCACATCTGGAAGTGACCATAGGGAGAGGGTAAGAAAACTCATATCCCGTCCCCGCCGTCCGTCGCTCGCCGTCCGATCAGAACCAGGCCCGGGTTGGCGGCGCGCTGTGTTCCACGCGCGCCTCAAGGAGCTGTCAGTAAGGGAGACGAGGCTCGCTAGGGCCAGTGCCTGCCGGGTGCGGAATCCGTTCGAAAGAGACGCCGCGTCCCTGGAACGCAAAGGGCACTGGGAGGAACATGGGTGGGTTTTAGTCAGTAAGAGTCTGACACTCCCTTCCGCTCCGCCCAGAGCGGAAGTAGTCATTTGAAGATTTCCCATCCTTAAAAAAAAAAAAAAGGGAGAGGGTAAGAAAACTCATATGGGTTTTCAAATCCCTGAGACAAGTTATGAGTACCGAGCCTAAGAAGCAAGTATATTTTGCACTAGCCCAATCGGTAATCACATACTGTATCTCGGTATGGGGTGGAGCAGCCAAATCATACTTTACAGATCTAGAGAGGGCACAAAGATCTCTGATTAAGGCTATAAGCCTTATAGGTTTTCTACTGATTCGTTATATGCTAGCTCTAAGCTGCTCTCCGTCAGAAAACTATATATACTACACATGGTACTAAGACATCATAAAATATTACCTTTTCACCAGGCCAAACTCAAAAAAAGACGGTGTGATCTGGTAGCCCCTACATACGCATCACGTTCAATTTTTGCTAGCCACCAAAATGCAGCTCAAGCTCCACGCGTTTATAACAAAATTAATCGCATTCTCAATATTTACCCCATGCAGCTGTATGAGTGTAAGAGGACCTTGACTGAATGGCTCTTCACACTTAAGTCCGAAGGCGTTGAGGACATTTTGGATACTCTAGGTTGAACTTCATCCCCACCGAGGGTGTCTCCACGTTGTCGTCGTGGTGGGGCTTGTGTGTCTCAATGATCTTGGAGCTATGCCGGTAGAGTTACTCATGCCGGAAAGGTCCAAGTGAGGGACCAGACTTAGAGAGATACCGGGACGGGGTCGCTCCTGATCGATCGATGGCAGTCGAACGACAGAGGAAGTGACCATACTGCTGCGGTGCAGGCGCACCAAAGCGGCGCATGTTTCTCTCCTTGAGGAGAGAACTTTCGGCGGGTTCGCTGAGTCGGGTTGGCCGGACAGCGAACGGAGGCATGTTTAATGCCACCGCCGGGGGCTTGGCTTAATCGCCTGGCCCAGAGGAAGGACACCTCTTAGATAAAAAACCACCTAATCCCAAGCTCTGAAGCGCGGTGAGGGGATGAATGGCTGGAGGGAGTCCAGTCGTGAGCGCTTCCCCTGCAGAGCACCTGCCGCACTCTGCAGTATGTAGGCTTACTGGGTACCTAGGCTCTGCCCAGCGGACATTTATTGACCTATATCTACTCGTGAGATCAAATCGCTCCCTCCAAATTTTGGAGGAAGCGTTCGCGCAGCGACAAAACGGACCTAACGAGGTCGGTGAGTTTGTCCTCGAGCGAGGAGAATCTTCCGGCCGCTAAAGTGCCGACGGGGAGGAGAGGAAGAGGACGCACGACGCTAACTTCGGCAACGTCACGCGACGCCCAGGGTCGCTTTTTATTTACCCGGGCTCTAAAGGAGGCAGCAGACGGAATCAAGGAGGCAGTGGAAGTCCTGCTTGATCGAACGACCTCAGAGGAGACAAAAAAGCTGCAGGAGGAGAACAGCCGTCTCCAATCCGAAATTGAGGTCATCCGGCGGGAAGTCACCTCTTTCAGGGCTGACGTCAGTCGACAGCAAGAGCGCGTGACTCCCGCACCTTCTGCGTCCACTCCCGCACCTGGCTCTCTACAATCCGAGCTGGTTGAAAAGATTTCCCGGACTGTCATGCTCCAAGTAGGGAGCATGATGAATGCTCGCCTCGAGGGTTTGGAGTCGAGGCTTCTCCCAGCCCAGAATCTCCGGCCGCCACTCGCAGTGGACAAACGAAGGAGAGAGGAAAGCTCAGCGGAAGGCCTCTCACAAGTGGTAGAAAAACCAGCAGCTGGGGCTAAACAGCCAGCCAAGGGGAGAAAAAAGACCTTAGTGGGGGTCAAAAAGGCAGCAGAGGTGGCCAAAAAACCTGTGGCGGGGTCAAAAAGCCTGCTGAGGGGGGCAAAACGGCCGATGAGGGGACAACCCACCTAGCACCAGCCACGGAACTTGCGACCGTAGCTGGGCCAACCGCTGAGGCCTGGACAACGGTCGTAAAAAAGAAAAAACGCCGCAAGAGATCCAAGGTGCAGGAGCAGAAGGGCCAGGCTGCAGCAAGAAGTGCAGGGCCGCCCAAGATCCGCACCCCTCGCTCAGCAGCTGTAACAGTTACGCTGCAGCCTGGAGCCGCGGAAAGGGGCGTCACCTACGCTGCGGTGCTAGCGGAAGCTAGAGCCAAGTTCAAGCTGTCTGAACTAGGCATACCGTCCATCCGCTGCAAAGTAGCCGCCACAGGCGCGCGGTTAATTGAAGTAACGGGAGCCTCAAATGGCGAAAAGGCGGACTCCCTGGCCGCTAAACTGAGGGAAGTCCTTAATAAGAGGACATCAGGGTCTCCAGGCCCATGAAAACGGCTGATGTGCGTGTTGATGGCCTGGACGACTCTGTAACCCCAGAGGAGGTTGTGGCGGCTATTGCCCGAGTCGGCGAGTGCCCGCCTGAAAATCTACGGGCGGGTGAAATCCTACACGATTCCGGCGGGCTCGGCACGATTTGGGTGCGGTGCCCGGTAGCGGTGGCGAAGAAGGTCGCTGACGGGGGACGGCTGCTGCAACCCAGGGCCATGCGGTGCTACCGATGCCTGGGTATTGGGCATGTCCGGGTACAGTGCACTTCCGAAGTTGATTGCAGCGATCTATGTTATCGCTGCAGCCAGCCCGGCCATAAGGCGGCCCAGTGCTCCGCGGCACCAAACTGCAGTCTTTGTGTGGCTACGGGAAAACCCGCGGGGCACAAATTAGGTGGCATGGCCTGCACCGCTCCCCCCGCAAAGAAAGCAAAAACAAGCAATGTGGAGGGGACCAAGGCTGCCAGGGGATCTGAACTCCCCCTGCAGCCTTGGCCCTTCGGCCGACTCCCAGCCCCAGGAAGAGAGACCCGAGGTTATGGAGTACCAATAATGGCACACTACCATTTCCTCCAGGGCAATATCAACCACTGTGCCAGAGCTCAGGATCTCTTACTCCAGAGCATGGCAGAGTGGTCGATTCATGTGGCTGTGGTCGCCGAGCCGTACTACGTCCCCCCCCCGTGATAACTGGGTGGGTGACCTGGACGGCGCGGTGGCCATCATTGGCGGGGCTCTTGCCGAACTGTCCCGAGGTCATGGCTGGGTGGCCGCCCTCGCGGTCGGCATTAGCACTATTGGAGCTTATTTCTCGCCCAACAAGAGCCTTGCCGACTTCGAGAGCTTCCTTGTCGAGTTGGGTGCCGTAGTGAACCGGTACCACCCTCGCCCAGTGCTGTTGCTGGGGGATCTCAACGCCAAGTCTGCGGCGTGGGGATCCCCGGTCACCGATGCCAAGGGCGAGGCGTTAGAGGAGTGGGCGGTCACGACCGGCTTGACTGTCCTTTGCGTGCGGCAGCGGGGCGGTTCCATAGTGGACGTCTCGTTTGCTAGCCCTGCTGTCGCTAGCCGTGTCCGCGACTGGCGTGTCGCCGTGGAGGTGGAGACGTTGTCGGATCACCGATACATCCGTTTCGACGTCTTCCCCCAGACCACGGGCGGCCGCAGTCCATCGGCCCCGCGAAGGGACGGTCCGCGCTGGGCGCGCAAGCGCCTCGACAGGGAGCTACTCGAGGAAGCCGCTATTGTGCAGGCCTAGATCCGGGAGTCGGCGACGACCTTCCCGTCGACGTCGAAGAGGAGGCGCAGTGGTTCCACGGGGCGATGATGCAAATTAGCGACGCGTCCATGCCCCGGGTTCACACTCAACCCAGAAGGCGCCAGGTGTACTAGTGGTCCGCCGAGATCACACAGTTGCGCGTCTCGTGCGTGCGAGTCAGGCGCCAGTACACCCGATACCGAAGAAGACGTCGTGGGATCCCTGACGAAGAAGCCGCGCTGTATGAGGTGTACCGCGCGGCTAAAGAGGCTCTGCGGCTGGCCATCGGCGAGGCAAAGACGCGTGCCAGGGAGGAGATGTTGGAGACTCTAAACGTGGATCCGTTGGGGCGTCCTTATCGCTCGGTCCAAGGGAAACTTGGACCTTGGGCGCCTTCGCTTACGGAGAGTCTCTAACCCGTGCTGCTGGAGGAGGTGGTCGCAGCCCTCTTCCCAGCAAGAGCGGAGCATACTCCGCCGCCAATGGCTCTGCCCACAGCCGCAGAGCCTGTAGAGAACGCCAGCGTCCCAGAAGTGACAGAAGCAAAGTTGAGGGCGGTCGTGATGCGGCTCCGGGCGAAGAACACTGCCCCGGGGCCCCATGGAATTCACGGCTGCGTGTTGGCCCTCGCTCTTAAGGAGCTGGAGCCCCAACTGAGAGGACTCTACTCAGCGTGCCTGGAGCTGGGCCAGTTTCCTGTTCAGGGAAATCTGGTCGTCTGGTCCTGCTCAGGAAAGCGGGGCGCCCTGCGGACTCGCCGTCCGCGTACCGGCCTATAGTGCTGCTGGACGAGGTGGGAAAGCTGTTCGAGCGGATAGTTGCAGCCCGCCTCGTCGGCCACTTAAGCGGACAAGGGCCGGACCTGGCCGAATGCCAGTTCAGATTTCGGCATGGGCGCTCCACCATCACGGCGATATCGCGATTGAGAGTCCTGGCGGAGGAAGCATTATCCCGGGGCGGGGTGATGATGACGGTGTCCTTGGACATCTCCAATGCCTTCAACACCCTGCCCTGGAGTTGTATTCGGGAGGCACTGCGCTATCTTCGAGTGCCTCCCTACCTACGCCGCGTCATTGGGGCTTATTTAGCGGATAGGTGTGTCACCTATCTGTGACGTGATGGCAGACACCAGCACCCCATGTCGTGCGGTGTTCCACAGGGCTCGGTCTTGGGCCCACCCCTGTGGAATATCGGTTATGACTGGGTGCTGAGGGGCGAGCTACCGCCGGGAGTGGACCTGACGTGTTAGTCTGACGACACGCTGGTCACTGCCCGGGGGAGCTCGTACAGGGAGGCAGCGTTGCTAGCGACGGCCGCGGTCTCACAAGTGGTGAGCCGCATACGGCGCCTTGGCCTAGAGGTGGCCCTCAACAAGTCAGAGGCCATAGCCTTTCATGGCCCCCGGCGGGCGCCGCCATCGGGGTCGCACATAGTTGTTGGGGGGGCCCGTATCGCTGTCGAAGTGTCGAGTCAACCATGAAGTACCTGGTATTGGTGCTCGACAGCCGATGGGATTTCGGCCCCCACTTCCGGCGGCTGGCGCCCAAGTTGTTGGGCGCGTCTGGGGCGCTGTTAACGCTGCTTCCCAATCTGGGGGACCCGAGCACCGCCTGCAGGCGGTTGTACGTGGGGATCGTGCGATCGATGGCCCTGTATAGGGCCCCGATCTGGGCGGCTGACCTGACGGCCAGCACCATCACTGTTCTGCGGAAGCCGCAAAGGGTGATGGCCGTCAGAGTCATCAGGGGTTATCGCACGATCTCTTACGAGGCGGCTTGCGTACTGGCCGGATCTCCGCCCTGGGACCTGGAGGCAAAAGCCCTAGCGTCACTGCACCGGTGGCGTGAGGACGCGCGGGCGCGCGGTGAGCGACTGATGCAGCGGCACATTGAGCTGCGTCAGTCGCTGCTGCGCGAGGTCCTGGTGGCGGAATGGCGGGACAGGGTCTCACGCTCTTCCGCCGGCCTCGGCACTATTGAGGCCATCCGGCCAGTGCTCGACCTGTGGCTCGGGAGAAGGCACGGCTCTTTGTCGTTTCGGGTGACGCAGGTCCTCTCGGGGCATGGCTGCTTCGGGAAGTTCCTGTGTCGCATAGGCAGGGAGCCGGACGCTCGGTGTCACCACTGCGTCGACTGTCGGGAGGATACGGCGCGGCATACACTGGCAGAGTGTGCCGCTTGGGAGGAGCCGCGCCGTGTCCTCATATCTGTGGTAGGCAGTGATCTCTCGCTACCGACCGTAGTACGTGCTTTGGTCGACGGCGAGGAGTCCTGGGACGCGGTGGTTTCCTTCTGCGAAATAGTCATCGCGCAGAAGGAGGCTGCGGAAAGGGAGAGGGAGATTTCGACCTCTCTCCCGGCCCGCAGCAGGCGCACCGGGCGTCGGAGGACGCTGCCCTCTTCCGGCCCCCCTAACTGGGTCCAGGGGCGGCGGTCCTGGGGTTGGCCGTCGCCCCCCATTCATACGGACCCGAGTCGGCAGCGCGTGGTATTACCGTGCGCCCCTCTTTGACGTCGCAGGCACCAGTCGGGGATCGCGGAAAGCCAATTAAGTTCTCGCGATCCCCGGCGTTGGTAAGAGATGGAACACCGGGGTGGTTTTAGTCAGTAAGAGTCTGACAGACCCCTCCACCCGCCCCAGGGTGGAGGACATCAAAAAAAAAAAAAGGTTGAACTTCATACATACACACAGACACAAAATAAATTAGTTGATATGTATGAGACCCATTCACATGCATATGCACACACACATCCTCACACCCTCACATACACACACCCCCACACACTCCCTCAAATACACACACACACACTCACACACACACACACATCCTCACACACTCACTCACTCACACACATACTCACTCACTCACACACACATCCTCACTCACTCCTCACTCACTCACACACACTCACTCACTCTCACACACACACTCAATCTCACACACACACACACATAAATTCGCTATGGAAAGAGCTCGGATACGGGCTAATGAGGCCGACAAAGAAACCACCGTGACAAGGCCAAAACAATGTCTGGTATGCCATCCGGTACACAGATGTCACAGGTGTGACAGTAGACAGTGTTTTTGGTTTGTAACCGCTACAGTGTGTGCTCTCCATTCTAGCTCGGTGGCCTTAGACAAGTCGTTGACTCCTCAACACTATCAACTTCTACGACATGCCGAGCGCTGCGGGAGGAGGAACCATTGGAGTTGTGTTTTCCACCTTTGAAGGAAACAGAGCATAGATCACTTGATAGAGGAGTCCCGGGCATTGTGGCTGAAGACTGGGAAGTGGGAGAGCCACGGGCGATGTCCAGATAAATTTGCTACTTCACAGAAACCTTAGAGTTTGAAATTTGGCTTAAAATATGATGCCATCATGACGAAAGCTTTTATTAGATTTATTTAGAAATGATATACCTGTCCCAATACTGGCCAAATTATTAGAAATCCGTTTATAAAATAACTCCCAAAATTTTAACCGTTTTTCAACAAAAATATGATATTGACGATTATCCAATGAATGGACGACCATTCATTCACTGGATTTTTAACAAATTTTAGTTCCAATACTGGAATACTCAAAAATTTAATGTTACATAATCCCCGGTAAATTGATTTGAAACACATTAATAAACTATACTATTATTATAACATTGTTACGAGCTTAGGGTTCGTTACAATAAAAACAGCCAAAAATAACACTTTAATTTACAACAGTAATTAACACTTTAAACACACTAATTAAAACACACAATCGCACTACTGAACACTTCACTTTACTTAATTCGCAGTTGAAGATCGCTTCCGAAGTTATCTCTTGTATCGCCAATTCAATACTGACTCCAGTCGCCGGATGTCTGCCCGAAAGTTCGGGTACATATGGTCCCGACTGACCTGGTGTCGAAACATCGAGAATGTTCTAGCATAGAAAATTCTAGAAACATCTTGACCTCAGTAATTCCGTCGCTATGTACCTAGTATTAATTCTGGCGCGTAACACTGCCCCCTCCTAAGACATGCTCGTCCCCAGCATTATCGTCCCATAATAACGCACCAGTCGATCGACGTGGACTATCTTAGGAGCACTTCTTGTATGAATATAAGTATATCTTTATACCACTTTCACTTTCCGGAAACTGTCCCGCAACATCCAGGGCTATCCTTCCCCATGGTGCACCAACATTGTACAATTTCAATGCACCTCTGCTACGAGTCTGAGGACCTTTTACAGCTGTACAACTAGTACATTTGCGACACCAGTCTTCAACATCATCACGACAATGAACCCAGTAAAACCGTTCCCGTATCTTCAGTAGAGTCCGTTTAACTCCCATATGGCCTCCTGAACAACCACAGCTGCAGCAGTGGTACAGCTGTAGAACATCCGGTACTTTACCCCTAAGGACGACCATCTTCCATAGAGATGCATGGATGCATCTCCATGCGTCTCTATGGAAGATTCATTTTTTAACATGGGGGCCACAAGTAGTTGCATCTCACTGCTATGTGATGGTATTAAAGTCATGGAGCAAGCTCTGGATAATCATTTAAACTAGTTCATAAGACAACAGAGGATACCAGCGACAGAATAGTTATGCCTACCATCAACAAGATATCTTCTTGCTCTTTAGTAAATAGATGTTGAAAAGGGAATCAGCAGCATGCTTTGAAATTATTTCATCAAAATATTCAAGGTCTCTCTTCCAAATTATTAGAAATTGATTTTTTTTTAGAAAAAAACTTTGTTTGACATTGTATGTTTTAGTGAGCACTGGGATTACCAGATGCTAATTAGTTATGAAAATTATAATGTGGGCAGTTGTTTTAACCACAAATCTATTTTACGCGGTGGTTCCCTCATCTTATTAAAAAAAAGCTTAAGATTTAAGCAACGTAATGACATTGTTAACTTATCAGTGGAACATTGCATCGAACTGTCCTGTGTTGAGCTAGATAAGCATATCATAGTGCGCGTGTACAGACCTCCAAACCCTCAAAACTTTACTTTATTTGAATCAACAATGGAAGATATCCTTGCGAAACTTGCAGCAGGTAACAAGCCCGCGATTATTTGTGGGGATTTTAATATTAATATTTTAGAAATTAATTCAAATAGCTAAGTCTTTTTAAATCGTTTAATTTATCTAATGTGTTTACAGAACTAACTAGGGTAACACCAACTTCTTCAACCTGTATCGATAATATATTCTGCGATTGTGAATAATTTAGATAAAGTCATAGTTAATTACCTTCCTTTTGATCATAGTGGTCAATTGGTAACATTTAACTTTAACGCAGCCTTTCCCTAAGTGACTGGGCGACTAAAGGCATTAGGATAAGTAGGGAAAGACTATATGAACACTGATTATTTACTGGAGACTACACATGGTGCCAAAACCTCTAATTTAGAAGTAGCTCAAGAATTTGTAAATTTTTTCACCAATATACCAACTAAAACTACGGAACCTTTAAATTCTTCACCTGAGGTCTCATATAATTTATTAAAAGCTAACGTTCCAGGTTGTACGGTTGCTTCTGGGATGTTGACCGAGGCCAGGGTTGATGGTTTTCATGCCATTATACGGAAAAGGTGCGCTTCTGTTCTCAGTAGAGTACGTGCTAGCTCCCACAGCATCCTGAGTGCATTGTGTGATAAGTGGGACAGCCCCATGTTGGCTCACTGGATACGGCTGCACACGTAGGTGTCAGTCGTTTCAATTGTGTTTGTTATTTTGTACTAACATTAGGGTTAAGACTTTTACTAACAACATATGGATAATTTGGTCCGAAATAAATGTTATTATCATTATTATTATAAAAGCTTTCCGGCAAATCAAAATCAAATTGACCGAAGACATATGGGGAATGTCTATTAAAGTGTGCACGTCATTAATTGAAACTATAGCACTATACTTGGCTTTAGTATTTTATTTATGTGTGGATCAAGGACTCTTTCCGGATATAATGAAATATAGTAAGGTTATACCACTATTTAAATCGGGCGACAGCAAAGACACCAATAATTATAGACCTGTATCTGTATTGCCGGTTTTTATCAACGTGTTTGAAAAAGTAATGCTCAATCATTTTAACATCAATAAAATCTTACTTAAATGATAGACAGCAGGAAGTTCAAGTAAATGGTGTCAATTCACGGGGTTTAAAAGTCAAAATGGGGGTACCACAAGTCTCTATTTTGGGTCCTTTCCTCTTTCTAGTATATATTAATGTTCTACCCCATCTTTTAAAAAATCAACTTCATATGGTATTATTTGCTGACGATACTTCCTTAATTTTAAGATAGATAGACGTTCTATAAATCATGACGACGTAAATAACGCCCCACAGCAGGTCCAAAATTGGTTTACTGCTAATAATTTAGTATTAAATGGGAAAAAAAACTAAATGCATCAGATTTGCCTTACCGAAGTTAAAAGAAATGCGATATAGTATTGAACAAGGAGAAACTCGAATTCGTCGAAAACACGGTTTTCCTGGGGATCACGCTTGACTCAAGGCTACAATGGGGTCCTCATTTAACATCTCTTGCGGGACGGCTAAGTTCAGCAGCATATGCTGTCAGAAAAATCCGCCAATTTACTGATATAGATACCGCGAGGTAGGTCTATTTTAGTTACTTTCATATGGGGACTTGCTGCAGACATCGTGTCTATATTTATCCTGCAGAAAAGAGCCATCAGAGCCATATACAATCTCTGTCGGCGTGATTCCCTAAGATAACTGTTTAAGGATATCAACATCATGACGGTACCTTGTCAACACATTTACGAAAATATTATGTATGAAAAATTTTCATCTTTTTAGCAAGATTAGTGACAAGCATAATTTTATACTACAAATAGGAACAAATTAGATCAACCCCGATTCAGATTGGCTAAAGTACACACTTCTTTTATGGGGCACTGTGTTAAATTTTATAATAAAATACCCGTTGACATTCTTGAACTGAATGAGAGAACATTTAAAGCATGCATAAAACGCACACTATGTAGACAAGCGTATTATAAACTGGAAGATTATATCCTCGATAAAAACGCTTGGCTAAATGCCGGTCCTGCTCCACAGTCACAGCTGCTTGGGTCCGCTTGTTAGGTTAGGTTAGGTTAGGTTATATTTGGAAGAGATGCTCACCCTCTTTTTTTATAGGTATTTACATAATTATTATAATCACTTATTTATTCTTTTTGATGTAAGAACATAATCGTTGTTTTTATTAATTTATTTTTCATTATTTGGTCATTGAAAACCATAGTTTTGTGTAAAGTAGAAGCATAAGTATTTTGCAAATTTTGTAAATGTGAGTACCATGAAGCCATTTACATTTTATGTGATTAGTTATAGTTTTACTTGTTGGACATGAACGAGTATGATGGTTGAGAGCATGTCATTCTCACTCAAATGTCTCCCTGCTGGCGGCGCGTGGGTTGGATCATTCGGTTCCCTTCGAAATGGTTGAGCTGAAAGGTATAGGTAGGGTATAGGTAGGCCGATACACGCGTCATGTTCGTGAACGGGCGCCGTCGGTTGAGTCTGGTCATCTCTAATATGATTTAAAAGAGTGTCCGTGAAGTTTCTTGCACGTTCTTCTCCATAGAGAACTATAACGCTTTGGAACGTGCATATAGCTTCCATGTTTTTGCCTGACCGACCTTGTTTATTTGAAATAAAATGCTTTGAATCTTTGCAAATGACAGCTTTCTCCCCGAGCATTTACCCATTTACGGCACAGGACTCCATCCTGAATCACTAAGCTGTCCCATTGGGCCCAGTAGCTTTTTGTGATCGAACTCATCGCTGAGACGTCGCTCCACGTGGGCTTAGGAGCACTGGCCTTTATCCACTCCAGAATCGGCTGGATGTCTGAATCTTCCTGCTGGCTTCCAACGCCTCAAGGAGCTGCTCGTAAGTCACCTCCTTACCGAAAACTTCCTGGACAGTTAAGCCCTGGTTACGCAGGCCTAGGGTGAGGGCAGTCATGGCCTGCTCTTTATTCCACCCGTTCGCCTCCATTACAGCTTCAAACTGTATCTTGTAGGCCGACCAAGAAGACCCACGTAGCGAAGGTTTGGTGGTTGCGAAAGTAGCAATCCCACCTCCAAGTTTAAGGTTGCCCAACTCCTTCTTCATATCAGCAATGACGCGTCATCAAACTTGCTGATCCTGGTTTCAGCGTCTGTCAAGCGGTTGTCATGCTGAGCAACCTTATCCTTCACCTCCTTCATGTCTTTCCCGAAGGACGCGTAAAGTTCTTTCATGAGGAGCATTTGTTCTTCCTGGTGGCGCGCCTGCTCCTCCTTGTCGCACTGCCGCTGTTCTTCCAAGCGTCGGGCTGGCTCCTCCTGTCGGTGGGCCTGCTCCTGCAGCATCATCATCACAGCGCCGGCATCATCAGCACCAGACTTTGCTAGTCTGGTGCTGATGATGCCGGCGCTGCTGTGGACGGGCCGGCCTCTATAGTCGGTATCTGGTCTTCCGACGTTTTCGGCGATACTCCACCAAAACGCCTCTGGTCCGTCTCTTGCTGGCGTTGACTACGGGTACGGATACCCTCCGTGTCGTCCTTTGGCAAAATCGGCATTATTATCCACTCTTCTGACACCAATTGTTACGAGCTTAGGGTTCGTTACAATAAAAACAGCCGATTAAACCACTAAAAGAACACTTTAATTTACAACAGTAATTAACACTTTAAACACATAATACACACATAATTAGTGAATTAAAACACACAATCGCACTACTGAACACTTCACTTAACTTAATTCGCAGTTGAAGATCGCTTCCGAAGTTATCGCTTGTATCGACAATTCAATAGTGACTCCAGTCGCCGGATGTCCGCCCTTTATATACCGGCGAAAGTTATTTCTAGAACCTTCTAGTATGGAAACTTCTGGAAAGTTCGAGTACATACTGATCCCGACTGACCAGGTGTCGAAACATCGAGATTGTTCTAGTATAGAAAATTCTAGAAAAATCTTGACCTCAGTAATTCCGATACTCGATACTAGATGGCGCCACATGTACGTAAATGTCGTTGTGTAACTAGTATTAATTCTGGCGCGTAACAGTATACAATAATGTTAGTGGATTACTGATGTCTCGATTACAATGACGTATCAAAACTGATTCCTCATACCTAAGCTCTAAACTCTGGCTCGAACAACTTACAGTTTCACTATAACCGATTACTTTAGACGCTCGCAATTTTGTAATAAACTGTGACATAGGAGACGGCTTTTGTAATTAAAATGGGATAAATTATTACAACTATGAAAAAATATACTACGTCTGGTAGAAACGTCCCGATTCCTTATTTTTTTAATAAAACTGCGTTTCATTCATTCATTGGGGGTTGTTCATTCACTGGAGCCATTACCCTAGGATACCTGTGTCCTTGACAAAAAAAACATCTACCACGTCTTCGAAAAGGATTGAGTCTATTCTTTCTGCACTGTTTAGCTAGGTGGTAATAAAACAATAACATAGGTATCTTCATATTTTTTTTTACTTACACGTTTTACGACAGATTAAAAAAGTCAAATAATATTTTAATGGATCCACTACTTGATTTGATTTACTTAGCTTAAAATATTTTTTACTGAATATATTATTAGGAAATTAAATATGATCGCCTTTAAAGGCATCAAACATTGTGCAACATTCGGATGTAATGAGCTTCGCGCGTACTCTTGCAAAAGTCCACAATCCACAGGTTTTCGCAAAACTGTGATATCTCGCTCAGTTCTGATCATGTAACAAGTCATGTCTGGTGTCACCGCTATAGAGGGGCCCTTCACTTTCAGAGCGTCCTCCACAGTGGTACTCGTCACTGTAGAGTTTCCAGTTCCGTTCACAGTCTGTGTCACTGTCTTCACAACGTGTTGTTCGTCTTGTGCTGCACTCGTAGTGTCCTCCCAAATAAAGCTCGACATCAGATTACAGTCGATGCGCGTCTCCTCGTACTCGCCGCTTCGTTTACTGATGCCCAGCTTGCATAACTCTCCCGAGGTGCTGCTGTACTGTCTCTCGGAGCTGTGATGATGACTGTTGCGGCCCAAGTTGTACAGCGCTAGTCCAGTCAGCAAGTTGTCGAACCTGCTGCCAGAGTCTCGGTACTCGTACACGTAGATGGGCGGGTGTCCTTGATACACGGGATGGAAGGTAGACCCGTAGCTTATCTGAGGCGGTGGCCTGTAGTAGTAGTGATGACGGACTTCTGTCTTTAGGCTGAGTCGATATTGAGTTGAGGCAGGGTTGTTGTTTGGCCCACCTGAACCTGACAAACCGGTAGACGCTGGGTAGCTGTGCGCAGCGCCTGTACCAAATTTAGGTTTAGGAGATCTGGTAGTCGTGGGGTAACTGTGAGAAGCGCCTGGACCAAATTTAGGTTTAGAAGATTTGGTAGTCGTGTGGTAGCTGTGAGCAGTGCCTGAACCGAATTTAGGTTTAGGAGATTTGGTAGTCGTGGGGTAGCTGTGAGCAGAGCCTGAACCGAATTTAGGTTTAGGAGATTTGGTAGTCGTGGGGTAGCTGTGAGCAGAGCCTGAACCGAATTTAGGTGTAGGAGATTTGGTAGTCGTGGGGTAGCTGTGAACAGTGCCTGAACCGAATTTAGGTTTAGGAGATTTGGTAGTCGTGGGGTAGCTGTGAGCAGAGCCTGAACCGAATTTAGGTTTAGGAGATTTGGTAGTCGTGGGGTAGCTGTGAGCAGAGCCTGAACCGAATTTAGGTTTAGGAGATTTGGTAGTCGTGGGGTAGCTGTGAGCAGAGCCTGAACCGAATTTAGGTTTAGGAGATTTGGTAGTCGTGGGGTAGCTGTGAACAGTGCCTGAACCGAATTTAGGTTTAGGAGATTTGGTAGTCGTGGGGTAGCTGTGAGCAGAGCCTGAACCGAATTTAGGTTTAGGAGATTTGGTAGTCGTGGGGTAGCTGTGAGCAGTGCCCGAACCGATTTTAGGTTTAGGAGATTTGGTACTCGTAGGGTAGCTGTGAGCAGTGCCTGAACCGAATTTAGATTTAGGAGATCTGGTAGACGTAGAGTAGCTGTGTGCACCGCCTGAACCATGTCCAGACCGACCTGTAGACGCAGGGTAGCTGTGAGCAGCGCCTGAACCATGTCCAGACCGTCCGATAGACGCAGGGTAGCTGTGAGCAGAGCCTGAACCGAATTTAGGTTTAGGAGATTTGGTAGTCGTGGGGTAGCTGTGAGCAGTGCCCGAACCGATTTTAGGTTTAGGAGATTTGGTAGTCGTAGGGTAGCTGTGAGCAGTGCCTGAACCGAATTTAGATTTAGGAGATCTGGTAGACGTAGAGTAGCTGTGTGCACCGCCTGAACCATGTCCAGACCGACCTGTAGACGCAGGGTAGCTGTGAGCAGCGCCTGAACCATGTCCAGACCGTCCGATAGACGCAGGGTAGCTGTGAGCAGTGCCTGAACCATGTCCAGACCGACCGGTAGACGCAGGATAGCTGTGTGCAGCGCCTGAACCATGTCCAGACCGACCGGTAGACGCAGGATAGCTGTGTGCAGCGCCTGAACCATGTCCAGACAGACCGGTAGACGCAGGATAGCTGTGTGCAGCGCCTGAACCATGTCCAGACCGACCGGTAGACACTCGTCCTTTATTTCCGACGCGTCCTATTCGCGCTGTGACCGTTGTTATTAGAACGAACAATACTATATAGCTAAGCCTCATTATGCCTCCGCGAGGTGTTTACGATTTAATTACAAAACCTTTAGGACTCTGACCGCGACTACGACACACACACCCGACACCAAATGTATTTGTTAACACAGTGAATAATGGCTTAAATTATTATATATATAGTCTAATGTTATTCCTGCCTAAATGGATACGAAATTAACATGTTTATTCTTTCCTGTTGACTTTCCTGCTTCTAGAAAATAAATTGGCTCAAACGAAACACCCTAGCTTACGAAACTCGGTAATTTGTTTGCGTTTATTCATATTGAAGCCATTTTAAGATAGGTGTAACCAACTGACCGGTGTAACCTACTTTCAGATGAAACAAGAATTTTTCAAATGACGGAGTTATGAGGTAACAAACATAAAAAAAAACTATCGAATTGAGAACCTCCTCCTTTTTTGAAGTCGGTTAATAAAACCAAACTCTATTTGTAATCCAAATATTGTTAGTAAAAATTTCGCGCCAATGGTGTTACCACTGTTACTCATCGTCGATTCGACTTTTTGATGTCCTAAGCAATCCACACCTGTGGTGGAGGTCTGGTAGGCAGCCGCTCCGCGTAAAATACTGGTATTCAGCTAAATCCGGTTTGACTGGAAGCCGACCCCAATATATTTGGGAACAGGCTAGGCAGATGATGATGAGTAACAGTGGTAACACCATTGGCGCGAAATTTTTACTAACAATATTTGGATTACAAATAGAGTTTGGTTTTATTAACCGACTTCAAAAAAGGAGGAGGTTCTCAATTCGAGTTTTTTTTTATGTTTGTTACCTCATAACTCCGTCATTTGAAAAATTCTTGTTTCATCTGAAAGTAGTTATACTCCCCGATTGGTCCCATTGTCACCAAGTCAGAATCTGATGATGGGATCCCATGAAAATCGAGGGCAAACCTTAAATTTTATAGGCACATACAATGTTTTTCATAAATTTTTTAACGCAAAACATATATTTGTGCCTGGTAATCATTATCTCATGTTGCTGAGCTGATGATGGTAGGTAAAAATTAGGATCTGATGATAAGATCCCATGAAAAATGTTTGTTCAGCGATATTTTTGCCAATTTTCAGCCGATTTGGATGATTCTTTCTTTGTTTGGAAGAGTATTTTCCTGGAATTGTCCCATTTCAATTCGGTGAAGATCTGACGAAGAACTTCGGAGATAGGCAACGGAACTCTTTAATAAATGATAGCAAATGGATCGGGATTGCTGAAATCACATGTTTTTTTTAGTGTTTGCACCAGTTCTTAACATAACATCGCGCCGGTACGCTGTTAATGGGTACGCAGGTAGGAGAAGAAAGAAAAAAACTTAAAAAAAAGAAATAACAAAATACGAAAAATAAACAAAAACACCGACTTCCGAAATAAAAGTTCTTTTCTTTCTTCCGAAGTTATTTTGTACTTTGTAGTGTTTTGTTTTTATTTAAACTTCATGTACAATAGTGGTACATATGCGGACTTAATGCAACAAGGCCTTCTCAACCAGTCAACCTTTGGGTTAAAAAGAAACACACTGTGTTAGGTGTACAGCAAATAAATAAAATGTAAAATAGAATATTTCTCGGAAAAAATATACACAAAGAAATATATAATAATAATAAAATACACTTATAATGCTAAAATAATAAACTAATAAATATGATGATATATAAATATCATTCTGATTAAGAGAACTCATAATAATAATGACGAAGACCAAACTAAGAAGTAGTGGCTTTCAAGTAGTGTTTTCGAATTTTACGTTTAAAGGAAAATTTTGATTCAGCCTTCTTGATGTCAAGGGGCAGCATATTCCAGAGTTTAAGAATTAGACAAAAATCCGAGGTGAGGAGGAATATGTAGAATGCAATTTTTGGATGCTCGGAGGTTTGGATGTTCGGGTTTTTCTTTAACTCTTTCAGGGGCACTTTCATATAAGTTAGTTAGCTACATATAGGCTAAACAATACTAAGAACATGGTTGGAAAAAATATCCAGTGAAGGTTTTTGAGGATTCACATGGTCAGCTAAGGTAACCACCGCCACTGCAGAACAAAACAACACTATGAAAAATCATATAATTTTAATCATAAATACAGGCTAAAACACATCAAAACAATTGGGATCAAACAGGACCAAATTATTATTTTACTTCTTATGGAAATCTTCGAAGCAGGACTTTCCTTTATGCAAACATAGTGGAAAATTGCAGGTTTTGCATTTCCAAACACTACTTACTGGAGTATTACTGGTGTTACATTTGGCGCATCTCCTTGATGTGCTTCGCTCTGGCTGATGGCGATTGTTTTCAAGGCGAATCTTGTCGGCCACTGCTAGTTTATGCCGTTTTATAATGGCTGAACCTGGAGAAGGCGCTCTAGAACAGTGTGGACTGTCCACCGAGTGACGCTTGCGTACGCTGGAGCTAAGAGATCTTGGTACAGAACGACGAAATTCCTTCAGAGTCAAAGTTTCTAGATCTGGTCGTGCAGTGGATTGTAATTATAAAATAGAATAGAGTAGAAAATAAAATGGAAAAAAAAATCTAGTTAAAACATCTGTGTGATTTTCGGACAAGCACATAGCTTTTGAGTTTATCGAAATTATCAGCAAAATTCATGCGTGAGTTGTGTCTTTTACCACACTCGCTCCATTACGTTCTTCAAAACTGTAAGTTTGCAGACGTTCCCCTACGACATCAACCAATAATAGCATGGTCCGCGGCTGTGCATCATGAGTTTCCTGGTCCGATTCCGCATTGCAGCAACTGTCGTAATCGGAGGGTATCTCCTCCAGACAGTTTTCAATATCCCCGTCAGCCAGCACACGAGACACAAATAAACACTGTGACATCTATACGAACAAATAAAACATTCTATCTGCGCGCCGGTCAGCTACTCTAACCACATGAAAACGATGTCTAATAAAACAATCATAGTCGTAAAAATAATAAACTTCCCTTATTTTTGAAAGCTTTTTCCGAGCACGTTACAAAAACACTGTCAACGAATTTTTTTTTTATACCAATAACACAATTACAAATGATTATCGGCACAACTAACTAATAGAATTTAAAGAAAAAAATAAACAAATATGTGGTGAGTGTAGCTAACCATGTGTGGCCCTGAAAGAGTTAAAATAATGTCGAAAGAAAGTATCTCTGGATCGCCAATACCCTCTTTTTAAATTTTATCGATTTATTCCGTTCTATTTCCAAAAACTAATACCACTGGTATTTGTTTGAACTCATATTTATATTTTACTAGTTGACTCGGCAAACGTTGTTTGGCCCTATAAAAAAACACAAAAAAAAACATAAAAATCGGTCAAGTCCGATAACAAACACTGTGATACATTAGAAGATTAGAAAAAGATATATAGCTGTTGCATGCGACTTCTTTTGCGTGTATGTCGTATAGTAAAATGATGTCGCTAGGTAAGATCGCTAAAATAAGATTATCAACATATCAGTCGTAAGACCTCCACTGCTCGACATAGGCCTCCCCCAAGCGTTGCCACAAGGACCGGTTCTGCGCGTTTCGCTTCCATCGGCTACCCGCGACCTTCATTGGTTCATCTTGTGGGCTTTCCACCGTTGCGTCTTCCGGTACGCGGTTGCCACTCCAGAACTTTTCAGCCCCAGCGACCATCTGTTCTGCGAGCAATATGCCTTGTCCACTGCCACTTTAGTTTGGCGATCCTTCGGGCTACGTCAGTAACCTTGGATTACGAATATTATCATTCCTGATTTGATCACGCAAGAAAACTCCAAGCATTTCCTTCTCCATTGCCGTTGAGTGACTTTAAGCCTTCTGATGAGGCCATATACAGGCCGGATATACGAACAGTCAACTTCTAGCATTGCTTTACCCCCTTAGAATGCAAGGCTTTGGCTTTAAAAAGCTGACCGACCTTCGTAATTTTTCGTAATGAGAAACGTTTTAATGATAACGCTTTTCTATACACGATGTTAAAGAAAGTTGTTAGGGCTGTTAACACGCGATAGAGCTGACACTCTATCCAGAAGAAAAGACTACCGTTATTACCGTCGATAGAATACAGTTGAGATTCCGTTATCAGCACTTAGACTCCCATTCGCGTCGTTGAGCTTAGGAGTCCTGGCTAGGTTAGCCAGCGAAGCAACGCACATAGGCTTTGCTGTGCGTCCTCATCCTTCCGGGGATTTTTGCACGTCGGGTAGCCAAGGCCTCATTTCCAGAATAAAGTCGGCGTCTCATTTCTCGGTATCGAAGCAACCTCTGTACATTGGGCTGTCAAAAAGCCAACCATCCCGGTCTTGTGCAGTCCACGTCCATCCACTGCCAGCCACCTTTTTTAAATCATCGATCCGTTGTGCCGCAGTGCCTATGTTGAAAAGATATTTTTTTAGGGAGCAATGACCCGTAATTATACCTATTATTATTCGAAGGGACTTTATACTTGGGTTGAGAAGTCGCTTAGTTAGTCGCATGTATAGGCTGCACTGTAATTTGTAGACCGTGACCATCTGTTGTCTTGAAGTTTAGTTGATCTCTGGCCAATTCATGTACGAATCAGTGAGAAAGGTAAGAGGAGAAGTGGGTACAGGTACAGCAGTACCGTCTCGGAAACTCTCTTCGTAAAGTTCGTCTCTGGCATCATTGCCTAGTGATTTATAGTTTCCCATGTGGAGGGTGAAACCCGCAACAGATAGTTTTTGGCCCTGAGCTGTTACTTCACTGGGGTTTGAACAGTTTTAAGCCATGCTGGAGCAATCAACCGAAATCTTATTTCAGCTACTATGACAGTTTGTTAGATACGTGTGACTTTCAACCAAGTGCCTTTGCAAAGTTTTTTAGAAATTAATTATTTAAATAGAAATCATAAAATTTAATCGGATGGTAATATAATTTTCTTCCTTTGCGTTTTCATGTTATGGAAATATTTTCCTTCTTTTTCCCAAAAATATTTGTCAATATTATCCGTATTAATGGTCTGCCTGGTCGGTGAATTCCCCGTTCACAGAAGTAATGAATTAATGTTGAAGCAACGGACAACATAGGCTTATCTTCTAAAATAACCTAACCATCTCTTGATTGTGGTGAATGCCATCGGCAATCAATTTTTAACAGTATTCGTAAAATAATTCGCATTTGAATGGCCTTCTTATTTATCATGTTCGCATTTTTCTTCTTCTCCGTCGTTCCTTCAATGCTGAAGATCGCGACCACACACGACGCGTATCCATGCGGTCTTCTGCAGCGTGGACCGTTCTGTGCATGCTGCCTTTAACAGCTTTAAAAAAGACCATAAGTTTGCATAATTGATCTTTAGTGTGCTAATATTATTTTTGCGCTGTATGAATGGTACTATTTTTCAAACTACTAAGTTAAGAAACTACTTGATGATTCAAGTTAATCCTCAATTTATTTCGAATCAAGAACGCAAATCGAAACGATTTAAGTTTTTAGAACACAATTAGACATCCGTTTAACCAATCTAATTCAACTCTTTTCGCGACTGTTCTACCATAGGATTTCGCCAGCTGCTCGCGGGTGATATGACATGACTCCAGGCCCTGGGCCCGTAAAGATTAATTTTTGAGCAACTCAAGTTAAGCTTAGCAAATGTAGCGCACGCCTGTTGACGATACAAAAAATAAGATCAAATATATAACGCCATCTATGAAATCTGAAGTTGAACTGTCTAAATATTAGTTCGGAGTTTGTTTTATTTCTATTAATAGGAATTCATTGAGAACGATATTTTTAAGGTATTAAAATAATCCCTTTTTTTCAGACGTCTTAAAAGTACCACTAATAACTAAAAAATATGTTTTGATATAATTCTCATGCTGTCAATAGATAGCATTATGGGTATCTGCATTATGTAATGTTGATTTCATATAAATTGCCACAATACCTAACCGGTTTATGTGTAAAAGTTATCTACAATGGTTTAGTACTTTTGAACGTAATGCGGTCTGTTAATTATCATTTAACATGTGGGCCATTATATTTTGGCATAGACAAATGCCAAAAAAAAACACGAAATACAATAATAACATGTTATCAATGTATAAAAATATTAGTAAAAATAAAAAAGAAAGGAAATGAATAATTTAAAAATATGTACAAAATTTAAAAAAAAGAAAACGTGACTTTGGGCTCGAACCCACACCAAGCCATTAGAAAGGCAGTCTCTAAACCGATGATCTATGAGTACTGTTGGTATGTTATGCTTTTTCGCTGCTCAGCTCCTTGAAAGTATAGCGTGATGAACATTGCTAAGGTTAGACGCATAAGTATCTGCAGTTATATTAAGTTGTGGTTTTATAACAATTCCCCACTAAACTGTTTGGCAAAATGTAAAATATAAATTTAAATGTTATTTTTCGTGCAAAAAAAAACCATTTTATATTTTTTTGACAATAGGTACTTTGGTGTAAAAATAAAGTTCAAAAGATAGAATAAATACAAAAATAATAGCTGTTGCTGGCCGGGGATAGAATCGTGTGCCTGTCCTTAAAAGGGACATTTTTAAATATTGCTCATCCTCCAAAGCACAAAGCGTGATAATATATACTTAGCCTAAAACCTTCTCGTGACCAGAACGCACACTACAAAAAAAGAATTATCGAAATCGGTCCAGTCGTTCAAGCGTGATGCGATGAACAAGGGAAATAGGGATTCATTTATATATATATATAGATTCCGAACGCATACTAATCTTTAAATAAATAAATTTTATGTGCAAACGAATACCAGCAACTTGAATTTGGTACAGTCAGCTCAGTCAAACCTATTTAAATTAAATTTGTTTTCTTTATGTGATCGATCGTAAAATGTATTTTTAAATACTGGTATTCAGCTAAATCCGGCTTAACTGGAAGCCGACCCCAATATAGTTGAGAAAAGGCTAGGCAGATGATGATGTATGTATTTTTATAATGCTCTCCAAATTCACTTCGTTCCAATATTTGTACAAAGTGCTTTGTTTTTGTGAAAAATTTGCCTGACGTAGTTTTTTTTTAATAAATAATTAATATAAACGTATATTGTGTCAAGCGGATCAGTAAAACCTCATTTTTCCAAGTGGTATTTGCGGCCTACATGGGTGCGCAAACGATTGAGCGCTCTCCAAGACCACTGCAGTTATCGACCAGGTAGCAGGTCTTCCTGAGGTTTCAATAAGGTGGGGATAGTGGAATTTGCAGTCGGGGTTAATATTACGATGAAAATTAAAAATTACGTATCTAATAATAAATAAGCCAGGTAATTTTTTAACCGACTTCTTCAAAAAACACTACAGAGTAAAAAAGTAACTTTAATTTCGGAAGTCGGTGTTCAAAAACAAAATAACCAAAAACCACTTTATAGTGTTTTGTTTTTGGAAGTCGGATTTATTTTTTTGTAAAAAAGTTTTTTTTTGTGGTACGCAGGTACCTACCACTAAAAAAAAAACAAACACAGCGTACCGGCGTAATGCTTTGTTATGAACTGGTGTAAACAATAAACAGACATGCGATTTCAGAAATCTCGATCCATTTGCTATCATTTATTGAAGAGTTCCGTTGCCTACCTCCGAAGTTCTTCATCAGATTTTCACCAAATTTAAATTGGACCAGTCCGAAAAGTGAAATCAAAAAAGAATGATCCAAATCGGTTAATAATAGGCGAAAATATCGCTGAACAAACATTTTTCATGGGATCCCATCATCAGATCCTGACTTATACCTTCCATCATCAGCTCAGCAACATGACATGATGATTACCAGGCACAAATATCTGAATTGCGTTAGAAAGTTTATGAAAAACATTGTATGTGCTTATAAAATTTGAGGGTTTCCCTCGATCCCATCATCAGATTCTTAATTGGTGACAATGGGACCACCTCAGGATTGGCATGAATATGACGGGTGAGCGTTTTGAGGGACTGTGTTTATGCCTTTGACATTAAAAAAGTGCTGGCACTCAGTCTAATTTGAATTTAAAATGACTTTTGACTGGAAACCATTTTACGATCCGAGCCTAATCGATAAATATTATACAATGATTGGCCATATCAAGAAATAGAGGCCGTGTGTCAAGTTATTAAGTATATCGTCAAACGATCACTTGATTCCATGTTATAATAGCAAACTGAGGTGAACCCCGACGCGAATTATAGTCGCGTACTCGCGTGATATTAAATTCATTAAAACAATTTGAATGCAGTCGCGTACCTACGGCGCGTGTTGTGCCCCAGTGTGAGCAGAGGTTTATTTGCATAGCAAGCACAATTATTTGGTCTCTTTTCCGTGTGTTTTCACTAACGAACAGATAATAATAGGAATGTAGGTACTTAGGTACAGCTATCGATTCAAAATCGCTATCCAGCGAAAAATAGTGTCCACAAAAGGATCCGGGAATTCAACTTCCTATTCCTCCCACTCAAAGTGCACCTCACCAACATCTGAGGGATACACTCTAATCTCAATCCGGTCCATCACCACCTTGAGACCGAGAAGCCGTACCTGTTTTTCCTAACGGAGACAAAGATAACAACCCCGTCGGACGTGGCGTACCGCAACTACCCGGGCTACTCTCTGGAACATAAGTTCAAGAAGCAGGCTGGGGTCTGTGTGTACGTCCGCGATGACATTTGTTGTCGTCATCTCCGTTGCTTTGAGAAATCGGGGTTTTCTGCCATATGGCTACTTGTGGACACTGGCGTGGAAAAATGTATCTACATCGGCGTATACCGATCGCACAGCGGTGACCAGGAGACACAACGCTGTTTAATTTCCTCGTGGAGTCGACCGACGTAGCCCAGCAACGGTACCCAACAGCGAAGCTCAATTTTCTGGGGGACTTTAATGCCCACCATAAAGAGGGGTTGTTCCCGTACCAGAGAACTGACCATGCCGGGTTAGAGGCGCGCAAGTTTGCTGTAACGCTAGATCTAACCCAGCTGGTGAATGTGCCAACGCGGGTACCGGATGTTGACGCCCATACACCCAATTGCTTGAACCTTCTGCTGACAACTGATCCGGGCAGTCAATCAGTATCAGTCTCAGCCCCGCTGGGAACGTCAGACCACTGCCTGGTGAAATCCGTGTTGGCCTGCTCTCCTCCTGATAAGAGTCCTATAGGCACGAGACGAGTATGGCGATACGAGTCAGCAGATTGGGATGAGATGCGACACTTTTTTGCGTCTTATCCTTGGCGGCAAGTGTGCTTGTCCTCGGGTGACCCTTCGTGCTGCGCTGCCGGTCTATTCTATCGACATCTCACGGTGATCACTTAGGTGGAGTGAACGACAAGTAAGCTGTCATTCCATTTTGTTTGTATGGTTTGACAGCTCACTGCGTGATCACTTCACCCTCGCCTTCACTTCGACATGTTTACAGAATCGACCGGCTGATGTGATTGCGGACGTGATTCGGCAGGGCATGGAGTATTTTATTCCATTCTCCGACATCCCACACGGTCACAAATCCCAGCTTTGGTATAATGCAGAATGCGCCCACGCTGAGGCACGTAAAGAGTCTGCTTACCAAGCCTGGATCAAGGTCCGCGACCGAAAGGCTAAAGCACGTAGGGTTCGCGCGAGGAAAAAGCCTTTAATACTGCCGCGATGTTCTGCAAGCGGGTTTTTCGTAGGGCACGTTTTGACCATGTCGGGCGTGTCGGGGCCAAACTAGTATCGCACCCTCCGGGTAGTAAGCAGTTTTGGTCCCTGTCGAAAGCGGTTGAAACGAATTTCTGTCGACCCACTTTGCCTCCAATGCTAAAACCTGATGGTTCGCTGGCTCACTCTGCAAGAGAGAAAGCAAATTTATTTGCAACTCTCTTTGCAGGCAATTTGCGTCTGGACGCAGGCTCCAAGCAACTTTACCTCGTTGTGACTCTTCGATGCCGGAGATCGCAGTTCATAATAAAGAGGTCTGTAGAGTATAGTGCAGTTTAGACGTGAATAAGGCCAGTGGACCTGACGGCGTTCCAGCAAGAGTGTTGAGGCAATGTGCACCTGAATTGTCTCCTGTGTTAACACGCCTGTACCGCCTCTCTCTTGTAAAAAGAACGGTGCCGAGATCATGGAAGCTTGCGAATGTGCAACCGGTGCCCAAAAAGGGAGACCGTGCTGACCCTGCGCATTATTACCGTCCGATTGCCATTACCTCCATCCTATGCAAGGTTATGGAGAGGGTTCTGAACAGTAAGCTGCTGACCTACCTTGAAGACAACAATCTCCTCAGTGACCGTCAATATGGCTTTCGCCGGGGACGATCAACTGGCGATCTTCTTGTGTATGTCACGCACTGCTGGCACGCAATGCTGCGAAGCCATCGAGAGACACGATGCACTTGCCGTGTCGCTTGATATCTCGAAAGCTTTTGACAGGGTCTGGCACGCAGGTCTACTCAGCAAGCTTCCTGCTTATGGCATCCCAGCTAGTTTTTGTAGCTGGATATCAGACTTCCTGAGTGAACGGTCGATCCGAGTGGTCGTTGACGGCTGCTCCTCTAACCAGTTCTCTCTGCAACTCTTTTCCTGCTGCACATCAATGACCTACTTCAGCCTGGTCTTGTTACGCAGATGACAGTACGGTTTCAGAGAGATACTTGTCCAGCGCAACAACCAGTGGGATTGAAGTTTGTTTCTTGAGAGAGGCCATGGTAGAGCGGGCAAATTTGAACTTAAGCGTTGTCTCCCAGTGGGGTGATGGCAATCTGGTCACTTTTAACGCCACCAAAACACAGGCGTGTCTTTTAACCGCAAAAAGGAGTCGTTTTGACCAAACTCTTACTTTTCGGGGTGCATCTGTTCCTGTGACTGATCGGCTCGAGCTCCTAGGCATGGAGTTGACATCCAGTCTCAACTTCGGCGCCACCATCGAGTACAAAGCCCAAACTGCTGCCAAAAAGCTGGGCATCCTAAATAGGGTGAAGCGATAATTTAGGCCTGAACAGCTTTTAACCCTTTACAAAGCACAAGTCTGATCCTGCATGGAGTATTGTAGCCACCTTTGGGATGGCTCAGCTAAGTATCAGCTTACAGCGCTTGACTCGGTGGAACGCAGAGCTAAGAGGCTCATCGGCGACGTAAAACTGGTGGATGCCAAGCTACATAACTTGGCTCATCGCCGTAAGGTTGCCTGCTTGTCGGTCTTCTACAGATTGCAATTCGGTGAGTGTGCCCAAGAACTCCACGACCTCATCCCACCGGCCCCCTTCTACCATCGGACATCCAGACGCACTGCATCTTACAATCCCTACCTTGTGGCTATTCCACCAATTCGCACTAAGTGTTTTCAAACGTCTTTTATAATGCGCACAGCAAAGGAGTGGAACTCTCTGCCTGCGTCTGTGTTTCCAAAAGCCTACAACCCTAATCTCTTCAAAGTTAGAGTAAACAGGCTCCTTCTGGGTAGGCTCGATCCATCGTAGACTTTGTCTCTGTCATCTCTGACATAGACTAGAGTCAAGAGCAAACCCATTACAAACAAATAAAAAAACACATTGTGTGTTGGAATTCCCGTTACCTAATGTCAAAACAGTTCAGATTCTTTTTTGCTTTCATGTCGTACTTAAGATATCAATGTACAGCCCAACCACGGTCGGGTTAATATTTAGTATGTATAGTAGGGTAGGTATCTACCACCAATGCGTGTGGGCGTTCCCCAATATGATCATACTACGTCACATCCTAGGTACCTATATAATTATGTATTTTCCTTAAAAGCTACGTAACAAAGAATGTGTTGCCAATTGGACGTACCTAACTTTACTAGGTTCCTGGTTTTGCCTATACGTCATGAAGTCATAATGTTAATAATATTATGCGCAATGTGATTAAAAAAAAAGGCATATTAAAAAAACTAGTAAAAATTTGCAAGCCTATAAACGACTGAGAGACATATTTTTCACCTGCACGAAAACATCAAATTATTTGCCATGCAAACTAAACCTGAGTTACCTACGTCGTTATAGCCCGCGAGCTGCTAGATTGCAGGTCGCGCAGTCAAAATGATCAAATCATATAATTGGGTTATAACGAAATTCAGTAGGTATAATATTATTCGGCTCCTTCAAGACGATTAGAGGCACAGCTTCAAGACGCGCGACATGCTCTTGGCAGCGGAGGCCGATGCGCGCCGCGCGCGACCAGCACCTCTCTTCATGGCTTGAGCACAATTTTCTAGCATTAGGTACCTAAGTGTGAAAAGTAGAGTATGCTCGTCCGGGATAAAGGTATATTTGCCTTGGGCTAGCTTAAATCCCTCGCTTCGCTGGTGAGTTAAATTCTAAACTCTCTCGCTGCGCTCAGGAGTTAACTCTCGAATCTTTGCGTTCGAAATTCACTATGACCCGCAATATGGTTGAAATGCCTCACTCAAGAGTGACGTCATTTTACCTAGCCTGGAACAACCAACCACAGTTAACCCTTAATCGCTCAGTAGTCTATAATGGACCGTACACATGATTTAGACTTCAATAAACTTCTATACAATTTTGTCTGTGCACCAAAGCAATGCAGTGCGACTTAGGGCGAGTTTTTGTAATAGCGCTAGAGTCCAGCGCTATATATTTTTCAACTTTGCAACTGCACTAAGGCCGCGGACACGAAGTCAGCGGGCAAGGAGCGATGAAGGCAGTGGCAGCGCGGGCAGCAGTGTGGGCAGATCGCCTGGCGCTAGAGTGGCGTAGTGTTGTATTATGAGAAATTTGTGTCTTTTTTGCGATTAAAATGTCTAAACAGCGAAACAGCGACATCTTTTTGATAAAAATTCTGAAACGCATTTTGAAATGTCGGCCAATAAAAAGCAAAAAATAAAATACAAACACTACGTACGCACGCACACACTACGTTCGTGAAGTGTTGTGTGTGCTACGAACGCGCCGCTGCCCTTGCCATGGTTTTCGAGTTTTGACGAAAATCGTGAAAAATTTTATCTTTTCCCTATTCGATGTTTGCATAGAGAAAAATATGAAATTATTCTGTATGGTAGAAGTTTATATAAGGATTTATTTATTTATTTAACACTTTACGCACACAGATGTACAGAGGCTGAGGCATATTCTACCAGTCAACCTTTGGGTGATGCAGAGAATAATACTAGTAGGTGCAAATTGTGAAAAAAAAAACAGAAACGCGATTAATTTTAAAGATCAAAGGAAAAATAAAACGATGTGTTCCACTAGCAACCAAAAGATGGCGCCGATCTAAAACTGCAATATACACCGCAATGTTAAAATACTCTGACAAATAGAGGCCTTGCCGATGAAAATTTAGAATATTTCATGTTTTATATGGTGGTACGGAACCTTCGGTGCGCAACTACGACTCGCTCTTGACCAGTTTTATTAATCTGTGGTATTAGCGATTCTCCCGCCATGGAAATTTGAATATTATTTTGTTAATACAGAATAATCTCACTACTCCAGCACAATTAAAAACCAAAGGCTGCCAGATTATTGGAATGTTCGGATTACTGGATTTAGGGACTACTCACACTTATTCAGCTCCATTCGCGTTTCGCTGAACGATTCTGGTCACTTCTTATACAGTTCTGCTTCTATCAGCTGCGTATAAGCGTCGTAAGAATGAGAAAGGCGCTGAATACGCTGCGAAGACGGTAAGATGTCCGTGACTACCGCAGGACCACCGACGCCAATCGCTTCCATATATGGTAAATAATTAGTACTCCATTGTTACTAATTAGTACTTGAACAAAAAATTGGTACCTTCGTAAGTTATCGAGAAAATCGACTTTCAAGGTGGTCTGGCGGTAGTCGCGCTCTTAACTCATTTAGTAAGAATTGTGCTCTTAAAATAGATGGTTCTAAAAAAGATATTTCTTTCGTTTGGCTTCTTGCAGAAGAAATAGATGATATTAAACGTAAAAAATTAAAACGCAAACGACCGTGGGTCGACCCAGTAATTTATCTGTCTTTTTAATTTAGCTTGAGCATTTTGTCTCTCTGACAATTCTACGGACTATATAGACCGATAAAACTAGAAATATCAATAGAAATATTTTTTCTTGCCAATTTTTCGAAGAGATCACTCTTCGATCTAGCTCTTGGACTATACCTACCTTAAACATTAAATTCATTACATATCTTCTAAACTTTGCTAAGATCTGTGATATGTGACTTTGCGAAATATTGCGAATAATTTGCGACTAAATTTGGGACAGAAAACAGATTTTCAATAGGTGCCCTAGCTTTTGAGATTTAAATAATAATAATAATAATAATAATATTCCACACAACTATCACACAACGCCATCTAGTCCCAAGCTAAGCAGAGCTTGTGTTATGGGTACTAGACAACTGATAAACATACTTATATATTTCTAAATACATACATATTATAGATAAACTACACCCAGACACAGAACAAATGGACTAAGCTGGGGTTGGCGGACCCCAAATCGGCCATAACTTATAACTTTTGAACCAGTGACCGACTAATTAGCAATATTTTTAACCGAATTCTTCGAAAAGGTGGAGGTTCTATGTTCGCCTGGATGTATTTTTTTTATGTATGTTCACTGATTTCTCCGCCAGTTATGGACCGATTTCAAAATTATTTTTTGAAGTGAAAACTTCTTTAGCGGCATTGTGCATTTTTTGCGATGGATAAAAAATGTTAAACTTGCGTCAGGACATGTGACTTATTGGGATTTTTGGACGTATCAGTTTATTGAAGTGCCGGATTAGTGAGATTATGCTGTAATTAATTGTGTATTATTGAAAAATATTGATTTCGCCTCCTAGCTTCTGAACTTTTCTTATTCTCGTATTGTGAAACACCTAGAAGGAATTCGTGTATATTATTTTAGGAAATTAAAAAAACCGTAAAGTACTCAGATGAGTGTACCTATTTTACCACACGTTCCATTGTAATGTGCGTATTTTTATTAGGGTTTCGTACCCAAAGGGTATCCAACGGAACCCTATTACTAAGTCTCCGCTGTCTGTCCGTCCGTCCATCCGTCCGTCTCTCTGTCAGCGGGCTGTATCTGACGAACCGTAATAGGTAGACAGTTGTAATTTTCACAGACTATGTATTTCTATTGTCACTATAACAACAAATAATAAAAAATAAGTTTTATGGTACGGGACTCTTCGTGTGCAAGTTGACTCGAATTTTCGAACAATTTACACAGGCTTTATAAATGCATTTTTTGAGCTAGTGTGTATGCTTGTAGCCTGCGATTGGCCTGTATGATCAGAATAGCTCTGATCAGCTGGTATAAGTGTAGTTGGCAATGATTGTAAAGATGAAGCCTGCGATTGGACAGTCACTCGGGATTTATAGCTTTAGGGCGAAAACAATGTACCTAGTAATGGATTTCTAAACGTACTTTACTGCACTATTTTACTCTGAAGCAGTAAAGTGCTGCTTTGTTCTCACTGTTTAGGTTAGATATGATGAAATTATTGCGTAGTTGGAAGAAAAATAATTTTATATCCATTAGAAATCATTGTTTCAGGTAGCTTTTGGTAAATGAATATACTCAACCACGTTAATTAATTACTTATTAGTATATTATCTATAAGTTACATATCCCTCAGCCTACAAATACTACAAGGGGACTCAATGCTATCGTCATAAAAGGCATCAAGTATTGTGCATTAATACGAAACAGTGAGATTCGCACGTACTCTTGCAAAAGCCTACAATCCACAGGCTTACGCGAAACAGTGATAGCTCGCAAAGTTCTAATGATGTTATAAGTCATGCCTGGTGTCACCGCTATGGAGAAGCCCTTCTCTTTCAGAACGACCTCCACAGTGATACTTGTCACAGTTCTCACTGAAGAGTTTCCAGTTCCGTTCACAGTCTGTATCATTGTCACCATCGGGGTGTTCTTTAAAAGGTGTTGCTCGTTCCGTTTCCGCTCGTCGTGTCCTCCCAAATGAAACTCGACATCAGATTGCAGTCGATGCGCGTCTCCTCGTACTCACCGCTTCGTTTACTGATGCCCAGCGTGCATATCTCTCCCGAGGTGCTGCTGTACAGCTTGCATATTGAGAGAAGAGAAAAAGGAGAAAGAAAAAAGAGAGAACAAAATATCCCATTTCTTCCCACTGCCTTCCAAATCAAATAAACAGACATCACACATACATACTCAAGTGCATACACATACATACACTATACTTACATTCACGCTAACACACACATTCGCATGCATAAATAATATAATAATTAGAGCTTAAGATTTTATTATTTTTTTATTTTTCTTTTTTACATTTTATTTTTCTTTTTATTTTGCCTGGAACGTTGTCGTCTCCTTGGCGCTATAGACCGTGACACAATATTCCATACTAATGCGGTTGTCAACGAACACAATCTTTTGTAGGTACAATAGTATCTTATTCCAATAAAAATGTTTGTATTGTAGTTATATATCTCTCCCGAGGTGCTGCTGTACTGTCTCTCGGAGCTGTGATGATGACTATTGCGGCCCAATTTGTACAGCGTGTGTAGATACTAGACATTTTGTTTTATTAATGTTAATATCTCAAAAACCACAATATTATTAGGAAGTTAGAAACGATCGTCTTAAAGGCCATCAAACCTTGTGCTACATTTCTATGTAATGAGCTTCGCGTGTACTCTTGCAGAAGTCCACATTTCACAGGTTTCCGCAAAACAGTGACACCTCGCAAAGTTCTGATCAGGTTACAAGTCATGCCCGGTGTCACCGCTATAGAGGGGCCCTTCACTTTCAGCGCGTTCTCCACAGTCGTATTTGTCACTGTCACCACCGTGGTGTTCTTCTCAACGTGTTGCTCTTTCCGTGTTGCGCTCGTCGTGTCCTCCCAAATGAAGCTCGACATCAGATTGCAGTCGATACGTGCCTCCTCGTACTCGCCGCTTCTTTTACTGATGCCTAGCTTACATATCTCTCCCGAGGTGCTGCTGTACTGTCTCTCGGAGCTGTGATGATGGCTGTTCCGGCCCAAGTTGTACAGCGCTAGTCCAGTCAGCAAGTTGTCGAACCTGCTGCCAGAGTCTCGGTACTCGTACACGTAGACGGGCGGGTGTCCTTGATACACGGGGTGGAAGGTGGATCCGTAGCTTATCAGCTGCGGTGGACTATAGAGGTAGTGGTGATGAAGCTCTGTTCTTATGCTGAAGTTATTTTGATTTTGAGGTGTCTCTCCAATCTTAACACTGCTAGAATTAACTGACTTTTCAGTCGAGGGAGGTTTTAAAGTAGAAGTATGTTGGGATACGTGTCGCTGTTTATGTGACTGACCAACATTGGTGCTTGAATTTCCATCCTTTTCTACTGTACGAGGTTTGAAAGTAGATGTAAGAGTATTTGTGACCGCATTTTGTTTTTGATTTAGCTGTCCATCTTTCCCACCGTTGGATTTTTTTGGATATCCTGACATTCGAGTTTTGAACGGTTTATAAGTAGTTGTAGGTGTCTTTTCTTGCGTCTTGCCTCCTTTGTCAGTGTTTGAAGTATTGGACTTTTCAAGCTCTGTTCTTATGCTGAAGTTACTTTGATTTTGAGGTGTCTCTCCAATGTTAACACTGCTAGAATTAACTGACTTTTCAGTCGAGGGAGGTTTTAAAGTAGAAGTATGTTGGGATACGCATCGCTGTTTATGTGACTGACCAACATTGGTGCTTGAATTTCCTTTCTTTTCTACTGTACGAGGTTTCAAAGTAGATGTAAGAGTATTTGTGGCCGCATTTTGTTTTTGATTTGGCTGTCTATCTTTCCCACCGTTTGAATTACCTGACTTCCTTCCTTCTTTGCCAATGTTTGGATTACCGGACATTCGAGTTTTGAACGGTTTATAAGTAGTTGTAGGTGTCCTTTGTTGCGTCTTGCCTCCTTTGTCAGTGTTTGAAGTACCGGACTTTTCAAGCTCTGTTCTTATGCTAAAGTTATTTTGATTTTGAAGTGTCTCTCCAATCTTAACACTGCTAAAATTAACTGACTTTTCAGTCGAGGGAGGTTTTAAAGTAGAAGTATGTTGGGATACGTGTCGCTGTTTATGTGACTGACGAACATTGGTGCTTAAATATCCTTTCTTTTCTACTGTACGAGGTTTGAAAGTAGATGTAAGAGTATTTGTGACCGCATTTTGTTTTTGATTTAGCTGTCCATCTTTCCCACCGTTGGAATTTTTTGGGTTACCTGACATTCGAGTTTTGAACGGTTTATACGTAGTTGTAGGTGTCTTTTGTTGCGTCTTGCCTCCTTTGTCAGTGTTTGAAGTACCCGAATTTTCAGTTATGAGAGGTTTCAGAGAAGTTTTTTGGGATGTTGTCTGTTGTTGTTGTTGTGCTTTTCCGACAGTGACGCTGTTTGAATAACCCGACTTTCCAGCTGCAGGTTCGGTAGATTTAAGAGAAGTTTGGGACGCTTTTTGCTGTTGATTTTTCAGTTCAACTTTTCCACTTTTTCCAATGATCGACTTTTCAGTTGAGGAGTTCAATTTAGGAGTTGTAGTGTGTTGGGTATATTTTCCTTTCTTCAGTGTTTGCTGCACCTTTTGATCTTTGCCATTTCCTGTCTTTCCAATGGAAGGGTTCCACTTAGGGGAACGAGTAGGCTGAATCGCGTTTTGTCGTTGCTGTAGTTTTCCGTCTCTGTTACTCTTTGCAGTACCAGAGCTTCTGTTTGAATTATCCGGCTTTGTAGCTGGGGTAAGGTGACTATTAAGACGAGTTAAAACGCGAGTACTGCCAGGCTTATGTCCCACAGTAGAATTTACCACGTTAGACCTTTGAGCCCCGTGGCTTGTGCGCTTAGCAGGGCTAGAATGGTTTCCTGCGACGACGGTGGATATCAAGACAACTAGTGTAACGAAGCAAAGCTTCATCTTGACGGCGCAAGCGACTGTTCAAATGAGACTGTTTACAAACTGGCCGACAAAGGTTTAAATAGAAACTGTCTTATCGACCACAAAACAATCAACCATCTCTGTATGGTAATAGACGTCAACTATGACTACTTGCCAATGCCCACATGCCCTAATAATGCATAATGGAAACTTGACAACCATAAACGGAGTACTGATTGCAAGCTACATGTTTATTTTCCTGTAGTTGTAATTATATCGTGAAGTCACACAGTCTAGTCCTAGTTGGACAGGGATCCATCTAAGACTAGTTTTAACAATATTTATACGTAGGTACAAACTAATTTTGTGTTGTAACTATTCGCTTGTAGCCAGGTCATAATTTAGGGGTTAAAAAAATGCTCATGTTCCTATTATTTAATTACTTACTTTAACCCATCAGGCACCGAGCACGCAAGAAAATTCAAAGACAAGACAATACCATTTGGCCCCAGTGGGGCTTACGGTCCCTGAGAAGAACTTTCTTGCAGGCATTCGTTTGGAAATTTACCTCTCCACGGTTATTTATGCAGCACCTATCTGTGTTGACGATAGAAGTAGACGAAGTTTCCAAATAACCGGTATTGGCGTTGGCTTAAATGCACTCAGTAAATATTAATCACCAATTGATATGCCTATCATGTCCAAAATCCTTGAAAATCTATTATTTAACTTTTGCCACATTTTTCTTAGGTATAAACAACACTCTGGCACCCATCCAGCAATGCAAGCAATGATTAGATTCCGTTGGTTCAAAGCGTGCTACTTTTTAACGCAGATATACGAGTAGGTATTGTTCGGGATTTTATCAAGTGTTTCAGCGGGAGATGTAAATTAAAATATGTTGATTCTTCAGTGAAAAAATGTGTCTTTTCCACAGACTACAAAATGCCTGTGTCAGTCATCACCATCATCAACAATCATCATATCAGTCGAAAGACGTCCACTGCTGAACATAGGCCTCCCCGCGCGCGTCGCCACAACGACCGGTCTTGCGCGTCTCGCATCCATCGGTGACCCGCGACCTTTACCAGGTCATCGGTTCACCTTGTGGGAGGCCTTTCAACATTGCATCTTCCGGTACGCGATCGCCACACCAGAACTTCATAATTCATAATGGTCGATCATTGGGCGGTTAATGGTCTCGTAATAGAATCGTGGTAGAATTACATTGGCGTATATTTTTTGATAAACTACTATTAAATTTGATTAAGTTATGCCAGATTTCTTATATATACTATATAGGTATATATATTTCAACATATTATTTATTAGTGTTCTATGCAATCTGAAGTAGTAAGAAGTTTTTCATTAATTTGTCTTGATGTACGAGATTACCATTCTATGCCATTTCTTTCAATGGAGTGTCAGTGGTTGACCATTTTAAAGTCATAATGACGCTTTTATATTAGTAGATTACCAAACTTGTCATAATCAACAATAGGGAAGATGTAGATTTAATATTTATCAATATTGTTCGGGGTTGGATTAAGATAGAGATAAAGGATGAGATAAGAGATGAAAGTCAGTTCAAGGTTAATAAATTCACTGTATTGTCTGTTTCCACAAATGTAAGATTAAGATTAATTTATGCTAGGATGAATGGTGATCGATTTGGGATTATGAGTCACGCGCACGGTATGTCGCCGAATTACGTACTGAACTATTGCGGTGTAAGTGCAATAATATAAATGATGGAAACATACTGAGCGGGTGGCGTAATAATGATGACCCAGGTAAACGTGCTGTACGGTGGTTGACCCGTACATGCTCCCGGGGGCAAAGATAGGGGTTAGTAGGATAAAGATGGAGATGAGATTTACAAGATGATAAACAATATTCAACTTATCAACTATATGACAGGGATAAGGATTAGTAGTGAGTGATTAACAATATTTCGAACAGTTAAAAGTAGTCCAGCAACTATTTATCTAAGATCGGGAAGGGACAATACGCGAAAAACAGGGGACGAGGCCCTATCTTCTGTTTGTAAACACTCGCTAGATTTAATAAGATTTTTGGGATCGCTTTTCACGGATTGACTAAATTGACCTTTTTCCCTAAGATCACAACACTCACTCAATGCACTTTTTAGTTTGATTAAAGATTGCCTTTTTTCCCTAACCGCACTACACTCACTTATAACACTCTCATTTCCGGGATGTGAAGAGATCGCAGTAGATCCAGCAGGTACCGAGGGTTCTCGATGTGTTGACCGCCTGTGACGCCGCCAAAAGTATACCGCCGCAGTTATCAGGATTCCAAAGATTAGAGCATACAAGACGCTATAAATATGTACGTCGTGATAGGATATTTTATCACTCCATGGTTCAGTTTGTTTCATGATCTCAATCTTTTTCTGTATTTCTTCAAATTGTCGCAATATTTCAGAATTATTAGGATTAATTACAGGGGTTTCAGGGATAGATATGTTGAACATATGATTAATAGGTGATATTTGTGGCGCAATAATTCTTGCACCAATACTCATTTTGCTTGACAGCCTTTTATTAGGATGGACAATGAAATTGTCCGTCTTTATCATACAGCCTTCCTCCACATTCAACAGACCTGCATTCATCAATTTAACGGCGGTAATTTCGCCGTCACAGAGAAGTTTAAAGTTGCATTCATTGCAACAAAAATAAAAATATTTGTTATCCGCTGTTAATTCCTTCCAAATATTTTTACAAGGGGTTCTAATAGTTTCACAGGTTCTTCTGTGTGGGATCGTTTCACACAAGCTGTGATCATCTTTTAAGATATTTATAGGGTTTTTTGTATGACATAAAATCATCCCAGGATTTTGTCTTATACAAGACTGGAAATCAGCATCAGTAAGGGTTACGTATGAGTCTTTCCTGAGGTTAATGGCAGCAAAACTTGAGATAACTTTCACATTTATCATGTCGTGGTTCAACAATCGTGGGACTGGAATGAGATTAAAGATTTCGTAAAGGTCTCTTTCTATGAGGGGTATTCTTATTTCAATGATCAAGTACTTACTATAGTACTTTGTCCGCACTTTTATCAAGTTGTAGAGATCCTTGAGATTCAAATGGTTGACAGGAAGTGCCATGTCTTTGGGGATATGTGCTGATATAGAACTTAATTCCGTTCTCAGCTGTTTAGGAGATATTAGATGGAAGTCCAATTTTCCATTGTAAATATTGGTTACCGTATCAAGAATAGAGTCTTGTATTTTCCTGAGGCTATACAGTAAGTTATTCGCCGTCATAGCAGATGCTAAGAAATCGGTAACTAAAGTCATGTTCTGTACATGGCGTTGAAGATCTTGATAGGATTCTTTAAGGTAATTAAATCTTTGATTTATCGATTTATGATGTTTGTTCGCAGCTTTCTCCATTCTTTTCATGAGGTTAAGTTCGGCTTCCACGATTGAGGTTTGGTTTTTCCAGAGGTTATACAAATGTTTATCATTTTCTTTCAAAAGGTCGATGTCTTGAGCATATTTTTCCGCGAAACGCTGATCTAGCACGCCAAACAAGCTGTTTGCGACGTAGCCTACTCCGTCTATTAGACCACGACGCCGGCGCCGCCGCTCGTCTCCAGTTACAAATGATTCATTCATTGTCAACATACTATCATAATGTTTGATTTCTTCGAACTCGTGCCCGAGTTGTAAGATGATACTGTCGCAAGGTGTGTGTTCTTTAATAGTGGAGCATAATGTTTCAAGATAATTGATATACTTCTCGAGTGCCAACGTGCCTTCTTTGTAGGGATATGTGTCATAATAAACAATTAAACGCCAATCGTCTCTAATAAGATGCATGTTGGAGATTTTATCGAAATAAACGCTGTTGTTGCTCAAAGGGGTAAAACTATAAGATGCTTGAGATAGGTTTATTAGTGACAATAACAATAGCGTTACTGACAGAGCTATAGTCGAGAAGGAGATATGCTTGGGATTTTTCTTCCTTGGTGCTTCTTCCTTAACCTTCGTGTCACTAGAAAGATTATTGTCTCTGTCTGCTGGTAATAGAGATAGCTTAACAACAGGCCGTTTTAGGAACCCATTTTTGGTTTTAAGGGTAACGACTCTAACGTGTCCGTCAGATCCAGGATGCAGTTCTACGACACGCCCTAGAGCCCACTTCCCAGGCGGGAGGTTTTCATCTTTAATGATAACAATATCGTTGAGATTGAGATTCTTTTGAGATTGTCTCCATTTAGCTCTAATGGATAACTGTGAGAGATATTCATTTTTCCACTGGGCCCAAATATCTCTATAGATTTTTGTACCAAGTGCCACCGAGTCCTAAGATCATTTTCTGTTTCAAAGATCGTTAAGGTAGGCCCACTTGCAAGAAAGTGTGCCGGGGTTAAAAAGTCTATGTCCTCGGGATCCTCCTTCAAAGGACAAAGTGGTCGAGAGTTTAAACAACCTTCGAGTTGAGACAGGAGGGTGCTATATTCTTCGTAGGTGAGTTTTTGCTCACCAACAACACGCCTAAGATGATGTTTTAAACTTTTAACCGCAGCTTCCCAAAGTCCGCCAGCAGAAGGCCATGACGGAGCATTAAAATGCCACTCAATGTTCATTTCTGCGACGTTAGATAATGTTTCTTGGCTTGATAAGATTTCTGAGATTTCTAAGATTTCTTGTTTTAGGATCTTGTTAGCTCCAATGAAGTTAGTTCCTTGATCACTGTAGATGTGCCCGGGAACTCCTCTTCTGGCTGACATACGTCTGAGCGCTGCAAGAAAAGCCGACGCTGTGAGATCAGATACGAGTTCTAAATGTATGGCCTTTGTAACCATACATATGAATACTGCAACGTATCCTTTATCTGTTTTGATGCCGCGACCTTTGTTCGCTTTCACCAAAACGTGTCCAGTGTAGTCAATACCGGTATGATAAAAGGGTCGACTAGGATTTAATCTGGATGAAGGCAAGTCACCCATGAGTTGATGTTTTAGAATGGGATCGTGTTTTCTACACTTTACGCACATTCTTAATCGTTTTTTTGTAGCGCGGTTTCCTCCAATTATCCAGTATTTTTGTCGTATAAATCCACTCGTCATTTTCACTCCACCATGGAATACTAATTTATGGGATTCGTCTATTATAAGATCAGCTAATTTAGTTTGATTTGGCATGATAATGGGATGCTTCATTTCGGGATCTAAACTCGAATGTTTTAGCCGTCCACCGACACGGAGTACTCCGTGGCTGTCTAAGATAGGATTGAGATTCAAGATCTGGCTTTTTTTGCTTAATGGTTCACCTTTTTCAAGTTGAGATATTTCCTTGAAATAGTATTCTTGTTGCACATGTTTTATTAACATTTCCGTCGCTCGTTTGAGGTCATGCAGACTAAGATAGTTTTCACGCTTCTTTTTGTAAATTAAGATGTCGTTGAATTTGTTTACATAGGCTAAAACTCGGATGATTTTCTTGTAACTGCTGTATTTCTCTAATAATTGTTTTATAACGGAATTGCTAGAGTCAGCAGTGATAGTGTTTACTAGCTTTTTCTTTCTGAGATCTTCAGTTGTTTTATATAAGATGGGTTCAGGATTGTTTTCAGGATTGTATTGAGGTAACCAATCGGGTCCGTGCCACCAAAGTAAGTGATTTGCTAAATGGGATGCAGTCAGACTACGGCTAGCGCAATCTGCGGGATTCTCTTGGGATTTCACATACTGCCACCTATTTTTTGGGATAATTTCGCAAATCATTTTTACTCGATTGGCAACAAAGGGTTTCCATTTTTCTGGTTCACCATTTATCCATCCTAGTACTGCCATGGAATCTACCCAGCCATAAGCGCGGATTTTGAGATCAGATAGGGATGAGATTATTTTGGCCATAAGTTTTGATAATAAAAGAGCTCCGCTAAGTTCCAAGCGAGGTATAGATTGAGATTTTTTCAGAGGTATCACTTTAGATTTTCCAGCGACAAGGGTTACGTATGTCTTGTGGTTTCTTGTAATTTTGCAATATACTACACAAGCGTAGGCTTTTGTGCTGGCATCACAAAACCCATGAAGCTCAATTATATCATTATCTTTGGTTTGTATCCATCGTGGTATTTTAAATTGGGATATATAAGGTAAGTCGGCCTTTATTTTATTCCATTCTTGGACAATATTATGAGGAATCGGTTGATCCCAACCTAATTCCGTTTTCCAAGTTTCTTGAAATAATATTTTGAGTTTTATTGTGACTGGTGACAACCAGCCCAAGGGGTCAAAGATTTTTGAGATTTCAGACAAGAATTGTCGTTTTGTTGGGATGCTTTCAGTGGTAATTTATATTGGATGAAAGATAAAATAGTCTTCTTTTGGATTCCAGCGAAGGCCTAAAGCCTTTGTAGATTCTGGCTGTTTAAAATGAAATTCTTCATCTTGAGGATTAATATGATCGTCTAACAGTTCCGGCAAGTTCGAGCGCCATTTTCTAAGATTGAGGCCGCCTGACTTAAGAAGGTTTATCATCTCTGCTTTGAGATGTTTAGCAGCTGTCGCGGTATGAGCTCCATGCATGAGGTCATCCATGTAAAAAGAGGTTTCTAAGATATCAGGTGCGCTGCTATTGGGATAATTTGGCCTTTCATCGATGGCAAGTTGTTTCAGTGTCATCATGGCCAGGAAAGGTGCAGCTTTTGTACCGTAGGTGACAGTCGCTAGCTGATATTCTTGCAAAGGTTGGGATTGATGATTTCTCCAAATAATTTTCTGGAACTTTTGATGATCAGGATGTAGCCAAATGTTACGGAACATTTTTTCAATATCAGCCGTGAATGCGTATTTAAACTGTCTCCATTTTAGGATGAGACTTAAGAGATCCTGCTGTAGGTTCGGCCCCCTGCACATAAGATCGTTGAGACTGTGGCCTGTGGAAGTTTTTGCAGAGGCATTAAAAACAACTCGTAATTTTGTAGTTAATGACTCAGCTCGACGTACGCCATGATGCGAAAGGTAGCAATCTGGAGTTACGTTTACATGTGTCGCAACGGGGATCATATGTCCGAGCTCTAAATACTCGGACATAAACAATTTATAATCACGTGCCAAGTCTGGTTGCTTAATTAATTTCCTTTCTATTTGAAAGAATTGCGCAATGGATTTATTTTTAGATTCACCCAACTTTTCTTCAAAATTTTCTTTAAAAGGTATTTTCACTACATAGCTGCCGTCTTCGCGCCTTGAGGTTGAGGATTGAAAGAAGTCAATGCAAGCTTGATCTTCTTGAGATATTGATAAGGGTTCGCGAATGTCCTCCATTTCCCAGAACTGTTGGATATCGGTGAGATTGTTTAGGATCACATTGCACTGGAATGTTTTACAGTTACCGCTTAGGATCCATCCCAGCTGTGTCTGCTGGGCGATGGGTAACATTCCCTCGGAACGGCAGATACCATCCAACAGGATTTGGGAATAAACATCAGCGCCGAATAAGATATCAACTGGCCTACTTTTGTAGAATTCAGGATCAGCTAGGGTTATTTGGTTAAGAGTTGGCCAGTTGGGTTTAGTGAACGTATGCGTAGGCAAATTCTTGACTAGTCTTTTCATTATAAATACGTCGGATTCGAAAGTGTAGTTATTAATTAACGACATACACTTAATAGAGCTCATGCCCTTACAGCTATTTTCATTGTTTCCGATTCCAGAGATAAGTCCAGTGCATTTTTGCCGACGCAGGTTTAGGAGCTGTGCAGCTCGTTCAGTAATGATTGAGGTCTGAGATCCCTGGTCTAGAAGAGCTCTCATTCTTTCGTAAGATCCGTCAGCTGCTTGAACCTTGATAATTGCTGTCGCGAGGAGTATTTCTGTAGGATCATTTTGCATAGATACTAAGGTGTTCATACCTTGCTGAGGTGGAGATTTCGTAATAGTGACCGCATTCGGCCCCGATCGCGAAGCATCCGAATTAGCATTTCTTGACGTAAAACACTCATGTAGAATCGTATTGTGGTCTTTATTGCTCTCTTTACACTTTACTTCCGAAAGGCATTTTCTACCTTCGTGATAGTGCAAACAGTTGATACAAAGGTTCAAATTTGCGATTGCGTTTCTACGAGCCGATGGATGCATTTTTGCCAGCTTTTGGCAGTTTTGTATGCGATGATCGCTTGCATTGCAAATACCACATTGTTTACGTCTTTCGTTATTTTTCCAATCGGACTTTGACGATTGCGAAATGACCTGGTTTGTCGAATAGGTATGATTTGAGGTGTTGTTATTTTGTTTGAAACGAGAATTAAATCCTTTCGAATGAGATTGTTGGTTATTAAGATACCCTTTAGATGATGAAGATGCGTGTTGGGATTGAGATGACCTTTGAATAAAGGGTTCTTGTTTCTTCCGTGAAGTTTCCAGCGACGTAAACTTATTCTCCAAAAACCGAAGAAATTCTTCCAATACTGGCAACTCCTTTGGAGATTTCAACGAATCTATATAGTCATCGTTGGTTTCGGAGTCTAATTTCTCTGCTAGGATACATACGAGGAAGGGATCCCAAGTAGATACATCGATTCCGAGATTTTTTATAGCGTTTACGCTTTCGTACGTTGTATCGTGGATCCGTTTGAGGTGACTTGCTGATTTTTGCTGAGATGTCGGGATATTTAGGAGGTTTTTGAGATGAGATACAAAAATACGACGCTTATTGTCATAGCGATGCGTAAGGATATTCCAACAAACGGGGTAGTTGTCTGAACTTATTTGAAGATGTTGGATTAATTTTTCCGGCTCGCCCTTGATCTTACTTTTCAGGAACTGCATTTTTTGGGCGTTCGATAAAGATGGATTATTATGTACAGTTTCTGTAAAAAGATCTTTGAAAGATATCCAGGACATATAACTTCCTTCAAAAGTAGTTATTTCCATTTTTGGGGTTGATTTCTCAATATGAGCCACCGACCACATCTTTCGGTTAATATCCCTTTTCAGTGTTTTATAATATTTCTCGTAGTTCGAGAATTGCTCGTCGTACTGGGCGTTGCAGCCGTTGAGTTCGTTGTCCAGTTCCCAGTGTAGGGTGTCAATAGCTGCCCAACGAGTTTCTAAAGTTTTTAGGATGTCTTCAAACTCCCACTTTTCAGAGATAAGATTGAGATCAATGTCAGCAGCTTCTCTTGAAAAAGTCCTAAAATTAGTAGCTTGTTTCTTCAAGAGGTCTTCTATATTTACGCTATCCTTAGGAGGATTATTTTGGGATGAGAGGTTCGAGGTTTGAGATATTGAAGATGGTTGAAAAGTAGGGGGTTTCAAAACAGGGGTTTGAGGTCTGTCTGTGGAAGGCTTATAATTCTGAATGGCTGTTTTAATATTGCTATATTTCACCTTCATTTGATCATACTGATCGGTAGTAAAATACGCATGAGATCGATCTCCAAAGGATAACAAATTCATATGATTGTTATGAAACTCCGTAAAATATTGCTCTAGGCTTTCTAATCGTCGACGTAGGTAGTCGGGGGTCTTCCGCTCTGCTCCATCTTTCTTGAAGTTGGAGTAAAGTCTATCTATGCCTTCAATGATTTGCTGTTGAGTAGCTAAAATGTCTTCCATTGTAGCCATAGTAAGTGAGAAGAAAGATACCTTACTTGTAGGGTTTCTTCGGGGTCGAACAGGATCGCAAGATGAGATGAGTGGCGCCCTCCTAGGTACCGGGATTGACCAGAATCACGAGATGAGACAAAGTGGCGCCTTCCTAGGCACCGGGATTCAACAGGATCACGAGATGAGGCGAAGTGGCGCCTTCCTAGGCACCGGGATTCAACAGGATCACGAGATGAGGCAAAGTGGCGCCTTTCTAGGCACCGGGATTCAACAGGATCACGAGATGAGGCAAAGTGGCACCTTTCTAGGCACCGGGATTCAACAGGATTATGAGATGAGGCAAAGTGGCGCCTTCCTAGGCACCGGGATTGAACAGGATCACGAGATAACGCACACTGTATGTTCCAAGGTTTCTAATTGCGTATAACGAAACCGGTAAAACGCACACACAAAAGAACAAAGCACAAAGTTTTGCACACGCGTTTCGGTCCCGCTAACGTGCTCGAAGGACCAATGTTCGGGGTTGGATTAAGATAGAGATAAAGGATGAGATAAGAGATGAAAGTCAGTTCAAGGTTAATAAATTCACTGTATTGTCTGTTTCCACAAATGTAAGATTAAGATTAATTTATGCTAGGATGAATGGTGATCGATTTGGGATTATGAGTCACGCGCACGGTATGTCGCCGAATTACGTACTGAACTATTGCGGTGTAAGTGCAATAATATAAATGATGGAAACATACTGAGCGGGTGGCGTAATAATGATGACCCAGGTAAACGTGCTGTACGGTGGTTGACCCGTACAAATATTTTGTGACTATAATGTAAGAAAAGCATAAGCATATATTTTAAACTGTGTGTTTAATTTAAAAAAACACAATTTTAGTAATAAATTAAAGCGTTTTATTTTTTTATCAATGTGGCGGTCTATTCTAGACGGAGTTCTTTAAAATGAAAGCAAAAATAGAAATATCGCATGTTCTCTTTTATGAAGTCAATGATAGACCATTCTGACACTATTGTAATTGCAGACTTGTGACCCAGTGCAGCTATGAATTCAGTAGGCGTTCCGCGCGAACAGGTATGGACCGTGTTAATATCATAAGATACGGATTTTCTAATCGCAGAGTAGGTAGGTCATGGGTAGGTACTTCAATTTTTATCAACTGGACCCCAGTGAAGTCGCCAACGCAATAGGATATTTTACTGAAATAATCTAATTAAGCCGTCAGTTAATTTTCAAAAAATATTGGACGGTTATTTTTTTTCACTTAATCAAAAAGTGAAGACGATACAGTGCGTTGAAGACAGGCGTGACGTCTATTCTATTCTATTTTTTATATATGGCACGCAAAGCCGATGTCGACTAATCTGCCAATGTCCAAAGTGGATTGGAGAAGCAAGTGTGCAATATTTTATTGCTAGAGAACTTCGATTCCTGCAGAAACGATTTTGATTCGTCAATCGATACAGTTGATTACTTGTTGTGTTGGTACTGGACTGAAACAAAGAATAAAAAGACATAAATATATTGTTATAATTGTTAAAAACATAAATATGCATGCCACCGCGATACAAATAACGATCTGGAGTTATGAACGGCTTATAGTTTTATGCTATTGTGGCGGATGAAAGTCATCAGCGCCACAAGCAGGTCTGGGGAGGAAAATGTTAGAAGAGAGGGGAAATTAATTGGGAGCGGAATTTTAAATTTAGGGAGACGACTATATAAGTCAAGTGGAAGGATGTTGTTTGGACATTCAAAAAATATATGATCTAAGGTACCCTCTCCTAATCCGCACTCGCAGAGGGAGGAGTCACGTATGCGAAGTTTATGCAGAAAAACGGGGGTACAGCAAAAATCTAAACGGATTCGACAGAGAACAGATACAACAGTTTTGGAGACCTTTCTGAAACCAAAAAACCATGGTCTTGGGTTTACAGTGGGTTGAACAGCAAGTTTTTTTTTAAGGATGGGAAATCATCAAATGACTCCTCCCGCTCTGGGTAAAGCAAGAGGGAGTGTCAGACTCTTACTGACTAAAACCCATCCGTGTTCCTCCTGGTGCCCTTTGTGTTCCAAGGCTACGGCACCCCTTTCGAACAGATTCCGCAGCGCCAGCAGGCACCTGCCCTAGCGGGCCCTGTCATCCACGCTGACATCTCTTTGAGGCGCGCTGGGATCGCAGCGCGCCGCCGACCCGGGCCTAGTTCTGATCAGACGGCGAGCCACCCACTGCTCGCCGACCGCAGGCCCGCGCCTACGGTGGCCGGAAATCGCCCTGCGACTCCCGACGCCTGGGGCGTCTCCTTCTGTTGCGGCGACTGGGACGTGAGGTTTCCCTCTCTCTCACACGTTCGGCCTCCTACTTTGCTAGCATTACTGCTTCGCAGAAGGAGGTGACCGCTTCCCATGCCTCCTCGCTCCAGACCATAGATTGAAACAAGGCCGGTCGCGAGAGGTCGCCGCCGCCGATCGCCTCGACGAGGACCCGGTGGTGCTCCGCCCAAGCAGGACAGACCTCCACCGTATGCTCCACCGTGTCCTCCGGGTGACCCTCACAGTGTTGACACCCGGGCGTGTCCTCCCGCCGAATCCAAAACAGGTATCTCCCGAAACAACCTTGTCCGGTGAGTACCTGCGTCAGGCGGAAGGTGAGGACGCCGTGGCGCCGCTCCAGCCACTCCTCAAAGAGGGGACTTATCGCCTGGATTGTGACGTGCCCAGCGCTGGGTTGCGACAGTCGCTGTCCATACCGCAATGAGATCCTGCCGCGCCACTCGTAAATGTGCGCGAGGGCTCTCGCCTCCAGATCCCATGGCGGAAGTCCGGCAAGGAGGCTCGCCGCCTCGCCAGAGACCGTACGGTATCCCCGGGCCAGCCGGATAGCCATGACCCTCTGAGACGCGTTGAGGTAACGGGCAGGTCGCTTCCTCAAAGTAGGCGCCCACACTGGCGCCCCATAAAGGGCCATGGACCGCACGACCCCCGCGTAAAGCCTCCGGCAGGAGGTATTTGGACCCCCTAGATTGGGCAGAAGCCGCTTGAAGGCAGCCCCGGCTCGCCCAAGTCTGGTAGCCAAACGTCGGAAATGTTCGACGAAGTTCCACCGGCTGTCAAGGACGAGACCCAGGTACGTCATCGTCGACCCGACATTAATGTGAACCCCTCCTACCGTTATTTGAGATCCCGATGGTGGCCTGTTCCGAGAACCATGGAAGCACATGGCTTCGGATTTGTGAAGGGCCACCTCGAGACCCAACTGCCGGATCCTCTCAACGACTTTCGCAACCCCGCGTGTCATAGCGTCAGCCGCCGCCTGGTGCGACCATCGCTGCGCCAGGACTAGCGTATCGTCAGCATAGCAGACAACACTGACGCCGCAAGACAGGTCGGCGCGCAAAACCCAGTCGTAGCCGATGTCCCAGGAGCGGCCCCAAAACGGAACCCTGTGGAACACCACACGACATCCCGGCGCCGGTTCCACTCTCCCAAGTGACCGGGGTAGATGACGGCTCTGTCCGTCAAGTAAGCCTCGACTACGCGACGGAGGTAGGTCGGCACCCGGTGATACCGAAGTGCCTCCCTAATGGAACTCCAGGGCAGGGTGTTAAAGGCATTGGCAATGTCCAGAGACACCGCCAAGACGACCCCGCCCCGGGAAACCGCGTCCCCCGTCGAGAGGGCTCTCACGCGCATGATGGCGTCCACCGTCGAGTGGCCCGTGCGGAAACCGAACTGGTTCTCCGCCAGATCCGGCCCCACCCTCACTAGGTGCTCGACGAGGCGGTTTGCAATTACTCTTTCAAAGAGCTTGCCCACCTCATCGAGCAGCACGATGGGCCAGTATGCGGACGGAGAGTCCGCAGGGCTCCCCGGCTTGTAATGAGGACCAGTTTCCCCGTCTTCCAACGAAGTGGGAACTGGCCCATCTCTAAGCATGCGCTTAGGAACCCTCTTAGTCGAGGCCCGAGAGCCTCCAAGGCCAGGACCCAGGCTTTTCCAGGTAAGCCGTCGGTTCCTGGGGCGGTATTTTTGGCTTTCAGCCTATTAACCGCCTCTCTCAGGTCTACCTCAGTCACCTCCGGAGCATCGTCATCGTCGTCATCGGTGTAGTGCGCATAGAGCACCGCAGGTAGCGGAGCCATAGGCGGGGGAGTATGCTCCCCCCGCGAGGGGAACAGAACGCTCACCACGTCCTCCACCAGCTGGGGCCGGAGACTCTGCGTAAACGGGGGGGGCCAGGTGAGGTGCCTAGTGTACCGGCGCCGTGCGACAACGCATGCCTGACGCAGCGTCGCCAGCTCTTGCGACCACCAGTACACCTGGCGGCGGGCGCATCCTGGCTTAACCCGGGGCATTGCCACGTCACAGATATCGGACATGGCCTCCCGGAACCACTCCGCTTCATCGTTGATTTCAGCAGGCCTGTCCGGATGTGACACCCAGGCCTGCACGATCGAAGCTTCCAAGAGGAGCTCCCGGTCCAGCTGCTTCAGCGCCCACCGCGGACCACTTGGGGTCTGCCGGACTGGCGAGGTTGAGGTGTGGGTAGAGACGTCAAACCGGATATACCGGTGATCGGAATAGGTCTCCACCTCCTCTAATACGCGCCAGTCAATGACACGCGGTGACAAAGCAGGGCTGGCGAACGAAATGTCCACCACGGACTCCCCCTGCATCCGAACACACGTGGGGACAGAACCCCGGTTTAGGACGACCAGGCCTGTCTCCAGAGCCCAGTCCTCCACCATCCTGCCCCGCGTATCCGTATATCGGGAACCCCAAGCCAAGTGCTTAGCATTGAAGTCCCCGAGAACGAGTACGGGGAGGGTACGACACCCGGTGACGATGACGCCCAACTCCGTAAGGGAGTTTTGGAACTCGGCGAGAGTTCGATTCGGGGAGAAGTGCAATCCTATCACGACAATCTCCCCGAACCGTGCTGCTACGCACCCTTGTCCTCTCCTAACGCTTTCGAGGGATGGGGTACCGGTAGCGGCTGACGAAATTGGCCACTGAGCTGTTTAGGTCCTCCACCCAGTCACCTCTGGGCGGGACAAAGTAGGGCTCAGCAACCACGGCGATGTTAATCAACCACTGTGCCATGCTCTGGACTAACAGGTCTTGAGCGGCAGCGCAGTGGTTGATGTTCGCCTGGAGGAGGCGTAATAGAGCCGTTATTGACACTCCATTTCTGCCTCCTCCTGAGTCCCTTGTGGGGACTCACTCGCGGCAACCGAAGCGACGGCGGCGGCAGTGACGGCAGTGTTGGTGGCGGCAGCGGCTACAGCAGTGGCGGCGGCAGCGGCAGGGACGGCGGTGGTGGAGGGCTTCTTTCTGGCCTCGGGCTTGGCGGGTGGAGCGCAGGCTTTGCCCCCAGCCCAGTGATCGGCCAGCTTGCCAGCTGCCGCACATACAACGCATTGCGGCGTAGCGTTACACGAGCCGGCGTTGTGTCCAGGCTGACCACAGCGGAAACAAAGATCGCTACGGTCCACCTCCGAGGTGCACTGGACTCCCACGTGGTTGCCCACTTGGCAGCGGAAGCACCTCAGAGGTCTGGGTTCCAGCAGTTTGACCTGCGCAGATACCCAGCCCACCAGGAGTCTTCAGCCCTCCGATATTTTCTTGGCCGCCGTTACGGGGCAGCTCACCATGACGGTTCGCATGCCCTTGTGGTCAGGACGTATGGTGCCTGCCTTCACCTGCTCGGCAGAGCACCCCCCAGTCCTGACGATGGCGGCCACCACCTCCTCCTCCGTGACGGAGTCGTCCAGGCCTAGAATGCGTATGTCAACGCAGTTGGTGGGCCTGGACACTCGGACCTCGTCCGCATTTAAGGACGCTCTGAGCCTTTCGGCCAGAGCGTCAGCGGTCGGGCCACTGGCAGCACCGGCGATCTCCAGCATTCATTCATTAATTCATTCATTTATTTATTCATATAATAATTTTCATTGTATTTGAATATTTCATGCATTAATTAATTTACTAATTGAATTTCAAAAACAGTCATTTAACACCAGGAACACAATCAATAATCAAGTATAAACAATCAAAAATAATAGTCAATGAAACAATAATCAATAGTAATTCATAGTCCAAAATAATAACAATAATTAACAATCAATAATTCTTAGACAAAAATAATATCAATAAAAACAATAACCAATAATCAATAGTTCACAGTCAAAAATAATAATTAATAAAACATTAAAAAATTACATAAATACTTGAAGTGGACTGTATTGGTTGGTGATAATTGTTCAGGGTGTCGTCAGGAATCTCCAAAAGAAAAATACTACTTGTGATCTCGATGCTTGTATTTCTCTATGATGTTATTCGTAGGAGATCTGGAGGCCGAATGTGCTCTGAACCACATCTCCATCTCTTTTATATTATTCCGGGTTAGCGTGGGTAACCCAGGTAGCGGGGGCGCAGAGCGCGGCTCGATGGACTTGCCCACGCTATGTGCCCTCTTACAGTGATTTTTACTTATATACTTAAATCTAGGGAAGTAAAAATAAACCTTATCTCGATCTTATATGAAACCCTACCTAGAAACCATAACTAATTATGTGTAAACCCTTAACAATAGTACTTTTAATGCACGTGGTATTTTATACCTACATCTAAGCTGAATTTATACAATTGCTATATTTTCTTAAAGTAATTCCCTAATTCTACCTAAGAAAGCTATACAAAGTACACAATCCAACCTAGATATTAGCCTTATCTACTATACATGATTTATCAGCTACGTGCCTATTAGCCTATTTATCCTTATTACACATTTCTTAGTTACTTTCAGGTTTTATCCCGGTACTACTTTGGAATAAAACACTGAAACCTACTTTTATGAAGAACTAAGAAACTTATGTCTATCCTACTTGCTTCTGACTATGTTTATTATAGATTTCTTAGTTATTTTCAGGTTTTATTCCGTTCCTACTTTGAAATAAAACACTGAAACCTATCAAACTAATCAAACTAAGAAACCTACGTCCATCAAACTTAGTTCTAATTATGTACCTACTTATTTTAAAATACCACGCTACACTTCTCTTAAAACATTGCGCGCTATCCCGTTAGGTACTCTCTTTGTTTCTAAAATCACCACGCGCAGGCGCGCTATGCCATTTGCCACATCTGTTGACCAAATGTGGGGACCCTTGTCTCGCTCGAATAAATCCCACGTGATGATTCCTACTTTCTAATACGAGATACTTTATTTACCTAATTTAAAAATACCTCGTGTTATCCTATTATATTTACATAACTTATTCCTAGTTTAAGCTATGCTCGGCGTCCGCTACAGTTCTCCCCCCGGCGCAGCTCGCGTAGCCTCCTCTCCCGTTGACAGGACGACGAGCTTGCTCACGGGGCGTCGGAAGATGCCGGTCCTGGTGCGCACCTCGACGACCCTGATGCCGCCGTCCGTACCGCGATGCGTGCGCTCGACGACTCCCATCGGCCAGGTGTTCCGGGGCAGCGTGCTGTCGACCACGAGGACTACGTCGCCGGTTTGTACTGGGCGCGTGTTGTTGCGTGGCTCGCCGCGAGGTACCAGGGTTGGAAGGTACTCGCGTAGCCACCGTCGCCAGAAGTGGTCGGCGAGCGCCTGACTGGCTCGCCAAGTCCTCCTGTCCGCCTCGTCGCAGGGTCCCGTTGATGGTAGACCCTCTAATGACCTCAACAGAAAGTGGTTTGGGGTAAGGGCCTCGGGGTCGCGGGGTGTGGCGGTGCTTCATCTTCGTTGCTCTCCGCCGGCAGATGTCGGTGAAAGTGATTGCCCGAGCGGTGGCTCTCACCAACACTTCATACTTTGAGATGCGGGCCGGGTTCGGTAGCCAGCTATCTCGTTCTACCTTCACACTGCCGTGGAGCACTTTTTCCTCCTCTGGATGGTATGTCGACGTCGTAGGTGCGAACTGTGGGTCTGCGTCCATCTTCTGCTCGATCTTATTGAGACGACGGAAGGCCTGGCTGTAGCTAGGTGGCAGAGTGACATCCTCTCGTCGCCACGGCAGCCCAACCTCGTACCCGGAGTCGATCTCCTTCTTAGTTTGCTCGACTATGTTGATGGCCCGTTGATCAGACGCCTTGACTCTCGGCTCCCCTTGTAAGCCGAGCGCGTCGATTCTGGACTGGACCTCGACGAGATCGTTGAGCTCCTGGCTGCCTGTGCCCGAGGTTCGTTCGGGCTCGTATATGTGCAGCACGTTCTCCTGTCGATAGATGGCTTCTCGTGGTGCGGTTCCGTGCACCACCCATCCCAGTTGCGTGCGTGATGCGGCCGGTTGATTAGGGCCGCCGACTCTGAGCTCGCGGGACACGATACACTCCCAGTGGTCTGTCCCCACTAGGAGTCGGGGGCGTGCCAGATCGTAGCACACCTCCGGTGTCAGGTCCCTCAGGTGCTCGTAGCTCAGCAGAGTGTCGGGAATGGACTGCTGGTGAAGACAGAGATCCTTCATGGTCCTCGCTCTGACCTTGTGTGTCTCGTCGTTCTTCAGTCCCCTGACATTGATGTTCACCAGTTGACTCCCCATTTCGCGCTGCGACATGTTGACCCCGCTCAGGTGAAGAGGCTGCGTTGGTCCTTCCACCCCGATGCTCGCCGCCAGTTCTTCGTCCACGAGGGTGATGGTAGCTCCTTCGTCTAGAAGCGCGTAGGTCTTCACCTCCCCCCGTGGACCGGATACGGTTACTGGGCACATCTTCAGCAGGACGGCTCGCGGTCCGATAGCTGTTCGGGTAGCTACGGACAGGACCGCTTCCTTGGTTGGTGGTTCAGCCCTCTCCAGTTTGTCTGTCTTCACGTCGCGCACTTGATGTAGAGTCGCATGATGTGGGCGGCGACATTGATCCACGCCGCACAGCTTTGCTTTGCAACTCATGCGCCTATGTTGCTTCTGGGCGCACTTGATACAAATCCCTTTTTCCTTTAAAAACGCCCAACGCTCTTCCACTGTGAGTGCCTTGTACTTTGGGCACTCGGTTAGGACGTGAGCTTCCTCGCATTTAGGGCACTTGTCCTTATCCTCCACTGTGGTGTACACTATTGCCCTATTCTTACTTGCCACCGGAGGACGCACTTCTCTGTTCTGATTTGAGGAGTACGTCACAGGAGCGTAGATGTAGCGAAGCGCTCGATCCGCTTCTCTCATCAGAAAACGCGATAACATGACTATTTCCGGATCCGCCGTGCCTTCTTGATCATACGCGTAGTCGCACCATCTGGACTTTAAGTGTGGACTGAGCTTCTCCAATACCTCCCGACTTAGCGTTGGGTTGTGGAGGTATCCTCGTCGGTCGATTGTTTTCAGAACGCAGACGACGTTTTGTACTTTAATCGCAAAACTGTTTAGGTCTGTTGCCGCTGCGCCGGGTTTGGGTAATTTCCTGAGCTCGTCCAACGCCCTATCAATTATTACCTCCGGCCGCCCGAAACATTGCTCCAAAGTCTTTATGATCTCCTCTGGATCCGTGGCGGTGTGTAACAGCGCAGCGACGGCGTCTCTAGCTTCACCTTTGAGACAGCTTCGCAATCGTAGCACGTTTTCGGCAGCGGTGATTTCATACATTTTGCTGGACTCTCGATACGACGCGAAGAATAGCAGCCACTCGTTGACAGCGCCGGCGAACGTAGGCAAGTCGACGTGACGTAACCTCGGTCGCGCTATTCTCTCTAAAATGGCCGCCAGTTGCTCGATGTTGTTTTTCGGCCGCGTCGGCTTCGGTGACCTCGCTCGTGCAGCTTCGAAGCGCAGCTGTTTATGTTCTTCTTGTCGGGGCCCCTCCTCCCCCCGTGCATTTGCAGGATGCTGCCTCAGCCACTCGTCGACCTTTTGCCGTGGCTCTTCGCTTGGGTGGGGCTCCGCTAGTTGCTCTTCGTACACGCTGTCGTCGTCCTGTATTGCCGACATTTCCACCGCCAAACGCTTCTTTACTAGGTCCGCCTCGAGCTCCAGTTCCCGCCTCTTTATTGCGGCCAGTTTCTCTGCCGCCACCAACTCTGCTTTTCGTCGCCTCGTGGTGATGCTGGTGGTCGACCGCTGTGACTTTACTGATTTGGCTGGCGATCGCACTCGTTTTCTCTCCTCTGTCGTTTGGAGCTCCGATGGACCCGCGGTACTTATTTCCGCCAACCTTGAAGAAGGTGACGCCGACGGGTCTAGCGTGATTCTCCTCACTAGCTCCTCCTCAATTCGTGCCGCTTCTTGTTGGTCAGCACAGCGTTGTTCCTCCACGTCTGCTGCGCCTCCTTGGCTTCTTGTAACTACCATCTTGCAGCACGTTTAAAAGCTCGAACAACGTCCCGACGGTGCTTTGACAGGTCTGACGGTTCTTTCAGTACCGCCTCTTAAATGCCGCCCGATGATTTCAATCTTCTCTCTTGAGCGACGACCTTCAAAATCGCGTTCTGTTTCTAGGACCGGACGGGCTTCAATAATTCACCTCCAACGGGGCCTCCGTTCTGTGAGACCGGTGAATTCTTGACTTGTCAGCACGTGTCCTTTTTTCTACGCGCAGCACGCGATATTTCTGTGTCTCTTCACACGTCGGAGTTTGTTTCTTCCTTCTTTGACGAGACGGCTCCGTGTTACGACGACCGCTGATTGTTGATTTTGATCTGGCGAACGATGGACCAGGCTGAATGTTGATCTAGATCCGGCGAACGAAGGACCAGACTGAAGTGGACTGTATTGGTTGGTGATAATTGTTCAGGGTGTCGTCAGGAATCTCCAAAAGAAAAATACTACTTGTGATCTCGATGCTTGTATTTCTCTATGATGTTATTCGTAGGAGATCTGGAGGCCGAATGTGCTCTGAACCACATCTCCATCTCTTTTATATTATTCCGGGTTAGCGTGGGTAACCCAGGTAGCGGGGGCGCAGAGCGCGGCTCGATGGACTTGCCCACGCTATGTGCCCTCTTACAGTGATTTTTACTTATATACTTAAATCTAGGGAAGTAAAAATAAACCTTATCTCGATCTTATATGAAACCCTACCTAGAAACCATAACTAATTATGTGTAAACCCTTAACAATAGTACTTTTAATGCACGTGGTATTTTATACCTACATCTAAGCTGAATTTATACAATTGCTATATTTTCTTAAAGTAATTCCCTAATTCTACCTAAGAAAGCTATACAAAGTACACAATCCAACCTAGATATTAGCCTTATCTACTATACATGATTTATCAGCTACGTGCCTATTAGCCTATTTATCCTTATTACACATTTCTTAGTTACTTTCAGGTTTTATCCCGGTACTACTTTGGAATAAAACACTGAAACCTACTTTTATGAAGAACTAAGAAACTTATGTCTATCCTACTTGCTTCTGACTATGTTTATTATAGATTTCTTAGTTATTTTCAGGTTTTATTCCGTTCCTACTTTGAAATAAAACACTGAAACCTATCAAACTAATCAAACTAAGAAACCTACGTCCATCAAACTTAGTTCTAATTATGTACCTACTTATTTTAAAATACCACGCTACACTTCTCTTAAAACATTGCGCGCTATCCCGTTAGGTACTCTCTTTGTTTCTAAAATCACCACGCGCAGGCGCGCTATGCCATTTGCCACATCTGTTGACCAAATGTGGGGACCCTTGTCTCGCTCGAATAAATCCCACGTGATGATTCCTACTTTCTAATACGAGATACTTTATTTACCTAATTTAAAAATACCTCGTGTTATCCTATTATATTTACATAACTTATTCCTAGTTTAAGCTATGCTCGGCGTCCGCTACAATACTAAAACAATAATAATAATAATAATAATAATATAATAATATTCCACACAACTATCACACAACGCCATCTAGTCCCAAGCTAAGCAGAGCTTGTGTTATGGGTACTAGACAACTGATAAACATACTTAAATATTTCTAAATACATACATATTATAGATAACTACACCCAGACACAGAACAAATGATCATGCTAATGATCAACTGTTGTTGATGTTGACTGGTAGAAAATGCCTCAGGCATTAAGTCCGCCTCTGTACATCTGTGTGCGTAAAGTGTTAAATAAATAAATAAATAAATGATAAATAATTATGATGTCAAAAGATTGTAAATAGTCATTAGATTGTAAGTATTACTAGTCAAATGGTATGGTTACAAATTATATTCTTTTAAAGTGTGAAACGTCTATTAATACGTTAGATATCTTTAATGTCACAATTACTGAATACAAAAATTATTCGCCATCATTTGGCTCCAATTCAGATAAGGAATATAAACATTTATTTAACAAGAATGCTTTTAGTTTAGCTTTGAATAAATTACCCTTGTAAATCAGTGATCGCAAATCAGTAGGCAACCTATTAAATAATTCTACTGCTTGATATTTAGAGCAATGTTTAGCAATATTGAATTTAGGTGCAATATTTTTTTTATAACTTTTCTTCTAGTGTTCTCTCTAATTTCACGTTCTTCCTGTGATTCGTGCTCATGTATATATATTGCAAAATGGCTGAGCAATACTAAAACATATAAACTTGGTACCGTTAATATACCCAATTTCTTAAAGAACTCTTTACATGACTCTCGTTGTGGGATTCTGACAATCGTTCTCAATGCACGTTTTTGTAGTACGAATGCTCTCCGGCAATTATACCCGTAATTGCTTCCCCAAAACATAATGCTATATCGGAGCCTGGATTCTACCAATGCATAGTATACTGCTTTTAGCTGCTTTAGATCAATATCGTCCCTGAGGCTTCTTAGCGCGTAGCAAGCTGAAGATATTGAGGCATCAATGGCGGTAAGCTCTTTTTTCCAGTTTAATAGGAATCTATGTAAACTCCTAAAAATTTAACTTCATTTACTAGTCCAATATTATTCCCTTCGAGCGTGACATCTATGTTGTCTCTGTTACGTGACGTTGTTTTAAACAACATAACTTGCGTTTTATTTTGGTTTATTATTAAATGATTAGCTACAAACCAGAAAGATTTTTTAAACACCTATTAAATTAACATTTTCTGCCAGCTGGTTTAAATTAGGAGACCCGATTATGGAGTTCGTATCATCCGCAAACATTACAAGCCCGGCTTCGGGTTGCGTATTATTCATATAATTAAGTAAATCGTTTGTAAAATTTATATATAATATTGACGCCCCTCTTCTCCGCGTCTGGCTGTAGCTTTATCACTACATCTGCGGTTTTTGGGGCGCAAAGCTTAGCCTCGACGCTTTGCGCATTGCGCTGCCGCCTCCTCTGCCTTTTCTTGGCTGCCCAGGCTGCCTTTCCGCTAGGGGGGGGGGCGCAGGACGATTCCCTCCAGGACGGAGAATCGTTCCCGGATGGGAGCCAGCTCCTGCCGCACCAGGTTCAGTACCTGGTTCAAAACCTGGTTCTCCCCAGTTACGGACGGGCTTTGCCCGTGCTTGCGCCCCCTTTGTGGCACCTCCTTTGAGCCGGCTCCTCGGAGCCCGGCCAGGTCTGCTTCTCATTCTCCTCTTGGAGAAGCTCTGTGGCGGCCGCTAGGCGAGCGACCTCCTCCCGCAACTTGGACATTTCGTCCGACGAGGCCTCACAAAAGTTGGCCTCCGCTGCCGCCAAAATGGAGGCCGCTGCTGCGCTCATGGCCTTGTTTTTAGAGGCTTGCGACCTCTTCAAAGCCACATCGCGGACGGCAGCCTCCACGACCTGCACAAACCTGGCCTTACGCCCTTCATCGAAGCCGTCACCGGTGTCCGGTACACCGCCCGAAGATGCCGAGAGGTCTCGCCTCCGACCGCTCGCTCCAGGGTGGCACTCCCCCTCCTCAGCAAGTTTTACAGCACGCTGGTCAACCTCCTGGGAGGCGAGCCCCCTCCCCCTACCTCCTTCTCGGCCCTTACCCCGCCTTCTGGTGTAAATTTTCCGGCCCGGGGCCATCTCGACACCTTGTTAGGCGTATTCAAATTAAAATTTATTAGGTCCTCAAAGGACACTTCAGATTGGGAGCCTCCTTGGCTCTTGTTGCCACTGGCAAGTGGAAGACAAAGGTTGCCTCCCCCAGAATACGAGGGGCATGACGCCTCCAGAGGAGACGTGGCGGATTCTCCAACTGCTGAGCAGGTGGTACCGCCCTGGGGTAGTCTTTTACCGTGTGTCTTGTTCATAATTTTTGTTCCTTTTCAGGGTGCGGTCCCTATCTCCTCCCATCTCCTCCTCCTCTCTTGCTTGCTCACTGGCCTCATAGTCACGTCTGATGAGCAGACGCGTACCAGAGAACATTGAGCAAGATTCCTTCATGTGAAACGCACACCGTCCGAAAACCTGAGCACTGCTCAAGTCTCCGAACGGTGTGCCCTTCTCGTGTCCCTCTTTGTCTGGTCTCTCACTTGAACCTTTCCGGCATGAGTAACTCGACCGGCAGAGCTCCAAAATCACTGAGACACACAAGCCCCACCACGACGGCAACGTGGGGACACTTTCGGTGGGGAGCAAAGAAAATCCCACCTCTCTTCTTGCTAGACTCATTCCACTGCTCCTGCCAGGAACAGCGGAGATTCAATTTTGAGAGCGCCAGCAGGTCGTCGTAACTTTGATGGGAATTGTATGAGAGGTCAGCCGTTGCAGATGAGCACGCATCGACACAATCGTTACCCTTAATACCACAATGACTAGGTATCCAAACTAGCTGAACATCCTTTCGACAGTTGGCACAGGACAAAAAGATTTTTTAATTTCAAGAATAAGGGGGCTGTGTAATTTATTTTAAAAGGATTTTGAGCTAACGCCTGCCAACAGCTAAGGGAATCTGTAAAAATAACAGCCTTCTCGATGTTAGTGTGCGACTCTATAAAACGACAAGCTTCTAATATACCAGTAAATACGGAAGACTCTTTAGGACATTTAAACTGTATTATGATTTTACAGCTTTGGTAACAAACTGCGGATCCAATGTTATTGGCGTCATTTAATTTCGAGGCGTCCGTAAAAAATAGCTGGTAACCTTTCCATCTCTCGCCCACAGCCACATTGAAGGCCGAATTCGCTGCAGAGGATTTTTTGGAAATACCAATGTTATACCTACACAATTTTTGGGGTGAAGCAAATAACTTCGTAAGCAAAGTTATAAAGGGGTAGTTTAGGACACTGGAAGATGAGACACTCTAAATTTTGGGATTGACGGAAAGATTTTAAAATTAATGGTAACTCTATATTTCTCGAGTAGTTTGAGCTTCTGCATAGAGAATCTAGCTCATTTAGTTTTTCAATGAGAGGATGGGATGATTTGGAAATTAACCTGAACAAAAAACGGTACGCTAGATACTGCCGCCTCAGGGCCAGAGGGGGTTCAGCGCACTCAACCTGCAATGCGTTAATGGGGGAGGACTTCATACAACCGGAGATGATCGGAAGACACTTGGACTGAACTCTATCCAGCCCCGCCAAAGCATCATCACTTATCAGGTGATAAGTTCCGTAGTCTAAAATGCTACGAACTAAGGCGTTGTATACTAATTTCATGGTGTAGGGGTGAGCTCCCCACCAAACACCCGCAAGAACTTTTAAAATTGAAATAACCCTTTGACATTTTTGGATCAAGAAGTTTATATGAGGTTTACCTGTTAATTTGGAATCCAAAAGTACGCCCAAAAATTTTACTTTAGTATCTATAGGGATATTGTGACCTGATATGCTCACTGAAATCTGGGGAATCTGTCTTTTTCGAGAGAAAATTACTGCGGAGCTTTTAGGACCGGAAAGCGAAAGGCCATGGCTTAAAAGCCACTGGTTCAAAGAATCCAAAGAGAGGCATAGAGAAGCAGCAGCGTTGACAATGGAGGACTCTGACACATACAAAACTATGGCATCGGCGTATTGCAAGATCTGGCAATTATTGTTAAGGCAGGACCCAATTTCGGCCGTGTATAGATTGTACAACAACGGACTGAAGACAGAGCCTTGAGGAAGACCCTTCCACGTCTGCTACTCGTCAAATTCCTCTCCCTGAACTTTCAGAACCAATGACCGTGACACAAAGAGTCCACATATACATTCAGTCAAAAAAGTATCGGGAATGGATGATTTGTTTATGGTTCCAAATTCAAATTTTTGTTTTTTTGTAGTTGTTAGATTGGCACAACTGTTTTCCATTTTGGCGCGGAGTTTGAGTTGCATCTGTTATTTATATTAAATACAGTGCTGGTTTTAGTAATATCATATATAGTGTGTATTGCGAATTTCATAATGGACAAAAATATCGAACAAAGAGTTTGTCTTAAATTTTGCATCGCCAATGGAATTTCGTGTTCGGAGTCACTGAAAATGTTACAGAAGGCTTACGGTGAATCGACTTTATCAAAAACTCGTGCTTATGAGTGGTTCAAAGCGTTCAAAAGCGGTCGAGATGTGATGGAAGATTTGTCTCGCTCTGGTAGGCCGTCAACGTCTGCAACTGAAGTTAACATCGCAAAAGTGAAGGAAATAGTGACTGAAAATCCCCATTCAACTCTGAGAGAGATAGCCGCCGAACTTTCTGTATCTCACGAGTCGATCCATACCATTTTAACTAATCATTTGGGTATGGAACATGTTGCTGCTCGGCTAGTCCCAAAAGATCTGAATTTTCTCCAAAAACTCAATCGCATGAAAGTCGCTGAGGACATGCTAGAACGAGTCAGTTCGGACCCAGAAACGCATTGTTACTGGTGACGAGACGTGGGTTTACGAGTTTGACATGCAAACTAGTCAACAAGCTTCGGAGTGGCGCCTTCCAACTGAACCGTTTTCAATCGATAGAAGACATAAAGGAGAATTCGCGGCGAGAACTCAACTCAATTCCGGAAGCAGCGTTTAAAAAATGTTTTGATGAATGGATTATTCGTTGGCGCAAGTGTATCGTTTCTAAAGGAGCATACTTTGAAGGTGATAAAATAAATTTGGATGAATAATAGACATTTTGTGTATTATTGATCTTTTCCCGGTACTTTCTTGACAGAGTAGTACATTGTATCATCTTAGCTGGAAGACTCAGCTGTTGCAATTTTTGCCTGAGAACGGGAAGAAGTACGTTGTCATATGCGGAGGAGATGTCGAGGAAAGAGGCAACAACGGATTGGTTTTTAGAAAGGGCCACACGAATATCTGTAACCAGGACACCGACACTGTCCATTGTGCTAAGCCCTTTTCTAAAACCAAATTGGGAATTCGGCAATAAGTTTTTTGATTCGACTATCCACTCCAGACGATTTTTAATTAGATGTTCCAGTAGTTTGGCTAGGACTGAAGATAAAGCAATTGGCCTAAGGCCATTCGGATCATCTGGGTGTTTGCCAGGTTTTACTAGGGGAATAATGATTTGTAATTTCCACTGATCTGGTACCCAGCCATGACTATAGCAAAAATTAATTAAATCCAAAAAGTAAGTTTTAGCTTTATCACCTGCACGACAGATGACGGAATATGGCACTCCGTCAATACCAGGAGCTGAGTCCCGGACATGACTAAGAACCACGTTCAGTTCATGCAAAGTGAATGGTGCATCAAAGGGATCGTCTGCTAATCTAAGAAGGGACACATTTTCATATTCAGATGGAAGTGGAACATATGGTGGTGCGATTTTGTCGAAAAAAATGTTCAGCTGTTTCCCTAGATATAGGAGAAGCGATTGAAGGGGAACACCCACGCCTAAACCTATTTATATTCTTCCAGACAACTGAAATCGGAGTGGAAGGAGATAAGGAGGTGCAGAATTTCACCCAGCCTGCACGTTTCTTCTTGCGAAGAAGACGTCTGGCTCTGGCATTAACCTGCAGATATGCCAAGAGGTTTTCGGTGGTCATAGCTGCATTATAACACGTCTCGGCCTCATTCCTTGTTTTAACAACCGACGTGCATTCTGAATTGTTTTGGGCACTGTTTTTTAATGGGAAGCAAGAATCTGCACTGGAAGTAATGGCTGAAACGAAACTCTCATAGCAGCTCTTGGCTTGGTGGTGATCAAAAGGATCTGGTAAACATGAATTTAAATTTGAAAGATTTTCAATTTTGTCCTCTAATAGTGAAACAAATTTTGTCCAATCTGGTTTGGACAGGTTATATTTCAAAAGTGGAGGGGAAGTTTTTTCTAAATAAGTCTTGTTAGCTAAAGATATAACTATGGGGTAATGATCACTACCATGCGACAAGGATGTACATTCCCAGTGAGCTGATGCTGCCAAGTCAACTGAACAGAATGTAAGGTCGACACAACTCCTCTGCTGACCGGGAGGGGACCTACGAGTTGGGCAGCCGTTGTTCAAAATGCAGAGATCCAAGTCATCCAAAATCTCCAACAGAGCCTCTCCGAAAGCATCACAGCGTTCTGATCCCCATTTGTAGTGATGACAATTGAAATCACCCATGACGAACATTGGGCCATGAACACTAGAAAAAATGTTTTTCAAAATAACTAAATAGTCAGGGTGAGGGTGGGATTTTAAATAGAAAACAGTGTGATGCCTTCTACCTTTCCTGCTGTAATGCTCAAGTTATCCTGGAGTGAGGGCAAGGATATGGGATAAAAAGGGACACGATTATTAAAGAAAAGTACAGACCCCCCCTAGCCATCAGATCTATCGCATCTGAGGGTGTTATAATGTGGCATGCGGAAGCTAAGATTTGGGGTGAGCCAAGTCTCAGCTACGGAACAAGCCAATGGCTTATACTTGTTTAAAAGGAATATGAGGTCGCGCTTTTTATGTCACTCGCTCCTCACATTCCACTGAAGGAATATTAGGCGAGACGCCATTTTTAATTTGTAAAAGAAGAGTTATTAGTTGGTCGGCAACGTTGGACAGTGATTTTGAAGAATTAGATGATGATGATATTTTTATTGGAATAAGTTTAATTAAAAGTTCGATAATAGAAGTAGTATTATTGGGGGGGGACATTGTTATCAATTAGAGCACAGCCATTAGGCTGTGAAGGTTGGGGAACACTAACAATTTCTTGATGGGCAACTTTATCATAGGACGGTGAAAGTGGAGTATGGGTCTTGGGCTTGAGAGAAATGGTTTTCCTATATGAGACGGAGTTTTTAGTAACATTAGCATAATTGCTTGATGTTATGGGGACTACTTTTGCTAGCGTCAGTATAGGAGATATATTTCTCAGCCATAACTGTCTTAATGGCCTTCTGTCTACCATGCTCCGGGCATGACTTGCTATTAGCAAAATGATTCCCCGAACAAAGCACACAGAAAGCCTCGCTTTCAGTGATGTTGCAACCATCACCGGGGTGATCATGGCCACATCTACTGCAGCGTGGTTTCGACCTACATAGGTTAGCAACATGGCCAAATCGACAACACTTCCGACATTGGATGGTAGGGTAAATGTATTGCTCTACAGGAAGGGATGTGTAACAACAGAAAACCATCTTGGGCAGAACTTGACCATCAAATGTTATTATGCAAGTTTCAGTGGGTTTCCACTCTGCTATATCTTCTCTCTGCACCTTCCTGTTTATACGACGTACTTTTAATATTTTACCACATCCCGTAGGAACAGACAAGTATGTTATGGCCTCTTCTTCTGTAATATCACAAGGAACACCGGTTACCACACCCATCCTTGTGATATTGTAGGTAGGAATTGATGCTGTATAGCCATGTTTCGACAGCAGACTGTTAACTAAAAATACAACCGACTTCCAATAACAAAACACTACAAGGTACAAAATAACTTCGGAAGAAAGAAAAAAACTTTAATTTCTGAAGTCGGTGTTTTTGGTTATTTTTTCGTTTTTTGACACCGACTTCCGAAATTAAAGTTCTTTTCAAATCGGTTCATAAATGACGGAGTTATGAGGTAACAAACAAAAAAAGAAAAAAAATATACGTCCCGAATTGAGAACCTCCTCCTTTTTTTGAAGTCGGTTAAAAAGGAGTTAGCATCCTGAGGGGATGTGAACTCCACAGAGACTCGTTTCCTACCTACTCTGTTTACGCCACCACGGACTACGTTCGCAACGTGATTAACGATCAGGAATTTGCCGAAGTTAACCGGGTGTAAAGTGGTGCCTGCATTTATTTGTGTTTATTTATTGTGTTTGTGTTGTTTGACGAGAAACATGAACCAAGTGGCCAGGACGTTTACGGGAGTTTTGATGTGATTGTGTCACTTCCATATCCGTGACACTACAGACTACATCAGCAAACTGCGATAACGGGTTCGGAGTGGGAGGAAAAGGAGTTAGGGAAATTTGGATGTCGGGAGGATCAGGATCGGGTGGTTTATTTTTATCCATTTTGGATAAAACTAGGCTAAGAAACAACAAACACTACAAACCTAGTAGCGAACACAAGGACAACACACTTAATCTAACCCAAGTTCCAAAAGTATTAACAATAACACGGAAAAGCTAAAAAAAAAAACCTCGAAACACACGTGCTACCCAGAACACCCGTGGCGAGAATCAGGCGTGACGTCATGTCGCTGGTAAAAATTGTACTATCATAGTGACGTCACGCGTGTTTTCAACGCACTGTATCGTCTTCATCTTTTGTTTACTTGAAGAAAGAAAAAAAAACGTCTTCAATATTTTCAGGAAATCTATCTGACATACTAACTAGATTTTTTTAGTGAAATACCCTACTCATTGGTCTGTGGGGTCCTTGAGAAGCTCGTGGCTAGATAATACAGCCGCACGGGTGGATCTTCAAGGTTAAGCAACGCTTGCTAAGGTTGGTCTGTGGATGGGTGACCATCTTAACATACCGAGTTTGCTCCGTGCCTCGGAAAGCACGCTAAGCCGTTGGTCCCGGCTGTCATTTTTAGATCTTTGGCAGTCGTTACGGATATTCAGAAGCCAGTAAATCTAACTCCAGTCTTGCCATGAAGTGCCGTGTTACCCAGTTAATGAACCCATTAACTGGGTAACACGGCATGGAGGTCTGGTAGGCAGCCGCTCCTCGTAAAATACTGGTATTCAGCTAAATCCGGCTTTACTGGAAGCCGACCCCAATATAGTTGGGAAAAGGCTAGGCAGATGATGATTGATCTGTGGGGTGCTTATCGAAAAAAATCATTCAGTCTATCTCATCTATTTCCTACGCCACCCACGTCTCGTCACGTCTTCACTGGGCTGTGCTTGCGAGGGGCATCTAGTTCAATATGTGCAAAAAATTCAATTTAATGTGATAAAATCTAATTATCACATTATATGGTTCTATGTTCGGCTGTATGTATTTTTTTTTATGATGTATGTTCACCGATTTCTCCGCCAATTCTGCAACGATTTAAAAAACTATTTTTTTATTTAAAAGCCTATACTCCTGAGGTGGTCCCATTGTCACCAAGCTAGAATCTGATGATGAGATCCCATGGAAATCGAGGGAAACCCTCAATTTTTATAAGCACATACACTGTTTTTCATAAACTTTCTAACGCAATTCAGATATTTGTGCCTGGTAATCATCATCTTATGTTGCTGAGCTGATGATGGAAGGTACAAGCCCATGAAAAATTATTGTTCAGCGATAATTTCGCCAATTGTTAACCTATTTGGATGATTCTTTTTTGTTTGGAAGAGTATTTTCTTGGACTGGTCCCATTTAAATTTGGTACAGATCTGATAAGAAGTTCTTATAAGGAGGTAGGCAACGGAACTCTTCAATAAAATGATATCAAATGGATCTGGATTTCTGAAATCGCATGTCTGTTGATTGTTTACACCAGTTCATAACATAACATCACGCCGGCACGCAGTTTGTCACTAAAAAGTAAAAAAAAAAACTTTTTACAATAAAATAAAACCGACTTCCAAAAACAAAACACTACAAAGTAAAAACGTAACTTTAATTTCGGAAGTCGGTGTTCAAAAACAAAATAACCAAAACCAGTTGTAGTGTTTTGTTTTTGGAAGTTGGTTATATTTTTTTGTCAAAAAGTTTTTTCGTTCGGTCGGGCTACTGAACTTTTTGATTAAATTTAATGCAACGTATTCATTGTTGGAAGTTTGGGATATATAGGACAACCACAGACGAATTTAAATATCTGGAATAAACTAATTTTTGTTAGATACATATTGAAAAGTGCTTTTAGATTTCTTTCATCCTTGACCGAATTCTTAGAGTGCGCGGAAGAACTTTAAGGAATCCTCAAGGGAAAAGGAAGCGCGGAGGAACTTAATTAGTTTACTTGTTTAGATATTTTTGATTAATATAAAAAAGTAAATCTTGTACGAATACCATAAAGTTACCAATAGGAACGCTGACAACAGCGTGATGTGGTCTTATTGGTTAAGGGCGCTATTACAAAATCGAGCGCTTGCCCCGGACTAAAGCTACAAACCGCGTTTCCCGAGATTTATAGTGATTGTGGGGCTGTATACAAAAATTGCTTAAAAATATGAGTTTACTTTTAAATAGACGATTTTTTTTTCATGCATTATAACAATACCTCCTTAATTATTAAATAATTTTTATTTGAATTTGGATTATACTTTCATAGATAAAAAATATAGTTTCGTACGGAAAATTGTCAATAATTCTCAGTTTTACAAAATTATTTTTGGTTTATTAGTGCATGAATCGTAACAAATTGATTTGATCATTCCAAAGTAGAAGGTACAGTTGTATCATAGACATTTTTAAAATTGATTAAATTATTATATCTTCGGTGTACCAAAGCATCAAAAGATTCCCAAAAGCGTAATTTTATGAAACACCCTTTGCGGAGACAAGAAATTTACTGATGTACGTGAACAAATTGATATATTTATTTAGAACACTCCCAAGATCAACTATCAAACTTTCTTAGGCGTATTTTTGTTTTTTTTTTTGTGCTATATCTAAAGCATAATCAGACATCAAAACTCGAATCAAACGCTCAAATTCAAGAAAAATTGTGAAAGCGCTCTTAAACGTTTAGGCCAAAGTTATACCCCAGGGTGTAAGTAACCCGACATTACTGTATTTATTTGAAAGCTGTCACATACTATGTGCATCACTAGCCGTCAAAGCAACATGCATCTTCTGAGTTCGCTCGTTCCACTTTCAAATTTATCCGTCGCCTACCCTCAGGGAAGATTGAGTTCAAGAGCGGGATCATCCTTTGAACCTTATCACGAGTTCTGAATAGTCTTGTGACGTCAGAGGTAGCGTTCGTGTTTAGTTAAAATAATGATTGTGAGTAGCAGTTTAAGGAAAAGTTTTTTTTCACAAGGTCGAATTTAAAAACCCCGTCAAACATGTTATTTGTAGTACGTTTATCTTTCCTCTAAAAAATATAATGAATTGCGTCACTAACTATGCGTTATTTCCAGTTTCAGTTTTCCTAATTAAGTGACAAAACAATTTAGTTTATAAACCCGGGTAATTTTTAAAGTGTGTGTGGATGGTCAAATTCGAAACTGTGAGAAAATATTGAAGACCATTGAAAGGAGTTTCGAACCCGATTTTGATGAAAATTAAGATGCATTATTCGATTTTTTAAAAATCTGTATTCCCAGTCAAGAAACAAACCGGTTGATTTTGAGAAAAGAGAAAAAAACATCCTGTATTATAACACCATCCGAAAGTATCGCTACTATGGCAGGCTCCAGATAAACTTTCAATAAAGTACATTGGCCTTTTTCTGTTACCCCTTCGTAGATATCCGAACAATAAAGAACAATGGCAGATGCGCATACATCATTTTATTTGAAGTAAAAAAGCTTGTTACATTAATGAAAACTACCTTTTAATATTCGTAATAAGTTTCTAGACTTACATTTGAAAAGATTTTCAACATAAAACTCCGTAGTTAATAAATATTTAGACTTTAGTCGTTTTGGCGGGAATTATGAATTTAGAATAATTTTTATCTAATGAGGTAAGTATTAAGTTTTTTGACAGTGTGTGAATTTTTGTTTGTTGAAATAAATGAAAAATAAAGAAGTAATGAATAAGATAGAAATTAAATAAGTCATTTTTAATAAAAACATTTATTCTTCATCATCTTCTCTAACAATACCGTGATCTAAAAACTATTGAATCCGCGGACGGCGACGTCTCTCGCTGTCTCCCATTTTAATGGTGAAGAAAAGATCCAACACCAGTCAGACAGAACCAAGTTGTGAAGCAGAATCAGAGTCCAATTAAGAAGAGCACAATGTCACTACGCAAGGAAGATAATCACAGTCCAAAAGCACGTACGGGTCACACAGGGGAAGAATCAATCGAGAGTCCATAAAACAGGAGTTTTATGGACTGGAAAGAGTCAAATAAAATACAAGTAATCCAAAAAAAACAAATCCAAAACGACAACAGCGGCTCGATAGCATCTGTCACTGTCCTGTCAGTGTAGTCAGTGTTGCTAACAACGCTAAGTCTGAGTCGCCCGTTGTATAATTTTTTCGGACAAATAAAAAAAAGTATTCAAAATAAATCGGTATGTTGTTTGTGTAAACTTATTTATTTAACACACCACCACCGCCTAGTAGGTATTTCTCAGACATATGACCGCGCTGTACAGCAAAAAAAAAGTGCTAGATCTGGCGCGAGAAGCATTCAGTTGGCAACATTCTTGTGATTACCCGTAATAGTTGTTTTAAAATTCATATTTACCGCTAAAAACCAAAGAATGGAAACTCTCAATATTTATTAACAACAGATTTTTAATAAAAACATGTTTTCTACAATATGTTTAGGAATTAGTAACGAACATTTTACAATATTTTTTATCTATGTAACAAACTTTATTTGTTCAAATATTTAGCCGCCATTGTTCTTTAATTTGAATTTTAATTTTAATTTTGAATTTGGAACTGTTATATATTCGAATGTATTTAAATTTTGAATCTCAAAACAGTTGAAAATATTAGGATTAATGCTATTGTTTAGTCACAGCGTCGATTGGAATCTGTCAGGTTACGTGTGAAAATGAATCTTTCAAAGGAAAATGTTCGTGCAATAATTTTCTACAACTTTAGAAGAGGCCTGACACGGCTTCAGTGTTTTGGAGAGCATCTGTGTTCAGTAATGAAGCCCCATGTCTGCGGACTGTCGAACGCTGGTATTTAGAATTCCAGCGTGGATATACTAGTGTTAGTGACAAATCTCGCGATGGACGCCAAAAATCCGCCTTCACTGAAGATAACATCATTGCTGTGAGACAACTAATTCTCGAAGATCGTCATGTGACGTATCGAGAGATAGATGGTCTATTAGGCATCTCAGGGACAACCATTCAGAAGATCTTGCATGAAGCGCTTGGTGTGAGAAAGCTAGTTTGCCGTTGGATACCGCATCTACTTTCCGACGATCACAAGGCGGCCCACGTCAGATGGTGTAAGAAAACTCTGCAAAGGTTCAAGCGAGGAGAATCAAATCATCATCAGTGGTGACGAATCTTGTATCTATGCCTATGATCCTGATTCCAAACAACAATCTACAATCTGGGTCTTTCAAGACGAGCCAAAGCCGACTAAAGTTGTTCGTTCTCGAAGCACTTCAAAGAAGATGGTGGCCACGTTCGTTGGAAAAACCGGCCATGTTGCGACTATTGCATTTGAAGATCGTAGAACGGTTAACGCAGCGTGGTATACCACAGTTTGTTTACCACAAGTCATCGCCGAACTTCGAAAATCTAACTCAAAGCGACGCATCATCCTGCACCACGACAACGCAAGCTCACACAGCTCTCGTCAAACGATTGAGTATTTGAAGCAGGAAAAAGCAGAAATTCTTAACCATCCTCCATACAGTCCTGACCTAAGCCCTAACGATTTCTTTACATTTCCTAAATTTAAGAAAAGTCTTCGTGGTCAAAGGTTCCAGTCCGGTGAAGAAGCAGTCGACGCTTTCAGGTCAGCCATTTTGAACACCCCTACTTTAGAGTGGAATATATGTTGTATTAAGCTACGTAAAGTATATAAGGTTCTAGTTGTGTTTTTTTCTTCAAACGACAAAACTTAAAAGGCATGCCTCTACCTATTACGTTTCTTATGATTTAGCCCATGGACAGACAGACTAACGGATGGACGGACGGACAGACAGCGCAGGCTTACTGATAGGGTTCCGTGGGGTCCTTTGACTACGGAATCCTAAAAAACCGAGAGTTTGACAAATATTCAACTTCAAATTTAATACCTATTTTAATTGAAAACAAAATGTTGTTATTTGTAACATTGCACATTCTGTAGCTTTAATATTCCAGATTTTAATTTCGCTTTGCAAGATCTATTAAAAATTGTAATGTTTCGTGATTTTTCAGTGCTTCTGGTAAAAGCCGATCACCAAATAAAAAATTAAGGTTTATGGTACGGAACCCTTCGTGTGCAAGTCCGACTCGCACTTGGCCGGCTTTTTTGGATATTTTATCAACTTATTTAAAAAAAAATGCTCTTGACCACAATCACGCCTGATGGAAAGCGATAGATGGAGTCTATGATGGAGCGAGCGTGCCCAGAAGATGCCTGTTCACTCTTGCTTTGAAAGCAGATGGGTTATATGTGGACGGTAACACAGACGCCGGCAGAGAGTCCCACGTACACCTTAGCTATGCGCATAATAAATGTGGAAGAGAAGCGCTGGGTACGACTAGACGGGATATCGACCAAGTACGGATGGTACCCCGCCGTATTTCGGTATTAAAAGTGGAGTCTTTGCGCATACTCACCAAAGTACAGTCTATAGAAGACCGACGGGCAAGCAACACTACGCCGGTGAGCTAGGCTCTGAAGCTGAGTCAGCAACGTCTCATCACCTATAAGCCTTTTTGCTCTGCGTTCCACCGAGTCCAATGCAGCAAGCTAGTATTTTGCTGAGCCATATATCCCATAAGTGCCTGCAATACTCCATACAGGATCGGACTTGTGCTTTGTACAGACTCAGAAGTTATTCAGATGTGAAGTATCACCTTACCCTATATAAGATGCTCAGCTTCCTGGCTGCAGTCTGAGCTTTTGACTCGATGGTTGAGCTGAAGTTGAGATTAGACGTCAACTCCATGCCCAAAAGCTCCAGGTGGTCGGTAACAGGTACAGGCATTCCTCAGAATGTAGGAGATAGCGGAAATTTACTCTTTTTAGCAGTGAAGAGACATGCCTGTGTTTTCAGAGCATTGAATATGACCAGATTGTCGTCGCCCCACTGGGAAACGAGATTTAAGGTCAAATTCATTCGCTCTACCATTGCCTCTCTAAGAATAGCTGTTTCCCTGCCAGCTCTCGCACTGGACAGGTATCTTTCTGATACCGTGCTTTCATCTGCGTAACCGATTGCAGCAAGTTGCAGTAGGTCGTTGATATGCAGCAGAAATAGAATCGCAGAAAGAACAGACCCCTGAGGAACCACTTTGATCGAACGCTCACTCAGAAAGTCGGAAATCCAGTTGCAAAAGTCAGCAGGTATGCCGGACGCGGGAAGTTAACCCAACAGACTAGCATGCCAGACTCTATCAAAGGCCTTTGAAATATCGAGCGACACAGCAAGGGCTTCGCCGTGTTTATCAATGGCCTCGCCCCAACAATGCGTAACATATACAAGAAGATCCCCAGTTGACCGACCACGACGGAAGCCGTACTGGTGGTCACTGAGGAGCTCACTGTTTTCCAGGTATGCTAGCAGCTTATTATTAAGTACCCTTTCCATCACTTTACACTGTATGGAGGTTATGGCAATTGGTCTGTAATTGACAGAGTCGGCACGGTTACCCTTTCTGGGCACTGGCTGCACGTTAGCAAGTTTCCAGGACTTCGGCACCACCCCAGTTTTTAGAGTTAATTTTTATTATTTGTTGTTATAGCGGCAATAGAAAGACAATATGTGAAAATTTGAACTGTTTACCTATTACGGTTTTTATTGAGATACAGCCTGCTGACAGACAGACGGAAGGACGGACGGATGAACGGACGGACAACGGAGGTTTAGTAATAGGGTTTCGCTGGTTACCCTTTGGGTACGTAACCCTAAAAAAGTATTCATCTTGCAGATGAATATATTGAATAGGAAACTCGTGGCTAAATAATAACAGCCTCATGGGTTGATCTTAAAGGTTAAGTAACGCTTGCCAAGGTTGGTCTGTGGATGGGTGACCATCTTAACATACCAAGTTTCCTCCATGCCTCGGAAAGCACGTTAAGTTGTTGGTCCCGGCTGTCATTTGTAGATTCTTGGCAGTCGTTATGGATTCACCACCAGTAAATCTGACTCCAGTCTTGCCAAAAAGTACCGTGTTACCCAGTTCATGGGTTGTGGAGGTCTAGTAGGCAGCTACTCCACGTAAAACACTGGTATTCAGCTGAATCCAGTTTGACTGAAAGCCTACCCCAATGGGAACAGGCTAGTCAGATCACGGAACAGAAAAAGCAGGCGGAAATGCTATGCGACGAAATTTGTATCGGAACCTGTGTCGCCACACTCACACAACTATACCGATAATCATATAATTCAACACAAATCAAGGATACGATTGATTGGTCGTTTTAATTTTGGTCAAAACAAGAATAAGTCAAAGAACCTATATTTGAAAATATACTTTCGGCCTTACACGTAGGATTTATTTTGCTTTAAGGTGAATGTTACGGGTTGTTCATTGCCATTTTCCCGCGAGATGGCGCTGAAGTCAACATTTTCAGTTATATTTTGTTTCGAGTGTAATTGGAACAATATTAAGTCGCAGAAATAATGGTGTGACAATCGGATATTCCACTTTATCGAAATTAGTCAAAATACGGCATAAAAACTTTTCTGATTCGCCATACTTCACGAAAATAATATCTAACTCGCTTATAGTACCGTTTACACACACATAGACATGATTGAAAGTATAATTTGAAGTATGGCGAATGTATGTAAGTACATTCAGTCAAAAAAGTATCGGGAATGGATGATTTGTTTATGGTTCCAAATTCAAATTTTTGTTTTTTTGTAGTTGTTAGATTGGCACAACTGTTTTCCATTTTGGCGCGGAGTTTGAGTTGCATCTGTTATTTATATTAAATACAGTGCTGGTTTTAGTAATATCATATTAGTGTGTATTGCGAATTTCATAATGGAACTGAAGTTAACATCGCAAAAGTGAAAGAAATAGTGACTGAAAATCCCCATTCAACTCTGAGAGAGATAGCCGCCGAACTTTCTGTATCTCACGAGTCGATCCGTACCATTTTAACTAATCATTTGGGTATGAAACATGTTGCTGCTCGGTTAGTCCCAAAAGATCTGAATTTTCTCCAAAAACTCAATCGCATGAAAGTCGCTGAGGACATGCTAGAACAAGTCAGTTCGGACCCAACATTCATGAAACGCATTGTTACTGGTGACGAGACGTGGGTTTACGAGTTTGACATGCAAACTAGTCAACAAGCTTCGGAGTGGCGCCTTCCAACTGAACCGAAACCGAAAAAACCACGCCAAAGTCGATCAAAAGTCAAAGTCATGTTGACTGTTTTCTTTGACTATCGCGGTGTTGTGCACTCTGAATTCTTACCGGAAGGTCTAACGGTAAATAAAGAATATTATTTGAGCGTTATGCGGCGTTTAAGAGAGCAAATTCGACGAAAAAGGCCAGATTTGAGGAAAGAAAATTCTTGGATTTTGCACCACGACAATGCGCCTTCGCACAAGGCTATCATTGTGAACGAATTTTTAACCAAACACTCAACAAATACCATCCAGCAACCACCATATTCACCAGATATGGCTCCTGCTGACTTTTTTCTTTTTCCTAAACTCAAATTACCACTTCGTGGCACCCGTTTTCAATCGATAGAAGACATAAAGGAGAATTCGCGGCGAGAACTGAACTCAATTCCGGAAGCAGCGTTTAAAAAATGTTTTGATGAATGGATTATTCGTTGGCGCAAGTGTATCGTTTCTAAAGGAGCATACTTTGAAGGTGATAAAATAAATTTGGATGAATAACAGACATTTTGTGTATTATTGATCTTTTCCCGGTACTTTCTTGACAGAGTAGTATGTTGAACTTAAGGTTTTTGCAAAATGAAATTTCCTAAGATTTTATTAGAAAACAAATAAAATCGTAGTTACTGATGGTATGAAACACCTCCATTTTTAAGGTTTATTCTCCTACTATCATTTTTGCACTCCAAAATGGAACAATACGGCATGGTTCACAAAATATAAATTTATATCGAGAGTGAGCGAGACGATCGGTTTGTCGTGATGTTAGAACACGATTGGGTTGAGGTATGCGTAACTCCGGGTAATACTGGCACGCCTACTTTGCACTTCTACTGTTTTTTCTGTTCTGTGGGAAAAATGTACATATTCCCCATTCCGCGAACTTTTAAACGCACCCTCGTATCACTATACTGGTCATCATCATATCAGTCTAAAGACGTCCACTGCTGGACATAGGCCTCCTCTAAGTGGCGCCACAACAAATGGCATATGTGCGTCGCAAACATCGGCTAACCAGACCCTCACCAGGTCATCGGAACACGGTCGCCACTGCAGAACTTTTGGGCCCATCGACCATCTGTTCTGCGAGCAAAGTGCCCTGCCCACGGCCACTTCAGTTTGGTCGATCATTCATTTAAATTAGTCTGTTGTTTGATAAAATTAATAATTCATTTTATAAATCATAAAAACTTTATAAATAGCGGTTGGTTTTCCCCATACGCCTTAAAACCTCGCAATTGTTTAATAATAATCCGATGACTTGCTGGTTTTTTCTCAGTCGATTAACTATTATTACTGAAGCCTTGATTATGCAATTAAACGAGAACAGGTCAATATTGAGACTGTTTTTGCTGTGTTAAATACCTAGGCATAGGTTAGGTAAGTAGTGACTTTAGACCTTCTGATGAAAGCTACTTTGAGCGATCACATTTTAGTTTCATATGTCGTCACTGGTAACCCACTGGTCCATATTATTCAGACACAATGGTGAAAGCTTTACTCAGACTTTATTTGCATCTTCATATTCGGAAATGAAGAAATCCGCAATAGAACCAAGGCAACCGACATAGCCCGATTAATCGTCTTTAAGTTACAAAAAAGCAGGACAAATAGGTCGCATAATATGCGGAAAGGTTCTGTAGTGACAACCGGGATGAAAACAGCGTTGGAACGCCTCATAATAGCTGGTGTAGTCCGGTGGATGTGGTAACACTTTGGGGAGGCCTTTGACGAACAGTTGACATATATCTGCTGAAATAATGATAATGGTGATAATGATGTAGATCGATGAGACCGTCGGCTGTTTACAATAAAAACTGACTTCCAAAAACAAACAACACTACAAAGTTCGGAAGTCGGTGTCAAAAAACCAAAAAATACCAAAAACCGACTTCCGGAATTAAAGGTATTTCGGTTTTTTAATTTTTAATTTCAAAACATTTATTGTTAATTGTAAAAGGATGTTATTTTAAAATGTTGTAGCTATTGATTAACTTCTATGGGTTTGTTAGAGCCTGCAAGTAGCCATTTTTTATGTGGAGACGAGATGTATCAATAACGAAAAAGCTGTTCAATTTTGGAACATCTTACCGTGATAACTGAAAACTGAGTAAACATGATGTGAACTGTCATTTAACCTTGATTGTACATATTGACAGATTACATCTTATCATCGAATGACTCCTCCCGCTCTGGGCAGAGCAAAAGGGAGTGTCAAACTCTTACTGACTAAAACCCATCCGTGTTCCTCTTAGTGCCCTTTGCGTTTTAGGGCCGCGGTGACTCTTTCGGACAAATCCCGTACTCCTGACAGTCGCCAATGAACCTGCGGCGTCTATTCTGTCAATATTTCATCATGAAAACTGGTGGACTGCTGTACTGTCTCTCGGAGCTGTGATGATGACTGTTGCGGCCCAAGTTGTACAGCGTTAGTCCGGTCAGCAAGTTGTCGAACCTGCTGCCAGAATCTCGGTACTCGTACACGTAGACGGGCGGTTGTCCTTGATACACTGGATGGAAGCTTATCTGAAGCGGTGGCTTGTAGTAGTAGTGGTGGTGATGGTCTTTGGGCTGAGTCGATGTTGAGTTGAGACAGGGTTTCTGTTTGCCCCACTTGAACCTGATAAACCGGTACTTGTGAGGTAGCTGTGTGCAGTGCCTGAACGCGGACCAAGTTTAGGCAATCCGTAAGCCGCGGGGTATCTTCGAACAATGCCTGAACCATGTCCAGACCGACCGGTAGACGCAGGATACCTGTGAGCACCTCTTGAACCATATCCAGACCGACTGGTAGACGGTAGACACGGGGTAGCTGTGGGACGCTCGTCCTTTATTTCCGAAGCATCTTAATCGCGCTGTGTTGTTATTAGAACGAACAATACTATTTAACTTAGCTGTTGTTTACGATTTAATTACAAAATCTTCAGGACTCTGACTGCTACGACACAGACCCGACACCAATGTTTATAAAGTCAATGAGCGTCTGATAGCTGAAATTACTATATATAGTCTAAAGTTCTTTAGGTAGATATGCCTAAATTGACGAAAGTAACGTTATATTCTATCCTGCTTATTTTTAACCGACTTAAATAAAAGGAGGAGTTTCTCAATTCGGATGTATTTTCTTTTATGTTTGTTACCTCATAACTCCGTCATTTATGAACCGATTTGAAAAACTCTTGTTTCATCTGAAAGGATATACTTCTCGATTGGTCCCATTGTCACCCAGTCAAAATCTGATAATGCGATCCCATGAAATATGTTTGTTCAGCGATATTTTCTCTAATTGTCTGCCGATTTGGATCATTCTTTTTTTGTTTAGAAGAATATTTTCAATTTGGTGAAGATCTGACGAAAAAAGAGGTAGACAACGGACGGAACTCTTCAATAAATGATATCAAATGGATCGGGATTGCTGAAATTGCATGTTTTTTTAGTGTTTACACCAGTTCTTAACTTAACATAGCGCCGGTACGCTGGTACGCAGGTAGGTACCACTAAAAAGTGAAAAATAATAAACTTTTTACAAAAAGAACTTTAATTTCGGAAGTCAGTGTTTTTGGTTACTTTTTCTTTTTTTGACACCGTCATCCGAAATTAAAGTTCTTTTCTTTCTTCCGAGGTTATTTTGTACCTTGTAGTGTTTTGTTTTTGGAAGTCGGTTGTCCTGCTACTAAAATTAAAATTGGTCCAAATAAAACCTAGCTTGCGATACTAGGTAATTCTTTTGCGTTTATTCCATAGACCATTATAGACATTATTTTAGAATGAACCAACGCGCCTTAAGACCTCTGTTGAACCTCTAAGCAGGTTGTAACTTCATAAATTTTTAACATACGATAAATAACGAGCACTTATGTTTGTTGCAGCTAGATACAGGTATCGAAGACAGATCGCAAAACTGGCCATTTCTACCATCACATTAATGTTTAAAGTTCGACAATTTGTCAATCGACGTTTGAGTACGTTTGTCAAAATGAGTGGCATTTAGGCGCAAACCCACTGCGGTGCATGGTGCACTGTGCAGGGTCACGCAGGGCGCAGATCTATAAGCTTTTTTTTATTGAGACAAGCCCGCCACACATGTCCAACCACTGCAACTCCTTTTTTATTTTGCGCTGGGAAAAAATACATTACGCATACCCTTCCGTCGGGGGAACGGGAGGGGTATGTGGGACTCCCCGGGCTGACCGCGCATCGTCCGAGTGGAAGAGGACTGGGAGATCGGCGCAGCCATGGCGTCCAGTCCTCCTCCGACGACAACCCGCCTAAAACGTGGGCCCCTCACGTCCTCACCGTTAAGAGGGAGGGCTGGGAATGACCGGCGAAGGTGGTGTGGAGTGCAATGCGGGCGGAGGCGCCCCCGCGCCTATCGCCCGCCCAGCACCACCATGAGGAGGGAGAAGACGGCGTCTTCTCCGACCTCTTCTGTGCCTTCGCAAAGCCGCCTCCTTTTGCGAGATGACATCCTCGCAAAAAGAGGCGACAGCTGCCCAGGACCCCTCACTCTCCAGCATGGCTTTGACCACGCTGGGAAGTGAGAGGTCCTGTCCGATCTCCGCTGTCAGACTGCGACGCGGCTCAGACCAAGCCGGGCACACCTCGAGGGTGTGCTGAGCCGTGTCCTCCGCCGCGCCGCAGTCATGGCACGCCGGGGTCTCCTCCCTCCCGATCCGGTGCAGGTGCTTGCCGCAACAGCCAGGGCCTGACAACACCTGCACCAGACGGAATGAGAGGAAACCGTGGGAGCGCTCGAGCCAGTCTCGCAGGACCGGACCTAACGCGTCCAAGGTTCGGCGGCTAATGGTGGCGGTGGCGAGGTCCTCCGTCGAATGAATGACGATAGCGTCCCTCGCCTCCCGCTCCTCCGCGACGGGGCGCTTCCCGAGGGCCTATCGCCGCGGCGTCCACTCGTACACTCTGGCGAGCACCCACGCCTCCAACTCCCAAGGAGGGGTGCCCGCCAGAGCGCACGCCGCCGAAAAGCCCACCGAGCGGTAGGCCCTCGCCAACCGCAGTGCAATGGCCCTTTGAGGCCTGCGCATCACGGTCACATTCTCCCTCCTTTGAAGGGAGTCCGACCAGATGGGGCCCCGTACAGGGCCATGCTCTGCAGGCATATAGGCGCCGGCATCGTGCGTTGGGCCCTCCCAGGTTCGGGAGGAGCCAGGAGAGGGCGTCCGCAGCCCTCAGCAGGCGCGTCGACAGCCCGCTGAAGTGCGGGCCGAAGCGCCACCTGCTGTCCAAAACCAGGCCCAGGTACTTCATCTGGGCCTGGACGCCCACCCTGAACCACTGCAACTCCTGAAAGCCAGAATCAACAGTGGCGGCCGAGCCAATGAAGCCCGACGAGTCCCGGAGAAACGATTCAACTGTCTTGGATCCTGCAACGAAATTAATCAGAAAAGTACAGCTGAGGAGTAGGAAAAAAATTATATACCTGTCGTGGATTGATGGCGCCATGGTCAATACGCAGCGCCATCTAACAATTTATTTTGTAAACCTAATAATAATCGTCACCGGAAACGCAAGCGCGCCATATTGCTTGGACACGATCGTCGGTAGAGGGGATGCAGCGAGGACAGGGAAGGGACCGAGTGTTCGGTCAGTTGAGCTTGGACTGTCTTGGCGGACACTCAGTGCCAACGCACGTGTTTGTTTCCTACGTGAACTGCAAATGTGAATAAAGTTATTTTTAAGATTTAAATTATCTTTTGTTCGAGTACCCACGACAGTGCCCATAGCTAAGTTTAACTATGTCGGATCGTGAAGAAGACTCGATGTTTCGCATCTCGGCCACCCATGATGCGACATCAGAAGTGCGATGCAACTCAAGTGGCCCACATGGAGATTCGTGATAATGTTACTGAAATACGTGGCGGTTACGTTTTGAAATTCAAAATACGTAGTGACAGTGATAATTAAAATTGCGGTTAGTTTTTGAAACGCGTGCGAAGCTCTAGACGCTAAAAACTCGAAGTGTGCCGTGAAATCAAGTTCGACGCGCAATCATGGTGGTATCATTTGTAGAGGACACAGTTGTCCAGTGCAGTTTATTTGTGACAATAAGGCACTGAAAAGCTTTGCACTCACATGCCTATATGATAACTTATCTAGGACCAATTTATGGAACTTTCCAAGGTCAATTTCCTATTCGTCGAGTTTTATGCGGCTACCCTCGTCAACCTGAACAATGAAAAACCAGTCTGTAATGGAGGCAAGTAACTTCACAACAGCTGGCCAGGTCAAGGAAAAGTGTGTGGATTTGTGTGTGAGGATATTCACGTCAATCTGGTGAGTTATTTTCATTTTGTGATTATGCTGTGGCGCTGAGGCATTCGTCAGTTAACATTTTTAATTTTGTTAACGAGAGCTTAACACTTTCGATACTATGGAGACAGACTCACAAAAGGTTTGGAGACAACTCTCATGATTGACGATCATTGATTTTTGATAATTGACTAGTCGCTTTATTGGACCATGCTAAAGTGAAGCTATTATTCTCGTGTTGATTATAGTTTTGGTGTTGTAGTAGTAATTCAGTCGCTATAGCTTTGGTGTTGCTGGTTACGGCGTTTCAAATAATGCTGATGAAGCGATATTATTCTGCTATCGCTGGTAGAGAAATAGACTGAAGAGCTTAGTTTAGAGAGATATGGTCACAATACCAACCTGATCACAATACCCTGCCTTACACTTTATTCTGGAAATTGTGATAATTGCAAAAGCAATGTAACCTATCACCATCCAAAACTTAACTTTGCCCACTGCTGGGCATAAGGCTCTTTCTTGTGCCAATATTCTAATTAGATTTAGATTGACTTTGAGACTGGGCTACTATGCTGTCCAGAAACCTTTATTCCCCCCACAACTTTTATTGAACTTGTACTCTCGTAGTGTTTCTCAGTTTCAGATATCGTATCACGGTGGATGAGATCAGCAGGAGGCTAGCGGTTCGCATGCTGCTACAACTGCTGTGCAGCTGCATCTTCTGAGCAGTTTTGAGCATGACAGTCCGAAGATAGTCAAGCAGTTGACAGGCTGCTGTAGCTGATTATCATGTCAACATCTATGGGGTGAACAGCGTTCAAGGCAAACTGGAGTATTGTGTGAGTCGCTGCCATTTTATTCTGATTATGAGTTTCAAAGGTTAAAAGACGTTCATATCAATCCAGTGGTTAGATTGATGGTAATTTTGAAGTTCTAAGTACAAATTGAGTACTAAAAATGTTTTCCATTGGAGGTAATAGTTTCAGCATTCTATTCAGTGCGAAGTTTAGGATGAGATATCACATGGCAAGGTTGCCACAAGGTCATGTTCCGACTTAGACGTTATTAGTAAAAAATAGACCTAGGTTTTTGTATTAACGTACAGGCGTCAGCTTACCTTACGTAACAATAGTTAGCAAATTCGATAGTATCAAAACTATCATGAATAACAACTTAATTTTAATGATATTGATTAAAGCTTTTGTACAGAGAATTCTGAGCTAATACAATTTCTAAATAGACTTTCCATTTTTCACTATCGGGCTACTTACTAGGTACCTACGTGAGTTAATACGACTCCGATTAAAATAAGATTAACTGATTCAAACTGTACAATGCAGAGATGACCGTGATGTTCGTAGATTAACGTAGAGTAAGTCGTGAACGTAGCTCCATTATATGAACGATAGAAGCAAACATTGTTAGACCTCGTTATTCTTTTTTCGTGAGCACCGATGTATAGGCATAGATTACCTGTCAGTATGCTTTATAATCTCTATCGGGAAGATGTCTGCGGCCAAGTACCACCTGACGTTTTGAAGTTATGAAGTAGATGATGAGTTAGCATCAAGTTAGATTGTGAGAACAGGTTCTGACTTCTATGGATCGATGACTGTACCAGAGTATTGTAGCAGTATCCCAGAATGATATAGACGGGGAGTCTTTATCAGGGTGTCGTTGCGGTAGCTTTTGGTGACATAGCTGTTGACTGTGAATAAGATACCTGGTCATTAGTTTTCTTTTTATTTACTGTCAGTATTGCTTGGACTTGGTAATCACGAATACTGTCGCATCGCGAATCAAACCTATAGCATTAGTTTCAATAAAAACTTTTGCAGCCATTTTGGAACTGTCAAAGGCGAACAGGTAGCTCCCCTGTGTTTAAGTTTATAGACAATTTCCGTAGAGATTAACGATAGCAAATCCTAGTAAAATGCAATAACTGAAGAACAGCTCGCAATATAATGCGTTGAAAAATGGGCTTCATCTTTAGAGCTTCTTATTCGTGAAATTGCGGGATGAAATAATGTGTTAGGAAGATCCCCAATCATCAAGTTCCTCAATAGTTAGGTTAGATGTCATAGTTGATGATAGTGGTGGTGAAACCAAATCTGATTAAGAATGGCTTGTATACTCATACTAGAAACACTTGACCCCATCTTGTAAGTAACATGTATTCTAGCACATTTGGCGCTAGATATCTTCAGAATCGTTGGTGCGATATCTGACTGTGTTGGTGCACAGAGCGCTGCACTAGGTATCTTCAGAATCGTTGGTGCGATTTCTGACTGTGTTGGTGCACAGAGTTGCTTAATGTGTCGTAGCACATTTTGCGCTAGGTATCTTCAGAATCGTTGGTGCGATTTCTGACTGTGTTGGTGCAGAGTGCTGCGTTAGGTATCTTCAGAATCGTTGGAGCGATTTCTGACGGTGTGGGTGCACTGAGCGTTGGTGTGTTGTAACACATGTTGCACTAGATATTTAGAGAATCGTAGGTGCGATTCTGGTCTGTATTGGTGCACAGATTTTAATGAAAGTTTCATGAGTTGAGTATGCGTTGCCTATTTGTGAAATTTATTTTGGTGAATAGAAACAGACGAGAGAACTTGTTGATTGAAAGATTTAATGTGTTGAAGCACACATTGCGCTAAATATTTGGAGAATCGTAGGTACGATTTGTGACTGTGTTAGTGCACGAAGCGCTCAATGTGTTGTAGCACATGTAGCACTTAATATTTTGAAAATCGATTTGACCAAAATAAGGCTCAGGTTTCTAAGTTGGCTATTAATTATTGTTTTGATTGAAAATGAGGAAAGAAATCAGACAAAATTAGATCCAAAATTCAAAGATCCGTTTAAAATCATTGAGGTACTAGACGGTGATAGATACCTACTAAAGGCGCTTGACTGAATCCAAGCGAACTTACAAATACCCCCATGATCGTGTGAGAAGGATCCCCGATCACCAAGTTCCTCAAGAATTAGATGTCATAGTCGATGACAGTGGTAGTGAGACCACATCTGATTAGCAGGCTTGTACACCCATACTCTAAACTTGAGACCGCACCTCATGAGAGACATATGGCGATGGGTCTACAAAGAATCGTTGGTGCGATTCTGATTTGTGTTGGTGCACAAATTGCAATGAACATTTCACGAGACCGCACCTCATGAGTAACATGTGGCGATGGGTCTGATAATCGTTGGTGCGATTATAATCTGTGTTGGTGCACAGTGTATTGTGAAAGTTTCATGAGTTGGTTGTACATTTCTGATGAATTATGGTGGACAATTTTGTAAGCATTATTGTGTAACTTGTTGATCGGATCTTTTCCAATGTATGTTCTACGGAGGCTTCTTGTATGAAGCCTTGGTACAGCTGATTATTTCACTTAGATTTAGATGAAATAAAGTACCATAGAGAATCAATCTTTGGTTCACTGGCAGGATAGCCGAGCTAGATTACTCTCTGAGTTAATTTTTGTCCACAGGTACTACACCCGAGGACGGGTGCTAGTCAGAGATGGCCGTGTCGTGGATTGATGGCGCCATGGTCAATACGCAGCGCCATCTAACAATTTATTTTGTAAACCTAATAATAATCGTCACCGGAAACGCAAGCGCGCCATATTGCTTGGACACGATCGTCGGTAGAGGGGATGCAGCGAGGACAGGGAAGGGACCGAGTGTTCGGTCAGTTGAGCTTGGACTGTCTTGGCGGACACTCAGTGCCAACGCACGTGTTTGTTTCCTACGTGAACTGCAAATGTGAATAAAGTTATTTTTAAGATTTAAATTATCTTTTGTTCGAGTACCCACGACAGTGCCCATAGCTAAGTTTAACTATGTCGGATCGTGAAGACTCGATGTTTCGCATCTCGGCCACCCATGATGCGACATACCTATATATAATTTCCACTTCCCTCCGTACCAAGCAGGAGACAGAATAGAACTAGGCCAATAGGCACAAAGGGATATATACAACTGGGTTAAGCCTAGTTGCCGAACACCACGGATTATATATTAACACTAAAACTAATGGGTCCTAAATTGTGAGCTACTTTTGATTCCAGTAATAGGTATGGCAAAATCGCTTGAACGCACGGAAATTTGTTCTGGTTTCTACAAGGCGCAGATAAGCTGCGTAAATTCATTTTTTTGGGACTAGCCCGCCACACATTCCCAACCGATGCAACTCCTGAAAGCGAGAGTCAACAGTGGTGCACACCAAAAAATCGCCGAACCAATGAAGTCCGACGTGTCCCGGAGAACGATTCATCTGTTTTGGATCCTGCAACGAAATTAATCAGAAAAGTAGATACAGCGGAGGAGTAGGAAAAGAATATATATAATTTCCACTTCCCTCCTTATCAAGCAGGAGACAGAATAGAGCTAGGCCTATAGGCACCAAGGGACATAAATATACAACAGTTAAGCCCAGTTACCAAGCACCACGGATTATGTATTAACACTAGCTAATCCGGCAAACGTTGTTTTGCCATTTATAAAAGGGGTTAAGTCATACTTATCGAACCGATCGCAAGCTGTGGTTATGGATGGTTACAAATCTGAGTTCGTAAACATCCCCTCCGGTGTTCTCCAGGGACCTTTATTGGGTCCCTTTTTTTTACTGCGCATACCTGTATGACATTCAATCGTTTTTCAAATCGAAACATCTCATGTACGCCGATGACATGAAACAATACATGTGTGTAAAATCCAGCTTGATTGCTTGAAGCTTGATTGTGAACTGATACAACGTGCTCTTGATGCACTATTCAGGTATTAGTAGTCAGAGATCTTGGTGTCACGTTAGATTCCAAATTGCTCTTGGCATATGGATACCATCACCAGTAGAGCCTCTCGTAACCTTGGATTTGTAATGCGTACTTGTAAGCCTTTTAGAAACTGTCATAGTCTAAAGATTATATACTTTGCATATGTGCGTAGTATTTTGGAGTACTGTAGCCCAATCTGGTCGTCCCAATACGAGGTATACACTAAAAGAATAGAAAATCTGCAGAAAAATGGATATATATGCTTTTGCTATTTGATATCCTACGACGTCGTTTGGACTGCAGTGGTCTGCTATCATGTATAGACTTCTGTACCCCAAAAACTCGGACCAAACATGCAAAATTATTCAGTATCCCTGGCTACAGCACAAAATACGGTATAAATGCTGGACCACAAGTCTGCTATTACAATAGTGTCAGAATGGTCCATCATTGATTTCATAATTGTTGGTTTTGACAAGTTTGGTAATCTACTAATATAAAAGCGTCATTATGACTTTCCAATGGTCAACCACTGACACTCCATTGAAAGAAATGTCATAGAACGGTAATCTCGTACATAATGACAAATGAATAAATAATATACTTAGAGACTTTTTATAAATTTTCCTGTAATCTTTAGGTAAAGATCTATAATCTCTATTTTTAGGGTTCTCCGTCCGTATGTTGGTCAGCGGGCTGTATCTCAAGAACCGTAATAGATAGACAGTTGAAATTTTCACAGATTGTGTATTTCTGCTGCCGCTATAACAACAAATAATAGAAAATGGGTCACAAAAGTCCATATGTGTACCAAATTTCAACAGAATCGATACAGTGGATCCGGAGAAAACTGGCTGTGACAGACGGACGGGCGGACTGACAGACAGACAGACAGCCGAGTGATCCTATAAGGGTTCCGTTTTCTGTTCGGAACCCTAAAAATAGCCTACGACCTGTTCTCAGACCTACCCAATACACACAAAGAATTTCATAAAAATCGGTCAAGCCGCTTCGGAGGATTTCGATTACAAACACCGTGACACGAGATTTTATATATTAGACTGAAACTAATGGGTCGTAAATTGTGAGCTGTTTTTGATTCCAGTTATAGGTACGGCAAAATCGCTTGAACACGCGGAAGTTTGTTCTGGTTTCTACAAGGTCCGTAACAACTCCAGATCTAACATAATATCGCGTTCAGTTTGCCATACACTCACATAAGAAATGATGTGCGGATTGTTCGTATTCAAAATCAGCAGTAGACCATTGACAAAAAGGCGAGGCCTCAAGCCTAAAGAATGATGAGAGTTAGAGAATGTTATGTAGGTACTCGTATTGTCGTTACTTTACATGAAAATGTTTTTAATGGTACAGTCCTTATCGGACGGCGAAATACCCTATCGCAAGGTCAAATATTTGGTCCTTTTTCCGGGTGTTTTGGCTAATGAGCAGATAATAATAATAGGTACGGAGGTACCCAGATACAGCTATTTGTTAACACTCCAACGAAACGTAATATCCATAGACGGAAACACACAGTTATGTGCTTGAACTTTTTGGCTAAAAATGGAAACAGACACTTAAAATTATAGATCAAGTGGGTAATGCTCTCTAAGTTCAAAAAAATCCTTGAACATCTGTTATTTATAAGCTTCGTGGCACTGTTTTTGGGTAGATAAATATATAATAAAGAATACGCTGGTATCAATCCAGGAATGCAAGCAATGACTAGGTTCCGTACGTTCAAAACGTGCCAGTTATTAAACACTAGCGGACGTCACGCGGTTTCACCCGCGTAGTTCCCACTCCCGTGGGAGTTTGGGAATAAAATATAACCTATGTTACTCCCTGATAATGTAGCTATCCACAGCTGAAAGAATTTTTCAAATCAGTCCAGCAGTTTTTGAATTTATTCATTACAAACATACACACAGAAATACAAATTTTTCCTCTTTATAATATTAGTTTTATAGCACACGTATTATTTTCATAGTTTACTGAAGTTCTACTTACAGCCGTAGGTAAGTCAGAGCTCTGTGGAGTTCGTTGCCGAAAAATAACTCTGCCTAGCCTGTGTCCCAGCATTTTAAATGGAGCCTACCTGACATCTACAGGCCAGTTACTGAGGTAACACGATAGATACTGATTTGTATGAATGGCTGTTAGGAGTTTCGGGCTTCTAACTACCCGTTATTAAGTTTTTTTTCCTGCTTGAAATTGAGGGCAAATATGTTTTTGAAACAGGAAAGACTGTTGGCTTACCGGCGGGACTGCAAGATTCTACATCAATCTCTTACGCCACCCACGTCTCGTCACGACTCTGGCGCCATCTGCTTGCGAGACAAGGTTGGCATCTCTTTTAGGCGGAGATGACATGTGTCAATAACGAAACAGTCTTGCGATTCTGGAACCGTGAAAACTTAGCTGAATTGAACACGAAAGAGCTGCCGGTCTACTCCGTAAACATCTCAACGTGGTGGGGTGAGCTTGGAATGAACTGTTATTTAGCCTTGATTTTATGGATCGACAGCTCACATCTTTTTCACTTCGCCAAAGATCTTTTTCTTTCTTTTTCTTCTTTCCTTTAAAAAAAACGTTGCCCCACACTAGGATTTCTCTTGTATCGTGGGTGTGTTCACAAACATACAAAGTCACATACACAAACAGCCAAACCCGGAACAACTATCTGTAGGCCGTATTAATATTTGTTCCGTGCGGGAATCGAACCTGCGACACGCAGCGCAGCAGCCAACAGCTCAACAACTGCGCCAACCGTGTTGTCAATTTCTGGTGAGATGCGTAAGGAATACCACCAATCCATCAAATCAAAGACGAATGACAGTTCACAGTATCGATCGCACGCTACTGCAATGACTGTACAACCCCGCTTGACAGACAACTCGATCAAAGTGTAACCCATTCATTCGGTTGTCATAATCGAAAATATAACATGTTTCAAGAACAACACCTTCAAACCCAGCGAAGCGGTAAACCATAAGGATAACCCGATTGCAGTGTTAGGTACCCAATGCGATAGGGTTTAAAAAAAACCCTTGCAAAACCCCTATAAATAACCTTTGGTTTACCCGTTTGGGTAAACCAAACGGTCCCTGATATAAAGTTGTCTTCAACGACCAGTTTTATGGCAATCTGTAGAAACACTTCACAGAAAAACTTGTTATGCGGTCGCAAATAACGAAACTGATCTTTCAAAATGAAAAAAAAAATGTTTTATCAGTCAAAATAGATGAGAGAGCAAAAGCCTCAGAGCGCAAGTTCAACTCGGTCTTAGCCATTTTTTTATATAATTGTAGATTAGTGGCTTGATAAAATGAATTAAGTACTGTTTAGATAGATTGTAATAAAACAATAATATGTTTTAAAATCTTTGTTTCACGTATACACATTTTATGATAAAAAAAAATGCATACAATATAATTTATTATGACTTGGTTTGATGTATCCTTTATATTAAACTAAATGTATTATAAATAAAATAAATATTATCGTCTTGAACGGCATCACACATTGTGCTACACTTCTATGTAATGAGCTTCGCGCGTACTCTTGCAAAAGTCCACATTCCACAGGTTTCTTCAAAATAATGACACCTCGCAAAGTTCTGATCATGTAACAAGTCATGCCCGGTGTCACCGCTATAGAGGGGCCCTTCACTTTCAGCGCGTCCTCCACAGTGGTGCTTGATACCGTCACTGAAGAGTTTCCAGTTCCATTCACAGTCTGTGTCACTGTCACCACCGTGGTGTTCTTCACAACGCGTTGCTCGATCCGTGCTGCGCTCGTCGTGTCCTCCCAAATGAAACTCGACATCAGATTGCAGTCGATGCGCGTCTCCTCGTACCCGCCGCTTCGTTTACTGATGCCCAGCTTGCATATCTCTCCCGAGGTGCTGCTGTACTGTCTCACGGAGCTGTGATGATGACTGTTGCGGCCCAAGTTGTACAGCGCTAGTCCAGTCAGCAAGTGGTCGAACCTGCTGCCAGAGTCTCGGTACTCGTACACGTAGACGGGCGGTTGACCTTGATACACTGGATGGAAGGTAGACCCGTAGCTTATCTGCTGCGGCGGATTGTAGTGGTAGTGGTGATGGACTTCTGTCTTTGGGCTGAAGTGATTATGAACCACGCTGTGGTGTTGATGTTGAGTCGAGGCAGGGTTTTTGTACGCACCGCCAGACCCATGTCCAGACAAACCATTAGACACGGGGTAGCTGTGTGCTCGGTGGCTGAAATGTCCACGTCCACCACGTCCGCCGCGTCCTCCACGTCCACCGCGTCCTGTGACCGTTGTTATTAGGAAGAACAATACTATATAAATTAGCCTCATAATGCCGCCGCGAGGTGTTGGGGACAATAAATTATGAACATCACTCGGACTACAACGACACAGACCCGACACTGTATGTGTATTAACACAATGAGCGGCCCATGCCTGAAATTATTATGTGTTAGGCAATAGGCATGATTTTATCCTGTTAATTGACCTTTGACCAAAAATAAAGTTGGTCCAATACCGTTACTTATGCTCGTACGTAGGTAATTCATGTTTATTTATTAACTATAGGTACTGGTTATACAATACAAGTAAATCAAATGAAATTCAAGTGCCAGCACTTTTTGAACGTTAAATATCTAATTAAACACAGTCCCCTAAAACGCCCGCCCCTCACTACTTACTGGTGTTTTAGCTAGGAAGAAGTAAAAGAGAAGTTAATGTTTTAATTTCAAAATTACGGTTTTTTCATTTACGCGTTTGTAAATAGTTTCTGAAAATATTAGGTCATATTTATTTTCAACCATTTGCTCAAAAAACGCGTTTACGAAGCCTGTATACATTTTACGAAAATTACTCACTATCAACACCATACAATGGAGGGGGCGGTAAAATAGGTATTCTTACCTAAATACCTAATTTACCACACGCTCGTATCCTTTACTTTTTTTTAATTTCCATGGACAATATATAAAATTCCACTAAGGAGTTTCACGCAGAAGCAGACGGTAGCGCTTTTACCCATTACTCAATTTAATACTAAAGCAAAAAAAATGAGACGATAGATGTTGTATCAAGACGAATCTAACGACACATCTGAAGCTAAAATCGATTCACCTGAAAGTTCGTAGGGTCCATTGTAGTCTGGACGTGAATAAAGCCAGCGGTCTTGACGGAATACCCGCGAGAGTCCTCAAAAGCTGTGCTCCAGAGTATGTCTCCTATCCTGACGCGCCTGTATCGCCTCTCCCTATAAATCGGAGAGGTGCCGAAGTCCTGGAAGCTAGCTAATGTGCAGCCAGTGCACAAAAAGGGTAACCTGTCAATTACAGAAGCTAGAAGGTGAAATAAAGCACAGTATACTTTCCAATGCTTCATTATATTTTTCAACAATACTTAATTAATTATTAACAAAATTTTATTCAAGTTTCTACGGCGGGAGAATCGCGAATACCACAAATTGAAAATGACCGCACATAAACCTAAAGCTCATTAATTGTATGTAGGTAATTAAGTACTTTAAACTCAACTTAATGAAAACGGAGCATCCGAAATTACTAATGCTTATTAGTTTTAAGTACTTTCAGTTTAGTTTTAAAAACAGAATATCAGGAAAATAACAAAATAAAAGATAACAGTTAATAAGCTGAATTTAATTTATAATTTTGATATTTATTTAAATGAAATCAACAATTGGAATTATTGCAGTCTAATTTAATATTAACGTATTATTATTGTGTTTCGTTTTTTTTCGCATTCATCTATGCCAAAATATTATGGCCAGGATGTTAAAAGATAATTAACAGAACGCATCACGTTCAAATATACAAAACCAATGTAGATAACTTTTACACATTAACCGGATAGAAATTGTGGCAATGTACATGAAACCAACATTACGTAATGTAGATATCCGTAATGCCATCTATTGACCAAATAATACTCAACACAGCATGAGAATTACATCAAAACATATTTTTTAGTTATTAGTGGTACTTTTAAAACGTCAAAAAAGGGGATTCTTTTAATACCTTTAAAATACCGTTCTGAACGAATTCCTATTAATAAAAATAAAACAAACTCCGAATAATATTAAGACAGTTCAACTTCAGATTCCATAGATGGCGTTATGCATTTGATCTCATTTTTTTAATCGTCAACAGGCGTGCGCTTACATTTGCTAAGCTTAACTTGAGTTGCTCAATAATAAATCTTTACGGACCAGGGGTCACGTCATACCACCCGCGAGCAGCTGGTGAAGTCCTATGATAGGGGGAGTCGCGAAAGAGTTGAATTAGATTGGTTAATCGGATGTCTAACTGAGTTCTAAAAACTTAAATCGTTTCAATTTGCGTTCCTGATTCGAAATAAATTAAGAATTAACTTGATTCATCAAGTAGTTTCTTAACTTTGTTGTTTGAAGAATAGCACCATTCATATAGCGCAAAATAATATCATGTAATAGCATACTAAAGATCAAATATGCAAATACATGGCCTTTTTATGGCCCCCCGACGCCATAAAGAAGGCTGTTAAAGGCAGCATACACAGAGTGGTCTATGCAGCAGAAGACCGCATGGATACGCGTTGTGTGTGGTTGCGATCCTCAGCATTGAAGAAACGACGACGAAGAAGAAGAAATATGGGAACATGAAGAAAGCCACTCAAATGCGCATTATTTTACGAATATTGTTAAAAATTGACGATGGCATTCACCTCAGTCAAGAGATAGTTATGTTTTTTTTTTATAAGATAGCCTGTGTTGTTCCGTTGGTTCAGCATTAATTAATTACTTCTGTGAACAGGGAGCCTACCGACCAAGCATCGACCAATACGAATAATATTGACAAATGTTTTTGGGAAAAATAAGGAAATTATTTCTATGAAAATGCAAAGGAAGAAAATGATAGATACCATTCGATTCAATTTTATAATTTCTATTTAATGGCTAAAAGCTGTTCAATTCCCATTGAAGCAACAGCTTTAGGTATAAATTATCCGTTGCGAGTTTCACCCTCCAGTAGATCATGGGAAAACGTAGATCTCCAAGCAATGACGCCAAAGACGAACTCACGAAGAGAGTTTTCGAAACGGTACTGCTGGACCTGTACCCACTTCTCCTCTTACTTTTCTCACTGATTCGTACATGAATTTGACAACAAATAATCACGGGCTATAAATTACAGGTAGTCAAAAATGGCAATGTTAACATGTGTCGCATTTATAGGCATAGATGCGACTAAATAAGCGACTTCACAACCCAAGTAGAAATACCCTCCGGGTCAATCTCCCCCCTGAAAAAATATCTTTTCAACGTAGGCACTGCGGCACGATGGATCGATGATTTGAAAAAGATGGCTGCCAGCAGATGGACGTGGACTGCACAAAACCGGGATGGTTGGCGCTTTTCGGGAGGCTTACATTCAGCAGTCAACGGCAATTAGCTGAAATGATGATGATGATAGTCGCCATTGACAGCCCAATGTACAGAGGTTACTTCGATACCGAGAAATTAATCGCCGACTATTTTTTGGAAATGAGGCCTTTGCTATCCGACGTTCAAAAATCCTTGGAACGATGAGGACGCTCAGCAAAACCTTAATGCGTAGCTTCGCTGGCTAACCTAGCCAGGTCTCCTAAGCACAACGGCGCGAATGGTAGTCTAAGTGCGGATAACGGAATCTCAACTGTACTCTCTCCGTTGTGGGGGTAGTCTTTTCATCTGGATAGAGCTCTCAGCTCTATCGCGTGTTAACAACCTTAGCAACTTTCTTTAATATCGTGTATAGAAAAGCGTCATCATTAAAACGTTTCTCATTACGAAAAATTACGAAGGTTGGTTGGTTGAATAGAAGAGGTGATACAGCCAACGCCTTGCATTCCAAGAGGGTCAAGCAATGCTAGAAGTTGACTGTTCGTATATCTTATGTCACAATGGTTTCTGGTCGCTCACAATGGGCCTCATCAGAAGGCTTAAAGTCACTCAAAGGGCAATGGAGAGGACAATGCTTGGAGTTTCCTTGCGTGATCAAATCAGAAATGATGATATTCGTAGTCCAAGGTTACTGACGTAGCCCGAAGTATCGCCAAACTAAAGTGGCACTGGGCAGCCCTGCCTACTGCCACTTTAGTTTGGCGTTGTTTTGCGAGCCCTTGCTCGGAGAACAAATGTTCAATGGGGCTGAAAAGTTCTGGAGTGGCAACCGCGTACCAGAAGACGCAACGTTGAAAAGCCTCCAACAAGGTGGACCGATGAAGGTCGAAGATGCAAAACGCGCAGAACCGGTCGTTGTGGCAACGCTTGGTCCCCCAAGCCTCCCGGCCTATGTCCAGCAGTGAAGGTCTTTCGGCTGATATGATGATATCTTATCTTAGCGATATTACCTAGCGACATCATTTTACTCTACGACAAACACGCAAACGAAGTCGCATGTAACAGCTATCTGTCTTTTTCTGATCTTCTAATGTATAAAAATCTCGGATCACAGTGTTTGTTTTCTAACTCCTCCGAAATGGCTTGACCGATTGTTATGAAATTTTTGTGTTTATTTATATGGCAAAACAACGTTTGCCGGGTCAGCTAGTTAACAATAATATTTAAATTTAATTTATACATTTGACATGTATTTCATTGAAATCTACAATTGAAATTGTAATCTAATTTAATATATTGGAGTGTATTTTTTGGATCGTACCTAATCTAATGGGATATTTTTTGGCAATCAATATAATAAAATGAAATGGGTGCATGGGGTCTGTTACCTTCTTAAGACCCAAGCCAACCTCACCTGCTAGCGGTGCACCCTGCTGTCCAACGGACGAGGCTCTGGCGAACCTGGTTTCCCTCTCGTAGGGTTGTGGGGGTCAGACGGCTGGTCGCCCCACGTAAAACCAACTTCAGCCAAATATTAAAATGGACAAGAAGTTGAAAACGGGTACTCGGGCTAGGGCGTCGCCGCATAACGACGCGCAGGCACATCGCCCTAAACCTGCGATAAGTGGGCTAGGGCTACCGTGTCGAGTACGGGCACGGCTAAAGAGGATAGTACCCAAGAAGAAGTTCCGCTTTGCCACCTGGAACATTGGCTCCCTAACTGGACGTTGCCGAGAACTCGCGGACGTACTTGCGAAGCGTCGGGTCCAGTGCGCCTTCCTTCAGGAGACGCGCTGGAAGGGAAATAAGTCACGTGACATCGGGCAGGGGTACCGGCTAGTGTACACCGGATCACCAACGGGCAGGGGCGGAGTGGCCGTGGTGCTGTCTAAGGACCTTCAGGATGGACTCCTTGAAGTAGACCGATGCAGCGACCGGTTGATGCGAGTTAGGGTGCTGATCGAAGGGTCGGTAACGAACCTAATCAGTGCCTATGCTCCTCAAACTGGTTGCTGTAAGTCTGAAAAGGAGGCCTTCTGGGATGAGTTCGAGGACGTACTACGCGCTATTCCGAATTCCGAAGGTGTTTTGGTTGGGGGGGATCTCAACAGTCACGTAGGTCAGTTTGCTGGAGAGTACGGACGTGTTCACGGTGGTTTTGGATATGGCCAGCTAAAAGCAGAGGGAGTCAGTATACTCAGCACCTGCGCTTTGTCTGACCTAGCCATCGCGAACACGTTCTTTCAGAAGAAGCCCCAGCATCTTATTACGTACCGTAGTGGTGCCTACTCAACCCAAATAGATTACCTGCTGGTGAGACGGTGCCACATTGGCAAGGTTACCAACTGCAAAGTCATCCCAGGTGAAAGCCTAACGGCTCAACACCGCCTCCTTGTCCTGGACTTTGCGGTTGTACCGAAAAAGAAAGTGACCGAAAAACGCAAACCCCGCACAAAGTGGTGGTTGCTTGATGGTCCTAGGCAGTCGGACTTCATCGCGGAGGTCGAGCATCTCGAGATCAGTGCTCCGCATGAGTCCGCTCAAGAGATCTGGAGTAGGATCCATTCAGCAATCACCGATGCGGGTAAGCGCGTCCTTGGCACTTCTCGTGGTGGCCGCACCATAGAAAAGGAGACGTGGTGGTGGGATGACGGGGTGCAGGAGGTGACTCGGAAGAAGAAGGTTTTATTTAAACAGTGGCAAGGGTCCAACTCTCCGGATGACAGAGAAGGATATGGAGCGGCTAAGCGCGCTTGCAAAAAAGCTGTAGCCAGAGCCCGCAGCAAAAGTCTGGCGCCCTTGTACGACAAGCTGGAAACTGCGGAGGGGCAAAAGCTTATTTTTAAGCTGGCGCGTGCCCGGGAGAAAGCTACACGGGACATTAGCAAATGTCTCTGTGTAAGGGACGCCCAGGGTAAGCTGCTCTACGATGCCCCCTCTGTTAAGGAGAGATGGTGTACATACTTCGCGGAGCTGTCTAACAAACAGCATCCCCATAACCTTCCTCCCGAACCGCCTCCTAACCTTGGACTTATTTCCCCTATTTCCCCCGACGAAACCCGCATTGCTCTTCGCCACATGAAGAACCGGAAAGCGGTCGGGCCGGACAATGTGCCCGAAATGTGAAATTGAAGTGTGGAAGGCGATGGGCCCACATGGCGTGGACCTTCTGACGGATCTTTTTAACCGCATCCTGATCACCAAGGAAATGCCGAACCAGTGGCGATTTAGCCTGATTATCCCTGTATACAAAGGCAAAGGTAGCGTACAGGATTGTAGTAGCTACCGCGGTATCAAGATCATGTGCCACACCATGAAGCTCTTCGAGCGCATCATTGACACACGGCTCCGTAGCGAGTGTACTGTCTCTGAGTGTCAATATGGCTTCCGAGCGGGTAACAGCACCATGGACGCAGTATTCGCCTTACGGAATCTGGCTGAGGCTTACAGAGAGAGAAGGAGAGCTTTGCATATGGCCTTTTTAGACCTGCAGAAGGCCTTCGACTGTATACCTCGGCAGTCCATCTGGTGGGCACTGCGCTTCAAAGGCGTTCCCGAGGCCTATATTGACATTATCAGAGACATGTACCGCGATTCCGTGTCCTCTGTCCAGACCGCTGTTGGCGAATCCAATGGCTTCCCAATATCTGTTGGCGTTCACCAAGGCTCGGCTCTTAGCCCGTTCTTGTTTAACGCAAACATCCAAGATAAGCCCCCATGGCTAATGATGTATGCCGATGACATCGCCCTCGTTAATCAGAACAAAGCCCATCTTGAGCGCAAAGTCAACATTTGGAAGGACACGCTTGAAAACGGTGGTCTGAGACTAAATGTGGCGAAGACTGAGTACATGTCCTGTGGCGGCACGGATTCAAATAGGTTCATCCGAATAGGTTCGGACCTGATCAGAAAGTCCGATACGTTCAGGTACCTTGGATCCGTGCTGCACGAGTCTGGCAACGTGGACGACGATGTCCAAGCACGTATAGGCGCGGCTTGGGCGAAGTGGCGCGAGGTAACGGGTGTTGTATGCGACCGCAAAATGCCTCCGAAGCTCAAGGGGCAGATATATAAATGCATCATACGGCCTGTCCTACTGTACGGCGGTGAATGTTGGCCAGCACTAAGCAGACACACCCAGGAGCTTCGCGTCACGGAGATGAAGATGCTGAGGTGGATGAGTGGCGTAACGCGATCCGATCGCATACGCAACTCTTTCATCAGAGGTAGTCTTGGTGTCCGTGACGTGGGGGAAAAACTGCAAGAGTGTCGTCTGCGATGGTATGGCCACATCATGCGCCGCCCTATGGAGTACGTTGGTCGGGGATGCATGAATATGGCTGTTCTTGGGGCTAGGTCCCGTGGTCGCCCTCGCAAGCGCTGGTTGGACGTCGTTAAGTCCGACATGAGAGCCAATGGCCTAACTGAGAAGGATGTTCAAGATCGGGCAAAGTGGAGGAAGCTAAGTAGGAAGGCGGACCCTGGCAATAGCCGGGATTAACGCCAGGTAGAAGAAGAAGAAGAAGAATATAATAAAATGAAATGTTCTTTATTATTGTGAGATTTTTTTTACAATTGAAATTTTTAAATGTATAAATATAAACACACTCATGTAAAAAATGTATGAATAAAATATAATGAATTTATTCTTTAATGCATGAAATAAAAAGGCTTTTTTTTTATTTTATAATAAGCTGAATGATCGAGGCCAGTCACTTATATCGGTACATTAAGCTAGGATGTTGTAATTTTATTGTAGAATTACATCATCAATATCTATATAAGAAAACGATTTGGCAAATTTCAGCCGTCGGAAATTAATAGTTTCGGAGATATTAATTGTAGAATTATTTATGACATATTATATTGTATTGAAAAGACGACATTTAACACTACAGACTATTTTGGTTCAGACCATAGATTGAGACTATTTTGGCATAGATATTTTTTCACGTAAGTGTGAAATTTTCAGTGAGCAAAGTATTAAAAACAAAAAAAACAGCCACTTTTTGTGATCACGCTTATTCATCGCCTGCATCTCGCGTTAAGCACATAGTTGATCCGCTTGAGAACTTTAGGCTTGCTTACTGGATTTAAGTGGGAATCAGCATGCAAGAGCGAGCGGAGCGAGCTCTGGAAATGAAACTACCCATCAGGGCTACACTATTTAGTAATTTAAAAGCGACATTACAAACAAATTAACGTAAATTTCAATACTTATAATGCAGTATATTTTTATAATAAACATTTAGAATACCTACAATTAATAAATCAAGTTTTTGAGTTGTCAAGCATAAATACATAATTATCATTTTCATAGTTTATTACATTTGACAAAAAGGAATTTGTCAATGGTATAGTAGCATTTTTCAGTTAAGAGGTTATTAAATTCAGTCTCCGTTTGAATTGGCTCAAGTTAAGATCTTTAATGTCATTTGGTATTTTATTGAAAATCTTCGGGACCATACAGAGGATGCTATTATATGTGCATCAGGGCTCTTTGAAGGTCTTAGACATACTTCGTGACCATATTCTTGCCTTGTCTATACATATATCTACCTACATCGTTGCTCTGAAGCTTTTTTAAACAGTTCGCTATTTTTAACGGACTTCCAAAATAGGACGAGGTTTTCAATTCAGTTGTTATTTTTTTGTATTTGTTACCTCATAACTCCGTCATTTATGAACCGATGTGAAAAATTCTTGTTTTATGTGTGTGTTGTCTCGATTGGTGCCATTTAAATTTCATCAAAATCGGTTTTGTAATTTGGCTTTAAATCAAAATAGCTGGAATTCGTTTGCTTAGATGACGTATTTGGTTTATCATCTAAGTAAACGAAATTGCGTATTATACTTTCCTGCGACTTTCCAGTGGTGTTAGGTGTGGGGTATCAGCAAAAAGTGAAAAAAAAAAACACTTTTATACAAAAAAAATACAACCGACTTCCAAATACTCTACAAAGTATAAAAAATAACTTTAATTTCGGAAGTCGGTGTAAAAATACGAACGAACAACCAAAAACACCGACTTCTGAAATTTAAGTTATTTTATACCTACTTGGACTGTTTTTTTTTATTTGGATGTCGGTTATATTTTTTTGTAAGAAAGTTTTTCTTGGCAAACAATACGGTCTCTTAAATGTAAACACACGGTAATGTTAGTCTTTTACGAAGTTTTAAATGAAATTAGCAACTTTCCGTTGATTTTAGACTACATATTGAACTACTGCACCTATTCTGTGCTTTAAAAATGTTCTCTTTTTGAAGGGATTTTCCCAAAAAATTACTCCGAAACGTAATATGGAATCTCCATTTAATACTAAAGAGAAAATGAGACGAAGGATGTAGTTCTAATTTTAAATTTGCAAATTCGAACCATTTTTATATTGCAAAGATTTTTCGTTTTTCCAACTAATATCTAAAAACAAAAAGTTTGTCTCATTACCTATTGTACTGTTTTCTCGCAAATGTGTTGATAAACGTTGTATGACATACGTGCGGACATTGGTTTCTAGAAACTCACATTCGTCTACTCGATTGTAAAAACAAACTTACCGCACTAGGTGATATTAAAGTAACAAAAACTATTTTTCTTTAACTTTGTCAGTCCGTCTGTATTTTTGATCACTGTTATGATTTCCACAGCACTTTCTTTCACTAGCAGATAGCTGATGTTATAAGAAGTAACTTGGCTACTTTTATGGAGAAGCCGCGGGTAATTGCCAGTTTGCAATGTACCTCTAGGTAATGATCTACTAAGCATTAATTATAGGTTAATAATGATGAGCATTTAGTCACTTTGTGCTAGCGACCCTTTTCGGTGGGCCCATTTATTGAGTGTGCAAGTCACCCCCTGTCATTTTAAAGCCGTTCTAATTGTCAATGGTCAGGCAGGGGCCAATAGTTCTTCCATAGTAAACGATTATCAGTCCACTAAACCAGCCAAACCCATAGCGTTGCATCTTTTGTTTCCATATTCTGCAATAGTCCTGCTTCAACGGGGGATTGTCCTTGGGTATACTTTCACAGTACATACATGGATAATCGTCGGTTGGTGTCCCATTCCATTTGAATTGTCTATAGAGGCCTCTGCGAGTAGTCTTCAGCCCCTCGTACGCCTACCAAAGGACCGGGTCTCTAGGAACCCGAGAAAGTTAAAAACAATTAATGAGCACTTACATTTATAGTAACTTAACTGGTGCCGCCGCCCACGTCTCCGCTGGGCGCCCCCTGCTTACGAGGCAAGACAGCATTTCTTTGGGGCGGAGACAAGCATCTTGTTCACTTAACCAAAATATTAAAATACCACCAATCCACCAAATCATAGACCATCACTATCTGAGTTTTCACGATGAGATGTTTACAATCGACCCGTTGATGGTTCACTCACAACACGTCTCTCATTTGATGGAGTCAGAGCCTGAATGTTGATATACCACCTAGGCAATTCTCATGCTTTTAATTCTGCGATTAGGTAAGGTAAAGGTACTGATGCCTCGGTTCGAAAATTTAGAACGCTTTTTGCCGTTTGTTTTAACCGACTTCCAAAAAAGGAGGTGGTTCTCAATTCGGCAGGTATGTTTTTTTTTATAATTACGGATGTGGGATACCTACACAACTACAATAATACATGTTTATATGAAACAAGTCGGTATACATGTTCATATGTATAGGTAGGTACTTCTCGTAACTTAGACAAAAAAATAACACTCGACATTGTACCTACCACGTCTTCGAAAAGGACCGACCCTATTCTTTCTTCACATTTTACATAGAATGTAATAAAACAATAACGTATTTGAAATCTTCCTGTTTCACTTTCGTTCAATATGTGTATTAAACGACCAATAAGAAAAGTGCAAACATTTAAAAGGCATCATGAGTTAATTTAGTTTACTTTTAGTATTTTACGAAATACAGTATTAGGAAATTAAATACGATGGTCATATACGGCATCAAACAATGTGCTACACTTCGATGCAATGAGCTTCGCGCGTACTCTTGTAAAAGTCCACAATCAACAGATTTCCGCAAAACAGTGGTATCTCTAAAAGTTCTGATCATGTAACAAGTCATGCCGGGTGTCACCGCTATAGAGGGGCCCTTCACTTTCAGCGCGTCCTCCACAGTGGTACTTGACACCGTCACTGAAGAGTTTCCAGTTCCATTCACAGTATGTGTCACTGTCACCACCGTGGTGTTCTTCACAACGTGTTGCTCGTTCCGTGCTGCGCTCGTCGTATCCTCCCAAATGAAACTCGACATCAGATTGCAGTCGATGCGCGTCTCTTCGTAATCGCCACTTCGTTTACTAATGCCCAGCTTGCATATCTCTCCCGAGGTTCTACTGTACTGTCTCTCGGAGCTGTGATAATGACTGTTGCGGCCCAAGTTGTACAGCGCTAGTCCAGTCAGCAAGTTGTCGAACCTGCTGCCAGAGTCTCGGTACTCGTACACGTAGACGGGCGGATGTCCTTGATAAACAGGGTGGAAGGTGGATCCGTAGCTTATCTGCTGCGGCGGACTGTAGTGGTAGTGGTGATGGACTTCTGTCTTTGGGCTGTAGTTATTATGGACCACGCTGTGTTGCTGACGTTGAGTCTGACTTACATGATTGCCGCTGTATGTGTTGCCAGACATTCCAGACGAGGCAGGGTACGTGTGTGTACCACCTGAACCATGTCCCGAGTAACCGGTAGACGCAGGGTATCCGTGTGAGCCGTGGGAGCCTCGGTGGCTGGAATGGCCACCTCTGCTTCCTGAGACAGAAGACGTCGCGAGAAACAAAATTAGGAAAAAAATTCGCATGTTGTCGTCGCGACTCACGGGATGGGACTAAATTAGGGGCGTCGAGGTAGTCACTGGTCACTCCCCGACACAAAACAATCACATTAAACATGACGCAACTGGGCGCGGTGTGTAAACGGCACGCAGGGGTTACGAACTTGCGACCCACCCAGATATCCAGACAACGCGCGTCACGTCGCAGAATGCCATCGGGTCGCGCGTGACACCGTACCATTGGATAATTTTATTAATTAACTTTAGTTCACAGAATATTAAAACAAATAAATATATTGTTATTATTTCTTTTTAAACGTACGAAACTTTCAATCTTAATCGGTCTATCCTGAGGGGTTATTGTGAGTTTTGGGGTGTATGGGGTCCGTTTACATCTTAAGGACCCAAGCCAACCTTACCTTCTAGCGGTGCACCCTGCTGTCTAACGAACGAGGCTCTGGGGAAACTGGTTTCCCTCTCGTAGAGTTGTGGAGGTCAGACGGCTGGTCGCCCCACGTAAAACCAACTTCAGTCAAATAATAATATGGGCAGGGACAAGTCAAGAAAGGGTACTCGGGCTAGGGCGTCGCCGCACGACGCGCAGGCACATTGCCCTAAACCTGCGACAAGTTGGCTAAGGCTACCTTGAAACGGTAGCCTTAGCCCGTACGGGCACGGCTAAAAAAGTAGTACCCAAAAGGAAGTTCTGCTTTGCCACCTGGAACATTGGCTCCCTAACCGGACGTTGCACAGAACTCGTGGACGTACTTGCGAAGCGTCGGGTCATAAGTCACGTGACATCGGGCAGGGGTACCGGATAGTGTACACCGGATCACCGTCGGGCAGAAACGGAGTGGCCGTAGTGCTGTCTAAGGACCTTCAGGATGAACTCCTTGACGTAGACCGATACAGCGACCGGTTAATGCGAGTTAAGGTGCTGATCGAAGGGTCGGTAACATAGGTTCGTTACCGACCCTTCGATCAGCACCTTAACTCAGCGGCTTTGCTCCTCAAACTGGTTACCTAAAAAGGAGGCCTTCTGGGATGAGTTCGAGGAAGTATTACGCGCTATACCGAATTCCGAAGGTATTTTGGTTGCGGGGGATCTCAACGATCACGTAGGTCAGTTTGCTGGAGAGCACGGACGTGTTCACGGTGGTTTTGGTTATGGCCAATTAAATGCAGAGGGAGTCAGTATACTCAAGACCTGCGTTGTGTCTGACCTAACCATCGCGAACACATTCTTTCAATAGAAGCCCCAGCATCTTATTACGTACCGTATTTGTGCCTACTCAACCCAAAGAGACCTGCTGGTGCGACGGTGCCACATTGGCAAGGTTACCAACTGCAAAGTCATCCCAGGCGAAAGCCTAATGGCCCAACAACGCCTCCTTGTCCTGGACTTTGCGGTCGTGCCAAAGAAGAAAGTGATCGAGACAGGCAAACCCCGCACTAAGTGGTAGTTGCTTAATGGTCCTAAACATTCGGACTTCAACGCGGAGGTCGAGCATCTCGAGATCAATGCTCCGCATGAGTCCGCTCAAGAGATCTGGAGTAGGAACCATTCAGCAATCACCACTGCGGGTAAGTGCGTCCTTGGCACTTCTCGTGGTGGCTACACCAAAGACAAGGAGACGTGATGGTGGGATGACGGGGTGCAGGAGGCGACTCGGAAGAAGCAGGGTTTATTTAAACAGTCGCAAGGGTCCAACTGTCCGGATGACAAGGGCCTCCTTGCGGCTAAGCGCGCTTGCAAAAAAGCTGTAGTCAGAGCCCACAGCAAAAGTCTGTCGCCCTTATACGACAACCTGTAAACTGCGGAGGAGAGAATCCGTATGAAAATACTTTGTAAAAAACACTACAAAGTAAAAAATAACTTTAATTTCGGAAGTCGGTGTTTTTGGTTATTTCGTTTTTGAACACCGACTTCCGAAATTAAAGTTATTTTTACTTTGTAGTGTTTTGTTTCTGGAAGTTGGTTTTATTTTTTTGTTAAAAAGTTTTTTTTTTATTTTTCACTTTTTAGTGGTACGCAGGTACAGTCTGTTGTCAACATTATCTGACCCACCCTAAAAACAAACGAATTTGGACCCTCTGACAGTAACATTAAGGTTTATTCAATTTATACGAGCTTATCAGACAAGTGCTCGAGGACTTGATGAACAAATACAATAATAATACAGACACGCAAATTTGATCTTTAAAACGTTAGCATTAGGTTTTAAGTTATAACTACTTGTTATAATATAATTAGTGTAATAGCTTGTTTTAATAATTGCGTTCAAGTAATTCTGGTCTCGTGGTCTGTGTATAAGACTGAGAAAAACAAGTTGCAGGATCAAATCCTGCGACGAAGATGTTGTTTTGCTTTCAATTAAGAATTTATTCCAAAACTATTTCTTGTATTATTGTAAAGAACTATAGACGGATAACCTTCAAATATATACTTTCTAAAATGGTAATATTTTCGCATAACTTGTAATAAGTGGGTAGTTGAAAAATAAATATTTGTATTCATTATAAAACTGGTATTCAAATTCTACTAAGGGTATGCAGTGACTACGCGCAAATATATTTTACCTTGCCTTACTAAATTGCAAAAACAACGTCTCTTTACAATTTTTTATTTTCTATTTTATAGGTTGTTTTTTTATTATGATGTCTCAATGGAGTGATTATTTAAAATACAAAATAATCTGTTTGCACGAGGAGAAGGTTGGCTGCTTGTGCTGTGCAAGAATAAACTTTATGAAAGTATACTATATGGTTCAAATTGTTCTAGAAATTACAACTAAGATCAAATTTTAATGCGCCTTATAAGAGTTGAGTTGGTCTTGCGGTCACTTAGGTAGTGCGATGTTCATCGTTCGAACCAAGTTTAACCTAAATATAGCTTTTTACTCAGCTGTTTTTTATTATTATTTCATAACATTTATTTTACATTTCTTTAATGGACGACGTAGGGTCTTGTCTTTTTAAAAGGGCAGTTTGTATAAAAATAAAACTAAACAATTGCAAGTTTAAAATGTTTATTATTTCATTAAAACACTTAGTTAAGATAAAGTAAGTTAATGCTCATATATTTCCAAATTAATATACATTTTATATTAGTATGCCACAATCAAATCTAACCATTTATAAACATTAAAAAAGGTGTGCTTATGCTTAAATGTTTGTTATCGAGAAAATGAATTCTTCTGTGATTTCACAGAAGAATTCATTTTACAGATTTATAGCTGCCTATATGTAGTGAATAAACATGATATTTAAATAGAAAAATCTATTTATAACAATAACATCACCACATAATCAGCAACATTTTAATGGTTTAACAGTCAATCCATTGAGCATTTACTTACATGGTGTGTTTAAAAATGCCTAGACACTAGATTAACTAGTAGCGGATTGGCGCACCGTCCCCTGCTATAACTTGCTGTAAGCGGCTACGCATACCGCGCACCATATTCCAACACAAATCTTTGCCTCTCATGTGCTCCCAAGTCGATGTCACGATCTCAGCCAAGTTGTGTTTGTTTCGCACTTCCGTTGTGTCTCAATTTAAAACCTTTTGACCCCATAGATTTTCTATAGGGTTCAAATCAGGACTTTTAGATGGCCAATTAATAACTGTCACACCTTCTTGAGCAGCTAACCAATCCTGCACAATGCCTGCACGGTGGATGGAGCAGTTGTCGTGCATGAAAGAAATATGTGACGTTGGATAGGCAATTCGCACAGTCGGTAGCATGACGTCACGCAGAATCTCCAAATACAAACTACTATTAAACCTACCACCAACTTCCACCAATTCACCAGGTCCCATAGACGACATCCAGCCCCAGTAGCCCAGGGTTATTCTACCGCGGCTGGTTCTACAAGGTAGCAAGCACTTCTCATTGTAGCGTTCTCCTTTCCTTCGCCATAAGATTTTACGTCCATCTTTGTCCTATTTAAATGATTTTTCATCAGTGAAGATCACAACATTTTCTTCCCAATTAAAATTTAAATATTCCTGGCCAAAACGGACCCTTTCTTCGCGATGAGCAGGTGTTAATGCAATTTTCAGTGCCGGTTTATAATTCCTTATCCCAGCAGCGTGTAAATGCCTTCTCACTGTTTCCACTGAAATATTGTGGTTTATTGCGGTTACACGAATGGGCAAAAATGGATTATCAACAAGGCTTGAAACAATAGCCCGGTGGCGTTCGAATTCGGGACTAGACTTGATGGCTTTTACTCCTGGACGAATCCGCTGAATATTTCCATTGCCTTCATAACGTCTTAGCCATAGCCTGACCGTATTTCTCTAAAACAAAAAAAGAACATTTTTGGAACCGTGTATGTAACTTGTAAGGAGTAAACTACGCGTTAATCACAATCAATAAAATAAAATAGGTATAAAAAAACACTTACTGCTATATTAAGTCGACGACCAATCTCTCTAATTCCAACATTCTGCTCACGTAAAAATATGATTTTATGTTTGGTATAGTCATCAAGTTGCGACATGATGCTTTTTTACACCAAATTGCTAACGAGTTATGTGGAACGATTTACAAATGTGTGTGCGCAGTCACTGCTATTAATCGTAGTGTAACATTTGTCACTTATATGAATTTATTATCTACCTCACAAAGCAAATGTATGCTTTACTTCGTATTCAACCATTCTTGGTAAATTTAAATTCTCTAAACTTAATGTTTTTTTAATTTACCCACCTGTTTACAAGATAAGTTATTAAGTGTAAATCATATTCGTCGTTCTTTAATAATGCAAGCAATATTGTAGTTCCTTTTTTAATTGATTGTCATTACAACTAATTAAAAAAGGAACTAATACTATGTGGACTGTATTTTCGAACCCACATGTTGTTCGTCGCCAATCCAGCATCAAACCGCTAAGCCACAAGAACTTGTCGAGAATACGAGAAATTAAAGATTGGGTTGTAATTATATAGAGTTACTTAAAAGCTTTTCAACTTTAAAGTCGACGAGATAATGATTAAAATAGCTTAACAAAATGATACATAACGCCGGTGACTCCGACAATGTTGGGTGGGTTTACCTTAACGTTATGTGTTAAAGATCAAATTTGCGTGTCTGTATTATTATTGTATATGATCATCGAGTCCTCGAGCACTTGTCTGTTAATTTCATATAAATTGAATGAACCTTAATGTAACAAGCAGAGGGTCCAAATTCGTTTCTTTTAGGGTGGATCAGATGTTGACAACAGACTGTACCACTAAAAAGTGAAACCACAAGCACAACGTGCCGGTGTGATATTATGTTATAAACTGATGTAAACAATCAACAGACATGCGATTTCAGAAATCCCGATCCATTTGCTATCATTTATTAAAGAGTTCCGTTGCCTACCTCCGAAGTTCTTCATCAGGTATTCACCAAATTTAAATGGGACTAGTCCGAGAAAATACTCTCCCAAACAAAAAAAGAATCATCCAAATCGGTTAACAATTGGTGAAAATATCGCTAAACAAACATTTTTCATGGGATCCTGACTTGTACCTTCCATCATCAGCTTAGCAACATAAGATGATGATTACCAGGCACAAATATCTGAATTGCGTTAGAAAGTTTATGAAAAACAGTGTATGTGCTTATAAAATTTGAGGGTTTCCCTCGATTTTCATGGGATCCCATCATCAGATTCTGACTTGATGACAATGGGACCACCTCAGGAGTATAGGCTTTCGAATAAAAAAAAAAAATAGTTCCAGAATTGGCGGAGAAATCGGTGAACATACATAAAAAAAAACTTTTTAGTGGTACCTGCGTACCACTAAACAGTGAAAAATAAAAAACTTTTTAACCAAAACATAAAACCGACTTCCAAAAACAAAACACCACAAATAAAAAATAACTTTAATTTCGGAAGTCAAAAACGAAATAAACAAAAACACCGACTTCCGAAATTAAAGTTATTTTTTACTTTGTAGTGTTTTGTATTTTAGGGTTTCGTCCCCAAAGGGTAACCAACAGAACTCTATTACTAAGCCTCTGCTTTCCGTCTGTCTGTCAGCGAGCAAAATCTCATGAACCGTAATAGGTAGAAAGTTGAAATTTTCACAAATTGTGTATTTCAATTGCAGCTATAACAACAAATAATTAAATAAAGTTTTATGGTACGGAACCCTTCGTGTGCGAGTCCAACTCGCACTTGGCCGGTTTTGTAGGCTTTGTAGAAAATAACCATTGGTAACGATATTTTTTAAGCACAAGCAACTTCCTTAAAGCTTTCTTTAGTACAGTTGGATATCTAGCAATCTAGTAACAAGGTACTGCAGAGATCCTCTTTGGGAGGTGCAACCTCAATGACATAAGCCTTGAAAGAGTTAAGAAAAAAGAAAGTTAGAATTCGAATGTGATGTCATAAAGAAGTGTTAGGTTTTTGCTAAGGAATTCGATTGTTTGCCCTGACGTTGAAAACACGCAAAATATATAATTATTCTCTAAAATACTCTGATTTTAAATTATTGAAGAGTCCCTCTCGTAGCCAATTAAAAGCGAGTGCTCACAGTACCTAGGTACTTTCTCAGTAGATATTTTATACTTAAGTAATGTCTTTTTTCAGATGGCACTCGTACAGTCTGTGACCAACATTATCTGACCCATTTGACTATTATTCGCTAATAGTCAAGTGGGTTAGATAATGTTGGTCATAGACCGTACTAAAGCTATTTTAAGAAAAAAGGAGATCATTCGGCCGCTAACATTCTTTTTAAAGTTATTCAACTTCAAACGCAGGGATGGAGTCTAAGAAAAGCTGCCAGAGAATGCAGTACCACACTTCCCACATTATTCCGTTACATACTATATGTTAAAAAGAATAAGAATGAGAATGACACGGATTTCAAGAATCAAACGTTCATTTTTTAATTTTTTGGATTTTGGATTGCAAAGGGTATTTGAAGGATCACGGGTGGGTTATATTCAGTTAGAGTCTGAAACTCCCTTTCGCTTCGCCCAGAGCTGGAGGAGACATTTGATGATTTCCGATCCTTAAAATAATGTGAATTAGAGGTGTTCTTTCTTGGATTACGACTGAGACGCGCGCGAATGCGAGTCGGACACTTGCGAGTCGGACTCGCATGCAAAGGGTTCTGATTTCCCATCCTAAAAAAATATTCTATTTTGACAGCGCGCCTGCTAGGGGCGCCAGGGTATCGATTGCATACGGGCGCTACATAGGCTTAAACCGCCTCTGTTCTACACGATCTATTTTCGCCGTTAGATAGGTAAATTTTTTTCGCCAGCCGCGACTTTTATTTTAAGCAGATGCTATAGCTGCTAGCTTCTTTCTAGTATATTTTTAGGCACTTTTTTCACATTAGATACTAACGCCTACGAAGAAACGTGTTTTTTTTTCGGTTTGTTATACCTACGGAACTCTTTTTGTGAGAGTCCTACTCGCAATTGGCCGGTTTTTATTTATAGCAGTTTTCACATTAATTACTAGGACAAAATACAAATATATTTAACTAGCACTTCGCCCGCGATTTCGTCTGCGCTGCAATTTACTTAAGGATCCCTAACTTTTCTAATAATAAATATAGCCTATGTTACTCAGGAATAATGTAGCATACTGATACCATGACAGAGTGATGGTGAAAGAATTGTTGAAATCGGTCCAGTAGTTTTTGAATTTATTTGTTAATTGACAAACATTCAAATAGATAGATACTAGGACAACTCTTTGTTTTGTTTATGTTAATATCTCAAAAACCACAGTATTATCAGGAAGTTTAATACGATCGTCTTAAAGGCCATCAAACATTGTGCTACATTTCGATGTAATGAGCTTCGCGCGTACTCTTGCAAAAGTCCACATTCCACAGGTTTCTGCAAAACAGTGACACCTCGCAAAGTTCTGATCAGGTTACAAGTCATGTCCGGTGTCACCGCTATAGAGGGGCCCTTCACTTTTAGCGCGTCCTCCACAGTCGTATTTGTCACCGTCGTCGTCACTGAAGAGTTTCCAGTTCCGTTCACAGTCTGTGTCACTGTCACCACCGTGGTGTTCTTCACGTGTTGTTCGTCTTGTGATGCGGTCGTCATATCCACCCAAATGAAGCTTGACATCAAATTGCAGTCGATGCGCGTCTCCTCGTACTCGCCGCTTCGTTTACTGATGCCCAGCTTGCATATCTCTCCCGTGGTGCTGCTGTACTGTCTCTCGGAGCTGTGATGATGACTGTTGCGGCCCAAGTTGTACAGCGCTAGTCCGGTCAGCAAGTTGTCGAACCTGCTGCCAGAGTCTCGGTACTTGTACACATAGACTGGTAGGTGACCTTGATACACAGGCTGATGAAAGGTAGACCCGTAGCTTATCTGAAGCGGTGGCCTGTAGTGGTAGTGATGATGGACTTCTGTCTGTGGGCTGTAAATACTATGGACCCCGCTGTGCTGTTGATGTTGACTCTGACCCACATGATTGCCAGTGTTTGTGTTGCCAGAGAGTCCAGACGAGGCAGGGTACGTGTGTGTACCACCTGAACCATGTCCGTAACCAGTAGACGCAGGGTGGTTTGCACCGTGAGAGTTTGTGTGCCTTGAATGGCTCGAATGTTTTCCTGAGACAGAAGACGTCGCGAGAAACAAAATTAAGAAAATAAGTCGCATGTTGTCGTCGCGACTCACGGGATGGGACTAAATTAGAGGTAGTCACTATAAGTCACTCCCCGACACAAAACAGTGACATTAAACATGACGCAGATAGCGCGCTGATAAACGGCAATATCCAGACAACGCGCATCGCGTTTCGCAGAATACTATCGGGACGCACATGACATTGGAGTTTTTATTTATTAATTGCGAATGACGTTAGCTCATAGAATATTAAAAAAAAAGATACAAAACTTTCAATCTTAAGATCGGTTCATCTCGAGTGGTTTTCGAGTGCTGCTCATCCGGTCAATCTGGGTAGGCACCTATCTTATTATAATTCTATAAGAATCACAGTATCTGACCCTATATTTCAAGCTCACTCCTTGACAGAAAACTAACAACCGTATTCACAAACAATACTTATCTCAGTAAAAAAAAAAAAAAAAAAAAAAAAAAAAAATGAAAAAATTTATTGCAAAAACTTGTACAGACTTTTACAGGTACTCTCACATAGAGACCTCCTTTTAAGTAAAAGATATACCTGTGCTAGGAGGTCTCGCTCTTCAATGACAAATAATTAAATGGTAAAAGTAGTGTACAAAAAAATAAAAATTACAAGATAGAAAAGGGAAAAATGTGTGTGAGTGTTGTGTGTGATGGTGTGTGTGTGTGAGAGGGAGGTGTGTGAGGTGTGTGAGTGTGTATTCTCTCTATTTCCGTCATCAGTTATTCATCATTCAGTTACGATGTTCGCAGTAATAATTCAATGTCATCATAGGTCTTCTGTTTTATCCATTGAACTATTGCCTTTTTGCAGTCTTCAGTAGTCATAGGATAGATGTGAATAATTTTATTAATTTTATTATATAGGGCAGCGGAATTTGTCTTAAATTGACTTTTGGCATATGCAGTTTTTACAAATTTTACTGGTGCAACACTGTGCTTTCGTCTCCTTTCCTGATAGTGAGGGTCATAGGGTAGGGCTTTGTGTAATTTTAGGATAGCATGAAGGATGTATAATTTTCGGACTGTGAGAATGCCACTAAGGGAGTATAACTCATTGGTTGGGAATCTGTATGGTTTGGTATACATGACCTTGATAAGAGATCTCTGTGCTCGCTCTAGCTCAAGAAATTTCATTTTTGTCGCACCGCCCCACACGGGTATACAGTAAGTAAGAATTGATTGAGCCAGAGAGACATAGACTTCTGTTAATGTTTTTTTAGTTGTCACATGTCTTAGGTTCTTAAATATCCAGATAAGTTTTCTTACACGTGCCATGACCATATCTGTATGAGTATGCCAGGACAACCGCTGATCAACGATTATACCTAGGTATTTTATATGAGTCACTTTTTCAATATTTTGACAAGAACAGTTTGTATCAGATATATTATGACAAGTGTGGATTTTGAGAGTTACGTTAGGCCCAGGTTGAGTGTTGTTGTAGATAGTAAACGCAATATATTTTGTTTTAGAAATATTTAGTGTAAGAAGGTGTGAGTTCAACCAGTCAGCAATCCTGGAAAGACCCTTCTCAGCAGATTGATGTACAGATTCCCATGAATCACCAGAGAAAACGATAGCAGTGTCATCCGCATATGAGAAGACACGACCATTATCTAATATCATTTTGCATAGGTGGTTAATATATATCAGGAATAGAGTCGGGCCGAGTACGCTACCTTGCGGAACGCCGTAGGTCACGTGAGACTCCTTACTAATATACTCCCCTACCTTTACCTTTTGCCTGCGATTCCGTAGATAATCCATTAGTAACGCTAGCGGTTTTCCTCTTACACCTATACTTTCTAGACTGTGCACAAGAATGGGGACAGAAACGGTATCGAAAGCCTTTTTCAAATCAAGAAATACAGCTAGACATCTTTTTCCTGAGTCTACTAAGCTAACTATATGAGTGGTTAGTGCTATAACTGCATCTTCTGTAGATAATTTTTGTCTAAAACCATATTGAGCTTGTGAAATAATGTCAAATTTGTTAGTATAGTTAGTAAGTCTTATGTTAATTAGTTTTTCAATGATTTTAGATATGGCAGGCAGAACAGAGATAGGTCTGTAGTTACTAACGTCATCTCTGTCTCCACCCTTATGCACAGGTGTAATTATGGCTTGTTTTAGAGCTGGTGGAAATTTCCCTTGGCTAAAACACAAGTTAGCAAGATGCGTAATTATGGGTACAACTATTTCATGGGCAGCTTTTAAAAATTTGGTTGTTATATTATCCCAGCCTGGAGCGCTTTCAGATTTTAGACTCATTAACACGTTATAGACTTCTCTAGGATCCGTTTCAAGAAGCACGAAGGAAGACGACTGTGTATTTATTATATGATCGGAGTGTTGAAATTGGGATCGGCTTGCGTTGGAGATATCTTCAGCCAGGGTTTTCCCAATGTTTGAAAAGTAATCGTTTATGTGGTCTACTGAAGCCTGTGGGGAGATCTTTATCTCTAATAATTCTGAGTTAAATTTTTTTTTAGGTTTGCGATGAGTTATTTTATTAATTGTGTTCCACATCTGTTTTGTATTCTTGTTTGATTTTTGTAGTTTGTTCCTATCATATTTTCTTCTAAGCTTTTTAACTAAACTATTGCAATGGTTGCGATACCTTCTATAAGTAATTTTTAATATATTGTTTTGTGGGTCAGATCGTAGCTTTCTTTGCATATTGTTTCTGTTTTGAATACAGCGCAAAAGTCCTAAAGTTATCCATGGTTTAAGAATGCGATTATTTCTAGGAACTAAAGTAGTAATAGTGTTTTGCTGAAGGAACTTTTGGAGTTGGTCTATTAATTGTACAGATAACGTTACTGGATCATTAATTAAGTTAAGTTCAAAAATATTACTTAGCTTTAAGGCTGTTATTGTTTTATCAAAGTCCACTTTTTTTATAGTTTTCGAGCATTTATGAGAATTGACTAAATTTGATAATTTAAGGAAAATCATGAAGTGATCCGTGGTAGTGGCATTCAATACAGCAACCGAAGCATTTTTATTCTTGTCTAGTTTCAAAATAAAGTGGTCCAAACAGTTTTCGCCTCTGGTTGGTAAGGTATGTCCCGGTAACAAGCCATGCATTGCAAGCATATTTAGGTAGTTCAATCTGTTTGTGCGATCATACGTTTGTTCCGTAGTTTTATATATTAAATTAATATTTATATCACCTGTTATAACAATATTTTTATGTGATTTAAGAGATTCTAGGTGATTATTTAGCGAGCCTATAAAACTGTCAGCATTTTTATTGGAGGGTGATCGATAAATAGCAAGGACAACAAGATTAGGCATTATTATCTGTAGACATGATGCGTGAGTTAATATTATTTCCTTAACACTAACCTTGTGATCACACTTGATATAAACTGCCACTCCATCGCACTGGTTTATATGGTTACTTGTGGTAAAAGTATTATAGTTTTTGATTTTTGGGGTTGTTTTTTTTTCGTCCAGCCTACATTCATTTAAGACCAATAGGTCAACACTAAAATTAAATTGTGTTAAGGAGATTAGTAAATCATCTAAGTTACTATATATACTTCTTATATTCTGCGATATTATAGTAAGATCTGATTTATGTACAAAGAACTGTTTTGAAAACTCATTAATTTGAAATTCTTTGGATTGCGCTATAGCAATGTCGTCTATTTCTTGCATTATTGAAAGTGTGCTATCCATGGTAAAGGTAAATTAAAAATCTGAGTTTCAATACCATATTGCTTTCGTAAACGTATTTTCCTTGATCCTCAACAACAAATATTATGCTTAGAGAGAAAAATATACAACCAACATAAAAGAACAGATTTTTAACGTCATGTACGATTTTTTTACAATATATATTTATAATACAAGCATAGCTTAGAGAGGTCGAAATGAGTGTGTAATATAAGTTATATACGCGTATGTATTTGCGAGTGTTTAGTGTGTGTAAATAATCAGATATCATATAAATAATATATACATTTGTTTTGTTTTTGTATAGACTGAGTGTAAGGTGTAAATAGAGAGTATATGTGTTACAAAAATTTTTTAAATGGTTCAATAAGCAGAATAAAATAATCAATAAAAACATACAGTTTAGATAAGGAAATACTAGTCACGCTTCTTGCATTAAGCTTTGTATTTGGGATTCGCTTCTAATTATGAATGTAGGTGATTCGTCATGTCTCTTCACATAAACTTTACCATAGGCAGTCCAGCAGTACTTATATCCCTTTGACTTAGCGAGATCACGTGCAAGGAAATGTAGTCTGGAGCCTTTTGCAGTGAGCTGTTCGGATACGAATATAGGTGTATCTTCGCTACTTTTGAAGCCTAGATGTTTAGCGCAGAGCTTTACCTTGTGCTTGGTGTTGAAAGACTTACACATCTTAAGCACCTCAGTCCTTAGTAGTGTAGAGGTTAGCTCTATTATTACAGGGGTGTTAGTCATACCCTGCTTTTTCCCCTTAATTCTGTAAATATCACGTATATCCGACTTCGTGATTGCACAGTTTACGGTCTCAGTTAGACATTTTACCATGCCAATAAGGTCTTCTTTAGTTTCCTTCATTTCCTTAGGAACATTTTTAATTTCAATGTTAGATTTACGACTTCCTCGCTGAAGATCCTCAACTTTTTCTTCCAGAATGGTTATATATTCTTTATCCTTTTTTGCTTGGATCTCCATCTGTTCAATTTTCCTCTTAAACTCTTCATTCTGCAAAGTTATTGCGGTCACCGAGTTTTCTATATTAGAATTTGTGAGTTTTATCTCCATGAGCGTGGGGGTGATTTTTTTTAAGCTCCATTTCTTGAGTTAACAACATAGACTTAACCATTTGAATCATATCTTCTCTGAAGCCGTCAAGATCATCCCCTCTTCTTCTTTTAAATCTTTGGGAGACATGACTCAGTGGTGAGTCATAACTCTCTTCTTGGTTTGCCAGATTAGAATCAGAGAGAGACTTATCCATTTTATACTAGGGTAGTACAAGCAAGTAGGACAATAGTTTAAAGTCAACTCCGTTGCGGGTTAATAGTATCGGGTGTTTAGCATTCGATTATAAAGAAGTTCACCAGATTTCCTGTCATCCATAAACACACGAAATACCCGGGCAGCAGAAGTTGCGAGGAGGTTCAAGTTGTCCAATGTCCAGTGCCCAAGGCGGAGCGCCGCTGTGGTAGTCCTCGTATCGCAGCAGTAGGGCGTGTCCAGGGCGTGTCCAAGGCGTGGACGAGGGCAGGTATGTTGCGAGTACGCAGGCAAGGCTAGTATCCTTGGCCAATGCGCAGAGGTCAGGTACCAGGGCACTATGATCAGCTACGTAAACCGTGATACACTGGGTTTATTTGAATAACTCTTCTTACTATATGCACTCCTATTTTTATTATAGAATTAAATTTACTTAATTTGTATGTAACTTCTTTATTTAAATGGTCTAAGGCACTGAGTACACGTCTTCACCTTGCGGCGATCCAGGGGAAGAGCAGCAACGCTATGCAAAGTAAGGCATTTCTCACTGTTTTGCATATGGCAATCCTTTCAATTCATAAACAATATTCAAACGACCCTTGACTAAGCAAACGCACAGGGTTGAATAGAGCTCTGTGATTGGTTCGTTTGTGTTGCGTAGTTCACTTCGCTGCTTGACGTTCATTCCTAGGTCTTCATTTATCAGTGGCAAAAGAATAAAAAGTCTTTGGAAAACCTGTAGCGTCGACTAAATTCATCCGAACTGTAATAATCAAAAGGATTATGGAAATCCCGTATCACTTTTCTGGAAATTATTGTGCTTCTCTCATTGATATAATTATCAAATTCTTCTTCAATACTATAATCCATTGTAAACGGACGCTATTAAAATGGAAAATATCACAAACAGTAAAATCTAACCTCTAAAAATATTTCTCGTAACATAATAGACCACAGAGAATCGAGAGACACTAGCTATGCGTTGCTTAACACAGCTAGCAGGTTACCTTAGCTGTGCGTTCATTCTTAGGGACGCATAGTGCTAGCCGCCACTCAAGTATTGTCTAAGAATAAGTTTTAACAGCCCCTCGCGCGCACTGTGAGACCTCATAGTAACGTTTGTGAATACAGGTATAAGAAAGTTCGGAGGTTTGTCTTGATGCGTATAGCTGTATGGCCAGGCGGGATAAAAATAAGATATGAAGAAGGATCACGGTCCATACAAAATTAAGTAGATACTAACTTACTCAAATTGTACCGTGTTACCTAGTTAATGGGTTGTTGAGGTCTGGTAGGCAGCCGCTCCACGTAAAAAAACTGGTATTCAGCTGAATCCGGTTTGACTGAAAGCCGATCCCAATGTAGATGGGAAAAGGCTAGGCAGATGATGATGACTAACTTACTTAATTAATTTCAGGGGTAATAGATTATATGTAGAACTAAGTAATTACTACAATATTGACAAATATCTATCTACTTGGCTATCCTGAATTGAGATCCAGGATTCAGCTGAATTGACCGTTGAAAATACTATCTAAAAAGAGCATTAAATCTTTTGATGGATTGAACCGATTACGATGAAACAAAAACTAAGTTTTACACCCAGATACGTAGGTACTGTAGAACATCCTCTTGGATGTATAGCCTTTTTGCCGATGAAAGCTTTAGAAGAATTAAATTATTAGAACAGGTTAAAATATTGACATGTGTATATGTTTTCTTTTTTCTACAGAGATTCTCTGAAAGTATTCCTTGAGGGCGGAGGCCCAATAAATATTGGGATTAAATATAATGACCACCATAAAATGCTTTGATACCCTTAGTTCTTTTACCAAAAATATATATTTGACACCAGAAAAATGAAGTCTAAAATTACAATAGTACTACCTATTTTAGTCACGACTGCACCTCAAATTGTATTCGAACACCAAATGTAGTAAATGATCACCAAATCTTAGCGAGCAAATTAATTTTTTTTTTTTTTTTTTTTTTTTACTATTGATAGGCACGCGTTTGACCACTATCTCACCTGATGGTAAGCGAGGATGTGGTCGAAGATGGAGCACGCTTGCCTAGAAATAACCTATTCACTCTTGATTTAAAGACTCCCAGGTTGTAGCTATCAGGAAACACAGACTCCGGCAGGGAATTCCACTCCTTAGCTGTACGCACTATGAATGTGTTCCCAAAACGTTTTGTGCGTATGGGTGGGATGTCCACCATATACCGGTGGCGCATCGCCGTTCGTCTTGTGGTCCGATGATGGAACGGGCTTGGCGGAATTAAATTATGCAATTCCGTCGCACATTCCCCAAAATGCAACCGGTAAAAAACCGACAGGCCAGCAACTCGTCGTCGATGTTCAAGACTTTGGAGCTTCGACGCGACGAGCCTCTCATTGCCGATGATCCTCTTGGCTCGTTTCTCAATTGACTCAAGGGCATCAAGCTGGTATCTGGCAGAACCATCCCAAAGATGAGAGCAGTATTCCATACACGATCGAACTTGCGCTTGATAGAGTTTGAGCAGCTGTTCCGGCGTGAAGTACCGTCTCACCTTAGCCAGAATCCCCAACTTCTTTGCAGCCACTTGAGCTTTTGCCTCTATGTAAGGGCCAAAATTGAGAGTAAATGTTAATGTAACCCCAAGAAGCTCAAGATGGTCGGTTATCGGCACGGTTTCACCGCGGAAAGATGGAGCTGGGCGGAATTGGCTCCTTTTGGCGGAAAATAGACACGCTTGGGTCTTAGCAGCATTGAACTTGACCAGATTGGCATCGCCCCAATCAGAGACCGCCTGTAGGGACACGTTCAAGCGCTCAACCATTGCCTCCCGGAGAGACCGGATCTGCGACCCACCAGCTCGTGCGTCGGACACGTATCTTTCAGCAACAGTGCTGTCGTCTGCATACCCAAAGGTACCGGGTTTAAGCAGATCATTAATATGCAGCAAGAACAGTGTTGCCGAAAGCACCGACCCCTGAGGAACCCCGGCATTAATATCCAGCAGTCCAGACGAGCAGCCATCTATGACCACTCGGATAGACCGATCCCTCAGGAAATCTGCGATCCAATCACACAAACCGGCGGGCAGACCGAAGGAAGGAAGCTTACTAATAAGGCCATCGTGCCAGACCCTGTCGAAGGCCTTCGAGATGTCAAGGGAGACCGCCAGTGCCTCCCCGTGCTTCTCTATGGCCTCACTCCAGATGTGAATGGCATACGCTAGAAGATCCCCAGTTGACCGATTTCGGCGAAACCCGTATTGCCGGTCACTAAGGATATCATTCGCTTCTAGGTACGCCAGGAGCTTATGATTCAGCACGCGTTCCATAGTCTTACAGAGTATGGACGTTACCGAGGTGGGTCTATAATTCGACGGGTCAGCTCGACTACCCTTCTTGGGCACGGGCTGCACGTTAGCTTGCTTCCAAGCCTTCGGCACTTTTCCAGTCTCAAACGAAAGGCGAAATAGGCGTGTCAAGATCGGAGACAACTCAGGCGCACAAGTCTTCAGAACAATTGCCGGTATCCCGTCGGGACCACTAGCCTTGTTCACGTCTAGGTTACGCAGTACCCTACGGACGTCCTTCTGATGAATGCGAATGTTCGACATACTCGACTCGCATTCACCAGGAGAGGCGGAGGGCGTCGCGCCACCAGGATCCAGACGTGAAGATTCCGCAAACAAAGAAGCAAACAAGTTCGCTTTCTCCTCAGCGGAGTGGGCCAGCGTCCCGTCGGGTCTTAGCAGTGGTGGTAGTGAGGGGCGGCAGAAGTTCGATTCGACCGACTTAGCCAGGGACCAAAAAGCCTTACTACCTGCTGGGTATGAAGCAAGTTTGTTCCCTATTCGGCTAATGTGGTCAAACCGAGCCCTCCGCAACACCTTCTTGCAGGACTTAGCAGCCCTGTTGAAGGCTCTCTTCTTCTGACTCACGTCATTTGCTTTGCGCGTACGAGCGTCGACCCATGCTAGGTACGCCGCGTGCTTAAGCGCATCGGCGCGATTGCACTCGGCACCAAACCAAGGACGAGCTTCGCCAGATATTGCTATGTTAGAGAACGGAATGTAGTACTCCATTCCCCTCCGCAACACATCCGTCACGGCGTCCGCGCACGACGTAGCATCAGTGGAAGAAAAGCAAGTAGGCTGCCAAGGGTAACATGCGAAGAAAGATCGCATGCCATCCCAATCTGCTGACTTGTATCGCCATACCCGCCGGGTGCCTCTTGGGCTAGGATCGGGCGGAGAGTAGATAGACACAGACTTCACCAGACAGTGGTCGGAACTACCCAGTGGTGATGAAATCGACACCGAATAGCGGTCTGGATCTGTTGTCAGCAGAAGGTCCAAGCAATTGGCAGTGTGCGAATCAACATCCGGCACCCTCGTTGCCCCCTGGACCAGCTGGGTAAGATTTAACGCAAGCGCTAGCTTTCGCGTCTCACGTCCAGCATGGTCTGTGCACTGGTATGGGAAGAGCCACTCCTGATGGTGGGCATTGAAGTCCCCCAGTAACACCAATTGGGCAGAAGGGTACCGCTGCTGAGCCGCATCCGCCGCCTCACTCAGGTGCTGTGTAAGCCCAGTTGTCTCCAAATCACCGCTATGCGAACGGTAGACGCATGCGTAGACAATTTTGTCTAGACCTGTGTCCACCATAGCCCACAGCGTTGAGAACCTGGATTCTTCAAGGTAGCGGAGACGCCGATAGCAGATGTCGTCCCGGGCGTACATGCATACGCCCGCGCGGGGTCTAAAGTGGTGCTCCAGGGTAAACCCAGGGTAAGACAGGTATGACACGTCCGACGGACATCCGATCTGCGTCTCCGACAGGAACAAGAGCGCTGGTTTCTCGGTCTCAAGATGGTGATGGACTGCGGCGAGATTTGAGTGCAGACCTCGTATATTAGAGAGGTGCACTTTATGCGAAAGGACGTGCTGCCGCTGTACAGCTTTTCTCTTTTTATTCCTGTTCATTGATAAACTTGAGTGATGGAGGTTGAGGAGAAGGAAGTGAAATGAGGTTCCAAGCTGCTAACCTTCAGGCACGCCCTGACAGGACGACATCTTTGGGGGACTAGTCTGGAGACTGCGGGGACGCCCGAGCCCCCCCGGGAATGTCCATCGGGCCCTTTCATCTGGTCGCCAACCAGCACGATGGTGCATTCCGGGATTTTTCGTCAGATGGCGGGGCAGCCTTTCATGTGTGGCTAGCACACTACTTGGGCCCCCAACTATCTGCGGTCGGCCAGCGGTGCACCGTGCCTCGGATCCCGCTACCCTCCAAGACTAGTCTCCCGATACGCCCATGCCAGGGCTAGCCTGGCTGGGTCTGCCTGCATTGGAACAACTATTTCGACCCAACTCCTCTGAATTGGCTACACTGAGCATCGTACCGGAACACAGCTAAGCCGCTTGGCGGTACGTCTTTGCCCAGTTCTTAATGCGCTATTTTTGCCTAAATAAACTACTGTGATTGCCATAAAATGTAGGCTTGGGGTTACAAACTGGATAAAATAGGTTAGGTTAGGTTAGAATTGTGACCAACCGCGCGCGAGCCGAGCGAGCGAAGCGAGCGGTGCCGCGGCAGCAGCCGGCGAGCGCTACTTCTCGAATATTTTTTTGGAAAAAGTTATTTATTTCACACTTTTTTAACTCCAAACACCAAACAATAGCTGCCAATAAAAATGAAAGAAAGCTTATAAATTAAAATAAAGCTTTATATTTACTTAAAAGTTTTGGATTAACAATGATTTGTTTGACATTAGTTTGCTTAAACAGGATAGCAAGATGTAAAAACTTTGATTTTAATTTTACATTAAAATGCTGGTATGATTTTGGTGATCATTTACTACTTTTGGGTTAACAATGATTTATTTGGAGTCATTTTACTTAAATAGGATAGCGAGACGTTAAAATTTTGGTAATAATTTTAAATTAAAATGCGTGTTTAATTTTGGTGATCATTTACTATTTTTGTCTCCTAAATGTTACTATATCTGGTGGTAAGTTAAACATATGCCATAAATATTCATGCTTAAAGTTCAATCAGCATTTAATTTTTTAACTAGTTCCAGAGAAACCGTTAGATTCAAGCCTCAGTTACCACATTTGGTGAAGGCGCCGGGTATAAAGTAACATAAGATAAAGTATATCCGCCTGTGCGATGTTGCACGAAGATATTTTCCGCGTGTGCTAAGCGAAAAATATAGCACGAAGCCCCCATTTTTATAAATACATCTCATAGGATGATGAGATGGTAATAATGTTCAGCCGCTAGATGAGTGGACGCCTGGAAAACGAAGTTAAGTGGTTTTTATATTTGAAAGGAATATTTTATATGTAAAATGTCAATGTTATATACCGGTATAGACCGAATATGCTTCGAAGATTTCTTAGCCGAATTCAGGCTCGTCGCTATCAATAGCGAGTGGCGAGAAGCCGATTATTCTTTGATTTTGGGCGCATTTTTGCAAAGCGCTGCAAAAATACTTTTATATACCATGACGGTATTAATTTTGAATCGCTTTGCGGTCTAATTAGAACAGAATTCCCATGCAAATGCAGCTACTGTAAACAGCGTTTGCTACTAAATTCAAACTACCATGTAGAAGAAACAACTGTCGTTGTGTCGGACGAGGGTGTACCAACAGACTGCGTTTATGTTGATAATGATACACCCTTATATTTTAGTACGATCAGACCCGCAGATTAAAAACCTTGATGACCATGATGACGATGTCAAACAGAACTTTGGAGAGAGCAGCCTATTCGAGGACGAGATGGAAGAGGACATGACGGGTGAAGAGCAAGAACCCGGTATGTCCCTTTCATTACATATTCCCAATTTGATTCCAGGTTCAGAACACAAAATCGCTTGATTTTGTTGTCTGAACCTGTATGTGATCTCCATGACGAATCAGTTGTCAGTAGCAGCGAAATAGATCACATGTTGGATGATGCCCACGTTGAGGAGGCTACCACACAGGAAGACGAACCGAAGGAGATGTTCTCTAAGGAAGCGCAACTTTCCTTGTCATCCAATAATCTTTCTAATAATAACATATTAGTTTTATTTAGTAGAAAAATTTTATACACAAACACATGGACACAGCTAACACATACTATTAGTAAGTCCTTAAATGTTACTAACAAAATTTCTCTTCGTGCCCAAAAGAACGAAATAAAAAGAAAACAAGTGTTAGGAGAAAAACAATTAAGGCGACGAATTGTTAAACAATTATTCCCGTCGCTGACAATGGTCAAGAGGGGACGTGAGCGTCTGAGCGGGGCGAGGATTGCATACGCGCGCTAGCTTATAACTAAAGGACGTAAGCGACAAAATGTTTTTTGTTATTTTATTTAGTTAGAAACGGTAATTTGAGAAATTCCTTCTAGAATTTTAAAGAGTATGTATAGACGCATCTACATAGAAAGTTAAGAGGCTTAAATCGGTCCCGTTTGCCCATAAGATGTGAATCTCTTTTTAAAAAGAGGTATGTTTGATATATTTTTCTCTGCTAAAAAAGTTACCTAATCATGTATTGAAAACTAACAAAATAAGGTTTTTATCATGAACTTTCAGGTCACCTACTTATATTTTGATCCGTTTTGTATTTACTGAAAAAAATTGAGATCATTGGCGTCAAAATTTCCAATGCGTCCTCTTAAGATTTAAAAACACATTTTACATATAAAGGAAAATCTTATACCTACATCAAATCATATAAAACGTTTTACAAATGGTTTGATAGTTCAGCAGCCTTTTATTTGTATATGGAAATATTTCAGAAAGAAATATGAAGCTAATTTTTACAATAAAATTATAAAGTCAAGAAACGTTTTATATAGAAATGGTTATTTTTATTTCTACTTTTGCAGTTGCTAGCTATATATTTGGTTATTTTCAAATCCTCTGCTGATCTCATAACATATAGTTTTATTTTTAATAACACGAATGTTTTCCTTGTATAGATTAATTCATAGGTTGGCAAATGGCATGACAACATAAAAACAATTTGCCATGATGTGTCAAATAATTTAAAAAGGCACAGAATGGACATAATTTGATGTATGGAAGTAGTACTTCATACTCACATGCAACAATGCCAGATGTATGGTAGTAGGCAGTTTATTTAGTACTCATAGGTGACAGACCAACTATGTAAAGTGTATGTAGAGCCTTACAGATTGTCCACGTAAATAGGTTGAAACCATTTAAATTTAAAGCATATTTATGGTACTATAGTAGAAAAGGTATGATGTCAAAAAAACGCGAGAACCTTGAAGCAAACAAGGCGCCAAATCTTAAATATTTTAAAATTAATTTGATAAATATTGTTGAAGTACCTCTAAATTAGTTGTAATCATAAAATTATATTTGTAAATTTGTAAATAGTATAAAATAAGCAATGGGGGGAAGTGGTAAGAAGAGGAAAAAAGAGGAGCCACCTGATGTTCGGATAGTACGGGACACCACGGAGACTTCTTCCGACTCCGATGATTCAGCATCCAACAGCAGGAACTCTCAAGTGTTTAAAGTCCCCGGATACTCAAGGAAGTATCCTGAAAACAGCAAGAAAACAGAATACATAGTATTTCTATCTCATCAGACTGAACGCCAATTTTCTGACAAAGTCAGACTGGCTATTTCACATGCTATACGCAAATATTGCGTCACTGGCATATTCAAATTCAAATTCAATTCAAATTCAAAGCATTTTATTTCAAATAAACCATTCACAGGCACTTTTGAAACGTCAAGGTCGGTCAGTCAAAAACATGGAAGCTATTTGCACGTTCCAGAGCGTAGATCTCTATGGAGAAGAACGTGCAAGAAACTCCACGGACACTCTTTTAAATCATGTTCTGTTTTACAAAATTCCAAGTTACATATACTACTCTGTCAAGAAAGTACCGGGAAAAGATCAATAATACACAAAATGTCTGTTATTCATCCAAATTTATTTTATCACCTTCAAAGTATGCTCCTTTAGAAACGATACACTTGCGCCAACGAATAATCCATTCATCAAAACATTTTTTAAACGCTGCTTCCGGAATTGAGTTCAGTTCTCGCCGCGAATTCTCCTTAATGTCTTCTATCGATTGAAAACGGGTGCCACGAAGTGGTAATTTGAGTTTAGGAAAAAGAAAAAAGTCAGCAGGAGCCATATTTGGTGAATATGGTGGTTGCTGGATGGTATTTGTTGAGTGTTTGGTTAAAAATTCGTTCACAATGATAGCCTTGTGCGAAGGCGCATTGTCGTGGTGCAAAATCCAAGAATTTTCTTTCCACAAATCTGGCCTTTTTCGTCGAATTTGCTCTCTTAAACGCCGCAAAACGCTCAAATAATATTCTATATTTACCGTTAGACCTTCCGGTAAGAATTCAGAGTGCACAACACCGCGATAGTCAAAGAAAACAGTCAACATGACTTTGACTTTTGATCGACTTTGGCGTGGTTTTTTCGGTTTCGGTTCAGTTGGATGGCGCCACTCCGAAGCTTGTTGACTAGTTTGCATGTCAAACTCGTAAACCCACGTCTCGTCACCAGTAACAATGCGTTTCATGAATGTTGGGTCCGAACTGACTCGTTCTAGCATGTCCTCAGCGACTTTCATGCGATTGAGTTTTTGGAGAAAATTCAGATCTTTTGGGACTAGCCGAGCAGCAACATGTTTCATACCCAAATGATTAGTTAAAATGGTACGGATCGACTCGTGAGATACAGAAAGTTCGGCGGCTATCTCTCTCAGAGTTGAATGGGGATTTTCAGTCACTATTTCCTTCACTTTTGCGATGTTAACTTCAGTTGCAGACGTTGACGGCCTACCAGAGCGAGGCAAATCTTCCATCACATCTCGATCGCTTTTGAACGCTTTGAACCACTCATAAGTACGAGTTTTTGATAAAGTCGATTCACCGTAAGCCTTCTGTAACATTTTCAGTGACTCCGAACACGAAATTCCATTGGCGATGCAAAATTTAAGACAAACTCTTTGTTCGATATTTTTGTCCATTATGAAATTCGCAATACACACTATATTTGATATTACTAAAACCAGCACTGTATTTAATATAAATAACAGATGCAACTCAAACTCCGCGCCAAAATGGAAAACAGTTGTGCCAATCTAACAACTACAAAAAAACAAAAATTTTAATTTGGAACCATAAACAAATCATCCATTCCCGATACTTTTTTGACTGAATGTACTTGTTGCTTTTGCATGTGAGGACAATGCAAAGGAAAAAAAAGGCTTATTATAAGAATTTTAAACATTAAGATTAAATTGAGCCACTGGCAGTTAAGACATGACCAGTCTCAACCGACGGCGCCCGTTAACGAACATGACGCGTGTATCGGCACCTTTCAGCTCAACCATTTCGAAGGGAATCGAATGATCCAACCCACGCGCCGCCATCAGCGAGATATTGAGTGAGCATGACATGCTCTCAACCACCATGCTCGTTCATGTCCAACAAGTAAAACTATAACTAACTAATCACATAAAATGTAAATGGCTTCATGGTACTCACATTTACAAAATTTGAAAAATATGCGTCTACTTTACACAAAACTATGGTTTTCAATGACCAAATAATGAAAAATAAATTAATAAAGACAACGATTAAGTTCTTACATCAAAAATAACAAATAAGTCATTATAATAATAATTAATTGGCGCTACGTCACTTTGTGCTAGCGACCCTTTTCGGGGGGCCCATTTATTGAGTGTGCAAGTCACCCCCTGCTATTTTAAAGCCGTTTTAATTGTCAATGGTCAGGCAGGGGCCAATAGTTATTCCATAGTAAACGATTATTAGTCCACTAAACCAGTCAAACCCATAGCTTTCATCTTTTGTTTCCATATTCTGCAATAGTCCTGCTCCAACCGGGGATTGTCCTTGGGTAAACTTCCACAGTGCATACAGGGATAATCGTCGGTTGGTGTCCCATTCCATTTGAAATGCCTAAATAGGCCTCTGCGAGTTGGCTTCGGCCCCTCGTACGCCTACCAAAGGACCGGGTCTCTAGGGACCCGAGAAAGTCAAAAACATGAAAATATAATTAGTATGCAAATAAGAATAAATAAACGAAATAATGTAGTATATAGTATATAATAATATAGTATATAAGTGGACCTAAGCAGCTGTTACTGTGGAGCAGGACCAGCATTTAGCCAAGCGTTTTCATCGAGGATATAATCTTCCACTTTATAATACGCTTGTCTATTATAGTGTGCGTTTTATGCATGTCTTAAATATCAACTGGTATTTTATTATAAAATTTAACACAGTACCCCATAAAAGAAGTGTTACATTTATAATCTATTAATAGGTACAAAATAGGTATAACATTTGAGTTATCCAACTTAGTACTTCCACAAAGTATATCGGATAACACCAACATCTTCAACCTGTATTGATAATGTATTCTGCGATTGTGAATATTTAGATAAAAGCCATAGTTAATTACTTTCCCTGAGGAGCTCGTGGCTAAATAATAACAGCCGCACGGGTCGATCTTGAAGGTTAAGCAACGCTTGCTAAGGTTGGTCTGTGGATAGGTGACCTTCTTAACATAACGAGTTTCCTCCGTGCCTCGGAAAGCACGTTAAGCCGTTGGTCCCGGCTGTCATTTGTAGATCTTTGGCAGTCGTTACGGATTGTCAGAAGCCAGTAAATCTGACTCCAGTCTTGCCAAGATGTACCGTGTTACCCAGTTAATGGGTTGTGGAGGCCTAGTAGGCAGCCGCTCCACGTAAAACACTGGTATTCAGCTGAATCCGGTTTGACTGGAAGCCGACACCAATGTAGTTGGGAAATGGTTAGGCAGATGATGATGATGAGTGGAACGCACAAAGTATTTTAAGTAATAAACTTTTATTAACTCAATTTCTTTATGAGCATAACATACATGTTGCAATTATATCAGAAACCTGGTTAACACCCATCAAACATATTAACATTAGAGGGTACAAAATAGAAAGACATGATATCGGAAATAAACACAATGGTGTAGCTATTTTAATTCGCAATAACATAAATTCCAGAAAAATAATTATATATTGTGATAGTTCTCCACAAAATATTTGTGTAAGAATTACTGTAAATAATACAGAAATAAGTATCGTAAGTTTCTATTGTACAACAAATTGCACTCCATCTTTAGATAAACATAAATTTGAATCTTTAATTAAATCTGTGCCTGAACCGATGATATTTGGAATGATATTTGGTGATTTCAATGCCCATCACACCTCATGGTGATGTAATTCTACAAATCCAAGAGGTAGGGATATTAAATTTTAGAGAATGTTGATGATAATAATTTGGTGTTAATGAATAATGGTGAAGTAACAACAGTCGGTTTTTTAGCATAGTTTCCCCATCATTAGCTCTTTCTTGTGATTGGTCTGTTCATTCTGATCCTCTTGGCAGCTATCACCTTCCTGTAACTATGAAAGTTTTTATCAATAACAGTAATATACAAAACACTAGTCATCATCATTATCATCTGCCTAACCTTTTCCCAACTACATTGGGGTCGGCTTCCAGTCAAACCGGATTCAGCTGAATACCAGTGTTTTACGTGGAGCTGCTGCCTACCAGACCTCCGCAACCCATTAACTGGGTAACACGGTATTTCTTGGCAAGACTGGAGTCAGATTTACTGACTTCTGAAAATCCGTAACGACTGCCAAAGATCTACAAATGACAGCCGGGATCAACGGCTTAACGTGCTTTCCGAGATACCGAGGAAACTCGGTATGCTAAAATGGTCACCCATCCATAGACCAACCTTGGCAAGCGTTGCTTAACCTTTAAGATCGACCCGTGCGGCTGTTATTATTTAGCCACGAGCTCCTCACCACCACGAGTTACTCTTATTCTAATATAGAAAAGACTAGTAACAACACAAATTTGCCCACCTATCCTAACTTTAAAATAGTGGATTGGAAGATGTAGATTTACAACCATCTACTTTTCAGGATAAACATGTTGCTCTATTGGAAAGTTATACAGAGTTTTGTCAAATTTTGCACTCTGCAATTAACAAGTCCCTTCCCTATCATAATACGCCAGTTTCTTCCTTGGCTGATTAATCTATTCGTAACTCTTATAGGAAGTCAGTAAAAGCCTCTCTTTCTTGGTGGAATAAAAAAGGGTTAGAAGCAGATCAAAAGTCTAAATCAGCTTATATAAATTTTAAAAACAATTCGTCCGATGAAACATTTATTGAGTTTAAAAGATTACAAAAAGAAATGAAAAAAATTATTTAGGAACTTGTACAAACTTTTACAGCCCTTAAAAAACTTACTTTGAAAACAGAAAGACCAAATAGTTGGGTTGAACCTTTAATCGATGTACGCCTCTGTCCCGAATCTGGAAATATATTGCGGAATAAAACATATTCTTGAAGCAATAATGATGTCAATTGGATTCAGGATTTTTCGGAAAAATTTACCGCAGTTTATGTTAAATTAAGTCAAATTTCCCCATTGCCAGCGTGTCAAACTCTGGAAAAACCTTTTTAGTAAAACCTTTTCGGTACAGGAATTGAAGGGCTGTTCATTCTAGAAAAGATAATGCTTTTGGATTGGATGGCATTCCATACATTATGATAAAAAAGCTTAGTGATAAGGGTTTGCACACTTTTCTCAAAATATTGAATAATTTGTGGTTGCACAATGATATAAACCTCATCCATGGAAGTCTGATTGTTGGGCACCCATTTTGAATCCAGATAAGTCTCGGTCTAATCCAGTTTCCTATCGTCCTGTTGCTCTAACATCCTGTGTTGGCAAAATTTTTGAACAATTAATAAAATAAAACAAAGATTAGAATTTTACATAGAACAAAACAATATTTTACCTGCTAATCAATTTGTTTTTCGTACGGGAACATCAGCTCGTGATAGTATTTGTCAGTTACAGCTTGATATCCAAAATAGTTTAAATAACAAGAATTGCATTCTTTGATATTGCTGGCGCCTTTAACAGTGTAAATATTGAAGTCCTTTGTTCTGAATTACTTCTTATTGGAATTCTTAACAGAAATTAAGGTTTATGTTGGATATAATGACTAATATTATAAAGAGAAAAGATTTGTTTGTTTGAATTGAATAGGCTCCGAAACTACTGGACCGACTTGAAAAATACTTTCACCATTAGAATCCTACATTATCCTTAATGAACATGGGCTATAGAATCTTTTCATAAAAGTTAGGGATCCGTATAAAAACTTCAATAATGAATTTTATTTTTTTCCTTATATTACGTACGCTGCGTAAACTATTGAAAAAAGAGCAAAGTGATGTAGGTACTAAAATTTTATAGAGGACATCAATATCCACAGAAAAGTCCGCGAGGGTATACTACTCTGTCAAGAAAGTACCGGGAAAAGATCAATAATACACAAAATGTCTGTTATTCATCCAAATTTATTTTATCACCTTCAAAGTATGCTCCTTTAGAAACGATACACTTGCGCCAACGAATAATCCATTCATCAAAACATTTTTAAACGCTGCTTCCGGAATTGAGTTCAGTTCTCGCCGCGAATTCTCCTTTATGTCTTCTATCGATTGAAAACGGGTGCCACGAAGTGGTAATTTGAGTTTAGGAAAAAGAAAAAAGTCAGCAGGAGCCATATCTGGTGAATATGGTGGTTGCTGGATGGTATTTGTTGAGTGTTTGGTTAAAAATTCGTTCACAATGAAAGCCTTGTGCGAAGGCGCATTGTCGTGGTGCAAAATCCAAGAATTTTCTTTCCACAAATCTGGCCTTTTTCGTCGAATTTGCTCTCTTAAACGCCGCATAACGCTCAAATAATATTCTTTATTTACCGTTAGACCTTCCGGTAAGAATTCAGAGTGCACAACACCGCGATAGTCAAAGAAAACAGTCAACATGACTTTGACTTTTGATCGACTTTGGCGTGATTTTTTCGGTTTCGGTTCAGTTGGAAGGCGCCACTCCGAAGCTTGTTGACTAGTTTGCATGTCAAACTCGTAAACCCACGTCTCGTCACCAGTAACAATGCGTTTCATGAATGTTGGGTCCGAACTGACTCCTTCTAGCATGTCCTCAGCGACTTTCATGCGATTGAGTTTTTGGGGAAAATTCAGATCTTTTGGGACTAGCCGAGCAGCAACATGTTTCATACCCAAATGATTAGTTAAAATGGTACGGATCGACTCGTGAGATACAGAAAGTTTGGCGGCTATCTCTCTCAGAGTTGAATGGGGATTTTCAGTCACTATTTCCTTCACTTTTGCGATGTTAACTTCAGTTGCAGACGTTGACGGCCTACCAGAGCGAGGCAAATCTTCCATCACATCTCGACCGCTTTTGAACGCTTTGAACCACTCATAAGCACGAGTTTTTGATAAAGTCGATTCACCGTAAGCCTTCTGTAACATTTTCAGTGACTCCGAACACGAAATTCCATTGGCGATGCAAAATTTAAGACAAACTCTTTGTTCGATATTTTTGTCCATTATGAAATTCGCAATACACACTATATATGATATTACTAAAACCAGCACTGTATTTAATATAAATAACAGATGCAACTCAAACTCCGCGCCAAAATGGAAAACAGTTGTGCCAATCTAACAACTACAAAAAAACAAAAATTTGAATTTGGAACCATAAACAAATCATCCATTCCCGATACTTTTTTGACTGAATGTAAATCTAACTATTATGGTTAAGTCGTAATAACCGTTTTTGTTCGAATTATTCGATCAAAACCCGGGTGGAATGGAATAGTGGTGATTTTGGTATTAATCCTTATCCATTTAAATGGTTTGGTAATTTAGTTTGGTTATGTGTAGGTACGTAAATTACCTACAATTTAAATTATGCAAATCGGACCTTTCGTTTAAAAGTTACGACGGTTATAAAAATACTCGATTGAGGCGGTTTAGAAACTCTGACACTAGGGTTTGTGATCGTTAGGCCTTACTACTTAGAGGGGGAGTCTATAAATAAGTAATTTACACGTTACCCTTTATAGAGACTTATGGAGATGAAGTTCGTCGAGTACCTACTAAATCCGCGCGAAGTCGCGGGCGAAATGCTTGTATAATTATAAATTACATGGGCCATGATTTGCTTCGGTAGGAGTTTGTCAAGGAGGAATTCTGTCTCCATAATTGTTCATTTTGTACATACGTTGTTTAAATTTGATTCTAGGTTCCAAAGTCAAAAATCTTCAATTTGCTGATGATTTAGTTGTGTATTTGTCTGGGAATACTGCCAAAGGTATGACACAGTGCCTTAATAAGACTTTAGAAGGATTGTGCACATACTTTTCTTATTTAAATCTAGATATAAATGCACTTGAATCGAAACTAGTAGTATTTGGTAGAACTGGCAATTTCAGTTCTTCTGTTTATTACCTACAATCAAGTTTCTGTACCAATTTTTATTTTTATTTTTTTTAGGTGTGACCTTCACTCATAATTTGGCTTGGAAAAAATATGTTGATTTGATAAGTTCTAGAGCTAAAAGAACTTTTAATGTTTTGAAGACATTGTGTAGAACCTCCTGGGGAACTGAATCAAAAATATTGTTGTTATTAAGTATATATAATCTTTGATCCGTAGTCATTTTGAATATGGTTTTCTCTGTTTTGCTGGTGATAGAAGGTTAGTATACATTCTTGATAAAATACAAAATAGAAGTTTGAGACTCATTACCGGGGCATTTAAGAGTAAGTAGGTACTCCAATCAATACAATGCAAGTTGAATGCAAACTTCCTCCATTAAGTATAAGATTCTCTTATTTGAAGGAAAGGTGTCTATTAAAACTTATGGTAAAAGTAATAATCACTTGTTTTCCTATTTGAAACAATAACGTACATCATCCATTTGTAACTTAATATACTTCAGGGCTTTCATCACTATGTCAATTTTCTTGAAACTATTCTATTCTTCCATGTTATCAGGGGGAATTTGACAGCAAATTTCCTGCAATTGACATAATAATTATGATCACTGATCATATTACTGATCACAATTTATCCACTAAAGAAGATGCATATAGTAAATTTTATGAATTTACTGATCATAGATTTGTGTATACTGATATTGATGGGTCTAAAACTGAGTCAGCAGTGTCATTTGCTATCTTTGATGAGATATTGAATTCTGGTACCAACTGGTCATAAAATAAACTCAAACACAAGTATATTCACAGCGGAGATTGTGGCTATATTTGCTGCCCTAAATCACATTCGAAATACAAATGATGGATGCTGTCATTGAGTAATAGTTAGTGACAGCATGAGTGTTCTTGAAAATATCAAAATTAATACGAGTAGGTTATTCAACCTATTATTTTTGAGATTTTGCTGACACAAACTATTTTGTATCATTAAAAAAAGAATCTTGGTTGCATTTGTCTTTTCATAACATTAAGGTTTTGTTCATGTGGGTCCCTTCGCATGTTGATGTGATGGGCAACGAAAGGGTTGATTTTTTAGCTGGTCGTCCTTAGGACCAACGCAGGTGGTGATCGATGTTGAGCCTACAGGGGAATTAGGAGTCAGGGTCACTGTCAGAGACGTTGCGTCTATCATACATTCATTGTCAAGTGGAAAATCACCTGGCCATGATGGCCTTCGGTATGCGGGCCCTCACTTATCGCGTGTTTTGGCTTTACTGTACAACCTTAGTTTGAGTCATGCGTATCTACCCCCGGATATGTTAAAAACAATTGTTGTGCCCATTGTTAAAAATAAAACTGGACTATTGACTGATAGGAATAACTATAGACCTATTTCACTGGCTACGGTTGTGTCTAAAGTACTCGTATTAGACAGCGTGCTCAATGCGCAATTAAATAAACACATTCAATTGCATGACAACCAGTTGGGGTTTCGACTTGGGTTGTCTACCGATAGTGCTATTTTGGGCTATAAGCACGCTGTGAAGAACACACGGCGTAGCACCGCGTTTACGCCTGTTTCCTCGATCTATCGATTGCTTTCAACCTGGTTTCTTACGACACTCTTTGGAAAAAGTTGCTAAATAATTAATGATGCTAAGCTACCACAAAATGCGACATATTATAGTATTGGCATATTTGAAACCTGAAGATATTCCAGCGGCCTTAAAGCTTATTCGGCGAGAAGTGATACCGAATGAGTCGAAACCAGTGGCAGACTGGTTAAGTAAGTACTACGTAAATGGAACATATATCAGTAAGAGATCATCGTCTTCTCCAAATAAACCAAAACTTACTTTAAAGAAGAAACTACCCCTATTCTCACCTAGTTTATGGCCTGTTTGGGACTGCTTTGTCACGGGTATACCCATCACGCAAAATGCAGTTTAAAGCTGGAATAACCGTTGGAATAGTCTACTTAACAGAAGGAAAATAAATATATACAAAACAATGAGAGAACTTGTAAAAGAGCAGAAAAACACAGAGTATGAAATAGAGAGGTTAGCTGGTCTGATGGCCAACCTCTTACGAATGTGTTCACGAACTTTAACTTTGAAGGATAATCGGTTGGTGGCCATCCTGATCTCTTGGGGGAGCGCATTCCAAAGAGAAATAGACTGAACGAAGACAGAAGAGTGAATAAAGTCAGTACGGTGAGAGGGACATTGAAGGAGACGGTTGTTTGATGAGCGTAGATTTAGATTGTGGCTGGCGCAAATGTATTGAAAGTGAGGGGCTAGATAACTGGGAGAGTTGGGAGAGACAAGAAATGAAAACAAGGTAGTTAGAGCCCATAACTCTCTGCGCTCGCGTATAGGCAACCACTTTAAAAGCAATCGATACGCAGAGACATGATCATATTTACGCAGATTGAAAACAAATCGAATGCAGTAATTCAGAAGACGGTCAAGTTTGTTGAGGAGATCTGCATTCAGGTCATAGTAGCACACATCGCCATAATCGATGATAGGAAAAATTAGGGTCTGCACAAGCATTGTCTTGGTGTTTGATGGTAAAAAGTTTTTTAAACGATACAGGGCCCGCAACGTTCCCGTAACCTTCTGGCTGACACTAGCGACTTGAGCACGCCAGTTTAAGGTACTATCAATACGCAAACCTAGATCCTTCACGTCAGTGCTAAATGGGACAATCGTACTGTCGAACAGGACATTTGGCAAAGCTGTTTCATCCACTTTAGCGATGCTTCGAGAACTCCCAATGATGATCGCCTGACACTTATCAGGGTTTACAGCAACACCAAATCTATCTGACCATGTTTATATGGCTATCAAGTCTCTGTTTAGGGGAAGGTTGCTATGAATGGACCACTTAACTTTACGACAAAATATCTTAAAAAATATAAGTGATAAAATGAAAGCAGTTTATTATTTTTATTTCGTAGGACCTTTATTTATAATAATCAAACGCACAAACAATTCGGGCTTACACTTTTTGGTATAATCGAAGAAAACTAAATCTTGGGCTGTTACCTTCTTTGGACCATGGGCACCTTCATTGAACCACCAGGTTGCCGTTAATGGACTTCGAGAAATTTGTTCTAGAGGTCCAATCAAGGTAACTTATTATAATTATCAATTATGATTAAATTATGGCATACGAGGAGAGACAAACAATACTCATACACTTACGACAAGCAAACAAACTATAGTTATATGCTACTTAGTTACTAATTAAATTTTACATTTGACACATTAAAAAAAAAAAAAACAAAAAAAATTGCAATGATTGGACCGGTCCAAAGGTGGAACTCTTGATGGCAACAAGGTACTCGTTAAGAAAAAAAAATCTAAAATATACATGGACATGATTAGACAAAATTGAATAATACTCATGGAATCACAATTAAATTATCTAATATTTCATACCAGTGCACACAAACAAATATGAATAGAATGATACTTACATCAAATTGTTCCGAGTCAATTAATAAGATTTTGACCGCCGCAAACACAACCACACGCATCACTCCTCGCCACGTGCAGCAGCGTCACTGAGGTTAGAGGGGGGTGCAACTGAGCCGTCACGGACTCGTTTCGACTAGTTTGGGTGTTGCAAGCTTGGTCAGTTTTGGAAATACCTTGGTGGTCCAATGAAAGAGCTAGTCCAATGATCGCAACTTTCCCCTAATTTGTTGATAGCGTCCGGTAGTTCGTCGACCCTCACTTGACAGTACAACTGCAGGTCATCTGCATATAGATGATACGCACATTGAAGTTCGGAAATTATTAGATTAATAAAAATAGAAAATAGAAGCGGAGAAAGAATGCCGCCTTGAGGAACGCGTTTCCAAATCACGCCAGCAAGATGAGGAATCCCCAACGCGAACCGACTGCTGACGTCCCTGAAGATAAGAGGTAAACCACTCCAGTGCTTCGGGAGAGACCATAACATAGGAGAGAATGGCTAAAAGGATGTCATATGAATAACGGTATTGAAGGCATTTGAGAAATCTACCAACACCAGTACAGTGAGTGACCTTGGTGTCTTCCAGTCCTGCCCTTATATCGCCAGTCACTTTAAGGAAAGCGGAAACAGTACTGTGCCCGGGCCTGAACCCAGATTGTAGAGGGCTTATTAGGGAGTTACAATGCGCAAAGTGCGAGAGCTGTTTGTGTACACAGGCCTCGAGCACTTTGGATAAGAATGGAAGTATAGAAATTAGGCGGAAGTGGGTTGGAAGAGTGGGATTGGAGACTTTCGGTAAAGGACGAACGTAGGCTTTACACCATAAGGACGGGAAAACTCCGGAGAAAAGGGAAAAATTGACAATGTGGGTGATGGCAGGTAAGAGGTGATCTAGAATGGTAATGATCCTGCCACGAGTGACATTATCACAGCCCACCGCTTTTGACTTTATGGACAGAATGATTTTTCTAATCTCTCCCGACTCAACTGGAACGAAACGAAAAGAATTAATTTGAGGACGCGTTAGACCAGAGATTAGAGACAGAGTAAGTTGTTTGGCTAGACGATCCATAGTAGGTACAGTAGAGAAATGACAGTTAAGAATAGCATTTGGAAGGTCTAAATGTCGCGTTTTGCCGATACCAAGAGTTCCTAGGAATTTCCAAATATCAGCAGAAGAAGAAGAAGAAATATTTTCGAGAATATGGCGGCGTTTAGCGTTGCGTATCATCTGGTTGCATCTATTCCTTGTAGTCTTATAATGTCCAGTTCTCGTCAGTACGATCCCTCTTATGTTTACGGAACGCACGGTCCCTGCGACGCATGGCCATCCGTATTCCTCTCGTCTTCCAGGGTGCAGGAGGACGTTTCAGTTTTATTTTTTTGATGGGAGCGTGGTTGTCTTAAAGGTGGATCACAATATCATTGAAGATCGTAACCTTATCAACTGAAGTGGCCTCAGTCATAAGCCCCCAGTCGACAACAGACGCATCCTTCTTGAGTCTTCTTTTTCTCCCCGGCCACTTGCCATCCGATTTTGAAGGCAGGGTCTTGGAAGAAAGGGCAGGCTTTTGTACTACTGGTGCTGGAATCTTCGCCGCTTGTGCCTGTGCAGCCGCTCCACCCTTTTTCTGCCTGGCCGGTGCCGAAGGAGTCGGCCCGGCTCCTCGGTTGGCCTGGTCTGACGACTTCGGGTTGGTAGCCACGGCTGCGTACGAGGCCACCTTCTTCTGGCCCGAGGCCTTCTGGCGAATACGATGCCCTCCAGGGTGGAGAACCGTTCCTGAAACCGCTCCTGAAAGGCAACCAGCTCTTGCTGGACCAGGTTTAGTTGTCCTTGTTACACAGGCACAGGCTGGCTTTGCCTGCGCTTGCCCCCCTTGAGGTACCTCCTTGGAGCGGTCTCCTCGGAGTCTGGCCAGGTCTGCTTGGAGCTTCTCGTTCTTCTTTTGGAGAAGCTTCGTGGCAGCCGCCAGACAGTTGACCTCCGCCCGCAGCTTGAACATGTCCGACGGAGGCCCGCAACGGTTGGCTTTGGGGATTTTTCGGGGCGAGGCCATTTCTCCGTTGGAGGTCAACCCCTGGTCGTCCTCCGGTATGGGCCGCTTACGGAGGAACTTAGAGTTCTCCGCTGCAGCCCCCACTCCCTCGTCTCTAGAGCTCGCCGAGCTGACGCCTGACGCATAATCAGAATCTGACCAAGCATCTCCTCGACGCTCAAGCGAGCCCTTTCTCAGTTTGGAAGGAGTCCACTCTGCGCTCACTCGACACCTTGTCGGGTGTTTTGAAATTAAAATTGATCAGTTCCTGTAAGGATACTGCTGATTGGGAGCCTCCTCGGCTCTTGTTGCCACTGGCAATCGGAAGACATCCGTTGCCCCCCCCCTCCCCCCCAGAATACGAGGAGCATGACGCCTCCATAGGATACGTGGCGGATTCTCCAGCTGCTGAACAGCTGGTACCGCCCTGGGGTAATGTTTTTTCGTCTGTCCTTTCCATGTCGTGCTCCTTTTGTGCGCCGGTGGAACCAAAAGGTTCCATTTGTGATACAACGGTGGGGCATTGGAATCTCAGGAGGTTAAAGAGTGTGGTCCCTATCTCCTCCCTTCTCTCTCCTCCTGTCTCCTTTCCTTCTTGCTTGCTCACTGCCCTCAGTCACGTCTGAAGACCAGACGCGTACCAGAGAACAGTGAGCAAGATTCCTTCCTATGAAACGTATTCCTATGAAAACCCGAGCACAGCAGCTCGGGTTATCGGACGGAGTACCCCTCTCGTGTCCCTCTTTGTCTGGTCTCTCACTTGAACCTTTCACATGAGTAACTCTACCGGCAGAGCTCCAAGATCATTGAGACACAAGCCCCACCACGACGGCAACGTGGGAACACCCTCGGTGGGGGGATGGCAGCCCTACGAGGGTATATTAAAATTAAGCTATCTGTTTATAGCTGACATCTCCATAGTTTTGCATAGAGGGGAAGTAGGCAACCCATATTTTTTTAAATTCCTTGTGGTATATTCTATCAGGTGATGCTCGAATTTCATAAATAACAAATGAGGGAAGTTGGTCAAAAAAAATTTATTATACATAATTGTTTTACATCATTGGCACGTGACTTAGCTAGGCAACCCATTTCCGAGGTATAAATGTTAATATTATCTAGCATATATTCTATATTATAATTAAATAAGATGTGAGGGTATATATTTCTTATAGGTACCGGATCTCCCACCATAAAAGCTTGATGGATCAAGCAATGCTTTATTTACACTGAACACACTACGCAAACAGGTGGAGGTATAATTACTTAAAATAATTTCATCACCGACTTACACCTTCACATGAATTGTCGCTCACACAAACATATTACGTTTTACCGATATTTTTATGCCACATGGTTAATTTCAAATTGACCTTCTACACGATCTATTTTGGTAGGAACACTTTTCGCCAGTCTCGACTTCTATTTTAAACAAGTGGAATAGCTTCCAGCTTCTTTTTTGATTATATTTTGTAACAGAACTAAAAATAATTTGATGTTTTTGTTTTATAACATGTTGTAGACAGTCGGCACTTTTCACATCAATTACTAAGACAAACAAAATACAATAATTCAAATAGGACAACACTTTGCTTTATGTTAATATCTCAAAAACCACAGTATTATTAGAAAGTTAAATACGATCGTCTTGAAGGCCATCAAACATTGTGCTACATTTCGATGTAATGAGCTTCGCGTGTACTCTTGCAGAAGTCCACATTTCACAGGTTTCCGCAAAACAGTGACACCTCGCAAAGTTCTGATCAGGTTACAAGTCATGTCCGGTGTCACCGCTATAGAGGGGCCCTTCACTTTCAGCGCGTCCTCCACAGTCGTATTTGTCACCGTCGTCGTCACTGAAGAGTTTCCAGTTCCGTTCACAGTCTGTTTCACTGTCACCACCGTGGTGTTCTTCACGTGTTGTTCGTCTTGTGATGCGGTCGTCATGTCCACCCAAATGAAACTCGACATCAGATTGCAGTCGATGCGCGTCTCCTCGTTCTCGCCGCTTCGTTTACTGATGCCCAGCTTGCATATCTCTCCCGAGGCGCTGCTGTACAGTCTGTGGGTTCTGTGACGATGATAGTGACTGTTGCGGCCCAAGTTGTACAGCGCTAGTCCAGTCAGCAAGTTGTCGAACCTGCTGCCAGAGGTTCGGTACTCGTACACGTAAACGGGTAGCTGACCTTGATACACAGGTTGATGGTTTATCTGTTGCGGCGGACTGTAGTGGTAGTGAAATACAGTTTTCGGGCTGTAATTATTTTGGAGCTTATCCTGAATGACCGGTACTGTGCGGGGGGCGTGCGTGGTGCTGTTGCTCCAGGGCACGAGTGTGGTGCGGTTGCTCCAGGGGACAAGAGTGGTGCGTTGTGTGGTGCTGAAAGCGTGTGTGGTGTTGGAAGCGTGTGTGGTGTTGGAAGCGTGTGTGGTGTTGGAAGCGTGTGTGGTGTTGAAGGCGTGTGTGGTGTTGGAAGCGTGTGTGGTGTTGGAAGCGTGTGTAGTGTTGGAAGCGTGTGTGGTGTTGGAAGCGTATGTGGGGAGGCGAGTGGTGTTGGAAGCGTGTGTGGGGAAGTGTGTAGTATTGGAAGCTTGTGTGGAGAGGTGTGTGATGTTGGAAGCGTGTGTGGTGCCTTGTGTGGTGTTGGAAGCGTGTGTGGTGCCTTGTGTGGTGTTGGAAGCGTGTGTGGGGAGGCTTGTGGTGTTGGAAGCGTGTGTGGGGAGGCGTGTGGTGTTGGAAGCGTGTGTGGGGAGGCGTGTGGTGTCAGAAGTGTGTGTGGGGAGGCGTGTGGTGTTGGAAGCGTGTGTCGGGGGGCGTGTGGTTTCGGAAGCGTGTGTGGGGAGGCGTGTGGTGTCGGAAGCGTGTGTGGGGAGGCGTGTGGTGTTGGAAGCGTGTGTGGTGAGGCGTGTGATGTTGGATGCGTGTGTGGGGGGATGTGTGGGGGGGAGTGTAGGACGTTGGGTGGGAGGGTGTGTAGGACGGTGGGTGGGGGGGTGTGTAGGACGGTGGGTGGGGGGGTGTGTAGGACGGTGGGTGGGGGGCTGTGTTGGACGGTGGGTGGGGGCTTGTGTAGGACGATGGGTGGGTGGGTGTGTAGGACGGTGGGTGGGACGGTGTGTAGGACGGTGGGTGGGACGGTGTGAGGTGTGCCTGATAGATGTACGATGGATTGTTTTGCTTGGACTTCCGAAGCAGTGTCCTAAGACAGCGCAAAGGAGAAACAACACTATTAAAAGTCTCATGCTATCGCCGCGAGAGACTGGCTGGGACTAAATTAGTGGACTCGATGCCTCTCCCGATACAAAATACTACATTAGACATGACGCAATCGTCGCGGCGTGCACGGCGGGAGCGGTAGCGACGGATCCACATATACATAGACAATTCCACGCGTTGTACGCTATCGGGACGTAATGGATTGTATTAGTTATTTATATCGTCGGATTTTTTCAAGGGAATACAAAAACAAGGATTATTACGATACTTTTAATCATAATAGGTAATTAGCAGAGCTTAAAATTATTCCATTACTGAATTAACATTATAAAATACCGTCGGTCAGTCGCGTCACCAGTGTAAGAGCATCTTTCACTTGTGCTATTATAGATAAGTTATACTAGACTCTGAACATGCATGTTACATCGAGCTACTATGGATTCGATAGCTCAGCATATCATTATCATCGTATTGTGTATAAACTATGATAGCTAAGCTATCAAATGCTACAAACTACGCGCTTTTAAATGGAAATATTGTATCAATATCTAATTATACATTATATTATAATTATGTATAAAGGAATACTCATTTGGCTGTGAAAGAGGCCCTTAATAACGAAATAATGATTTACAACAGAAACACATCATTGTGACTTATCGGATGAGAAACAATAAATTAAAGTGGAATTAACTAGTCACGGATAACAAGGTCTCTAGAAGAGTAAATACGTGTTTAGTTACAGGTATCTGGCTTCTTCAAATCGCATCAGAATTTCACTCATTTGGAGAAACATCGACGTAAGTGCCACTTTTTTTAATTTTACAGGAAAGTGATATCGAGTGCGTGATTTTGCGAATTGTAACTTGTACCGATAAAATAATTCATGTCAATTGTTATTCCTTTGTTATATTTAACAAATTTTTGGAATAAGAAATAAATTTATGTCGATGTTTCTGCAAATGAGCGAAACGCGTACTTGTTTGTATGATCTCGCGGTGGTCTGTACGCACATTTATTTTCGAAAAAAATTGTTGATAATTCACTCGATTATTTATAAAAATTCATTCAATGACATTGTTTGTGAGATTCTGGTGCATACAAACCCGCATAATAATAAGATTGGACCCTTTCCATTTTGACTAGTCCAAAGGCAAAAACTTATGACGAAACTGTGAAATAAATGTGAGTATGTGTTTGGTTGTCTGTTTATCAATCACGCCTCATTGGCTGAACAGTTTTAGAAGAAATCTGGCTCACGGCTAGACCATACCCTGGATCAGGACTTTATAGTATGTTCCATTGGGATAATTTGGGATTTACTAAGTGTGCCAAAACGCTGGCATAACCTGACCTAGTAAAAACTAAATTGACAGCTTGATAAGCTACTCGGTTGTTTATTTTTTACTGTGGCAATGCTCTAAAATGTAGCAAGATTGCCTTTGTGCAATAAAGATGAGTTTAAAAGGTTTTTATAGTAAACAGAGGTATCCACTAGACAACTTAGCTTCTAGCAAATAATTTATTTCTTTGTAAAACAACTATTTGAAACTCGACAAAGAAAGGCGGATTAACATTTCAGTAAAAAGACGACATCTATTTTACAGAAGCCCGAAAGGGAACTAAATACACGCGAAAAATTTCTAAATTGCAACTACAGTTTCTACCAATGGACTTTGCCAAAGCACATGAGTAACTTAACTGTATAATTTAAAGTACAAAATGTGGATTCAAAAATAATTTTCAGATTATGCAAAAATATTCTTTTTTTTTATCAACAACAAAGTCACCGCAAACAATGATTGCAGTGCATTTACCCCTTAACTCCTTACGTCGTACAGTTTTATGTACTTGTTGACCGTACCAATATTTTTTACATCTATTTTATACGACATAAGATCCAAATTTAATGAATTTAGAGCTCTTACATTTCCACACAGTAGGTTTCCAAATAAAACTTGTTCTTTTTTCAATTTTCGCTTAGATAAAACTATTTTTTTTTTAATTAATTTTAACTACCAACTATGTATTTCAGAATTTATATTGAGTGATCTAAGTCACCAAATTGTCCATATGAACTCGACACAGATTCGCGACAGTTCACGTGACACAATTAGAACAAATAGGTCACTTAAAAAAACATGGCGCGCTAAATGATAAATGTGTCTGGGTCCATGAAAACAATTTTATTAATACGGCGACAAAATTAATTGATCCAAACCTTAGTTTGATAACATTAGCATTCTCAACGTAACTATTTACATCAAAATTGCAGCCGCTAATCAGCAAACCGACTGGAACTAAAATTAAAATTGGTTACTGTCACGAAATATTTATATATCAGGCTGATCCAAAATAAATGATATATAATAGGTTCATATTTAACTCTCTGCCTGCGTCTGTGTTTCCAAAAGCTTACAACCCTAATCTCTTCAAAGTTAAGAGTGAACATGCTCCTTCTGGGTAAGCTCGCTCCATCGTGGACTCTTTGTCTGTCATTTTTTTCGTAAATAATATTAAATCTGAAGAGATTTTTGTATGTTTGAACGTGGTAATCTCTGGAACGACCAGCCACTATTTGTTTTTTTTTTTACATTTGATAGCCCAATTCTTGAGGAAGGCTGCAGGCCCTTACTTAACATCACGCTAGGGCCCATAGGCGCTGAGCAAAAAGAAAAATAATCGTTTATAATCATTACCTTTTGATCAGCCCAGTAGATATTGTGGGAACTAAGACGTAGAATTGTAAGCATCAATATTAAATAAAAATGTTGAACATGAAAGAGCTCATTAGGAAATAATGTCCGTATATTGTAACCGAAACTAGTAAGTGGTCCGGACGCAGTGGCGTAGCTCGTAGCTCGTAGCTCGTAGCTCGTAGCTCGTAGCTCGTAGCTCGTAGCGCGCTAGCCGTGGTTGACGTTGACGCCCGACTCCAGCTCCGACGCCGGCGTCTCCGGCTCCTCGTCGTTGTAAATATTCTCTGCCATCTGCCACACCTGCGAACCGATCAAGTCTTTACATAAGCTCGTCTAACCTTTACATTGTATAAAACAAAGTCGCCTTTTCCGTTTGTATGCTTATCCATACTAATACATAAAGCTGAAGAATTTTTTGTTTGCAAAAAAAAAACTTGGCCGATTTGAAAATTTATTTCAGTGTTAGATAGCCCATTTATCGAGGAAGGTTATACATAGGCTATATATCATCACGCTAAGACCAAAAGGAGCGGAGCAGACAAGTTGCGCGGGTCAACTAGTAATATTATAAAGGGGTAAAGTTTGTGAGTTTGTGAGGTTGTAGGTAATTTCTGGATCTACTAAACCGATTTTGAAAATTCTTTTACAAATAGAAAGCCACGTTATTTGTATGTGTCATCGTTTGCCTAGCCTTTTCCGAACTATATTGGGGTTGGCTTGCAGTCAAACCGGATTTAGCTGAATACCAGTGTTTGTGTCCCGAACAATACCGCCCAATGAAGTGGACACGGGTCAGCTAGTATCTTTTAAACTACGGCTCGGATTTGAATGCGGGTTTCATCAATATCTCCTGAGATTCCAATGCCCCACCGTTGTATCGCAAATGGAACCTTTTGGTTCCACCGGAGGACATAGAAGATATATAGTGTTTCACGTAGAAGGTTTCTGATTAAGTATTACGACCCGCCCCGGCTTCGCACGGGTGCAAATGTTTATTTAGCCCCCAAACTAACAAAGTGTACATCTAATTACCAGAATCAATAATATTGTGGTTCAGGCTGAAATAAAAAGTGCAATAGACAACCGTCAACGATGTCTGCTTTCAGGTGTTTACCAGTTCGGGTTCGGGACGTCTCTACCTTCGTTATAAATATTTGGTTGCGCGACTTACTTTAATTTTGAGATATCTCGTAAGATATTCATCCAAATTAAATATTTTGAGATATCTCCTAAGATATTCATCCAAATTAAATGCTGCGAACGGCAATTTTGCTCTAAATTAGACACTCACACAGATGAGTAACATATTTATTAAGATAAGCATTTCTACTGCAAATGAAGCAACATTTTATATCAAATTTGAATATCATAAAAATGGTTACTGTGGGTCAACCATAAGACATGCTATCGCGGACTTTTTCGCAGGTATTGATATGTTATCTAAAACTGTAGTACATTGTTTTGTTCTATCATAAATAGTTTTAGCAGAGCACGCGATGTACATATTTTTTTTATCCTTCGATCGTTCTCGATATATCAGCCAATTTACACAAAACCTTGACAAATTATATACCATTCTCGAGAACCACTATCTATTAAAAAACCAGGAACAAAATCCGTTGCGCAGTTTTAAAGATCTAAGCATACATATGGACAGACAGACGCGGGAAGCATACTTTAAGAGCTCCATTATTAAGTCATTAAACCTCATTATTAGTATTTTACGAGTCTCATTAAGAAGCCCATCTTTCAAGAAGTTAAAAAGAAAAGTAAATAAAAAAAAAACAAAAACAAAGCCTGTATTATTACACCATCCGAAAGGATAGCTAATAAGGATCAAATTTTGGGAAGTACAGACTTTTTTTTTTAATCCACCGTTTCGATACCTGGGTAGGAACAACAATTTATCAAAAAACCGGCTAATAGCGAGTCGGACTCGCATACGAAGGGTTCCGTACCATAAACCTTAGTTTTTATTATTTGTTGTTATAGCGGCAATAGATATACACAATCTGAAAATTTCAACTGTCTAACTATTACGGTTCTTGAGATACAGCCCGCTGACAGACAGACGGACGGACAGCAGAGGCTTAGTAATAGGTTTCCGTTGGACCCTTTGGGTACGGAACCCTAAAATCCAATAATGCAGTTTTACTTTTCATCAAAATCGGACTCTAGTGTTTTTCGATATTCCTCAATTTCGGATTTGGCCATGAAGGCATACTGCAATTCTGAAAATCTTTAGGGTCACCTGGTCCAACATTGAAACGATTGTACACAGTGAAACTTTGCAATATTTCTAAAACACGACGTTGGTAGATAGTGCTGGATAGCAAGTAAGGCCATGCTCAGGACCCCCAAGGGCACACGCCAAGTTTGCGAGCGCGCCGCGTGTTAGACGTTAGACGACGTCTCTAGTGACATATAACCAATATTGCTACAAAAAAAGTTTGAATTTTTCGTAACATTTGGATATTTTTTAGCAAATTATAGAAAATAATTTCGCATTGTTCATAATGACGATGCATTCTGTACAGTTCAAAGTGTCTTTTGACCTGAATCCGTATAAAAATAGTTAAGATTTTGTTGAAATTTTTCTATAGATTATAAAAAACTGGCCAAGTGCGAGTCGGACTCGCGTGCAAAGGTTCCGAACCCATTAAATTTTTTTACATACAGACTTCTTATAGGTTTTCATAATAATCTTTAAGTATACATTCAGTCAAAAAAGTATCGGGAATGGATGATTTGTTTATGGTTCCAAATTCAAATTTTTGTTTTTTTGTAGTTGTTAGATTGGCACAACTGTTTTTCATTTTAGCGCGGAGTTTGAGTTGCATCTGTTATTTATAATAAATACAGTGCTGGTTTTAGTAATATCATATATAGTGTGTATTGCGAATTTCATAATGGACAAAAATATCGAACAAAGAGTTTGTCTTAAATTTTGCATCGCCAATGGAATTTCGTGTTCGGAGTCACTGAAAATGTTACAGAAGGCTTACGGTGAATCGACTTTATCAAAAACTCGTGCTTTTTTTTTTATTTGTAATGGGCTTGCTCTTGACTCTAGTCTATGTCAGAGATGACAGAGACAAAGTCTACGATGGAGCGAGCCTACCCAGAAGGAGCCTGTTCACTCTAACTTTGAAGAGATTAGGGTTGTAAGCTTTCGGAAACACAGACGCTGGCAGAGAGTTCCACTCCTTTGCTGTGCGCATTATAAAAGACGTTTGAAAACGCTTAGTGCGAATTGGTGGAATAGCCACAAGGTAGGGATGGTAAGATGCAGTGCGTCTGGATGTCCGATGGTAGAAGGGGGCCGGTGGGATGAGGTCGTGGAGTTCTTGGGCACACTCACCGAAGTACAATCTGTAGAAGACCGACAAGCAGGCAACCTTACGGCGATGAGCCAAGCTATGTAGCTTGGCATCCACCAGTTTTACGTCGCCGATGAGCCTCTTAGCTCTGCGTTCCACCGAGTCAAGCGCGGCAAGCTGATACTTAGCTGAGCCATCCCAAAGGTGGCTACAATACTCCATGCAGGATCGGACTTGTGCTTTGTATAGTGTTAAAAGCTGTCCAGGCCTAAAGTATCGCTTCACCCTATTTAGGATGCCCAGCTTTTTGGCCGCAGTTTGGGCTTTGTACTCGATGGTGGCGCCGAAGTTGAGACTGGATGTCAACTCCATGCCTAGGAGCTCGAGCCGATCAGTCACAGGAACAGATGCACCCCGAAAAGTAGGAGCTTGGTCAAAACGACTCCTTTTTGCGGTAAAAAGACACGCCTGTGTTTTGGTGGCGTTAAAAGTGACCAAATTGTCATCACCCCATTGGGAGACAACGCTTAAGGTCAAATTTATCCGCTCTACCATGGCCTCTCTCAAGGAACAAACTTCAACCCCACTGGTTGTTGCGTTGGACAAGTATCTCTCTGAAACCGTACTGTCATCTGCGTACCCAACAAGACGGCCAGGCTGAAGTAGGTCATTGTTGTGCAGCAGGAAAAGAGTTGCAGAGAGAACAGACCCTTGAGGAACTCCGGCATCAATAGCCATGAGGTCAGAGGAGCAGCCGTCAACGACCACTCGGATCGACCGTTCACTCAGGAAGTCTGATATCCAGCTGCAAAAACCAGCTGGGATACCATAAGCAGGAAGCTTGCTGAGTAGACCTGCGTGCCAGACCCTGTTAAAAGCCTTCGAGATATCAAGCGACACGGCAAGTTCTTCGCCTTGTCTCTCAATGGCTTCGCCCCAGCAGTGCGCGAAAAGCCATATTGACGGTCACTGAGGAGATTGTTGTCTTCAAGGTAGGTCAGCAGCTTACTGTTCAGAACCCTTTCCATAACATTGCATAGGATGGAGGTAATGGCGATCGGACGGTAATGCGCAGGGTCAGCACGGTCTCCCTTTTTGGGCACCGGTTGCACATTCGCAAGCTTCCATGATCTCGACACCGTTCTTTTTTCAAGAGAGAGGCGGTACAGGCGTGTCATGAGTGCTTATGAGTGGTTCAAAGCGTTCAAAAGCGGTCGAGATGTGATGGAAGATTTGCCTCGCTCTGGTAGGCCGTCAACGTCTGCAACTGAAGTTAACATCGCAAAAGTGAAGGAAATAGTGACTGAAAATCCCCATTCAACTCTGAGAGAGATTGCCGCCGAACTTTCTGTATCTCACGAGTCGATCCGTACCATTTTAACTAATCATTTGGGTATGAAACATGTTGCTGCTCGGCTAGTCCCAAAAGATCTGAATTTTCTCCAAAAACTCAATCGCATGAAAGTCGCTGAGGACATGCTAGAACGAGTCAGTTCGGACCCAACATTCATGAAACGCATTGTTACTGGTGACGAGACGTGGGTTTACGAGTTTGACATGCAAACTAGTCAACAAGCTTCGGAGTGGCGCCTTCCAACTGAACCGAAAAAACCACGCCAAAGTCGATCAAAAGTCAAAGTCATGTTGACTGTTTTCTTTGACTATCGCGGTGTTGTGCACTCTGAATTCTTACCGGAAGGTCTAACGGTAAATAAAGAATATTATTTGAGCGTTATGCGGCGTTTAAGAGAGCAAATTCGACGAAAAAGGCCAGATTTGTGGAAAGAAAATTCTTGGATTTTGCACCACGACAATGCGCCTTCGCACAAGGCTATCATTGTGAACGAATTTTTAACCAAACACTCAACAAATACCATCCAGCAACCACCATATTCACCAGATATGGCTCCTGCTGACTTTTTTCTTTTTCCTAAACTCAAATTACCACTTCGTGGCACCCGTTTTCAATCGATAGAAGACATAAAGGAGAATTCGCGGCGAGAACTGAACTCAATTCCGGAAGCAGCGTTTAAAAAATGTTTGATGAATGGATTATTCGTTGGCGCAAGTGTATCGTTTCTAAAGGAGCATTCTTTGAAGGTGATAAAATAAATTTGGATGAATAACAGACATTTTGTGTATTATTGATCTTTTCCCGGTACTTTCTTGACAGAGTAGTATAACTATTATCTGCATTTTTCTCAAATAACTTCAAAACTGTGTATTTTAAAATTATGAAAAAATATAATTGTAACCCTCACAGCCAACCCTTTCATTCTACTGAAAAATAAAAAATTACGAACGCGTCCGTGTTTGGGTTACAAATGTATACTAAATTCAACAGAATCGGTCCAGTAGAACTGGAGAAAACTGGCTGTGACAGACGGATAGACAGACACCCGAGTGATCCTATAATAAGGGTTCCGTTTTTTACAGATGTTCGGAACCCTAAAAATGAACAAGCATGTTGTATATTTTACAGTTAAAACCCGTTTTCAGTTACAACGCGTTTTCTCTAAATGTGTAGTTGTCATTAAATGCCTTTGTTACAACTAGAATGAGTTGGGGAATGTGTGACAGAATTGCATAATTTGATTCCGCCAAGCCCGTTCCATCATCGGACCACAAGACGAACGGCGATGCGCCACCGGTACATAGTGGACATCCCACCCACACGAGACCCGAGTTAAAACTAGTATTAAAGAAACTTTTTGGGGATTGAAAAAGTTGGATATTGTTTATTAAAATATTTACTTAAGATTTGGGTGTGTCGAGGTTGGGGCGTAAACCTGTAGGACTGTCAACGAATATCTTGACGACATTCTGAGTATAAGGTACGCCACACTCTCGATCTTCACCACATTGGACACAAGAGACCTGTGAACGCCCTGTGAACCCTCCCGGAAACAGATTGCCGTATTTGAGAATAATCGTAACCTCACCTCTCTTCGGACTTCAGACAATCCTACGATTCTCCATCGTAACTTGATCAATTCCTCCTCAAGTTCTGTCAGTCACTATCAGTGTTACCAAGTCCAGTCGTCGGTGTTTGTAGGGGAGCCGGATCTACTCCGAGGATTCTTAGCACCCCTAGCCTCGCCGTGACCTTGACCGCTACCGGAGTCAAGGATAGACGGGATTGCCAGCCAGTCCCGCGGTCTCTATTTCGTAGTGTCTCTCATATTCGGGTGACTTGCTATAATCGCAACACTTGGCAGGCGGGTTGGCCATCCTAGTGTAACTGTTGCAATATACAGAGAATGCTGCTGCCCATTCTCTGGAGAGTCCCTTAGTCGCTTCTTACGACACCCACGGGAAGTGATGGGATGGTGCTATTCTTTTACGTCCGATACCATATAATCTCAAATCAGATGAGGTCTCTCGAACAATCAGAATAAAGCACAGTGAACTTTGACCTCGGCTGCACATTTTCATTTTATTTAACGACGGGGTGTGACTTAGATACGACAGGCTTTACAGAGACTCGGAATATAAAAATACCTGTACTAATAGTTTATTATTTTGCCCAAATAAATACTACTATCGCTTGTGCCATTACAAATCTCACAAGTATAACTTTATGGCTCATTTACATTAGGTTGTTTCAACCGATTTGGTTGCAGACTGTATTGGGTCACTGACTTGTGTAACATTATTACTTTGCTTTTAACCACAAAATATCAATTACAAACCTGCATAATGTTGTCCTCTGAGACAGAGCAGATGACCCAGGGCTCGTTAGGGTTCCATGAGAAGTCTGATATCTTGGCTGTGTGACCTCCGTGGATGAATAGCAGTTCTGGTGGGCCATCCTCTGCATCTTCAGCCGTCTGCTCCTCGCCTATCTTCGACAGATCCCACACATGCAGCCTGCAACAATATTTTTACTTATCAAATTTCAGTTTGGTAGGATCTTGTGGGGGTGTATTTTTCAGTAAGTCCGAGTTTGCAGCAATTTCGATTTGATTGACAAATCTGAAATTCTGAATGTTTCAGCTTCAACTGATGTATATATTATAATTCTTGCGCAAACTCATTTTAACCCGACAATGTAAGTGAAAAGAGCAGGCCTTTTATATATTTACTAGTGGGCCCGGCGCAACTTCATCTGCTCCGCACCTATTGTCTTAGCGTGATGTTATATAGCCTATTGTCAATTAAAAGAATTATTCGATTTTTTTTTTAAAGTAGTTCCTGAGATTAGCACGTTCGAGCAAATAAACAAACAAAAAAACTCTTCAGCTTTATATATTAGTATAGATTAGTTTGATCTCAAGTCGTTTTGTGTATTACCTCCTGTCCGTACCGCTGCTGGCGAGGATGGTCTCGTTGTGAGGCGACCACTGCACCTGGAAGATCTCGTCCTTGTGCGACTCGAACGAGTGCAGCTTCAGCTTCAGATTGCGGAGGTCCCATAGCGCCACCTACGGTACAGGGAGCGTGTTAGTGCTTGCACATAGAGAGGTACTGTCAGCTGGCAAGAACTACAACTTTATATATAATCTCAGTACCAAAATTCCTTGTATGCAGGTGCATATAAAACATCGCTGTTGAAAACAGTTTTATTCGTATACTAGTAACTTCGTTTGCGTCACAATTTTCATTACTGCTCCGCTCCTATTGGTCTTAGCGTGATGACATATAGCCTATAGCCTTCCTCGATAAATGGGCTATCTAACACTGAAAGAATTTTTCAAATCGGACCAGTAGTTCCTGAGATTAGCGCGTTCAAGTAAACAAACAAACAAACTCTTCAGCTTTATATATTAGTATAGATAATATATGCACTTAGAATATTTAATAACAACACCGTTAAACAAAAACAGTACCGTTTTATCAGCACTGCCTGTGGCTAGTATGAACTCAGAGTAAGGGTTGAAGCTGAGGCAGTTCACTTCAGCAGTGTGTGCATCCACTGTGTGAGATGGCTTTGACGTGTTGTTACATCTGGAATGAGAAATTACATAATCAATATATATATAGGGTGCATAATACATACATACATACATAATAACAGCCGCACGGGTCGATCTTCTAGGTTAAGCAACGCTTGCAAATGTTGGTCTGTGAATGGGTGACCATCTTAACATACCGAGTTTACTCCGTGCCTCGGAAAGACGTTAAGCTGTTGGTCCCTGCTCTCATTTGTAGGTCTTTGGCAGTCATTTTGAATAGTCAGAAGCCAGTAAATCTGATTCCAGTCTTGCCAAGATGAACCGTGTTACCCAGTTAATGGGTTGTGGAGGTCTGGTAGGCAGCCGCTCCACCTAAAACACTGGTATTCAGCTGAATCCGGTTCGACTGGAAGCCGACCCCAATGTAGTTGGGAAAAGGCTAGGCAGATGAGATGATGAGTGACCAACTCTAGATTGGACGTGAATTTTGATGAAAAGAAGATTATGTTAAAATTAGATAGGATTTACTTAATTTTGTATTAAATGGCTAATTTGACGAGTGAAATCTACACTCGCTAACGGCTTGATGTTCAAAAGCATCAACCATAGGTCGTTACGCGGTTGGATCAAAAACCTGAAAAATAAGATAATAGAAGGCAATACTTCTCGATACAACTCGCGGACATTTCTGTCTCTGGAATCTCAATCGGCGCCGCTCGCTCGACACCAGTTTGATACATAAAAAAGTTCAGGAAAGCGGCAATTGGAAGGATAACATTGGTAGTGGTGTAACAACATATTTTTTAAGAATTATTTTAACTATTAACCATTAAAATTTTTACATCTTTTAAACATGAAGAAATTTAATGGCGTGCGATTAGAGAGGCTAACTGCTGTAAACTGATAATTATTAAATAAGAACTCTCTTTACCTGGTATCCCAAATCATAAGTTTCTGGTCATCAGCGACAGAGCCGAAGAGTGACTCATGCAACAGATGCCACGCGACGTCCTCGACCACAGCGGTATGGCCCGTAAACACTGACTTGGCTTCGATGACGCGGCCCTCCTTTGGCGTCGCGTTGATGTCCCACAGGCAGATTGTGTGGTCATCACTGGTGAATAAACATTCATTTAGATTCTACTTGGAATTGGAACACGAGAAATATCGGTCTGAGTAGCCACAGCATTACATGCACTCAAGATCCGCGGGTCTAGGAAGGCCACTTTAGCAGAATCAGAAAAAGTGCTACCTGTCATGGTAATTTTTTTTCCAAACAATCTTGAACCTAATGCGCTAGCAATAAAAATGAAAATGAAATTTGACAGTTTATGCGTGTATAATATTATGATTCACCTAAAGTGGCCTTAGTAGCCCCCCGAACTCAATCCTTCGAAATTCAGTACATTCAAAGTCACATAAAACTTGTAACTGTAATTTTGGTTGGATGCCTCGCAGAACCGCAAAAAAAAACTACTTCATGATTCTTTATTGTAGACCTACAATAGTTACAGATAGCTATTTACTAGTGAGAGTGAAACAAGATATAATGCTATGTACAGACTAATGAATTTGCATTCTGCATTTGTTAATAATTGTGTTTCATTGCATGAAACATTGCACTAATATGGACAGTTGTTTTATCTTATGCTTCCTCAGTCTGTACGCAGCATTACTTCTCACATAATTTTTATGGCACACTACATTTCAGGTAGTAGCAACAAAATTATTGAAAAGAAGCTTCCTTAGCTAAAGTTAAAATAACAGATGAGAGAGACAGCACTAAACATCTTTTTGGATCACAATCATGATTTTGATTTGTCTTGTGTAAAACTCTCGATTCAGATAAGATAAGATAAGATAAGATAAGTCTTTATTTGCTTTAAACATGGTATAAAGTTGTTACAGTCAGGTATTAATCTTAGGTCCACATGTTTAGCTATACAGAATATGTATCAATTGCATGCAAAATATTATAATTTAATTATTGTTTAATGTCAAGAATTCAATACAATAATACAATAGTTGTCAAAATTATCCACGTAAATGTCCAAAATTTTATATTCTATTGTTAAAAAAATCTTTAATGTCATAAAACATATGTTCTTTCAGCCATTTCAATAATTTGTTTTTATAAGATTTAATATTACATATCAATTTTATTTCTTTTGGAATTTTATTATAAATGCGTATACACATGACCAGGAAACTTTTCGCATACTTGGCTGATTTAGGAGTATCTTGCAATACAAGTCTACATGGATCTCTATTCCGAGAGTTCATTTGATAGGCTTTTTTGAACAATCCCTTATTATTATAAACATAATTACAGATTTCATAAATGTAAAGTGATGGAAGTGGTAAAATACCTAGCTTTTTAAAGAACCCTTTACATGACTCGTCAGGACGGATACCACAAATTGCTCTGACGCATTTCTTTTGCGCAATAAATGCTCTGCGTCTATCCGTGCTATTACCCCAAAAAATGAGTCCGTACCGTAAGATGGATTCTATATAGGCGTGATAAGTTGTAATAGCGGTTTTTTTGTTTGTTACATTTTGTTTGTTTGTTACACAGAAGAACATAAACTGCTTAAACAACACAAACCTTGCTGACAGAAGATAGCCATTGAGGTTGGGGTTCCAGGATAAGCCGTAGCCTTCTTTTTGATGGCCTCGTAATCTGTGAACCAAGTATTTTTATCAACTGTAGAATATTATTTACACTGCATTCAATGTTTATACGATCAATATCAATTGCTCTCATGTTTGACCATTATATAATTATTCAATTTATCTTACAGAAATATAGTATGTATGTAGTTAATTAAGCTGAACTAATTCAGAACTTATACTTAAGAACATAATGTGGAGTACCTAATTAGCAATATCTATTCCATAACACTAGAATAGCTAGGATTTCGTTTTGAACAAGTTTTGGGTGGCTTGCTGCCAAGAATACAAAAGATAACAATGGCATATCACAATGAGCCATTTACAAGCCTCTACCTTTAGTAAAGGATGATTTTAAGAAATTTAGGGCGAATTTCACCATGTAAATGTTTAAAAGCTGTCAGTGTCTCCATTTTCTGTGGAATATTGACAACTGACAACTCTTGAACGCAGTTCAGATGTACCGATCGTAATCAGTTTGAATCGCTGAAAATGGCCCTGACTAAGAGTTGTCTGGTATACATACCTGAGATCAGGATGGCATTCACCAGAAGGTTCAGGTTTTGACGGATGCTTGGTGTAGTCGAAGACCAGCACATCAGAGGAAGGGGTCTTGGTGGCAATGACACAGGGGTTCTGCGGCATGTAGCGTGCCCTGTTCACCTCTCCTTCATGGTTGATCTTGATTTCAATGTCAATTTTACCTGACACTGAGCCAAAGCCACCAAATTCTGAAAATCAACAATATTTTACTTATAATAGTTTGCTAGTAAGCAAAAGGAGTATTTAAGGACCAGCTTTTGCCCGCAACTTTGTACATGCATATCTTTTCCTGTAGGAATTTCAGGATTTTCCTCTATTAGTGCTCACTTACACTCCCCAAGGATCCTAAAATCGAAAATATGAGCTTTCTTCAACCAGTAGTTTGTGCATTGTCTGTCAGTAACTGGAGAATTTTATTTATTAGGATTGTAGCAGATAACACAGGTTCTGCCCCTACCCCCTATTGGAAAAAGGTGTGGGTTTATCATGTATGTGTCTATGTAACTATTGTCATACAATAAGTCATTTAAAGGAATGTAGGAAAAGTTCAATGGCCTTTATTTTAAAGGTCATTGAACTATATATCTTTTTTAATTAAGGTAGTTTGAATAAAAAAGGTTTTTCCTGTTCTAAGTTAGACTACCTACATGTAACTAAGCAGTAAAAAAAATACACAACAACATGGGGGTAAAATATAGACTATGTTACTCAGTAAAGATAAAGCATTCTTATGGTAAAGGAATTTTTAAAAATGGTCAAGTAGTTTTTCAGTGAAATCGTAAAAAACTAAAAATCAAATCATTCCTCTCAATCCAATATAAGTATAGAAGTAGAAGAACTGCACGCAAAATACGCGCTTAGTCGTGGAGTTGCAAAAAACCAGCCCGATTTACATTACATACATACAGAAATAGAAGAAGTATGGACAAACTGTAGAGCAGAGGATAAGGATGCCTTGGCTAATTTATCAGAAAACTATGAACAGCTCAAATCACAATCTTCTAAATCTAATGTGCCTAAATACAAGAGATAAAGTTTCCAATACTTTAAAACATACTTATGTGGAAGTGATAAAACAGGCTCATAGTACATACCTCCTTTATCATTGTCATAGTGGCTAGCATCAAACTGTGCATCTTCATTGGGCAACTGCACACTGGCAATCAGCAGGTGGTTCTGCTCGTCTGATGTGTGTGTGCCCAAGATCAACCTATATGGAACAAAGATTCTATATTCACTTAGGTACACAAAGGTGGACTGGTAAATTTGAAAGCCTTTATTTTCTGAACATAACAATGACTATTGGAGTATCTCACTGTACAACTGGGTCAACTCCACAATACAAAATTACAAAAAAGAGAACAAAAGAAGTTGTTCAACTTTAGTTCTAAATATTTCTTGAGACAAATGCAACCGGAACTTGTGAGATGTAAGCAATGAAGATAACAAGGGTATTATTGACATGACTTTCCTCAAGATGATGTGTCAAGGAGCTTTATCAAGAATCAGCCATAAACAGAGCATTCAAAATATGAACAAGGTTACCGTACCTATGAACCGAGTAGTCCTTTCCTTCAGGCCGGGTCACGTCTGGAAGCCACTGGGCAGTCAGCGAGGGCCACTCCAGAGCGTGTGTCATCACCAAATCATACAAAAACGGAGTGTTCTTCTTCCATATTTTGTACTCCTCATTGATCACCCTCTCTTCAACCGCATCATCAAAGGTTTCTACAAACGATAGAAATTACAGATTCTCTACGGTCTTTTTTGATAACCAAAAAATCACTGGCTGTCAAGCTCAAGCGTCAGCAAAGAACAGCACCACCATAGGTTAAAACCTTGATTCTGAATACAATTACCTCCGTCACCTTTGTCAGCCATTATATTCAACAGACACTTCAATTAATTTAATGTAAATTGACGAATTTATCAGTAAAAAACCGACCGGCCCGTAAAGGCGCCAAACAAAAGTCCTTGGCGTTACTGGTAACAGACAACACACAAACTTCCGGTTGCCAAATTAATAGTGGTGCACAGGAATTACAACTCTTAGAATTTTACGGTTCATTGTTATTTTGTAAAATAACTAGGTATTCAATACAGGCTGCCCTTTTCTTGTTTTGTCTTTTTTGAAGTCTTCGAATTTGATTAATTTTAAAACCTATTATTTTAACATTAACCGGTTCTTCCAATATTCGATCGTGAAATCGTTCTTGTCTACGCTTCCTATGAACTTTAGAGGGAAAAACCGTGGTGTTTTTTTTATTCTAATTTGGTGTGAAATATGTAATTATGAAAGTTTTAGTCGTACTAAAATATTTTGAAGCGTCTTTGATTTCAAAATAATAATACCCATGCTGGCAATATTGGGAATGGAGAAAATAGAAATGTCATTTGTCAAAATTGTCAACATGGCTGATGCTGCAGCAGCTCGTCGTGAAGCTCGCAGAAAGAGAATATTAGAAAATTCTCACAATAGACTCCAACTTATAGCCGGGAAATGTGGCGGCGAGGGTTCTAGAGGTATTACAAATAATTCTATACTAGTGACATATCATAGAATACGTAAGAAAGGCTTTGCTTTTCACATTGTATCTTTTCCAGAATCTCCGGTCAGAAACATAATTCCTGATTCAATTCCGGAGATTTCGCATACTTCGGTAAATAGCAGTAGCAAGAATTCGCTCAACAATGGTATGATCATCCCTGAACAAGATTCTTTTGAGTTGTTATCATCACTCAATCATGACATCGCGTCAGGCGACGCAGAGGTACCCAGTGATTTGGCACCTTTTGCAACACCGGCACCAGAGCCAGAGCCAATACCATCCCCATGGGAGAAACTCTCTAATAACAAATACGACGTCGTTTTGTTATCACTTCTAATTCAATTACTGTACAGTTTGTCATTGGTCACTTTTGATGGTACTTACTTTTTCTTACCAGTACTCATTTATGCTATAACAAAGCTGATTTGGTTTCCATCACAAAGAAGTAATTCTAAATTTGCCAATGCATTGCAACTTTTGCATATTATGTCTTCTCATAGAGTGCAGAAACTTATTTACTTGACACAATGTATGGGTGTAATATCATGTGACATTTGTATATTTCTATTTACCACAATTTGCATACAATCACTAGTGATCATGTTGAAGGATGGTTTAATTACATAGTAATTACTTCATTTGCACCCAAGCTGAGGGCATTAAATTGACTGAGCAGTTTCCAACAATAGCTGGCTAGAATAAATTGGGGTAGTGTTCAAAATTCAACTCAAGTTTGGTAAAAAATCTCAATGTGTTGTGTACATTCTCGAAATGTTGAATTTTGAAGGTGCTCCATAATGTTCCATATTTTGATTGCTTGTGCCTTTATTCATAAGTGAGATGATGTGACATGTGTGCGTTTTAGTCACATATTGCCATTTTTTAGTTTTAAATTAGAATCAATTTTGTATATAGCAACACAAGCAGAAGTTTTAGTTATGTTCCTGATAATATTTTGTATGGTTATTGATCAATGCATTCATTTTCTATATAATATCTATGTAAGTAACAGAATATTTTACTACTCTCTTGCATTTAAATTGTGTTTATTTCTGTAAAACATTATAAAAGCAACAAATATTATAAATTAATAATACTTGAGGACATTAAAAATGTGAAGAATGTTCAATAGTATGCCAAATTAGTAAACTATTTTCACGCTTTATACTTGTAAAATATAGTATTTTGATAAAGGAATATAGTCCTTTGAATTGTAATGGCCTGTATAACCAATTTCAATGGCCTGGAATTGTGAGTATATTTTATAATCTTGAAATTTAATAAAATATCCAGTTGTTGAATAAATTATACTAACCAGTTTCATGTATGGCAGTCTGTGACTTTTAGACCCTTTTGTAGATATATTATTATTGTTTTTATTTAATATTATTAATTGATTTTGTTGAACTTTTAACCCTTCTCAATTCTAACACTGCCTTAATATTTTTAGACTTATTAGTCATGTATCAATTTGTTAACAAAAATATGAAAACTAAGTAACTAAATATATTTGGACTTAATTGTAATAAAAAATTGACCCCAGTATAAAATACAATACTAATGTCCCAAGAATGTAAAATTTATTAAAATCGTCAACATTATACTTTTAAAAATGGGTTTTATGGTAATGGAAAAGTAATTTTTTAACTTACAATTCAGAATTAAGCTGGTATTATGATAATACCAAAGATTTAAATGCAATTCTATTGATTTTTCCAAACTGCAACACCTGGATAAATTTATTGATAGCTTCCAACAGGGTGTGATTATAGGCCTTATGTGTAAATACAGTGCTGAACATAGGCCTGAGACAGTGTAATGTCTGAACACAGCAACTAGCCAGTCACTTTCAATAGGTAAAGTTTTAAAAAATGTCTTCCTCCTATTCATAATTCTGTTAAAATCACATATTTGTTAAGGCACTCGCCTGCATATGCAACATTATGCAAGCATAGATAATATAAAATAAAATAGTTGTTTCTTGGTGTTCATTTCTCGGTCTGACCTTGAACTAGACTAGATAACACTCTGCTTTAAAATATCTGTGAATAATTTAGTGTATCAGCTTAATTCAATTGTAAATAAAGGTCAAACAACTATAAATAAAATAATAGTTTATTTGAATTATATTTTGTAACATCTTTGAATTAAAAAATGGTTATTAATGGCATTTTCTTTCTGTCAGTGACTCCATAGGCGTCGAAAGAACGCTGAAATAAAAACCAAAACCAAATTTACCTGTATTTAATCATATTTTCATGAGGTGAGCGGATAATAATGATGCTGGTTGTTTTCACAAACATTCTAACTTGAGGAACATGTTTTTTTTTTTTTGTAATGGGTTTGCTCTTGACTCTAGTCTATGTCAGAGATGACGATGGAGCGAGCCTACCCAGAAGGAGCCTGTTCACTCTTAACTTTGAAGAGATTAGGGTTGTAAGCTTTTGAGAGTTCCACTCCTTTGCTGTGCGCATTGTAAAAAGAAAGAAAGAACGAAAGAAAAATGTTTGTTTAGTGCGAATTGGTGGAATAGCCACAAGGTAGGGATGGTAAGATGCAGTGTCTGGATGTCCAATTGTAGAAGGGGGCCGGTGGGATGAGGTCGTGGAGTTCTTGGGTACACTCACCGAAGTATACAAAACCCAACATTAAAATAAATGGTACGAAATAATGTTAAATGTGTGCTGTTACATACCAAGCATTTACCAATTGAATACAGTAAGATTCAGTAAAAATTAATTTACCGTAAGTTCATACATACCACACACTGTCTGCGCCGACCCATGATGAATTGACGACTCTCCTGTCAGTGAGGAAACGATTGCAACAAATAATAATAAAAAGCAATGATATAGTCATAAACTATATTCTAATATGAAAAACTATTACAACTGCAAAAAAAAAAACATTAAAACAAATGCATGAAGTGAAGTCAAGATCTACAAAACTAAACTTAACGACTAAAAAAGTTTTTAATACTACTGAAGATATTCTTATTCTTACTCTGGTTAGGCTGGTCACTTTGTACCGGTGCCTTAGCTGGAGTTGCTACATCACCCGTGCTCCAACGATCTGACTCTGGAGAAGAAATACTATGAGGAACTATGCTTTCTTTATTCGAATCTGGACTAGTGGAAGAATGCTTATCAATACTTTGTACAATAATTTCCTTATCGCTATTGTGAGGGAGAGAGTCAGCTGGTTCGTCGGAGCACCCGAGTTCCTATTGTTTCTTGGCGACTGTCTTTGGCTTCTTCTCTCTTACGGGTTTGCTGCGGACGAGATCCATGCGTCCTATTGAAATCATTTTCACTTCCCATGCTTCTAATTCTTTTCTGAAATTATAAGACAAGATGTTATAAACTTTAAGTATATTTATGAATGGACAGTAAAATTGAGTGTCACACTGGCATGGCCACCATCAGGGATATTAATTAATCTGTCACTGGTTCTAAAGTTAAAAGGGTTCATAGGTGGCCGATCTAGGAAGCGACTACTCCAGCTTGGCCAATTTGAATCTCAAAAGCAATGGCACCTAGCAAAGATCGGTTTTCTCCCAAATTTTGTCACTAATTAGTAGTAATTTTTCGTGTCAGTCTATCTGGCAGGCCACAACGAGATTTATCAACAAGTGATAGCTTTTCATAAAGACATACCTACGTACCTAAAGAAAATAAATAAGATATATTTTGTATTCCACACCACTAACACCGCGCCCGCGGGTCAACGTGAACAAGTACTTCGTCACTCATTGAAATAGTTATTTGGGTAGCGAATAACAAATAGGCCTGAACAGCTCTATGTCTATACTTGAGTTGGTAAAGCCCCCCCCCCTTAGACGAAAAAATAAAAGTTAATTTTCTTGGAGTTTCTATAACTGGAAACTAGAAATTGAGAATTAAAAATGTGTATCTCTGCATGAAGTGTTGTAAAAAAAACATTTTTTTTTATTTATTGGATAGGAAATATTATATCTAACCGTCTCAAATCCTAGGTATGCCATTGAGTCCAAAATAACTACCTCTTCCTTAAGCTACCTCTTTGGGAAAGACATGCTTGCAGAAGTGATATTTCGTTCTACAGAAACTTACCTGTATTTAGCCATTAGATCTGCAGCCTGTTTCTCAAACTTAGCTTTTTCAGTTTCAGTTAGTTTTGCCCAATCTTTCTTTACTTGTTCTTGATACTGCTTCAAGTCTTTGCCTTTGAATCCTTCCTTTCTAGATTGAGCGAAGAGGAAATATGATGACATTGGCTTTTTTGGACGTCCAAGCTCTTTGTATTCCTGAAAATATACAAATCAAAGGTTTTTATGACCATTGTCTATACATATAATAAAATCGTAGACCAACCGTGTCTGTACATTGAATATTTTTGTCGGTTTATCTGTTTGTCTGTGCGTTTGAGGGAGTATCACGCATAAACCACAGATTGGGTTACAAATCTAAGTACTTAAAAATATTAAGTGAAAGCCCGAGTAACATTTAGCGTTTATTTCATCAAAATCGACCCACAAAATCAAGATATTGAATTTTTATGTTAAGTAAGAAACTTCCTAATGTATTCTGATTAGTCATCATCAGTCAATAGTCGCCATCTATTGAAAAAAATAAATGCACGAAAGCATGTATAAACAGTAAGTTTTTAAAAATGTGCCGTGTGAAGTAGGTATCAATTACGGCGGTCTCAAATAGATACAGCATTTTTAAATGTAAAAAAAAAAACAAATATGCCTGACTTTGCATGATAAGAAGAAACTGCATCAAGCGCTAAAATAGGTAGTTTTCATAGTCTCCTGCAGATACTTGCAATGTCATCTATTGAGAATAACAGTAGTAAAAAATGTGTGAAACGAACACCAAAACATGTTGTTAAGTTATTTGTTAAACTCTTAATATTATCTAGCAAAAGAAAAGTGAACATGTTATTACGGTAAATTTATACTGTGATGTTATTATTATAATATCATTATTTTACTATCGTAATATGTGGGTTTCTAAGTTCAAACTCATTTTTGACAGTTCAACTACATTGTCGATAGATGGCGATGTACTGATGACGAGTTTTTCTGAATCGCGGTGTTAAGATTCTCCACAGGAATATCACCTCAGCTGCCTCAGCCCCATGATGACTGAAGACGATAAGTACTAAGGACGGCCAAGGGTAAGCTATGCTTGCCGAGGCTGGTCCATAGAGGAGAGTAATATTGATGGGTGACCATTTAATCATCCCGACAGTCCGAGCTTTCAGGTGCCTTGTAATATACCAGTCACACGGTTTGATCTTCAAGGTTGAGTTACACTTGCAGAGTTCGGTCTGAGGATAGGTGACCATTTTAACATCCACACTGGTCGATCGACACTCGAATATACAATACATGTGGATGGATGGAGAGGGAGAGGAAGGCCAAAGAAAAGATGGATGGATTGTGTGAGGAACAATATGAAAGAAATGGGAGTGAGTGATAGCATGATAGCTGATAAGACAAATGGAAGAAAAAAACGTGTTGCGCTGACCCCAAGTAACATGGGATAAGGGCAGGAAGATGATGATGATGGGTCGATCGACCCGTGTGACTGTTATTACTTGGCTACAAGCTCCTCATTCAATCAGTCTCCTCATTCAGTACTTACTTACTAAATATCTTTAAAAAAAATCGATTATTCATACACAATAAATAGATTCTATGAAACCGGTAAAACTGTAATCCTAATACATAAAATACGCTGTAAGAAGCACTAAGAGAGGATTCCTCTGTTACTGAGCCAGACAACGCACCGCTGAAACTACTGATCGTAGAAAGCTGAAATTTGGCATGTAGGTTTCTTAGCGAGTGAAGGCGAGCATTAACACGGGAAAAAACGGTATATGCGCGTACGAAGTGGCGGGCAAAAGCTAGTAATGAATATTTAATGGGAAATGGGGTTCATGTTTGACTACAGATTAAAATTAAGCTGGTAGCTTATTTTATAAAAGTGGGAAAATATACCCATTGGGGTCTAGGGGCTCAAAAATCTATACTTCTACTAATATTATGAAGAAGCTGAAGAGTTTGTTTGTTTGGTTGAACATACTAATCTCAGGAACTACTGGTTCGAATGGAAAATTATTTTAGTGTTGGATAGCCCATTTATTGAGGAAGGCTATAGGCTATATAACATCATGCTACAAATGTGACGCCGACGAAGGAAGTTGTTCAGGCCAGCCAGAATAAAATAAGATTACATGATCTTTTTCAGAATAAGTTATCATTTTAAGTCTTATACTTACAGCTTTCAATTTTCTCTTTTCCTTGGCCTCTGCCAGTTCAAGTTTCACCCTTTTGATGTCTTCCTTTTGTTTGTCTGTCAGTGAAGATTCATACATTGCCTTGATCTTCTTATAGTCTTCTAAATCTTTTTCATATTCCTTTCCCATTTGAGTTTTAGTCTACAAAGAAAAAATGAGTATAGAGGTTAGGGTTGTAATCTCCTTATTCATATCAGTCCTCTGTGGTCTAGTAAACACATTGGGGCATGATATTATTATTTATGCTGATTGCTTTATACTAAAGGCACAGTGAATAAAGGGAATACAAGCTTGATTTTTTTATTTGCTAGTTTTTAACTTACTTCTAAATCCAACTGTTGCCAGTGTTTAGATGTCCAAGATATGGCCTCTTTAGACGAAATGCCTGGGTTTTTGGCCAGGAGTGCTGGCCTCATCTGTGTCATGAACTTGAAGAATGGAGTCAGAGGTCGCTTTGGCTTGTCCAAGCCTAGCCTCTCCTCTGCAGACTTCTTCGTATAGCTGCATGCTTGTATTGGTGCCAGCCAGTTTGTTCTGTCAAAAAAAGTGAAAGGCTTTATCTCAAGTTCAATGATTTGTTGACTTGTGTTTTTGGTGTTCACATTTAGAGCATTGAACCTAACACATGCTAGAATAGTTCAACTTAATAGTTTTATTTAGAAACCTCAAAATAAAATTAAAATGTAAGATGGTCATAGGTTTCTAAAATAAACAATAACTGAGGCGTCATAACCTAAATCTTACCTCCCATGTAGAACACTTTTATAACTTCCTATGAAGTAATTACTCAATCGGCAAATCTGAGTAAAAGAGGACATTATAACAAATATTCGCTTAGTCGATATAACATAGAAATACGAAGGAACAACAGCACTTCTAAAATAAAGCTAGCTATTTCAGCTTGGTAACAAACTGTCATATGGATGAAAAAAAGGATCTGACGATTTTCCTTTTTTAAGCATAACTGAGTGAGACAGACATATCCAGCCCGCTTATATTAGGCAGTAGGTTATGCTAATTGCAGCACTGACTTTAAAGAACACAACTAACACAAGTTTGACATATGCTTATACAGAATTTATGAGAATGTTGTTAAATAAAATGAAAAAAAAAGTATAAAAGAAAGGCCATTGCAACGTTTATTGCAATAAAACTCCATAGGGCCAGATAACCCGAAAGAATAACTGTTTCATGAAATCTTGACATTTAGGATTATACCGACTTATTTTACTGATTTTAATGGTTATAATTCTGAAAATACCTACATAATTCTTACGCCCGCGAATCATACTTTAATCAACTTATAAACTAATACTAACTTGCAAATTGCAAAAAACGTAAGAAAATTTGAATTTCGCAGGCTACCCTGGCGCAACCACCTTAAAGCAAAAATGGAAAAATTACGTGTTCCCTATTATTCAATTCAATTTATTTATTTCAGATAGATTACAATCATAATAATTACCATTATAAACATGCAAAGATTAATTTATATAAAATATCACGAGACACAAACAAAACAAGGGAAACAAACAAACACACAACATTGGAAACATTGGATCAGTCCGCACGGGTAGTGCGGACTGATCCAATGTTTAGTATATGTGACTGTGTACTACTATGACACAATGTGTAGGTATATGTAACTTTGTCCAATGCTCCATGAAGTGGCAAACCACATCCATTCTCCCTACAAAAAAAACCGGTGAAGTGCAAGTCGGACTCGCACACGAAGGGTCCGTACCATAAACCTTAAGGTGGATGCTCCAGGGTAGCCCGCGAAATTCAAATATTTTTATGTTTTTTGCAATTTGCCGGTCAGTGTGAAGCTGTATGTGGACCAAATGCGATCTGCGACCGTAAGGCGTATTTATCTAAAGAATTATAACCATTTTAATCATCAATATAACCCTCTAAGTTCATGTAGTTCGAAAGAATGATTATTTCTGAAATATTCATTCTTTTCACACTGACCGGCAAATTGCAAAAAAACATAAAAATATTTGAATTTCGCGGGCTACCCTGTTTGTTGTTATAGCGGCATTAGAAATACACAATCTGTGAAAGTTTCAGCTGTCTACCTTTTACGGTTACCCTTTGGGTACGGAACCCAAAAAAGGTATTTTTCGGCCATCTTCGGAGCTAAGATACAGGTAATATTAGGTAAAATAATATAGTTTCGATGTTTAGCTCACATGTACAGCTTGACAAAAAGTCTAGAAACGGAACAAATTGGCCGTTAGCCACATTCTCAAAATAATGACACTATTTAGAATTTTAATTTCGGCCTTCAAACAGTAATTAAATTAATGAAACGTGACAAAACCTGAATAAAACCATTCCAAGTGCTGGCCGGGAAGTTATTTATAATGTTTACAGATGTTGTCTGCTGGAAAATGAGGCCCAAACTATTGTCTCGGACCTCGATAATGTTTTCAAAAGAACCGCTGATTTCTACCTACTCTTTTTTGCCAACCTGTATGGAGGGTGGTAGGTATAGTAAATTTGTATACAGGGTTACTTTTAATTTGACGTATATCCGTCGGGTGCTGATAGGGGGCCGAAATACAACAAATTGAACCCCCCATTGTGTATCCAAAATTCAATCGTTCTCGAGTTTTTTTTTTATTTTAAGGTTTTTTCGAGATTTAACCAAAATTTTACATTAAACCACAAATTAAAAGAAAACTGCATATGGAATGGGTATCATTAGAATATGATACTGTAGCTGGCACTTTATTAAGCTATGAACAGAATTAAAAGTACCTACCTACTTAGTTCAACAAAAATACTAATTAATAGGTATGCTTGATTAATATTTTCATTAGGTAGGTACACACTTCAAAAGATGTTGTCGCGTCCAAAAAATTGCTATGAACTTAATCGTCGTTAAAACCTTTAGTTATTTGTATAACTAAAATAGCTTGCCTATTCTGTTAGCTTTCCAAAACGGTATAAAAGTGACTTTAAAAGTAAGTACGTGATTCGTGGCATGGCATGTGTTTGAATCGGCGCGGGGAGAGAAAATCATCTGTGTGTTAGTGAAGGATCCTCACTAAAACATCCGATTTTTATGGCGAATTTATTCGTGATGTGGCCGGGGGTTAATTAATTCGTTAACGGTCACTATTGTTAATTCTTGTTTCTGTTTGTTATCTTTTATTATTTTACGATAAAATCTGAATTTCAAAATACTTATTAAAATGAATAAACTTAGCAATTTAGGATCTTCCATTTTTAATTTAAAGTACTTAAAATGAGTAAGCTCTAGTTTTATGTTGTGGTCATTATTAGGGTTCCTTACCCAAAGGGTAACCAACGGGAACTTATTACTAAGCCTCCGCTGTCCGTCCGTCCGTCCGTCCATCCACCCGTCCGACAGTCTGTCAGCGGGCTGTATCTCTAAAACTGTTATATAGGGTTATAATTTTCACAGATTGTGTACCTATTTGTATTGCCGCTACATCAACAAATAACTGCCCCCTTGGTTTAGGCGTTTGCCTTGTGAGTTGTGATCCCGGTGGTCGTGTGTTCGATTCCCACGGGAAGCATACTTTGTAAAGTTATTTCCAGTTTGGCTAGGACATTGCAGGCTTGAATCACCTCTGAATGTCTGATAAAAAGATGATTCCGTACTTCGGAAGGCACGTATAATCTGGTGGTTCCGACCGACAAATGGCGGTCGTCAACCAAATAAACCATGTCAGAGGCCATTGTTGCGGTTTAGAAACTCTGACAAAACGATAAGAAGAAGAAGATCAACAAATAAATGTATTTTTCCCGAATTCTACGGATTTTTCTCTTTTTTATGAGGCATCTCCTTTAGGTAAATATCGAAAAAACCTAAAAAATCTAATATCGGGGGTTCAATTTGTTGCATTTCGGCCCCCCTATCAGCACCTGACGAATACACGTCGAATTACAAGTAACCCTGTATAATTATAATCTCATGAGTTGTCATATTGTAATTTGAACTAAGAAGCCTCTCGTGTAAATTATCTTGTTTTTGATTCATAGACGGGTGTCATCAGGAAAATAAACTACAATGTGGAATAGGGAATATGCATGAAACACTTATGTATCATCTATACAGTTTATTTAAATATATATAAAAATATAATACCAACAGTGAAAATAAAATCGAATTACTCGAAAAACGAAGGAGATATAATTATTTTAAACAAATATGTCTGTCCCTCTCGCGAAAACGCTGTTTTCTATGGCAGCTGTATAGGCATCATAGACAATGACGTCAAAGTTTACATAGGACTTTTATTTCTAATTGTAATCTTTGAAGCTTTATAACTTCATCGCTGATGAAGGTAATTAACAAATAATTTCATGATTGTTTACTAGAGCTAATAAGTATTTCATTTTGCAAATAAAAAAATCGCATGCATATTCCCTATTATAATTAATCGTGTATAAGTAATTTGAGCGATCTAAGCCATAATATTCTGATATGAGTTCCCTCAGGTTATGAGCCCAGGGACGTTTTACGAAGATCAGATATTATGGCTATAGAAGGTAAAGTTGTACAACTTCGTGTGGCACCCGATCACATTTTTATGAAATATCTGAGAGAAGCCCTCGGCTCGGTCAAATATTTGCACCAAAATATAGGTACTAGAACTAGAGTAGACTTTTATTTTGAAAAACTTGTCGATTCAAGCCGATTCAAGTAAAAGCAGTCAGTATTTTTTTTTTAAGTTCGGAGTATTTAATTAATCTGTCCAGGGGGGCTACTCTCTAAGCCCAAAGTCCGTAGATTCGGGCTTAGTTGCGGGCGTATTCTACTCCGTATTACCTACGGACGAACGATTAGTCCCAAACACAAACTAAGAATGGGACATTTACCTTAGTAGGCCATACTTGCAGTGCGGTTCTGTAAACATGTGTGCTTTCACTTCAACATGTTTATGTGTGAAGTGATCACGAAGTGAGCTGTGAATCAAAGTAATCACCACCACCTGCGCGTCGACGCGGAAGAGGCCAACCACCGGCCAGGTTGGGACCTCGAGGTTCACCGGTCTCTGATAGGGTCCCCGCATTCGGTGAAAGTGTGCAGCGCATGCGTTGGAGCCAAGGTATTAATGAAAATGTCATGCCCTCATACTTTAGGGCTACAGAGGGGGAAACTAACCTGACTGCGTACCGTGGTCGGATGCTCACTCTGTTTCAGGTACTTGAGCCAGATGTCAACGTTTCAGGCCAACGATTATCAGATCAGGTGCGGGTCACCGAAACCGTATGTTGGATGACGCCGTACTTGATAGACTGCGTCTGGAGTCACGGAGCAGCCGCGTCTCACCTGCTTCGCCACTGGCCGCGGTGCAAATACAACCTAGTGCAAGTTTTTCACCGCGACCCGACCTCGTTGGTGAGGATGATGACGACGGGACTATATCCGTCAGTACCCAATGCAATGAGCGATTGAGGAGCGCTTTGGAGGATGCTTTCCGAGAATATCGCTCCACACCGCCTGAGCTTAGACCCCGTCTACCTCGTTTGCCCATGCATAATAAAAATAGGGCGCGTGTGTGTGCTCTAGTTTCGCAGCTAGCAAATTGTTTTGATAGCAGCCAAAACCTCGCCGATACTCACTCGATCTCGTCGAAGGAAGGTTAAAGCTTAGGTAAAGTGAGCACGAAGTGTGCTGTCAATTCATACAATCAAGATGGATGACAGCTCACGTCGTGATTCACTTCACCCTAGCCTTCACTTCGACATGTTTACAGAATCTGAATCGAAATTACAAGGCTGGCTTACTTATTCTAATAAGTATAATGAAGGCCGATTACAAGTTCTCACTTATAGTAAAAACGAACAAATGAAGAAAAAAAAAGTACACTAAAGGCACTGACACTACATATACATACATTCAAAAAGAGCTTATCTAAGATTCATACAACTCCTATATTAAGTTGAACATCAAACCATGGCATGGTCGGTTGCGTTGCGGTTGTAACCATAGATTATTATCCTTACTAATATTCTAAATGCGAGAGTAATTCTGTCTGTCTGTAAACTACTGAACCGATTTAAATGAAATTTGATACACAGATAGTCTAGAACGAACATAGGCTAATTTCCATCCTGGGAATATGTTCCTTGGGGACCACCTAGGCGATGCCGCTGGCAGAATCCAGTATTATAATGAACTATCATTATAATACTGAAAGTTGCAACTGTTGTTTTAAGGACAGTTATATAATTTAACTAGTTGACTCGCGCAACTTCGTCTGCGTCACAATTTTCATTACTGCTCCGCTCCTATTGGTCTTAGCGTGATGATATATAGCCTATAGCCTTCCTCAATAAATGGGCTATCTAACACTGAAAAAAAAATTTTCAGATCAGACCAGTAAATCCTGAGATTAGCGCGTTCAAGTAAACAAACAAACTCTTCAGCTTTATATATTAGTACTAGTTGACTCGCGCAACTACGTCTGCGTCACAATTTTCATTACTGCTCCGCTCCTATTAGTCTTAGCGTGATGTTATATAACCTATAGCCTTCCTTGATAAATGGGCTATCTAACAATGAAATAATTTTTCAAATCGGACCAGTAGTTCCTGAGATTAGCGCGTTCAAGTAAACAAACAAACAAACAAACTCTTCAGCTTTATATATTAGTATAGAAGTATAGATACGATTTGACAGCCACAATTAGATTTAGTTTGTTTAGCAGCGTATCATAAACAAATGTATAGAGTAGGGACCTGTAGTCTGTTCTTTCTTTAGTCTGATCCAATGCATTGCATCCGAGGATGAATACAGCAGAATCCGAGATGAGTATCAAATTCCTATAAATACTATGTAAGCTATGTCACTCAGGTGAAGCTCGATATCGAAAAGGTTATTTACAGAATAGACTAGCTGGGTAAAATCTCTTTCTTCTTTCCATTCCTCCCGATTTTGGGCAAGTATGGACCAATCCTGTCGTCAAGCTCATTTCCGCCATCCTCCACCAGGGTCTGCCGCGCTGTTGCTGGACAAGGAACGGGAACCACGTGGACATTGGAAGCCAGACAATTCAAATTAAAACAAGAATGTTTTTTTATAATATTTTATTGTTAATCTACTCGTTAGCCACTATCTTCTATTGCTTACAATAATATTACTTACATAAATAGAACTTATTTAGTATTCACAATCAAATATTTTCAGTCATTATTTACATTACTTATAAAATATTTTGGCAATAAGGAGGTGGGTTTTCTCGCTGTAGATTTCTTAAACTGTTGATTTTCGAACTGCAATAGATTATCCGGTACGTTAGTGCGGTGTAGGTACTATCAGAGAAATATTGACCTAGCCAATTTTAAAACAAAATCCTTTGCATAGATGACTAAGACTGATTTGATTGTCGAATGTTGAAAGAAATGGTTTGGGTTTTTTTTTGTGGATGTTTACAAATATAATAAAAAAGAGCCTAAAAACCCGTTAGGTTTGCTCACTACGTGTTGATGACGGTTGCTATTGGTCGATGAGAAACAAAGACGCTGCTATACCGGCCGGGCAGTGCAAGCAATAATTACACTTAAGGTGGCCAGGTCAATATTTCCCTGATAGTACTTATACCTACACCTCTACCCTTTCCAACCCCTTAAGGAAAGAGGCGTAATGTTATCATCAAGTAAATTATATTAATAAGTAAGGCACTGGGAGATACGAGGCTAATTAATTAACAGACATGTATTTGTTAATACTTCAAATTGTAATAAAAAAAGTAATTTCAGAAAGATTCTTAAACAACTGTGCGATTCTGTAAACATGTCGAAGGGAAGGCTTGGGTGAAGTATCACGAAGTGAAGCGAACTTCGTGGTAACTTCACCCAAGCCTTCACTTCGACATGTTTACAGAATTGACCTGTTGATTGAGCTTGATTTTACAAACCTTGGATATACAATGATTGAAATCCAGAAAGAAACAAGTGGCAGATAGTTTTAATTTTATAATCATCATCTGCCTAGCCTTTCCCCAACTATATTGAGTTCGGCTTCCAGTAACACCGGATTTAGCTGAATACCAGTATTTTACGTGGAGCTTCTGCCTACCAAACGTCCACAACCCATTAACTGGGTAACACGGTACTTCATGGCAAGACTGGAGTCAGATTTACTGGCTTCTGACTATCCGTAACGACTGCCAAAGATCTAAAAATGACAGCCGGGACCAACGGCTTAACGTGCTTTCCGAGGCACGAAGGAAACTCGGTATGTTAAGATGGTCACCCATCCACAGACCAACCTTGGTAAGCGTTGCTTAACCTTGAAGGTCGACCCGTACGGCTATAATTATCTAGCCACGAGCTCCTCGGTTTTAATTTAATAATAAGTACTTAAAAATAAAATGAGGACGTATATTAGTAATACTTATTTCTTAAATCTTTTCCATTCGTATTTACAATTCAGAGTAGGTAGATAGTGTGGCTACCTACCCCTAAACTTATTTACATTTTGTTAAGCATTAATTATTTACAAATAACAAAGTTAATCTAATTTCTGTTATAGGCAATTTTCTCGGATTCATTATCTCATATTTATAACTAAGTATAACAAATAATATAAAAGACAACCAATTGATTCAGGTACCTACATAGGTATTTTTGCGGTGATATATTGATCCCTATTAACCTTCGCATACCTAGGTATCCACAATAAGTAACAACGACCAAATGCGAGGCTTGACATTTTCGACACAGCAAATAACCAACCAACAGTCATTCTTCATTTATTATGCTTCATTCATAACACTATAAACATAGTAATTACAATTATAAATACTTAGCTATAATTAAACATCATTCTGACCTCAGTTAACTAATGGCACTTGAATATTAGTTCATTCATACCTAACCTGCCCATACACACATTTTACAAAAAATTAAATGCAGCAATGGAGGTTCTTCGCAAAATAGTCATTGAACCATCTTTGAAAAAAGTGAGCTTTTTATCTATGCTCGTCAGAGAATAGTTTCACCGGCTGAGTAATGGTAGTGTCTAGGCTTCCGATACGAGTGCGTCTGTGGAGGCCTGTACGTAGCATACTTGTGCGGATGTCTCGTCAGGGTGTGCGGGTGCGAGGCGTAGCAGTGCAGCGTCAGAGGAGTGGGCGGCGGCCCCGGCGGACACTTCGCCATCGGAGGCTTCCTCGGCCCAGCGATCCTCCTCCACAAAGCCTTCAAGCTTGGCGTCGCGATCCACACCGCGACCATGACACCGAGAATCTGTGTCGCAAATATTCGAAACAGGAACACCCAGAAAGCTGGTTTTGGATGTGATGAAGGTTCTATTGAAGGCACTGGGGCAGCGAGCCACTCGTCCCTCCATGCGTACTCGTACACCCACGTAGCAAGTATGCATGCTGAGGGCACGGCGTACAACGCCGCAAATGCTCCTAATCTCAGCACACTTTGGTCCTGATGGGGTTGAGGCGGTGAGTTCAGAAGCACAGATGGGGCTGGCACGGGCGCTGGACGACGAAGAACAGCGCGGAAGCCCGATGACAGGAACACAGAACCAAGCAGCAGACAGATCGCTTCGGGAACTATAACCAGCGCCAGTAAAGACTTACTGGATTGGTTACCCACGAAGCATGTCCCTGAAACAAATAGAAATAAAAACTTTAGCATACGACATCAGTGGTGTGGGAGGTTAAGCGGATACCGAATTCTTTTTCTCGAGTACTCTTTATAGATGTGAATAACATTCCAATTTCCACTAAAGCTGCTCTCAAAGCGAACACCTACACAAACATACGGCGAGAAAAAAGGCTTGCATTAATAAGGCGGTTAAAAGGGCCGATTTAAAATTGAAATACGAGCGTGCGAGGAGGAAAGGTGTCGTATTTAACGGCTCGAATAATGGTCGAGCATTTCTTTCGGCCGCCATAATGGAAGTGGAATGGAAATAATAAAAATAAAAGCACAATACTCGTGGCATGATTGAAACTGCAATATGCCTGAGAATCGGGCCGCGTGGCACTTCGCTCGCACTTCGCATAATGGCGATAAAAATAAATGTAAGAGAATTTTAAAATATATCCTCAGTCGAGATAAACAGATAGCGGTCTAACATAGGAAATCATATATCAGATAGACGCTCTCGCGGCTAAGGAGTGAAAGACCAATAAATTGTTTCGCAAATGAGAAACTTGTTGATAGATGCGCTTGTAGCAGCTCATCTATTCCAGCTACAGCATTTGAAATGGTCAAAGCAGGACTTTAAACTATACAGAAATGTTCATATCTCAAAAGAAAGTCCCTGAAAATTTATTAAAATGAATGAATACCATAAGGGACCGTAACGATGCCGCCATTAGCATGATATAATAAACCGTCCCGTTTTTACCGATCACGAATTTACTACAGCCGACATGTCGGACGGGGCCAAGTGATTTATGTCCAAAAGTTTATTTAACCAGCCAGTAAAATATTTTTATATAAATGTCCTCATAATTCAGCTTGATAAGTGATGATTGGCTCATTGTTCTCTTTCAATCGATAAAACGGTTCTCGGAATCCGTAAGAAGAGTTAAATAAAATGGAAATTAAGTTATGAAAAATGATGGTGTTTCTGACTATTTATGTTGTTAAAAGAAGAAGAAACTATTTGGTTTGATATATAGATTAACGAATAAGAACTAAATGTATATGGTGCATGTATAGGTCCTTTCAAGAGAGAAGAAAAGAACTTTTCCCTATCCTTGCTAGAGAGTGCCTAAGTAATTAATTTGTTGCTAAACTTATAAAAGATTAACTATTTACAGACTCCTAATTCACCAACTTCCCTAGACTATCTTCAAAGCTTCAGAAACGGCGGTTATCTTTGAGAGACCAGTAAATATCTATGTAGGTAAGCATATAATCTCGCAACTTTCAAAGAGGACAGTCTTTGTCGGTACCGCATCTTTGTATCACGCAAAACCACAAAGGCCGAGTTCTGATCCAAGTACGTTTATACCGACCACCCGATTACGATAAAATATCCTCCTTTTTACCAACATTATCATTGCGTCGCGGTGTTTTTGTGTAGTTCGCTTGTCCGTTATAATTAATCATCTCTAGCTTAAATGATAAGGAGATTTTTTGATAACTAATGTGTTCCACAGTTGCCGCTGTCGCTACAGATTTCTGATATCTAAAGCTACTGTTCCTGTGTCTGGTTTTTCAGTCTTTCAAGTTACCGCTACGACCGATTCTTTTATCTGTCATGCGAAGATGGTTCCAGCAAAGAGTAAACGTGAACTCCACGCTATGTAAGTATTACAATTCGGATGTAAAAGGCCGCCAGTAACGCGGTCTGATTGTAGAACCCCAAACAGCGGCACAACGTACGATTTGACGACAAATCTCGGGATTTACTGATACCGATACTGACGATACTGGTGTATCTTTACGTAATCCCGGTTCTAGGTCACCAGATAGGGCAAGCCGCGGTTTCTTTTCAAAGATTAAAGTAATATTTACCAGAATTTATGAGACTGCTTCCTGACTATGTCTTTCTAAACTGTCCCTTCGGTTGCTACAAACAGAAACGCTAAAGTGTTCTTATACTCGCCGCCTAATGTAGCTAATGAGTCGCGGCAATAAGTAGACAAGCCCTGCATTATTTATTGTCATACAGTAATCTCCACATATCCTCTAATGGCACAAACTGAGTCAGATTCTCGTTTAGCACACGAACAACATTACAATGAGCCGGTACCTCCATACAAACCACTCAATACCATTACAGCATGAATACGTGCTCCTGCGCACTCGAACCAGATTTAATCGCTTTGAAAAATGCCGCCGATCAAACAAGAAAGGACTATTAAAACAGGAACGTTTCTTGCATTTGTGTTGTTTCGCTACGGACGCGTATTAGGACTTATTGATTGATTCAGAAACGAACAATGGAGTCTGAGATTCATATTGTGTGTTGTTCCTGCCTGGCGGGTTTGGTTTGCATTTTTTAGGGCTTTCATATTTCATATTATTCAAGCTGTTTTTCTTATTTCACCAGAAAAATCATACAAAGTTATAAATGTAGCATGAATAATGCTATATTTTAAATGCTTTCAAATCTAGTTCGATCAATCAATGCTAGAGGATATGGAGTCCAATAAATAACTATACCGATATGGTGAATCACCTAGTGCAGCCTCCTTTGGAAGCGTTGAACTTCTAACGTGACCATTTAAAGATGACCAAGCAACGAGAAAAACAACCCGTGATCGACTGCCTATTCGATATGGTCAGGTTATACAGGATTTGGTATTGAGATTTGGTCAGACCGATAAGCTAGAACCAAGTTTTCCTGTCTGTACCTTTCCTGTGGAAAAAGTTTCCTAATTGCATTAATTACAATAGATATCGCATTCGTTAGCTTGACATTTGTTTTTCTGTTACATACAGCATTCATTATTCCGCCTTCTGCTGCGACAAACCTGCCTCATCTTTGGTCAACTATCTACTCGCTAACTGTGGAACCGGTCCCTAACTACCATAGTTGGTAGACCCAGTTACTGAGAAACTGAGAAACGAGGTGTTATAAAAACATATGACGTCCAATCATCATCTGCCTAGCCTTTTTCCAACTATATTGGGGTCGGCTTCCAGTCAAGTCGGATTTAGCTGAATACCAGTATTTTACATGGAGCGGCTGCCTACCAGACCTCCACAACCCATTAACTGGGTAACACGGTACTTCATGGCAAGACTGGAGTCAGATTTACTGGCTTCTGACTATCCGTAACGACTGCCATAGATCTACAAATGACAGCCGGGACCAACGGCTTAACGTGCTTTCCGAGGCACGGAGGAAACTCGTTATGTTAAGATGGTCACCCATCCAAAGACCAACCTCGGCATATGACGTCCAATGATGGTGTGTAAAAGTCTTCTGTGTATCGGAATAGTAAATCGTAAATTAAAGTTCTATAATAAACTTGTTCTTAATGAGGTGTCAAAAACGTTCGTTGTATCGAAAAAGATAAATGTCACCTTTTTGAGAAGCCCGATGCCTGCTAATGAGTTCTAGTGATGACTAATTGATTTGATATACACAAACAGGAGTTATGTCTCATTAATTAGTACGCGAACTGTCAATTACAATCAACATTGTTAAGGATGTCACTGACAGGAATAGGTTGTGACATTCCCGCAAGTTACTGACCTGCAATGTTGACTGTGGTTAATTATGTCAGTTGAATAGGAATAAAGTAGGAATTAAGTTTGTATAGTTCTTTTGAAAAGACAACAAATTAATAACGTTTTAGAGTCAAAACCGACGTCATACATAGGAGATCTTACATATTTTAATTCTATTGTCAACATTCAGTAACAAGTTTGGTTACGGAATACCCAAGGTACGTTTTCGGGGACCACAAAAGATAACTGAGAAGGAGATTTACTAGAAAAGTACTTCGGGAATATTGTCTAGCCGTTTTGCTTCGGACCAAACTCCAATTGCGAAATTGTTTACTCTTTATGGCCACATTCTGCTAACTATCTGTGGCCAAAGGTACTCAACAACTCGCACAACACAAAATCCGGGTCCCATTCGTCTCACAGAAAAGAGGTCTGGGCCCCAGCGTTGGGAACGTTGTAGCCTTGTAGGTTGATGAATATAAAATTCTTTCGTTACTGATTAGTGACTGACAGACAACGTACACCCGAAACTACTGGTCGTAGGTAGCTGAAATTTGGCATGTTGGTTCCTTGGGGAGTGTAGGAGAGCACTAAGAGAAGATTTTTTTTAGATACAAAGTTGCGGGCAAAATCTATTCTCTATAAGTATAAAAATGCCAATGGAGGATTTGAAGAAACTTACCGGTAAGTTCATCAGCATCAACATCTCTGGTGACGAGCACAGCGGCTGCCAGCGCTGCAGGGACGCCCCACGCTGCAAGCTGCAGGAGTGAGGAGTGGCGGTTGTTGCGCGCGCCAACTGCAGGCGTGGGGGGCCGCATCACGCTCGCTCGCCAGGCTCCTGCTACTACTACCCACCTGGAAATAGAGGAAAATTTTGGTTATGATTTTGTTATGAATGGAGCCACTGAGAATTGTACCTGAGAAGAGGGATCCAATCCGCACAAAGCCGTTGTTATTAATTACGGCTTAATACCTTTATCGGAGCAAATAGATGGCCTGTGTCTTGAATATGGGAACATTTCAGCTCTAGCTACGCTGATTACGCTGATGCCTCAGGTTTGTAAGATCATTCAGATGTCTAAGCTCATTGTGTAAGTTATATACCTAGGCCAATTTGTTTTGTTTATACAAGGTAAAATATTGCATCTCAGAAACGGTGGAGTAGCTACAAGAGGCAGTATTGCATGTTTTCACTGAAAATATCTCACGTTATCCATGATCACTTTAACTGGGGCAAAATATTTCATATCTAGCTATAAACTGATGGCCATCGCACTTGGCGCCAGTTCAGCATACTGGTCGACCCGAGTAGCTCGCCATTACCGGTGATCTAGATCTGACAAGTACCTACCAGTACGTGTGAATACGCTACTGCGACCCGTGCGCCTGCGCAGGCTTGGAGTTCACATGTCGTAACACTCGTAATGCACATGCATGATAAACAAGATGAGTAAAGACTGGTTGGCAAGGCTTTATGCCGTTAGTTGAACACGTTTAGGAACTGAGAGAAATAAGTTTTTTTTTGGTCAGGAATAACGTTCCCAATTTGAATTTATAAGTGATGTTTTAGGTAAAGTCATTAAGGAGGTTTGATAGCATACTAATTGTTAAATAAGTGGAACAGAACAGTGGCTTTCATTAAAAACAATAATTAAAACTTCCATAAAATGTAAAGTATTTTACTTTACATTTTATGGAAGTTTTAAGTCCTGAGCTAACTAAGTAAGATCAATGGTGGCTCGCCAAGTAATTAAGATAATTAAACAGTCAATGGGCAAGGTCCTACAAACAGCTGTAGTAAGCAGGTGTCTTCAGACGAAGGCCTAAGATAACAGTTAAATTACTATCAAGATTATAGGTGTTTAGTAGGTAGTGTAGGCACGATGACGAGACTGCTTGTAAAATATAGATCGTGTTAGATTATAGCTTATCAATATTTTGCGATATCGACTATCCTACTTTTTCGTGTTATTTTAGTTTATTTTACGATGTCAACAACTTAAACATGTGCTTGGTCTAGACTGCGCGTCTACTGGCGGATCGGATCGTTATATATTTGTAAGGCTATATAGGTATTTATATTGTTCTTGCAATCATCCCAAAACAATTCAGTTTTTAATTTGTGGTCGTATAGTCATTTTTAGAAAATTTAAATTGGCTCCGTTACACATTTTTTCTATAATAACAACGATGAAGCTTTTCAATAGTAGGTATCGTCTTTATTAGAACAAATAATCATTTTAATAGCGTGCGTAACTCTCGGAACAGCATCCTGAAAATGATTGTTGACAGACCCGACTGTCCCACCCAAAGAAATAATAAATAAGCTAGTAATTTAAGTACCTACTAATAATACTAATATAGCATATAAGCAGTTATGCTTATATGCTATAATTGCTTAATGAGTTAGTAACAAATTATGTTACTAACTCATTACTAACAACTTATGGGCATATTATGTTTGAAATAAAGATATATATATGTATTTTTTTTTTATAGCATGGAATATATCTGCAATACCTGGTACCTGGTAGTTTGGGCATCCCATTTAGGTGAATATAGCAATTTTCCACACCAGCACCTTTTTTTACGTGTTAGAGCAGATAGAAGTGCAATTACCTGCGTTATTAAGAAAATATTTGGAAAACAAGTTATTTTTGGTAAAACAATACACAAACCTGTTTGTTTTAAGCGTGACCAAATTGTAAATAACACAAATTATTCACACGAAGAGGGTAATTATAACCTGACACCAGTTTTGTTGAAAACCGTTACCATGCTCGAACTTTTTGCGAAGAATTCTTGAATCTGAGTTTGATTTACTCTGGTTATTAAAAAAGTAAGTAATCTGATCTATTCTGTATGCAGCAACAATGTATTTTTACACCACTTGCTGGGCCGCTGCGCTGATGTCAACAAAAAAGTGGTTGTAATCAAGATGACAGTGTAATTCGATGCCGCTGAGAGTTGAGACTCGTTATACTATCATAAAAAACTCTTTGTTTTCATATTTTTCTTCTCATAAATTTAAATTTTACGATCTCGGCCACTGATCTATAAGCCGTTAATTTCCGAACCCTGATTGCCGATGTTCCTATTTCTATTTTGACCTGTTGCAATGCTCTGGGATCTCATATTTCTCGAAGCCTCGTAAACGCTCTTGTTGGACTTCGCTCGAGTATTTATAGCCTTTGTCAACCCTTACTTAGCTCGTTAAAACATCTGACAGGTAAATCCTTCCCACTACGGCCGAGAAAGGTGTCGCCTTGTTTTGAACCGCCACCAGTCTACCAAGACCCGCTCCGTCCCGTCCTGCTCATTACCAGATAACTCACAAAGAAGGGACTCAAAGGGTTCTAAAAGACATTCTTAAGCTGGACGAAGATCTCTGCAGTGGCGTGTCACTGGCACTTGAACAAACAACGGGCCCTATTTGTACAGAACCGAAAGTGGCGATAGTCCAAACAGCGGTGTTTGTTCGCTTGCTCGTATGTTTGATCCGGCCTCCGCCGCCGGCACATGTTGGCTAACATTTTACTAATGTTTGTACGATTTGCATTGTGATAATTAGGCTCATTTCTTTCAAGTACTTACCGACCACACCACACAACGGTTTAAGAAGTTTAAGCGCTCATAAAAGTTTAATTTTAAGATCACACGGAATGCGTTGAAACTAAAGTTTATTACTTTTGAAGTAATCGAATTTGTAAATGTTATGACAGTCAATCAGTATCGCAATAAAACAAAAACCTTTTAGCATATTAGTACAAAGTACTTGGAGTGCGATTTATGGCTCAATAAAGCATCGGGATCTATCGCGAGCTTGACGTGGAGCGAGCGAGTCGCTTGTCTGCGGAGTGCGGCTGTGTGTCGTGCGGCGCAACCGCAAGGAAATGCAAATGTTATTACACCGAGGCGCGAACGGACGGACGCTTTTAAAAACATTTTTTATTTCTTTTTGTGTTTATGTGGCGTCGTGTCGTGGCTCAAGTGGCCATTAAACGATAACGCTATCTCCACAACGATTGGTTTCACGCCGTAAAGAAATATATTTATTTGACAAGAACGAGATGCGATGCAATATTTATAGGGTTATGATGTTCATGAATATGTATTGTGATGGAGTAATGAGCTGTGCCATGCTGCCACACTGTTATAGAGTCCGTAAAGTTGTTACGTCAATATTATTAACACGTATTTTACTGTTAATGCGAGTAAAATAATTACATTTTTTAATTGACACATTAATTGATTGATTTTCTGAAAATCACCTGGATATAAACTTAAGCAATTTATAGTGTTTTACAGGATGAATTTACGCTGCTGGTAACAAGCTTCGATAACAGTTTTATCCTTCCAAATAATTTGCACTTAGCTACGATTGCAACAAGTTCACTGAATAAGCTCACAGATTTTCCTAAAGCTCCCTCATAAGAGTCATCCTCTATACATAATTATGAAATTATAAACATATAAAAGCTTTTAGAATAGGTAACTAGTTTACAAGTATGGTATAACGTAGTAAGGACAACGGTCAAATAAAAATTAATTCTTAGCCTGCAAAGAATACACGTTCCTCCACAAAATCATTAGTAATGGGATATTTAATACTTTCGTTAATAACTTTCTGGGGTGTACACATACTGGCACGTTTACGAGGCCACACATGTGGCCATTACATTTGTATTCTTATTTCAAAATGTCGGGTAGTCGTAAATGTCGACATGACATATTATGTCGGTGTGGCCCAATGCCGAGCCCGAGACACCTCGGTTCTAAAGTGCACCTACGTCAAACAGCTAGGTATGATTGACGGACAGTGTTTAACTTATGCTTCAAAAAACTAAGACGGAGAGTCGGCTTCGTGTTTACTAAAATTAAATGGCGGTGAATATTTTCAGGTGGGGATGCGTCCGATGCGTCGTCAGTCGTGAGTCGTTAGAGAAAATAGGTCCAAATTCAATCTTTATTTAAATATGGACGCACATTTTGCACCATTCCCACAAGAACTCTCCAGTTATGACCAATAGAAGAGATCCCATTGGCTAAGCAATAAGCATTTTGAATGTAAGACGCCTGAATTCTTTGCTATACCTACTATCCCTGGGGCTGGGGACTTTTTTGGGGCTGCGGACTTTGTTCGAAAGAGGCACCGTAGCCCTGGATCGCAAAGGGCACTAGAAGGAACACGGATGAGTTTAGTCAGTAAGAGTCTGACACTCCCTCCTGCTTCATCCAGAGCGGGAGGAGTCATTTGATGATTACCCATCCTTAAAAAAATAAAAAGATACTTACTATCCCAACTTCCAAAGACCAAAATTTCGTCCCGTACACATTGGCTATAATTTTAAACCTCGATTTGTTTTCCAAACTGACTACATATTTTGATCCGGTATAGAATACGGAACAGTACTACAGTCTTAAGGAATCGTTTACATGTTTCTGTTTGTGACAGGCAAAACGGACTGACGAAAGCGGGGATTCGGGTAATATGCTGGACGGACTTACCCCCGGTCATGGTCCGCTGGACCTCACTACTATGTCAATAGATCTGTCAGTTTGAATGGTCAGTCATTAAACGGACATAGAATAGAAGGTTTAGTGTAAGTTTTTTAACGCATTCGATCGCGTTAACGTAAATGTTCGCTTATGTCAAATTGTTTTGGAAAAAAAAAGGTTTTCCGTTACAGTCACCAGACGGCGCTTATCCAGTTTCAATACAAATTGATGTTTACGCTAACGCGATCGAGAACGTTAAAAAACTCGCACTAAGGCCACAAGCCAAATGGAAGTGAAAAAAATAAAGAAGAAGAGTATTCTATCTATATAGGTACTCGTACAGTAGCTAGGTCCTTTCAGGCAAGCCCGCAGGCAAGTCCATCTCGTTAAGCTCGAGATTTCCCGCTGAAGCAATCGGCGCACAGGCATGGCAGAGCGCCGACGCTCGTCAACCCGCTCGTAACAATAAAACACAACACCCACACCACTATTTGGGTGAACGGACCCATTTATTGCCTTAGACGGGACGCTATTCTGCTACAATACCGTTTTCTGTCATTTCGATAGTATTAAAATAGTCTTTCCCTATTTTGACTTTAAATTACATTCTGTAAATGGACTCGCCCACGAGAGATACTTGTTCTGTAGCTAGATCACTTGGTAATAAAAGGCATCCGATATTTTGATCGAATTCTTGATTATACGAACTGGTTGGACAGTGAGTGATGTCATGTTAAATAGCTGAGCTAATATACGTTTATGATAAATCGCTTGTACCGCAAATCAGTTAGAACTATTTAACGCTAAACATAGGTATCTAAATCATCATTCTGTCCCTGTCAACTTTAAACAATTTATTGAAATAGATCGATGATTTAAATCCGTTCGGTGCAAGCCCCTAAGAATCAAAACTAAATTCGTATTTAGAAGCAGTGCGCTTACGCATGTTTCTTTAACAACATATGGACGTCCAGTCATACAGTTCCCTTAAGTAAAAGAACAACACAAGCTGGCTGCAGAATGTGACCGTCGATGATGCATGTTGTGCCGAAGGGACTCGGTTTATTTCGGGAGCTCGTAAAATCGATTATCCGTCGGATTCGAGCGCTCGACACTCGGGCGCTGCTCCTCGTCTGCGCGCGCGCACGAAACAGGATGCACTATTTCTGTTGCGCCTCTGACAGAGATATGTGTATGATATTAATGAGATTCAAATGTATTATGAGCCTATTTATAAGGATAAATACGAGCTGCTGACGTAAACATCGTTAGGTTCCTGAAGTTATGCAAGCGGTACTCCAAAACGGAAAGCTATTTCTGAAACTGCCCATTCTGCGGCTATGTGATATTTGTCCTAACTGTCTGAGAATGTGCATCGTTACTCCTTACATAGAATCCCTAACATTTAACGTTGACCGTATGTAGATACTGAATTTCAGACCAGGCTAATGGACTCTACATAAGGCCCCCATTCTAAGTTCCAGCATGTGAGAACCTTTGAACTCCATACTCAAGTGCCCAAAATGGCAAACAAGTTCACAGCAGGTGGCTAAATATGGCCGCGAGTTGAACGCACCACCATAACCATCTTGCAAGGTTTACTTGCGCCCTCGTTGCACGTATAACTGAGTGTCAGTGAAGGAGATTAATGACCTCCGAGAGGTCTAATTACACTGGTCGTATCATGATGTGGAATGGATATTCGATCAGTGTTGAGATCGCATATGATTGATGATTTTCGAAAGGAAAATAAATGATGGAACACTTTATACAACGTGCGGGGAATGCAAATAAGGCAATATTTATGTTACACAAGTTTAAGCTCTATTTTTCAGAGTTACAGGTTTTTTTTGCTTGCATTGTGGTAAATTGGCATGTAGTTAGCCGTTGCCAAATGGAATTAAATATGAATTGATTCCCCTGTCATGAATGGCAGGGGTGTAAAGCGTGTTAATTAGTGCGATTAATTAGGTTTAATTTGTTTCCCCCAGTTTATGCATTCATTAGGTACCTAATTATAACGCCAACGTATTTTATGAAAAGGTCAGATAAGTTCTAATTGCTCACACAAGCTAGTTATCATTATTTTGGTGAATAAAAGCTCTTATGCATTATATACATTAGATTTGGCATAGATTTACAGTTTATTTCTATATCCTGGACGTAGATCCTGTTATACTGCCTCTCACGTTATGACGATAATCACGCCATCTTCCCATAAAGGTAGGTACCTAGGCAGAAATAGTTCGAGTCTTCGAGTTTTTAAACGTTCTCGATCGCGTTTGCGTAAACGTCAATTTGTATTGAAACTGTATAAGCGCCGTCTGGTGACAATAACGGAAAAACTTTTTTTTTTTTTTTCAAAAAAAATTGACGTAAGCGAACGTTTACGTTAACGCGATCGAGTGCGTTAAAAAACTTACACAAAGCCCTCTGTGGCCTTAGTTCGAGTTTTTAAACGTTCTCGATCGCGTTAGCGTAAACGTCAATTAATATAGAAACTGAACGTCTACCATGAGCTTTATCAATCTATACTCGCTAGCGACTGTAGTTAAATTTAAATTCGAAACTTGTTTTTTAAAAGCTTTCATATATTATTTTTTAACTACCTACAGTCGCTAGCGAGCATAGATTGATAAAACTCATGGTAGACGTACTGAATAAGCGCAGTCTGGTGACAATAACAGAAAAACTAGTTTTCCATAAAATTTGACATAAGCGAACGTTTACGTTAACGCGTTCGAGTACGTTAAAAAGCTCGCACTAAGCCCTCAGAACGCCACTGTTGACTCCCGACAGCTTGCTAGATCATTGAAACACACTTATACAAGACTTACAAGCTGTTATTACCCATTTCCTTCTGTACAATTCATGGGATCTTATAAATATTGATTGATTGCTCGCGAACCAACATGGCGACCAGTCGCATGTCTTGTTAGGCAACAACCACATGACAGGTCTTTTATGGCCGTGTCGGTTAATTAAGTTTGTTTTACGATGGCAAATTGCAAGCACGCCCCACAAGAGAACGGGGGCATAATTACTTGTTAGTATAATGATGCCTGTTCTAGCAAGTCGAAATTACCTTGTTGATGTAAGCGGATATTGAGGTAGTTCGGGCGGTGTCAATTACAATTTGAGTGGGATGATGTTGGTACACTTTATACAGGCGCTCCACGGTGCAACCGTAACATGAAAATCGATTTGAAATTATTTTGGAAAATTTCAGGCTTATGCAGCCTACGGAAGATTTTATTTTTTTACTGAGGAATGGGCTTGCTCTTGGTCATAATTACGCCTGATGGAAAGCGATGGATGTGGTCTATGATGGAGCGAGCGTGCCCAAAAGATGCCTGTTTTGACTTTTGCTTTGCAGGCAGACTGGTTATATGCGGAAGAGAACATAGTCGCTGGCAGAGAGTTCCACACTTTGGCTGTGCGCATTATAAATGCGGATGCTAACGATAACTACTTTCAGAGGGTAGTTGGATAGAGGAACTGTAAAGCTCCTTTAACCAACAACCGTCTTATCGACTCCAGTCTAAGACTACCAGACGGGGTCTATTAAACAGCTTGTTTGTATTAAAAACCAGGCAACCATGTTCTTAACTATCTTGTACAAGGAACATTGCTGAAAAACCGTCGTAAAACTAAATTGCGGCTCTGCATCAACGATGCACTTTACCGTCAGCCGAGACCAAAGATACGGCAACAAAACTTGTCCGTGAGTTACGGACTCCTCGTATGTCTTGTCTTCTCGTGACAGCCCAATATTTACATAATGGGCACTGAGCACGGTTAACGAAACAGGCTTTGCGCATACAAAACACTCGTATTTACATTTTCTTTCTTTTACAAAGTTGCGGTGATTGGCGACCAGCACTTTATACTCTATGCACGGAATAGTAAGCGGGCTCGTTATGCCGTGCTAGCTTTTGTTTGAGGGAACTTTTTGGTTTAAACTTCTTGAGCTAAGACAAAGGCTGTATAGTATTTCAGAAGATGGAAAAAGCGGATAATAAAACGAATATACCTAAGTACAAAGGGAGTACAAGTCTATTAAACAAATGAGGTGGTATAAAACAAAGGTGTGATTGGCAATTTCTTGTGAAAATAATTGGACACACACGACTATCTACCGGTGAAAAAGCTGTTTATTATCCTGTGAATCCAATCAACTATACCAATAAACAATTACTTTTTCAATCATGTTTTACAGCAAATAATTAAAGTTTGCGATCACCAGGCTATAGCGGTCGGCGCTGAACAATATTCTTAACAAGCTATCAGCTTATAATTACCTGTGAGATTGATAGTACTACCTGCAATGAAGTGGACATGTGATCTCAGCTGTTCGATCATAAAATAGATAATTTTCTAACATGATACATGGATGTGTCAAGAAATACGTAATGACGCACCAGCTGAATAGAAAATTTCCAAGCTATTAGAGATTTTAAAAAAATAACTGGCCGCCATCACAATTTTCTTAACGGCCATTTTATTCGAAATAGACCGTCATAAAATCATGCGACACGACTTTTAAAACTTTCATTAGTGAATACGGCTTTCAAATGCCAATTAATTTTATATTCAAAGTTATTTTAATTTGTCATTTATTTGCCGACTTCAAACAAGCGGCCAAAATGTTGACAAATAAAGTCGTTGACAGCAGGATATCCGCTGTTAATCAGCTATCAAGGAAGCGAACATAATTACCGAATAACTAAATTAGAAAGAAACAAGAAGTGAGATGATTGATACGCCGAATAAATTATTTGTTTACGCAACCAAAGTCAAATTAAAGAACAATTTTGATGAATTGAATGAAACGTGGCAACATAATGGAAGCTTTTATGAAACAAAAACAATAAACATTTTATATTTCCATGCTTAATTTATTAGATTAACATTATTTACAGAACACAAAGCATTCAAATCGAGTTTTTTAACAACCAAATTGCTTAATTCCCTAAATAGCGTTCGGAAAGCAATTTCGATTCCAATCAAACGTTATTTAACGAGGGCCTTGTCAGGAGGCACTTCAGGTGCTTTTCGTAAATTCATCTATAATAACAAGAATAGGTACAAGATTTTAAGCTTTAAAGTTCCGAATTGAATGACAGACGATTCCTCTCGTCAGTGGATGACTGCGCTGGTTTTATTGTGGCATGGACGGGGATTTCAAAGAGCTTTTTAATGCCCTGAGCGTACACATCTCGTTCGAAACTATTACGGCATACTAAAGCCGATTACACGTGGGCTGTTAGCCTGCGCCTGCGCGTGCTGCTTTGAAATAGGTGTCCAAATAGAACTTATTTTAACTTTACTGTTCCGCCATTGGTTCGAGAACTTTCCAGGATGCTTAGAAGTCTCTTAACGAGTCTGGGAACACTTGTAGACGCGTATAGATATAGACTATAGCCATAGATCTATAGCTTATGCCCGAAGTCCCACATGACTAGTGTGTTTCTCTTAAAAAGACAACTTACTGGGATAAAATTAGTCTGTATCGGATAAAGGCAGCCTATAGTTTAACTAGAATGTGTCAAGATAAATAGAAAAACACAGAGAAATTCAAATCACCAAACTATCGCATTTGTAATATTAGTAGCTGGATAGATATCCTGGCTAATGCAGTAAAGTAGGACAGCCACATGACGCGAGCATTCGCACAGTAGGCCTCATTCATCACTGTTCTGAAACGTCATAAATAACAGCGAAGTGACTTTACATCGCCGACTATTTCGACAGATGCTCTTTACTAGCCTATACACTCCATTTATTATCACTTCAAATGTTCCTGAATCATCTATGACGAATGAAATCTTAAATTGTCTCACGTACCAAGTAATTCTGGGAGTGAAATAGGCCAGCAATACACGAGTTGATGTACAGTTGGGGAAATGGAACGTTTAGCCAATTAAATACCAATTTTAAGTGTGTTTGTTCAAGATACGAGTACAACTGTGATTCTTTATTGACTTTTGAGTCGCAGGTATGAAATAAGTATGCTATGGTTTTTCAAAATGTGCATACACAGTAAAAGTTTTGGTAATCATTTACTAATTGTGCACATAACTCAGGAGTGGGATTCGATGCTGGAGTATCATGTGTTCCTGGTGATCTTAAGTCAATTTTCAGTTTAGCTCAGTTTTGGGCCAGCGTGCCCCATCGTAGACCACTTATTGTAGACAGGCATACAACCAGGTTACAGGTGAGATTTTGGTAAAACGCACGCCCATTATGTTAAAAAAAACTGCTGAAAAATTAACTTCCCTCAGTGTACAGTCAAACCGTTGCGCCTACGCAGGTTTCTAAGCAGTCGTGTGCTCGCCGCTTAATTCCGCCGCATAGTTTTTCGGCACGGTGATTAACTCTTTGACTGATCGGTCCGTCGACACGATGTAATCTTCTAAATTGTTATAATGGCTGTTGTTCGTCTAACTCGGATGGGCCATGCTGGGCCACGCTGGGCCACGGTTTGTTGGCCATAACAAACATGTTCTGCCGCAATAAGCCAAAACGGCGCAACTGAGCAGAACACAAAAATATAACTAATTGTTCGCTGTTACCTAAAATTGTATTTTTCTATTTTTTAGATTGTGTACTGTATAATAAAGAATATTTACTAAAGATCTGAAATGTTGAACACTTCAAGGAAACTAGACCTTTTGACTGAACTAGTATTGAAATAACTCGAGAATTATATTTTTATCATCTGTATGTCAGCGGGCTGTATCTCAAGAACCGTAATAGGTAAACAGTTGAAATTTTCAGAGTGTGTATAGCCACCATAACAAAAAATAATAAAAATTAAATAAAATTAAGAATTAAAGAGGCATACAAGAAGAAGGCTATACAAGAAGAGTGTGCATTTTGGTTTGTGGTACAGAACCATTCATATGAGAGTCCGACTCGCACTTTGCCGGTTTTTTTTCTTTTAGCGGCAATGTTGTACGTGTTACATCCAACTAAACTTGGCATGTTTTGCTGTGGTAGGTATGTAAAACCGATGGAACTTTATGCAAGCGTTGACTTAGCTAATGAATATTAATTTCTTCGCAAGTCAATGCTTTGGGGACCAAAGCTATTGACTATTGTTGAAAGGTAAGCCGAATGTGTGCTTTTGCGCATAGGTCTACACTAGTCTACACCTAGTGTACATATAACTTAAGTTTCTGCTCGCGTGAAAAGTGTTTTATTCTCCCAAGAAACTTTCTACCGGGATAAAATAGTACATTGTTCACCGAGAGGAGAAAGTGACCGATTACCGTCGAGGGTGTCGTTTGAAATTGCTTTATACTACACCTACGAGGAAAATAAAAAACTAAATCTTTACTAATTGAAATTTATATTGAAATTGTTGCAGTTAGTGAAGCTTAATTTGAAAATGGCGCCAATGGCGTCTGCAATTTTCACATGTTCTTTTTTCAAATTGTTTGACACCATCCAACACACAGCTAGTGGCCAGTGTCATTTTGCGAACTTGGAGATAAAAACTCACTGTAAAAACTTTTTGGCTTTTGATATTTAGGTTACCAGCGCATAGTCTTACCCAAAATTAAAAAAGAAAAACCACGTAAGAAATGGATTTTCATACACTTTTCTCTCCCGCTCAGATGCGTTTTCTCGCCGCATATTTGTTCGATATGCAATGACGTACTTTCTACCGTAAATTTGATAAAGTATCAAGGTACTTTCCGAGTAGGTGTAGTATAAAGTATCCTATGCGTCCTGATTTAGGTTATAACAAATAATCTATCCGAGTACCAAAGTTCAACAAACACCGTTTAGCGGTTTAGACGTAACAGACATCTACATATTATAATAAAGTTTATCTATATACTAATCTATACTAATATATAAAGCTAAAGAGTTTGTTTGTTTGTTTGTTTGTTTACTTGAACGCGCTAATCTCAGGAACTACTGGTCCGATTTGAAAAATTATTTCAGTGTTAGATAGCCCATTTATCGAGGAAGGCTAAATATTATCACGCTAAGGACAATAGGAGCGGAGCAGTAATGAAAATTTTGTAGTAAAATTATGAATGCGTATGGATTTATGCCTATCACACCACATACTGTGGTATCACCGTATCATACCATGCACGTATAAAATAAAAAGCCATAACACTTCAAAATATAACTCGATAATAAGCCGGTCGCCTTTACAAGAGCATTTTTATGTGTCAAGCGAAATTTCGAAATAAGTGCGTGCAGTATAACTATAAAATCGGTTATAAGGTATAATAATCGATACAAATACGACGCTGGGCCGGAGAGGTATCGATTGAAGCTTCAACGAGGCAATCGTTCGAGTCGTTTTCTACAGAAATTCCACTTTTTTTCTCTTATTGCTGTCCGGGACGGCCCAGGAGCGTTGCCTTCGCTATAATAAACAAGATCGTTAGTGTAGCCATAGCTTTGAAACAGTTTTAAAGGATATTGTAATGTTATTAGATGCAGAAGCATCGGAATGGTGTGAATACTTTTGCACTTAGCTGTCGATATTATATTTAACTGTTGGTGCAGTTTTGTTTTATTATTTTTATTATGATATGATTCCGTCGATATGGGTCGTCAGAAGTAAGAAGATTTTAAACATATTACCCAGTTAAGTTTCCTCCAAAACCGGAAACCGACTAGACTCGAAACCGACCCCAACATAGTTGAAAAAAGGCTAGACAGATCGATTAGATGAGCTAAGCGATGAGCACGCAAGACAATTGAAAGACCCCAATAAGTTGACCCCAATCGGGGTCCTCGAGAGGTCCTGTACCTATACTCTCCAAACTCAGGATAAAGGCTTCCCTTTCCACCTTTCACTTTCCCCGGTCTTTAGCTATTTAGAGTCAATCTTTTCAGAAGGAGTTAAGCGATGTAGCGGCATCAAGAAAAACTAACGAACCGAAATTTGTTCGGAAACAAACAAAACCGCAAAGCCATTTATCCCACCAGCGAATTACTAACGAAACCCTGCATCGCATTGGTACATATACAACAGTCCGAAAATCGACTATCGGGCAGATGCCCACCAGACACATCAACCATCTGGTCGAAGGATCCTACCTTTTTATGGAGATTTGCGGGACTTTACGCCCTGTTCCGCATACCTCTATAGCTCATCCCACCATCTCTTGGTGTGTATTCTATTCTTAAAACTTACTGTTTAAATACTTAATTTATTAACCTGATCTAAATCTTCATAGTTACTAACATCCTTTTTGTTAAGCCTCACGCTCAATAAATTATAATGATTATGCAATAGCAATAAAAACTTATAACAAGACAAGCTACCAATTAAATCCTGTCAAACTAGTACAGGAAGCTCATTAAGAACTACACAAAAAAACTTCAATACATTACGAATAATATGTTTGTATGTTTGAGTATGTAATGTTTTAGTAGTACTTTGCCCGTGGTTTCGTTAGCGTGGTCTATCTCTCAGGAGACGTGTATTTTTTAGGATAAATAGTAGTCGATGGAACTTAGCAGTAGAGTAGCTTATTATCAGTTGAGTATTTTCAAATAGGATGGGTATTTTCAAGGATAACATCTAAATTTTACCCCTCTATAATAATACTAGTTGACCCGCGCAACTTCGTCTGCGTCACAATTTTCTTTACTGCTCCACTCCTATTGGTCTTAGCGTGATGATATATAGCTAGATAAATAGGCTATCTAACAATAAAGGATTTTTCAAATCGGACTAATAGTTCCTGAGATTAGCGCGTTCAAGTAAACAAACATACAAACAAACAAACTCTTCAGCTTTATATATTAAGTATAAGTATAAGATTAGCGATTTTGTGTATCTATGTAGGTAGTAGATTCACAAAATTCGCGCTGTATAAGATATATGTAGACTATTTACATTCCATCGTCTACAAAATCAGCTGACCAACTCAAAAGACCACAAAACAAAGTCGACAGACATTAAATGAATCAAGAATTCAAATTGATTGCACCTCGGAACTTACTCGGAGATAAATGTAAGGTGTTTTCTTTAGACGATTATCCTGAGTGCCGTGACGGTATGGTGTCAGTACACGAGCGAGATAGCGCTGTGTTAGACAGAGGCGGCGAGATGCGCAGGAGTCGGGTGTGAACGGGACACGCGCGGAACATACCGAGCGGCCGCGACTGTGATGCTCAAAGTTCGAAGGTTGTAGTTGAAGGATGGTTTTGGAATTTGTTTCTGGAGTTGTGATGGATGGACGTGTGTGTGTATGGATGGACGTGGTTCCTGTTATCTAGATTGTGGACTAGGTTAAAGGGAACAAAAAGAAATATTGTAATATTTTTTACATTGAAAGCTATGTCAAAAGACCAATTTTAAAGTAACAAAATTAATAACTAAATAGGAAAGAATCAATCGATTCGAACTTGTAAAGTAACTTAACAAAAAATAAAGTGAAAAAAATAAAAGTTTGAGAGCCTCAGTGAGGCTCGTGCTTTTCCTTCGCTTCTCGTTAAGAGCTTTTAACGAGCCGACCTTGCCGTAACGATTAGAAAGAGAGAGCAGCACCCACGCGCACCCAACACACGCGCTAGACAAGGACGGAAGTCGCACCAGTAACAATAAGCTTACTAACAAGACCGACTCACTCACTGAAAAATGTCGTAACCACCATAATTACACATTGAATTATGCAACCTATTTTTATTTGGTTAAGGTGTGATTTTAAATAAACAAACATCGCCACTTATGAGACAGGTACCGCGGCAACTAGTCTGACTAACGAGAATGACTCAGGCGCAGGTTTTTTGTCGTTTTTCCGATATAAACCTTTCAGTCAAACAGGAGGGTTTAAATTAGATTGGTGTGGAGGCTCGCTATGGGGTTTTCTCGTAAATGCCTTTTTGAAATTTATTTAAATTGGTTTTTCGTTGCGCAGAGCTAATCGTGGCTATAAAGTATGTTACAAGCGCATTTTTATGAGATGCTATCGTTTCATAATTATTAGCTAGCCGTCTTTGTGGGACATGTTATTATAGATATACACTAATCATGTTTTTTAGTAGATTCCTATTAGATAAATACGACTTAGGCAGGCAACCTCATTAGAATTTGGTCATTAGAATGTTAAATATTACAAGGAACTTGTTTTTTAACAGTTAAAGTAGAAAATTAATTATTTTACTTATGTGTGTCGTTTTTCCGGTCTCGCGTGAGGTCCTCCCTTACAAAAGACATCAACGCATTCAAAAGACATTCAAATTCGATAGCATTTATTTAGTGCGCACTTAGTTGCTTATAAACATACCTATGTATTTTTATTATTATTGTATTTTTTTATTTACAATAAATAAAAATATTTTACATAAAACAATTAGGTAAGTACCTAATTGCTTCGAGTTGTGGCATTATAACGTTAAAAATTCTAAATAAAGAGACGTAATCATGGGTTTCGATCTACTGTCAGTTAAAACTTAAAACAGCTTTAAAACTAAAACTAAATCCCACACAGTTTGTCTTAAAGCCGTTACAAACAGAATCCTTTTATCAGTTTATTTATCAAAGTGATTAAGTCAGGGCGGCCATTTTGAAAAAAGAAACTCAGGCACAAACGAGCTGTCAGTCAAAATTTGAAAAGCGAACATTAAAGTTTAACAGCACTTGAAAGGGCAAAGGTCTTTAAAAGAAAGGAATTTAAATAAATAAGAATGTAGGCACTGTTGCAAGAGATATTTTAAAATGCTATGAAGTGGTGGTTTAGATTAGATTTTTATTTAAATCGTTAAGCTATCATTTCAACTGTGTTATTTACTGTTACAGATGTATTTTATTTATAGAATATTTGCCCCATACTAGGAATTATGGATTGGGTAAATTTTTACAGCTATTCAAATATGCCCAAGTTAAGCTGCCATGTCAGAGGCCCTTGAGGCGGTTTTGAAACTCTGACACTAGGGTGTGTGGGGTAGAACTTAGACCTTACTGCCCATACGATAAGAAGAAGAAAAAGCTGCCAAGTACCTTGTTTACGATTGTTTTATTTGGAACTGGGTGCCTAAATAAATTGCAAACTGCTTACAGTTGATGACAAGAATTTCCAATCTCAGCAAGAATTTCGAAAAAGCTCGTTGAAGAACTTTTTCGCTCAACATCACCAAACCATCACACCAAAAATACCAATCTTTAAAACAAAAAAGTCACGAACTTTTTCTCCATACAGGTTTTCCAATCTCATTACGACCTCCGTTTCCCAACGACCAATTAGCTGGGGAACAAAAAAACGCCTTCTATTGCTGGGTAAACATCGTTGGTGTTTGTGGCGGCGCTAACCCGGCGAGCCGTCGATCGTGTCCAAACTTATTACGACACACCTCGTTGAGATACCACCAAACATGGTAGCGTAAAAAATGTACGGTCATATCGTTAATATGACGCTCGATAATTTGATTGGACGCTTGTTTGACATTTTTGTTTTTTTTTTTATACAATACAGAATTTTATTTGTTACTACGTAATATTAAAAAAATCAGACCAGGTATGTAAAAAAAAAAAATTGGTCTCGCTGGTTAAAGAACTCGATATATTTTTCATCAGTTAAAAATTATTCAGTCAGAAATATCAAATTTCAAAGGGCAATTGCGTGTTGGTTTGTGGCTATTTGTATTTTTCCACCACACTGTTAAAACAACCTTTGAAGTTTGATTTGAAAATATCTGTGTAATTGATCAAATATAATAGGTACATACATATTTCTTATAAAATATATTTGTTTTCTTTCAGCTTCTGCTGTGATCTTTTTGGCAAATGGAGATAAATCTATCTTAACCCGGCTCTAACCTCTTTGGTTACCCACGAAATTGCGTCTGCGCATATTAATACGTTTTCTGATCACTTCAGTCTTAGTCATCTGACAGGCTTGTGAAGTAGATACCGACTTCACAATGAAATACTTTGAAATTTTTCATTTCTGCTCTTTACCAAAGAAAACAGCAAAATAACAACAAAAACAGTCAACATCAAAGACATCTCAAAATATGCGATCAGCTTCCGAATCTCGCAATACTACGGAAAATTACCCAGTATCTAAAGTACAGCTCAAACTATTTGATATCGAATCTTTCGATACGACGTATAATCAGAAATCTATCTGATTATATAACCAAAAATACTCAAAAATACCATCAAAGCCAGCATATACACCTACCATAACATTTCGATATTCGATCGGCTTTCAAATCTTCCGATACGACAGAGAACATTACGAAATCCCATCCAAAAACACTTGTACTACGAAATCAGTTGACGAGAGTCAACAAGCAACATTTTAACACCCACGGGAGGAGGTACTTCCTCAGTACTGAAGCACGGAGGCCATGATTACTCCTTTGACGTGCCGATGCCGCCTCAGAGATGCAAAATAGAGTTCAAAACAGCCGCCCTGATGATTGTTATCGTTGTTTATCACTTTCCAACTACAACGAACTATTATAATGAGTATCGAGTCGATTTTAGTAGGTGTGCTTTTAATGGGCGAGTTAAGTATGTGAGTTTGTGTGGCAACACTGATAAATGGAGATGGGTATCTTAAGAGCGCATGTGGGAATAGGGAATATGCATGATTTTTTTTTAATTATTTAAACAGTTTATCTAAAAATAATATACTAACAGTGAAAATAGAAAAAAAAACATGATTGTTTACTAGAGCTGATAAAAAAAAAACGCATGCATATTCCCTATTGTTGCCAAGTTTGTTTGGGAAATTTTAGATTTAGTGCTAATAAAATAGTGGGATGCTTTTGGTCTGCTTTACGTCACAGTCGCACGAAAAACTCAACAATGATTCTAATGGCATTCTGAAATAAAATTCATGAATACTGATACAAAATATGTATCGCCAGCAAACATACACTAAACTGCAAACGCTATTAAGTTTGTAACAATTCGCATGAGATCGTCAACTCCTTCTTCTCAGTGCCTAAGTAAAGTAGTAAAAAATTGAATTTAGATGGGATTTATTTTATGTAAGTGTTTAAAATAATCTATTCACAGAATAACAATAATTATAAATTATATTTATTACAATTTTACGGTGTTTGCAATATCGATATATCATAAAGAGTCGTAGACAGCATTTTAACGCATTAATTTCCAAACATTCTTTTTTTCAAATGCAACAGTTGAGAAAATCAAGATCCGCTACAATTTATTAAAATGGTAATAAAGAAAATCTAAAACCCATAACACAAACACACATTAGTACTAAAACATGGCAAAAGCAATAGCAATTCCGAACAGTCGGACAGCGATACGATCAGACTGGTCAAGTACTCACTAGTCAGGCATTACACATGTCTGGACTTACATGCAGGGTTGCCATACGTGCGGAATTTACCGGATACGACCGTTAAAATAGTTCTCATTGTTGGTCGGAATGCGGAAGGAATTCTAAGCAATTCGGAATTTCAAAAAGGATCTTTAAAAAAATTTTAGTCTTTTTCTTAACATTCTCAATCATTTTTATGCAAAAATATTCAATGTGCAGACACGGAAAGTCTATGATTTTATTATATTATTGATTTACTACAAAAGTAAACCCATTTTTTTTGCTCTGGTAGCCCTACTTACATGGGCCACGAATGGCCACGATTTATAACGAGAAGACTAGGCATGTACACACCCTACACACCCTGTCTCAAGTAATTACAGACTAGCATCGGTATAAAATTATCGTTAACACAAATGTACAATAGCAATAGGTAATGTTCTGGGATAAAAAGACGGGATTCCAATTTGTTGATAATGCTGCAAGTTTTTAAAGTTTTAGATTTACTATTGATAGGCCAGTGTTTTACTATAATGTCACAGGTGAATATGCGATCAGCTATGTTAGGTACCAAAAACAGAGTATCCGGAAAAAAAATTGTCGTTTCATTTCTTTAAGTTCAGGTAGATAAATAATAGCTTTGTTTCTGTATTAAATAATGATTATTTTAGGACTAGAAGACACCTACAACTTGCTAGATACGGGTATTAGAGACAAAGTTGAAATACCTTCGTGACTGACATTTCACCAGAGTCATTAAAACTAAGACAGTTGGCAGTAGGATTATATGTCTACTTATAAGTCTCGCATTGGCAATGTGCTAGACAAAATAAAAGTACTAGGCTTACAGTTTATAGAAGAGCTCTAAGTTCGGACAAACTCTGACTTGAATTCATTATTCGACTTTATTTTAATTTCGACTTTAGCTTTGTGTATTTTAATTGGGTTTTAGCGAGCACTTTTATTAAAAGCGCTGTAAAAAGTCTGAGTTACAATGGATTTTGATAATTGTCTCGAATTCAAAAATAGAGTCCATCATCATCATATCAGTAAATTGCTGTCCACTGCTGAACGTAAGCCAACCATCCCGTTCTTGAGCAGACCACAGCCATCCGCTGCCAGCCACCTTCTTCAAATTGCTGTCCACTGCTGAACGTAAGCCAACCATCCCGTTCTTGAGCAGACCACAGCCATCCGCTGCCAGCCACCTTCTTCAAATTGCTGTCCACTGCTGAACGTAAGCCAACCATCCCGTTCTTGAGCAGACCACAGCCATCCGCTGCCAGCCACCTTCTTCAAATTGCTGTCCACTGCTGAACGTAAGCCAACCATCCCGTTCTTGAGCAGACCACAGCCATCCGCTGCCAGCCACCTTCTTCAAATTGCTGTCCACTGCTGAACGTAAGCCAACCATCCCGTTCTTGAGCAGACCACAGCCATCCGCTGCCAGCCACCTTCTTCAAATTGCTGTCCACTGCTGAACGTAAGCCAACCATCCCGTTCTTGAGCAGACCACAGCCATCCGCTGCCAGCCACCTTCTTCAAATTGCTGTCCACTGCTGAACGTAAGCCAACCATCCCGTTCTTGAGCAGACCACAGCCATCCGCTGCCAGCCACCTTCTTCAAATTGCTGTCCACTGCTGAACGTAAGCCAACCATCCCGTTCTTGAGCAGACCACAGCCATCCGCTGCCAGCCACCTTCTTCAAATCAAATCATCGATCCTCCAAAAATAGAGTGAAGATACATAACGAAAGAATGCATATTTATAGTAGGTATGTTTACAGTGATAGTCACACTTGATGGCCAATTCCATTAATTTTTGAACAGCGTCCGCATTCGTATGTCAATCGTAAACTGTCAAAAAAGCCTTAATTTTCATACATTTTTGACAGATTGCGATTGAGATGCGAATATGAATATTCTGATACTGTTCGAAATTTGTAATCCAAAGAATTTGGATGCAAGATGGATAACTTCACCGGTCAGGCGGTCACATGCAGTTGGGTTCGATGCAATGTCCAAAAGAGATTGGATTGAGATCGTTGTGATATTTCCTGATTACAATCGAGTCTCTTGGTTATTTCGTTATGTGGGCATTAATGAGTATTTTAAGTGAATTTAAATATTCTGTCGATTAAGATTACAGAACAGACAATCGCCGCGGAATCTTAAGCTTGTAATTGAGAATAGCAGTATCACTTACCTACATTATGGTAAATGGTTGTACTGACTTCTCCTGATACGGGTTTTTAGTGGTCAAATAATAGTTTTCATAAGAAGCTAGATAAAGAGTTATTGGTTAGTAAAAAATGTATGAAATCGATTAGCGCTAGTGATATTATTTTAGTACATGGAGAACTTACAGCTAATAAAACAACCAAAAACGGAAACCATAGTCACCAGAAAGCCAATTAAGTCACGTGATCCTTCTCTTACATTTTGACACTACTTAAATCGTTTTAATCGCTGATGGAACGACAAGCCTAGGAAATAAAATATCCAGTAGAACACTTCATAAAGTAAAGCTCACAAAAGCTCCTACTTGATGCTGTCCAAAGCCAGCCAGCTACAAAATCTAGCACCTTCAAACCGTATCGCTTGACGGAGGCACACCGAAGCGTTTAAAATTCATAAATCTTCGTCGTAAACTCCCTAGCTCGTATCACCATTCGTCATGCACATCGCCCTTAACGCTCGCTACACACTATTTCAGTTCTACACGCCATTGTAATTTGTTATAGAACCTCGTAGTAAGTGAATTACTTTGGCTGCAGGTGTGATGCAGCCTCCAGGTATTAAACCGATAAGGTACGCTTTTCCTTCTGATGGACTGGGATACACGAATTTTAAATCAATTCTATATTCAAAGATTTAAGATAATATGTATATACTCGAATTCTAAATTCAAATATAGTTCAGATATCAGCGGGTCTAAAAAGGCCACTTTAGCAGAATCAGAAAGCAAATCACGCTACCAATCACTGTCAAATTTTCCCAATCAACCTTGAGCCTAATGCGTTAGCGATAAAGATGAAAATTAAATTTTACAGATTGTTGAGACTAATAATTATGACTAATATTATGATTCTGCTAAAATGGTCTTTTTAGCCCCCCTGAGTCTGTGATTTTCTGATATTAGATGAGGTGTGAATCATTGCGTAATAAATCAATTCAAATCCGATTGATTAGACGTGGTAGTTGGTAATAAGATTTTGCATGCAACATGCTACCTGTTTCGTGCGAATGTTATTGTTCATCTACCAAAGCAGTGTTGCCAACCTCGCTTCTGTAGTTTAATACGCACGAATAACAAATTAACTTAAAAAAAAATCCAAAACGGTATTCCGATTTGTAATATTAAATGCCATATCCCAAAAAGGCTAATCCCGTGTAAGTAAAACGTGTCGATATTTAAGTGTAAAATTAAGAATCAAGATAAGCATCATTCGATTTGGGCATCTGTATAAATCGGTGCAGGGTTCGGGGAGCGGGGGGCGGGCAGGCTCGTTATATAAAGTTTATGGCCCGTTTACAACGCTTGTTTTACATACAATCGAGCCTTTTCTTATAGTTGCGATGTAAATAAACTGGTTATCTTGTTATCCTTTGTTAGACGCGTGATGCTGCGTCTGCGCAGTGATCGGGGATACGTGGCTAACTAAACTACATGCTTATGAGATCGGGAGATTTGAAATTTAAATTGTTTCTAGCCAACTAAGTTGTTATAATTGTTTGGTAAGACACATAATGTGGATGGGTGGAGAGGAACATAGACCAAAGAAAAGAAGGAGGGAAAGTGACATGAAAGACAAGGGAGGCAGTGACAACATGACGGCAGATAGGATAGAATGGAGGAAGAAAACGGCCCGCCGCCGATCTCAAGTAACATGGGGTAAAGGCAGGAAGATGATGGCAAAACACACTATCAGCATTAGCTGATGCGTGTATCTACTAGTATACTAATATATAAAGCTGAAGGGTTTGTTTGTTTGCTTGAACGCGCCTATCTCAGGAACTCCTGGTCAATTTGAAAAATTCTTCGCGTTAGATAGCCCATTTATCGAAGAAGGCTATAGGATTATATCATTAAGCTAAGACCAATAGGAGCGGAGCAGACGAAGTTGCGCGGGTCAACTAGTTTCAATTAGATTGGAGATGTCTAGTCTGTGCATTCAGTGCTTAAAGCAATTCAGATTGGGAGCTGTCACAAAACTTTACGGGAACCTACTCCATAGATACTGGTACGATTCGGTTATGCGAATACCGCTTCCAAGTGCTTCTTCCTTGATAAAATTGCCCGAAAATTTTACTTACGTATTTCTGAAAAACCATTGAATGTTACCAAAAGCTTGTCTGAAATACGCATTGCGCAGTTGTATTTAAACAGTAACCAAATAAACAATTAAATGTTTCTTCTTTCGCTTAATTCGTAACTGTAAAAGGAAAGGTGCGAAAAAATGGAGAGTCTTTAGCTTCTTTTAATTTGCCAGTTACGCAGAAACGTTAATTTTAATAAAGTATTTGAACACACTACTACGCAGCAAGCAATACCTACTGTAATATTAGGACTAGACCTTAAAAACCTTTCGTACGACTAAGGTAGTTTTATGTTTTTTTTATATATTTTTTTTTATTATTTAGGAATGAGCTTGCTCTTGACCACAATCACGCCTCATGGAAAGCGATAGATAAGGTCTAGTTAGGTCTGTTTCATATTTAACACATGGTAGTCAAAATTGTGGTTTAATATAGTTTTAATGAGTTTTTTAATAAACTGTTTGCTTGATCAATCTATACTAATATATAAAGCTGAAGAGTTTGTTTACTTGAACGCGCTAATCTCATGAACTACTGGTCCGATTTGATAAATTCTTTCAGTGTTAGATAGCCCATTTATTGAGGAAGGCTATAGGCTATATATCATCATGCTATGGTCAATAGGAGCGGAGCAGTAATGAAAATTGTGACGCAGACGAAGTTGCGTGGGTCAACTAGTGGTCAAATAAAATAACTGTTAGTTAAAATCATTTTAACGAAAATCCACAACTACCGGTTCACCTAGTGGCTACGATTCTTATACTCGAACTAATAATGGTTCTAGCCTAGACAACTTTATGCATATTAAAATTCTACAAAATCAATCAACATTTGAAAAGAGCTTTTACCAAAAACTCTTTCCAAAAATCTACTGACATAATCGTAATTCTTACAGTAGTAATGTAATTTGTAGCACTGTTATTGTTATCTCTTTCCCCCATAGGGACAGCTTTATGGTGTGAAAGGAACGGCGATGGCAGTCAAAGGAGAGATAGCGAGTGGACGCAGGTATCCCTGAGTAGATGCATCTGCTTAGCGGGGCCTCTTGGAACAGGGAATGGGGAGGAGTGGAGTAGTTTAGATTTAGCTTTTTTTTATTGGAAAAAATAACTGGAATAAATAAATGTGAAAACAAGTTCATCTCCAAAGAGTTCAATCTTTAGAGAAGAAACATGATTGTTTTCACATTTTCACAATATATGTATGCAGAAGATATTTCATGAACTAATAAATCTAGTAAAAAAGTAGGCCAAAATAAACAATTACACCCAATATTTTCCAAAGATTCTGTTTGTTTCGTCTGTAACTAATAGGGCGCCTAATTTTGATGATTGACTGTCATATTTATTTTCACTCCATTCCATACCCAAACAATACTCTACTAAACAAATATTTCAAACCACGAACTGATAGATCGAATCAAAATATAGCACAAACATAGATATGGCACGCACGCACACGTAAATACAGCGGGTATTTTTATTTTATCATAAACATGTCCAAACATCGCCCTGTCCGGCTCCAAAACATGGCGGGCATTTTGGACGCCCGTTTAAATTACGGCCGGCGGGATTTCTCCTTACGATCAATAAATCAATAAATATATACGGCTAAGCCTGTCCGTCCGTCGGGCATAAATGGAAATCTGTGTTTGTTTAGGACGCGATCCTCGTTTGTTATTAAACGGAAGCTTCAGTTCAACTTCCTTTGCTATTTTAGAAATTATGATTTACTTGTAACGACAATTTGTTTAATGGCTTCCGAGCTGTGAGGCGGGTTAGTGGAAACATTGCTTTGCAACGGCAGTTGAACTTGTTGCTTGTGGGCGGTGTGCGAGCTTTTATAGCTCCGAATTGTGTGGGTATGTTGCGGAAACTTTGTTCTTGAAATTAAATTCTTGGGTGAGGTTTGTCGATCCCTCTGACGAGTATGATGGTCTGTAATGGTGACTAGTTACTTAAGTCTTATTGTTTCAGCTCGAAATGGCAAACCACTACCACCTAAACCTGTCTTACCAAATTCGAAAAGGATGTTTTCAGGCGACTTTTTACAATAACTGTCCTCGGCACCGGCACACACAACTACTGTTCAAAAACAGCCGGCTCCAATAAATTACGCGTTTTTTTCGCCGCCAGTACGGCCGCATGGTTGGCAAAAAAGTCTACCTGCTCCCCGAAACCCACACAATGGTACCCCGACCATTTATTTGGGCGAGCGTCGGTAACATTTCACGTTTTCGTATTCGGAAAAAACGAACAACTTGCACACAAAGAAATCTTTGCATTTTCGGAGAACAAACTTAACCTTGTAAGTTAGAATATAAATCAGTTAACGAGACATGGGACGCAGTTAAAAGAAAAGCGACTTGAAGGACACATTAGTTTTATGGCGGTCTTTGTCAAATCGTTGAGCTAATAGAAACTAGAAGTAACGAAATGTTTGATGGTTTCGAAACGGAACGTATCTAAAAGTACTACTAATTAACAGCGCAGTGTTTGGTATTGTTCGTGGTGTCAAAATGAACCGTGAAAGCTTTTAAGATGCACAGAACTTGTACAAGACAACGCGGGCGCAAGCTCGTTTAGAAGAGGAGGCGCTAAATGATGCACACGCATCCGTTGAGGTAACCACGAGTTTTGAATATGGAACCTGTGTATTGGCTGGAAAGAAAACTGTAAAATGGCTGTGGCACGATAGTATTCCAGTTAGAGAAGAACTTTATAAGAACAGTAATAAACAAGATGATGTCACATATCCAAGCACACAAGTGCATGATTATCTGCAGCCAGATAACATTGTTTCGAACGGTGGCCATATTACACGAGTTTCCGCTGACCGCGTAGAATGCACTGCTGTGTTCACAGTATCACACTAAGCTGTGACTCAGCGACCACCGGGGAACGTTCCCGAGAGAAGTCACTCATGACAACCACACAACACATGTACATGCAGATACAACATAATTTGTGTGAAATCGATAGCTACAAGATGAGGCAGGGGCTAAGTTCGCGCTGGGAAGGTCTTGAATTGAAATGTAGTCTGTAACGGGATGATGCATCACGAAGACAGTCTAGTTGAAAAGGCCAACGATACAACGCTATGGAGAGAAAAAAGAGCTCGTAAGCCATGATTAGCAAGAAACTTAACAAGTATGGTAAAATCAATTGCAACTCCACATTAAATTATTCATCAATAAACTTCCATAAACCAGTACGAAGACCAGAAGAACAGCTATCGATAATAAGCTTATTACCATAACTGACTATACGCATTAACAGCAATTTTAAAATTCCACCAGACTACCCAGTTTCCCCGAGGCGGACGGGTAGACAGATAATCGGCTATAATTACACGGCTATCCATCATCGAAAACCAACAAACGAGGTGGGTTTCAGAATGATGGGCCACCCACTGCACAACCCGAACTAGAGGAACAACCTTCTAACTGACAGGGGAACATAGAAAAGGTCGGAATTGTGGTCAGAAAAGACAGAAACCTGATCCGACGTCTTTCAAAATACTCAAATGAAACGCTAGTCGTTAAGAGACGAAAGATAAATGTGTGACACCGATTTCAAACGATCGTTCTACCTGTATAATGTCTAAAACATCAAACATATCACTAAAATGAATGCCACCGTTGAATGAATGAACACTACTCTAAACTGTGCCAGATTGTCTACAAAAAACAACGTTTTAAAGCTTTCATGAAACTCTAAAATAGCTGCTGTAAAAATACTTCCAGACACCCACAAAATCTGAAGTAAAAATAGAAAGTGACAGTCATTCATGATCGTAATGTAGTGACGGGGAACAATGGGCGGCGATATGATCGTGGCAGGCGAGCCCGGGACCAGTTCTTGTATCTAAGCCGTGAATCGCGGCTAACAAGCCCGCTTGGTGCACCTACCGAGATAACACAATGTTTCTTGTAAAATAACTTTGCTTTAGGAGACGCAAGCAGCATTTCTTATGACTTAACTGCGAGATAAAATATTTCTACAATAATTTTCCTGATCTCGTCAGGGGCTTTGTGAGATAGGCAGAAATTATGTGGCTAGATAGCTGGATTAAAGCTTATATTTGTATATGGCTCTCAAGAATCTTTTCTCTTGAAAAAACACTGCTTGCGATGCAACTATGCGAAGCTCTTCCATGCGGCGTATCAATAATGTTATAATGTTGCAACCGCCAGTTTCTTTACGCTATCATCTCCCTCATACAATAAACATGAGATTATCGATGCATGATGCAATAAACTTGATAATTGGAGTAACAGAAATTATGCTTCAAAAGAAATTGAACTACGGGCCTACGTAACAAAATTTCTTGTTACTTTTTTTTACTACCTACCCACATAGTTCCTCTCACAATTCTGTGTATACTATTTGTACCCAACAAAGCGTGTTCCAATAATGAGGATCGCTCGATACGATCTCGGCTGCGCTGCGCCCGCGCCGATCAGAGAGCCAGATATGCAGAATCCTCGCTCCTCGGCTCCTTTGTAATCCGGCCAGGGTAAACACCGCTTTGTGGCTCGGCGACCCATCTCACCGCACGTGCATTGTTTTTGTAGCTCAAAATCAAATCACCAAAAAAATGGAATCATGACGAGTCCGTCCTACATATTAAACGATTTTGCATCGGAACGATCAAAGAGCCCATAATAGAATTTATAGCCAGCCTATAAAAAGACAAGTGACTTCTCAAAAATGCGTTTTTTACAACAGTGATTCTCGAAATTATTTTATTGGCTGCCATAAGCGGCTCTACTTATGAGCTCGTTACAATATTGCATATTAATTTTTTAACTACTTACATGATGAAAATTACAGCAAATTGTTACTTTAAGAGCAAAAACAACTATAGGATCCATCTCGTCATTCCATAACGTGGTTCTGCCGGGTTGGTAGGTTGTTAAAAATGAAAATTATTCTGCCAGCGCAAACTACGGTGATTACATATCAGGCGGGCCGAAGCCCGAGGGAAGCGCGTCTCTCTCGCTTATTGCCAGATGATTGAAGACCCCGCCGCCTACGACGCACTCCTTTCTGGCACGAGAGCGAGACGGCACCGCCTCCTGCCATGAGATGAAGCAGGATGGCGACAGCTCAGCATCTGATTAGCATCCCAATTACGGTGCGGGCGCGCAGTGGGATCGAATCTTCCTCCATAGTGTTGCACCACAACGTTTCCAGCAGGAGTTTTATCGATATTTTCAATGTTGGTTTAGTTAATTTTACAAAAACTGTTGAGCATTAACGGATGGCAGTAATGATGTCTACTACAAAGGCAACTTAGGGCCACGAAAATTGTGGTGCAGCAACGTCAAAACGAAATTATAGACCATAATAATATTTACAATACGTCGTCGTAGCTTAGCCGCGCTGTCGGTTGTCAATGTTATCTCTAACAACAATCACAGCTAGGTTATTGATCGATAATAAAATGTAATAACGAGTGGCAGCCCTATTAACGAGAATGGCGGCGCGAGGCGGGGCGCTGTCGTGTCGAGATTACATCGACGCTGCACGGAAATTTTAAATAAACAAGGAATTATGAACCGACTCCAGATTATACACTTTCGTATTGACCAGCAACGGACGGTAACTAGAGGAAATAACCGCTTCAATCATTATTTATAAGCACCGTACCTGCAACGGCTTATGAGTTCTATGCTTTTACTAAATTGCGGAAACTGCACTACTTATTGAATCGTCATCGAACGCTAATAATAAGTAATTTAACATTTAGACATCGTGACTTTCTATTCCGCAATAGACATTAGACATTAACTATTATGGCATCGTAGTACATAATTAGAGATTGCAAATTACAACAACACAATGCTACGAAAGCGCACTGCCGGAGAAAACCTAATATCACCTGCGTTATGAAACAGCAGTTGGAATGTATATTGTGTTTAGGTATTGCCATATCCGTGGTATTTCGTCTAAATGAAAATAATGTTAGGTAGGTACTGTTATTTCAAGCTCAGAAAACTTAGTTTGAATTCTTTACACAAAAGCTTTTATGTTTAAAGGCAAGTCTACAAAGCAAGCGCTTCCATGAATATTGCTTGTGTTAAGTTAATTTTAAGTTAGTTTTGTTAAATTAGCATTTATTTAATTTATGTGGACAAGGGGATGTATGAGAGCCTTTGGAATTGGATTTTACTTAAGAAGAAAAAAATGCAAATTTGTTTCGAAAATTAAAAGGCCTTTAGGAGTAGGAAATATCAAGCAGCAATGTGAAAATGTAATAGCTGTTAAGGAACAGGGGGGCTACTCTCTAAGCCCGAAGTCTGTAGTTTCGGGCTTAGTACTGTGAAATCGTGTTGTCATTCATTCTTAATACGGGTTCGGGACTAACCGTAAGTCTATAAGTGATACTGCGTAGTATACGCCTGAAACTACGGACTTCGGGCTTAGAGAGTAGCCCCCCAGGCTCAAATATTGACTGGACTCGAACAAATGATAACGGAGCGCGTCCACAGCAAAGCTCACTGCTTCGGCGCATGAATACAAAACCAATTTGACGTTTCTCATTACACTGAGACCACAATATGCGCCGGAGTCGCTGGACTAACTAGTTCCGTGCTGAGCGATCTGTTATTATGTTAATAGGGCTAGTTTAGGCTGGGAGCATGAAGCCTTCGGGCCTGGCCCCACGTTCGCTGCAAACAATTAAACCGGCCTCTTTGATGTGTCAATAAAACGCGATAACTGCTTGTAATTGATGCTATAACTGGCGCTGCGATGGTTACGCACATTGTTATTGAACGGTGAACAGTCCGCGACTCGGCTCGATTGTTATTTGTGCCCTAGGGCGCTTGGCGATACTAGGTCATTTAGACCGTACTCGGTACTCGGTTTTATGTTAAAAGCCAATCTCTTTTGAAACTAGGATAACTGTAAACTAACGGATAACGGGGTTGACGAAGTCCTATAGTATTAAGTCCACCTCTGTACATTTGTGTGCTTAAAGTGTTAATTACCATAACACATCATCACACATACACTCTCACAAATAGTTGATTGTAAGTTATTTACGACTCTATAAGATATTTTGAAAATTTTAAATAGTGTAGCACTTCCAGCTTCCAATAAACTCAAACAAAGCACAGTGTACAGTGTAAAAATTGTAACCAAATGCAAAAGGGGACTGGGAATGTTACTCCTTACTACAGGTCATATTATAACATAGCTAGGAGGACAGTGCATCACCAACCAGATTGAAGACAATCGTTCGAAAACACCTCATTGTATTGTAAGGAAACTATTGTACTATAAACTCTTTTTATAAATAAATAAATAAATTATTATTAAATAAATAAGCATATACATAAATGTGATCCAAAAGTTATGAAAAATTAAATTAAAAAACGTTAAAATTTAAAAACAACAGTTGATATTCAGGAATATTCATGCAACCCTTTTGCAATGACATTTTTCATTCAATATTCATGACTGCAATAAAACTACGATAACCAATAACGTCACGTCAGTGTGAATGGATACGCGGATTAAATTACCATGGTGATTGATTGCGTGAAATCCTCGATAGTGAATGATGTTATTTACAACTTCCAATATCTCCTGATCTTATCTCAGATATAATAATTTACGCACTTAAAACACTGAAACGGAAGCAGTATAGTTTATACACAACACACCCACTCACACCACACCACACACTCTCATATGTTTAGATGGTGCTAGCATGTCATTCTGTTTGATTCTGTTCTGTTCCATTCTGTTTGTTTCTGACGCATATAATAGTTAATAACATGAAATCCGTAATTGGCTGTAAGATCGGTTTGTTTATTTTAAGTAAAATTGTTAAAGAGCTGTGGATTTTGTGAATAAATAAATTATTATATATCTTTTTTGTTTCGTTTATTATGTTCTAGCTTTTGTAAGCTGCATCGCCCGCGTACCTAAACGTTGATACTTATTGAAAGGGAAATAGTATCCTTATTCCTAGTCCAGATCGGCTGAGGCGTTTTCGATAAATAAACAAACAAACAAAACTCGAAAAATGTATACATATAGACTCTCACATTTAAAATATTAATAGGATAGGATACTATCAATATTTTCTCACTAAAAAATGACCAGGATTAAAATGGACACAGTCAAAGAACACCGACGTCATATAAATCACCGGGAAATTATCATAACGAGTCAGTTTTGTAACGAAAATGTGGCTTTCTAAGAAATTAATAATGTCCGCTATAAACTGAGATTTACTGCTGTTATGGGCGTGTGTCCTCCTTAAATATTAGATGCGTGTGTGTATGTTCTATGTCAGTGGCTCTCAACCTATTGGTCCGTGGAACACAAGAGCCAAAGGTTTTAAGATTCACTCTTTTCACATAAAAATTGTGATTTATGCTGACTGAATCTAAGTTTCTATCAGCGGGTCTAAAATGGCCACTGTAGTAGAATCAGCCAGCTCATCAAGCCACCCGAAACTGTAAAATTTTCCAAATCAACCTTGAACCTAAAGCTTTGGCGAAAAAGATGAAAATTAAATTTGACAGATTGTTGTTAATTATTCCTAATATGATTCCAGTACCGTGGCCGTTTTAAACCCGCAGAAATGTTTTTTTTTATATTACAATGCTCTTTACTTTTGATTGCAACGAATAAATTATGCAAAGAAATCATACCTAGTAGTCCCGTGGCAAATAAAGGTTGGTAACCACTGTTCTATGTTGATAGCGGTGGCGATGGCGTGACGAAATTGGAAACGACGATACACTGATGCCTTTAGATTTGGCGTAGGTGATGACTGGTCTAATGGAAAACTAAGAAATGTAGATGTATTAGGTTGAGCTTTGGTATAGGTGACGATTGGTAAAGCGGTTAAATCCTATAGATGTAGATGGGGAAACTGCATTAGATTACATGTGTGTATCAGTTTCACGCTAAGACCAATAGGAGCGGAGCAGTAATGAAAATTGTGACGCAAACGAAGTTGCGTGGGTCAACTAGTAATATAATAAAGAGGAAAGATTATTTTGTTTGTTGGTACCAAAAGAGCTCCGAAACTAACAAACCAATTTTAACATTTTTTTCACCAATAGAAACCTTAATTGTCAGGAAGTAAAAAAGCGTATAATATATTTTCGAAAAAAATTGGGGTCTCTGTGGAAATTGCAACACTAAACTCGCGCGAACGAAGTCGCGGGCGAAGGCTTCAAACACTTTGTTTGGATAAACAAGGCCTAACTCTCCTGTGATGCTAACTTTCCTACCAATTTAAGTAGAAGCTAGAAATAATCACATCGAGAACACAATAGCGGGTAGAAGGGTAAGTAGGGAAAGCGAGGCAAAGGCGTGCACCTTTGCCCCGCAGTATAAAATTAACCTTATCTAAATAATGTAAAACAAAAACCGTTGTCTGGTTCTCCGCTTACATCGTCTAAACAACGTAACGGAATTTGGAAAGGTTCTCAATGATTCTCACTAACAGAAATGGGTACAAATATAATACAAACAGGAATAGCTACAAGGACTCCACGACCTCATCGGCCTCATCCCACCGGCCCCATGCTACCATCGGACATCCAGACGCACTGCATCTTACCATCCCTACCTTGTGGCTATTCCACCAATTCGCACTAAGCGTTTTCAAACGTCTTTTATAATGCGCACAGCAAAGGAGTGGAACTCTGCCTGCGTCTGTGTTTCCAAAAGCTTACAACCCTAATCTCTTCAAAGTTAGAGTGCAACAGGCTTCTTCTGGGTAGGCTCGCTCCATCGTAGACTTTGTCTCTGTCCTCTCTGACATAGACTAGAGTCAAGAGCAAACCCATTACAAATAAAAAAAAAAAGGAAGGAAGGTGAACGCAAACCTAGATAGAGAGTGGAATCACTTGGGAAGTGTTCAACACACGCTAAGGGCGGCTTCAAATTAGCGCGGCTGCCGCGCGTTTGTTATTTGTATGGATTAACAAAGCAGCGGGACAGTTGCGCTGCTGTCGCGCTGCCACCGCGCAGCACTTAGCGACTAATTTGAAGGCGTCCTAAGGCTAGCGAGGCTGCGAGGGCTATGTTTGTTTTTAAAAGAATCAATAAAATCGCTTCATTTACCTAGCCTCGCGCAGCGCAGCGATTTTATTGGTTCTTAACATACACTTTCCTCGCTACGCATCCTAGAACATATCTGGTATAAACGCAGCTTAACTGTAGGAAGAAAAGACAGAAGCTGAAGAATCAAGATCAACTTTCAGAATACGAGCAGTCCTTGAATGCCAAGCCACATTTTATTTCATGAGAGACCCCTCTTGACAAAATAACACTACATCAACCTCGTCGGAACGTTAACACTCGCAAGGTGAGTGATTAAAGGTTTAATAACCTTAAAACGAGTCGCAAATTTGCACATTAAAGAGATAAAGCTACTTTAAATTGCAGATAAATTGCAACTTCTCATTGTAGTGATGAATAGACTCCTTGCTTGATGTTGTGGCTTTGATATCAGTAACGGTTTAGTAGACTAAGAATTAGATAGGTACTTAATTACTTTTGAACGTTTTCAGCCACTTGACTGTTCTAAGCTAAATTATGTTACATCTTACATATTTACAGCCAATCTTGTGTCGCGTCATCTCTTTTTCCAGAAAATGCAGGAATCTGTCGGTCTATTATACAAACTTCTAAAAAGACATCTATAGTTAAGTATATTTAACACTACAATTAGAAATCCGTCAACGAACTTTTGAAGAGGAACTTTCGAAATAGAATGTTCCTTACAGTATTATTTTAAGACCCACGCATCATTTAGCAGAGAATACTTCTATTTATCTTTAGCAATTGTTAAAATTCAACAGCTATTAAAACTGTAATTGACTTAACTGTTAATAGCTAATAAACTTACTCAACCTTAACGAACATTAATATTATATCTGACATGGGTACCCCATTGTAGAAAATACAATTAAGCACTTGGAACCCTATAGGAATCAAAGTACACATGGCCAATGGTACTTGAATGTCAAGTCTTCAGAATGTCAGGCTCTCTCAATTAAAACTAAACCGTTGGTTTAAAGTTTTATACATCTACAAATTGAAGCATGCACGTACGTAATTGGTAAACAACAAACGTAGAATAAAAACGGTTTTCATTATTCATTTTAATTTTCCCATTTGTCGATAATGTCAGGCAATATGATGTGAGGCTACAATAATTAACAGTAGGCAATTTATTGTTCAAACTATAGCAACAATTGTTGACGATTACATTTTTACCGCTTGCTTACTGTAACATAAGTATAATTTCCCCATGAAAAGGATAAAACAACTAGTGTTTATTAACGCAATTAGTAAACTATTCAAAGAATCAGGTTTTACTTTCTTAAACGTGTTATGATTTTGAAAAATGTCTTCATTAGCGCATTGGTTTCGCAAGCAAGAACAAAACGCATTTCTGGAATGGCTGGAACATGTTCGTCGGCCGGCATTTCTTTTTTAATTGGCAAATCTGAGACAGAAGCAAATTTTTCACTTACAAACCTATTAGTTACTTACAAACTTTAAAATAGTTAGTTCGTTTTTGCAATGTAAGTACTGTCTAAGGCTCCACCATTTTTCCAGTAACTGATACAAATACCTTATGGTCTACGGATGACAGCTTTTACAAAAAAGCTAGCAGCACATTATGTTTAATGTTCGCCGCAAAAAGTCGATCGCCAATATTTCTCAGATACCAATCATTGGATCGCAACTGCAGTATGGGTAGTTAAACCAATATTTATGTACAAATGCAAGACGGCGAGTTTTTACTGCACCTCTATGTCGCTTCAGATTTACAAGCTTTTTATTACCGCCACAATGTATCTTACTGTTCCACGAATAAGATTTATATTTCAAAATCCACAGATTGTTTGCTTTGTAGACTGCACAGGGCTAGTTTTTCTGTGTCCTCGTCAACTAAATGTATTTTGTTACAACCACGTGAAGTTTTACAGCTGCGTCTTATTATTTTTTGTGGAAGACAACCGTAACTCATTTCCTATGCAGTAAAAATGTCACTTTATACGACAAAATGAATGAGCAAGATATTCTTAGAACTGTAATTGTCTCATTATGGGCTGGGCCCTGTGACATAAAAGTATAACTTTGTCCTAATTTAAATTCCGGTTTAATTTCAGCTTATGTAATGTTACGCAGCCTTTCCGAGTTTTATGTCTGTCCTTCTTTGAACTGTGTACAGTATGGTGCGTTAAACTTGCGGGGCTGGGGCGCACGTACTCGACCCGTGTTTCGTCGCTCCGCCGCGCGCCGGCGCGGGCGCAGCGCTCTCCTCGCCTCCCCGTGATTTATTGGTCCTCGTTTATTTTATTTCCCAATTCGTTTTAGTTTACAACCTCGATGTTCCTCTATCGTTCTCTAAGGAAATAGTGTTACACCGAAATGGTGGTGATTTATCTTCTCACTGTTATGTGAAATTGAAAAATGGAATTGTTGTGTCGCAGTCTAAGATGGTTTAAGAAAGTTTTGGATTTAGATTATTCGGTGTTAATTAATGTAAAGAAGGTTGGAAGTCAAGAACTAGAAATACCTTCTTACTTTCTTGGAATCGGCATCCAGTCTAACAGCATATGGAATTGCGGATTATCCACATTCGTCGTGGAATTCAGAAGCTATTTACGTAAGTCCGGATATTACAGAAGCTACAGTTAAAATTCCAACGAAGTATTGCCAAGTGCTTGTCTTGTTCAAGATTTTAAGCGATTTCGTAACGGCAGCGAACTAGACAAAGAGCTAGTTCCATTTGTGTCTAACCGTTTGAAAGCATGACTTATTACTAAGAAAACAATAAGTTTTCCATCTAGTAAGTAAAGGAGCTTGAACCCTGTTAAGTCCATTCAAGTTGAAATAGCTTTGTGCAAGCTTCCCGGCTCCGGCTACAAACAATGACATAAGTTTTGATTTTGTATGACAAAGCGCGAACTGTGAAAGAGTTCGAGGTCTTGGCATTTCTAGTTTGACAAAAGACGAAAGTTGATCTATGTGCTTTTGTACCTGAGGAAACCTTGGCGTTGTATTGAGCTTGTTCAAAGCCAACGCGACAGATTAAAAGGACATTATAACACGACAAGTGACAAAACATAATTGATTGTGGACAAACGTCGCATCGCTGCGACGGGTCTATACAATAAGGACAGGTACCCAAAACGGAATACAAGGAATCCATTGTCCATCCCGCTCAGAGGCGTCAATTGTTGCCAATTTTTTTGCTGATCGAATTGCTTGTTTTGTTTGCTTTGCACAGGTACCGACTGTATTTTTTTTGACAATTTTATATTGGAGTCCCAATTAGGGTCTGCCAAACTGCCGGTACCAACACTATATTGACGTAAGATTCCGCTTATTATTTTTAGTATGAGGGTGTAAAACTTAATTACACCGGATTTTTGCAGCAATAGTTGATTGACTGTTGACAATAAAGTTCAGTCAAGCAGTTTACAAGCTTTCAGCTAACTTCGTTGGGATTTTAGTTCCACAAACTGGGTGTGTGTAACGTACGGCTAAGCTCAGCCGTGGGTGTATATATAGTTATGGACACCTGGACTTATGTTGAAAGTAGGAGGATGCTGCAAAGCAGATGTAAGTAGCTATCTATAATAGACTTTGTCTAGCAAAGGAAAATTTAATTTAAAGAACTTACCAAACCGACGCAGCGAGTCCGAAGTAATACAGCAGCAGGAAGACTACAGCGCAGTTAGGGTTCGCTAACCCATCATGTGCCAGCAGCATACGAGTCGGTGAGGTGGAGTCCTTGGCGCAGCCGGCGGCGGCCCGGCCGGCGGCGGCGCGTACGCCCCAGCCCGCCGCCGCGGCGCAGCGGCACAGCGCCACCAGTACCAGCGCGCGCTCCCCCGCGCCGCCCCGGTCTCCACAAGCGAGCTGAGCCCCCACAGCCGCCAGGGTACACGCGAAACTCAAAGCAGCCCACGTCGCCAACCACACCTCCGAGGCCTTCCGCTCGCCACCGTCCCACAGCACCTCCGCGTCGCAGTACTGCGCGCAGCGTGCTGATCCTCGCACCCACACCCAGTTGTTGGGCTTGATCAGTCTTCTACACGCTCCTCGACCGCCTGCATTTCCCATATCCAAAGGAACAGACCCTAAAGGCGGCGCGCGCTCTCCAGGCCCTTCCATGCACATATGTTCGTGGTTATTCTCAGCAGGGAATAAGGAACAGTCCAGCTCCGGAGGCCAGAGGAACCCGAAGCCGTGCAGCACCGGGTAGCACCTGGTGTAGACACTCTCGCAGAGGCCCCGGCAGGGCCCGATGGGCAGTGCCACCTTGTCGGTGCACATTGGCACGTACACGGAGCACAGGAACAGGTGCAGCTGCGACGAGCAGCCGTACTGCACCAGCGGGCTGAACGTCTGCAGCGTCACGTCGGCGTCCGCCTGCAGCGTGTGCCGCGCCAGGTTTGGCATCCCCGTCTGGTTGTATCCAATGTTCTTGCACATCGCCACTTTAATAGGTTCACATGTCCGCACGGAGGCCTCGGCGGCGACCCCGGTCACTAAGCTCACGGTAAAAACAACAGCCACGATGCACTTCATGTTCGGAGAAGAAATATCCGGCGCGTTATATCAAAGATCGCATTGTAGTCGTGAATGTTTACGCGCGAGCGCCGCGAACGCGCTACAGCGTGCGTGCGTCCCGAGTGCCGTCAACACGGTGTGTGAGGCGCGACGACGCGGTGCCGCGGGGGGACTCTAACATCACAAAAAAAGGTCCGCAGGTATGCGATACACTGTAGCGGCGGGAAAGGGAGAGAAATGGCCGAGGAATGGTCCGGTGTGTCCGGAGCGTCCGGCCGGCGGTGTCCGGTGTCCGCGCGACTGTCAGCCGCGCGCTTATCACCGCGCACCTTATCACTGAGGGTAGATTCCGACTCGTGATGCGGTTTCATTTATCCAGTATCGATTTTTCGATAACTTCGATATCGCACCGTTGATAATATGAAAACTGATTAAATTAGATACTTGCTCAATTTGGATCTTCATTTGGAAATATGTATGTGTAATAAAATTATGTTTTTAACTGTTTTGTGCTACTAAATGCGTCAATTATGTAACCTTGCTCATATTGATTTAGATAACGAGTTTTTTTGCTACCTCATAAATCAGCTGTGCCGCTGTGCGCTTAGCTCCTCAAAGAAATTCATTATTATTAATGTTTTAATGGAATCAAAAATATTTTTAAAAGGTATATTTTACAATCTCCTAACTAGAATCCCCATCTTAAGCTCATCATCGTTCAAATACAAATACTAATACAATTTTGAAATAAATTTATTGTACATAATTTACTACATTGTATTTAAGCATTACTGTATAAATTTTTATGAAACATAAATAGGTATAATGGTGAACATTATTAGTAGTACAAAAATTGGACCAAAATGTAGATCAGTGGGGTTATAAAGCATTCGACAGACGTATCTCTGAGAATCAAAATATTTACAGTGCGATGAGGCTGCGATCTAACTGAGGACCATATACTTAAAGTTACGACTAAAATGAAAGATAAATACTTTTACAATAATCTTATTATAATACAAGTTTTATTTCAACACATATTTAAGTTGCTAATATTGTAATCTGATAGTTTATAACATCTGCAGCGGCCGGGGACAGCGGCCTATGCGTCGATCCCTACTTACAAATAACAATCTTATGTACTCTTCACACTTCTCAAGTCTTGTACATCGTCCTTCCCTTTAGTTCTTACATCTTGACATTTTTACATTCGCTAAGCTAATGTATAATACAACATTCACAAAATTTTAACAAATACTCCCTCCGTCTGATGGAATTTTACACTTAAAACGATGACAAAGCAAATTATAGTAAGGAATGCTAAACAAGCATCACTAACGCCACCCTGCAGTAACATTTTGGAGTTACAACTAATTTCTAATATTGTACAAACGTATTCTACGAAATTATAAATGCCACGGTACGAATACAACGAAATAGACAATTTGGAAAACTACGAATCTTATAGATTCTCAAGTATTTGGCCTCTAACAACGAATTATGTATTAGTTTTCTGTATTTTTATAAATTACAAAAAATATCGTCAACGGATACAAAACTTTATTATTTTTAGTCTTATAATATTAGCCTTTTGCCGATTTAGATTTTACAAAACATGTTTTATTTCTTAAAACTTCTTTTATAAACAATATCTCAAGTATTATATTATCCGTTTCGATATTCAACTGGTATCCAATTATTAATGGAAGTACTGACAAAATGAGTAAACAAGCACAACCACTGAATAATACGCTCTAGAAGTCTAGAAAAGGGACATTGCGAATGTTCGACTCCGCATCTGCAATTGCGGAGCTTCCGTATCAATTTGGATATCTGCATCAACAATAATAATTGCGGTTGTTCATGCGGATGCAGATGTAGCACAGGACGTGACAGAAAGGAAATAGAAGCGAGAAGATTTCGTTCGGTGACAAGATCTGAAACGCTTGTTATTGTGCCTCTGCGCAACAGAGTTGACCCAGAAATGGCGACAACAATCCTTTTTTTTTATTAAATATGATGCTCCAATAAATGCAAAAAATAAGTAATTGAAGTTAAACTTTAATTACATAATTTCATAAAAATATTAAAAATGACTATCTTATTATTTTAAATCTCCGCCCGTTTAGTTTCTTTTAAAATATTTAAGACCCGCAGCCGCATCCGCGAATGTGAGCCTTCAAATATCCGCCTCCGCATGAGCAACTGCGGATGTGTGCCTTTAATAAATATCCGCCTCCGCATGCGCAACCGCGGATGTGAAAAAATCTGCATCCGCCAAATCCCTGGTCTAGAATATACTTAGAAAACACTAGAATTAGCGACAATCTCAAATCAATTATTTAAATCATATTTTTGGTAATTACAATTGATTTGAAAATTGATCAAGTTCTGATGGTAAATATAAAAACGACGTTATTGTAAATTCCTTCACACTATCGAAGACCATTTCGTGTTTTGGCGTAAGAATTTTTCTTATACCTCAATAAAAATCTTTTAAATTTTTCTTGTTGTTTGCTATACCTAAGCCCAAAACCGCTTGCCCTAACAACGTCTAACACTAATAAGTCTTAAACATTGCTAACTGTGGAAATGTACCGGAGTAACGTCGTTATAAATTTAATTATATACAATACAATAAATAAACTACATGTATACAAAATTATATAATGTAACCGATTTATATTAAATGCTACTGAAACTACGGAAATTAGTACAAAGACGTTAAATACTGTGGCTCTATTAAATAATATAGTTATTTTCAAAATAGCCTCTAGAAATAAAATGTTAATGGACCTCTTATGCTCAAAATGTAAAAAGGCACAAAAATATACTGAACAACGCTAACACAAGCTAACGTGAAACATTTCATAAAACGTATATTCACAACTATGCCAGAGCGTGACGCGCGAGCAGAATGTAAACATGAAGGCAGCTCGAGGCCGAATTAGTGACACGGGGTGATCAGCGAGGGTCGAATAAAATACAGCGGCACATACAAATAATTAGTCTCACCGAATATACGATAACAATACTACATAATAAACGATTCACATTGCATGAGATTACATATTTGAAACGATAACATGGGGGTGGCGTGTGGCGTGGCGTGCGGTCGTGCGGGCGGCGTGACTAGAGCGTGACGTCGGCTTGCTCGGCGCACAGCGCGCGGTACACTAGAGCGTGACGTCGGCCTGCTCGGCGCACAGCGCGCGGCACACTAGAGCGTGACGTCGGCCTGCTCGGCGCACAGCGCGCGGTACACTAGAGCGTGACGTCGGCCTGCTCGGCGCACAGCGCGCGGTACACTAGAGCGTGACGTCGGCCTGCTCGGCGCACAGCGCGCGGTACACTAGAGCGTGACGTCGGCCAGCTCGGCGCACAGCGCGCGGTACACTAGAGCGTGACGTCGGCCAGCTCGGCGCACAGCGCGCGGCACACTAGAGCGTGACGTCGGCCTGCTCGGCGTACAGCGCGCGGTACACTAGAGCATGACGTCGGCCTGCTCGGCGAACAGCGCGCGGCAAACTAGAGCGTGACGTCGGTCTGCTCAGCGCACAGCGCGCGGCACATTAGAACGTGAAGTGGGCCTGCTCGGCGCACAGCGCGCGGCACACTAGAGCGTGACGTCAGCCTGCTCGGCGCACAGCGCGCGGCACACTAGAGCGTGACGTCAGCCTGCTCGGCGCACAGCGCGCGGCACACTAGAGCGTGACGTCAGCCTGCTCGGCGCACAGCGCGCGGCACACTAGAGCGTGACGTCAGCCTGCTCGGCGCACAGCGCGCGGCACACTAGAGCGTGACGTCAGCCTGCTCGGCGCACAGCGCGCGGCACACTAGAGCGTGACGTCAGCCTGCTCGGCGAACAGCGCGCGGCGCACTAGAGCGTGACGTCAGCCTGCTCGGCGCACAGCGCGCGGCACACTAGAGCGTGACGTCAGCCTGCTCGGCGCACAGCGCGCGGCACACTAGAGCGTGACGTCAGCCTGCTCGGCGCACAGCGCGCGGCACACTAGAGCGTGACGTCAGCCTGCTCGGCGCACAGCGCGCGGCACACTAGAGCGTGACGTCAGCCTGCTCGGCGCACAGCGCGCGGCACACTAGAGCGTGACGTCAGCCTGCTCGGCGCACAGCGCGCGGCGCACTAGAGCGGGGCGGCGTGGTGCAGGCGCACCTGCAGCGCCTCGCGGTCGCGCGTGACGTCGGCCAGCTCGGCGCACAGCGCGCGGCACACTAGAGCGTGACGTCAGCCTGCTCGGCGCACAGCGCGCGGCGCACTAGAGCGGGGCGGCGTGGTGCAGGCGCACCTGCAGCGCCTCGCGGTCGCGCGTGACGTCGGCCAGCTCGGCGCACAGCGCGCGGCGCACTAGAGCGTGACGTCAGCCTGCTCGGCGCACTAGAGCGGGGCGGCGTGGTGCAGGCGCACCTGCAGCGCCTCGCGGTCGCGCGTGACGTCGGCCTGCTCGGCGCACAGCGCGCGGCACACTAGAGCGTGACGTCAGCCTGCTCGGCGCACAGCGCGCGGCACACTAGAGCGTGACGTCAGCCTGCTCGGCGCACAGCGCGCGGCCCACTAGAGCGGGGCGGCGTGGTGCAGGCGCACCTGCAGCGCCTCGCGGTCGCGCGTGACGTCGGCCAGCTCGGCGCACAGCGCGCGGCGCACTAGAGCGTGACGTCAGCCTGCTCGGCGCACAGCGCGCGGCCCACTAGAGCGGGGCGGCGTGGTGCAGGCGCACCTGCAGCGCCTCGCGGTCGCGCGTGACGTCGGCCTGCTCGGCGCACAGCGCGCGGCACACTAGAGCGTGACGTCAGCCTGCTCGGCGCACAGCGCGCGGCACACTAGAGCGTGACGTCAGCCTGCTCGGCGCACAGCGCGCGGCCCACTAGAGCGGGGCGGCGTGGTGCAGGCGCACCTGCAGCGCCTCGCGGTCGCGCGTGACGTCGGCCAGCTCGGCGCACAGCGCGCGGCGCACTAGAGCGGGGCGGCGTGGTGCAGGCGCACCTGCAGCGCCTCGCGGTCGCGCGTGACGTCGGCCTGCTCGGCGCACAGCGCGCGGCGCACTAGAGCGGGGCGGCGTGGTGCAGGCGCACCTGCAGCGCCTCGCGGTCGCGCGTGACGTCGGCCAGCTCGGCGCACAGCGCGCGGCGCACTAGAGCGGGGCGGCGTGGTGCAGGCGCACCTGCAGCGCCTCGCGGTCGCGCGTGACGTCGGCCAGCTCGGCGCACAGAGCGCGACACACGCGGTGCAGCACGGCGTTCTGCTCCGCCAGCGCGCGCACCGAGGGCTCGGGCGAGCAGGAGCGCGGCTTGCGGTACACCTCGAAGGCGCCGTGCATTTTGGGCGCGTCGTCGCGCACGTAGCCGAAGCCCTCCGCGTCGTACTCGCGCGGCGGCGCGAAGGCGTCGGGCGGGAAGGCGGGCTCGCCCTCGCTGCGCTGGTTCACAAGGCGGCGCGGCGGCTCGGCGGCGGAGGGGGAGGCGCGCGGGGGCGGCTGCGGCGGCGGCGCGGGCGCCCCCTTGAGGCGGTTGAGGTCGAGCGAGCTGGAGCGCGCGTGGTTGCGAAGCGGGCGCGGCGGCGGCGGCGGCGGCGGCTCCTTCTTGGGCGCGTAGGGCAGCGAGGCGGGCTCGTCGTGCGCGTCCCGCGCGGGCGGCGGCGGCAGCGCGCCCAGCTTGGCGGGCTTGCGCGGCTGCGGGCGCTGGATGGACTTGATCTCGGCGCCGTTGGGCGGCGGCTCGGCGGGCGGCTGCGCGTGCAGGCGCTTGGGGCTGGCCAGCTCGAAGGCGTGCGCGAAGTCGTCGCGGCGCGGGGACGTGGAGGCGCGCGTGTCGGCCTCCAGCGGCAGCGCGATGTTGTCGGGCGTGACGCGCACGGCCACCGGGTGGAAGATCTTGGGGTCGCGCTCCACGGCCGATTTGTGAAAGTCGAAGTTGACCGGCTTGGGCCCGGGGCTGGACACGCTCGATGTGGGAGAGTCGACGAACTTCGTCCATTCTTTGTTATTGACTTGGGCTTCAGATTTCGGTGGGGTGAGCGAGGGCGGTCGCTCGTCCGGCTTCTTGACGACAGCCTTGGTGGTGGCGTCGTAGGGGTCGATGATGGTCTCGGTCTTGGGCGCGAAGTTGAAGTCGGCGGAGGTGCCGGAGCTGAACATGTCGGCGCCGAGGTCGAGCAGGTCGCTGGTGAGCTGGCGCGCGGAGTAGCGCGAGTCCACGCGCGGCACCAGCGCGCCGGGCAGCGCGTCCGGCACGGGCACGTTGTTCCGCCGCAGCACGATCAGGTGCATCGCTATGCTGAACTCCTCCAGTGTTAGCATGCCATCCTTGTTGATGTCTGAGAGTTGCCATATTTTCCGTAGGTCGGGTACAGGTAGGTGTGATTTTTCGAAAAATAACCTGGGAAGATAAAAATCTTTTATTAATAATCTTAATTCTCGTCATCATAATACGTTGGAGTTTAATTTAATTTATCTCGCATTATGAGCATACTATAAATCTAGTTAATCGATTGTGGCTGTGGATGACGTTAGTTAACTAGCAGTCTGACCGGACAGCATGCCCCGCTCGGGCCGCAACATCGCGAACTGTCCCGCGTAGTGCCGCGCCTCCGCCGACCTGATCGCCACATGTTCTACACACATACATAGTGCACTAGTTACCTAGCAGTCTGACCGGACAGCATGCCCCGCTCGGGCCGCAACATCGCGAACTGTCCCGCGTAGTGCCGCGCCTCCGCCGACCTGATCGCCACATGTTCTACACACATACATAGTGCACTAGTTACCTAGCAGTCTGACCGGACAGCATGCCCCGCTCGGGCCGCAACATCGCGAACTGTCCCGCGTAGTGCCGCGCCTCCGCCGACCTGATCGCCACATGTTCTACACACATACATAGTGCACTAGTTACCTAGCAGTCTGACCGGACAGCATGCCCCGCTCGGGCCGCAACATCGCGAACTGTGCCGCGTAGTGCCGCGCCTCCGCCGAGCTGATCGCCACATGTTCTACACACATACATAGTGCACTAGTTACCTAGCAGTCTGACCGGACAGCATGCCCCGCTCGGGCCGCAACGTCGCGAACTGTCCCGCGTAGTGCCGCGCCTGCGCCGAGCTGATCGCCACATGTTCTACACACAAACATAGTGCACTAGTTACCTAGCAGTCTGACCGGACAGCATGCCCCGCTCGGGCCGCAACGTCGCGAACTGTCCCGCATAGTGCCGCGCCTGCGCCGAGCTGATCGCCACATGTTCTACACACAAACATAGTGCACTAGTTACCTAGCAGTCTGACCGGACAGCATGCCCCGCTCGGGCCGCAACGTCGCGAACTGTCCCGCATAGTGCCGCGCCTGCGCCGAGCTGATCGCCCAGATGTCGTCCACTGCGTCACCTTCTTCCTCTGAAGAGTGGCGATCCGATGATTCCTCTTCCGTACCTGTGATTAAATAAGAGGAGTTATGGACATCTAAAAGAATTCAAGCTAGTGAGTATAAATAATTGGAGTATGTTTTTGTTGGCAGTTGAAAGCAACTTGTAAGGAAATAGATGACTTTTTGACTGTATCGGAGCAGTCCAAGAATATTAATAATTAACAGCACATAACATTCATGGGATATCACATTACAGCGTACAGTACACAAAGTCGCAGTATTTTTCGACAGCTGGACGAACGACACATGACGAACACAGGCGGTCTATGTATTCCAAATTGTCTACGTCGAAATGGGTTCAGACATACATAATGCAATACACAGTCCTATCGAACAAACGTCCAGCTTTGAAAACCAGCCACTTAAGCAATTTAATCAAAAGCCTGATTAAATTGCTAGGGTTCCTTGAACAGCCTGCGTGAGAATTTCATGCGTGATGTCTAGAAATTTCTTCAATTAAAGTATGTCGATAATATTTAATCTAAAATTACACGCCTTATTACATTATCCAAGGACAAATTCAACTTCAAGATTGTACACTATGAAAAAAGTGAGTCATTGAGACATGAAAAATGACCTAATTTAACTAGTGACAAAATACGAAAATACAGCTAATTAAGGCCAATTGTCACTATACCTAGGAACCAGATTAGTGTATATCTTCTTAGATACAATTTGTTATGAAGATAAACTTTTTTATTGCAGTTTCTTATAGTTTTTGTTCCATACGATTTCACTTTTATTGCGATTAAAACATTGAAATACTTGAGTTGCGGTTAGAAATCGGATCGGGTGTATTTTATAGGTGACGTAAAGGAAATAACCACAAAGCCAATGCAACAGGAAATACTGAGACAAGTTATGAAGTTTCAAAGTACAAAATGGAGCATCCTCCAGCCAGGTGGGCGATATTTTCTAGCCCTGCCCTGTATCCATGAAGAAACTTAGGCCCAATTGGAACAAGGACATACAATACAAGACCTTGAGGTCGTACCAGGGCTATTTTTTTAAGGATGTTAAACCATCAAATGACTCCTCCCGCTCTGGGCGGAGCAGAAGGGAGTGTCAGACTCTTGCTGACTAAATCCACCCGTGTTCCTCCTAATGCCCTTTGCGTTCCAGGGGGGCTACTCTCTACGCCCGATGTCCGTAGTTTCGGGCTTAGTTGCGGGCGTACTCTCCTCAGTCTGTATCACCTAACCACTAAGAATTAATGATAACAGGATTTGTCATTTAATGTCAAATAGTGTTGTCACTCATTCTTTGTTCGGGTTCGGGACTAATGGTATATCCATAGGTGATACGGAGTAGAATACGCCCGCAACTAAGCCCAAAACTACGGACTTCGGGCTTAGAGAGTAGCCCTCCAGGGCCGCGGTGACTTTCTCGAACAAATTCCGCAACTCACCAGGGCTATAGTACAAGTAGATACCAGGCTGTTTAAAAAGTTATGATAATCGGTTATTTTTCTCTCTGCTCGGCGCCTACGGGTCCTAGCGTGATGTTAGATAGCCTGTAGCCTTCTCAAGAATTGGGCAATCAAAAGCAAAAATATTTTTTCAAATACGACTAGTAGTTAAAGAGATAAGCACGTTCAAAAATACAAAAAAACTCTTCAGCTTTATTATTAGTATAGAACAGGGGTGACCAACTTGATTAGACCCAAGATCGACCTTTTACTGACGAAACCCTGTGCGATCTACTAATTTCATAGGTACTTCTTAAAATTACAAATGTAACAGTAGGTAAAGTATACAATTATGTAGTATTTTTAATTTTATTAATATAACCTATTAGTATTTAAATAGTTGCGCTGTCTGTTATTCGTGCTTATTTATTTATATTTTTTGCCTTGACGCGATCGACTGTACTAATAGCCGTGATCGACCGGTTGGCCATTACTGGTATAGAAAATATGAACCGATTACTTTTGGATCAGGTTGATATAGGAGTAAGCTCTTACCAAGTAGTCTCGTGTGTTCCTCCCCGGTGTTAGCTGGCCACACCCCCCGGCCGGTAGCACTGTGCTCCCACACTGGGTGTACTCGCTCCGCCACGCTGTTCGTCGGCGTCGGACTCTCGCTTGCTGTACTCCATGGTGACCCGGTCTTGGGTCCTCTTCTCTGTAAACGAATATTAACAATTTATTTACGTGTACTCCAGGAATGACGATATCCACAAGAGAACCAAAATTACCGACATAGCCCGAAGGATCACCAAACCAAAGTGGCAGTGGCTAAAATTGCTCGCAGAACATATGGTCGATGGGGCCGAAAAGTTCTGGAGTGGCGACCGCGTAACGGAAGACGTAACGTTGGAAGGACACCACAAGGTGGACCGATGACCTGGTGAAGGTCGCGGGTAAGCGATGTATGCGAGACGCGCAGGACCGGTCGTTGCGGCGACGCTTGGGGGAGGCCTATGTCCAACAGTGGACGTCTTTCGGCTGATATGATGATGATGTGCTCCAACGGCTATTGGTTCTTCGACAGACAAGGTTGCCGATTACCGATTTAGCTGGCTAAACCTGCATGTTGTGAAGACGTAGGGGAAATAGCTCTGACTAAAGGCTAGTAGGTCGTGGGTATGGATCCAGTCTGGCAGTTCCTACCGGTATGTACAAAAACTCAAATACGTGACGACCAAGCGACCGCATGGTGGGGTGGTGGGTTACGTACGTCTTATAGAGAGGCTGCCTGCTGAGACCTATAAGCGAGAAAAATACAAGCTCATTTTGGTCCCGTGTTATATGTATGTGTTTGTTTCCAGAGTCCGTAGTAAGAAACGACTATCTAACCTCATTTTTGAGAGACCAGAAAACTACTAGTCAATCGATGAAAGAGGAAACAAAATTATAAAATAGTACAAACAATATTTTATTATTACGAATAGGGAAAAGTGTTATATTCCCAAACCTGAGCGTATTCTATTGTCTACCTGTGTGTCTATCGTTTCCCAACTTTGCTGTATTCAGCTGCGTCTGTTTAGACTAGTTCTTCTCGTGTGGGCTGTAAGGTCTATCGACCCCACACACCCTAGTGTCAGAGTTTCGAAACCGCCTCAAAGGCCTCTGACATGGTTTATTTGACGACCACCATTTGACGGCCGAACCACCGGCTTAAACGTGCTTCGGATCATCTTTTTTATCAGACAATCAGGTGATTCAAGCCTGCAATGTCCTAGCCAAACTGGAAAAATACTGTACAAAGTATGGTTTCCCGTGGGAATCGAATCCCACAAGGCCACCTTTTGATGCAACCGAGTTCCAGAATAATTATAGGCTGTGTTCCAAAATTAAAACAGTATACGGGCTAGAGTGGCCAGTGCTCATGAATCGACGCCATACTGTTGCGTCGGCGTCGTTCCGAAATATACTGGCGCAGTGCGTTATCGTCATAAATTGTCGCCATTTTGAAAAAAATAACTGGCTAAGTGCAAGTCAGACACGCCCACCGAGGGTTCCGTACAGTAGGTACCTATAACTTTAAATTAAGACTATATTTTTATGGTTTAATTACAAATGTATAATTCTCAGCCTTTTTTCTATACTTGTAGTGTAAGACGGTATTAATTGCCAAATTTCATAGTTCTAGGTCAACGGAAAATACCCTATACATTTTGTATAGGTATAAACGGACGTTTCTTTTTTACGTTAACTTGGAACTTTGATTTTTTCACAGCTTCAAGGGACCGTAGACCTGAGTATATGGTTTTAATTTCAACCTCTACGCGTTCCCGAGATAAAGGGTTTGGCAGAGAGACAAACGGACGGACGAACATCAATTAGTAATCTTATAATGGTTCCGTTTTTTCTTTTGAGGTACGGAACCCTAAAAATGGATAGTCTCGTGTTTGCAAAAACTAGCGTCGTAAACACACATACCTATAGGCGCGTGTAATTATGAATATGTATCAGTAAATTAACAGCACACCTGCAAGGTCAAGCGCACACTAAAACTGTACCGGTGACAAGTATGGCATATTGATACGCCATCTTGTTACGCAGCTAGTCTTGTTCATTCACTGGCTTATTTTATTGAAGTATTATGACATTTTATAAGCCTGGGCAATCATCAAATGACTCCTCCTCAATAACTCTTTTGGACAAATTCCACGACCCTGCCCTGGCTAGAGAGTTTTCCTTTGGTTCAAAGAAACTATCAGGTAGTAAGCAATATTCAGTCTGGAATAGTGCCTAAGTACTATAAAGAGTTTAGTCCCCCTTTAGACACATTAGGCTCTAGTATAACGACTTCAAATCATCATGATTTCATTTTAATAGACCTTTCTCACGCCGGAATCATGATTGCATTGGCACTTCGCAGTAATTGGATAGCTGTGGTGTAGTTCATGGCGTGGAGTGCAGTGGCTACGGCGTACCGGAAGACGCAGCGTTGGAAAGCCAAACAAGGAGCTGATGGACGCGAGATGCACAGGACCGGTTATTGTGACGACACTTGGGGGAGGCCTATGTTAATACGCGAATTTATACAATGAACCCTAGCAAAAGTACCTATGATTAGGGGAAAAAATTAATGGATATAATTGCAATACCAGACAAGAATAGATATTATACATTTTGTAGTCCCAAAAATATCTACAACTTATTTATTTATTTAATAGTTAACGCACAATGATGACAAGAGGTTGTTGAATATAATTCTCCTATACTGGGCAAACCTATTTTTCACAAGACTGAAAGCACAGCAATGATTAGGAATAGGGAATATGCATGAAAAACATATTTATTATCTATACAGTTTATCTAAAACTATACAAAAATGTAATACTAACAGTGAAAATAGAATCAAAATTACTCGAAAAACGAAGGAGATTTAATTATTTTAAACAAATATTTCTGTCCCTCTCGCGAAAACACTGTTTTCTATGGCAGCTGTATAGGCGTCATAGACGATGACGTCAAAGTTTACATCGGACTTTTCTTTCTAATTGTAGTCTTTGAAGCTTTATAACTTCATCGCTGATGAAGGTAATTAAAAAATAATTTCATGATTGTTTACTAGAGTTAATAAGTATTTCATTTTGCAAATGAAAAATTGGCAATTGATTGGATAAGGATAACATTTCTGTGAGAAAACATTGATAAGCATAGCAGGAAATTGCATTATTTCTAATTTGAGGCTAAATTGGCACAATTTTGGCTATCACAGCTGCACAGCTAAAACAACAATACTATTTAAATGGTAACTGTAAACTTGTTTGTTTCAATTAAACTCATCATCACCTTTTCAGCCGAAAGACGTCCACTGTTGGACATAGGCCTCCCCCAATTTTCGGCACAACAACTTTCCTGTGCGTCCGGCTCCTTTTTAGGGTTCCGTACCCAAAGGGTAACCAACGGAACCCTATTACTAAGCCTCCGCTGTCCGTCCGTCCGTTCATCTGTCTGTCAGCGGGCTGTATCTCAAGAACCGTAATAGATAAAAAGTTGAAATTTTTACAGATTGTGTATAAATCGGCAATAGCGGCAATAGACCGCTATAACAACAAATAACCATAATTAAGGTTTATAGTACCGGAACCCTCCGTGTGCGAGTCCGACTCGCACTTGACCGATTTTTCTGTCCACAGGGTTTAAAGTAAAGTAACATGAATGTTATAGTATGATATGGTATAGTATGTACCATAGCCAGACGCACAGGACCGGTTGTTGTGCCGAAAGTTGGGGGAGGTATGGTACCTATGGTATGGAAACCTATCCGAGTCGGGGAGCCCCAAGTCGAGAGCATTTCTGTGTATTGCAGAGTGCTCTTAGTTTTCAGCGCGCAATGTAATTATTTTCAATATAATCACTACATAGTATAAAAAAGTCACTTCCCGCGTCTGTCTGTCCCTATGTATGTTTAGATCTTAAAACTCCGCAACAGATTTTGATGCGGGTTTTTTAATGTATAGAGTGGTTTTCGAGGAAGGTTTAAGTATATAATTTGTCAAGGTTTTGTGTAAATTGGCTGATATATGAAGATTATTACTGAAGAGGTCGGAAAAAAATTCAAAAAAATTGGCATCACGTGCGCTGCGAAAACTATTGATGATAGAAAAAAACAATGTACTAGTTTTAGATAACACATCAATACCTACGAAAAAGTCCGCGATAGCATATGTCTATCTTTTATAGTTGACTCACAATAACCATTTCTATGATATTCAAATTTGAAATGAAATATTGCTTCATTTGCAGAGGTGTTTTCACCAATATTTATTGGGGTCGGCTTCCAGTCTAACCAGATTAAGCTGAATACCAGTGTTTTACGTGGTGTTTTCACCAATATAGTACAAATCCTTATCTTAATAAATATGTTAGTCATCTTGAGTGTTTAACTTAGAGCAAAATTGCCGTTCACATGGTATCTAGGGCTTTCCTCCAGCGAGGGGGCCTGGCCCCGAACCTAACACGCGACGCCCAGAAAAATCGTTGCGGTTTGCACGCTCAAAAGTGAAATTTTACTCCATTCATAGTCAGACAGCCCAGGAAGCTCCCCACAATCCTGGGGCCCGGGACTATAAGTAACTTTTTTGACTGATGCAGGAAAGCTCAAGAATTTAGAAAGTGTAGAATGTAAACTAAACTAAATTATGCATTTAATTTATGAAATAATACTGAAAAAATAAATTATGTCAGATCAAGACCTACATGTGTGGCTCTAGTAAATTGGGTGTGAGAAGTTTCACAGTTATTCTACAATTATTGTATAAATATAGTTTTTAAATTGTGATTTGCTGACACCATAACTGTTCTAGAAATGTGGGAAAAACATTTGTCTATGAAGATTTATGTGAAAATTACAAAATTAACAAAGAACATAACAAAATATGCATTACAATAATATTGTTTAATTTCTTTCTAGATAATATCAATGGCTTGTTTCTCAAGGATATGATTGTGAATTGATGTCAGCATTTCTCAATAAGTACACTGTACAAATTCTAAATTATCACAGCAAACACTACAAAGAAGTTATTCATTATATTTGTTGATGAATCAATAGAGTCATGAGAAACATACCACAATATTCGTTTTGTTTCTTCTTTGCTAGCAGTTATGGCTATGCTACAGTTGTATGTATGTATGTATGAGGAGACATGTATTAGGGTAGAGACGGTATGGGCAAACTTTGTGGGGGACACTCTGTGGCATGATGGACCAATGATTTGAAGAAGGTGGCTGGCAGCGGATAGATGCGGACTGTTAAAGACATAAGACAAGACAAATTGTATATAAAATAAACTATTAGACTGACTTGAAAAAATTTTTCACCATTAGTTCAGGGATAATGTAGGATTACATTATCCCTGAACATAGGCTATAAAACATTTTCAAAAAAGTTACGGATCAAAATTATTGGATTTTTGTTTTTTCCATTTCAAATCTGATTTCTTTTCTGAACAGTGTTGTTTATTTCATTCAAATAATAATCAAACAAAGAGCTGGTTTTAATACCTGACCTAAAGTACAGAGAACAGATGTTACATTGTTCTGTTATCAACCCGAACTCCAAGCTGGTTATTAACCTGACTGATAAAAGTGTTGTCACCAAAAAGAAAAACTATTTATCTTGTTGTAAAGTCTTAAACTATCAATCAAAATTCTTTTACCATACTAACAAAAATTTACACTAATGACTGGGAGTATTTGAGTAGCTCGTGGCTAAATAATAACAGCCGCACGGGTCGATCTTAAAGGTTAAGCAATGCTTGCCAAGGTTGGTCTGTGGATGGGTGACCATCTTAACATACCGAGTTTCTTCCGTGCCTCGGAAAGCACGCAAAGTCGTTGGTCCCGGCTGTCATTTGTAGATCTTTGGCAGTCGTTACGGATTATCAGAAGCCAGTAAATCTGACTCCAGTCTTGCCAAGAAGTACCCAGTTAATGGGTTGCGGAGGTCTGGTAGGCAGCCGCTCCACGTAAAACACTGGTATTCAGCTGAATCCGGTTTGACTGGAAGCCGACCACAATATAGTTGGGAAAAGGCTAGGCAGATGACTGGGAGTATTTGCCAAATAGTAATCTATAGAAAAAAAGACTTGTATATTTTGTACTAGCTGATCCGCGCAACTTAGTCTGCATCACAATTTTCATTACTGCTCCGCTCCTAAATAAATGCCCTTCTCGATAAATGGTCTGTCAAACACTGAAAGAATTTTTCAAATCAGACCAGTAGTTCCTGAGATGAGCGTGTTCAAGCAAACAAAACAAACAAACTCTTAGGTTTATGTATTAGTATAGATTTACACAACTACATGTCTTTTTTATGTTATCAATGTGAAAGTCTGTATATATGGTCTGTATTTTAAACCAGATAGGCAACAAGTGACTGAGTAGTATCAGATTGGCAAAAAATAGAAGACTATGCCCAGCAGTGAGCAAAGCTGGGCTGTGAATAATGATGGGATCTTGGCCGTGTTAATAAGTTAATGTTTTATTTAATTTAAATTAGTACTAAGTTGGCAAGCGTGCTCCATCTTCGACCACATCCTCGCTTACCATCAGGTGAGATAGCGGTCAAACGCGTGCCTATCATTAGTAAAAAAAAAAAAAAGTTAATGTTTTGTCCCCAGTAGTAGGTATTCTCCTGAGGGATCATTTTTAGGGTTCCGTACCCAAAGGGTGACCAACCGAACCCTATTACTAAGCCTCTGCTGTCCATCCGTACATCTGTCTGTCAGCCAGCTGTTTCTCAAGAGCCGCAATAGGTAGAGAGTTGAAATTTTCACAGATTGTGTATTTCTATTGCTGCTATAACAACAAATAATAAAAATTGAGGTTTATGGTACAGAACCTTTACTGTGCGAGTCCTATTCGCACTTGGCCAGTACTTGAAAATGTATTGGCAAAACTTGTCAAATAACAATTTTTTTTCAACCAGTTCTTTACGCTAAGCTCATAAGTTAACAAAAGAAAATGGGATATTAATACTAATGGCCATTGAACTATCCAGCAATTTTGTACTAACAATATTTTTAGCCCAGTGTTTTTAGTTGCTAACAAAGAGAGCACTGCTCCACTTACAAAACTGGGTCATAATATACAATAAGCTCACATTTCCTGGCATAACAGTTTATTATTGTTATTAGAGAATTTTTTCATAGAATTTATTTTGTTGTTAGTTCGTATTAAACTTAGATTGAACCAAAATTATAGCAATAGGTTTGTCTTATATTCATTGTATCGAAACACTAGCAAACACTAAATAATTTGAGATAATAATAGCATTGTCTTGATTATAAAGACTATTTTCACTGCTATTTTATTTCTTCATAATAGAAAATCATAAGAAACTCACCCCACGTGATCCCGATCGTTGTGACAAAGTTTCAGATTCAATTTCAGAGTCTGTACTCAATCCTTCAGTGGTATCGTGAGACAACGCCTGTGGGACATCACTGTCCGACAAGTTAGATGACAGTCTTATAGGCTCATATGCACCAAGGGTTCCACCAAAATTCCTTTCCCTTTTACTCAAGTGATGTTGATGATCATGCGGTGAGTTTGATAACTGTATCAAGTCAGCATTCGCTTCAGAATTAAGGGCCCAGGTGAACCTCGGCAGGGGTAAGTCAACAGGAGTACACAAAAGCTCCGGCTTAACTGTCATGTTTGTCTGATGTGCTGCTATTAGTTTCAGTGCTGAATAAAATTGTTTTCTGTTCATGTGACTCAGTGACGCACAGCTATTAGGAGCAACGCTTATATCCATGATCTGTAACATATAATTAGTGCTCATAATCACTCATTCACCAAATGTGTTATTGTACGCCTAACCTATATCACTAATTACCTGTTTTAAGACGTCGTTGTGTACATTTGATGACCGGAACAATTCTGTTGCTTTTAAAATCGGTATTTTCCCATTGGATTCCTCGTCACAACATAAAAACAAATCACCGAAATATCTCATTTCGGTTTCTGTCAAATTGAGATCCTCCATTATAGTAATAAAATAACAATATTATGGACTTCTACACAGTGTCTTCAGTTTATTATTAAATAGGCAACATAAACAACCATTATCTATTAATGTACACCATATTCATTGATAAATAGACGGATTCGAAACTTGTACATCACAAAATTTACACGAAGCAAACCAAATGTCAGTGACAGACAGCTGCCTGATGCGGCCATTAAAATTTTAGAGCTCGCTTTCACGTTCAAAAACCGATAATGGAGTAGTCCCGCAATCGGTATTTTGTTCTAGTTCAGTCGAACCACCCCGCGTAAAATGTAACAGAGAGCAAACTCAAACCAAAATTATTATTATAAGAATGAGCTTCATTATTTCAGAGATCCAGCAAACGCGAAAACGTTTCTCCAGTTGAATTTTGAATATCTCCGCAACCATAAATATTATCATAAAAGAGACAAGACATTAATTAAATACAAATTAAGTTGCAACATTTATTCTCATTTACCTCGTAGAGGCAACTAATCATGAACATACATTTATTTCAAAATACCCATACAAAATTAAACCTTCTGCTGGGATAACGATACTTCAACAGAAACTGTTTTAAAAAAATCCGGCTAAGGCCTCGTTTCTGGAGACGCGTGGCTTCGAGCGTCGCGTGCGGAGGCGCGACCCGCACTAAATTCAAACTTACGGCGTTGTATTAGAGCGTTTACGGAGAGGCGTTTTTACACGCGTTTGTTTGAAATGTAGCATTATTTGCGGATGACGACGCCGCGTCGCACGGGGCGTCGGACGCAGCGCCGCACGCGGCGTTGGTCGCAGCGTCGTACGCGGCGTCGGTCGCAGCGTCGTGCGCAGCGCCAGTTTTCTTGAGTCCTGGGCAGTCTTGTTCGAATAGTAACAACGAACAAACGTGTAAATACGTGTAAACGTGTAAATGTGTGTGTAAATGCCGCGTCCACCGCCGCGTCCGCAGCTACACTTCACGCGACGCGCCATGACCCTCGGCTCCATGAACGAATTCGTACTTAATCATATGTTTGTTTTTGTGCGTGTGAAGACGCGGACCGCTGCACGCGCCGTCTCTTTGTGAACGCAAAAAACGTCCAACGCAACGCTAGACGCCACACTGCACGCGACGCGCGAAGCCACGCGTCTCCGTAAACGAGGCCTTAGTGCGCGTCGGACTAGGTCGGACTCGCTCACGAAGAGTTCCGTACCATAAACCTTATTTGTTGTTAACCTTTTAACCGCTTGTGTCGCATATATGCGACACACGTTTCCGTGTCCCTACCGCTCGTGTCGCATTTCTGCGACAGAGATCATGCATGATTTTTTCGTTCCATTTTCGTCCTGTTAACTACGAGGTACAACTAAAACTATTATTAAATAGACCTATTATTTATAACAATTACTTAAAATTATGTTTCATAGCTCTAAGCATTGAAAAAACTTAAACAAAAATAAGTAATTGGCAGCTTGGAGTTTTCTTCGGTGTCTATCGCGCGCGTCGCATATATATGACCATAGGGATGGGATACAATGCAATGCGCATTAAAACGAAAACAGTAAATAATCAGGTATAGTGCATCATTCAGCATAAAATAAAGTGTCATACGAAATAAAGTTAAATTTAACATAATTGTTACTTTGTGTATTAATTCTTTTCCTTATTATTCAAAAGAAAAATATTCCTCACGATCTTTGTATAATGCCAATATTTGACGTTAGTTCCCATCCCTAGACCCCTATGCTTGCAATAATATTTCTCTAGTTAGTCTAGCGCCGCTGTCGCATTAATACGACGGCTGCCTACGTCACGAGCGGGTGAAACGAATGGAAAGTTCCATTAAAGTTGTTCGTGGCTATTTCTGCATTGTCGATAAAATGACTACTACTGAGGAATTAATCAGAATATTAGAAGGTGACGACGAAGAGGAATTATTATTAGAATCTACAGAAGAACTTAGAAGTGATGGAGAGGTAAGTAGGTACCTATTTCAATTTCTTCTTATGTTAGTTGCATATATTATTCAGTAGGTATAGGTATAAATAAGACTGGACACGCCACGATTGCGGCGGTAAGTCCCCTCTTTGAGGCGTGGCTGGAGAGACGTCACGGCGTCCTCACCTGTCGCATGACCCAGGGACGCCGTTGGCGAGGATCGCAGGACGAGGACGATCTCCAGCCTCCGTAGACGCGAGCTTGCGAACGCCGAGCATTGGGTAGCTCGATATTCGCCGTCCTATAAGGACCGAGCCCGAGTAGTCGACGGCGCGCGGTGACCACGCGCGCCTCGAAGAGTTGTCGCAAACACTTGGGTTGGGTTTAGGTAACTCCTTGATGGATCGAAATAGTACCTACCTACCTATTTTAAATATTGTGATGTAATTCTGTTATTATATTACCTACTTACATATCTACATACCTATTGATTGTTCAAATTTGGAACCGTGTTGTATGTTGTCCTTACAGCCCGATTTACACTTCAATAAGTACCTACCTACAGTAGCGAGTTAACTTGTGTCATCGGCGAGTTAAGTTGTTAATGTTGTTTGAACGACAAAAGCGAGTTAATTACCTACCTACCTAGTAAGTTGTCGATTAAGTTGAGTTAGGTACTACTTATTACTTAACTGTCTGAGTTCTTAACTCGCTACTGTACTTATTGAAGTGTAAATCGGGCTGTAAGGACAACATACAACACGGTTCCAAATTTTCAATTCCAATTAGTAACTGGTACAACATTTACTTGTTAGCTTAAAGATGAACGACTGTGATACGAAGAAAGTGATTAAGTAATAAGAGATTATTGTGATATAAACTATTAGAATTTAGTAAGGTTAAACAATTAGTAACTGAGATGAACGATTGTGATACAAAGTGATTAGGTTGGTTAAGTTAAAGGCTCTTTACAAACAGGCGCGACACGCGATGCGACACAAAGACATGAGCGGTACCTTCGTGTCGCGACATGAGCGGTTCCTTTGTGTCTCGCCTATTTGTAGGAGCCATAAGGCTGATTTAAAATAAAAACATAAAAAACTTTTGACTTTTTTTTATCGATACAATGATTGCCCCTCCTTAATTATTGTACGTATTATTTTGTCGATTTGTAGCCGGGCGCTAGGGGCACGGCAACTGATATTTAGCCAAGCGCTTAAAAGGTTAAAGCGGCAATAGAAATACAAAATCTGTGGAAATTTCAAGTGTCTACCTATTACGGTTCTTGAGACACAACCCGCTATCAGACAAACGGACGGACAGCGGAGGCTTAGTAATAGGGTTCCGTTGGTTACCCTTTGGGTACGGAACCCTTGGAGAAACTAACAGCGAAACAAAAAATCTTCGAGGTTTGGCGACGCTCCGTTTATGAAAATTACACAGCCAAATAGGTTTCGCAGTGCCGTGACGCCGGCTGGTGGGTTACGTTTTCACCTTACTTTTGGAAATCACCAATGTCTGAAAAATCTTTTATAGAGAATGATGTTACGAGGGACCTACTTTTTAACCAGCTTCAAAAAGAAGGTGGTTCTTTTTTATCAGAGGTCACTTTACAAGGTCAAAATATAGGTAACTTGTTACATAATTTACATCCTGTACCTATTTATAAATACACAGCGTTCCTCCAAACTTTTTTTCAAAAAACTAATAAGCAGAGGCTGTAAATTACGCTGCAAACTTCCATAAATTTTGTCTATTTTGTTTTCACCTAGGCTTTCCAACATAATCAAATTCATTGGATCGAGTTATATGTACATTCGAAGTTCATGGTAACTTGTAAAAGGGAAACAAAACGAGAAAATAATTTCGTAGTTTTTATTGAGTTCTGATTTAATTGCGATACTGCATTAAATATATGTGATAATTTATATGTGTATTAAACCACTATCAAAGTGGTTAAATAATAATTTAGATTTGTCCGCTATACTTAAGCTTAAATTATAAAAGTCGATCTAGTCGACGAAATCATATTCTTAAACATTCATAACAACATTTATCTCTACACAATCTAACATTTAATCCTTGGTCTGGATGTACTTGATGAGATCGATAACGCGGTTGGAGTATCCGAACTCGTTGTCGTACCAGCTGATGAGCTTGACGAAGTTGTCGTTCAGAGAAATACCGGCGGCGGCGTCGAAGATTGACGAGTGGTTGTCGCCGATGAAGTCGGATGATACAACTTGCTCTTCAGTGTAATCCAAGATACCCTTTAGGGGGCCGTTAGCTGCCTCCTTAACCTTCTGTTTGATAGCATCATAGCTGGCGGGCTTGCCCAGGCGGACAGTGAGGTCGACAACTGACACGTTTGCAACGGGTACACGGAAAGCCATACCAGTCAGCTTTCCGTTCAGAGCAGGAATGACTTTGCCGACGGCCTTGGCAGCGCCAGTAGAGGCGGGAATGATATTCTGCTGAGCACCACGTCCATCGCGCCACAATTTGCCAGAGGGTCCATCTACGGTTTTCTGGGTAGCGGTGGTAGCGTGTACGGTGGTCATCAGACCTTCAATGATGTCGAAGTTGTCGTGGATGACTTTAGCGAGAGGCGCGAGGCAGTTGGTTGTGCAGGAAGCGTTGGAGATGACCTTGTAAGATGGGTCATATGCCTCAAGGTTAACACCACACACGAACATGGGTGCATCAGCGCTGGGGGCAGAGATGATGACCTTCTTGGCACCACCCTCTAAGTGAGCAGACGCCTTTTCGATGGTTGTGAAGACACCAGTGGATTCGACGACGTATTCAGCGCCAGCCTTGCCCCATGGGATAGCCTTGGGGTCCCTCTCGGAGAAGACGGAGATTTTGTTGCCGTTGACGACGAGGAAGCCATCTTGCATATCAACGGTGCCCTTGAAGCGACCGTGGGTGGAGTCGAACTTGAAGAGGTAGACCATGTAGTCAAGGCCGATGAAGGGGTCGTTGATGGCAACGACCTGAGCGCCCTTCTCGATGGCAGCGCGGAGGACCAGACGCCCAATGCGGCCGAAACCGTTGATACCGATTTTGGACATGTCTGTAATAGAAAAAAAAAGAAAATTAACTTTACGTCATAATAACGCCAATTGATGGCAGATGTAGAATCATCGTAATTGTTAGACCTGTGATTCATTTGGTATCTTTCTATAAACATATTGATAAATGTATGTAGTCTGATTTCATCAGAGATAACGCGAAACATTCTATTAAATGATTTTGATAAAAAGCTATAATTATATTTGTATCTCTAACATAACTTCGTTATAAACGATGTTCTAATACTCGTATCTTCAATTTATCAATATAATATAAATACTCGTAAATATACTATAATTCGGAAACAAGTTGAGGATATTTCTGGTTTTTCGCTATGGAGGTGTAGCTAGAAAATCTACTTAATTAATATTAGCAAGTAAAATTAAATACAATAGACAGGACAGGACACCATATCAAGGTCATTTATCGAGTGTCGGAAGATGACTGTCTGGGCCACTGAATTGGCAAAGTAAATTTGTGCGAACCCCATATTGTTTATGGTCCTTTCCTTTATTGTTACCTACATTTTTCCCAAAAATAAATAAATAGAAAACCCTTTAAAACACTCAATATTATAGTATTGATAACATTATGTTTGGCATTATTACGAAAGAATTCTTGTTTGTTTGCCAAACTATAAGTAGCAATAACATAAAACAAACATTACGTGACAACCACTGGACGCACCTTCATGATTCATTTAAAACTCAGTTTTTCCTCATAAGAATAATTGACATGAGATAATTTAAAAATGCATGGTGCAATTTCTAGAAAAATAATTTAAAAAATGTTTTTTTTTGCTGCAATTTACCTTATTTCTAGTCGATGAATAAGGGCAGAGTTAAATTTAGACCATTTATGGTGTTTTACAAGCGTCCATCGACCGTAGTGCATTTCAAGGTCACAGGAGATGTTTGTGTTAGACATCATTAAAAAAAACTTGAATTGCATAGGACAACTTTGCGTTAGGAAAATATTAGAATCACAGGTAGGTTGGACAGAAAAAAAGCCATGTAAAAGCAGGAAAAAGACTAATAAAACAAAAAGTTTTTTTTACAGTGGGGAATTAAAAATCTTTAGTCGAATCATAGTATTAAACGGACTAAATGCAGCAAATCAACATAACCGAATCATCGCAGATTCTAACTAGACTGTAGTTGGCACTTGCACGTAGGTCAGTTACAGAAATATAAATAGCGAATTCCGGAAACCGATGATATAATCGTACCGGCTTTGGTTATTTTGCAAACATTTATTCATTGCATTTGTTTGTTGCAAATTTAGATGATCCTGTAATTAGTGTAGGACGATCGAATGCCGGCCGGTATGGAGGTCATGTAGAGGTCACTCATAAAACGCCATAAAATCCAAACGAGTTGCAGAGTATTTAGTACGCAAAATATCGAAAAATAGATTAACATAATCGTCCAAAGAATTGCAACTTCAAATATGTACTAGAAACCAAACTTTAAACAAATAAAAGTCGGCGAAATCACGTATCGCTACCTACGTGGTAATGAAATAAACGCAGCAAATTATGCAATACCTACGCTATTAATGATTACACTTAGTTCGAAAAGACAATGGTATTTGAAATTAATTAACATGTAATTGTTCGTGAACACTTACCGGAATAATTTATGTAGAAACAGGTAAATAAGTAACTCCACGTATGCTCTCCACGAGATGGAGTTTTAAAATGTCAGCTGAAGGACAAGGCACAAGGCACGACGGGCGTTGGATAATAGACAACTTCCAGAAGATCAATGAAACATAGAGCATGCAAAAATGTTGTAGAAAGGACAAAACACATAACAGTCCATTTACATTCTGTTATTTTACCACCGAAACTATATTGTACTGATCTTTATTTTTAAATTTTATTCTGTCTTTCTGCGTCTGTATCCAGATTTTTTAAGCCACCGTGAAAGTGGTATGTTGATGTCACTTGACAGTTTTGAGTTTTTAACTGCGGTAGATTATAAAAGTAAGATTAATTGATTTATTAAAAATGTATATAATCGTGGTACTACAGTTACATATTTTTTTGTTTCCGTTATTAATAGTTACATTAAATAATTATGGCATGTCGGTTCCTTGGGGAGTGTAAGGGGAGAGTATTTCCCGATATTCCTACGGTAGTGAGTGGGAAAAAAATAGTTAAATGAATTGTTTCTGTTTTGAAACTGACGGATTTGATGTGATTAAATTGGATTGAAGTTATCTTACACATTTTTGATATCTCCTCAGCGGTTTCGGCTTTCTATTATGTATCTGTCTGCTGATTGAATCATTTCTTAACAGGTGGAGAAAGTGAAGAAAGTCATTGTAAGTAGGTACGGATATTTTATACTTTTGACGTCTTACTTTATATGTTCAACGAACAAATTCTTGAACTGATATTATCATCAGTTCATCCGAAAGTCCTCAGTTTGAACCTATTTTACCTAGTTACGAATCTTATTTCATGCTTAGTCTATATACCCTCTATTATCTCGACCATAGTCTATGAACTCTAGTGATTGTATTCTGGTTTACCGGTTAACAAGTGTATTTTTTTACCGGTTTTCCATTTATTGTGCACACTTTTTAATCAATTTTAGTTTATCTAATTGTATTTATGACATGTTTAAACTTTAAACACTTGGTTATGGCCACATGAAATTGCTCATTTTTGCTAATGTCGTTAAATCGATTATTACCTACATCTCATTGAAGCGCGTTATTCAAAACTTCATCTAATATGTGTCGTCAAGTACATCAAAATCTAATAAATGATTCAGGCTAAGTTCAACGGGAATGGTTATAAAAGTGGGAATAAATGGCTTCGGCCGAATCGGGAGAGTAATATTCAGATCCTGTCTTCAGAATCCAGACCTAGAGGTAAAATATTTCTCGCTCATTTTTAGTCCTATGAACTTTTGGTAGATGTAATGTATTATGTATACATTGTAGGCAGGTGTCTCTTTTCCACTGGGCACTCAGGGCAAGTGGCCAGGGGCCCGCGATCGATGGGAACCCCAGGCCCCCTAGTTTCTGCTAGATCACAGAATATTTCTCGATGTAGTTACGGCAAACATCCAAGATCAGCCTCCATGGCTAATGATGTATGCCGATGACATCGCCCTCGTTAATCAGAACAAAGCCCATCTTGAGCGCAAAGTCAACATTTGGAAGGACACGCTTGAAAACGGTGGTCTGAGACTAAATGTGGCGAAGACTGAGTACATGTCCTGTGGCAGCGCGGATTCAAACACCATCCAAATAGGTTCGGACCTGATCAGAAAGACCGATACCTTCAGGTACCTTGGATCCGTGCTGCACGAGTCTGGCAACGTGGACGACGATGTCCAAGCACGTATAGGCGCGGCTTGGGCGAAGTGGCGCGAGGTAACGGGCGTTCTATGCGACCGCAAAATGCCTCCGAAGCTCAAGGGGCAGGTGTCCGTGACGTGGGGGGAAAACTGCAAGAGTGTCGTCTGCGATGGTATGGCCACATCATGCGCCGTCCTATGGAGTACGTTGGTCGGAGATGCATGAATATGGCTGTTCTTGGGGCTAGGTCCCGTGGTCGCCCTCGCAAGCGCTGGCTGGACGTCGTCAAATCCGACATGAGAGCCAATGGCCTGACTGAGAAGGATGTTCAAGATCGGGCAAAGTGGAGGAAGCTAAGTAGGAAGGCGGACCCTGGCAATAGCCGGGATTAACGCCAGGTGGAAGAAGAACTTTGTGACTTTGTAAACGTTATAATTTGTTTTGTTTTCCTGTTTTGGCAAAACAGTCCTCTGTAAAACTTATAGAGACCCCATTATTCTGTGGCCAGGGCCTCCAAAAGGGAAAAGACGGCCCTGCCGGCCGGCCTAGGTGTCGCAGTACTTAGTCGACGTACTGGTAGGTCAGGTCAGCTGTGATTAATACTTAAAAACGGTGGCCCATAATGATAATGGCCTATTAGATAGATAGAAACTTTTGTTCAGCTAATATGAACCCACTGTGAGTATAGGTACGGTGTTTTTGTTTCCGAAAAAGATAATTTTCTGAAGTGTCCCAAATGTCTGTCCCTTGATGTTGATGTGAATGAACGTAGTCATTTATGGGCCTAAACAGTAGGTATAACTAAATAGGTAAGTATCTACATGTAGGTACCGTCGAAACGAAAAGACTATGGAATCAGCATGTTTGGCAGTGTTATATAAGTAGGTATTCATCGCCAACTTCCTGCCCTTAGCCAAATGTATTGAGCAGGAAAAAGTAGCAGCATCTTGTATGCAGTGGGGTTAACTCAATATACCTACCTAGTAAGCAATCTAAGAATTTTATTTTCCACGGTCTACTAGTGACCCCCAACGACTTTACCTTTTATAATGTATTCTGCGTTGATTGCCACAGTTATCTGCGATTAACGACCCAGCGATTGACATCCAATATATCTGCTATTTGATTAAGTTCGACTCCACTCATGGCAAATTCAAAGGGAACATCACACACTCGGAGAATGAAGTTAATATCGATGGTAAATTGTCTGTTCTTGTTACTTGCTTTTTCCTACGGATTCATCCTTGTGGCCTATCTCACAGGAACCGTATTTTTATCTAAGGATAAGAAGTAGCAACTGGCTCTCATCATACCGTAGCTTAACATCAGTAGAAGAGTTTCTATTTCGATTAGTAAGTACTTACTTACATTTTACTCCATATATTTACTCCTTAACTTACCTCCTACAAAAAAACAAGCTTGATTTCACCTCTTTGTATTAGTCTTGATCCATCAGGTTAGGTGGAGCGCCGAACTTCACAGGATGACTGGTTTCTTCAGCTTTAAAAAATACTAGCTTAGATTTTAAAATGTCAAGGCTAGGTATTCGGGGGTCGAGGTAATGTTGAGCGATTGGTGAAGCCTATATGCAGCAATTTCCGCCACCTGTTATAGTCTGATGATGCTGATTACGCAATGCTTAAGAACTCTGGTCTTCGTGGAGTAAGCAGTAGGTAGTTCAAATTGGGGCAATCAGAACTAATTTTATCAGAAGTAATCTGCCGTCTCCCAGATATTAGAGACGAAAGTAGCTTATGAGCTAATCTGGTGATACTTATTCACCCAATGACCCAGTCCCTTCAAAGTCAATTGATTCATGTACCTACGTAGGTAATCCAATAAATATCTACCTAGGCACTTACATTACCCGATAGTAGATTACTTATGCCCCGAAATCTTGTTGTTAATAAAAGAGTACCTATAACATAACAGATATCTTTCGTAATTTGTTTTAAATGGTTTTATCAATGTTTTGGTTGGACAAGACGCCTACTTTTTTAACCTATGAATGACTTCTTAAACAATATGATAGGGGAAGATCAGAGAGTTTAATTTGAGCAGGGGCGCGGTCGATGCCTTATCGGCTTGGAGTGATGCCGATGATACCTATGACCTTACCGTCTTCTTGCGTCAGCAGTTTACAAATTTCACACGTTTACTAGACGTAGGTAATAAGTAGACATTCCTGTGGGGTCGGAACATTATGCTTACTTAGACATTCTGTTACTTAAATTTTAGCCTACTAGACATTCCTGTGGGGTCGGAACATTATGCTTACTTAGACATTCTGTTACTTAAATTTTAGCCTACTCTTGTACTAAGAAATGGCCTGGAAGAAGTTTCACCTCTTAGATCTTTCAAAGTCTGAAAACATATCCACACATCCAAGGTCATAAAACTAGATCCATACCTGTTTCCCTACGGAAGTTCAGAAATGCACAAATAAGAAAACACTGTAAAAACGACAGCCTCTACAGAGAGGCAGAACATGGAAGGTGAAACTGAAAGGCCATATAATACATGTTCGCAACTTGCACAAAAGCAATAGCGATATGGTACAGTAGCATGGTATACTTATAGGAAACTTTAGTGCAAGTTACATTACAGACATTTTTATTTATGGCCTTAAAAGAAAGTCCAACAGATAATTAATAATATAGTTATACTGAAAACATAGTCTTAAAAGCCAAAATATTTCTTATCTAGGTATTTTTGTAGTAGAAAATTCATGCTCGTAGTGCAAGAGCTACATTTCCACTCCCATAGTGCAAGAGCTAACATTTTCTTGGTCTGATGCAGGTCGGCTCATCAAAGTGTTTCGTGACAAGCTTCCACATACGGTGCCGTGGCATGTTGCTGGAGTACAGTACGTCATCGAGGCTTCAGGAATGTTCACTTGTCTTGAAAAGTCTTCGGTAGGTTCTAGATACTTCTTCACCCTATTAATCATAAACACAAATATGAATAAAGAAATTCGATTCGATCCTTTTCGTTCGACTGAAAAGGTATTCTTGATAGTATGAATTAGTGCACTGACTAGTGCCTCGTTTCTGAGCTAACCATTGGCGTTATGATAAATAACTTTAACGGATAGATAAACGGCCAATAAATCTCAGAAACCGGGCGTTAGTCAGCCAGATACGCTTACTTTCCTTTGAAGAGCTTCCCCTCCCTGTATTCTAGTACGGTATCATCCGGTATCCCGTAAGCAGATGACGTGGTCCCGGTAATCTGCTGGATAAGACAAGCACAAGACCAGTCCGTGTGGTGACGCTTGGGTGAGGCCTATGTTCAGCAATACAGAATGATGATGAAGATGATCCTGCGTACTAGGGTAGGGAGAAAAATAAATCTGGCTTTTAGTTATAAGTTATTTCTTCTGAAGATTTTTTTTTAAACACAAAATGGCCCACAGCTGGCCAAAGGCCTTCCCAAATTCTTTTGAAGACTGCCGTAGGTACCTTTTCCCAACTATTTTGGCACCATTTTCTATTCTAACTCGATGCAGTTGAATACCAGTATTTTACATAAATTACACCAACAGTTATGTATTAGTAAGGATCTCTGAATCTGAACTATTTACCATCTGGTAATTGTAGCAGATCCTTAATTCAATTTCTCTGCTTATCAGTTGCCTAACAGGTACTAAACAGTTCAGAGATTTGATGAATTAACCGGATGAAAGACAGGCAATAACACTTACATGTATTTTTTCCCTTCCGACAGGGTCACCTGGCCAGTGACTGCGTGAAGCGAGTGATAGTGACAGCACCCAGTGCGGACGTGCCCATGATAATTCTGGGCGTCAATGACAATACACTGAATGCAGGTAACTTATTAGCGATGCGGGAGAATGAATTGATGAACACCTTTGCAAATTGAGTGGGACAAGCGTCCTGATTTTACTGGAGAAATTTATGAGAGTTCGAGTTTGGTTTGAGCAGTGAAGAATAGTAATGCTGTTCTGTAACTTGCTCACAGTGATAGCTTTGGTTAAGTGAGCTGTCCTAGGTTCGATTGAGATAAATATTCTCTTCGTGTTCCATTCCCCTAACTTTTCACGGTTTGTTTTTCTAGAAACGATCGGCAGTAGTGACTAACTTTTTTTTTTATTGGTAGCTAGCCCAGGGTACAGCAGTGGCTACCACCGTACCTCTTTTAAAGCAGCGTTGATGGCATCCGGGTTAAAGGGAATTCCACATGTCAGCTTTTTCTCTGGAATGCTATTCCACCTCCACTAACGCTAACATAACAGATTTCCATAGATCGATTGTGAATCAATAACAGTAAGAGTTTCCAAACGTCTTTTATAATGCGTACAGCAAACGTGTGGAACTCTGCCTGTGTCTGTGTTTCCGAACGCATTCAACCCTAATCTCATCAAAATTAAAGTGAACAGGCTTCTTCTGGGTAAGCTTACTCCATCGTCGATTTTGTCTCTGTCACCTCGGAACTAGACTAGAGTCAAGAGCAAGCCCATCCCATCACTATCACTACAATCACTTTCGAAGGAGTGACGGAGTTTGTTTTATAATTATGTAGGTAAGTACATAATTATAAAAGAAAGTCCTCCGTCGCGTCTGTCTGTCTGTCTCTTCGCGATACACTCAAAAACTACTGCACCGATTTTCATACTGTTTTTACCAATAAATAGAGTGATTCTCGAGGAAGGTTTTAGTATATAATAGGGATCCTTAAGAAAATTGCAGCGCGAACGAAGTCGCGGGCGATGTGCTAACATCAAATAAACAAATCTCTCTCTTTATTCTCTATTGGCAACCAAGAAAGTCATGACAGCAAAGTAATACTAGCATCAAATACTTAGGGGCATTGACAGCAGCACAAAAATATCCAAATACAAGTCAGGGTCGCGGGTTCAATTACCGCGTCGGTACAAATATTTTAACCTACAGATAATAGTAGGCGCGCTATCGTTCGGCTTCATAACGGGTGAACGTAGCGAGGTCTTTTACAGATTGGCTGCGATATCTCTTTTATGACTACAAAAATAAAAAATAAATGTGTAACAGTAAATGTTCCTACGTGCTCGAAAGTATGTAGTAATATTTATGATAACACTGCAGATTACTATACGATTCGTAAAAATCCACAACAATTAAAAAAGTCCAGAACCCAACTTAAGAAATCGCCCTGTTTTACAATAGGGAACATGCAATATTTTCATTTTTGCTTTAATTTTAAAGAACTCCATCTAGAATAGACCACCACATAAATAAAAAATGAAAACGCTTTAATTTATTGCCAAAATTGCGTTTTTAAACCGACAGTTTAAAGGTTCGTGCGAAAACGGACGATGACGTCATTCGTGTCTATCACTGGTCAATAACTGTCCCAACTCAAAAACATAAGGTTGCCTTTTCATTGGCATAACAGCAGAAACGTCGCTAAACGCTGATTGTTGTTTTTAAATACGTTCCGTTTCACGTTACTTTAATTAATTATTTTTGTTAAAAATCGATATTAACCAAAATAAAAACTTTGTAAAGGCCTTTATTTTATACATTTTTATCATTTTACTGACAATATTCTCATAAATTCTGTATTTGCATCTTCCCTATTGAGTGCTATTAGATTACGCTTATGTTTATGCTTTCGCCCGCGACTTCGTGCGCTTATATCTCGTTTTTTTTTCCCTTTGCCGTAAGAATTTAGCGAAATCCTCTCTTAGTTTGCTGGGAGAAAACTCATTTCTGAGTTAAGCTCGCCTTTGTACATGAACTTGGATCACTGTGTTTTATATAAGCAGTTTTGGTGTACAATAGGGACCGTGCACGGCATTGACTATGCCATCTAGTGTCGCATATTCGAAGTTTTAAGGGTACACTTGATATTGACGCTTCTGTGCCACCTGTGATTCCTGCACGCTCAGTTTAGGGGAACGTGCGCAAAGAAGACTGTGCCATCTAGCGTAGCTATTTCGAACTTTATAGGTACTTGAAACATGCTTGACAGTGACATTTCTGTGCTGCCACCTATAGTTTCTGCACGCTCCCTAAACAAAATTAGTTCAGCTTTCTACGACCAGTAGTTTTGGCTGTGTGTCTGTTAGTCACTTAGACACTCAATCAGTCAGTAACAGAAGAAATTCTAATATATGAAATATCATATATTAGAATTTAACAGAGCATTACTATACTTTACCAGAGCTTTCAAAATAGGCTGAATCTGTACCAATAGAATAGAATCGCTTCATTAACCTAGCCTCGCTCAGCGCAATCGTTTCTTTTGGTTCAAACACATTCCTGATGGAAACACGGCCTTACTGTCCAAATTTCAGAGCAAAAGGTGTTAGCATGCGCCTCAAGCACGCTGTACTGCCTAGCTCCAATAGTGAAGGTCCTGGAAGACAATTACGGCGTCACAGAGGGTTTCATCACCAGCATACACGCTATGACACCTTCGCTCAAGCCTCTGGATGGACTGTGCTTAAGGGGAAAGGTAACCAACAACTCATATAGGCGTAACTAAATAAACGCTAAACATTAAAAGGGGTCACTTTAATTATCATTACAAGGAAGTTATACTATATAGGAACAAATTTGAAATCGCGAAAAAAAACTACCAAAGTAACGGCTCATTTTTTCGTGACTGTCTTCAGTCTTGGTCCCATAGCAAAGATTATTCATAGTGATAAGCAAAATTACCGTGTTTTTATTTTGCGTTATTTCTGTTACACCTTGTAGTTAGACAAGTTTTCGTTTTATAAATAAATAACTTACCAGTGCCATGCACGACAGTGAGAACCATGATGAATTCCATGCACAGAATCCTATCGTTGTCGTTATAAGTTGTTAAATTACAATTTAGTGTGTCCCTGGTTCGTCTGTACCTAACTTACCTAGTTTTTTTCAGTAACTTGCCGTGATGACAATGTTCGGTAGGTAACCAAGTCATTAATATCAAGCGTTCCAAACATAGTTTGTCACTGAGGCCAATCCCTGTCAATTTCAGCTGGCTAAGTTTTTGACGAAACACTTATAGTGAACTTTTTAATCATTATGACGATTATTATTTTAGTTATCAGGATGGTCATGAATGACATTTACTCATGACTAAATAAATATATCATAAACAAATACAAATTATACCAGTTTTTTGTAGCAGTCGAAATCGGTAAAAATCTCTGAAAAATATAAAGTTCAAAAAAACAGTAAAGAAATCTGAACCTTTTAAAATGCAAGAAAGTTCTTCTCGTCATTATTTGGGGGCATGTTCGTATTACATTTTCGTAGGGTTTTGTGTTGCCCTGCTTTATTTACGAGTCATCTACAGAAGTAACCCAGGTACGTTGCTTTCATCATGCATTAGTATGTATGGTGGGTGATGAAATAAAGGAGATCATTCATTGTCCATACAAGCCCAGATTGAATAAGATCATTCTAAATGTAGGTGATTATAAGCCCCAATTTCACAATTATTTACCTATAAGTATAAAAATTAAATTTTTATACTTATAGGTAAAGAATTGCGAAAGTTCCTGACTTAAGAATTTAAAGTTGAGTTTAGCCTGAAAATCTGTCTTTCTGAAACTTGCCCTTAGGGCCGCTTTCTCAAACAAGTATTTGGAGATACGTGTCAAAATATATAAAAAATGCGAAAAAAAAAAATTGTTCGGTTTTGGGCTTGGGGGTAAAGTACAGTTGGACGAATACTCAGCTTTAAATTTTTATCAGGTGTTACCCTCGGTTCCAAGTACGTCTTAAGCCTGAACATCCTAAAATTTACTCAGTTTAGTGTCAAAGTTTGAGCTAGTTTAATGTCAATCATTAGAATGTGAAGAACCCTAGGTTTAGTATCAAAGATTAACCTGAACTAGAGTTCGTCACATTCTTAACTCCAATTATTTCGTTCCGAAAGCGAGTGTAATTATTACAAAACAAAGGAAAATTCCTTTCCCAGCATTGGCGCGACCACAGGAGTATCCTTCAGAATATAATCCCGGCGACTACGGGATCTTGCAAAGCTTTAGCCAAGATCATTCCTCAAGTGAAAGATAAGATGGCGGGGATGGCCTTCCGGGTCCCCATAGTTAACGTGTCGGTGCTCGATATGACGGTCAGGTAGGTTAGGGCTAAGTACTTATCTAAGCTAAGTTTTATCTGTAGTAATAGTACCAGTTAATATTTAGGTATTTATGATAGGCGCCAGATTAACTTGCAATAAAGCACATTGACCTTTCCCTATTATTGCACAATTATTTGGCGCTTAGCATAGTCTATTTATTCCAGGGCTGGGCAAAGGCTCTCCCTTTTCCACACAACTCTTCATCTTTTAACAGTTAACCTACATTTTTATTTATGGTCTAGCAGTTTTGGTTTTGGTGTGCCTTAGTTCGTATCTAAAAAATCATATTTGGACCCTATTGTTGAAAGATCTACAAAATCTAAGGAAAACGTAGACGAAAACTTTAAAACTGTTTACACTAATATTGATACGTTTCCTCCACACAGACTAGATACGAACACGAATCTTGAAGATATCTTCAAAACAGTAGAAGAAGCAGGCAGAACATTTCTTCAAAATATCATAAAAATATCAAGAGATGAAGCAGTTTCCTCAGACTTTACCCATGACAGTCACTCGTGCATTCTAGACGCTGACTCCAGCTTGGAACTAAAACCGAACTTTTACAAAATCATTTGCTGGTACGAAAATGAGTATTCGTACGCCTGCAGAGTGTTAGACTCCATATTTTTTTCTGAAAGGCAATTTAACAAGCCTGTCAGACTACCCTGTAAGATGACATATGTTAGAGCAAAGCTTACCAAAAAGCAAGACGAGGTACAACAAACTGACCGTGCCTCCAAGGATACATCGATAGAATGCAACACCGAGCTCCCTAACTGCTGCCATCCAGCTCTAGATACTACTTGTAAACGAAAACCTATCATTCGTCCAGCAGTTTTAAAGAAGCAACTGTCTTCGAACAGCGCTGGTACAGCTCCTACTCTCAATCGAGATACTAAAAAGAGAAATGAGCTATTCAAAATATGGAATGACAATAACGATGCACAAAAAAATGCTGCGAGGCAAAATAGGAGCTCGTTATTTCACAGTTGCATGGCATTTGGACCAAAACAAACAAAAAACACTGAAGGCATGAAGCCTCAAGAAACTTTGGAGACTGTCAAGAGAGAATTCTCGAAGATGGTGAACATTACTGAAGAGTTGCTCAAGAAGTCTAATGCTAGCAAATTGCAACTCGAGACTGCGCAACGAAGTTCTTTAGAAGGTAGTAAGTTGGGAGCTAGCGGAGGACCGATGGAGCTCAAGACTATGATTGGAAGTTTTAATAATCCAGCAACAAATAATTCATTATTCGGCATTTGTGGTGATTACAAGAATTTGTTATCTACTGATCGTATTGACTGTAGTAAAGAAGTACGTAGCGGTAGCTTTAGTAATCGAAGCGAACCTAATGCAGATAATACCATATCAAGTGCCGTTAAAAGAATTGTTACCAGTAATAAACCGTTCTTAATACCTTCTCGTGAAGCAGTAACGCGTTTTCCAAAACAAAGTTCAGTTATGAATTTTTGTGAAAAGTCCACAGCTCAAAATAACTTGGCAGTTAAGGTAATTGACTCGCCGGATAAAGTAAATAGTAAGTTTGTAAATACGACCACAGGTTTAAAGGAGCCGCAGGTTGTAAGGGGCATGACTAAGGCTGACAACTATTTCATGGACAGTGTTTCGATCGACCCAATAGTTCCATGTGCTGTGAAGGAGCAGAAAGGGATCAGTCCAAAGGGTTCTGATAACGTAGTTAAAGATAACGCAGAAGGAAAACGAGAGCAAGTTAAAATTACAGAAGGCAGTAGATCACCACAAAGGAAAAAACCTGAAAATGATGTAAGCAACGATCAAAAGCCCGACGCGCCAGAAAATAAACTTCTCGAAAAAGAATTTAACAAATATTTACACAAAAAGGATTACAATATTCGTATCATTGATGAAGAACTACAAAAGCGGAATATCGTATTAGTTAACAATGAAAATCAACATATTTCGGAAGTGAACTCCGAATCCTGCAATATAAGCAGTGAGCAGTCTATCGTTGAAGCTAACAAGAGTCACAATAATTTGAGACAACAGATTATAGAGAGTTTGAGTAGAAAGATTCCCGGGCCAGTAACTGTAATATCGGATGAAAGTCCGCACTGTAGCAGTCCGGCGACCGCCACTATTATCAGCAATGGCAACCTATCGAGGATGAAACACGACCTCTACGACAAATTAGATAGTCTCAGCGCCACGGACTCAAACAATTCGTTCGAAGTTAATGAGAGGAAATCTCAAGTAATTCAAATTTGTGATTTGACAAACTCTTTAGAGGACTTATCGCGTTTGGACAAGATCTGCCGAATCATCGAGATATCCGACGAACTATCAGATAAATTATTTTCATCGCTCGACCAAGAAGAGCTCACAGGACTTCAGCAGAAAAAATGGTCATTCAAAGATCTTTGTGAAAGGATACAGTTAGACGATTTTTGTAACAAAACTTTTGGTAAAACACGAAGTTAGTAAAAATTGTGATAATGTGAAAATTAAACAATGTCCGTCTTATATATGAAATACAACTACTTTTATTTCAGGCACTTGTACAGTAACTTTTATTTCTAATGGCGTAAAACATAATAATAGTAAAATACAAATAATATCATACATATGATACCATACTACGAATAACTGAAAGTATATAAAAATATGATTTCATTATCACAGAAAAATCTTGTTTCGTAAACGCGTAAAAAAGCTTCAGGTACGTTCGTAAATAAAATGACACAATGGCCTCAATATGGGCTAAATCATAGAATAACAAGCTAAACTTAAAATAAGGCTTGCGATACACTAGGGGACAAAGAGCAATATGTTGCGGGACATGTCCCTCAGCAACAACGTGGAATGTCCCAAGACTTAATAGGTCGCGCGTGCGCTCGCTCTCGGAGTGGAAGCAAGCAACATTCTGCAACGTGTCCCGTGTCACGTAACATGTTGTGTGTCACTGGGTTACGCGTAGCGTTGTACCTTGCACGTCATGTTGAGGAACATTCGTCCCCTACTGTATCTTTGGCTAAAATAATGCTTGTTCCTTACCCACTATTTGTTATTTCTGTGTGCCTTAATAGTTTCATGTTAAGATCGATGATGGTCCTCGGGAAGATGGCGTCGTTCATGTCCACAAAGTCGGCGATGACGACGTTGACGGTAGACCGGGAGACAGGGTTGCGCGTGCGCGTGGGTCGGCCCGGGGTGAACTTGGCCAGTTCCGGTAGCACGTCTCTTAGAACTGGGAAGGCACATTTTTCGCGTAAGCTCGATATCCATCTGGAATTTAATAAAGTATGCATTACTAACTGCTGCCAGCGGTTTCGCCAATGTCCTTTCTCAGGCTCTTGACTATCTGCGTACCAAATTTCATTTAAATCGGATTAGTAGTTTCGACCTGAACGCGCGACAGACTCAGACATACAGAGTTACTTTCGCATTCATAATATTAGTAAGAACTAGTAAGGAAGTAAGTTTGGTAAGGATTGCTATCATATCTATCAGTTTAGTATGAATTTTCAAGCGCCACAAATGATTGTAACTACCACGGGCGTAGCTATACCTTTCACGAGGGGGGTCAGCGGGTCCAAAAATAAACAATGAAAAACACGGCCCCGGCCCCCCCCACGAAGAATTTTGAACGCCAATCTTATCCGAAGTGCTAGACTATACTAATATATAAAGCTGAAGAGTTTGTTTGTTTGCTAAACGCGTTAATCTCAGGAACTACTGGTCCGGTATGAAAAATTATTTCCATTTATCGAGGAAGGCTATAGGCTATATATTATCACGTTAAGACTAATAGGAGCGGAGCAGACGAAGTTGTGCGGGTTAACTAATAATTATATATTTTGAGCACCGATTATACGTGCCATCCGTCCAAGTCGTATGCTAAGAGGGGAAGTACTTAAACACCCCCCTTATATAATACACCCATGGTAAATACCTTCTTTGTCTGACTAAAACACAGCGTTGCTATGTTTGACAAAAAGGGACAATTTGACGCACCTACATCCTTGAAACCATTTACGCACACGCACGCTTCGAAAACCGGATAATGTTTGTATATCCTTCACACGTATCGCGTGTTACCCGCTCATGATAGCGGTTTATGCCTGTGATAGTATCTCCTGTACATTTTATTGATTTATTTCAAGCTTGTGTTGTCCACTGCCAAGGCAACTGTGGGCTAAACCTTTAAACACACGAAGGGTTCCGTACCATAAACTGAAAAAATATCCGTTTCTTGTATGGGAGTCCTTTAATTTAATTATTATTATTTGTTGTTATAGCGGCAATTGAAATATACACTCTGTGATTAATTTCAACTGTCTACGTAGTATTACGGTTCTTGAGATACAGCCCGCTGACAGACAGACGGACGGACGGACGGATGCTTAGTAATAGGGTGTTACTCTTCTGATACGGAACCATAAAAATGAGTCCGGCTCATCTTACCATCTCCTTCTGGGACTACTTGTGGCCTGCTGTTTGGGACCAAAAGTGTCCCAAACTAGCTGTTTCTCATATTAAGGTAATTAATGATTGATTCTGAAGAAACTTATATTATCTGCCAGGATCGCGGAATTGTTTGAAAGAGTTACCTGGAACGAAAGGCCATCTGAAGGAACACGCGTGGGTTTGAGTCGGGCGGGGGCGGGAGAAGAGCCGCCCGTTAGTGATACATTCTTATTGACATAATTATGTCATTTGATGATTTCCCATTAAATTAAAAAAAGTGTAAGTCGGACTTTCACGCGAAGGGTTCCGTACCAAAAATCGAAAAAAAAAAAAAAACAGTTTCTTGTATGGGGCTTTACAAAAACGTTTTTAATTTAATTTACTAATTGTAACAGCGGCAATAAAAATACACACTCTGTGAAAATTTCAATTGTATACCTACGGTTCTTGACAAACAGCCTGCTGATTGACAGACAGACGGACGGACAGCGGAGGCTTAGTAATAGGGTTCCGTTGGTTACCCTTCGGGTATGGAACCCTAAAGATGAGTCTAGGTCATTCTACTATTTAGGAGTCCCAAACTCACTGTTTATCCCATTAAAATGTTTAATTTTCAAGTAAAATGACTATTCCTCACCGGAGCACGATAAAGGTGGGTGTAGGTGTGAGCACGGCCTGGTGCACGAAGCCCGAGCTGGGCGGTCTCTCGACGTTGCGCAGGTAGTTGAGCAGACCCGAGATGCCGTCCTGCTGCGGCCACGGCGACGGCATCATCTGCGGCTGCCAGAACTCCCCCGTAGAGGACACCGTCTCGTTGCGGTATACTACTATTATCTGAAATGTTGTTTGTCAATCAATCAATCAAGCCCTGAAATGTTGTTTGTCAATCAATCAATCAAGCCCGAAATTCGTTATTCTGTGCATAATACTGCTCTTTCTTTGTTTTCTTATGCATTCTTTTTTTATTGTAGTATGTCCCGGAGTTCGGTGTGCATCCTGGCATAGGCCTCCTCCAACAATTTCCACTGACTACTATCCTTTGCAACCTTTCTCTAGCGTGATTGTATGCTTTATTTATTTTGCAGGATAACTTAAATAATTTTTTTTTGGAGGAGTTTTCGCCAAAGAACGGGATATTGGTAACAATACCTATTTTATAACAAGACTAGCTTTTTCCCGCGACTTCGTACGCGCATATCTCGTCCCCTACACTCCCCAAGGAGCCTACATTCCAAATTTCAGCTTTCTACTACCAGAAGTTTTGGCTGTGCGTTGTCTGTCAGTCATCCAAAGTAACGGTATAATTGTATATATTCGGATTTATACAAAAACTAGTTAGAATAATCCTGGCTAATGCCAAAAAGCCCTAGGCTAGGAGTTACAGTAGCTAGCTATTTGAAATAGGTCCGGATTTACGTTATCTTAGAAGTAAATGTGGACCTACGTATTTGATATTAATTTCGAGTTGATACCTTCAACTCCACCCATTTTTGTGAAAAAGGGTCTTGAACTCTTGACAGACAGACGGACGGCAACGAAGTGATACTATAAGGGTTCCGCTTCTTTCTTTTACGGAATCCTAAAAACTAAGCAATATCAAGTATAAAGTAAGTTTCGATTACATTTTATCAGATAAATAAACCTAACTAATATAATTCAATAACAATGGTAAGCCCTATTAAAGTTATAGAAATGCGGTTTACGAAGTTTAATGGGCTTCAATTTACTATAATGGCCATGGAAATAGGTACCTAAGTGAAAGCATAAGAATTCACTAATGGTTTCAGTTAAAAACATGGGTATAACTCAGTCACGGTAATAAAAACTTTAATAAAATGGGTAGTTTACTCAAGAGAATTTTAGGCTTGGCAGCCGTCTATTACTGGAGTACCTACATAGGTCTAATTAACTTACTTAATTACGTTGTAATGATATTTTGGCACGCCTACCCCCATTCACGTTAATTTTTGGTTCATGAAAAACAGGATTAAGCTTTGAGCTGTTTGAGGAAAGGAAGCTCTCATACATCTATTGTAGATGATTTGAATTGACTCTTTACTGAAAGGCCGAAGTAAGTAATCACTGATGAACGGTAGAATAGAGTTTGAAAAAGGCAAAATAAATCAGATGTTTTGTGTAATACAAGTGGTTACATGTTCCGAACTTTTCAATCTTTGTTATTAAAGCATTGTCTGCCAGACAAATAGACACAATAGAAAATGTATTGTTTGTCGTTCACCGGTGACCGACGCGGCAGTCAATGTGTTAATGACAAAATAATTGCGATTTATTTATGACATCATACCCTAAATACATTGTATGTCCAATGTTGTTTACAGATGCATTGCTATCCCAAAGACGAAAGTACTTTAGATAAGTACATGTGGCTAGACCAGTAGCCAAACTCTTCAAATCGCACTAACCCTGCTTAATGGCGGCGAAAGGTCTTCTTTTCGAGCCGATGGTTAACTCCTAAGATTGTTTGTTAGGTGACTATGTTAATTGCAGAATCGGTGGCATTAATTAAAAACCCTCAAAGTACAGGTGTATCAGCATAGCACTAAGGTCACCACTCACATTCATTGGAGATAAGTATGGTGAACAATCCCCTACAAGACATACCTGCATTTTCAGTCTATGGAGCGAGTTGAGCGTGATAGCTTCCAGATCTATCTGTCGAGGCACCAGACGCGGCCCGAATAGGTCCAGTAGATACCCCCTCAGTCTGTGGTGGTCTTGACGAGAGAAGTCGTAGAAATGCTGGCAGTCTATGATGACCACCTGGAATAGTTTAGATGTATGCATGAATTGTGAGTGGATCAATGACCTGGTGATGGTCGCGGGTAGCCGATAGATGCGAGAGTTACAGGACCGGCTGTTGACACTTGGGGGGGCTCCAGCAGTGGACGTCTCTCGGCTGCTATGCTGATTATGATTACGCATGAATTTATAGTCTAGACACTACAAGATAGAAATAACTAAATGTTCACATTAGACCTGGATCAAAAAAGTGTTGGATGGTGACCAGCAGTGGGATGATACAGGCTGACAGTAACCAAGACATTTAGCAGGATCCTAATGTTATTTGTGGTAAAAGCTGCTATTCACATCTGGTTACTCTAATAAGACTGGATAATTAAAGCTAAAGGTATTTTAAAGAGAATGTCTTGCTCATAAGATGATTTTGCAGTTTATTTGTCTTCAACTTTCATGGTAGCACAAGCAAGACAAGAATAGCCAATGACGTGGCAAAAATGTTGGCTACTCAGTGACAATTGAGGTAGCGAGGATTTGTACAAGGTGTTCAATTTGAGTGATATAATACCTCTCCAGGGTGTGTGTCAACAAACTTCTTGATTTGAGCGAGGGCTGTAGTTATTTCTTCACCGTATAACCCGTGAGTGAAATAAAAGCTATTTTCTTCATCAGCCTTAGTAGCCAGTCTTAGGTCAAAGTATCTGAAAAGTTTGCAACCTTTTAAGAGTTACATGCGGAAAAATACCATAGAATATTGCAGACTTAGGGCTGATTTTTCAATAGACAGATAACTTTTAAACGAGGTTTAAAAATGCTGGTTCATAGAAAGTATGTCAAACTCCCATATTTATTCATCAGACACAACTTATCTGACTACAGAAAAATAAGCCCTTACACTTACTATTTCATTTGGTGAGAAGATTTTTTAATGTGCAATTAGAATATTTCATGAAGCTATTCTTGTGTTACGGTGAAAGATCAATTCATAAGTAGAAGTGCTAAATGTGCTAATTGTTACTTCAGAGATACCTAATGCCAATGAGAAGTTGGTGCCAAGTGTCACTCGCCTGCGTTATGGTCCATCTTAAAATCGTACCTCGGAATAACGGGTACAGTCGGTTGAGTATTGGTTCGGCGTCTGGGGCAACGGTACTAGACCTTGTTATGCCATACGTCATAGAATCATGGCTTCCTGTAAGATCATTTAAATGATTGATTCACTGTGAATAGCAGCTGAAAGATACTTCTTCTATGGTAGGTACATTATGCGCAAGAGACAATAATATTTATGATCCAAAGAAAAATTCAAGAGAAAACGTTTAAAGAGCTTCCTACATTTTTAAAATCCATCTATTTAAATGATAGAGTACTTTATGACCTTTGACCAGGCCTTGCCACATAATTGTTAATAGTTCAACAAACAGATATATGGGTCAAGGCTCTTGGAGCTTTTATTAGAAATAATATTATTTTTAGAATTTATTCTGAATAAAACATCAATATTACCTGGTATAGCAAGAAATATCAGAGGCATATCTTTGATTGGATCAGGCAGGTCACTCATCCAGTGTTCTAGACGAACCTTTTGTGCTTTAGTATCCTCTCCCATTATTGCAGCTAAAAAATACAAACACTGAATTAATAATGATTAGTTAAACACAAGCTATCGGAACGTACATTTAAATTACAGACGTAATTTGTTTGATATACTGACCAGTAAACACAGTTTTCGAGGAACAAAAGATTACCGTCCTACCTACCTACCTTGAACAGAATTTAGAACCGCAATTGATTTTAATTACAAAAGAATCACGTCATCGTTGCAAGTACAACCTAATTATGCTTACGATTAAAGTAGGCCCTTCGACACCATTTCAGTAATTTCAATTTATTATACTGTGGAAATTTTCAGTCAAGAAATTGTGAAACAAAACTACTGTGATATTCATGCATTTTTGTTAATATTGATTAGACGTTGCATTGTTAATGACGATCAATGGAACGGGATAACTGGGTGTCTTCCTGCCTATTAAATTTAGTCATATAATACGCCAAAATCAAATGACATTTAGAACAATGACATTGATTAAAGAACGTTGACGTTTGTGCTACGTTTTGTTATTTCCAAAATTTGAGCAAAAGCTCACCCTTATAATTTTAATAACACGTTTTGTTTCCTATTTTCAGTTCACGTTCTTTTCCTATATTTCTCTAAAACATCTTGAAACAATGTTTTCATGTGTTTTTTTAACTTTTATGTTACAAACATAATGGTTTGCGCAGTTGAATTTTATTTCTAATTTTTTTTTTTGTTTAGATGGAGGCTTCGGCTGTACTATTATAGGTTTTTGATGGTTGCTTACCATTGGCGTACTTATCTAGGGATTTTTTCCAGGGGGGGGCTGCCCCCAACCTGAGATGCGGCGTTCAATTAGAAAAATCGTTGCGGTGTGCCCGATCAAAAGTAGAATTTTAGGACAATCATAGTCAGGAGGCCCAAGTAGCTCCCTACAATCCCGGGGCTTTGGACGATATATGTAACTTTAAAGTGTAGATAGAATGCAAGAGCGTGCGAGTAAGCATTTTCGGGCCCTTATCGTATAATTTTGATTTTCTGTCATTAATATCTGAATATAAGTAACTTTTTGCCTCTTACAAGAACGGTTAAGAACTGAAAGATCGCAAAATTCAAGAGCAATTCTATCGACCATTTCGTAAACTGACAAGACAAAGTATTTGGCAGCAAAAGACGTTAAAGAACGTATGTTACGATTAATAACGATAAGATATTAATTAATTTATACCTTCACTATTATTTTGGTACGTACTAAAACTTTAACTGATAACTTGATAATGGTGTTAATTTCATGCTTTCGTGCATTTTATTTTTTCTCAATAGATGGCGCTCTGACTGCTTATAATACATCAAGAAGTTTCTTCTTAAAAATTAAAAACTCAATATATTTTGATTTTGTTGGTCGATTTTGATGAAGTAATCGCTAAATGTTACTCGGGAAAACACTTAAGGTTTTTTAAATACCTACATAAATATTTTAGAAATAATCATTCTGTCGAGCTACATGAACTTAGAGGGCTATATTGATGATTAAAATGGTTATAATTCTTTAGATAAATACGCGTTACGGTCGCGGATTGTATTTGGTCCACATACAGCTTCACACTGACCGGCAAATTGCAAAAAACATAAAAATATTTGATTTTCGCGGGCTACCCTGGAGCATTCACCTTAAGAGTGTCAAAATATTCGTTTTTTGCGGCATAAACGGCCATATCTTTCTTTTATGTTAACTTATAAAAAATACTTTTTTTACAGCTTCAAGGGACCGTAGACCTGAGTATATGATTTAAATTCCAACTCGATACCTCCACGCGTTTCCAAGATAAAATTCTTGACAGACAGACGAACCGACAACAAAGTGATCCTATAAGGGTTTCGTTTTTCCTTTTGAGGCACGGAACCCTAAAAAGAAACTTTTTTGACAAATGCACAAAAGTTCAATAATTTAATGTTTGAAGTGCTGTATCTCTACCCCTTTTTATAGGACTGCCTAAAAAAAGGAGTGTTGTTTTCAGGGTTCATGTATGTATGTATGTTTGTGAAATTCTTAATTCCATCATAACCTCTCAACGCCTTAATCGATTTCGATGTACGTAGTATCGTTAGAAGCATTGCGTTAGTGGGGTGGCCTTGGATCATGAAAAAAACGGAAATATTCTTTCATTTTCATGAAACTTGCCAACCCATAGTATCATCGTCTAGAACTTTCTTAGTACATAACAAAAAGATATAACAGTAGTATTCAATATGCATTCGTTTGCTAATAATGAAAATTTGTAAAAAAATATTAAGACAGCCATAGTTCATGAATAATAAAAATGGACCATTTTTTTTCATGTATAATTAACTACTTAAACTATCATCGTCTAGACCTAGCTGAGTAGATTACGAAAGTATATTTAGTAGTCAATATCCATTCAATCGTTAATCTCGTTCAAATCGTTTAAAATGTAGTAGTTAACGTCTCTAAACTGGCTTCCTTTCTAGAAACACAACATTATTATACGGACACTGTATGAAAAGGATATTTCCATTCCTTTAGAGTGGTGATCAGACGTATCCCGGTGTCTCCTTCCCCGCCGTTCATGGCTTACACTAATCGAGAGGTGGGCAAGTATACGACATGGTGCTTGTCATATGTGACCCCCCGAAGGCTGCCACCCTATCATCAATATAATATATAATTCTTCCGTATAACCGACCAATATCAGAGGCAAGATCCACACGTCGTCTCAATTAGGTGAAATCCACCATGTCGCCTGAGACTGTTTGACCGGGGATGGCATCCAACTGAATGCCATCCCCGGTCAAACAGTCTCATCTGTTAACACAACGGCGGTGGCAATTCGCCACGTTTACAGATCACATTGGTACCAATTGCCATGAGCGATAGTTCAAGTGAAGTCCCAGTGGCAGATGAACATCGCTGGAAACCCTATGATGATGTGCGAGTGCACGACAAGTGGTGGGAACTGAATGGAAGCGGATGTAACTTGGTCATGGTAAAGTCGAGCGGCGTATGCTACCACCCAGATTATGTCAGGCATGACAGTTCAGAAGCTTTAAGGAACGGCTTTGTCCTGAGTCGTCGTAGATCTAGGCTCTACCAAGTTTGCCAAGGGCTAAGCGCGCACTTAGTCGCGTGTGCTAGCTGCAACGTTTGGCAATTCACGTTTGGAGATCCACGTATACTTATCCACGAGCTACGTTATAAAAAGTCTCTGCATGTATTAAACCACCTCAGAAATTTTAGTATCAATGTGGTACCAATCAAAAATCGATTTAGTTTCGAATTCCTTATTCAATCAAAATATCATTTTATCACTAAAAGGGATGAAATAAAAAAATAAAAAACACGCCTGCCATATTATCTAAAAATGGACAAAAATGGTTTTTCATTTTTTAGTCCATTTTTAAATGATTTTTTTTTAGCCTACGAAACTGAAGCAAATTTTGTCTACTTTTAAAGTATGCGGTTTGATATTTTACCTAAAATGCACCGATTACATCTAAAACCGATAACCGGAAGTCGAGCGAGCCCCAAGCAGCTTACACCTGTACACTATTGGCATCAATCCTAACAACGTCTCAAAAAATTAGGTCTGTGCAATTTATTGCTATCTACCTAAGACGTTTTATAAATGGTTTTGACCAGCCCCCAAACATCCTGGACCCGGACCCCTAACATCCCGAAGTGGGCCTCAGACCATTCTGGGGTGGGCACACCCCCTATATACGCCTATGTTGCTTACCAAAAAGCATAATTTTATTTTGGTTGATAACTTAGTATTTCAAATTTTGGAATGAAGGTACTAGGTCGATGGCAATGTTGAACTTTTGTTAAGCTTTCGAGGGTAAGTATCTAACAGCCAGGATGTCAAACAAATGAGAAAACAGGTATCATAGACGTAACGTAATATTGTTTCGCTAGCACTAGCAGTAAACCGGTATCAGAATAAAAACTAGTGGACAGTAAGTAAATCTAGAAAACAGTCTGTTAAAGCTCAATGAGACCAGTGAGAACATACCTCTTTGGATAGAATAACCTTAATTATTTTTAAACTTGAAAACTGTTTACATACCCATTAAAAACAAAATGAATCCAAACTTCATGTTATCACAAAAGTTAATCGCACGTGTGGGTAGCGTGTTCTTCAAATTATTAATAAAAAACAAGCAGTAAATTGAAGAACCGTTATTCCGTTCGCAAAGTTTTAGCACGTGTGTTACTTCGTACATGTAAATGTACTCTGCTGAGATTTAACTAAAATGAACTTATCATGAACTTCAATGATATCTACTACAGTAGTTATGTTATTAAATGCAAAAAGTAGGGTTAGATACAGTTGTTATTAAAACCGGTGCACGAGCCGCTGTGCCCCTTTAAGCCCGATGTCGTCCACTACTTAGATTAGGTGAAAGGAGACGTTTTTTTGGTGCTCCAAGATTAGCATTGACCTTGCTTAAATAGGTTCGTCACAGTATAACAGATTGCAGGGAAAAAATCGGAAAATTAAGTGGCCTGTACCTTTAAGGTGTTTATAAATACAACGGTTTACGTGATTGTTACTCGTAGATAACATTGTACTTTTTCGTTGAATTTTCTACGTCCTTTAAATGGCTAAGTTCCGCAAGTTTTATGGTGAGTATGAAGAACCTAATTGCCACGGGACCACTCGCTAAATCACTTATTTCCTCTATCTATGGAGGAAAGACAAAAACAGCCTTTGAATGGAAAACTAGTTCACATACTCTATGTTGGTTTTATAACAAAACTGTTTGTTATCATATCCTTGGGTACACCAGGCGCGGTCCCAGCCCTAAACTTTGGGGGGGGGGGTCAGGTCGAAATGATCCAGTACGATACCTTGTTTCGAATACTTCAATTTTTTTCTATCATAACACAAATAGATGTTTATTGGTCGTTAAGTCGACCAATAAACATTTATTTGTAAGCACGGACTCTAGAGCGATCGTAGCGAGCTTGAAAATTTTTAGTATGAAACCTTGTTTCGGATAGGTTAGATTTTCTTTTTATCACCCATACATGTTTTTTTGTCGATTGAAACTGGAGAGCTATGGATGCAAGAGCGGGCGAAACGGGACCGAATAAAAATTTAGTTAACTGTCGCGGATACGCTATATTTTCTTTATATCTTACAGACGATGTTTCTTTGAAAAAAATTTAAAGTTACAGCGAGTTTAGTGAGCTCGAAAATTTTAGCATCCCGCCTCTTGATGTAGGTGTAGATACATAGGTTACATTGTTTATTTACCACCAATAATAACTAAATGGAAGGACAGTATAGTCTAAAATAAAGTTTTTTTTTTTATTTAATTTAATTTACTAACCATACAATCATAGAAGTTGACTTTAACATAAAACTTGTATAATTGAGGATGCAAAAGCGAGCTACAAATGTTCTCGGATAGGTTTTGCCTCGAATAAGTCCTTTGTTTACTATAGACTAAGAATTAAGAATGCAAGAGAGAGCGCAGCGAGCTCAGATATTTTCAGTACCTACCCCACCCCGGTTTATTTTAGTTGAAATGTTCGTGATTTGACTATTTGCAGAAGGTTTGTCAATTTGATGAGTAGGTACGGTTTTGGGGGGGTCATGACCCCCACGACCCCCCCTGGGACCGCGCCTGGTGTACACGTGTCTTGGCTTCATCCCACTTACGTAATAATGTCACAGATATCTTGTAACTAGGTACTTATTGTGCCTTGCCCAGGAATGTGCCCTAACAGACTTTGCACAGTGCACGTTCCGGATTGGTCTTTTAAGAGGTAACGGTCCTCTTCAGTGTGCTAATGGTGATCACCAGGCTGGTTTTAGTGTGGTAAAAATCCCACAATCCCTGGTATTTTCTCCAAAAGCCCAGGTGCTTTTTGCGAAGAAAAAAAGTACCTGTGCCTATGATTTCAGGAGTCCTGACGAGTTTCTACCTAGTTAGAAAACGACCTCTTCTTAACGGAATTGAAATGCGCTGAAAGCTAAACAAACTATTTGGGACTGGGATGTGCCCCTGCGGCCCTGATGCATGTAACCTAACCAGTAACGTTTTGGGTCACTGCATACACACGCAGATCAATTAATCATTGATACATATTATACAAGGTTGTATAAGGATACTCGTATGTATACTGGATTAAGAAAGGAAAAATAATTGTAATTTAATTAAATGCGTGTCAAAGTTTAAAAGAAACGGACATAATGCAAATTTTTCAGTAGCCTTATTAATTTTAAGGTCGCCAGTTAGCTTATTTTTTTTTCCAAATTTTATCATAATTGGCTCCAGACTTGCTAAGCTCCACTGTCAAATGGGCCACGGAAGTGACGTTTACGTCCTTCAAATGTGATTTCCGTGAACGACGTCCTAGAGCCTGTGCTGTGGCTGTAAGCCTGTGAATGACATCCTGCTGCTGAGGATCGAAGGAAGTTTCTATTGAATTGATGGCAATTGCACATTGTCACATTCTCACCTGTTTCAGAGAAATTAGGAAGACATGGCTGTAACTTTTTATGGAAGATATTTTTGCTACCACATGGATTAAGATGGGCTCGTCATCATTTCAGCGCTCTACATGGCCTCCCTCAAGTGTCACCACAACGACCGGCCCTGTGTGTCTTGCTTCAACTTTAAAACATGTAGAGCCATCACAAAAAACCTAAAGGAAAGTACTGGTTCATTTTGACTTTCTAAAAGTCAATATTTGCCTACTTGCATATATGTCAAACTACAACCTACAGACCGGAAAACAGATTTCTAGCAATATTTTGCATGTGGATTGCCCATAAATCCACATGCAAAATATTGCTAGAAATCTGTTTTCCTAGCATACAAACCAATTTTGTTGTAGTTTATTGGCATCAGTTCGTTTCATTGGATGTATCTTTTTTGGGTCATCCAATAGTGTGAAAGAGGGATTTAAAACCATTATTTGCAACTCCCTCTTTCGTACTACTAGTAAATATCACAAAGAATAACCCAGTTCACTTTAAACAACCTTAGCTCTAATGTAAGGTCTAAGGGAACAAAGTTAGTTATATGAATATTTAGTACTGCTTAGTACTTACCTCAGTTCTATTACACCAAACGGTCCAACACAGAACAACAGATAGTTGGTAACACTAACACTGCCGTACTACATCGATTGCTTTCGTGCTAAGGTCACTCCAACTCGGTGCAAAATGCAATCGGCAAATGCAAGGACATACGTAGTGATTACTGTTGTATGATGTACCTACCTATTGCATTATTTATTGTTTCGTGCATAAACAAACGCTGTAAATAAATTATCATGTTTTGCGCTCAATCGATATTGCTGAAGTTTTTTTAGATTGGCCGCGGCTTACCAATACTTACAAATATAGATATTGCGAATATAACCCTACCAGCTTGTTTGATTGTTAGGTACCTACCTGTTCAAATAACGGGTTGTGTCAGGATTAGGATGTAAGTTACTTTTTATCTTGGGAGAATGTAATAATTTCCCGTTTTTCACGACGGGACTGAAAAATATCTAATTACTTTGTCAGACAGCTAGCTTTCCAAGAAATACGGTTAAGTATTTTTTTTTCACGCGTGTTTCCAACGCACTGTATCGTCTTCATTTTTGGTTTACGTAAATAACGAAAAAAATTTATTCATTTATTTTTTGGAAATCTGTCATACGGACTACCTAATTATTATTTTTAGGGTTCCATACCTCAAAAGGAACAAACGGAACCCTTATAGGATCACTTTATTGTCCGTCCGTCTGTCAAGACCCTTTATCTCGGGAACGCGTAGAGGTCATCGCGTCGAAATTAAAACCATATACTTAGGTCTACAGTCCCTTGAAGCTGAAAATTCGAACTTCTAAGTTAAAGTAAAAAAAAAATACGGCCGTTTATGCCGCAAAAAACGTATATTACGACACCATTGACTTAGAACTAAGAAATTTGGCAAGTAATATCTTCTTATACAACAAGTATAGGGAGAAGTCTGAAAACTACACATTTGTAATTAAATCATAAAAAAATTAGTCTTTATTTAACGGTAATTTGTAGGGAACCCTCGGTGGCCAAGTTCGACTAGCACTTGTCCGGTTTTTTTTTTCAGTAAAACACCCTATTGCGCTGAGTGTAAGCGAAACTAACTCTCTGTTTGTTCCCTTTTCACGGTTTAAAGGCGGAACGGATTTCGTGTCATTCCATGTTGGAGATGGATTGACAGCCTAGCTCACTTCGTGATCACTTCAACCAAGCCTTCACTTCGACATGTTTACTAAATCGATTGGCTGCCAAATTAAGGTAGGATGACAGTTCAACTTAAGTTTCAGGGCGATGTGCTTACTGAATAGATTGTTCGGTGAATAGTGCTGCAGAGACTGCAATTGTCTAAGCTTTCTATACAAACCTATAATCTCAGTGAGTGACTATGCTATATTAGCCGAAACTTGTGCACAACGCAATTGCGTGGCCACGAATATTTACCTACTAGTAACTAGCTCAAGAAATAATTCAAAAGGAACATAGTCTGGTGTGATTGAAAAACACCCTATATCCTAATGCAGGACATTGTCTAACCTTTTATCAAGTTTATTCGAAATCCGTTCAGCCTTTAAAACGTGAAAAGGGAACAAACAAACAGAGAATTTTGCCGTATGGTGCCGTAAAAGAATTAAACCATTCCATCACTTCCTGTGGGTGTCGTAAGAGGCGACTAAGGGTCTCGTCAGAGAATGGGCAGCAGCGTTCTCTGTAAAACGCAACACCATACCCTGCTATCGCCAACCTCCCCCTATATGGGGGAGGCCTATGTCCAGCAGTGGATGTCTTTCGGCTGTTATGATGAAATAGAGAGTTAGTTTCACAACCTGAGTTTTGCAGCACGGTGTGATTTTAACAGAATATCACTGAGGGCTATTTGCTTGGTGTCAATCTCTGATGACTTAAACATAGTACCTGCCGTAACAGGTAAGTATAATCAATCGGTGTTTATAAATGTCCACTCATGTCGATGTTATTCGTATGCCTTTCTAAAATTCTCTTGTGATTTGTCTGATGTAGCATACACAGCACATCTACATAGTCTTATTTTTTAACACCTTTTAGCTGATCAAGAGAACCTTTACGGAACCCATACCCGGTGGAACATATACTAATGAACCTTTTCTGTTGTCATTTCTGAAAATGGGATAGGATTTTATACCAGAGAGCAGTTACATTTCGATACATTATGTACAAAAACTAAAACGTTTGAGTAATCTTGTAACAAGTAAGTGCAAGGTGGTGTTCATGGGAAAAGGCGTCAGTTTACGTACGTAAGTATGAATGTATAACCACTAAAGTTATCGTAAAAAAAAAACATTTCTCAACCCGACTGACTCCCTGTACAAAGAGTTTCAAGTTTTACGCGTTCGCCAACTGTACAATCTCAATGCATACCTCCGTACTCACAAAACCATAAAGCTGTCAGACTATCACTCTATAATTTCCAAACGCGTCTTTCATATACCGCTGCAACGAACCACCTCTCTGTTAACTAGACGCTGTCCCGCCTACTTTCACAACCTGATTTATAATAAAGTCAACAGAAGTTTGCCTATTGACATAAAAGGACTCTACGTTCCTTTGTGTAAATATGTAGTTAAAAAATGGCTATTAGGCCTGTCGTACGATGAATCTGAACAAATTCTCACATCTTTTCACAAACTTTAACATCAACACACTCTAACACACACCTTCAAAAACTTTATCATCAACACACTCTAACACACAGCTTCACAAACTTTAACATCAACACACTCTAATACACACCTTCACAAACTTTAATATCAACACACTCTAACACACACCTTCACAAACTTTAATATCAACACACTCTAACACACACCTTCACAAACTTTAATATCAACACACTCTAACACACACCTTCACAAACTTTAATATCAACACACTCTAACACACACCTTCACAAACTTTAATATCAACACACTCTAACACACACCTTCAAAAACTTTATCATCAACACACTCTAACACACAGCTTCACAAACTTTAACATCAACACACTCTAATACACACCTTCACAAACTTTAATATCAACACACTCTAACACACACCTTCACAAACTTTAATATCAACACACTCTAACACACACCTTCACAAACTTTAATATCAACACACTCTAACACACACCTTCACAAACTTTAATATCAACACACTCTAACACACACCTTCAAAAACTTTATCATCAACACACTCTAACACACAGCTTCACAAACTTTAACATCAACACACTCTAATACACACCTTCACAAACTTTAATATCAACACACTCTAACACACACCTTCACAAACTTTAATATCAACACACTCTAACACACACCTTCACAAACTTTAATATCAACACACTCTAACACACACCTTCACAAACTTTAACATCAACACACTCTAACACACACCTTCACAAACTTTAATATCAACACACTCCTTCACAAACTTTAACATCAACACACTCTAACACACACCTTCACAAACTTTAATATCAACACACTCCTTCACAAACTTTAACATCAACATACTCTAACACATCTCATTTGTCTATTTATTTGATTCGGTTTTTTTACTTATTTAATTATTTTTTACCTTTCGATGTTTTAGTTAAATACAATTGTTTTATATTCTGAACAACAGGTTAGCTTAACTTTTATTTGTTTTCACTTTTAACTTTAAATTTTTATTTGGATTTGATCTCATTTATTATTTACTTTAGATCTTTATTTAGCATTATAAAAGCCATAAGCTGTATATATCGGAACTCCGGCCCCCAAGATACAGGCGCCGCCTAGTTTGGGGACCACTGCAACTCTTAACTACGTGTTAACAGTTACAGTCCGACATTAAGTTAAGCTAATTTTAAGGCAATCTTTGTAACAATGGCTCAATAAATTTATTATTATTATCATAACACGATTTTACTTATTAATTTTGAGCCTTGTAAAGAGCGACAATTATGAAGTAAATACCTAATGCCTTGAATATCTACGAGTTCTTATGAGGTAGCAGTTCATCATTAGAAAATACAATTAGGAACGCTATTACGTACTTAGTACAAATTCATGACATCAATACTTTTTACGGTCATTCACTTCGCACAACTAATCAACAATCATATAAATAACTTGTCTACATTTTTTGTCTATCCGCAAAAGCCTTTGGATAACGGAACATATCATGATCTATCATCTCGATTAAGTGTTTTTATAGTGTACACAGATCAGGCAAAAGATATGAGAGTCATCGTTGTAGTCCACCAAAGGTATAGTCAGCATTCAGCAAAGCTATTTAGTATACAGGCAATAATGTTACTTTTCCCACTGCACTGCCAATATTTATTTCTCATGTGTGCATAATAACTTTTTCAGCTTATGACATATTTAAGAGTGTGGTGTACAATAATTGTCTACCCAGCACACTCACAACATTGACTAAAAGTAGTTACAAGTTAGCTGCCGGCATACCAAATAGTTTTGTAGACTGTACATGTCCAAATAAGATGATTAGGTACATTTGAGAACCAACAAGCTACAATTGTTTGGGATGAAAATAGTCGCATTGGCATCCTCTCTGTTTGATTGACCTAACTATATCTGGGTGCGGGTTTAGTTACTAAAAATAAAATAATCTCTATACTTATCAGCTGTTTCATACAAAATTAAATATTTAGTCAATGAAAATGTATGCTGATATTTTTCTCGAGATTTCGGGGTTTTCCCAAAGTAAAAGTTGTTTAAAATCATGTGTACTTTCACTGCCTAAGAGGTTGTTGGTGTTTCAAATAACCCTGTATAAGGCGTCCCAAGACTTTGCCACATGGAGGGAAAGTACCTTTAATACTGTAGATAGAAAAAAATACTGAACGAAGACTAAAACTATATTAAAAACGATACGGCCTGTAAAAAAAAACCGGCCAAGTGCGAGTCGGTCTCGCTCACCGAGGGTCCGTACGTAGCTACAAAGACTACATTTTTTTTTTATTCAATTACAAATGTAATAATTTTCAGACTTTTCTCGATACTTGTAGTATAAGACGGTATCACTTGCCAAATTTCATTGTTCTAGGTTAACGGCAAATACCCTATACATTTTGATTCCCTTGAGAGTGTCGAAATATACTTTACGCCTTTTGAGGTACGGAACCCTAAAAATAAGATAATTGCCTGTTTAAAGCAGGAATCGAACCCGGAAATGTGAAAAAAACCTGTAATTTTTTTTACAAGTAAGTTTTTTTGCAAGTAATCCGTCTTATACTACAAGTATAGGAAAAAGTTTAAGAACTCCACATTTGTAATTAGATCATAAAAAAAATAGGTCTTTATTGTCAAATGTACCTACGAATTTATACGGAACCCTCGGTGGGCGAGTCCGACTTGCACTTGGCCGGTTTTTTGTTTGGAAGTCGTTTGTATTTTTTTGTAAAAAAGTTTTTTTTACCGTAGGCAATCGAAAAGCAATCATTTAAGTACATAAATACTTATTTATTTTTTCTAAATAAATATAATCTAAAAAAAAAGAAAACCATGTTTAAAATTTTATCTAAAAATTTGTTTAGTCAGTTGTTATAGTCAGAGAAAAGGAATTCTTCAATATTTTGTTTTAAATATCTTCATGTTTTATTGAAAGCCGGGAGGGTGCAAAGGGGATCTTGCACCCTCCTTCCGGTGGTGTAAATACAAAGGCGGATGCAACACAGACAGTACCTATGTAGTGCTATTCTGTAACAAAATTCAGTCTGAACAGTTAGTTCCCATTCCCGCTAATGTTATTAGTACTGCGAGACGAAAATCCACACGTTTGAATGGATTTCGATGAAGACAGTGTTACCTTGGATGAGGATACATATGGGATACTTTTGATCCCGTATATTAACTTTTTCTTATTAAGCATGGGAAATCATCAACCATCTGCTTCACCCGCTTTGGGTGAAGCAGAAGGGAGTGTCAGACTAAATCCCGTACATTACTTGGATCTTTACCTGGAAAATAGCTATATTTTTCTTTTCAGGCCTCTTTGATCTTTAATAACTTTGGTTGGACTATAAATGAATTTTATTTGAAGATCTCATAGTTCAAAGTGGCCCGTTAAATGATGTGGAAAATCCATAGATTCCCTTGAAATAATTTTCGATGTTCATGGGGCGAATGGTTGGAGCAGGGAGCTATTAGGTATCAATTCATTAGTTTTATCCAATAGTTATTTCGGTACATTGGTTGGTAGGGGTTAAACTTACAGGGCAATCAATAGGTGCTAATACTTACATAACACAAGCAGCAGCTGCTTGTGTTAGCTGTTGTTTTAGTAATCTACATAATTTGTATGTTACAGTAAGAACCCGTTCTTAGTTACAACGCGTTTTCTCTAGTTAAAACTACTTTTCACTAAACGCCTTTGTTACAACTAGAATTAACTGCTGCTAAAAAATGTCTATCACTGAAAACTAGTTCTAACTAGACAAAACAGAAGTATATGATCTATCAAACAAAAAATAATCATCAAAATCGATTACTAATTGGCGGAATAGGTAATTGCGTATTGTTACATACAAAAAAAAATACATACAGTCGAATTGAGAACCTCCTTTTTTTGAAGTCGGTCAAAAATAAAGAATCTTACTAAAATTAAAAGTGTATTTGTAGAAAGTTACCAAATTACCAATAGGTACTACGACAACCAACACGTCTTTCGACTTTGAACCGCTTGGCAACGTTTAGCAAAACAATGTCGGATATCAAATGCATCGTTTTGACTGACACGTGGAGTAGTAATGTTGTCACCAGGAAATAATGAAAAACCCGAAAAATCCGGAAACATGAATTTCGGTTTTCGCATACCCTAAGCACCATCCCATCACTTCTCGTGGTGGGTGTCGTAAGAAGCGACTAAGGGACTGACCAGAGACTGGGCAGCAGCATTCTCTATACCTACATTGCAACGACTACTCTGCGATGGCCAAGCGTTGCGAAAATAGTAAATCCCCCGAATATGATAGGCACAACGAAATAATGGCACCTAGTGCCCGGTAGCCCATTTATCCTTGACTCCAGTAAGAATCCTGGCGACAGACTGGACCTGATTGATAACACTGATCACCGAACTTGAGGAGGAATAAAGCAAGTGACGATGGAGTATTGTGGGATTGTCTGAAGTCCAAAAAGAGGTCCGGACAAGATCATTCTCAAGTCTCAATCTGGTTTGTTTCCGGGAGGGTGACCAGAAGGTGGTGTAGGTTCACAGGTTCCTTAAGTCCAATGTGGTAAAGATCGAGAGTGTGTCGACCAGGGTGGCGTACCTTATACTTAGAATTTCGTCAAGATATACGTTGACGGTACTACAGGTTTATGACAAATAAACAATATTCATTTTTTTCAATCCTCAACAAGGTTCTTTAATACTAGTTTTAACTAAGGTCCAAAGTTACAACTAGTTTTATCTAACACTTAATATTTAAAACAGTAAGTTCTAGTTACAACTAACTAGGAAATTCTAGTTGTAATAAAGGTATTTAGCGAAAACAAATTTCAACTAGAGAAAACGTGTTGTAACTGAGAACGGGTTTAGTAATTTTGCTATCATACATTTAATTGATATCTTACGCTACTTTCCTTCTATTATTTACTTTTCTCGACTTGATATCTTTAATTGATATTATGATAGGTGGAAAATGCGATAACGTCTGATGTCATTCACAGAATTTCCAATTGGTTTTCAATAAATATGCTTTGTTAAAAGGGTCCTTTGTTCTACTTCAGGGTCGGAGTGGCTATACATTTAATGCCAAAACGTTTTGGTAACACATTCATAATGCGTACAGCTAAGGACTGGAATTCCCTGCCGGAGTCTGTGTTTCCTGATAGCTACAACCTGGGAGTCTTTAAGTCAAGAGTGAATAGGTTACTTCTAGGCAAGCGTGCTCCATCTTCGACCACATCATCGCTTACTATCAGGTGAGATAGTGGTCAAACGCGTGACTTTAGTAAAAAAAAAAGTCGGGCCCCAATAATTCATTTTTTTTATTTTATTGGTTTGCTGTTGACGCTAGTCAGAGATAACAGAGACAAAGTCTACGATGGAGCGAGCTTAACCAGAAGTTCAAATTTAGTCCGTTCGTAAGATTTTGAAAAAAATATTGGACACGTATTTTTTGACGATTTTTTTTGTTGGTGGACCGATGACCCGGTAAAGGTCGCGAGTAGCCGATGGATACGAGACGCGCAGGACAGGGTCTCTGTGGCGACGCTTGGGGGAGGCCTATGTCCAGCAGTGGACGTCTTTCGGCTGTTATGATGATGACATACGTTTTGCCATTTCAAAACGGTAAAAATTGATAAAGATAAAGCGCATCAAAGTTCAAAGTGAGGGCTGGTGACGTCACACAAAACAGTACTGAAATGTGACGTCACGCGAGTTTTCAACGCATTGTATCGTCTTACCTGAGTACCCAATTAAATTCTACATTTTCACAGTTCCTAATAAATGGGTGAATTTGGCTTTATGAATGGCTAAAAGACAATCAAACTTATTCGATATGGGATGCAAAAATATCGAGCTTGATTCGCTCGGCCTTGCTTTTTACACTTACCTTTTGAGCTTTTCTGCATCAGGCAAGAAAATACTTCAATGTAAGTACGAATGGTAAAAAGCAAATCAAACCGATTCGATATGGGGTGCAAAAATTTGTGAGCTCGCTTCGCACGTATTCTAAATTCCATAATTTCTTGAGCTTTCCTGCAGCAACCAACAAAATTAGTTCTATTTAGGTAATATATTAAAAAAAAACAAATCAATCCGATGTGGGATGCAAATACTTATTTCTTGTCCCAACCTAACCTTTTTTTTACTTTTTTTTTTAAACCTGCGCTGTGTTATTTATTTTTAAATTACGCAGCCTATAATGACATAGGGACCTTTTTGGCCTCGCACAGACTAAAATGTTTATAGACTAAGTAATTCTGTTAATTTAATTAAATTTACATCTGTCTGTTTTGTGCGAGTCCCAAATAAACATTTTTTTTTCTTTCTTTCTTTCTTTCTTTTTTTTTCTTTCCCCTAAATAAAACCGGCAAAGTGCGAGTCGGACTCGCACACGAAGGGTTCCGTACCATAAAACTTAGTTTTTATTATTTGTTGTTATAGCGGCAATACATTTACACAATCTATAAAAAATTTAACTGTCTACCTATTACGGTTATTGAGATACAGCCCGCTGACAAACAGACGGACGGACGGACGGACGGATAGCGGAGGCTTAGTAATAGGGTTCCGTTGGATACCCTTTGGGTACGGAACCCTAAAAGTAGCAGCCCTACTAACATCATTTGTATATTGCATTACTTTCCGATATTATCTCATTATTATTTTACCGTTGTGGGCCGTGCGTGGACCTTTGGGGAGCCACCCGGGCCCTTCCGGTCCAGTTCGACCCTGTTCTACTTGACTACTGTATTTATATCTAGCATAGTATCATTACCGCCAAAATACACACAAATTAAGAACCGACTACCTACCTACCTTCGACGCCAGTAGTCATGTCACCGGAAAATTGCAAACTCCGTAAGATTGTAATACTTAAATCTTTATTAGATTATGTTTTCACAATAGGTATATTATGAAAAAATCGTTTTGTATACAATAAATCCCACCCTAATTCAATAGTTTCCAAAATGTCCGTGGCTTATTAATATAGTTTTTTTTTACATTTTCGCGCTTTTTTCCGGTGACAGTCACAATGCTTGTCACAATCTTACTTTTTCATGTCTTTGTGTCTTGACTCAGAATTAAAAAATATTTTGCATTTAAATTTTTGGTGCTATACTTTCTACGGTGACGCTTTGGGGAGGCCTGTGTCCAGCAGTGGACGTCTTTCGGCTGATTATGATGATGATACTCCCTACGCATAACTAATTTATTCGAATTCGTATTGCAGATGCAAGACGGATCATTTAAGTACGAATAAATGTGATAGGTAAATGTGCCAAAGTGTGCTAAGAACACAATTTCAATGTGTTAATACTAACAGCTCATGTACTGGTTAATTAATGAGACAATTCTAACTTATTATAACTTATTTAACTTAATATACCAAGTAAGAATTAATTAATTTACCAAGTAAGAATTATACTTAATTTACTAAGTAAGAATTATACTTAATTTACTAAGTAAGAATTATATTCTAACTTATTATAATTCTTACTTGGGAAATTAATGAGACAATTCTAACAGGAGCTTGCACAACGAAACAATTCATCAGAACTTGGTGTCTTTGGGTGGATCCAGGGAGATCTACTACGTACCAACTTGTCTTACTGGCTAATCATAACTAGCCAGTAAGACAAGCTGGTACGTCGTGGCGTGGCTGGTACGTTATGTCATCTCGTGATGTTACATTCAACATCACAAGATATTTCGATAAGAGAAAGGAAGAGTGAGATGACCGTTGCTACGGTGATACGGCCAGCAACTATGCAATAGAAACACACTTATATCGTATGTTGCGTTACACAGTTTTTCATATAAAATCAAGAGTCCAGATATCATAATGCGTTGCATTAATAGAAACATGAAAAACAGAAACTTCTTTATTATTATATCTATGGTTGCATTCGTTGCGTACGTAGGACCAATGTGTCTCTCGCTTAACAATAAGCCGTCAGGGTAGACAGACAGGAGTCAGTTGATGGTTGATTGATTTGTCATAACGATGGTTACCGACGATATAAATAGACACACTGATAATGACGGAGAGTGTTATGACTCATAACACTCTTGTGAGAGTACCTACTAGCTATTGACTGAACCTCGCGACTTGTCCGCGTTTCATCACTATTTAATGGATTTTAAATTATTTGCAAGGAACCCTCATCCTTTTAGCTAAAATAAGAACAAGAGTCTAAATTGCTGCTTATAACATTTGCTATCTGCCAGTGAAAGATCCGCTAAAATTGGAGTGACTGTTTCGGAGATTAACCAGAAACAAACCGACGGATAGAAAAAATTTGTATTGTTACTAGTATCGTATATACTTTCATACGCATTGAGTATAAAGCTGTTATTTTGATATTATAAATAAAATATCTTAATTTCATTTATTTGTGTTAGAGTATATATCTATATGTCGATATTATCTCAATTTCATTTGTATGTAAGCTGTTATTTTGATATTACAAACAAAATATCTCAATTCCTATATGTCGTCGCGGGCGTTGGGAGTCACAGGGGAATCCAGGCGCGGGCCTGCGGACGTCGAGCGTTGGGTGGGCCGCCGTCCAATCAGCACCAGGCCCGTGTCGACGGCGCGCTGTGTTCCACCCTCGCCTCAAAGAGATGTCAGCATAGAAGACGGGGCCCGCAAGTTCAAATTCAAATGCATTTTATTTCAAAGAAACCATTTACAGGCACTTTTGATATGTCAAGGTCGGTCAGTCAAAAACATGGAAGCTATTTGCACGTTCCAAAGCGTAGATCTCTATGGAGAAGAACGTGAAAGTCTTTGAGATTAAATAAATAAATAAATAAATATGTGAGGACGATCCAAAGAACAAAAAAATATATGAACAATTCAAAATGTACAGATTAAAATAAGCCAGTGGCAGGTAAGAGATGACCAGTCTCGAACGGTGCCCGTTCACGAACATGACACGTGTATCAGCACCATCTAGCTCAACCATTTTTAAGGAAACCAAATGATCCAACACACATGAAAAGCTCCTAACTGCCACGCTCGTTCATGTCAAACTAATTTAATAACAAAATCAATAACTAATTACATATGTAAATGGCTTCATAGTGCTCACATTTACAAAAAAAAAAAGAAATATGCTTCTACTTTATACAAAATTTTTTCGACTGGCCTGTTGGTCTAGTGGTTAGTGACCCTGACTGCTATGCCAGAGGTTGTGGGTTCGATTCCCACCCAGGACAAATGTTTGTGTGATGAGCATGATCATTTGTTCTGTGTCTGGGTGTAGTTTATCTATAATATGTATGTATTTAGAAATTTATAAGTATGTTTATCAGTTGTCTAGTACCCATAACACAAGCTCTGCTTAGCTTGGGACTACATGGCGTTGTGTGATAGTTGTGTGGAATATTATATTATTATTATTATTATTATAATATATTAAAACTATGGTTTTCAATGACCAAGTAACTAATATATAATAAAAAAGCTGTTTTATTGTGTACCTATACTTAATTTGCAAATACAATATTGCAAAGAAGTAATAAATAAATTATAATATAAGAGAACAAAAAAAAATTAAAAAAAAAATTAACTACCAAAAACAAAACACTACAAAGTAAAAAATTACTTTAATTTCGGAAGTCGGTGTTCAAAAACGAAATAACCAAAAACACCGACTTCCGAAGTTAAAGTAATTTTTTACTTTAAGTTATTATTTTTCACTTTTTAGTGGTACGCCCACTAAAAAGTGAAACCACAAGCACTGCGTGCCGGTGTGAAATTATGTTATGAACTGGTGTAACCAATCAACAGACATGCGATTACAGAAATCCCGATCCATTTGCTATCATTTATTGAAGAGTTCCGTTGCCTTCCTCCGAAGTTCTTCATCAGATCTTCACCAAATTTAAATGGGTCCAGTCCGAGAAAATACTCTCCAAAAAAAAAGAACCATCCAAATCGGTTAACAATTGGCGAAAATATCGCTGAACAAACATTTTTCATGGGAGCTCAGCATTAGATCCTGACTTATACCTTCCATCATCAGCTCAGCAACATAAGATGATGATTACCAGGCACAAATATCTGAATTGCGTTAGAAAGTAAATGAAAAACAGTATATGTGTTTATAAAATTAGAGGGTTTCCCTCGATTATCATGGGATCCCGTCATCAGATTCCAACTTGGTGACAATGGGACCACCTCAGGAGTATAGGCTTTCGAATAAAAAAATAATTTTTAAAATCGGTCCAGAATTGGCGGAGAAATCGGTGAACATACATAAAAAAAGATACATACCGCCGAACATAGAACCTCCTCCTTTTTGAAGAAGTCGGTTAAAAAGGGTTAGCATTTCTTCCAATTATAAAAAAAAAACCTAACTTGTGGACCCATGCGGCTGTGCCTGTGGAGCAGGACCGGCATTTAGCCAAGCATTTTTATCCATACACACACACATACATAATCTTCCAGTTTATATGCTTGTCTACATAGTGTGCGTTTTATACATGTTTTAAATATTCTCTCATTTAGTTCGAGAATATCAAGTGGTATTTTATTATAAAATTTAACACAGTACCCCATAAAGGAAGTGTGTACCTACTTTAGCTAATCTGAATCGGGGTTGATCTAATTATTTCCGATTTCTAGTATTTAAAATCATGCCTGTCACTAATTTTGTCAAAAAGATGAAGATTTTTCGGAACATACATAATATTTTCATATATGTATTGACAAGGTACCGTCATGATGTTAATATGCTTAAACAGTTCCCTTAGGGAATTGCGCCGGCGGAGATTGTAAATAATAGCTCTTTTCTGCCGAATAAATATAGACTCGATGTCTGCAGCACGTCCCTATAATAAGATACCGTAAGACATGATACTATGAAAATAACTGAAATAGATCAGCCTCGCGGTATCTATAAAAGTAAATTGACAGATTTTTCTGACAGCATGTGCTGCTGAACTCAGCAGTCCCGCAAGAGATGTTAAATGAGGAGGGTGATTTTTTAAAAGATGGAGAAGATCATTAATGTACACTAGAAAGAGGAACGGGCCCAATATTGAGCCTTGTGGTACCCCCATTTTAACATTCAAATCCCGTGATTGACACCATTTATCTGAACTTGCTGCTGTCTGTCACATAAATAAGACCTCACTCCTTGGCTCATTGGGTCTTGCACATAAACTGAGTGCAAGTTTACCTAGTCCGTAATGTTCTAGTTTTAGGAGCACGGTTTCGTGATTTACACAATCAAATGCCTTGGAGAGGTCACAAAAGATTCCTATGGCATCTTGCACCTCTTCCCACGCTGTATATATGTGTTTTAACAACGTGACTCCAGCGTCAGTCGTACAACGACTTTTGGTAAAACCATACTGTTGTTTGTGAAAGATTTTATTGGTATTAAAATGATTGAGCATTTGATTGAGCATTACTTTTTCAAACACTTTGATGAAAACCGGCAATACGGATACAGGTCTATAATTATTAGGGTTATTACTATCTCCAGATTTAAGAGCCAGTGCCTGCCAGTGTCGCAGAATTTGTTTGAAAGAGTCACCGCGGTCCTGGAACGCAAATGGCATTAGGAGGATAACGAATGGGTTTTAGTCAGTAAGAGTCTGTCACTCCCTTCTGCTCTACCCAGAGCGGGAGGAGTCATTTAATGATTTCCCATCCTTAAAAAAAGTACATGTCGAGATTTTGCCATTTCTTGATGTGACCGAGGTTAATTTAGTTAGGTAAGGTGGGAGGGAACTTTCCGGAACTTTACAGTGCACCTCCGAAGTTGATTGCAGCGATCTATTTTATCGCTGCATCCAGCCCGGCCATAAGGCGGCCCAGTGCCCCGCGGTACCAAACTGCAGTCTTTGTGCGGCTGCGGGAAAACCCGCGGCCCGAATCGACCCGGGCACAAATTAGGTGGCATGGCCCGCACCGCGCCCGCCGCCAAGAGGGCGAAAAAGAGTAATGTGGAGGGGATTAAGGCTGCCAGGGGATCTGCACACCCCTTGCAGCCTAGCTGCCCTTCGACCGACTCCCGGCCCCAGGAAGAGAGACCCGAGGTAATGGAGTACCAATAATGGCACTCGGGCCATTGGGGTTTGGATAATTTTTAGATTATTTATTGTATGTACGTATTCCACATTTTATTTTATTTTTTAATGAAACTTTCATACTCATTATTTTATTTGTTTATATATTACTGGTGTGTTTCGTATGTGTATGGCATCACATCAGGCCCTGTCATAAAACCAGCGCTGTGATATTTAATTTTATGTATGTGTGCGCGCATAAGTATGGGTGTACGCGTGCGACCGGCCGATCGCCTGTATGTATGTACAAAAAACAGTGTGCTAACAGCAGCCCGCAGTTTCACTTGCCTCCCGCAACATACTCAACAGTGGCGACGAGTTTACCGGAAATGGCGTCGTTTGGTGTATTGTCCACTTTCGATCACAATGTACACGAATGGAAAACATACAAAGGTCGAATCACGCAATGGTTCGTCGCAAACGACATCGACGCCAAAAGTGACGCGGCGGCGGGCGGCGGGTTTTTTTTTTAAATATCGCAGTATTTATGCTGAAACAGGGACCTTTTTGGCCTGGCACATATTAATTTGTGTAAACATATTTTTATGACGGTGTTTTACTTTATTTTATGTGTCTTGTGCGAGTCCCAAATAAACATTTTTCTTTTCTTTTCACTACCATTTCCTCCAGGGCAATATCAACCACTGTGCCAGAGCTCAGGATCTCTTACTCCAGAGCATGGCAGAGTGGTCGATTCATGTGGCTGTGGTCGCAGAGCCGTACTACGTCCCCCCCCCCGTGATAACTGGGTGGGTGACCTGGACGGCGCGGTGGCCATCATTGGCAGGGATCTTGCCGACCCATCCCGAAGCCACGGCTGGGTGGCCGCCCTCGCGGACGGCATTAGCATTATTGGAGCTTATTTCACGCCCAACAAGAGCCTCGTCGACTTCGAGAGCTTCCTTGTCGAGTTGGGTTCCGTCGTGAACCGGTGCCACCCTCGCCCGGTGCTGTTGCTTGGGGATCTCAACGCCAAGTCTGCGGCGTGGGGATCCCCTGTCATCGATGCCAAGGGCGAGGCGTTAGAGGAGTGGGCGGTCACGACCGGCTTGACCGTCCTGAATCGGGGCTAGGTCTACACGTGCGTGCGGCAGCGGGGCGGATTCATAGTGGACGTCTCGTTTGCTAGCCCTGCTGTCGCTAGCCGTGTCCGCGAATGGAGGGTCGCCGTGGAGGTGGAGACGTTGTCGGATCACCGATACATCCGTTTCGAAGTCTGCTCCCAGACCGAGGGCGGCCGCAGTCCATCGGCCCCGCGAATGGACGGTCTGCGCTGAGCGCGCAAGCGCCTCGACAGGGACTCGAAGAGGCCGCTACTTTGCAGGCCTGGATCCGGGAGTCAGCGACGACCGGATCCGTCGACGTCGAAGAGGGCGCAGTGGTTCCACGGGGCGATAACGCAAATTAGCGACGTGTCCATGCCCCGGGTTCACAATTAACCCAGAAGGCGTCAGGTGTACTGGTGGTCCGCCGAGATCGCACAGTTGCGTGTCTCGTGCGTGCGATTCAGGTGCCAGTACACCCAATACCGAAGAATACGTCCTCGGGTCCCTGCCCACAGCCGCAGAGCCTGAAGCGAACGCCAGCGTCCCAGAGGTGACAGAAGCAGAGTTGAGGTCGGCCGTGATGGCCGGGGCCCGATGGAATTCACGGCTGCGTGTTGGGCCTCGCTCTGAAGGCCCAACACGCAGCCGTTGGGCCTTCGCCTTTTGCCTCTCAGTTAGAGCTAGAGCCCTAACTGAGAGGACTCTACTCAGCGTGCCTGGAGCAGGGCCAGTTTCCCGTTTAGTGGAAATCTGGTCGTCTGGTCCTGCTCAGGAAAGCGGGGCGCTCTGCGGACTCGCCGTCCGCGTACCGGTCCATAGTGCTGCTGGAGGAAGTAGGAAAGCTGTTCGAGCTGATAGTCGCAGCCCGCCTCGTCGGCCACTTGTGCGCAGAAGGGCTGGACCTGGCTGAATGCCATTTCGGGTTTCGGCATGGGCGCTCCACTATAACGGTGATATCGCGAGTGAGAGTCCCAGGGCGGGGTGATGTTGGCGGTGTCCTTGGACATCTCCAACGCCTTCAACACCCTGCCCTAGAGTTTTGTTCGGGAGGCACTGCGCTATCATCGAGTGCCTCCCTACCACCGCCGCGTCATTGGGGCTTATTTTGCGGACAGGTGTGACACCTATCTGGGACGTGATGGCAGACACTAGCACCCCATGTCGTGCGGTCATCCACAGGGCTCGGTCTTGGGCCCACCCCTGTGGAATATCGGTTACGACTGGGTGCTGAGGGGCGAGCTCCCGCCGGGAGTGGACCTGACGTGTTACTCTGATGACACGCTGGTCACTGTTTGGGGGAGCTCGTACAGGGAGTCAGCGTTGCTAGCGACGGCCGCGGTCTCACAGGTGATGAGCCGCATACGGCGCCTTGGCCTGGAGGTGGCCCTCAACAAGTCGGAGGCCATAGCCTTTCATGGCCCCCGGCGGGCGCCGCCAGCGGGATCGCACATAATTTTTGGGGGGCCCGTATCGCTATCGAGTCCACCATGAGGTACCTGAGGTTGGTGCTCGACAGCCGGTGGGATTTCGGCCCCCACTTACGGCGGCTGGCGCCCGACGCTGCTTCCTAACCTGGGGGACCCGAGCACCGCCTGCAGGCGGTTGTACGTGGGGATCGTGCGGTCGATGGCCCTATATGGGGCCCCAATCTGGGTGGCTGACCTGACGGCCAGCACCATCACTGTTCTGCGGAAGCTGCAGAGGGTTATGGATCACTACCCCCGCTGACCCGAGGTGGACGGCAGAGTCGGGCCCCATACAGGGCCATGGATCGCACGATCCCCAGTCAGGGATCACGGAAAGCAAAATAAGTTCTCGTGATCCCCGGAGTAGGTGAGAGATGGAACACCGGGGTGGATTTAGTCAGTAAGAGTCTGACAGACCCCTCCGCCCGCCCCAGGGCGGAGGACATCCATGAGGATGTACCCCGTTAAAAGAAAAAAAATGGTGGGAGGGAACTTAAGGCAAAATGACTTGGATTGGTTAGGTTCGAATGGGATGACCATTCATGATACCATTCATGTCAGTGTAAACTCGGCAGCGGGGCACGTCTTCGAAGTTAGGATTGAAGTCGCCACTTCATGTAATGGCTTGCCACATTATGTAATGACCAATTCTACGATATGGCCACGACATTTAAATGGAGAGCACACATTGTGCAGCCATCCTCAATTTCTCAAACATTATAACAGTTAGACGTCGTTGACTTGAAACTATTTGGACCACACTAGTTTGTTTTGATAGTGTTATGTTCATCAGTTCGAATTATCCTTATAAAATCCTTCATAATAAATGTCAATTCTGGTAGCTTATGCAACATTGCAAGTATTTTAATTATAAAAATGTTTCCATAGACTACCTTTACTTACAATTAAGATTTTCAAATTACAAAATAACATTGGTCGTAGGATCATACCCTGCAGAACGCCTGACTTAGAGCGCAATGAGAAGTGCACTTACGTACTCGTATATTGTTACTCGTTTTACCTAGTTACACTATTGCAAATTGTTTTAATTAATTCAGGATAAGGAATTTTCCGATATGCGACTAACGCAATATTTCCGTAAATATTTAATTTACGAGCAAAAGGTATGTGTTATGCATGATAACATGATTCTAACTATACCAATAAGAAGATTTTTTTTATATTTGATAATTTAAATTACCTATTAGTTGGTGGTGTTCATTTAGGATCAATCATAGTTTCGATGCCACCGACCGACCGCATCAGACTGCTTGAAAAGTGATGTATGTATTGTATGTATGTATGTAAATCGGGCTGGTTTCCGCAACTCCACGACTAAGCGCGTATTTTGCGTGCAGGTGGGACAAATGCGTCATTCGATCCACCCCAGCTCCCCAAGCAAGGCCAGCAACGCCTTGGTGTTACTAACTATCTCGCAGAGGGTACCTGGGTTTCCGAAGTACTTTGCCCTGTAATCCGCAACTACCGGGCAGCTTAGAAGCAGGTGTGCTGCTGTCTCATTCTCCTCCATGCAGGCTCTGCATAGCGGGCTGTCAGTGACTCCTATAGCATAGAGGTGTTTATTAAAAGACCCGTGGCCAGTTGTTACGGCTGTGACTGAACGCAACTGTTGTTTAGTCAGTCTTAGGGCTTGTTTTGTGAAACGGCCATTTATAGAGGGAAGTGCCTCTTTGGCCTGCCTACACTCACTATGGTCAACCCATAGCTTGTGATGTTTATCTCCGGTGCGTTTCCTTACCAGATTGCGTAAGTACCCGAAAGGCAGCGGCACGATGGGCTCAGGTCCCATTGCTGACAAACTCGACCCCCTTCGGGCGAGTTCATCCGCAGCGTCGTTGCCTCGAGATTCACTGTGTCCCTTGATCCATTGAATGGTTACTTTGTTGTGTCTACCAACCTGGTTGAGACGTTGGTGACACTCGAGAATCAACCCAGAGTTCACTGTGTGGCTGTTCAGAGCTTGCAGGACGGCCATGCTGTCCGAGAGTATGCGTATTGAGTGGTCCTTAACTTCCTTGGTTAGGATGGCTGATGCCGCCAGAGAAATGCCCATGCATTCAGCCTGGAACACTGTGTTGTGGACCCCCAATGGTGTGGCTATGTGGATATTGAGATCCTCTGAGAAGATTCCCGCACCAGTACCTGTACCTGTTTTTGATCCATCGGTGAAGATCCGCAGCTCGGCGGGGCAGAGCCCCTCGCACCGATGATCCTCATGCAATTGAAAAGTGATTTAAATGGAACTTTTTAGACGATTTTCGAGGTCTGGTTTTTGAAAAAAGAAAACTTGCTTTTATTTTGTTTAGTATAAGTAGGAATTATGTGGAAAATGTAGGTGGTGTATTTTATAGTATATTTTCGTATCTCTTTCTACAAAATGTAACGTATCACTGTTTGTTTTTCGTTAAGAAAATATTACAAAAACTTTTAAAAGTCATACTTGGAAATAATTGAGTCCAGTACTTTACTTTTCAAGATAACTTTGCTGATAAATAAATGTGGCGCTCATTAGTGGCGTGCTGGATTAACATGTATAAGTCCAACGGTTGTGATGATAATTTTATCACCAAGTGTTGCCTATGCTGGCGGTAGTTTCTAGAAAGGTTAATAAGGCTAAACTTGAGGGATCATGAGTGACGGGCTATTTCCACTGACCATTGCACTGCATAAAGAATTTTAGATTGAACGTGACACGATCTGACTTGATAATTTTCTGCAAAGTATAGTGAACGGGCTGTTTCATGTCAAGTTTTCCTTGTAGATTACACTCCTGTTTGTATACCAGTTTGTTATATAGGGTGTATTCCCTGTACAAAAGTTGCTAGGTAGTGTACAACCAGAAAAGAACAGCATGCCAAAACACTCCCACCACCCGTCGCGCCGCCGAACCTGCCCGAACGAGAATCGATGTCACACGAAGTCAGTTCGTTTGCAGTCCCGCTGGCGGCTCCCTTCCATACATACATAATAATCTTGCCTCGCTTTCGCCACGCTGCGACCCGACGCCAGTCAACAGTCCACGTTATCGCACTGTGCGACTACGTAAACACTATTGTGCATCAAATTGAGAAAAGCAACCATATTTACCTGTTCAAAAACGTTCTAAACGAGTTACAATGAGCAAATTAAGATCCGGAGTGAAATAGAGACGGGACGAGGCAAAGCTATCGACGTTTTATTTTGGAACGCTGGACTAAAGATACGAAACTGTATAACTACTGTGTTACATTTCCTGTGCGATGTTGGGGGAGAGTTTTGGTTAAAAAGTTGACATTAGACGTTTACTGGGACTTATTGCGAATGTGTATTGAAACGTTTATCGCTATCCACGGGCGCACTGCTATGCGCCACGATTTGGTGCATTTTATAAGACACACATCGTCCGACCACTACTGCGAAGGAAGAATTTAGTCACCGAAGCAGGTAAGAACACCAATAAGTTTATAGTTTTATGTAATAGGTATGCTAATTAGTGAGCTTTGCTGTTTCTAGAACTTGCCGGAGTGTGCAATGTTCTTGAATTAACATAGCGCATTGACAAAACGTTTGAATGTCAGCTTTAATCGTCTGTTCGTAACGCAGGTGGCGATAGCAACTCACTAATTAAAAAAAAGATGTATAAATCAGATCAATGCGCAGTCCAATTGCATAGACGCGGCACTGTTTTCAGAAACCAAACAATTCCATTGAAGTGCGAAAATTGGCATAAGTGTTTCTAATTGTCTTGAAGCGGAATCCAATTAAATTATAATTAAGGACAATGGCTGGTTAATGAGTCTGCTCGCACAGCGTTTACCGCATAGATTATGATGATATAAACAAACAAACAGGCTGTTATAATACGAGCCACAAACAAAGGAGTATTAATATTCTTAACCCGTCAACCTTGTAAGTTCATGCTCTGCTTCACCGCTGAAGAAACGGTTACGTAAGCAGAAACATTAAATAAAGGACGACTACAAAATAAAGGCACGCACAGTAAATAGTAGCCTCCTGTTTTAACAATGAGAAGGCTCGGTTTTTATTGAAAACAGGAGGAACGAAAGTTGTGAAATAAGCAGCCTTTATTTCGAAAAGAAGTTAGGAATGCTACAGTTCACATTTATTATTTGACGAATAACATTTTTGTCAATAACCAAAACGCCACGGTACTTTTATGGGATGGTATCAGTAACAACTGCAACATCAAGAGTACCCATGTTAAAATATAAGGACACATATCCCGTTTCTGTGTTGAGAATTCGAAGTTAAAAACTTGCCACACTCTAGCTTGAGAACTTGATAAATTCTCAATTCAAAAACCAAGGGTTAAGATAGTATAGAATAGACGCATAAGAAGATACTTGAGAACAAAAGTAGTAGTAGCATCACTAGGTGTACAAAAGTAGTCGTGCTGGAATCCTCCAGTCAAGGCAGGTCGCCTTGATTGCAGGATGCGCTGCCACTGACGTTGGTGGGAAAGGGGAATTGGCAAAATATTGGAAAATTTTAGTAATAGTATTCAAATTCATCTTAATTCTTTGGAAATTATCAGAACAGGTTGAATTACTATGTGTTCATATGAGGGTTCATGATCAGTTCTCTCCGTGGTTCTCTCATATGAGACTCGAGTCATTACATTCGAAGCTGTAGTAAGTGTAAGTAATACCTGAGATACCTAGTGGAAAGATATCTTGTTGCACTAAAATATTAGTGAATGCATCATCTTCTCGCCCTTAGTCCATGTTACTTGGGGTCGGCGCAACTACGCAACACGTGTTTCTTTTTTCCACCTTATCCTATCAGTTGTCACACTATCACTAACTCCCTTTTCTTTCATATCGCTCCTCACACAATCCTTCTATCTGTTTTCGGCCTTCCTCTCCCTATCCATACATCCACATTTATATTCATAACTCTTCTAGTTACATGCGTTTCATCCCTCCTCTTCACATTATTATATCAAGACAAGCGATTAATTCCCTATTAACTTTTCCATCACTGGAGCCACTTTTAAATTACCTCTAATGTACTCATTTCTAACTTTATCCATTCTCGTTTCTCCACACATCCATCTCAACATTCTCATCTCCGCCACATGCAATATATTTTCATCCGTCTTTTTCACAGCCATACATTACGACAGGTCTTATCACGGACTTATAGATTTTCCTTTTCAACTTAAGGGACATCCGTGGGTCGCAAGTTGTTCCACTGACTTGTCCCCATTTCATCCATCCTGAGTAGATGCGGTGCGTTACGTCTCGGTCTATATTGCCATTCCCCAGAACAAGCGACCCGAGCTAATTAAGTCGGAGCAGATTGGAATAGGCGTTCCGGTGAGTGCTATGAGCATAAGACTGATGCACAGGTACAAAAATAGATGCAAAGCTTTTACCTGGTGTGAGGAACCTGAAATACTTAAATAAACCAATCCTGACCCTCACTAGCAAGAACTCAAGAAGGTACCAGACATAGGCTAAGAAATTTACGATATCTAGTACACAGGCCAGTAAAAAACAGGTCAGCATGGTCTACACGGCTATAAAGTTGAGCAACATACGAGAAATAGTTTTGAAGCTTTGGCATGTTTTATTATTGAGGTGTTTTCGAGTATTACGCACGTTATCCCCTACAGATGACCTAGTTCGTTTAGTATTAATGGAAAACAAAACAGAATCGGTGAAATAGAACATTGACTTTTCCACGAAAATGTAAACACAAGATTGTGGTTTGAGGGAGATGGTGGGATCTGGGATGTCCATTATTAGACGTCTTTCGGCTGACAGATTTTGATGATGATGATTTTCTCAGTAATCTGGAAACAACGCCAATACAAGAGCTAGCTAGAGAAGATCCTACTACAATATTGATACTAAAAAGACTGTCAATTATTGATTGACAGTCTTTTCAATACTGAATATATAGGAAAACACATGAAAACATGAATTATTGTGAACAATGCGCCTTGAATCATTTCATACATGACCCAATAGGGAAAATAAATCAATATTTACCTACTATATTTACGTGGACGTGACATTGAAACATGACAAAAGGTTAATAAAAGTATGAGTTTTGTGATGACAATTTACCGCAATGACCGCAAAAATGTAAATTCCAATTTTTGCGTACATTCACTCAACTACGAAGGTACTATATCGTTTCCTAATGACGCAGGGTGATAGGGTCTATTACATGAAGGTCTTTATCTCTACATATCAATGTTAGCATTACCATACGACATTGTTGTCATTAAATAGCTCATATGACAGTGTAATGTTTCAATATAGTTATTATGTAATTATATCCGGTATCCGATACAGACAAGAATGATTTACTGCCGAAAGGATTCCTCAGAAGCATTTGAAAGACTACTGCTCTAAAATTAATTAGAACATTCTGAATGAATAAAGACAAGTTCTCAAGAAAACTGATATTGATGAATCTAGGCCGCTTCACCTTCACCTAAATAATAAAAAGAATTAGAAGTAACAGAAAGAAACACACATTTAGACAACGTACACGATAAAGCTTTTGATAACTTTGTCAGTAAATTCCTTTCTTTTAAAATGTCTGCTTATCTTTTAAATATTCTTGTTTGGTTTGGTGTTAAAGATTCATGATCCACACAAACTGACGTAAGCGGTGAAACGAGTTGCCTCGTACATGGGACATACATAATGGATCAACCTGTGTTTCGGACAAATAACATGTGGACAGCAGATATTGAATACTTGCTTCTGCCAGCGTTTTCACTTATACTGTTTTTAAATCAGAATTCTTTGACCCTTGGCATCACTTATGAAGCTTAAAGTAGAGGACTACGAAGGGGGGTTCTGTTTGTAACAAGGTCTTCTGAAAAAATGAACAACAAAAATTGATTAATTAGTTGTCTAGCTATCCAAAGTTATAGATGCATGTATAATTAAAGCTGACAAATAACTGATTGAACATTTCTTGATTAATATGCGTGTGGAAGCTATCAAAAAGCGGATATACAGAAATGGAAATCATTGACAGAGAAAGCACTGTGTAGATTGTAAACATAACATAAAGATAACGATGCTTTACATTGCGGAAATTTTATTCATGTCTAAATGAAAAGGTTTCTGATATTTCATCATCACAAATTTCTTATCATTCCCCATTATGTCGTATGATTTGTTAGTAAACTTGTTTGATAATATAAAAAGAAAACTACTGAAGCATATATTTTTGAACTGTCGATGTATTGAACTTCTTCTCTTGTTTCCTTAGGACCAAAAAAATAAACTTGAATTAAGTTTATTTTTTTTGGTCTTTAATTAAAACTGATCTAACCATAACTTTTGAATTTTACATGACAGTTGCATGAACAACCATACCATCTCCAAACATATCATAACAAGTCGCAAATTAATTTCAAACAAAAGTATGCGATCTGTACATTGGAATAAGTTGTAGAATGTATGGGACAGTCAAATGTGTTCTTATTTGTAATAATTATTCCGTTTTCGCAAGTACTAAAGTAGGTACCTATTCTTTCTGAAATTGTAACATGAAATTAATTTCCAAAAATATCGACTTCTTGAATCCTGAGTCTGACCCTATTTTTTTTTGTTCCAGATCGCTATTGATGGCGTTACTCAGCATCCAAGGCGATTGGTATTTGTATTTTTGGTTAATATACTGCAAAATCTATTCAGCTATTATATGGTTCTTCAGCAATCACTGCCGCGGAGCTGATAAGGTTCGCTCAGTGATAACGAGTGGAGTTAGCGGACAGTCGCCTACAGGCCTTCATAGAGTGCGCTCGCGTCGACGAAGAGCTCCCCAGCAGCACCGCGTGAAACACATCGTTGCTTTAGCAAGGAGACCGTCTCTTAGAAGAATCGTGATGGCACCAGGAGCTAGCACCGCCCACACCATGATGGAGGACAAAGAAAAGATTCTTCACGGAGCTTTGGCAACCGGTAAGTTCATTGTTTTAACGTTTTCGAATACGTGCAGAAGCGCTTTGTAAAGGACTCTTTTGTTTTGTATTCACGATGTCTGGCGCTTTCATGCAACAACAAGGTGGTTGGTCAACTGAGATATTGTTCAGTCATGACTTTGTTTACCAATGTTATCCAAACCCATGAACACGCCTCCGTACGGCCGCGGCGCGAGAGTTTCTGAACTAGTTGCACTGTTATTGACATACATTTGAATAATATTCTTGATTTTATCGCCGAAATGTTATGCAGTCAGTTGGAAAATATTGTTAGGATGAAGTCTTGCTAAATCAAAAACTATAAATATTACGCTATCAAAAACTGCTGATTCGTTACACCCATTCGTGCTTGCACATTGTGTTTTAATTTATCATGCCGTCTGCAATAACGTATGCAACTACTTAATAATCGGAATGAGTAGAAAATAAATGATATGAATGTATAAAAATAGAAGTATTATAAGTAGCTTTATGCTGTGTGAATGAATTGATCAGCAGTCTTGTTGGGCCGTTCTCTAAGACTGTTTCCTACTTAGTTGTCATCGAGGAGGTCAATAGCAAGAATGGAAAGCAAAAAATCAATCTCTGTTTTGAACATTGATTTTATATCACGTACAAAGAACCTGAAATACATTAGGTCCTTGAAAATGCTTCCAAGCGTATAAATAACATTTAAAAGTGCTAAAACAGGTATAGTATTACGCCATATTTATTCAGTAACCTTAAATAGCACTTTAATGAATACATAAAGTAAATTCTTAATTACTTCATGCGTGTAATTAAAGTGATTGTTTCGTCTTTGGCTTGTTTTGCTTTAGCCTCTGAAAGAACGAAGTTAGTTTTAATTTTTCGAGCCAATTATTTCATAGTGTTGAAAACCAGGATTCAATGAAGTTCGTGATACCCAGGTCTTTATTCAAGAACACAATGGGTACTGTGCCTTACTCACACGAATTAAATAAATTTTCACATTCATATTCTAATATTCATTGTTTTGAATATTGATCTCATAACGAATCCCGCTAACAACCACATTGTTTGACATGTTAGCTCACTACCTGCCAGTGCTGAATCTTAATCCAAACCATTGTTAGTATCTTGGCAGCAAGTCTTAAGGCTACCTTGCTCATTTCCGAGAGTCCCTTCATGACTTCACGGCAGTTGCCGGAGAACTGCAGAACTTGATGGCAAAGCGCCAGTAACATACGGTCTGGTCTGACAAATTTTCGGAGAAACCATTGGACGCTATATTTATCATTTCACGTTTAATCTGCGTGATGACGCTAAGTTAGATATATTAGATTTTTGCCATAAACACTATCTGATAGGATGCAGTGGACATTTGCAATCAATAGTTCTATCACACCTCTCAGCGATGGCGGACATTATCTGTAGGTACCTTTCTCATTATCTTTTTTGCTATCTCGGAACATCATTCATTTGGCAAATTACGGCTTGTTATTTGCATCATCACTCATTTGGTCTTTGTCATATTTTGAAAGAGAAAATAGTTAGCATATTCAGTTTATTTCATCGGTTAAAAGGAATGTTAAACTTCAGATAAAACATCATTGTAGATGTTATGCTATGCTACAATAAGTTGTAAATTACTTCAATAAACAATGTTAAATCACTCATTCACGACCATAATCATTGCTTTCCCCATTGTACCGTAGGACCTATTGTTGAAGCTCACGGTGATGTATGATGAATTGATGATTCACCTCTTTTAGTGAGGTGATCTACTATTCTAGATCGTTACAATGATGTCAGTTACAAGGCTAGATGACCCCGTTGGCGCAAACACAAATCCATCAGCCAAATGTCTAACTCTAATGACTGGCCTGAAAAATGGATCACTCATCAACATTAAACATTTTTTTAAGCTTCAGAATTCCTTCAGTAAAGTTTCTCGAATGTGTGTCGGTTATAAAAAGTCAATGAAATGTTTAATTCCCTGCGTTGGGTAGAGCAACGGTCAATTGCCTCCCGGCCGGCCATCGCTTCGTTGCCAGAGCCAGATGCAAGAAAGAAATGCATTGAACTTTGCCCTTTAATAAAAATAACTTTTCTCACTTACATTATTAGATGTAATCTGCATTGTATGTATGTAGACGATTGTGATGCTGCGAAGTTTGTTTGGGATTGTGTTGTGTTTGCAGTTTTATTTAAATATTGGTTATTTAGATTCTGTAATGGCGATATCATTATGGCACATGTCGCTGTCTAAAATCATCTCACTGCCAAATTGTAGACAAAATAGTACATAAAACTGAAAAACGAGGTTGAAGAATTACTGACTCAAGTCAGAACCGATTTCTGATTTATCAAATGAGTTAGGGGCATTTCCTTGTAATTTAAGATCATGACTCGTGCTACTGTTGTGATCGTATCTCAACACGTGAAGGTAAAATGATGTCTGTAATTAAAGGCCAATATTCATTAAGCTGATCATATCGACGGCGAGTGACGAGAATTTAAAACAATATTACAAATCGTGGCTCTCCGACCTTTTAAGATGGCCGGTTACTATAACATAAAACATTGGAGATAAAAAACTGAAATAAAATATTTTGTTAAGAATACACATGTTATTTTCTAAATGTATGTAGGTACCAGAATGTATTTTAAAACATTTTTTTCGCCAATGACACTTGACATCTAGGTTAAAAACATCATTGCCACATTGACGCGTCAGTTAAAAAAACTGTAATCGCGCCATTTTGTGACGTCAGCGCCACGCCTCCGATTAGGACCGTTGCTTTGGAAACAAACATCAAATGAGTTAAGAGACGTGAGGCATTAAAATATTTATACAAATAATATTTTTGTAATAATGACGTAAGCGAGAATTATTTCCGCACTAGCAAGTTTATCGATGTAGGTATGTACTCGTAGCTAGTATGGCATGAAAATTATTTAAATGCTGAAAATTTCCTTGTTAAAGAGTTATATAATATAGGTACTAATAGATAAATAACAAGCAATTTTATTTTGCTAAGTGTGATGAGTTGGACACAATGATTTTACAAAAGAAGATCAGCACCGTTTTTTCATAGAACAGGGAGCGTCTTTATCAAACTTTGTTACAAATGAAGTTCAAATTTTGAAAACATTTTAAAGTTAGATGTAATAGATTACAATACATATTTGTGTCTGTTATCTGCCCCCTGCAAATTTTATCAGTGGGTGTGTTGCCATGCTTATTATCAAATATTTCAACTAGGTATGTTTACAAACCTTAGTACAAAGACTTTTACGAAATCATTATGTATAAGTTTAACTTTAACAAGATAATGTTGTTTTTCCAAGACATTTAATCAGCAACATATGGTAGCACAAGGTGCCGCATAAATAAATATTGCTTCGCATAATTACAAGAATAATATCTACAATAATCTACATACATATTATAAATTGCTAGATATTAGACTATGCTTCCTGGGATATTTTCCTTTGTTGCAGCTTGTTTTTTTTGCAAGTATCTAATTTAAATGATGTAACTATTCATCGGTTTAAAAACATTAATACCCATGTAATAAATATTTTTAATCTCTTTATTAAGCAATCATTGCCCAAGGCTCAAGATATAGCGATGTTTTGAGGGCATGTTGATTAACAAAGCATATATAAATGCCTACTTCACTACGTATATGTGTTACGAAACAGACAAATCCACTGAATGGTGGGCGTTGGCCAGACAATCTGGGTAGCAACAAGAGTTACTACTCAGATACTACAACTGGTGACGGCATTATACAAAACGGCTAGATTCAAAATTCTCACTCTTTTGTTTCAGATCTACGATAGTTAGCGTTTTAATTTTTATTGCATTTGAACTGGATTTACTTCGATTTTTAATCAAATCAAACCCATTAATGCAGGTGTTTTCATAACAGAAATTATTCATATTAACAATTCAATTGTAATATCAACAACATATATTATTTCATTGTCTTGCTTTACTTTTGAAGCGTTCGTATAATAGAAGGACCGTTTTTAATTCAATGCCAGTTGTTTTCCATTCGCTCCTCTACTTGATCATAAAGATGACAATTATAATAAATAACTTGTAAATCACCTACTGTTCATTGCTGCTCTTTATTTACAAAATTGTCCCTGTAATGTATCTTATTCAATTTATCAATAATACCTTCAACTGTTTATCTATAAATCTCTAGTATAATTCTCTGTTTTGACATATATTGATTAGTGTAGAAAAGTTTAATATCAACATGAGACTTGTTTTGTTTAGAATTAATGACGAATCATTCATCTAAGTTGTTATTTTCATTCTAATCTATGAGAAGCAAGAGGGGTCGGTACTTAGAAACCACGTCACTTGATGACTTGACCTGATCACTGCAAATCAATAAGAATTTAATAGCTTCACGCATGTAGTGCATGCTACACACGTCACCCATTCAACGTGTTGCACATTATGACATTCACTTTATTGCGTACCACATTCATGACTCCAACTACTACATAAAATCTAGAGAAAATACAAACAAAGATTTAAATAAATAAAACATTATAAATATTCACGTTTTAAATAAATTGGAATGCTAACTTATTTTCTCATGGGCACCTAATGATTTAACTAGAGAAGCCGTTGGAAAGAAGCCATTACAATTTTCAATGACAAATTATTGTCAGCAAGCCTAGCAGCAGCAATATTTGTGTTGGAAAACTACAAAACGAATAAAACGAGATAGCTTATAATTTTAAAACTAACACAAAGAACTAAATTAGTGTTAGGCCAACGAGCTTACATTTTGCCTAGAAAGATGGAATACTTAGATTATCAACCTATATACATTTGCAATCAATCGAATTGCTATGGCAACTGTTAACACCAACACAGTTTAATTTAGCATTCTAGAAAACACTTTGCGACAAGGTTATATCAAACTACTTTTTTTTCGGTTCCGTTGAAACAAAATTAGTACCTATGGTGCCAAATCCTTTCGAAATAGTTTAACTATAATCTCTAAAATTCTTCTCAGAAAAAAATGTTTCTTTCGGTACTACACCGAAAAAATCATCGAAGTATACTTTCATTTTGATCTGCTTATACCCTGACACTGCATCTGCTTATGTAGATGACTCTGAATAAGTATGCTTTCTGGAATTTTACCGTGTGATTGAGCTTTAATAAATGTGTATATCATCACCTACTATCTGTCGTATGTAATTTATCTTTGGAGTACTCATTCCCGTTTTATAACACGCATGTGAGGGGCAACGTGACTTGTCGTATCTAGGAAAACTACGCTCAATAAACGTGTACCTTTGCTTGTTAATAACTACATTCCTTTTACTATTTATGGCACATTCTTTTTTGTTAGGTTTATGTTTGTCTATCAACCGTCATTACGTGTATTTTTGTAGATATTAAATACTTTTTGTTTAAGCATAATATCTTCAACAATGTGATTTTTTGTACCTTTTATTTAACGGTCATCATTTTTCAATGTCACCATATCTTGCATTCTATAATTATTTCACGCTTCTGACATCACTTCACAAAAAATATCGAATTTAATTTCCGAAAATGTTATTTTATAAGCTTGAGATCATTTTATTTTATCAATTGCTTGTGTTTCATGTGTACCTAATTGATTTGAGTCAACGAGGCAGATGAGGTCAAACCACGCTTTATTATTAACTGAGACAGTTCACACGCTACGTCATGTGTCACATTGGAAACTTTAATAACTATACTAAGTATGAAAACATTGAGAACCAACGCAATTCAACCATTCATGTCTATGTGACATCAATTTTCTACATACAGTTTTAACCACCATAAAATTTGAAAACATGTATAGTACAATTTACCTATCCATTGTGTGAAGCATTGTAAATAATAGGTGTCAAAGATAAACGTATTAACAGCTCTATATTTTCCATTCATCTGCAAATCTGCAGAATGGAAATTTAAAATGTAGACAGAGATTTATTTACCAAGACTTCTAAGCATATTAACACAAAACTGATTTCCAGACATCATAGACATTGCACAAATAAAGCTAAATTATATGTATAACTAATCTGCTATCGTTTAAAGCTAAACCAGTGCAAAGTAATTAACTTGTAAAACAAGAATCTTATGTAGTCGCACAGGCGTTTCTTTTTAGCTTAACAAACAAAATTTAATTCAATCATCTTGAGTTTGAGCCAAATTAAGCTCACAAGGATTATTCTGATGTTTGGAGTCAAAGACCTTTAGAGGTATTCAGTCGAATCGAGTAAAATACCAGAAATATGCCTACCATAAAAACTGTTTTTCTTAATACGAAGGGATAAAAACATATTGCGTCAATCCGAAGGCTGGCGAAAGGTGTTTTTCCTGTTTCTCCTTTTTATCAAGTTGTATCGGCAAAATAGGAAAATGTCAAGCTTAACGGTGAAATTTTTGAATCGCTCCATCACATTCTCGAACTGCCCTTAATGAACCATAAACATTGAAAGAGAGCCAGAGCGTGATCGTGACCAGCCAGACTGTTTTTTTGAAAAGGTACATTGACTGCGTGATAACTTACGAGTAAGAAACCCTGGTTGGATTAAAAAAGTAATGATAGATATGAGACACACCTCCATCTTTAATCTAAATATATCGTCGGTCCACGCGTCGTCGGAACTATCGTTCCTTTGGCGGTACAAAGTCCGTGCTCGCTGGCAGTTGCGCGAGCGCCGCTGAGTACCGCATGCCACGCCTGCACATGGGGCCTTCATGGCAGTTGCGAAATGAAAGTTTCTGATATGCTTATGACACTATTTCAATCTTAAATAAGTCTCGTCTGTTAATAGAAAACAAATATAAAATGCAGTTAAACGCTCTGAGGAATTGAATTGAGAAATACACGAGACACATTAATTCATTGAAACAAATGCAAAAATTTCATGCATTCTTACTGCAACTGTGGAACAAATAGGCAAAACAATTTGTCTTGGAAATGCGTGGAGAATCGATTGCTTATCTATCAATCATTCTCTGGTAGGCGATAAGACGGGTTAGAGGCAGGTAAATCGATTTTACCCTAATTGAAACTGAAGCTGTTATTTTCCACAACTATAAAATAATAGAAGAAATAACTTACATCGTTCAATAAACTGAACATCTAAAAACAAAACGTGTCATTTACATCGTCCAACCTTTACATGCCTTTACTTACATGATATTAGGTAAAGATGTTTACGAAAACGACAACAAAAATTTCGATATACTATTATATTATATTCCTGTCTAAATCGATATGATGTCATTGTTTGTTAAAGACAAAGGCAAGGTTGAAGGCGTGTCGGCCGTGCCGCAATTTTATTGGTCGGTTTCTGCCGTATCAACAACCATAAAAGCCACTTGTACAAACCGCTCAGGTGTAATGATGATGCTATATAAGTTCTTTCAAACTGGATATATCATTGTTTCTAAGCCACTTACAATTTGTTGTTTCTTTACCTACTGATGTCGGTTTTTATGCTCGTAATCTTGCAATATCTTTTTAGGAAGATTGTCTGTATCTCTGCCGGGCTTACTCATCGTTGGACCTTGATCTATTCAGCGGTTGATCCAGCACCCATCTTTTATGATTTTATCAATTTGTGTCAACGATTAATTTCGAGAGTGAAAAACTGTTCAAATATTTGCTGTTCTAGTTGGTTTTTATGGGCAAAGTGTTGTTGGAACTTGTTACTGATGCAAGTAATGCAGCTAACCGATATTGTACTGTAAGAACAATATTTACTTTCTATCTTTCTTCAAGTATCATTTCCATTCTAGGAAAAGTTAAATTCATAGATTAAAGAAAATGTTAATCCCCATGTCAATCAAGAGCAACGATAAATAGTTGTTTACAGTTTTACTATTGCATGAGTAACTATTATCAGATTCTGACCCGGACTCGCAGCTAAGGTTAATGTTATTGATTAATATTTCGCTAAGGCTGACGAACGTATGTCTGTGGCAACCTAATAAATATTTTAGACAAGTGTAACTTGAGACTCTATTGTTGGAAATTGGAACGGTTGGAGAATTTAATTAGACACGCCCATCATATTATACAGCTTGATAACCGTTTGTTACTTCCACAATATTTGATTGTGTTCAATAAAGTCATTAAACATGGCATTTATAGGTTTACGATAAACGTAGTCGTACACTTTTTGTATCTAAATTAGGATTAATAAAAGTGTATTATATCCAAATAAATTCCTCAAAAGCTCCTCATTAATTTCACCATCTCTAGCTGTAAGTCTGTTTTGCAGCCACTTAAGGTCATCCAAAATAAATTTGATCAACCAGGTTTCTTGAAGAATCCTGATGATGTGTTAATGTTTTAATATACTTATGAGTACTTTTGTCATTGTTTCAGCATCGATGCGCTCACATCGCATCAGCCAGTTTGCGCCTCTGCTCATCGCGCTGGTGGGTCTACCGGCTCGCGGCAAGAGTCAGCTCGCGCACAGACTCGCCAGGCATCTCAACTGGAACGGGGAGAGCACTAAAGGTACATAAACCGACTTTAAATAAAAATGTATCTAAAAGGACCACAAATTCATCGAAATAGTCTTGTGAAATCTCTTGTGATTGAATAAAGTAAACCTTGTGCTTAGAATTTGTTCATGTATTGTTTTTGACGTTTCGTCTGTTGCTAGATATTGTAAAATAATGAAATAGAGTAATTCATTCATTCATTTGGCCATACTAAAGACTATTTATTTGCGTTGGTCCTACGGTTAGAACAAGATTTCTAAAATCCATAAATCATCAATATCAGGAAGGCATGTTCTTACAAATTGCCCAGACTGAAGTTATTATGATTTATGACTTCTGTTTACGAATCATTAAAGAGCTGTATTTCTGTTTTATGCTTTGACGTCATATCAATTGACTTATTTTATTCTTTGTCTGAAGATCATGAGATTAACAAAGCCTAAATGGAGACTAACATTATGGTTCTCAAATTGCTGTCATTGAAACTGTTTGAAAGATCTTTTTGTTTCGAATTCTGTCGCCATGATGTATGATATTGTAAATTATGAGTATCCTTGCGGGGGTTAAAGCAATCTTATCTTGGCCTTAAGTACACACTCACATGAACAATTAACACTAGATTGATTGATGCTTTTCGTGGCTCTTATAAGACAACTTTTGTCGATTAGTCATTTTCATTTCATTTTGGATTTTCCTGATGATGAAAATTTCGATGAATTAGTTACAAAGAAAGTATTATCGAAAATGTTGGTGATTTAAGATAAGATAGTCTTTAAACAACGTTATTCATAATTTAAATCCTTCCGAATGTGATTTAGATTAGGGACATTTTTATTCATCAACTTCTTCGTCATATTTTTGAGCTTGCTTGTCTTTATTGAATTTTAATTTGTCTTAATTGATATATTTATTTGATTGTTTTACTTATTCTGCCGTGATAACAATCGAGACAGCAGTAAGTCGGCTGTTTCGATAGAATAGCTATGTCCCTATATTAAATGTAAAAATACTACATACTCTTAACATGAGGAAGCTTATGGATTCGAGTGTAAAGTATTTTCACCATATAGGTACCTCGGCAGTATTACAACAAATTGATTAGTAACAGGTTCTAGTCTAGATAGACTAGAACCTGTAGATAGCAGATGCTATCTAGTACAATCCTTACATATCAAACTGTAAATACCGTTGTCTGATCAAATTACAGAATCGTGTTATTTACAAGTGTCTACAAATGAGTGTTTATATACCAGTTAACGCATATACAATAAATCACGTAAGAGCAGGCCGTGCCTATATGTACACAATACCAACCCTGACCCAGATGGAAGCGTTGGTCTCGTCTCTAGCTCGCAAGAATATCTTTATAACTGATTAGATATTGTAGGTTCCATCTTGATAAAGCCTGGCCTATATGATGAACATGAGAATGCCAATCAAGTAGTCAGTCAGTATTGCTTGTTTGTTGATGCTACTTGCTCTAGATTGTCAGGTATATTATGACTTTAATTTCAGAAACCGGTGTTTTTTCGTATTTTTCCTCAGACTTCCGAAATTGAAGTTATTTTATTGTTTGTAGTGTTTTTTGTTTATTTGGAAGTTGGTTCCAGCTATTTTGATTTAACAGTCAAAATGCATTACCGATTTTAATGAAACTAAATGTGAACCTGAATAATTAGGAACAATCGGAAAGTATACTCTTTCACATGAAAGAATAATTTTTCAAATAGGTTCATAAATGACGGAGTTATGAAATAACACATAAAAAAACAACCGAATTTAGAACCTCTTCCTTTCTGTTTTGATGTCGGTTAATTAATAAAGGAGCATTGTATAATGTGTTGCAGACGTATACAGAATGATATGTGTTATGCAATATTGACAACATTGCATTGCAACATTATGTTGTCACGGTCAAAATAATCGTATTAATGACGGTAAACATTTGAAATACAAAACGTTTTAGATTCGTCTCGTATGTGTTGACTAGTCAGATAACCACATCAGGTTTATCCATCTGGCACTTTAAACAGATCTTGAAAAGTTCGTATAGCATGAAAATATGGAAAGATGTGTTGTTCAGAAATAATAATCTTATGTATGGCTTATTTCTAAATATAGGCACCTAGCTACTTAGAAATTGCATTATGCAAGCGTTTACTTACATAATGCAAGCCTGGTAGTTTCCTGGGTTTGTCAAACAACAGTGATTGTAATATAAATTAACGCGTAGCACAAAGTAAATACATAACACGTAATAATAACGGGGGAAGCACGAGCGACACGTGTGGTCCTATTTGCACAAAGGACAAAAGAATATATTCTGTGTTTCTCTGAGAAATCTAGAATTATTGATAAACAACGTTTTGCCGACTATATCGCGCCTCTGCCCCTGTCTGATAATTCCATCATCAAACAAATTTGTTGGTTCTTCGAGCCGGATACTTTCGTCAGCTTCTCACCAATTTCTTTGTTTCCAGTGTTCGACTGCAGCGAGTACCGTCGCCGCCACATGTTGCTGTATGGCAGCCACGATATCTTCCGCGCGGACAACGCTCAGGGCTCCGCGATCCGTCGCCAGAGCGCCCGCGAGGCAGTGCAGGATGCCGTATTGTGGCTTAAGGATGGAAACAGTGTCGCTGTAAGTTTATTATTTTAAAATATCGTTATATTGCTGTCAATTGTTTGAAGATTAATGATACGAATTTTCCAATAAATCTAGTAATTAGTAAATGAAATTGATTTGTGGAGTCGGTCTGTGAGTGCGTATGATCCTTGTAGATTCTAGCCAATACACGTTTTCTCATAAATGCAAAATAAAAAAAATCGTGAAAATTCATTACATGAATTAAAAATTTTACTGTTTTAGTTTCTTATTCTTTTACATGTAACGGATAAAACCTTAAGTTAATCTTGTTCGACGTGTCGCCACATCACTACTGGGTTCTATGTATTTCTATGAAATATACCTTTCGTTTCGTTTTCGCTAGCGACACGTCGCCTGCTGCTGCTGCCTGCAGTCGACTACAAACTTGTACCTTGACACGGAACCAGTAAGACCATAAACAAGTACTGAATCCGCGGTCGAACCCGGAACCCTGCTAACTGCAGTAAGGACGCTGACGTCTCGAACTCTCGATAATCAATTGATTCGAATGCACAGAAACGTGATGTCGCTAATTGGTATATTGTACTTGGTTGTACCATTAGGATGACTGTACGACTGATTGGATGATTGATCGTGTTCGCAAAGTAATTGTGTGGGAAAGTGGGCACGTGCTTCTGTATTCGAAGTTACGTATATTGCTCCTGTGATTGATGGCAGAGGCAATTCAATTTCGTTTATTAACTGCTGAGAACTTTAATTTTGCGAACGATAGTTGTTATTTTTTGCGTTTTTTATTTTAGGGTTTCACTGTTTGACTATTTCGACCTTTTGGCAGCCATAAATGATAGAGTCTGGATTTTTGCAAATAGCAAAGGGCAGGGATATTCAATGTTACGAGTAGTAAGCTTACAATTAACTTTCTCATATGTGTATTGTGTAGTTCCATGCACGTGTAAGTTATTGACATAATAAAGTCTACTTACACGTGCTCAGATTAAAATATTTAAACATATTCTAGTATTTTTCAGTGTAATAACTGAAACCATAAATAAACAATGAATGAACTCTTCAATCTCCACCTCACGGATTAAAGTAATGAATCATTCAGGATTACGTTACTCATTCTTATTTTTCAGGAAATAATGCTATTTTTATTTTTATCGGTTCAGTTCAAAATAAACTGATTAGATACAGACAATGACTAAACTCTTAAGCTTACGTAAAACACGTAATGCTTGACAGAACAAGAGATATTGTTTTGTAAATTTTCTTTCCTGTTCTTTGTTTGCCGGTAATTTTAATAAGATTTTAATTATTGGCGCCTTTATAAACCTCGGGTTAGATAGCTACTTGACTTAATGATACCTTAGTGGCCAAGGTACACATATACATCGGGAATTTAACAATTGCATCGATTTATTTATCACCTTAGACATGTGTATGAATTTTTTAACCAACTTGCAAAGAAAATATTATCTATAGGTGTCTCTTTATTGAAAAAAATAAAGTTCTTCAAAGTCTTCGATTAGGAAAGCGGTTTTCCTCTAATAACTCTCCTTCTGATCTTAACCCCTATTCCTTTCTTCCAGATATTCGACGGCACAAACATTACACGAGAGCAGCGTCGCGAGTTGAGCGAGTACTGTCTCTCCGACATGGGCTTCAGGATCCTCTTCATAGAGTGCGTCTGCGAGGACCAGGAACTTCTTGAGAGGAACATCATCGAGATCCTCCACTACTCCGCGGACTACAAGTCCATGAGTGAGGAGGATGCCGTCGATGACCTAAGAAAGAAGATGGAGCATTACATGAGGCAGTATGAGCCTATTGATGCGGTTTTGGAGACTATCAGCTTTGTTCGCATTGAGAACGTGGGGGAGACTGTAACGGCACATCACGTTGCTGGGCAGAAGGAGTCTGGAATACTGGGATACTTGTCCGGAATGAGGGGTCTGCCGCAGACCTTGTACTTTACTAGGGTAAGTGTCTTTAAGAACCGTTTGAACCGTTTTCTTTTCAGAGCACGCGCACAACCATTTTTTTTATTTTCTTCAAAATGGTGATTTGGTCGTATGATTTGTTTATGTTTGTTCCATGTTTGTACCAACAACTCGGAAACATCACTCTAAAGTTACACTAGATAAATCATCTTTATTATCATATCACTGTATCGTCTGTATCATGTAACATCCGTATAAATAAGTGCTAGATCATGAATTCTAATTAGGTTTCCGTTCTACACAAACATGTTTTCCTAACTCCATATTTATTTTGAGCGGGAATGGTCGCCATTTTCCAGCCACGTGGTTCTAATAAATAAACAACTTTGTGATTTGAATTTCGAACTTTGTTTACAATAAACAGAGATTGCGGATGCATTTGCTGTGTTAATATCGTAAAGTTTTGTTGTGAAAACATAAAAATGTTTCTTGGAGGATATTTTCTTCAAATATACAGGCTTACTGGGAAATAAGATTTTTTTTAGAGAAGTGAAAGTTACGTTTTAGTCGAACTGCCTCTTTGTCTTTTATTTCAAACTTAGACTTTTTTATTCCAAGTGTTGGAATCAGTCATTGTCATCACTAATTCTGCTGTCTATGTTTTCTGAATTGTACTACTGTGACGTTGTTTCTGGATTGCATTCAAGGTATTATAACGCCGCGCGCGCACTTCACACAGCACAAGTGCCACCATTTCCAATGTCGCAACGAATTGCTTTAGGGTGCCAACTACGTCAGCTGGCGTATTAAATTATGACTAGTTAATACGTATTTCCTGATTTCATGTGCGAAACCTTGATGATAGGGTCGCAGATCTAACTCTAGTGTTATCTAAATACATTCAATGACCCACCCACAAAAGGAAGTCATATAATACAAGGTGACTGGCATTACAGCTGATTAGCAACTCACCAGTCACCCCTGTATATCTGGAAACACTACAATGCTTAGCCAATTTAATTCAACATCAAAATATATGAATCTCCTTGGCGAACTTTTTTGTTGCTTCAACAATTTACTTTTTTTAATTATCCTCAACCACTCCTGAAAGCCTCACCATGATTCTAATTTCTCACCATTTCTCTCAACAGCACGGCGAAAGCGAGTACAACGTGTTGGGCCGCATCGGCGGAGACGCCTCCCTGTCACCACGGGGTCTTCTCTACGCCAGCGCCTTGGCCGAACATATGAACGCCCTGGCCTGCCGAGACCACATGACCGTGTGGACTTCTGAGAGGTGGCGCACCAAGCAGACGGCTGCCGATATCAGGGCTCCGAAGAGAGTCGTCAGAGCTCTGAATGAGTTGGATGCTGTAAGTAACCTGTTTTTTTTAGAACGCCTTTAATGCCACCTTCTTTACCAGAAGTACATTGTATGAGATGGAGAATCTTCCCAATAGTTATAAAACTTTATATATTCAGTTTTTATTTTGATTTTAGAAACATTTTGGCAGTTCCATAATCTAAATTCATTTGGTTTTTTTGCAAACAAAACAAAAGCGATGACGTGCCATTAACACGTACAAAAACATAATATCAAACTGCGTAATATAAATAATCTGACCCCAAGCAAGCTATGCTGACACATCACAGATAATGATAGTAAAGTACCTTAGTAACCTGAGCTGTGACAGGATAATCAATTATCATTCACAAGTACTTAAAAGCTAAGTGTTTTTACGTTTATCAGCCTTGACAATCAATAATTAGTGAAAAACATGATCGAAAAACATTTAAAGTAAATTAGGAAAAAACAATGCATATAAATTATAAGCAGGTGGTTTGATCACTATCTAGATTTGTTGTTCTTTCAAAAGCTTTCGAATGAATCAACGTCACAAAGAAGGAAATGTATAAACAAGAACTGACAAATAAATAAGTATAAACAATTTGGTGTCTGGGAAATCCAATGGTGTAGTTTCAAGAATATTCCATCTTACTGCGTATTCGTATGTAAATGATTCACTAGAAATGTCGGAGCTTGAGACGTACAGGAATAGGTTGGCGAACGTCGAAAGCACGAACATCATCACTGCCCTGTGGTATCCCATACGATCCACTGTTGTAGTTGACCCACAACGTTTGTCTTTTGTTTGATTCTTCGACTGTTTGGAGTTTTCTGTTTCACTCTGAGCTTGAAGGATTAAAGCTATAATAAAACCCACTCCTTAATTTTCATTTGCACTTTGTCCGGTTATCGTACAGATTTATTTCTGACATCACCTTATGCTATCTATTAGTACATCACGCAAATATGATGTTATCATAGCTGATTGCCCGATATCGATTGGGTTCCGGAGTGGTGTGATCGTCGCCAGTCTAAAATAAATATTTATAGTAAAGTCTGTTTACCGTCTTGTGTTTACAAAGAACTTTCAAGATAAACTCTGTGATTTACTATAAATATCATAGAAGTTGCGTTCTAAGATAACGAAATTATTGGCAATTAGTTAGAAAGGTTTCATCAAGAGGTCAGGTTGCTTCTAGAAATATAATCTTCAGAAAATTAATAATATTGCTCTAGGCTGTGAAAATATAGGAAAAACACAACATTCACTAAGCCATCATGTGGCCTTCATAACTTAGAATTGAGCAATAATTTAGGTTCATATCGAATCTATTAAACATTTTGATAAAAACAATCTTGATAAAAACATTACGTTACCTAATGGTTACATCAAATTATTTGACAACACATAAATTACGTGTAATTACTGAATCCATAAAACAGATGATTGAACCCAGATACTTGGCTACAGCTGTTGCCTCTGATTTACCGCGTATGTCCGTTCGACCTACATCAAATGACGTCTGTAGATAGTCGTAGGCACTTCATTATCATAGGAAAAGTACTATAGTTGTCTATTGGTATTCTGAAACCGCGAATTCTATTTATTGTCGCCATTGTGAGTCACAGAGAATAGAATTGCAACTCTGACATTGAACTGGTTATAAATAGACTAAAACGTTCCTGAATTGTTCGGTAAGATGTAATAGTTTAGAGAATTCGTTTTTGTAGATCGTAGGTGTTGTGCAATTTCAAAGTACCTTAGTATAAATAGAATAACTTATTTTAAATTTAATAACACAGTAGATTAACAATAATAAAAACAAAAATTAACATATACACAGAACTAACAACAAACTAAAAACTAGCATCAAAAAATTCGTCCTCAACGCTGTCAGCTGGTAATTTCCCAAGAGACTTAATTTTCCATTTGTCCTAATTTTATATCAAACACTTCAAAATACAAATCTATCGAAAACAAATTCAACTTAGCCACATCTAGTGCCAAATAAAATACGCAATGATTAATTACTGAATAAATCATTAAGTAGCAACTCACGTGTTTCTCAACGGGGTGATAAATTAAACTCACTGAACCTAAACAATATACGCATTGACATTTCAAACGAAGCACGTTTTGTTGCTGACGCGACTGCTACTTTCTAGTAAATGGCGTTAAAGCTACTTTAGAACTAAACCACGAGTTTCTAGAAAACCAATGCAAATCCGTAACACTAAATCAAGGGAATATGACAAATATCTTATCAATACAGAAAGGTCTGGCCAACTATAGGCGAAGATAGAACTGCGATAAAAGGACAGTATAGGCTTTGTACAGCAGTGGAAACACAAACAGAAGAATATAACAGACAAAACAGTATTAACTTTGGTGGATACATATGCAAATGTTACACATGCACCGTACCTATCATACCGATATTAGAGAAGCAATACAAAACTTTGACATATCCTTCTAATAATTTTATTTTCTCCATCTTCTCCAGGGCATCTGCGAGGGTCTCACATACGAGGAGATGCAGGAGCGTTTCCCCCAAGAATTCGCATGGCGCGACCAGGACAAGCTCCGCTACCGGTACCCTTGGGGCGAGTCCTACATCGACATCATGACCCGTCTACGACCAGCCCTGTCCGCCCTTGAGGATGAGCACAACGTCGTGGTGGTCGGTCATCAGGCTGTGCTTCGATGCATGCTTGGATACTTCTTGGATGCTAAGCTTGGTAAGAACGTTTTCTTTGATTTCTTCTTGAGGCTTTTGTCCTGCATATTATACAATTGTCTCGATGCACGGCAATTTTTCCACTACAATCGATCGAGCATAGCTCCTTTTCTGTAGATTAAACGTATATATTTTAATTGTTCTGTTTTATCTTAAGTCAATGATTTAATTGAGATTAATTTGCTCGCTGATAGTGGAAGCCAATTGTAAGATAATTATTTATGTCGTCAGTGCTAGAGTCCCTTTCTTGTCTTTTACTTCCACGTCCGTAGTCTGTGAGACTAACATCATTTCTTAGGTTTCCATTCCCTCGTCTACCTACAGAAAGAATATTTTTGCCATATTTTTAACGATTAATATGTTTTTTTTTCAGATGAGCTGCCATACATGAACGTTCCTCTGCATACGATCGTCAAGTTGACGTCCTATGGCTACAAGTACAAGGTGGAGATGATCAAGCTGCCTGTCGAATGCGTTGACACACACCGCCACCAGCCCAAGGTAGGCACACGATACTTTTGGATAATTACTTAACATTAAATATAGACTCGATGGACCGAAGCATTTTAGCTTGAATCGTGATTAATGGGACATGAATCCAAGCATCACTTCTGAATATTTTGTAAGACTTATTTGCAAAATAGGCTGCCGTATTTGTAGCGTAGGTTCCTGAGACGCATTAATAGTAAAAAAATAACAATGGACTCATATAAAAAAAACTTCCAGAACCCTAAAGTAACTTAGCTAAACTTGTACCAACTTTAGTTTAAGTTTTGAAAATTACCTTCATTTCTGTGTAGATGATAATTTTAATGATAATTCGAACAGCAACTTGCCAATAGCACGGAAAAACCCGGAAATATATTTATGTCTATTAGTATTTTGACGTCATTTTTTTTTTAGCTCTAAGCGCACCGGGAACATTGTCCGTTCCGACAGATATTTTATTTGCATTGCCAAAAATTCTAACATGTGATTGACAAAGTAGTTAGTGTAGTATTTTTTGTTGTCAAAATTATAGGTAGGTAATATAACTGAGGGGCAATTCTTGTATTTTTTTAAAACAAGAATTCGCATTCGCATCTCAGTAGCAAATTATCAAAACACTTCTAATTTCTCCACATTTGTTTCTTTTTACATTTTTATCGCCGAGACGATATTGCGACTTGAATTTCAACGCTTTTTAGGGTTCCGTACCCAAAGGGTAACCAACGGAACCCTATTACTAAGCCTCCGCTCTTCGTACGTCCGTCCGTCTGTCTGTCAGCGGGCTGTATCTCAAGAACCGTAATAGGTAGACAGCTGAAATATTCATAGATTGTGTATTTCTGTTTCCGCTATAACAAAACATAATAAAAACCTAAGGTTTATGGTACGGAACCCATCGTGTGCGAGTCCGACTCGCACTTGGCCGGTTTTTAGGTACGAGATTGGTCTTCTAAAGCCAATTCCACTATTTTTAAGCAACATCCGCATTCACATGTGAATCGCAATCTGTCAAAAATATATGAAATTGAGGTTTCTTTGACAGATTGCTCCAGAGATGTTAATGCGAACGTTGCTTAAAAATGAGGAGAATTGGCACTCTGGTGATATAAAAGTTACATAACTTGCTTTATATGGAACTTTCTTTATATGGAAAACAAGTAAACCCGCGCAACTTCGTCTGCGTCACAATTTTCATAACTGCTCCGCTCCTATTGGTCTTTAAGCGTTAGCGTGATGATATATAGATCGCAGACCGATAGCCTTCCTCGATAAATGGGCTATCTAACACTGAAAGAATTTTTCAAATCGGTCCAGTAGTTCCTGAGATTAGCGCGTTCAAGTAAACAAACAAACTTCAGCTTTATATATTAGTATAAGAGTATAATACACTTCAGCTTTATATATTAGTATAAGATTAGTATAAGCTGTTTAGTTAACTCATTTAGTTTTTTCAGAAAGCGTTTTAGCGTGAAGAGCAAAGATAAAATATTTATATATAGTACGTAACAATTTCCATGTCATTGAGTTAGTTCGATTGTGGAACAGCGTTTTAATGTTGAGTGTGTTATTATAGCACTTATCAAAGACAAAAATAACTCTAGATATGGCAATGGAATTTCAATGTTCAGGAAATGACTAGAGTGCTGTCTACCGTAGATATTGTTTTAGCAAAGATTTTGATTTCTTTTTTTTATATCGCTTTACCAGTAAGGTTTCGTCTGAGAATACAGATTTTTATAGTGTACCTATATTACCTACAATCATCCTTAAGGTGGATGCTCCAGGGTAGCCCGCGAAATTCAAATATTTTTATGTTTTTTGCAATTTGCCGGTCAGTGTGAAGCTGTATGTGGACCAAATGCGATCCGCGACCGTAACGCGTATTTATCTAAAGAATTATAACCATTTTAATCATCAATATAGCCCTCTAAGTTCATGTAGTTCGAAAGAATGATTATTTCTGAAATATTCATTCTGTATATAATATGAAATGGTTATAATTCTTTAGATAAATACGCGTTACGGTCGCGGATCGCATTTGGTCCACATACAGCTTCACACTGACCGGCAAATTGCAAAAAACATAAAAATATTTGAATTTCGCGGGCTACCGTGGAGCATCCACCTTAATTATTAACTCAGGGCACTAAAATGTAATTACCCCAAAAATTTAATGCAATTTTATTTTGTGACCGCCTTACTTTTTGTTTCCAACTCTCGTTCCCATCACGTTTGAGATCGTACCTGCGATAGAGTAAAAAAGTCACGAAAATAGTTGTTGGCACGCTTTGAGAACACGTTTGTGCAATACTCGTGAGTGCGTGTATGTAATTCAGAATATTTCTTCACATACATTATTATCTATATGTGTTAGCAGTGGCGGCCCGGTGGTAATGGCTGCGACTTATTAGGTCGTAGGTTCGAACCCAGGCAGGTGCTTTACTTAGTGTAAATTATTTCATCACCACTGCTCTCACGATGAAAGAAAACATCGTGAGGAAACCGGCATGTCCTAGAACTAAAAATTCGAAGACATGTGACATCTACCAACCCGCACTGGGCCCGCGTGGTGGATTACGGCCCACTCCCTCTCACCGAGAAGAGGCCTGTATCCCAGCAGTGGGAGGTAGGCTGATTATGCTATTGTGCTTATGCTATATCTATATGTATGTAGGTACCCAGATATGTATACTTATGAAGATAATTATGCCTAAATGTGATTAAAGGCTCTATAACAAGCCATTATGACAGTCACGATGCTCATGCTAGAATGGTTTTGAACGTCGTACAAAGTCCAAAAGTTATCTTTTTGCTATAAATACGTCGAAGTAATTTGTAAGATTTTTTATCCACACTTAAAAAGTATAGAGACTTAGCCATAATCCGCCTAGACGTCAGATTTCTAAATACAGGTTCATTAGTTTAATAACGTGAATACCTAGAAGTCTCTTGAATGTCATCTACAAAAACCGTCCGTTTTAAAACTTTACATAGATCCGTGTATGATTTGATCAAAGTTGCTGATAAAAACTTATCTTTCACCGCTTTTCTCAGAAAACTGTAATCAATTATTTAATTAGGTACTAAAGTGCTATCTTGTGTCAGCATTTAATATTATGTCATCATAACAACGAAGTTTTTATAAAATAGTGATAGCTGTTCAGTTTTTTCCGGTTAGACTCCAACATATGTAGTTTAGAGAGGCTAGTCAAATTGATGATAATAAATCAATACATATGATAAATAAAATTCTTCGATTACTGACAGACAAAGCACAGTAATCTCAGTAGGGGAGCACTCAGAGGATTTCCCGAAATTCCTACGGGAACGGGAAAATCTTTACTCTACTTAATATATAAAGCTGAAGAGTTTGTTTGTTTATTTATTTGTTTGTTTGCTTGAACGCGCTAATCTCAGGAACTACTGGTCCGATTTCAAAAAATCTTTCAGTGTTAGATAGCCCATTTATCGAGGAAGGCTATATGCTATATATCAACACGCTAACGCTAAAAGACCAATAGGAGCGAAGCAAACCAAGCTGTACAGGATATGCGCGTACGAAGTCGCGGGCAAAAGCTATTATAATATAAAAGTATATATGCGGGACAGGGTATAAAGTTAAAAGTTACACAACATTAGTTGCAGACATGCAGTCTAAGCAGGACAGCTGAATAGCTTGCTTGATCAGTATTTTGCCACGATTTCGTTGTGGCCAATGGTATAAGTAGATACATCTTATACTAATATACAAAGCTGAAGAGTTTGTTTGTTTGCTTGTACGCGCTAATCTCAGGAACTACTGGACCGATTTGAAAAATTCTTTCAGTGTTAGATAGCCCATTTATCGAGGAAGGCTATAGGCTATATCATTACGCTAAGACCAATAGGAGCGGAGCAGTAATGAAAATTGTGACGCAGACGAAGTTGCGCGGGTCAACTAGTATCTATATATTACACAACGAGACTATAATTGGTATTGTCTTTGTTACAGAACTGCTCAATAAACAGGACGACGGCGGACGCGCTAGTGACCGTCCCCTCTCACTACGACACCCTCCCATCCAACCTGTGGCAGAACCCCACCGAGGCGCAGCTTTAGGCGCCACGCTCGGGCTAGCGAGTCTCGCCGCCCATCATACCGTAGCAGCATTACCAGGGCAATAAGCCCGAGGACCCAAGGTCTACAGTCCACGGACTTGAAAAACCATGGACTAGGAGAGCACGCCACGCCAAGGTGTTTCGGGAGTCATCTAGCGATCTCTATATACAGAAAGACTGGTGTGAGTGACCCTTCACCGAATGAATTTATAAATGTATGCACGCCGTACAATAGCCAATTATAATTTTAAGCATAGACTAATTTAAGCATATTTTTTTTAAGCCCAGTGTTGCCAGACATGTTATCGATCTGTTTTAAGCTCAATTGAATTCGTACAAAATAAATTATTTAAAAAGTAATGAAGCACGCTGTGTGAATCTTCCAACATTTTTATAATAAGACTGAACGAGTGGAATTCTTCAAAATCAATTTCATCTTTAGGTACATAATAATTTTGTGTTCTGTTTTAAAAGTAGGTATGAAGTAGCTCCTTATTTTTTATGATAAACCTTTATTCTTAAGCACTTGACGCTCAAGATGCTTGACATATCTTACATCCCACTCATTTCCTTATAATAAGAATGAGATGGCAATACTTACAGAGCGTTAAGTTACACTGCTTACGAATAAAGGGGCTAAAGCTAAAATAAATAGAACGTAAGGCATCCAATTTATTTTAGACTTTATTTACTTTTAGTCGAATAGTTTCATTATCACTACGGACATTCAGTTAACTCTATATTCCTTATTCTAGGTCTAACTACTATTAAGGATTACTTTTAAATGAAATAACATCCATAATTTAGTTCTTTGTTGTAACTTCACTTTGTGTTATTTCACTTTAGCTACTGGTAAGCCGGGATTTGTCGGCAATCTTACGTTTTATGAAGGTTCTGTGTTATCTTGCTTACTTAGATCCTAATTAATGGTGAAAGTTATTATGTAGTACCTACTTTTAGTTTAATCTTAGACTCGAAAGTACTTAGAGGGATAGATTTGTTGTAATTTACTTGTAATGCTACGTAAGCAAGCCCGCCGGGCGTATCCTTAGATTAATCTTAGTTTTATGGGTGTCAATTAGTATAGACTGACCGAATACGGATTTTAGCAGTCTCTTAGTAAAATTGTGACACGGGATATCTACTCGTATGTAGGAATTTCAACTGTCTTTGCATGTATTTTTATAATAAAATAAATACACTTAATGATAAAAATGAGATTGTTTTATTTACCTAGCCGAGGAGATTGAGTAAGTAATTCATTGTGCCCTTCGTGTGAATGATTCAAGAGCACACACAGAGAAGTGGAGTACGCTAATGATACCAACGCGTATATTAGTGGACATCATACCGAAAAACGATCAAAATATAAAAATAATATTTATAAACATAGGTACCTACTCTAATAAAAAAACATTATGTGCAAGCGGGATAATAAGTGGGAGGAGAACATAGATAGAATAAACAAGGAGATATGCCCGGTAGACGACATTGTATCGGAACCCTGTGTCTCCAGTATGCCCCTACAACCCGGCAACTACAACACATGCACTTCAATAGGTACGCAGTCGCGCACACACCCGTATTTCTCAAAACAGAACGTACTACATAGTCAATTATAAACCTGTTTTTTATATTTCTATGGAGAGGAAGTGTTCATTCTGCATCGAAAACTTCGTCCGCATAGCTGTCCATGAGAAAAGCCCAAAGACTGGCACATTGCTACGTTGAATGGTAGGTAGGTAATTCTTATTCTTTGGTCGAATAAAAGGCCAGGCCTCTGCGTCACGAACTATTTGGAAACGCACGAAAACGTCGATGCTCATTCGAATCCCATAACCCTAGTGTTCAACCCCAAACGGCTCAAACATGTATGTACTTAGTTCCCAAATGGTTGTTATACAGGGTGTTCATATTTGAGGGCGTAGTTACAGAACTACAGAGCTGGGCCTCAAGTCTACTATTACAATAGTGTCAGAATGGTCTATCATTGATTTCATAACTGTTGATTTTGACAAGTTTGGTAATCTTTTAAAAGCGTCATTATGACTTTCCAATTGTCAACCACTCCACACACTCCATTGAAAGAAATGGCGTAGAATGGTAATGAATAAGTGACAAATGAATAAATAATATTATTATGTAAAATTATATATAAAAGAAATCTGCCATTTTTTTTTTGAACTCATGTGTGCATCTGTGTTACTACTAACATAGTTTTTAAGTTTGTTTGGTAATACTAACACGCTATGGGCCTTCGAAGCCTGAAAATAAACGATTTTTATTTTTTTTTATTATTATTATTATAACTTAATGTTCAAATTTAGTACTTAGTAGTATTTCGAAAAACATTTCGGGTTTTATAATAATGGCAATACGAAAATGTTTTTTTACCACGATTATATTATGAAACCATTGACCAACCAATGATCGACCATTACGAATTAGCAGATTACGAACTTTTAGCAAAATGACAATGGGATCGTGTTGGATTGACTCGAATGGACGGACACGTGCACCGAGGGTTCCGTACCATCATGATTATAAAAAGTGAAATGTTTTTAAATACCTATATAAATATTTTTGAGGCGAGGCCTATATTCGTCAGAAAATTTTAACACTGCGATGTGTATTGCGGTTTTAGGTCAGCGCCATCTCTTGAACGATGGTAAATAATGAGTGATTTAAGAAATTTATTCTTAAATCACTTCTTACCAATCACATCTTACCAAGATTTTCACTGTACCCTTAAAAAATGTGGTATCGTTATAAAAACCGGTCAAGAGCAAGTCGGCCTCTTGCACCGAGAGTTCCGTAGTAGGTACCATCATTTCAAAAGTGAAATGTTTTTAAATTTTCATCGGCGAAGCCTATATTCTTCAGAGAATTTTAACACAATGGTGTATATTGCAGTTTTAGATCAGCGTGGCAGCGCCATCTCTTGACCGATAGTGGAACTAATGTAATTTTTGTCGATGATTTCTGAAAAAGTGTGCTATTTAGAGACATTGTTTTATTTTTCCTGTAATTTTTACATAAACTCCAATGACATAAAATTATTTCAGATTTTTCTCTATGCAAAATTCCACAGAACAGAAAATACAGTTTTTCTGTTCCGTGCAAACTGCAGAGATAAGGGAGGGGGAACCGACACTTTTTTCATTTGTCGTCAAAAGTCAAAAATCATGCTCAAAAAAATAACGATTTGAAGTAGTGCAAATAGCGCTCTTTCATAAAATACTGCACGTGGCCTAGTAGCCTCTATTCGAATTTTTAAGAATCCCTTTCAGTCGCTGTTGCAAAGAACTAAATACAAGTTGCAAAAAAAAAATACAAGTTGATAGCATTAGTTGTTCTTGAGATTTCCAGCTGTGACTGACGGATAGACTTAGTCATACCATAAGGGTCCATTTTTAACATTTTCGTACGGTACCCTAAAAATTAAACAAGGTATCAATAAGCAGAACAATTAGATGCGAGACTAAGCAGACGTGTCGTTTAAAATCGGATAATATGAAATATCATTAAATAATTATTGTGACTAATGTTTTGATACCTAGTTATCTGCGGCGTCAGTTATTTAAGTAAAGTGTGTCGCGTGTGATTAGTAGGTAACTACCATCTGAGTCATTGTGAAAGATGAACTAAATTTATAGACAAATAGTGTTTGTGTTAGTAATGTCTAACCCAGGATCTAGCCCTTTTGGTCGGAGCCAATTAATACGGCGAAGTCCTCCACCGACGCCAATCGAAGACTTCCATCATAGAGAGCCAAGTCCACCAGCATCCACGGAGAAGAATGAATTGCCGAGTGAAGTTATTTCTACGCCAGAGATCCAGAAATGGATGGTATCTATAGATACCATTCTGAACGAAGTATGCACTATTGTCGCGGAAGGAAAAATGAACTCGGATCAGAAGCTCCGTGTCAATACTCTTTGCCGGAAGGTCTTAAATGGGACATCTCAAATGGCAATCTTGTACCAAGCCTTAAAGCAGAAAACCATCCAGGCGCACAGCACCATCCAGCACTTACAGGTACACCAGAACGTTTCGAACTCACTTCAACAGTTCAAAGAGGTTGTCGAAACTAAACTCAAACCTGAAAATGGCTCATATGCCAATATGGTAAAAAAAGGTTCCGACAGCTTTATTCGCCCTGCAAACCTGAGTACTGTTGCAATTTATCCCTCTGATAAGACGAAGACCAGTGACGACACGAAGTCCCTAGTACAGAAAATCATCTCGCCAGAAGAACTAAAACTACATGTCCGTGGCCTGAGAAAAGTCAGAAACGGCGGTGTCATCATTTGCACCGATAGCAAAGGCGACATCGATAAACTGAAAAAATCTGAAAAACTAGTTTCATCGGGCCTCAAAGTAGAAGAACCATCAAAACGCCGCCCTAGGATCGCTGTCATTGGTGTCCCCATAGCCCTCACTGAGAAAGAAGTTTTTGATTGCATTTACGAGCAAAACATTTCTGATAAGCTGCCGAATACTACTCGTGAGTCCTTTCAAGAAACCATCAAATTGAGCCATAAATCGGGTAAGAAAAACCTTCCTACCTGTAACTATATATTGGAAGTGCCCGCTAGTACCAGGAAAATTTTAATAAACCAAGGCCGAATTTTCATAAACTGGACATCTTGCCCCGTGAAAGATTTCACGATTGTCACCAGATGCTTCAATTGCCAGCAGTTTGGACACGCAGCCAAGTTTTGCCGAGAATCTAGTCCGACATGCAACCACTGCGGAGTAACTGGTCATTCCTTCAAGGAGTGTAACAATAAAGCTGCTCCCTCCCAATGCGCGACTTGTAAACGCTTCAAAAGAAAATGTGACCATCCAACTGGTGATGTAAATTGCCCGGCACGCAAATTTGCAGAAGACAACTACATCAATTCAATCGATTATGAAGGCGCCTAAGAGCGCCGCCGATCAAATTACTAAGTAAGCACTTAGTCAGTAGTTTACCTCATATTTTATTTGTTAGTTTATTATTAGAATGACAGATCATCTAATTTGTGATCTGGATAGTTTTTCTGTGTCTGAAGCTAAAATCTGTAATGTTGAGGACTGTAGGAATCTGATACCTGTTGGAGGTAAAACGTTAACCCTACTAACACAAAATATCCGCAGTCTAAACCGGAACATCAACGGTTTTGAAGTGTTGCTACAGAACCTTGAGGTTAGCTGTGATATTATCGTCCTAACAGAATGTTGGCTGTCGAAACAAACAGTTTTACCATCTCTTGACGGATATTACTCACAAAGAACTGATAGAACCATCAACCAAAATGATGGTTTGGTAGTATATGTAAAAAATAATTTAAAAACAGAGGTAGAAGAACCGTTATTCCAGGACAGTAATTGCTTATTAATTAAAATTTTTCCTGATACAGTAGTAATGGCCATCTACAGGCCTCCTTCTCAAAACATTGACTGTTTTTTGGACTCACTCAACATGAATTTAACAAAAGTATCATCTTTTCAAAATATAATTCTTGTAGGTGACATAAACATTAACATTGCTTCCGGGAAAACCAATGGCCATACTAACAACTACCTGAATATTTGCGCGTTTCATGGACTATTACCCACTCATTACCATCCCACGCACCAGTCCGGCTCATGTTTAGATCATTTCTTTATAAAATCAAAGAAACCAACCCAAACATTTGTAACTAACTCATCGCTTACCGATCATCAAGCTGTTTTACTAACATTGCAAATTTCTTTACCTAGAAAAAACTGCTTGCGTAGCGATACTAAAGTAAATATGAAAAACCTTGAAAATGACATAAGCGCTATTAATTTTGACCCAGTTTTTAATTCAAACGATGCAAATATTTCTTTAGAGTATTTCATACATTCGCTACAATATGCAATTAAGAAAAACTCATTTGTTAAAATAATGCCTAGGAAATATTATAACATTAAACCGTGGATCACACCCGGTCTCGTTCGATGTATGAGACATAGGGACAAACTTCACCTGAAATCGAAACTGGCACCTGGTGATGAATCACTTTCCGTCAAATACAAGAGGTATAGAAATTTCTGTAACAATCTTTTGAAAAAAATAAAAAATCAGTATGATAAAAATGAACTACAAAAGGCAGGAAAAAACAGCAAGCTTGTTTGGAAATTTATAAAAAATAATACTTTTAGATCTAAAAATTCCGAACCTCCCCTTGATTTATTATCAACAGAAATAAATCCGTCCGAAGCAACGAATAAAGTCAATAATTTTTTTGCTACCGTTGGTAAAAACTTGGCAGAAAAAACATTAAATTCTAGATCGTTGCCTCCTCAAAGTTCACCTGTAACAACTTCTACACTACATTCTTTTGTTTTATTTGAGACCGACGCAAATGAGGTATTAAGAATCATAACCGAGCTTAAGGATGTTTGTGCTATTGGCTGCGATAACATACCGAATCATATACTTAAAAGATTTAAATATCTAATTGCACCTCCGTTAACTCACATTTTTCAGTTATGTTTATCACAAGGAGTTTTCCCCCAATTACTTAAAAAAGCTGTAGTCACCCCTGTTTTTAAATCTGGAGACAAGAACTGTGTTAATAATTATAGACCTATTTCAGTCTTAACGGGCCTCTCCAAAATTTTAGAAAAAATCATAAACACTCGTTTAATAAAATATCTAGAAGACAACAAATTGCTTTCAGACAGTCAATTTGGTTTTAGGCCCAAAAGATCAACAAGCCAAGCAGTCCACCGATTGACAAATTATATAAGTACAAGTATGGACAATGGCATGCACACCATTGGTATCTTTTTGGACCTTGCCAAGGCGTTCGATACTATTTCTTGTTCTTTATTATTACATAAGCTTGAAACGATTGGGATAAGAGGAACACAACTTCAACTTTTTTCTGATTATCTTAGTGATCGTTATCAATGTGTGAAAATTGGTCAATTTATAAGTTCTGAGCTTAAAAATAGCTGTTACGGATTTCCACAAGGTAGCATTTTGGGTCCTACGTTGTTTCTAATATATATAAATGATCTGTGCAGCTTGCCACTCAAAAATGGTATCATACTGTCATACGCTGATGACACGGCTCTAGTGTTCTCAGCTAAATCAAGAATCGAGGTTTATGAACACGCGCAGAATGGTTTCAATACTGTATCTAATTGGCTTCTTAACAGTCTCTTAACATTAAATTTAGATAAAACAAAATACATTTTATTTACGATTAGGAAAAATAACATTCCGCTTACTAACTTAAACATTTTTGCACATAATTGTAGAACTAACGCTGACAACGCATGCACTTGTTCCACCTTAGCTAAAGCTGACTATGTGAAATATCTAGGTGTAACGATTGACACAAATCTAAATTTTCGTAAACATATTGATGTACTATGCAGCAGAGTGCGGAAATTAATATACATTTTTAAATACTTACGTAACGTAGCCGACTATGATTTAATTAAACAAGTTTATTTGGCTTTGTGTCAGTCCATACTAACGTATTGCATAACTTCCTGGGGTGGTGTCGCAAAGTCCATTTTACTTCCTCTAGAACGTGCTCAAAGAGCAATTCTAAAGGTTGCAACCTTTCGCCCTTTTAAATTTCCCACGCACCAGCTTTTCATGGCATGTAAGGTACTAACAGTGCGTCAACTAGCTATTCTAAACATCGTACTGCATCAGCACACTGAACTTCCTTATGACCGAGTACCTTCAGGCAAGAGAAGGAAAGATTTGGTTTGTATTAAACCTCAAACCAAACATGCTTTCGCAAATAGATTTTTTGTGTTTTTGGGACCTTATCTATATAACAAGCTCAACAAGCCACTTGACATATATAGTTTAAATTATAAGAAATGCAGTACAACGCTTGCGGAATATTTAGCAAAACTCAATTACGTTGACACAGAAAAACTGCTAGAAATTTTAGTATGATGTTTATTGTTTCATATTTCTTTGTATTATTTATTTTTGTTCATTGTTTAGAATAGTATTTATTAATAATTGTAAAGTTTGCTTATTTTTAATAGTCGATTAAGATTTTTTATTGTATTGATCTAGTTTACATATATAACTGACCAATTTAAATTGCGATGAAGTGAGGGCCTGAAACACAGGTTTAAATAAACCTAGATCGGGCAGGTCGCTATATACATTATAAGTTCCAAGTTAAATATCTTATACGTCAAATTAATGTTAGCCATACACTAGTTTTAAGTTAGGCACTAATTTACCTTTATATAAGATTTTTACTTTATTATCTTTTTGTGGCTATTTATACACATTTTATTGTAAAAGTTTTTATGAATAAATTGAATTTGAATTTGAATTTGAATTTGAATTTGAATGGATTCGTGTTAAGTGTGGAAGTGGCCTAGCCTATCAGAATTTTGAAAAACTCCATGATGGCGGACACCGTTGGGTTCGTGAAGTCATGTAACCACTGTCAATTTGAGCCATCCCATACAATACAAACCATGTTTTTTCGAGACGAGGGTACAAGAATAAGGAACTTCAAAAGCCCTGATTTTTTAAATTAGTCGTATATCTACGGTTAAGATATAGCCTAATTTCTCTTTGGTAACTTCTTTCAAGCAAGTATACATTCAATTTTATTTGTATATTAGTCAAATACCACAATTTTTTAGTCCTTCTGGCCATTCCATTCATAAAAATTATAATTTTAACTATGTGGGTACTCAGTTAGCATTTGCATGGGTAGTTTGAATAAATGAAGCAGGTATGCTAAAGAAATCTTTACAAACACATCATCGACTATCTTTGGTCTTGTCATGAGTTCGAACCCCCGTAAATGCAATTATTTTTGCATTTTTATTTTTTTCGCATCAGCAGCTTGACATTTTATAGTTTACAACAAGACTTATTTGATCCCAAAAATAAAAAAGATATAGTTATTATTGGAATTTCAACCCATTCTTATGAACTATGTACGCGCACGAATTGTCAGTGTATATGAACATTCCTAAATCGCGCAATTAAAGTTTTCGCGCGACTTTGCATAGATCCCGTGACCGTTCTTGAGTACTTCGGGGGTCAGTCGCCTCGTGGTAAGCCATGTATTGCCAAGCTGGTCAGAGTTGGACCGATGATCTTCATAGCCCGTAAGGGTGTGTGATATGTCCAGTATTAAACCGAGTATATAATACTCGAACAGAAGACAAAGTCGCGCCTGTGTAACAGGTATAAACCCCCCATCGAGGATTGACATTATAACCTTTGATTATATAATAATCTAAGATTATAAGTACCATCTCATGGTTATCTCGACCCCTTTTTACTGGTTTCTACACAAATCTTTATTTTTAGGGTTTTGTACCTCAAAAGGAAAAAAACGTAACCCTTATCGAATCACTTTGTTGTCCGTCCGTCTGTCAGTCAAGACCCTTTATCTCGGGTACGCGTGGAGGTATCGAGTTGGAATTAAACCATATAGGTACTTAGATCTATAGCCCCCTTTTTTTTTTTTTTTTTTTTTAAGGATGGGAAATCATCAAATGACTCCTCCCGCTCTGGGTAAAGCAAGAGGGAGTGTCAGACTCTTACTGACTAAAACCCATCCGTGTTCCTCCTGGTGCCCTTTGTGTTCCAAGGCTACGGCACCCCTTTCGAACAGATTCCGCAGCCCCAGCAGGCACCTGCCCTAGCGGGCCCCGTCCTCCATGCTGACATCTCTATGAGGCGCGCTGGGATCGCAGCGCGCCGCCGACCCGGGCCTAGTTCCGATCAGACGGCGAGCCACCCACTGCTCGCCGACCGCAGGCCCGCGCCTACGGCGGCCGGAAATCGCCCTGCGACTCCCGACGCCTGGGGCGTCTCCTTCTGTTGCGGCGACTGGGACGTGAGGTTTCCCTCTCTCTCACCCGTTCGGCCTCCTCCTTTGCTAGCATTACTGCTTCGCAGAAGGAGGTGACCGCTTCCCATGCCTCCTCGCTCCGGACCATAGATTGAACCAAGGCCGGTCGCGAGAGGTCGCCGCCGCCGATCGCCTCGACGAGGACCCGGCGGTGCTCCGCCCAAGCAGGAAAGACCTCCACCGTATGCTCCACCGTGTCCTCTGGGTGACCCTCACAGTGTTGACACCCGGGCGTGTCCTCCCGCCGAATCCGAAACAGGTATCTCCCGAAACAACCGTGTCCGGTGAGTACCTGCGTCAGGCGGAAGGTGAGGACGCCGTGGCGCCGCTCCAGCCACTCCTCAAAGAGGGGACTTATCGCTTGGATTGTGGCGTGCCCAGCGCTGGGTTGCGACAGTCGCTGTCTCCATACCGCAATGAGATCCTGCCGGAGCTCCGTCCGCCTTGCTGCCATTTGCCGCGGGAGAGGAGTCTCGCCCCGGCGTTGCGCCTCCACGCGCCACTCGTAAATGTGCGCGAGGGCTCTCGCCTCCAGATCCCATGGTGGAAGTCCAGCAAGGAGGCTCGCCGCCTCGCCAGAGACCGTACGGTATCCCCGGGCCAACCGGATAGCCATGACCCTCTGAGACGCGTTAAGGTAACGGGCAGGTCGCTTCCTCAAAGTAGGCGCCCACACTGGCGCCCCATAAAGGGCCATGGACCGCACAACCCCCGCGTAAAGCCTCCGGCAGGAGGTATTTGGACCCCCTAGATTGGGCAGAAGCCGCTTGAAGGCAGCCCCGGCTCGCCCAAGTCTGGGAGCCAAACGTCGGAAATGTTCGACGAAGTTCCACCGGCTGTCAAGGACGAGACCCAGGTACGTCATCGTCGACCCGACATCGATGTGAACCCCTCCTACCGTTATTTGAGATCCAGATGGTAGCCTGTTTCGAGAACCATGGAAGCACATGGCTTCGGATTTGTGAAGGGCCACCTCGAGACCCAACTGCCGGATCCTCTCAACGACTATCGCAACCCCGCGTGTCATAGCGTCAGCCGCCGCCTGGTGCGACCGTCCCTGCGCCAGGACTAGCGTATCGTCAGCATAGCAGACAACACTGACGCCGCAAGGGAGGTCGGCGCGCAGCACCCAGTCGTAGCCGATGTCCCACAGGAGCGGCCCCACAACGGAACCCTGTGGAACACCACACGACATCTCTCGCCGGTTCCACTCTCCCAGGTGACCAGGGTAGATGACGGCTCTGTCCGTCAAGTAAGCCTCGACTACGCGACGGAGGTAGGTCGGCACCCGGTGATACCGAAGTGCCTCCCTAATGCAACTCCAGGGCACCGCCAAGACGACCCCGCCCCGGGAAACCGCGTCCCCCGTCGAAAGGGCTCTCACGCGCATGATGGCGTCCACCGTCGAGCGGCCCGTGCGGAAACCGAACTGGTTCTCCGCCAGATCCGGCCCCACCCTCACTAGGTGCTCGACGAGGCGGTTTGCAATTACTCTTTCAAAGAGCTTGCCCACCTCATCGAGCAGCACGATGGGCCGGTATGCGGACGGAGAGTCCGCAGGGCGCCCCGGCTTCTTAATGAGGACCAGTTTCCCCGTCTTCCAACGAAGTGGGAACTGGCCCCTCTCCAAGCATGCGCTTAGGAACCCTCTTAGTCGAGGCCCGAGAGCCTCCAAGGCCAGGACCCAGGCTTTTCCAGGTAAGCCGTCGGGTCCTGGGGCGGTATTTTTGGCCTTCAGCCTATTAACCGCCACTCTCAGGTCTACCTCAGTCACCTCCGGAGCATCGTCATCGTCGTCATCGGTGTAGTCCGCATAGGGCACCGCAGGTGGCGGAGCCATAGGCGGGGGAGTATGCTCCCCTCGCGAGGGGAACAGAACGCTCACCACGTCCTCCACCAGCTGGGGCCGGAGACTCTGCGTCAACGGGGGGGCCCAGGTGCGGAGCTTATTCCGCACCATTTTGTAGGGTCTTCCCCACGGGTCCCCGTTCAGAGACTCCAGCATCTCCTTGCGAGCCAGATCTTTGGCCTGCAGGATTCCCGCTCGGAGGGCGGCCTTCGCCACTTTGTACTCCTCGTACAGCTCCGCCTCTCTAGATCTATAGCCCCTTGCAGCTGTAAAAAAATCAAACTTACCTATAAGTTAACGTAGGTAAATTCTCTTTCAACACAAGTGCATGCATATTTAAGGTTGGTGTTCAGCTAAATCCGGTTTGACTGGAAGCCGACCCCAATATAGTTGGGAAAAGGCTAGGCAGATGATGATGTTCTGTAACCATCCTAAAATATGCACTTCTGGAACACCCTGTATTTACGCCGTTTGAGTTTTCTGCATCTGCCGCAGCCGCTAAGAAGATGACCTATCTATTGATTTACTTTATTTCTTAACAACCAAAAGTAAATGGTTAAGTCAGACAAACTTAGCAGTGTATTTTTATTAGCATTTCAAATAAGGTTAGTCATATTTACAAGTTCTCGGTCAACGCTCGTCCTAACTTCTAATAGAAAAATAAATAGATAAAAATGTTGACTTTGATTTGTTCTTCACAGTTTGCTGATCTTCAATGTTCCTTCGTATTTTTTATTCATGTTGTATTTTATTACTGCCTAAATAATAACCGCTGCACGGGTCAAACTTCAAGGTTAAGTAGCGCTTGCTAAGATTGATCCGTGGATTGTAGACGCTTTTAATACACCAAGATTCCTCCGCACCTCGGAAGTGCGGTTCTGTGATCATCTCGAAGTGAAGGCTTCGTGATCACTTCACCCAAGGCTTGGGTGAAGTGATTACGAAGTGAGCTGTAATTTCATCTTGATTACATAGATTGACAGCTCACTTCACTTAGCCTTCACTTCGACAGCATCGACCAGCAGTAGGTTCTGGCGGCCATTTGTCAACCTTTGACAGTCGTCAAGCGTAGTCAGACACCAGTCTTGAAAAGGGCTTTCGTGTTCCCCAGTTACTGCGTAATGAAGGTCAGATTAATACCTTTTTTTAGGGTTCCGTACCTCTTATAGGATCACTTTGTTGTCGGTCCGTCTGTCTGTCAAAGTCCTGTATCTCGGGAAGGCGTGGAGGAATCGAGTTGAAATTAAAACTCAAGTCGACAGTCTCTTGCAGTTGTGAAAAAATCAAACTTCTAAGTTAACGTAAAAAAATTATGCGGCTGTTTATGCCGCAAAAAACGTATATTTCGACGTTCTCAAGGGACTCAAAATTTATAGGGAATTTTTTGACCTAGAACAATGAAATTTGGCAAGTAATACCGTCTTATACTACAAGTATAGGGAAAAATCTGAAATATATGTTTGAAATTAAATCATAAAAAAAGTAAGTATAGTCTTAACATAAAGTAATATGTACTTACAAAGTACGGAACCCTCGGTGGGCGAGTCCGACTCGCACTTGTCTTGTATGATTTTTTAAAAGTATGGGAAATCATCAAATGACTCCTCCCGCTCTGGGTGAAGCAGAAGGGAGTGTCAGACTCGTACTGACTAAAACTCATCCATGTTCCTCCTAATGCCCTTTGCATTCCAGGGCTGTGGTGACTCCTTCGAACAAATTTTGCTACATGTAAAATACCTACTATAGTACTCAGCTGTTAGACTAAAAGCCGACCGCAACATAATTGGGAAAAAGGAGATCGATTGATGGATCGTTAATTTTAATAATATGGTCTACAATCTACAGACTACATCACATCAGCAGAAAGACGTCCACTGCTAGACATAGGCCTCCCCAAAGCGTCGCCACAATGACCGGTCCTGCGTGTCGCATCCACGGCTACCCGCGACCTTCACCAGGTCATCGGTCCACCTTGTGGGAGGCCTTCCAACGTTATTTCTTCCACTACAAAACAATGTATCTAAATATTTATGTAATAACCGTATTGAGTGGATACCAACTTACAATAGCACAGTTTGATGTAAGTAGCCTTACTTTGCTATTTCAGCCAAAGCATAATAGAAGCTCGATTCGAAGACGAGGACCGTGAAGGTGAAGCCGAGAGACTGCATTACTATGTGTACCTATTAATTGATGTTTTTCAACACATTGACACGAAAAAATAAATAAAATAAAGTTTAGAACTTGAACTTCTGAATGTTGTCATATGTACTCGTAGGACTGACTACAGATCTTATTATCCTTTAATTAGAGTCCATAGCTATATTTAATTGCTTTAATATTTAAAACAACAACAACAACAAATTTATGCAACAGGAAACATTCCACAAGTTGTTGACCTTTGGTTTTTCGCTTACGAAAACCCCAATAAAATTATTAACTCGAATAAGCTATTTCATTAGGTATGTGGGGTTTTCTAGTCAACGGAAACGAAAAAGGAAAATTAATTGGACATCAAAAACGTGATGTTCAAGGCGCTACAATTGGAAACAACTTAATTTGGCGAAACTGTCAACTCTGTATTTAATTTAATAGCAGGTTATTCACCAAGGGGATAAAGTAGTGTATTATGTCACATGCGTCATATTGAATCTAACCTAATGATTCTAAATTAAGAGTTTAACTCACGAGCGATGCGGGGGAGTTCAGAGTTTAACCCACAAGCGATGCGAGGGAGTTAATACAAGAATCCTGAATGCAGCGAAGGATTCAAGCTAGCCCAAGGCAAACTAGGCAAAGAGATCTTAACCCCTGAGGAGCATACTCTACGAGTACTTACTTCATACCTGCTGCGAAAAAATTGTTCACAAGTCATGAAGAGAGGTGGCTGGTTGCGAGCGGTTCCCATCGGTCTCCAAGTTGAGCTCCAAATTCAAATCACATTATTGACATCCGGGCAATAATTGTACCTACTCAATTGCATAGTAAACCGCCGGGCAATAATGACTTACTTTAGGTTAAGGTTGCATGACATATGTATAAATAATCTGACGTAGGTATAGGTAAGTTAAGTACCTCTTCTTCTATCTTTTCAGTAACTTAAAACATAATATAGTATACACAAGAAATTAGTATTCGATCCCAGCTTTATCCAATCACACAAAACACTTTTAAAACTGCTCCATTTAACACGTAACATTCGCAAAACTTCCATTCGAAAGTGTTCATAATGATGAAATGTGAACCAGTCTGGGCTGGGTCATTACTGGTGCCCGCATGAAGGTTACTGTCGTGTATGTAGATCAATATCTATTGGGCAATCTAAGACTACAATTACTGCTTAGCCTCCGAGTCTTGGAAGTGCGTTTAGAGATTAGTCTCATAGGCGTTTAGATGACAATTACCTAGCTAAGTGCTATTATTAATATGTGGCTAACAGGTTTCCATGTCCTGTTAATTTTTCCAAGGAAGGTCTTTGAAGTCGTTAAGGCCTATAATGGTACTTTATATAGACAATAGTCGGTAATAAAATCGACCTATCGGCAAGTTTGTAGTATACAAATACTACCTTGTGAAATATGTACAGCAACCTATGTAATGTTTTGTTCATCTATCTTTTCTGTAACTTATGTGGTGTACGTTATAAAAAGTATTCTATTGTATTCTATTTAATTCCATTCCATTCCATTCCATTCCATTCAAGCAACCTGCCTCGGTTTCGTATAGGTAGCAGAGCATAATATAAACTCCCAGTCAACATTCATTTTTGCGACATCTTCATCTAACAGCGTAATATCGTAATACGAGAATTATACATCTTAGCCTTCCATATAAATCACTCGATCCGTTTGTGAAAATCTTTAGAAAATCTGTTTGGGAGTTTTTGAGTTCATCGCATACAGGCAGACAGACACAGACGGGTGGAGGACTTTATTTTATAACTATGTAGTGATAGTGATAACCGTTTTGCGGAAGGTAAACGACAGTCGTTTACAGAATGAGTAAACCTATATATTTTTTAAGGATGGGAAATCATCAAATGACTCCTTCCGCTCTGGGCGAAGCAGAAGGGAGTGTCAGTTTGTTATTGACTAAAACCCATCCGTGCCGTACCTGACTCCTTCGAACAAATTCCGTAATATACGTAGATATATTGGGTTAAATATTATCGTTATCTACCCCATTTGCTATCGACAGGTGCCAGCTGAAGCTGGAATACCTGAAAGCAACCAGTATTTGGGTGAGACGGATACCCATCTTGTTCGACAATTCTTCCGGCTTTTCCTGAAAGTACGAAACAACGCAACACGTGACAAAAATGACAAACTTAATTGACTCTGTGGGGATTCCCAAATTTTAATCAAATATCATTTTTAAACGCCAAGGCCAAATGCAGCAAAAAAGTTCATAATAATAGCGTAGAAAAAAGAAACGCTAAACAATAATTTTAGAATGAACCTTGAAACTTCATAAAATAACAAATTGATGAGAATTTACTTTTTGTATTAAATGCTACAATACAAGGAGTAATTTTACGGATTTAGCTAAGTACATCATAATGGTAAATAATCAGCAAGAGCAAAACAATAACATCTTGCTCGGGTCATAATAAATCATTATTATTAAATATGTATAATAATTACTTATGTTTAAAAATAAATCCCAATCTATCTATCTATCTTTACTATTTATTTATTTATTTTAAACTCTTTTAGATTTTTAGCACAAAAATGAACAGAGGCGGACTAATATATAAAGCTGAAGAGTTTGGTTCTTTGTTTGCTTGAACGCGCTAATCTCAGGAACTGCTGGTCCGAATTGAAAAATTCTTTCAGTGCCCAGTTATCGAGGAAGGCTATAGGCTATATATCATCAGACCAATAGGAGCGGAGCAGGCGAAGTTGCGCGGGTCGACTAGTAACAAATATATTAAGTTGTTGGTGGTGGAATTCGGAATGATCGATGACGCTACTGAATCCATCAAATTGGATTATATCATCACGCTAAGATCAGCAGAAGCGGAGCAGTAATTAAAATTGTGACGCAGATGAAATCCAATCTTTACTTATTTCTGAATTAAACATTTTGAAGTTTTTATTTTAGCCTGGAAATATAACAAATGCATTAATACTCTAATGCATTTGTTACATTTTCAGGCTTTGCTATTAGGTTTGACTCGTTCTTAATCAAACACCTCAATTCAGAAACCTGTCCTTAATTTCCCTGACCTATATATTTGCCTTTGGTGAATATTTAAGTATACATATAAATTGTAGCATTTGGCAGTAAGCAAGCCAAAAACCTTATATTCAATTCACAAAGTGCACAAGACAAAGACTTTAAAGACACAAGTCAGATCCGACTTTAGTCTTTGAAGTCCTTGTCTGAAGAAACTTCTGTTAAACTGTTAGACGGAAGTTGCTCAGACTCAACACGCAGCGCAGCAGTAGTATATATACGAGTACTATACCTACTTATACTAAACAGTGAATAATGACGATGTAAATTATTAAATCTCCAGTTTATGTCAGTTCATAATTTTGTCGAACAGACAAAGAAAGATTACAACTATGTGCCTATAGAATTTTCATTTGTATCATTGTCGAAATATTTAGTGACAATAAGTCTATTGTAAAATGATGATGAATGGAAAGCATCGTTATAGCCTCAATTCGGGTCAATCTAGGTACATTACATTACATTGTCATTGAAAATATCTTTCATATTAATCTTCAGCATTATTCCCTCACATCAATACACATGTAGTACCAAAAATGATAAATGCAAACAGATTGGTATCTTACATATTATATCTATGATTGTTAGTTTTCCATCCATTCATTGCTGGAAACGAGTGCATATCGTGCCCATTGATCGTTGCACTCGGAAACAAGTGAGAGGCTTTACAATACGACCGTGACTTACTTCATTGACAGATGGTGCTCTCAGATCGCAGCCTACGACCGACGCCGACGACCCCACAGCGAAAAATACACACCGCATTGTCATACAAATGTTTTAAACGCGCACACGCATGCCAAAGACTGCGAGTTTTTATTTTTAATTTTCGTGATTCGAATTTCGAAGTGTTTGTGGTTATGTGAATTTATTCAGTGATATAGATAAAAAAGTAAGTAGTAGTGTTTTGTTTACTAAAGAGTTGTAGGTACTTAATTTTGTGTGGAAGGTAGGTAGAACATTATTGATTTCGTATAGATTGTGAGTGATAAGACTGGATTATTATGAAAGGGGCTTGTAATAATATACTGAGAAATAAACTGCTAAAAATGTGTATCGAAATAGCGACTTTTTATGTTTAAATGTGTATTATTATGTATGACATTATAGCTCCTTTACATTAGCATATAAAACTGAATAGATAAAATTTAATGGACTATTCTATACCATGTAAAATTAATAATTAATGGAGCCAGACATAATAGATTATCCAGCTCCATTATTACACTTTTAATTATAATTAAAGGTCGTTTGTCTAGACATATAAGTAGGTAACTCTTGAGAAGTGTTGAGAGAGATGAATAACATTTTTTCCTGTTATTTATTAAAAGGAGATAGAGATCTCCATTAACTGTTTGAATCCTTACGGTCACATACTCTTGTGCTAAACCGACTATGTAAATAAGGGCTGTGATAAGAAAAACGGTATTGTCTCACCAATGACAGTCCAATTTCATGTAGCCATTCCAGGCAACCGAATACGACAAGGTCATTGTATTTGGTAAAGTTATAAGTTTCCTTTTAATGTAGTTATAATATGGTGTACAATTAATCACTACACAGTATAAAACAAACTCGCTTCCGGTGTCTGTCTGTCCATATGTATGCTTAGATCTTAAAAACTACGCAACGGATTTTGATGCAGGTTTTTTTAGTAGATAGAGGGTTCTTGAGGAAGGTTTTAGTTTATAATTGGCACCCGTGCGAAGCCGGGGGCGGGTCGCTAGTAAGGATATAAAAATAAATACTTGTAATAAAACTTTGGAAAAATATTATCTTCCTTCTGAAGCAGAAGGATAAAAAAGTCAAGGGAAGAATATAATAGAATCCACTTTATTATGTACACCATATAAGTTACAAAAAAAGATAGAAAATATTACATAGGGTGATACAATGGGCGATCTTTTCAAGACAATCTTTGGAAGGATTTTAAAGAGAAAAGAAAATACAGTACTGTAATAAAACATAATAGATACAAATATACATTTTACAATAATTATAAATAACAAGTCTTCCAAGCCTTTAATAAAACAATCTTAAGAAGATGGGTAAAGAGATGACATAAACGGTATTTTTATTATGCTAATCTATAAATACGTACAATACCAGTTTCCTTGATTTCATAACTTGTGTTGTTATGTACTGAACAGCGACATATTTGTCGCAGATAAGTGTTGATTCACTACCTAAGCATCAAAGTGATTACACCTGCCCTTTTTCTTTATTAGGTACCATATACCTACGTTGGTACAAAGTTATGTGATTCATCCAACTAACTTTGATCCCAACACCACCTAACTTTGGCCGCCCATTGTGTCACCCTATGTAATGTTTTCTTCATCTATCTTTTCTGTAACTTATATGGTGTACATAACAAGGAGTATTCTATTCTATAATAATGTGTTTCTATACTCATTGGTTAGTCAACTCAAAGATAAGGGGATCTGGTTCCGATGGGCTTTTTTTGAGGCTGTTATTTTTAACGTTGTCATTCAGGGATACAACAAACCCTTTTTCACAAAATTGGAACTTACACCAAAGCCTATTTTTTGGTAACGGTGTGGAAATCAGAGTCCTACTAACTAAAACTACCTCATGTTCCCCACACTTGCACCGGGTGCTACCGGAGTAGAAAATCTTCAACGCAGTTCCGTACGCCCTTGTTTTTTAGATATTAAAGGTAGAGCAATGATAATTTCATTCAGAGTGATAAAATAAAGCACAAGGACCTAGCTAGAGCAATGATAATTTCATTCAGAGTGATAAAATAAAGCACAAGGACCTTAGTGTTGCTACCAATTATCTAATATTTTGGAAGAATAATCTAGTCTAGTCTCCGTCCGACGGCCGCCGCTTGACTCCGATAAACACTAAACACAAATACGCTCGTGCGCTACCAAGAAAACGAGCGCGATGTTTTGTCTAACTTAACAGACTTTTTGATGATACTGGCATCTAGGTACATTATGTGTTGGAATCGAGCACTACGTGGAGGGGCGCAGAGGGAACTTATCACGAACAAACCAAAAAAATAATAGTCCCACCTGGTCTGGCCATTCATGTGCCGGTGGCACGGCCCTATTTACGGCACTGCTTCAACGCAGCCCCTACTGGTGCCAAGCTGGGGGAGTGATATGTACATATCCTAACTAGTTGACCCGCGAAACTTTGCTTGCGTCACAAATTTCATTACTGCTCCGCTCCTATCGGCCTTAGCGTAATGATATATATCCTATAGCCTTCCTCGATAAATGGGCTATCTAACACTGAAAGAATTTTTCAAATCGGACCAGAAGTTCCTGAGATTAGCGCGTTCAAGTAAACAAACAAACAAACTCTTCAGCTTTTGTATATTAGTACTAGTTGACGCGCGCAACTGCGTTTGCTCCGCTCCTGTTGGTCTTAGCGTAATGATATATAGCCTATAGCCTTCCTCGATAAATGGGCTATCTAACACTGAAATAATTTTTCAAATCGGACCAGCAGTTTCTGAGATTAGCGCGTTCAAGTAAACAAACAAAGAAACTCTTCAGCTTTATATATTAAGTATAGATATAATATGGAAGTATGGATACACTATATCAATTAAGAGAAATGAAATACAAATAAAATATGTATGTTTCTGTTTCCATTCAAATTCAAAATGCACATTTATTTCACAAAGGCCAACGTGAGCATTTATAAAACGTCAGAAGCTACAGGTCCAATTAGTAGTTGCATATTTAGGAAAACCGGCAAGAAACTCCCTTTTATTTTTTCAAAACCTGGTCAAGTGCTAGTCAGACTCTCACGCGAAGAAAAATGACACGTTTCTTGTTTATTTAGTAGACCTACCAGTCAATTGAAAAGACATTTGAACAGCGTTGGAGCCGCGTATCATACGCGTAGCTGTCGCGTAGTGGTACACTGCGTATTAACTGCGTAGCAACCGCATTTTACTTCGTAGTACCCGTATAGCAAACCTGTAGCACTGACTGCGTAGCACCCGTGTAGCATCCGCGTAGCACCCACGTAGCACCTGCATAGCACCCGCGTAGCACCACCGTAGCACCCGCGTAGCACCACCGTAGCACCCGCGTAGCACCACCGTAGCACCCGCGTAGCACCACCGTAGCACCCGCGTAGCAGTCCCGTAGTACCCGCGTAGAAGCCTTGGAACAGCTACGTACATAGCACTAGTGCCCGATGTGGCGTAGATTGGTGCCCGATGATGAGGCGTAGTACGTTTACAAAAACTGGCCAAGTGCGAGTCGGACTCGCGTGCAAAGGGTTCCGTACGAATTTTTTTTAACATGTTATTTTAACACTATAGACTTCTTATAGGTTATCCTGTTATCTATAGGTAAAGATCTATTATCTCCATTTCTTCTTCAATTTTAGACTGAGTAGTTTCGGGGATAAGGGGTAAAAATGGTATTTTTTCATCTATTTTCATGAATAACTTCAAACCCATTTATTTTAAATTTATGAAAAAAATATAATTAAAACCCTCACAGTAAGCCCTTTCATTTGAAACGTTACACAACATTGTTCAAAAAACGTAACGCTTCCGTGTTTGGGTCACAAAAGCCCAAATGTGTAAAAAATTATAAGTCTCCTGTTGGGATTCCCGCAATCTAGTTAAAAACACACAACGATATTCCGAATTCCTGTAAGTAAAAGCTAGTAACCAAAAACGATTCAAGATCTATCTTATCTTATACTTACTTACTAATATATAAAGCTTAAGAGTTTGTTTGTTTGTTTGTTTGCTTGAACGCGCTAATCTCAGGAACTACTGGTCCGATTTGAAAAATTCTTTCAGTGTTAGAGAGCCCATTTATCGAAGAAGACTATAGGCTATATATCATCACGCTAAAACCAATAAGAGCGGAGCAGTAATTAAAATTGTGATGCAACCGAAGTTGCGCGGGTCAACTAGTACTAATACGAGAAAGCTGAAGAGTTTGTTTGTTTGTTTACTTGAACGCGCTAATCTCAGGAACTACTAGTCCGATTTGAAAAATTCTTTCAGTGTTAGTTAGCCCATTTATCGAGGAAGGCTATATCATCACACTAAGACCAATAGGAGCGGAGCAGTAATGACAATTGTGACGCAGACGAAGTTGCGCGGGTCAACTAGTTTCTTATAAAAGCTTTTATCAACACATTCGGCACATACTTACCATCATTATCATCGTCCGTCCATACCTCTCTATTCGGGGTCATGCGGTATCTACTATGTATAAAGCAATACCAAATAGATGTACCTACCAAAGGGAACATGACTTATTCACAAACAAAATGAACGGTGAACCAAATATGTCCAAGCTAATGCTGATCGATTGACACTGTCCATAACTGTGACCTACACAATCGCTCAAAATCGCGTAATGTATGATGAATGATTATTGTATGGGAGCAATACAACTGGTTTATTATGGCGACAAATTTTTGTATGACTAATATGTAAACCAAGCTCGAGACTATTAATACTTAACCATTTAACAAAAGAGTCTCCATTTGTGATTTGTTTGACAAATGGTGCTCAAAATATCTACAAATAAACAGCAATTTGTTAGGATAACATCAGCGGTCGTCTACACTAATCACTAAAAAGTCATACCTATGTATTTGTACGAAGTTTCAACGAAATCGGTATTTTAAGATATGGAGCAAATGGTCGGGGTGTCCTCCTATCAGGCTATCCTAAATGGGTTCCAGTTTTTCATAGGGACGTTTGGAACTCTAAAATCACATTCATGTCTTCTCTATATTAGAAGTGGTATTTGCCCTGCTTCGTACAAAAACACAAAATGAAATACGAATCCAGAACGATAAGCGAAAATACGAGCTCAGTAAGTACGAGTATAATTTATAGCCTGCTGTCGAATCTTGATCATGTTCCAATTATTATTCATCCAAAATTGAAAGCTGAAGGACACAAAAGAACATTCAAAAGACATAAAAGAAGAACATTTCACAATCCAAAACGAACCATCGTATTGGATGAAATTTTCCAGACTCAATATTAAAACTAATAGCACCTCTTTTGTAAACTAAGTGCTAACGACCAAAACGATTATCGATTACCTGACACGTATTCGATAATTACGAGAACAGCTATGATATGGCCAGATCACACGATCACTCGTTATTCGTAATTACAAAGACACGAACACGACATGTTCGCCTTGGCCAAAGAACAGGATCCCAATATATTTCGCTTGCTAGTTTTCGCTTGCGACTTTGTCTCGAAATTTGGCCGATATGATACGTCGGCGCATTCAAGGCAATGGAAGGAAACTGGAGCATCAAAAAGTGAAGGCCTTGACACATGTCTAGGTTTCATCTAAATAATGATAAGCTGGTTTCTCACAATCACCGGACTTATCTGTAAAACTTTTTTAGTCATTATGTGTAATCAGAAGCCCCTATCTAGGTCTGTCAACTATCTACTCTTACCAAGGGATATCGTGATACCCAGAGGGCGGGTTGTAGCGGTCAGATAGAGAGGGAAACCTCACGCCCGAGTCGCCGCAACAGGAGAAGACGCCCCGGGCGTCAGGACTCGCAGGGCGATTCCCGGCCACCGTAGCCGCGGGCCTGTGTCGACGGTGCATTGTGTTCCGCGCGCGCCTCAAAGAGATGTAAGCAGTGCCTGTAAGGTTTACGGAGTTTGTTCGAAAGAATCAACGCGGCCCTGAAACGCAAAGGGCTTTAGGAGGAACTCGAGGAACACGGATGGGTTTTAGTCAGTAAGAGTCTGACATCCTTTCTGCTACGCCCAGAGCGGGAGGTGTCATTCAATGATTTCCCATCACATGATAGGCAGTCCCTCCATGTAAAATACTGGTAGTCAGCTGTTCCATTTAGGCTGTAAGCTGGCCCCACACAGTAAGCAAAAGGCTAGGCAGATTGATGATGTTCGCCAGTTGTAGCCCTTGTAGGTTATAGCCAAATAAGTGCACCCGGACATGATTGTTCAGTGCTTGTTCTGGATAACTTGAAGTAGACTCTGATCCAAGTTATTTATTTAAGAAACTTGAAAATAAAATGATTTAAGCCTGGGTTACGATCAAACGGCAAAAAACCGGTCAGGTGCGAATCGGACTCGCACACGAAGGGTTCCAAGCCCATAAACCTTAATTTTTATTATTTGTTTTTATAGCGGCAATAGAAATACACAATCTGTGAAAATATTAACTGCCTACCTATTACGGTTCTTAAGATACAGCCCGCTGACATACAAATGGATGGACGGACGGACAGCAGAGGCTTAGTAATGAGGGTTCCGTTGGTTAACCTTTGGGTACGGAACCCTAAAAACTACTCGAATGGTGTTGTGGTTATGTTTAGATGCTGGTACGACCATTTGTCTTCCTAAGTTCTAAAAGAGGTATTTTGGAGAAAGGACAAAAAAGACAGTACCAGCACCAACCAGCAGCACTCAAGTACTTTAATCCAAAGTACTTTTATCACAAAACTAACAATGCTAACAAACAGCTATCCAGAAAACGAGTCCTTGCCGTGGCGATGTCTCAAGTAAAGCTAATAATATTATACCCGAAATATTCTCGTCATCTCAACTAATACTGTGTCTATTAATCTATTTACGCACTTTACGAGTATACTCACAACTCAATAGCATTGTTCGAGAGATGACGTAGCTCCGAACAGAGAAAGCTGATGTCATAGATAAGGCTCAGGAAATCAGTTTGTCTGTGTAGCATTTATGGTAACGATACTGGTTCAGAAGCGCGCGTTCGAAATTTGAACTCGATTTTATTGTAGGTGCCCTAGTCTAGACTAGGGCTGGGAGAGAATATCTTGTAAAATAATAAGTTACAGCTAGCGAAACAAAAAGCCAGTGTAGTGAAATAATTGCTCAAAAGTGAAACCGCGGCCGGCCCTAGAACGCAAAGGGCATTTGGAGTAACAAAGGGTTGGTGAGCTGGTATTGGCTTGACGTGACTTGGAGAACTCCATGTGATTCTCGTTCATATCCTGGCATAATTATCAAAGCTGGTAAGTGCTTATTGCGAGAAACATACTGGTCCTACGTACGTAACGTATGCAACGCTTTTGTATGGTATCGTATGTTGCATTGCATACGGTAAGTGTGTTTCTACTGCATAGTTTTTCATATAAAATCAAGAGACGAGATATCATAATGCGTTGCATACGTTGCGTACGTGGGACCAGTTTGTCTCTAGCTTTAATGTGCAATGCAACTACATATTTACTGAAGCGCAACTAAGAATAATCTAAGAGAAAATGTTCTAATCCATGGTAGAGTTTGGAAAGGCGGAAAATTCTATAAACACAGATAATAGGCAAAAATTAGGTCTTCTTTCTCATTCACAGATATTATTTTGGCTATTCTAGTTCACAATTAGGTACTGTCAAAATGTTGCCGTTTTTTTTAAATTCTGGGACTTGGTATTTCCCCGCGCAGTTAAAATTAAACAGCTGACATCACTACTACAATACGACATTTAATTAAATTTTATGGTTTGTAAAACACCAATATATTTTATGAAGTGTTAAAAATTATAGTAAATAAGTAGGTACTTAGTTTACAATTTATTCAAAAGACACGTGTCACACGTGTGATTCAAAGCGAAGATAAGTCATGTACCTATTTTACATAAATAAATATATATTATGGTAGACTACTGGGACATGACGCAGACTGTACAAATAAATTATATGAAGTGGATTTACTTCCTTGTGTGCTTACGCTTGTGTTGTTTAAAAAATGTATTTAAGTACCAATCAACATCATCTTAGGCCACCCAAGCGTTCAGGCAGGATTGACTAACACCCATCCGTGTTCCTCCTAATGCCCTTTGCGTTGCAGGGCCGCGGTGACTCTATAGAATAAACTCCGCAATTCCCAAATATGTTGGGGCCGGCTTCCAGTCTAACCGGATGCAGATGAATACCAGTATTTTTCGAGTCACTCCCGTTTGGTAACGCTATTTAAACATTGGTTATGTACGTAAAAATTACTTAGTACCTGAGCACACCTTAAAAGTACAGTCAAAGTAAAACATTCTGGTTTCCTAGCACGAATATTTTGACGTATAGTAACGTTAACGTAAGTGAATTTTGAATGTGAAAAACTACAACCCCATAGTATTTTGGTTTCATTTTATGGGACATACACAATGTATGTCAAACAAAAATATGAATATAGTAGATATCTAATTCAAATACGTATTATGTGCGAAACGAGTATTGTAGCTATGGTAAAATTTTACGTTACGTTACTATACGTCAAAAATATTCGTTCTAGGCCCTAGCACGAATATTTTTGACGTATAGTAACGTAACGTAAAATTTGGTGTTCCGAATTGATTCAATATTTAAAGTAAAAAAAAAAACATTTCATTTTCTACGCTGTGTTAGGTAGAAAATTAGTAGTGGCCCCACGTTTAAAAAACCTAGTCACAATTAGACATATTATGAAGGAATAAACAGAGTTTACCTATTGTATATTGTACGTACGTATGTTGATTTTTCTTTGCTTACTTTACGCATTATAAATATACATTACAATAGTACTTTGTTATCCTAGGGGGAAAGCAACTGATTTAGCCCCGACTGGCCCCGAGACGGCGTTTGGCGCCCGAGCGTAGCGAGGGTGCCAATCACGGAACAGAAAAAAAAATCAAGGAAAGTAAAAATAAAAACACGAATCAGCTTAAGAAAAAAATCCTTATCTGAATCTGATGAACTCGTCGACGTGTCAATAGAAATCTCTCGAAAAAACAAATGAAGATCGGGCTGTTTTTTTCTTCGACCGTCCGCCATTCAGTCATTATTTTACATTATTACCATTGAAGAAATGGTAAATATGTTGTCAAAATCTATGTTATTTTAAAGAAAAAGTTGAAAGTAAATTAGGTATAATAAAGTCATTAAAAATACAATCATAAGTTACTAATCACGTTTACGTTATTTAAATTTGACATCGCGTTGTAATTGACTGGCTGTATAGAAAGGTGGGACTTGGTTCAACAGAAATGTTCAACGAGTTTTTTTTTATAATTTGACGGCAGTCAGTTGAAAAACGATTTTCCCTAGGGCTGGAAAGTAATACTTTGAACCCGCTCCTCAGGCAACTTCAGGCCTACTTTCCGAGTATGAGTAATGAAAAAATATTTTAAATTAAATTACTTATTTCATTTCAAACAAATATTCCTCAGAAATTAGACTTGACATACTGACTGTACCTGGTGCATGTAATACACCGCTATAGGTCAGTATAAGTATGTAACCGATCGGGAGTGCGACCCTATTTTTCATGGACTGGATATCTATCTGACCTCCACGACCCAAACAGGGTTACTCATTATACGATATACGGTAAAATTTTGTTTTCAGAATGAACGAGCAAGATCTGATGGTGGCACGCGCATTGGCGGCGGAGTCCAAAGAGAGCTCGCCAGGCGGGTCCCCTGGGCCTCTCCGGAAGACTGTACTCACCAACCTGGCTGATAAACTTAATACATTCAGGTATGAACTTTGTTTCTGATCATCATTAAGTACCTACTTACTGATAAATATATAACACAAATACGTGCCAATTAAATGTAAGTAGAAGTGCAAAATTGTATATAATATTATGTATCCTTTGTGGTTTCATACTACCCCTTATAGATGTTTTCGAAAAGCTGCAAATTGCTGCTAACCCTACAGACTTTCAACCTAAGTGTTAAATACTAGGGACAAAAGGTGGTGTCGAAGTAAATGATAATAAACAATGAAAATACATGCAACTAATAATTATAAATTCTTACATAAACGTATATCAAATGCTACATCATCTTACCTACCAAGTTAAGGTGAGATAGTGGTTAAACACGAGCCTGTCAATAGTAAGAAAAATTTATATAAAGTGATAATTTTTGTAAGTATGTAAACATTTTACCAACTATTAATAATAAACATGAATCTAAACAAAATTGTGGTAGATACCGAATTGGAATTTAGCTTTCACCCTCACCTCGGCCCTCTCGCTGCTTAGCACCGTACCGCCCAGCTAGCTAGATTAACCGTCTAGTATTGACGTGCATATCTAGATGGCGTTACATGTATGAAAGTGAGAAAAAAATAGAGCAATCAGTTATTTGCTGAGGAACAAAGCTGAATTATGTGTATTTATCTACATATTTTTCCACGCTGTTTATTAATTTATAAAATATAATACTATTGCTGATAAAATGAAATAAACAAAAAACTAAACAACGTAAGCCAAAGGACTCGTTTCTAAGACCGTGATATATTTGAGATTGACAGTTGGTCAGTAGGGGTGAGTGAACTGTCAGCTGTGTCAAAACAAACGTCAACGTAATGTAATTTTCACGGGCGTATTATAACCTAAAATTACGTTTTAATCTTCTACAAATTCGTATTTAAACTGTTTGTTTATATAATGACACGTATTCAATATAATGGCGATATCACTATCGAATGTGCCTATAAGAAATGATTAGTAATTATGACATTTTTGTGGAAAATATTACAAACATTGTGTTTTGAAGATGGATAGTACAAAATTCTTACCTAAACCGTCAAAGACACGTCCAACTACCAGCCTAGAAGCCGCTGATGAAGATGAGAGGTCTGTAATATCGTACGTAAGATTGTTCTTTGTGAAGATAGTTAGCAATGTATATGTGATGATTTGACTCATGGATCATACCGGACGAGGGTGTTCCTTTACCTTCTCCTTTATTTAATAACTTCCTCTTTTGTAGGTCACTTAGCTGCGTTTTTAAACACGCACCGTGTTAATTTTGTGTCACATTTAATTCTACGTTAAAAATCTTCCAACTGTTTATTTGTTTTATGTTATCGTTATCGTAAAATGTTATTGTTTGTGATTACAAATTGCAATTTATCGGAAGTTATCGATTTCTATACATTTGTTACATTGCTCCGTTCAAACTTATATGAATTGTATGTAGTACATGACACAATAAAAAATAATGACTATAAAATAAACGTATCTACATTAACTCAGCATTCTCAATAGTAGATAATATCGTAAACTACACTTTAAAAAAAGTAAAATTTAAGAGAACAGTAAGTTTACAATGTACCGCAGAACACCTATGTCGCGAATTATAAAAAAAAAATAACATACAACATAGTGACGCAGTGGACGATAACCAACAATATGCAAAAACGAAAAGCGATACGTGTACTTATGTACCTACATATCAATCTAGTTCAATATTTTGCCGCAAGTTAAGATATTCATTCTTTGGCGCCCAGTGTACGGTACACAGTAATACCCTTTTACTTTTATAACACGAATAATTGAGATTTCTGATAGAGTAGCGCCATCTATCGCGCACGTCGCGGAAGTTACATCATTTAAAATCGTACTGACTATTGTCCTAAACTAGTACCTTAGTTACTAAGGCGATTCTTCATTTATCGGATCAGACTACACTTAATTTATCGGATCAGACACCCGATCGTAATCGGCCTGATGTCCATTGTGTTCACTTTATTTGCGTTTGTCCACTACGATACTGTTGACGAAATTGTTTAAAAAACGATTTTTGATCATGATCAAAGAGGTAGATAGAACGAATTCGATATTGTACACGTCTTCATAAAGATCTCCAGAGAGCCAATTCTCAGAAGACTTTTTAGAGCATGCAGTCACAAACAGTTAAAAATATTTGGAAATTGAGGCTTTTTTGATGGATTGCGACTGAGATTTGAATGCGAATGTTGCTTAAAAATGAGTAGGATTGGTACTCTCTGAGCAAGACTCTAGAGAAGTGGCATTCTATCAGCGTAACCATGGCGATTGTCAAATCGTCAAAACTGCATGGGATTGACAATCGCTGTCGAAAAGGCACATGATCAATCCCTTGTAATTTAGCCCCTTACAATCGTAGCTGATAGAGTGACACTTTGTCTATAGTCTTTGCAAAATAGAGTCCTGGAACTTAAAAGCCTTGTGACTATCATACAGCCCAGATGAGTTACAGGGCGACTAAAGCACATTTCTAACTTTTCATTCATAATTAGATTATAAGTGAAAAGTTAGAAATGTTGTGTAGTCGAATAAAAATATCCTTGCATGAGGTCGGGGACCTGATGCCTTAAATGAAAAGCAGAGATTCATATCATCAGAGTCCAATGTCCCGTAAAGCCCACGCGAGTCCTATAACACGGTTTCGGCAAACCGTCTGACAGCTACTAGTGTTTCAACTTTTGGAGTCTGACTCATTCACAGTTGACCCGCCAGGAATGTACCACTTTTGGGACAATGACTCTTGACCTACACTGAAATTAGATTCATGCGGTGCACGGCATGGCAGGAATATGTGGATTTACTGTGTTAAATACCCATACGTGTGAGTTTTACGAAAACTTCGTTGGTATTGGCTATGATACGGTTCATTTCTGTTTGCGTGCAGCTTGTAATTTAAGCCCAAACTACTCGGCATTATTGTTCTTGTTCCGAGAAAATGATTGTTTGCGAAGCGTAGTCAAGTGTAGTTTTTACAAAACTTGACGTTCCATTCGAATAGAATCTTAATTTGAAAAGGAATAATTAGGAAATGATTAAGGATGCGTTGCAGGTAAATAGGTGTAACTATAACGTAAATAAATTATCTTCCCTTAGTCCTTTTCGCGACGTTAATGAACGCAAATATAATTCATGAATATGAATACAGTTTGATTGACTTCAAACCTTCGATTCAACAGGTATCGCTATTATTTCTGCCAAACTCCAGCCAGCGCTTACTCCTGAATTATAATTCCACTTTTGCCTGCGATTTCGTCACGTTGTAGCCTTGATATGCAACCTGTTTTTCGGACCGAAAGCTCCATATCGTATCGATCGATACATTCCGCTTCTGCACTCATTTTTTTTATCCTCGTGAGTTATATTCGTAATCTACCCATATTTGTCTGTCAATTAAATTTTCTTTCAAAGTCATCCTATACATTACCTTGACAATATCACGTAAGTTATCGTGATGTTATGTTTACATGGTTCACCATATCTTTTGGCAACACAAGATAACAGTAACTCAATATTATAATCCAATTAACTGAGATAAAGATTTGTATTCGCATCTTATTTACCTCGATTCGCATAAGATATGGAGTATTTACTCCATTTCTGTCTTCCCATGCTATTCGGGTAAATACTGAATATGAATGGAGGAAAACACCGGTTCTTGGCCACGTACCAACACTATTCACCCTCATCACTTATGCAACGTAGGAAAAGTACCCATTTTATTGTGTAACCTTTTTCCTTTCAGAAAGAATTTGCTCCTTTGAGTGGCCCATTTTAAAAATGTATGTATTCCAAGCCCTTTTGAGTCCTCATTCTGTCAGTGTTAAACACAGAACAGTAATTATGTCTTTATACTTAATTATGATACCTAAACAAATATGACTTCCCGAACACAGCCGCGACGGAAGATTCTTCAAAAGTTTCCTGTGTTGTGATAAAATATGCAGAGGATACGTCAAGTCGTCAATATAAATTAAACATTAGCATCTGCATAACACAAGTTTGGTACACATAAACAGATTTTTGTAGATACTTATCCAGCTAGTGATATTGAGAAAAGATCTCCATGTAGGCATAACTACTGCATGACACAAATTTATAGGTGCCTACGATATAAATAAATTATCATAATATACGTATTTTGTTAGGCAAGCAAGTTTTATAACTAAACACAAGTTTTGTGCAAATATCATACGTTGACACGTCTAATAAATTGCATCCACGGTGTAAAAGTACGAACTTTTCCTCTTTGCTTAAGATCTTGATAATTTATGATTTCAGTCTGCTGCGTGGCTAGCAACTGTTAATTATAACCTAACACTTTCATTATTTAGCGGATCGCTAGAATCGGACTGCTATCTTCTTTTATTGTTGTAACTAAAATGGAGATTGTACACGACACGAGCGACTAATTAATTAATTCAAAGCAGTAGACTTCACTCGGCATAATTAGCCATATTTTTTGGAATCAACAGTTTATTACAAGAAAAATATGACAATGAAACATTTTTGCATAATGTATTGCAATCGAATGCTAAGAAAGGTGCCGAGATCGGGTTATCGAGTGGCAATAAAAACATGTTTGGGTGGCATGCGATCGAGAGCAAAAGATCAAGTAACAGAAGACCTACTCGGAACGAGTTTACAAGAACCAAATAGTACTATCAGAAGAAAACAGCAATGTAATTGTAAAAAGAACAGTTATGAAGAACATAAACTGAAAAAGACTGTTTGCGTTGAAAAAAAAACGGACCACACATGGTAAATCTTTTATGCCAAGAAACAATGAAAGTTTAATAGTAGATTTCAGAGTCTAGTTGCACAAAGCTATTTACACATACGAATCTGGAAGAAAACTGTCTTTAGCCACAATTGCCACAACGTAGGTACATACTGCTTGATAGTTGACAGCTGAAAATGGACATAAAAGAAGCCGGTCTTATAAGCGACTACTATCCAATACCATGAAGTTATAGACACGTATCAGCAGCATGCAGACTTTTACGTCATTTCTGCTTCGTTTGGCTTGGTATCTTCGAGTGGTCCTTCTAAAGCTATCCAGGATGCGATCAAAAACACGCGATGAATGTGCTATAGACCTGGCCACTGTGACGGACAAATGGACGACATTTCCGCAGTTAAACGAGGGCTTATACATACCTTATAGAATATACTTTTATAATTCATGGACACATTGCTCTACGTCCAACTTGAGAGAAAGCAAAGAAAAATTGTATGAAAAAAATTGTAGGCAATTTTCACTGCCCTTCGACACTAACCGGGACCCTAATTCTACTTCTTCTTCTACGAAAATCAAAAAACATTTTTTATTAGTAAACGTATCAAATTAGGCCGCTGAAAACTTTTCATTTGATAAACGCTATTATCAAATGAAAAGTTTTCAGCGGCCTAATTCGTTCCTTCTCGTTATTTCTCTCAAGTCCTAATATTTGTAGTTCGTTCTTCTTATCCATCACTGCTGAGGCTGGCCTAAATGAATAGTTTGCCTTACAAGCGTTGTTTGTATGGTTATTATTTCTACGAAATTATTTAAATGACCATCAATTTCTTGTCCTTCTCTTCCCTCTGGCTATCTTCCCTGAGAAGCTATGGATTGTTTTGTTTTTCGAAATTATCAGAAATTACCATAATAATTATAAGAGCGTGTGCTACAGGCAAGTAGATTAGCATAATTTCTTTAAGTCACAACAAACTCGGCGTGATCAAGCAATGATGCCCTCCTTGTGGCCGCACAATCTCGCCGATAACGGCGTCCAGACACCTTTTGTCTAAAATTTTTGAGCATTCGGTGGTATCGTGGTCGTGGCGGGAGGTTCGCCGCGCTCTGGCTCGTCAGTCGGCCGCATCACGCCGCCACGGCTCCCGCGCTCTCACGACTCGGTCGCTCGCGGTCCTTCGATCCGCTTCGCGCGATACTGACCGCAAACCATTTCCGTATACTTACTACAATAATTCATAATTCACGACTCGCAGAAAGCCTCGTAATTTTCCAGCAGTAATTAGCTACAAGTGTAGAATTTTGCAACGTGATTTCGCACGCCGATTCCTCAGAATAAGGTGCCGCACCAAAACATCGCCGGTTGCAACATTTTACACACAAGTTTTGGAAATAATCTGCTAAAAATTGTAAGAATTGAAGAGGTCTTGAAGAACTTTAAAGGTCCTCCAGTAACTTGTCGAGTTCGTTGGATCGGTCGTAGTAAATTGCTGTTGCAACAGTGCAGATTCCAAGGTTGCTCGTGAGAAAACTTTTGAACAGAATTTATGTTTAGTGATGTGTTAAAACTAGCGTGAAACAATGTTGTCGATGGATTCCTTGTGGTGTGGTTCAGAGAGTGAGCTGTCGACGTTGAGACTGTGCAAGAGTTCGGCAGACAGGCCGGAATACCGGCTGACGAGGCGCAAGCCGACCAAGAGCCTGATCCCTCAAGCCCTGCTGCACGCGCCGGATCCACAGCCCAGGACACACCGGCGACGAAGGTCTGGTACTTGGCCGTAAGTGTATCCCAAACACTGGCATACTCCACGTGCTATTTGTTATATGATTTGTTTGTCCGTTCGGTCCTTATCAGCTCTACTAATGAGTAATTTATCGTCGTTCTAGATATGAGTGTACTATAAAATACCAGAAGCTCGATGAAGACATAAACAATTAGCTTAATATCATTTTTATCATTGTTATGCCATAGTCGGCGAGAATTCCGAGCGACCGCAATATGCAGCTAGTAAATGACCTAATTAGCTCAGGTGTCGTGTCCGACGTATTAGACTGTGTGATTGAAACTGCAATGCCACACTTAATGCCTCAAACCAATGGAGTACACGACCATTTTAATGTTTTCATATTTTACTGCCTAGTTTCAGCATTAACTAAAATTCACTTTGCTGGTTATGATCACAACGCATTATTGTTTTTTCCAATATTATCCACCAGCATGAAGTCACCATTATGGAGTTTTCTAAACCGGCTTAGGTGCACATCTAGAAAAAAATTAGATTATAAATCAGCTTTAGAAACGCAAAGACAAGGAATATGAAACACGCACGACCTAAACATAGTTTTTGCGCCCAGCCGTTCTTATAATTTCTAGGTAATTATGATATTGCATACCGAATACCGTTACATTCTAGACTCCAGCCAGCGCGATTGGAGCAACGTTCCAGATATACCTGTTTAACATGTCTTTCAAATAGCATGGGCAAGTATATGTCACACAAACTAATATTACACTCATATTGACCAATATTTGCTTTGATTTAACGACCTTTCTCTTTTATGAAAATAATATGAAGTCAATGCAAGTTTCCGTAGACCAGCGGACGGGTCTGTAGGCAGTAGTTCTATGGTTTCACTTGGTACCTTATGTCTTTACATCCGTTCCGACCCAGATAGCAGTTGATGCGTTGCGGCTTCAACCTTCGGTAACTTGGTCAATATATTCCAAGTAGTGTATTATTTGCAAATGTTATGGTAAATGATTGGTACGTCAATTAAAATTGTTGTGATGATTTAATGCTTTGTGGTTGCAGCGACCTAGTTTTCTTTCTTAAAAAACGAGGTTAAAGCTGAATTTGATTTTTAATAATCTAAAAGCAATCCTATTGCGTGTATTAAACATATTACAAGCCGCTTAGCAAACCGAAATAGTCTGCCAAGTTGCTTGCTCTGTGTGCTACTCGAACAGTAAAAGGGGAAGCTGCAAACAATAGTCATGAGTCATAAGTAGAAAGGAGGCACACATTAACTTATCTGATGTTTATCTTCATTTCTTACACGATGACCTACACTGCATTTGTGCATGCCGACGTCATAATGCTCCAAGTTGGGTACGAATAGATGCTAATTGTAGGCAAAACCATTCAGTTCACTCCAGTCGAGGTTATCGTTTGTAGAAAGTCGTTCCTGTATCAAACTGGCTTTCCCGTTCAGATATGCCCATGGAATTGTGGAAACACAACTTCATTAAGAAGCACGTTAGCATTAGCAACTACCGATGCCTTTTCTATAACATTTGAAACTGTTATGTCATTAACCAGTCAAAGAATGTTAATGGTTTCGCAAATTATATTGGCGGTCTCGAGTTGTTGAGTCAAATGTTCATTTACATAATTAAGATACACTGTCCGCTCCATTGCTTTTGTGTTTTCTTTGAATCCAATTGATGTTAGCACTTTCACTGCATATTTCCATGAAAACTGGTAGCCGTAAATAATCAAAACGTCAATATTACTCTTTCTCTTTGTTTAAACGGTATTCTATTTCATTGTAATCTTCTAAGAGGTTCTGTTATTTCTGAAATTAGCTCCTTAATAATTATCATGTGTCGAAGTATAATATCAGCCAGGAAATCCTCGGCGTTTCTAAGTCCGAATGGTGTCCGTCAATTAAGCAATGTTTGCTTTCCTGCAGTAAGCAAAGTTTCATATCCGTGGCTATGCAACAACCGCGTAATCGCACTAAATCTACTCCGATTGACTATTGTTACACTTTGCGCAAGTGTTCGTTTGTAGAATTATATATCTTACTAGTTGAGCCGCGCAACTTCGTCTGCGTCACAATTTTCATTACTGCTCCGCTCCTATTGGCCTTAGCGTGATAATATATAGCCTGTAGCCTTCCTCAATAAATGGGCTATCTAAAACTGAAATAATTTTTCAAATCGGACCAGAAGTTCCTGAGAATAGCGCGTTCAAACAAACAAACAAACTCTTCAGTTTTAAATTAATTAGATTAGCTAGTAATCTAATAAATTAAAGCTGAAGAATTTGACTCAGCAAACTTTGTATTGCCATTAAAAAAATAGCCTACCGATTCTCATACCTACGGAATATACAAACAAAATTTCATTAAATCCGGTTGAGCCTTTTTGGAGGAGTTGGGTAACAAACACCGTGACATGAGATTTTTTGTATTAGATAACGAAAGGATAAGTATCAAAAGCGTGGTAGATATTTAAAAGTTCGAATACATTTCAGTGACCAATGGGCTTGACAAAATCGGTAGTGCAACACAGTCTACATTTATCGTTATCGCAAACGGTTAATCCCATAAACACATTTCATTTCCGTTATTATCGACGAAATTCATATTCTTTATATTAACACCAGTCTCTGGCACATCAATTTAACAACCAACAGCATATAGAAAGAAAAATAGTTTATTCCGTCCAAACAGACGCACATTAAAAAATATCGAAGGCAAGTATCCTCAAAAGTTTAAGTTATTATAACTATCCACTAACTATCATGTCAGGATGTTACGGTCTCCGGTTATCTTACTCACCTTACTCACTTAGACTCTGATTTCATTTTAAACTCGGGTCAACTAAGCAAGTGACAAGTACACCTCATGTCAAGAATTCTCGACGCTTCGTCATTAATTTTCCCAGGGGCTATTGAAGGAATTAAAATGGTCATGCTGTTTTAAAACGTAAACCTAATATATAAAATTCTTCCGTTATTGAATGATGGAGTGACTGACAGACAACGCACATCCAAAACTACTGGTAATAAAAAGTTGAAATTTTGAATGTTCCTTGGGGAGTGTAGGGTAACACTAAGAGACGATTTCCCGAAATTCCTACGTGATCCATAATAAAAGACACATAATCGTTTAAACTGCAGACATAGTATTTTTTTTTACTATTGATAGTAACGCGTTTGACCACTATATCACCTGATGGTAAGTGATGATGTGGTCGAAGATGGAGCACGCTTGCCTAGAAGTAACCTATTCACTCTTGACTTAAAGACTTCCAGATTGTAGCTATTAGGAAACACAGTCTCCGGCAGGGAATTCCGCTCCTTAGCTGTACGCACTATGAATGTGTTCCCAAATTCTCCCAGTCTGAGGATAAAGGTATCTGTTTTCCCTATAATCTAAGATACAGACAATTTACAAAGAACTCATAATCATTACATGCATGTTGCCATGCTACTGACCATTTCAATATAGACGACACATAACGCAAGTCACTTGGTCTTTACCGTAGCTCATACGATTGCACGTCTTCATGCCCATTTGCCATCTAATAACTCTGTCAAATCGACTTCTTACAAAATCATTAACTATTGTAAAAATTGCAGTACAATTTTGTTGCTAATTGGCATTTCGTCAGTCCTCGTTACATATTAATTCAGAAATTTATGAAAGCAAAGTATCGGCAAGACAAATGTTATGTTTGAAATTGTACGACTAAAGTATAATTTATTCTATGTTAGTATAGCCGCAATTGCCTCCATAAGATATTAATGTACATTACATCTTTAGTACTTAAAGCCTTGTGTGCACAGTATATAACGATTTCGTAATGTGCCCATTTGTTGCGCAACCTGCTTAGGCACCATTAGGGTGTGTTGAATTACAAGCAGGCGAGACTTTATGTGCCTGGCTACCGTCTACAGACAGGTACTATTGTAACCATGTCTTGTAAAAACTAGGTTCTGCCTCCGTGGTCGACTGATTTAGGCGTTTGTCTTGAGACCCGGTGGTTGTGAGTTCGATTCCCACGGGAAAGCATACTTTGTAAAGTTGTTTTCCAGTTTGGCTAAGACACTGCAGGCTTGAATCACCTGATTATCTGATAAAAAAGATGATACCATGCTTCGGAAGGCACGTTTAAGCCGATGGTCCCGGTCGCCAAACGGCGGTCGTCAAAATCAAACAAGTCAGAGGCCCTTGAGGCGTTTTAGACATCTGACATGTGTGGGGGTCGTTAGACCTTACTGCCCACACGAGAAGAAGAAGATAACACCATTAGAAAGAAATAATAACATTAATTTAGGACTCACGCACGTTACACGGAAGTTACTAAATGGTATGCCAAAAAATTTCAGGCTCGACAGTGGTGACAGCCTTAGTTAGTCATGAGCTATTATTCTTTCCTACAAGAACAGAAGACAACTCTTATGAATCGAGATAGAAATCTCTAATACTAACCCACACTAATCGCTCATACAGCCAATATCAGGTCTTCAAAGAACAAATGCTTGGGCAGTCTCTCATTGGATTCAGAGAAACGCATGTCCTATGTTTAGCCGGACACTACCTTCGCGTATTGATGACATATAATATCACACAGCAGCACATAATGACTCGCATCATTTGTAAGTGCTAGACCAAGCATATTATTTGTATCTCATGACGTACTCGCGTGGGTGATAAGGATCTCAATCAGTGTACCTTTAATTACACCTAGCACCGGTTGTACGATAAAATGTGCAATTAGTTGTATAATTTCCTGTCCGTTATAGAGCTAAGTACTATTTTCAATTAATGTTTTTCCTTCGTCTTATAATTTTTTAGATGCCCTGCGTTATTTCATATTCGAAGTGTTTTCTGCACTGCGCTTTACGGCTTTCCGCGTAGCCTAGTCGAAATATGTAGTTTCTCTACTTTTAAAATCTTCACTGAAGTAGTCGCTTGGGAACGAGGGAACGTTTTGTAAGTAGCATCGTGCTTAGTTTTGAAAGCAGTATGGCGCTGATGTTTGACTGGTACGCCGTTTTTTTACATTATTTGTAAAGTCACATTGAGACCTAAACAGAACAGAAATACGGGTAGTGTCATTATGTTTCCCTTTAGGAAATTTAAACCAAAGCTTACGCCTAGATCCATAATCCCATATTGTAGGAATACCTCAAGGCGTAGGTCTGGGTCCACATTATGGGTCTATCATACGCCATTGAGATAATTCCAACGTCTTGTCGCAAATTATCCGTGATCATTTATATTAGAATGTCTTAGCTTAAGTTAGTCATCAACTTGAATCACTCGCCTCGCCACAAAGTCTGTAAAGCCATCAAAGTTCTAATTCCGTCGACTCGCACCTAATCGATGCACTTAAGTCTGTCCAATCGACATCGATTATTCAATTTTCTTGTCGTACCGTTCCAATTTCGATGCCGATGATGGATAATCTGATTGCCTCTCCTTAATTTTCCAGTAGTTTATTTAGCACAGTTGATATCAAATTTTGTTTTTAGATAATGGCTGTGCTGTTCTGTTTTTTTAGAACAGTATATTTTTAAAATGGATACAGTAAATTACTGACTAAGATATTTTTTACAACTTGTTGCATTATTTGTCTGTATTTGATTTACAAAATTCAAAGTACAAAATAAAAAATATTTTTTTTTTTAAACTTGGTTGTGGTTTTAAACAATATCTAGAAGTTAATTAACCTTTTCTAGAATTTATTACCTATTCCAATCTACACCACGTTCCTTAGACCATGACCACCTAAATAGCTATTTGTGTATATTAGCAAACTCTTTGTTTCAGTCTACAAGTTTTTACTTTCACAAAAAATTCAATTAACTAGCATATTTTTTCTAAGACTAGCCTTTCTCATCCATTCACTTGCATTGTTACCTGGGTAATTACGCTAGATATCCTGCTTTCAAACACCTATGTTCTTACAAATGTAATTAACTTAGTTAACTGATCTCAAAATGATTGATGACTTGATAGAAAATCCCGAATAGAATCTAAAATATTTACCTTTGATTCGTAGCTGAGTTTTGAATAATTTGAAAGAGAACTCCATCACCATTCTCTTGCTTTTATCCCTAATTTGTAGTCGGCGCACTGTCTTCTCTTACATAATTTGAAAACGAAACTTTATAAAGTACGAAAATATTCTCCAAATCCTTGTGTTTGGTTGCATCTGAAAAATATTTACCCATCTCTCTCGAACGACCAATAAACTTATGTCCTACAAAAACAGCTACTCTGATTCTTATTCGCCTTTTTAATCCCTAACACGGAAACCATCTAATCATATATTTATATTTGCACAATATGGCAATCTTCCTCATGTTCAGAAGGTATTGTACTCTGCAATTTATTCACGTCCGCTCCATTTATGGAAGGTATCAATTTACCGTCGTGTATAGGTGCTATTAGATCATTTTATTGTTGTCGCAAAAGACACCTGTCAGATTCGTGGCGTATATTCTGTAATCGTAAGCATGGATTTCCCGATGAACCATGCGGCATCTATGATTGACATCGTGCTGTGAATTAGATTAAACGTTATATAACTTTAATACCTGACTCTGACCACGATTGGATGTCAAACAATGAACTCCGCCAGTTGCAGTCCACTTCTGGACAAAAGTCTCTCCCAAGCTACGCCTCAACTCCCAGTCTTACGCCTTCCGCTTCCAGGCTTTCTCAGATACCTTTTGATAGTCTTCGATGGACCACCTAGTAGGGGGCAGCGTATCGAAACCTACTGAAGGTTTTGTATTTTTGATCACTATAGGTATTTACGAGCACTTTGTTCTGAGCAATATTGCTATTCAGTCGAGTATTAGTGGAATTGAAGAACAGCTGCGCTACTGTTTTAATGATCGTTGGTTACAGTCATGCACAGAGTTGGATAAAACTATAGTTTTGTCTTTCAAGTGATCGTTTTACCAGTGACACGAAAAAAGTTCAGCCCATTTGTAATCTCTCTTAATAATCTATTTCTTTGTATAGTACCTAAATACACCCCTTGCCTATTAAATAAATCATTGTTACATTAGATAGTTAAAAGTTGCTTACACATCTTGTTTACATACTACATAATTATTTTTTCCCTAATTGTGTTTAATTAGCATTATAAAAACTAGCACATAAGAAATCGGGACACTTCTATATCGGAACTCAATACCTACATTAACTGCTTCTATGTGCTCCGGTGGAATCAAAAGGTTCCATTTGCGATACAACGGTGGGGCATTGGAATCTCAGGAGGTTAAATATACTCGTGCCTTCACCAATTCTTGTAATTTAGCTGTAGCTAATAAATCAAAATTATTCTTTAAAATCAGTTTGCTGTTAATGCGTAACACATTGTCTGCGTTTTCACTAGGTTTTTGCGCATTTAAATTAATGATTGATTTTTAATCGGTCAGTAATTCAGCAGCATCTAACCTTCTTTTGCTTATTAAATTGGATTCGTAGGAACAAATTAAAGCGAACGGATGCATTCCTTAGTTTTATTTTTAAATGGCATTGCTCCTCAAACCTGTTCAGCATTGTATACGTAAAAAATGTTAAAAACGTTGAAGGCTGACTAGAATTTATTCTAATTTTTACCAAAACTGCAATGTTTTTGCATTCCTAAACGAATAGCATTCAGCAGATCATGCAGCATTCAGCTGGCCAGAAAAAATATTAATTTCACCTTGTAACCTTGTGTGACTCATTTATTGCTGAAGTCCACCTCAGTTTTGTTTACTTGTCCGTTGCCATAGCAGTTACTGGTTTTGTTGGTTCACTTTTTTGTTCATTTTGTTGGCCTTTCGATATCAAGCGTTTTATGTTATATTTACCTGGAACTTACAACTTACCATTGTTTTATCATTTACCTATTCCATTATTGGCTGATTTCATATAAAAACAGCATTGATTTGATTGTCTTCTGTCTTGCGCTTTACTTCTCCTTCATTTTCTTCTTCCCTATTATATACATTCCATTTGGAGAAGGTAACCACTATTTTCGAGAAACTATAAGTTCTATTCTGTAAAAATATCAGCGTAAAATTAATTGAGCTTAACTGTCAAAGCGTTAACCTTTTCAAGAGGAGCTCGTGGCTAGATAATAACTGCCGCACGGGTCGATCTACAAGGCTAAGCAACGCTTGCCAAGGTTGCTCCGTGGCTCGGAAAGCACGTTAAGCCGTTGGTCCCGGCAATCATTTGAAGAATTTTGGTAGTCGTAACAGATAGTCAGAAGTCAATAAAATCTGACTCCAGTCTTGCCATGAAGTACCGTGGTACCCATTTAATGGGTTGTGGAGGTCTGGTAGGCAGCCGCTCCGCGTAAAATACTGGTATTCAGCTAAATCCAGCTTGACTGGAAGCCGACCCCAATATAGTTGGGAAAAGGCTAGGTAGCTGATGATTCCATTTCGAGAAGGTAACCACTATTATCGATAAACTATAAGTTCTATTCTGTAAAAATATCAGCGTAAAATTAATTGAGCTGTCACTGTCAAAGTGTAACCTTTTCAAGAGGCTCTTTTAATATTTCATGTAATATCTACAGTCGCTTTTAAAGGTTACAAAGTTACAAAACATTTGACATAATTATATCGGTAATAATGTACCAGTATTGTTTTCAACTTTTCATGGTCTGAAGCATTAAATAAAACAAAAAATTTTGTTTAATAAACAAAATTATAAAGCATAATTACTCGTACCTTATCATTGTTTATGTGTTAATAGGTACTGTTGAAAAAAACATTGATATGATATTGAGACTGGCACGAATCTCTTATGTTTTTTTTTTTGATTACTTTATTTCCTTTTTTTAGATAAAATCTTTTCTTGTGAGAAAAGATTTGAATTTGAAAGCTGATGGTTATACATAATATGTGTTAAAGATGATGAAAGGAGGCGACTTTTGAGATGAGGATTTATAGAAACTTATCGAAGACGCACTTCGCCCGCGACACCGTTCGCGCGGTTTTATTATTGCAGTTTTCTTAGGGATTAATATTTTTTTCTAGTAATAAATATACTCAAAAATAATGTAGCATTCTAATGGTGAAAGAATTTTTTAAATGGGTCCAGTATTTTTTGAGTTACATACCTACAAAGTAAATCAAAATCTTTTCTCTCTATAATATTAGGTTATGTAGAAAGAAGGCCTATTTTGGACAATCCCGCTACTCATTCCCATCGCCAAAGAAAAAGACATGCTACAGCGACCTCTGATGACGTTCATTGATTGCTATCTAGATCTAAAAGCTGACTGTTTTCTTTATTATTACTTTCTGTAACATGGTAGCATCCATCTGTAGTCTTCAGCTTCTCGCGTTCCTGACCTGGTACTTGGGATCGGAGCAATTCATTTTTTTTTGTTATTCTGTCCTTTCAATCGGGACGTTATCATTATCAATGATCCTTTTTTATTTCATGTCACTCCTCACACATTCTATATTTCCTTTCATTTTTGCCTCCCTCTCACTCTCCATCTGTGGCATTCGCCTACAATACTATTAACCCCTTGAGAAAAGACCAGCCTACTCGTAGTCTCATTCATACATATTCATAATTCCTCGTTGTAATGACTTCCTAGTCAATCGATCATTGTTTTATGAGACGTACCGATCCGATGACGCTGTCATGTCACCGCAAATGGAAAGTGAAAGTCGGTACTGCGCCCAACACCGTATCATAGGACCGAAATCCGGTCTTTTTAAACTTGTGTGAACTGTGAAGTGTCAATTTACAAAATTGTGCTGATACGGATTATGTCTTGTCGAAAGATCTGTCTCTTTATCAAAAATAAATAAATTTTTCTACTTTAGAAGTTCAGACTCTGATTGAATTAAACTATAAGCGAAGCAGTAATCAAAATTGGGTCCCAATTTTGATTACTGCTTCGCTCCTATTGGTCTTAGCGTAATGATATATAGCCTATAGCCTTCCTCGATAAATGGGCTATCTAACACTGCAAGAATTTTTCAAATCGGACCAGCAGTTCCTGAGATTAACGCCTTCAAGTAAACAAACAAACTCTTCAGCTTTATATATTAGTATAGATTACAAATGTATAGTTTTCAGACTTTTTCCTGTACTTGCAGTCTATGGCGGTATTATTTGCCAAATTTCATAATTCTAGGTCAACGGGAAATACCGTATGAATTTTGATTCCCTCGAGACTTCGAGAGTGTCGAAATATACGTTTTTTGCAGCATAAACGGCCGTATCTTTTTTTACGTTAACTTAGAAATTTGATTTTTTCACAACTTCAAGGGACCGTAGATTTGAGTATATGGTTATAATTTCAACTCGATTCCTCTACGCGTTACCGAGATAAAGGGTCTTGACAGACAGACGGAGGACAACAAAGTGATCCTATAAGGGTTCCGTTTTTTTCCTTTTGAAGTACGGAACCCTAAAAACACAGTACTCCTGGGAGCGAAATCCGTGCATTTTTCGGTCAAAGTAGAGGGAAAAGTTTATCATGGTGAGGTAGGAACATGGTATTAAAAATAATTCTTACGGCAGCTGGAAACAGATTACTTTTCAAAATCGTGCTAGCAACTAAAGCTTCGTCGTTAGAATTGTATTGAACCTTATCGAACAATACACTGTTATTATGACTGTGTAAATAGTGTTAGTACAATACTAGTTCCTCACGATAAGATAGTGCAGCTTGATTTTATCACAACTCCGCTTATATGAGGAGAGAATTTGGGAGTCATGCTTCGTATTCTGCTTTATGAAATAACAAGCTATCACTCACGGCACCGACCACGTTTAATTAGTACTTCACCGTTTGTAAATTGTAGCTTTTGTGTTTTTTCTGATATGCAACATATTACCAGAAAGTTTCATCAAAATTAACGAATTTTGATGAAACGTTCAGTAGTTTTTGCGTGAAAGAGTAACAAAGGTCCATCCATGACATGCATCCTCAAAAAAATATTATAATAATTTGTAGAGGATACTATACTGAGTTAAGATAGGAAGTAGCATGACATTTTTCGTGTTAAAATCGTCCATGTTAACTAGCTACAGTGTAAATCTAAACAAAGGCAACGGATTGGGGCTGTTATCTTCATATCACTCATACGATGACCTCGTGGTCTTGCGTCCAAGTGATCAAGACGGGAGATAAGGACACGTGGGTCGTGCTCCACGACCTACTAGACTGATCCGGTATACATAGACTAAAGAAACTCCACAGATTTGTAGGGTACCTAAATCTTATGACTATGTTAGTCAATAGATTCAGGACCCTTTTATTCATCATCATCATCATCATCTACCTAGCCTTTTCCCAACTACATTGGGTCGGCTTCCAGTCAAACCGGATTCAGCTGAATACCAGTGTTTTATGTGGAGCGGCTGCCTACCAGACCTCCACAACCCATTAACTGGGTAACACGATACATCATGGCAAGACTGTAGTCAGATTTACTGGCTTCTGACAATCCGTAACGACTGCCAAAGATCTACAAATGACAGCCGGGACCAACGGCTTAACGTGCTTTCCGAGGCACTGAGGAAACTCGTTATGTTAAGACGGTCACCCATCCACAGACCAACCTTGGCAAGCGTTGCTTAACCTTCAAGATCGACCCGTGGGGCTGTTATTATTCAGGACTCTTTAATTATGGATGGGAAATCATCTAATGTCTCCTTCCGCTCTGGGCGGAGCAGAAGGGAGTGTCAGACTCTTACTGACTGAAATTAAATTAAAATAAAACTTTATTTCAGACTATACAGTACATACATTTAGTTAGTATTGGTGTTAGTAACAATGAGGCTTACTTAAGTAGGTTAGTATTGTTAGTTTATAACATTTATTTATTTAAGTAACCTATGACTGTCCCCACCCAGTGGCCCTGAAAGGGACAGTCCGGTCTGGCAGCTATCATTTTCAGGATGCTGTTGTCACTACCATGCAAGCGTTGTAGTAAGGAGGCCGCTTTCTTTCGCATGATGGCATGAAAACCATCTGTGCGAGCCTCCGCGAACATTCCTGAAGCACTACAACGCCATGGCAGTAAAAGCATTATTGAATTGAACACGCAGGACGTTGTAGGCTCGGCGCGTGTATGATACCCACAGGCCACCCGTGTAAAACGATTGACAGAACGCCTTAAACCCACCCGAGTCCCTTCTAATGCCCTTTGCGTTCCACGGCTGCGGTGACTCTTTCGAACAAATTCCGCAACAAATACAGGTAGGTACCCTACAGATCCACAACCGTCCAAGTGCGAGTCGGACTCGAACACGAAAGGTTCCAGTATGTTCAGGCATTCTATGGAACAAACTGTGATGTGGACAACCAGATCACTATTTTGTCAACAATTTGTCGGGAGAAACACAAAACCATTCTTTGATTTGTTTTGTTAGCTTTGGACAGAATAGCCGCTGTTTTCAGTGACGCACACACAAATTCATGTGAACATACAGAGATTCTGTGAGACTGGTCCCGTGCGACTCGCATCTACCGGATTCCGGCACCTTCACCAGGTCATCGGTTCACCTTATGGGAGGCCTTAGGCCAGAACCTTTCAAGTAGGTTCGAACCCCTCGACACCTGTTACGCAAGTAACAGATGTCGAAGTGTTCTCTGCCCAGGAGAACATGTACTAAATCCTTTTTTTTAACCGACTTCAAAAAAAGGAGGAGGTTCTCAATTCAGTTGTATTTTTTTTTTTTATGTTTGTTACCTCATAACTCCGTCATTTATGAACCGATTTGAAAAATTTTTGTTTCATCGGAAAGGGTATACTTCTGGATTGGTCCCATTTTCACCATGTCAGAATCTGATGATGGGATCCCATGAAAATCGAGGGCAACCCTCAAATTTTATAGGCACATACAATGTTTTTCATGAACTTTCTAACGCAATTCAGATATTTGTGCCTGGTAATCATTATCTCATGTTGCTGACCTGATGATGAAAGGTATACATTCAGTCAAAAAAGTATCGGGAATGGATGATTTGTTTATGGTTCCAAATTCAAATTTTTGTTTTTTTTTGTAGTTGTTAGATTGGCACAACTGTTTTCCATTTTGGCGCGGAGTTTGAGTTGCATCTGTTATTTATATTAAATACAGTGCTGGTTTTAGTAATATCATACATTCAGTCAAAAAAGTATCGGGAATGGATGATTTGTTTATGGTTCCAAATTCAAATTTTTGTTTTTTTGTAGTTGTTAGATTGGCACAACTGTTTTCCATTTTGGCGCGGAGTTTGAGTTGCATCTGTTATTTATATTAAATACAGTGCTGGTTTTAGTAATATCATATATAGTGTGTATTGCGAATTTCATAATGGACAAAAATATCGAACAAAGAGTTTGTCTTAAATTTTGCATCGCCAATGGAATTTCGTGTTCGGAGTCACTGAAAATGTTACAGAAGGCTTACGGTGAATCGACTTTATCAAAAACTCGTGCTTATGAGTGGTTCAAAGCGTTCAAAAGCGGTCGAGATGTGATGGAAGATTTGCCTCGCTCTGGTAGGCCGTCAACGTCTGCAACTGAAGTTAACATCGCAAAAGTGAAGGAAATAGTAACTGAAAATCCCCATTCAACTCTGAGAGAGATAGCCGCCGAACTTTCTGTATCTCACGAGTCGATCCGTACCATTTTAACTAATCATTTGGGTATGAAACATGTTGCTGCTCGGCTAGTCCCAAAAGATCTGAATTTTCTCCAAAAACTCAATCGCATGAAAGTCGCTGAGGACATGCTAGAACGAGTCAGTTCGGACCCAACATTCATGAAACGCATTGTTACTGGTGACGAGACGTGGGTTTACGAGTTTGACATGCAAACTAGTCAACAAGCTTCGGAGTGGCGCCTTCCAACTGAACCGTTTTCAATCGATAGAAGACATAAAGGAGAATTCGCGGCGAGAACTGAACTCAATTCCGGAAGCAGCGTTTAAAAAATGTTTTGATGAATGGATTATTCGTTGGCGCAAGTGTATCGTTTCTAAAGGAGCATACTTTGAAGGTGATAAAATAAATTTGGATGAATAACAGACATTTTGTGTATTATTGATCTTTTCCCGGTACTTTCTTGACAGAGTAGTAAATTAGGATCTGATGATGAGATCCCATTAAAATGTTTGTTCAGCGATACTTTAGCCAATTGCCAGCCGATTTGGATGATTCTTTTTTTGTTTGAAAGAATATTTTCCTGGACTGGTCCCGTTTCAATTTGGTAAAGATCTGATGAAGAACTTCGGAGGTAGGCAACGGAACTCTTCAATAAATGATAGCAAAGGGATCGGGATTGCTGAAATCGAATGTTTTTTTAGTGTTTACACCAGTTCTTAACATAACATTGCGCCGGTACGCTTTTAATGGGTACGCAGGTACCTAGGTACCACTAAAAAGTGAAAAATAAAAAACTTTTTACAAAAAATACAACCGACTTCCAAAAACAAAACACTACAAGGTACAAAATAACTTCGGAAGAAAGAAAAAAACTTTAATTTCGGAAGTCGGTGTCAAAAACGATAAAATAACCAAAAACACCGACACCGACTTCCGAAATTAAAGTTTTTTTCTTTCTTCCGAAGTTATTTTGTACCTTGTAGTGTTTTGTTTTTGGAAATCGGTTGTATTTTTTGTAAAAAGTTTTTTTTTAATTTGTACTCAAGGCTTTACAATTACTGAAGTTGTGTTTGGATCCTCGCTTATCGGCTCATTAATTTCCTTCCGCTATGCTCGGTGAATTCTTTTCTTAATTGAGTTTGAGATTAGTTTTGTTTAAAAATGTTACTTATTACAAAGAATTCTTCAGATCTCACATTCTCCTTCTCGGTCTCCAAATTCGCCACTAAAGATGCCACTTACAAAAATATAAATCCAAAAACTTATTGGTGAAACTCTGAAATGGCGTCAGCGTCGTTAAATTTTTTGATTTCTTGAAAGGCATTTTGCAAAAATTTCGAAAATACTGTCGCCTTCTTTGCTTGTTTTCTCTTATGACGTAATCATCGTAACTTTTGGGCACCCCTCTGTCGCTAAATCATTAAGGTGAGGCATTTCGATGATGAAACTAGTACCGTCGCGCGATGGTCTATGTCGGTCAATGTTGCCATGTTGACACCTAACGCGAGTCTACCGGCTCATGACAGCCTTGGCCGTAGTGCTATTGGCCAGGAAAATTATTTCCATAACCCACATACATGGGCCTTCATGTTCACTGCTATTTAAAGTTCGAAGGACCGAGGTGACGTCAGAATTCCATGTTCTTTTTTGCGTTTTATATTATTATGTTTGTTTCTAGTATGGAAAGGATCGCCTATGACGTCAGCCCGTTTCTAAATAGCATGCACGGAGCACATACAAATAAGTTATGCAGATTTTTTGTTTTCTTTGTTTTTTTACACATTTTATCTTATTTGTATGGCAAGTAAGCGTTTCTTTTTTTTTCTAATGTTTATTTAATATCCTGCTGAGAGGCACGTTTTCCATCTTTTTTTTTTTTGCTTATGTCGTAGCTTTACGTGAATTTTAATGACGTCATGTAACTATGAACTATGTATATCTAGCTTTTAATTTCTTACCTAGTGGTTTATGTACCTATTTGTAACGCAAAACATGAAACAATATTTTGTTTTGAATTACGAACAAATACAGCAAAGAACCGCAACAGTTTCGTGTACAGAAACGAATTTGATAACTGAAATTGATTTTTTTTTTACTGCGGTACGGTACGGGTCAACTCACGAACTCGGTCAGCCAATGGTCAGCCGTGCAGGTATATCGGTCAATGTCGACCCGGCACAGATTAACAATGCTGATTCATTCGGTCTCCGCCGAACAATATGCTTAATAAGAATAATAAGTAACAAATTATATAAACTGTGAGCAAATTCTCGATTCGAACTTGGACTTTTTAGTTTGATTGAAGTTTATATTTTGAATTCACCTGCCAGTGCCCTATACTATTTTATTTGAAGTTCACGCAGCTTCTCTCCTTCTACTACAGGTGCAGCTTTATCAGCTCTCAAATCATTGTTATCCCTATAATACTAACATATCTCTTGCTTTCTAACCATTTCGATATTTTCTTTCCCAAAATCTGGTATCCATAGCTTGAATGGTGTGTTCCTACTTGTATTGATTAACACCTATCGTTTATTCCACACACATACAATTTTGTTTGAATTTATTTTGAATTCTGTAATTGCTGCTCCGAGCTTCTTGAATCCTACAACCGAGTTAAAAAGTTCTACTAATAGAGCATCCACAACCACATCACTAACATTCTCTTTGAGATCTAACTCAATAAGTCAATACTATTATTTAATATTTACATCATGTAAATAGCGCATATAGCTAGCCCTGGCGGTTGTTGACTTTCAGTCGTTACTATTTGCTGAAAGACTTGCTAGTCATCTTACTTCTAAAATTATTTAATTGATTGGTCAGATAACATGGTCTATCGTAAACTTCTTGAACAATGATGAACAAGCTATCATTGATAAACAGATTACGAATAATAACATCAAAATCCGCGCCATCATGCATTTGATAATTGATTAGATACAGAAAACAGTAGCAGAACAGTAGCTCTCTGGCAATAGTAATCAATAGGTCTGTTTAATGTTAGCAACGCGAATGAACTCGGACCAAACGGTCGCTTCCGAGTGATAAGATCAGGTTTAGTTTACGAGTTTACAAGAAACGGTTCGTGAACCACCGCTCACGATAATCGCGCGAACACGCCAAGGTCAGAACTGTCACTTGGGACGAGCAGAGGCTCGCGTGGACTCCTGCGCAGCGCAGTCGGCAGCAGCGCGCGCGCCTCTCCGCGCCCCACCACCGCACCGCGCCAATCGGAACACAACATTCCAACTTACTGCAACTATGTCTTAACTTAAAATGGAATAGTTTATTCAACATCCGAATCATCCGATATTGCCATATTTACACATACGTTTTCGTAAATATGGGCTGTGTGATAAATACTAAATAGTGAAGTGTTTTGTGTCAAAAATGTTGCGGCGCCAGTTCTCACATGAGTCCGGTAAAACAGAACTCGTTAGGGCAAGAGAGGAATATTTCGACCGCAGGTATGTTACAAAATAATTGCAGATAACAATGCAATTTAGTTAATTGTAGTTTGTAAGTATGCAACCGCACAATAATCATAGTTGTTATAAAAACCAGCTCTAATTAAGGATCGGAAACTACTGATAAGCTTATAAATAATAGCATAAAAAGCTGCGTCGCTGACGGAAAGAAAATACATATAAACAATAATTGTAATCATGTTTTTAGTTCAGACAGTGTGACAGTTTGTTATCGGTAGGTAAACTCAAGTGCTTGTAATCTTGATTAAATGTCGTATCTTATTGATAAGATCGAGTATTTTTGAACTGTCAGTGTTTCCAATCTTCATTGCACATATTTTAGGTCACATGGTGACTTAACATTCCTTGCTGTGCAATTTCGTCTCTGAACATCATTTTGATTATAATGTTTTTGTTATGTTGATATGATGTTTTTTGTAATGCAGTGCGTGCGAGTGACATTGTAGATTAGTTACTTGGTGTGAATGTTCGTAGAATATTTCGTTTTTCTGTATTTTAATTGGCCGTCAATGCAGTTTACTGTTCTTGATCTGTTTGTTGTAGCATCAACATGAAAATCTATACCTCAACTCTCAGGTCCAAATCCAATTATTTTGACTTCCGAATAACACTGATGGTTCATTTTTAATAGTCTCATTAGATGGATCAAAGTACAAAAAGAATTATCTTGGTATTTGACTGGTTGCAGCATCATTATGTTATTCAACATAGAGAAGTAAACTAAAAGCTGTAACAGTTATCTATTTGCTCATCATCTCATCGTTTTCATCTTTTCGGTTTTTCGTGACGTTTTGGACCTTAAAGATGGCGAAGATATTAATACTACCGTCAGGTGCGTTCATTAGGTCCTCAAAGGTACACTTGAGGCCCAGTGTTAAAAGTTCCAGCATATCGATCATGTTATGGTCAGGAACACTGCACTCACAATGGGTGTCAGACTGGTCTCTAAAATCATTTTCCTGTATTTCACAAACTTCTAAAGCTATACAAAGTCCTTCCTTGAAAAGACTAGTCAAAATTATTTCGACTACCGTGACATTGTGTGGGTTTCGCACATAAGGATCAATTTTGCAAATCCCGTATTATGATTTATGTAAAAAAGTCAAGATTATTCTACTACGTACCTAATTCGAAATTCAAAGCACGTCTCACAATTTGTTTTGCTATCAACCTACTACTTTTATTAACTTTTCGTATGGGAGTGGAGCAAGGGCAATGTACCTATATAATTTTTTTAAGTGAAACCATATATTTTTAAGCCAGTGTCAAAGACCCATTAATATAAATGTTAATCTGTGGTGCTTGGCTAGGCCTAAAAAAATAAGAAGCAAGGAACGTGTAGAACTAGGCTAACCCCAGTGGCTAAGCCTGGTTCTAAACGTTCTCTTTCTTTTTAATTATTATTTTTTATTTGAGATGGGTTGGCTCTTGACTCTTAGTCTAGGTCAGAGGTGACAGAGACAAAGTCGACGAGGAAGTGAGCTTACTCATAAGAAGCCTGTTCACTCTAACTTTGAAGAGGGTTGAATGCGTTCGGAAACACAGACGCAGATAGAGAGTCCACTCCTTTGCTGTGCGCATTATAAAAGACCTTTTTAAACGTTCCCTTTCTAATTTTTGCCTAATTATTGTTATTATTTCGTTTATTGGCCAAATTATTGTTATTATTTCGTTTATTGGCCAATTGTTTTTCTGTCTCCTGATTGATCTGGAGGAAAATGAAAATATCGCTTTTGCTTAGTAGTCCTCTGCTTTTCTTCCAGCGTTACTACTAGTTCCTCGAGATCCAGAATTGAAAAAAGTTATTGTTGTAAGGTATTGTGTCTCGCCAAGCTTCATTGCCTCTACGCTTTTCTGGCTGTCGCGACTTTTGATTTTGGCTTTGAGCTCCATATAAAGCTGAAGAGTTTGTTTGTTTGGTTGAACGCGCTAATCTCAGGAACTCGTGGTTCAAATTGAAAAATGATTTTAGTGTTGGATAGCCCATTTATCGAGGAAGGCTAACATCACGCTACGACCAATAGGACGGAATATTAATAAAAAAATTGACGCAGAAGAAGTTGCGAGAGTAAGCTAGTTACAATATGGACAATGACAAATCACAATAACTGATGGACAGACAGAATCATTTACACTGTCGTTAAGATAATTTAATAGGTAGGTAACAAGGTACTCATCACGAATGACCGAAACACGTGTAAGTGTCTGATTGTATTGTTTTATTGCACATATAAATTTTATAATAAAATCTCCTCAACAACCACTAACAAATGTTTAAACGAGCTGGTTTCGGGCTAAGTTGCGGGCGTATTCTACTCCATATCGCTTACGGACTGACGATTAGTCCCGAACCCGAACTAAGAATGAATGACAACACGATTTGACAGTAATTATCAAAACGTGTTGTCATTAATTCTTAGTGGTTAGGTGATACGTAATAGAATAAGCCGCAACTAAGCCCGAAACTACGGACTTCAGGGTGGTACAGTGATTCTCAGTTCGATATTCAACGCATCATGCGACCAAGCCGGGCACACCTCGAGGGTGTGCTGAGCCGTGTCCTCCGCCGCGCCGCAGTCGTGGCACGCCGGGGTTTCCTCCCTCCCGATCCGGTGCAGGTGCTTGCCGAAACAGCCGTGGCCTGACAACACCTGCACCAGACGGAATGAGAGGAACCCGTGGGAGCGCTCGAGCCAGTCTCGCAGGACCGGCCCGAGCGCGTCCAGGGTTCGGCGGCCAAAGGTGGCGGAGGCGAGGTCCTCCGTCCAATGGACGATGATGGCGTCCCTCGCCTCCCGCCGCACGGCCTCTCGCTCCTCCGCGACGGGGCGCTCGCCCAGGGCCTTTCGCCGCGCCGTCCACTCGTACACTCTGGCGAGCACCCACGCCTCCAACTCCCAAGGAGGGGTGCCCGCCAGAGCGCACGCCGCCGAAAAGCCCACCGAGCGGTAGGCCCTCGCCACCCGCAGTGCAATGGCCCTTTGAGGCCTGCGCATCACGGTCGCATTCTCCCTCCTTTGGAGGGAGTCCGCCCAGATGGGGGCCCCGTACAGGGCCATGCTCCGCAGGATGCCGGCGTATAAACGCCGGCATCGTGCGTTGGGCCCTCCCAGGTTCGGGAGGAGCCAGGAGAGGGCGTCCGCAGCCCTCAGCAGGCGCGTTGACAGCCCGCTAAAGTGCGGACCGAAGCGCCACCTGCTGTCCAACACCAGGCCCAGATACTTCATCTGGGCCTGGACGCCCACCCTGACGCCCTCCACCACAATGTGGGCGTCTGGAGGGCAGCGCTGCCGAGGCCCGTGGAAGAACACGGCCTCGGTCTTGTTCAGCGCCACCCTCAATCCCAGGCGGCGGATCCTCCCTGCCACCAAGGACCCGCCAGCCGAGGCCAGACAGGCCGCCTCCCCGAAGCTCTTCCCCCGGGCAGTGAGGAGAGTGTCATCCGCGTAGCAGATGACACTCGTGCCCGGGAGAAGAGCTCCCCGCAACAGCCAGTCGAAGCCGATGTTCCACAGGGGGGGTCCTAAGACTGACCCCTGCGGAACACCGGACTCCGCGCTGTACCTCCGCAACCTGGCCAGTTTGTCCACAAGGAGGACCTCTCGATCCTCCAAGTAACTGGCCAGGAGGCTCCTCAAGTATTGGGGCACTCCGTGATACCGGAGTGCCTCCAATATGGTGGAGTGGGGAACGGAGTTGAAGGCGTTGGCTATGTCGAATGACACCGCCAACACTCCGTCCCCCGCCTCGACCGCCTCTTTCACCTGGCCCTTAAGAAGGGCCAGCGCGTCGATGGTGGACCGGCCCTGTCGGAAACCGAACTGGGCGTCCGACAGGTCCGGCCCTACACCCTGCAAATGGCTCCTGAGCCGGCCGGCGATGATCGCCTCAAACAATTTACCGACCTCATCGAGCAGAACGATGGGCCGGTATGCCGAGGGGGAATCCGCCGGGCGTCCCTCCTTTCGGAGGAGGCACAGCTGCCCCTCCTTCCACAGTTTCGGGAACCTTCCAGCCGTAAAGCACGCGCTGAAGAGTTCCCGAAACCTGTCCTCCATTTGAGCGGCAGCTATGGCCACCACCCGTGCGGGGACGCCGTCCGGCCCAGGAGCCGTCTTCTTCGCGCGGAGGCTAAGCACCCCCGCGCGAAACTCCTCCTCCGTCACCGGAGGTGCCTCCTCTTCCTCCTGCGGAGCCGCCGACTGCGGAGGGTCCATCGCTGGAGGGGCGAAGTCGGTCCTGCGCGGAAACAGAGACCGGACCACCCCATCCAGCAACGCCGGCTCGAGGGTCTCCGTCAATGGGGGACCATGGGGCCGCAGCTGGTTGCGCGCCGCCTTGTATGGTCTCCCATACGGATCCCTGTCGAGACCCTCCAGCATCTCGGCCCTCGCCGAGTCCTTGGCAGCGCCCATAGCCGACTTGAGGACCGCCTTTGCCTCTCGGTAAGAGGCGTAGAGGCAGTCCTCCTCTGCCTGACTACGAGCGCTGCGCCGGCGGCTCCGCGTGTAGGCCCTTCTGGCCGCCACGCAAGTGGCCCGGAGGCCCGCCAGCTCCTCTGACCACCAATAAACGGCCCGGCGGGGAGGCGGACGCCGAGACCGAGGCATGCTGGAGTTGCACACCTCGGTCAGGGATTCCCTCAGCCGGACCGCTGCGGCGTCAACGTCCGGTGCCCCAACAGGGGGTGACAGCCAGTCCTGGAGGAAGGCCGCCTCCTTGGCTGCCTCCCGGTCCAGGCGAGTGAGAGCCCACCGTGGGAAGGGAGACCTGCCAGAGCGGGCCATCTCCCCACGGGGGCTCTGGGTGGAGATGTCGAACCGCACATAACGGTGGTCCGACAAGGTCTCCACCAACTCCACCCGCCAGTTCACAATGCGTGCGGCTAGCACGGGGGTGGCGAACGAAACGTCCACCACCGACCCTCCCCGTTGCCGCACACACGTGTGGACCACCCCCCTGTTGAGGAGGGACACACCGCAAGACGCCGCCCAAAATTCGACGGCGCGTCCCCGGACGTTGCAAGAGGCAGCTGGATTGCCCCAGGCCACCGACTTGGCGTTTAGGTCGCTCAACACCACGACCTGGCGTGGCGCCGCCCTCCCTACGGCTGCAGTGAGTATCTCCAAGAAATCCTCAAAGTCCGAGAGAGGGCGGTTTGGGGAGAAATAGACCCCAATAAAGGCTAAATCTCCCCACGCGGCGGCCACGTATCCCGGTCCCCTCTCTAAGAGCGAGAGGGGAGGGGAGTCTGTGGAAGACCGCGACACCAGCGCCACCAGGCCGTCTCGGTCGCCCAGCCAATGACCAGGGACCGAGTAAGGCTCGGCGACCACCGCCAAGTCCACCAACCACTCAGCCATGGTCTGCATCAGGAGATCCTGTGCAGCCCGGCAGTGGTTGATGTTCGCCTGGAGGATGCGATGTTCGATTGTATCCATCAATCGGACATCGCACCCCCCTCCTCCGCAGCCACCGCCGTTCCGACCTCGGGAACGGCAGTGCTAGCAGCAGGCCCGGCCGGCACCTGCGCTTTGCCCTTCTTAAGGGGGGGGTTGCACAACCTCCCCCTCATTACGTGGCCTGCTGGGCGGCCACTGGCAGCACACACCACGCAGTGTGGCTTGGCGACCGTGCAGGCGGCGGCTTTGTGGCCCTCCTTGCCGCAGCGGTAGCAGGCGTCGGACCTGTCGACGGTGGACGGACAGAGGGCTCGGGTGTGTCCGATGCCGCAGCACCTGAAGCAGCGCAAAGGCTGCTCTCCAAGTGCTCGGACTGCACCCGAGCTGAAGCCGACGGCGAGCCGTCCTTTTTCAAGGACGGCTTTGGCAGCGGCGACCGGACACTCGAGCCGGATAGTGCCCATGCCGCCGCGGCCAGGCCTGATGTCCCGACCCCGCACCGCCGCGACGTCGCAGCCACCAATCGCTGCGACCGCCGCCACCACCTCCTCCTTGGTGACCGAATCGTCAAGATCGGTCACCTCGATGGCCGCCAACTTGACTGGTCGGGCCACCTTGGCAGCGTCCGCGATGACCTCTTGCAGCTTGGCTGCAAAGAGGTCAGCGTTGGCGCTACCCTCCGCCCCCGGGAACTCGAAAATACGAGCCCCGGTTTCGATTCGCCTGCATGAAACCTTGTCGATCCCCAATTGGGTGGGATCGGCATGAGAACGTGCCCGCACCAGGATTGAGGCGTAGGTCTCACCCCGCTCCGCAGCCTCCGCGGTGAGCGTCACCACGACGGCTGCGGTCTTCGGGGGAACTAGTTTCCCCTTTCCCCTCCTTTTCCCTTTACTCCTGCCAGCCGTTCGCGACTGAGTGGGAGGTGTGGGAGGCGTGGTGGCGGGGACGGCAGGTGCGGCCGTTGCCGTCTTTCCGCCCTTCCCCTTCCCCTTTCCCTTTCCAGTCCCCTGCGACCGGCTGGGAGTCGTGGTGGCAGGGACGGCAGGGACGGCTGTCACCGTCTTCTTACCTCGGCCCTTTCCCTTCCGGACCACTTCAGTCCAACCCGGCTGGTTGGACGGAGTAGTGGAAGGGAGAAGGGCGTCCTCCCCTTGTGAGGACGGCACCGGCTCGGCCCGCCTCTTGTCCGCCGCAAGCGGTGGTCGGAGGCGCTTCTCCGGCAGGAGCCGGTCCTCTATACCTGCAAGGCAGGCTCTTGTGAAGGCCCTCTCCTCCATGACAACCTTGCGGATAACGTCCTCAAGGTTGGTTGGGGTGGGGGCCTCCGCCGCTGGTCTCGGTTCGGTCTGTTGTGGCCGGGCCGTAGCTTCAGCTAGCTTGCTATGGAGCTGGCTGACCTCCGCCTGCAGGCGATCGACTGTCGCCTGCAGTTGCCGCGTTTCTTCGGTCGTCTTGCGTTGGACCAGCTCCAACACAATACTACGCAAGCTCGCAGCCCGACACTTAAGGGCCTTTTGGAAGGTCCCTTTTAGATTGGAGGACTTAGAGGCGACCTCCACGATCTCCTCCTCGTCCTCCTCCGCCAATCGCTCCAGCTCCGCCACGGATTGGTCCGCGTACAGAACGCGGGACGCTCCGTACCCGGACCTGGCCCGAGCAGCACGCGCCCGCTGCTCCTTCGCAGCAACCCGCTCCTCGAGTTCCTGCTGGTGCTGCGCCCGCCGAGTCAGGTCCAACTGCCGCTGGGCATCTACGAGACCCACGACGTGAGTGTCCGCAGATGTCGTCGGCTTCTTGGCCCTGGGCTTCCTCGCCGAACTCGAGGAGCCCTCGGACCCTTCCTTGCGGAAGGCCCGCTTTCGCGACCTTTTGGTTGGCCCTGAGAAGGGCCTTTGGGTTGGCCCTGAGAAGGGCCTTTGGGTTGGCCCTGAGAAGGGCCTTTTAAAAACCGCCCGGAGGCGTCCCGCGGGGGTTTTGGCATAGCCACAGCAGGTTCGTAGACGCAACGCAAGATAAAATAAAATTACTACGAAAGCACAGAGCACTTTAGCCGTACCCAGTTTGCCACTCCGTTACGGTGACAAACTGGGCCGTTTCCAGGGGACGCGACGAGGACGCAAGCTCTGTGGGGGGTCCCCCGTCACAATTCTAACCTAACCTAACCTATTCTATCCAGTTTGTAACCCCAAGCCTACATTTTATGGCAATCACAGTTGAGTTGGATAGAATTTGGTGACCGTTGATCCATTTTGGTGCCTAGGCTTAGAGTCTTAAAAATATTATTTTTGGTGACCGTCTAAATTATACCCTTTATTATTAATAGACTCGCGTTTGACTACAGCCTCACCTGAAGCTTGCGCTTTCTATTATAATCCAATATACTTTCATGCAAAAAAGTATATAAAGGGAAAACTAAGGTAGTTAGTGATAGCGTGACAACTGATAGGACAGAATGGAAGAAAAAACATGTTGCGGCGACTCAAGTAAAATGGGATAAGGGCAGGAAGATGATGATGATTTTTCCCGTCATCAGAATTCTTTGGCAAGTCTGGTATCAGATTTTCTGGCTTCTGATTATCCGTAACGAATGCCAAAGATCTACAAATGACAGCCGGGCCCAACGGCTTAACGTGCTTTCCGAGACACGGTGGAATCTCGGTATGTTAAGGTGGTCACCATACACAGACTAACCTAGGCAAGCGTTGCTAAACCTTGAAGATCGACCCTTTCGGCTGTATTTATTAGCCACGAGCTCCTCTTTCAGTTTTTTTCACGTGTTTTGTAAAAAATACCAAGGAGCTGCCCACTGCCAGTTTAGTTTGGCGATCCTTCGGGCTATGTCGGTAACCTTGGTTCTCTTTCGGATATCGTCATTCCTGATTCGATCACACAAAGAAACTCCGAGCATTGCCCTTTATGTTACCTAATATCTCAAGTATTCTCAAGAAAATGTTTTGGTCCAGCCTGACCTACCAGACAATAATAAACTGTCTGTTTATTCTACTGAGGAACATATATCCTGAGTTTTCCACCTCCAAAGGTTTTATAAACCTGATTGCGACACGTCCGTCTAGATATAACACCTCGTAACAACTATATCTTGATTTTTATTCGAAGTTTCAAACGGAATTTCATTCAAACAATATTTTTTTAGTTAACTCGTTAATGCCTCCTCGGTTACTATTCATTTGACAGTAAAAAAACCGGCCAAGTGCGAGTCGGACTCGCACTATAAGGGTTCCGTACCATAAACCTCTATTTTTATTACCTATTTGTTCTTATAGCGGCAATAGTCTGTGGGCAACTGTCTACCTATTACGGTTCTTGAGATACAGCCTGCTAACACACAGACGGACGAACGGACAGCGTAGGCTTAGTAATAGGGTTCCGTTAGTTACCCTTTTAAGGGTTCCGTTAGTTACACTTTTAAGGGTTCCATACTGGAACCCTAAAAATTAATTGCAGTGACCTCTCGTAACAAAATACTTAATAACAACATTAATTTAGTGTAACCTCGTAAGATATTGTAGCCTAGTTAGATCTTACCTAATTTGTAAAACCGTTTTAAGTCTCTCCTAAAAGTTCATCAGTTTGCATGTACGAGATGTCTCATCTAGACTGTTCTAGACCAACGGAATGCTTTTCTCAGGATATTTCTTAAGAACGTTCATGAACCTACAATTTTCTCAGTCAGGTCGCAAGATTTCTTTTTTATTTCATTGATTATGTAAGGGGCTTTGTACCTCCTTATTAAGTTAATTATAATGGTGTGAAGACACACTATAAATAGCAATCATGTAGTAGGTACACACTTTTTATGTTTTTTTTTTTCATCGTTCCTTAAATCCATTTTCGTGCTGACTGTCGTGTTTTGCTCATTAACAATGTCAAAAAGGTTAATACTTTAGTTCTTGTGCGTAATGGTCTGTATTTATATTCATTTAAATTTCGTACAGCGTGTTGTAAAACAATACGATTTAATCAAAGCATTTAAAAGAAAGAAAACGGCCTCAGAAACTTGTAGTCTAAAACACTAATATTTAATTATAATAAAAACCCAACTTAGGTCATTAAATTAAACAAAAATCAAATTAAGTATTAATATAAAAAAAAAAACATTATTATACTAAAAAATACAACCGACTTCCAAATAAAAACACTACAAAGTATAAAATAACTTTAATTTCTGAAATCGATGTTGTTGGTTTTGTTTCTTCGTTTTTTGACACCGACTTATTTCACATAATACTTCAAATTAATCATAAAATCTCATTAAAAAAAAAGGTAAATTCAAATTAAGTAATTTGAATTAACCTTTTTTTTAATTAGATTTTTTCACTTTTTAGTGGTGATTCTCCACAACTAATTTGACATTCAGACGTGCGTACCCCTTCAAAGCGTACCGGCGTGATGTTATGTTATGAACTCTATTCATAACATAACATCACTATACTACTACTACTACTACTACTACTACTACTACTATTCTTTATTCCTCTATTCTGTAACAATTTTCGTGTCTCGACAGCGGAATCCGAGGTGAGTATCAAATTACGTAAAACGTAAGATCTTTATGTTGTGTGCAATAAAAATAAAGCTCACTTTGTGAGGTTTGTCACTCAGGTGAAGCTCGATATCGAAATGGTTATTTACAGAATAGACTAGCTGGTGTAAACAGCAGTCCCGTTCCATTTACGTTACATATCTCCGAAGTTCTTCATCAGATTTTCACCAAATTGAAATGGGGACACTAAAACTACCCAAATCGCTTCAAGTGTGCCCATAAAATTTGAAGAGTTCCTTCTATTTCTCCAGAATCCCATCATCGGATCCTGACCTCATGAGCATGGGACCACCTGGGAAGTCTACCCTTTCAAACAAAAAAAGAATTTTCCGAACTGGTCCAGGCATCTTCGAGTACATTAAAAAGATTCCGACGAATTGAGAACCTGTTCCTTTTTGAAGTCGTTTAAAAATAACAAAAAACGAATTCTATTTATTTTTATTATCTTTAAATGCGGAAATGTACATCAAGGATAACAATATTATTGCTTGTTAACTTTAATATGTGCTTGAACATTGAAGAACCCTAGATACGTTCAAGTGTTTTAAGATATTATTTTAACACAAGTGCGTTCGTTCACAATATTTTTTTGCTTTCTGTGCTAAAATGGTATTATGACATTTATGTTAACATTTTTAGTAACAGATATTCACAACATAACCTTATATCATTGACGATACGTTAACTGTAAGGTTACAAACAATTTATTATCAACATGTTAATTCAATAAAGAAAATCTAAAGTCATCACAGTAATAACAATGTTTTTATAAAACTAGTTTTGAGTCTGGCAGAAGTAGCATGCTTTTTACATGTTTTATTTTTAAACAGACAAAAACAGCATCGTATAATTTTAATCTCTTAAATTAAATTAATGATTTGGAATTTACACCGTAATTTAATAAAAACCGGCCAAATGCAAGTCTGCTTTACACACGAAGGGTTCCGTACCATAAGCCGAAAATACATGTTTACTGTATGGTTACATTTTTTTATTATATCTTGATATAGCGGCACTAGAAACACACACTCAGAGAAAATTTCAACTATTTACCTATTATACAGCTCATAAGATACAGACCGCTATCAGACAGACGGACGGATGGACGGAAGGTCAGCGGAGGCTTAGTAATAGGGTACCGTTGGTTACCCTTTGGGTACCCGTTGGTTACCCGATGTTGGTTACGGAATCCTAAAAAAAAGAAGAAATAAACAGGTTTATAGTTTAAATGCGAAATTAAAAGCATAACAAATGAGAACTGCCTGTATGTGAATAAAATAAATTAACATAAGTGTAACACTGCCGCGGATCGTGTCGACGTAGTTAGTTCGTTATTTTGAGTCTATTGGGACAAACGTACGGATCTTCAATGGAGGCCTTATAGTACCTACCCACATCAGTTCAGGTATTTGTGCTTGTTATTTATTTAATTGTGGTTTGATTCCTGCATCAGAAAATGTTCATTTACTTAGCCAGTTATGTGCCACTGCTAAACAAAGGCCTATCTGTCCTTTTTTCGCACACGTCTGTCCTGTTCCTGTGCCATTTCGAACCAATCCTCTCGGCGAGAATCAAGACCGCCTCGATAAAAAAAACTAGCCAAATGCGAGTCGGAATCGCGTGCAAAGGGTTCCGAACGAATTTCTTTTTTTTTAATGTTATTTTCACACTAGAGACTTCTTATCCTGTATCTGTAGGTTAAGAACTATTATTTGCATTTTTTTTTTTCAAAATTGTTCGCTCACTAATTTCGGAGATAAAGGGGGGGGGATGGTCATTTTTGGTGTAGTTTTTTGAATAACTTCTAAACTATTTATTTTAAATTTATGAAAAAATATATATAAAACCCCCACAATAAGTCCTTTCATTTCCACAAAAGTGACCCCCATAATCAAAATTTATTTATTTAGGTAACGCTTCCGTGGTTATGGGTCACAGAAATCCATGTGTGCCAAAATTCAACAGAATCGGTCCAGTAGATCCGGAAAAAAATGGCTGTGACAGATGGATACACAGACAAACAAACAGACCGACAGACAGACTGACACCCGAGCGACGAGTTCTTACGGATGTTTGGAGACCAAAAAAAAATATTTTAAATAAAATCAATGAATAATGATTTTACAAAATGTTCATCAATTCATACCTACGTAGTTAACAAAAATTACAATTTACTAAATTGTGTAAATAAAAAACTGTAGGTAGAATTAAAAAACAATTTTTCGCATTGATGGTTTTGCCTACATGTTTTCGCGCAAAAACTACACAGCTAAATTATGATTTTAAATTGAGAATTAGTAACATTTATGAAAGCAATGATGACAGAACATAACCGGTCACATTCCGGCCATGTGCAAAAGACGAAACTACCTTAAGGTCGGAATGCAACTTTGCGGATGAAAAGATCATTTAAATAGAACGCAGTTTCATTTTATGAGTGCAAAGTTATTCCTGTTGATGATATTTAAACTTTTTGAAAGCATACCTATTACCAGTATTGTTTAAATGAGTAAAATAAACAGAGAAGCAGTTATAGTATACCGGTAGAATATCATGGACTGACTTCCGGTAGAATATCACAGACTGACTTTCATGAACAACGTTATGAACAAAGTGGGTCCTCTTGGACCCAGTTGATACTCTACAAGAGAGCGTTTGCACTGGCATTACAGTCGCAAGTTGCCAAAAACTTTTGACATTACTGAGATTATATTGCGACTTGAATTTATAAGTACAAAAATTGTCTTCGGTTAAGAATGCGTAAAGATTTTATTTTAAATAAGCAAAACTTTTTGTATCGGAAACGCGACATAAACCTGCACTTGTCTGGAGAATCCTCCTCTTTATGAAGAACTAGCTGACCCGTGCCCTGTACGCTGGGTGGAATTTCATACAGCTAACGTGGCTTTCTATTGAGGAGCTGGTGGCTAAATAATAACAGCCGCAGGAGTTGATCTTCAAGGTTAAGCACCGCTTGTCAATGTTGGTCTGTGGATGGTGACCATCTTAACATACCGAGTTTCCTCCATGCCGCCTCGGAAAGCACGTTAAGCCGTTGGTCCCGACTGTAATTTGTAGATCTTTGGCAGTCGTTATGGATAGTCAGAAGCCAGTAAAACTGACTCCAGTCTTGCCATTAAGTACTTACCGTTTACCCAGTTAATGGATTGTGGAGGTCTGGTAGGCAGCCGCTCCGCGTAAAATACTGGTATTCAGCTAAATTCAGCTTGACTGGACGCCGACCCCAATATAGTTGAGAAAAGACTCGGCAGATGATGAACGTGGCTTTCTATTGGTAACAGAATTTTCAAAATCGTTTCAGTAGACCCAAAGATAACAAACTACTTCTTTATAATATACATTGAATAGAATAGAATAGAATAGAATAATAATAATATTAGTATAGATGACGATCTGTATTTACACACCTTAGGCCCTAAACGTCTAAAGATTTTTGTTTTAATGTCAAAAGATTTATTATTATAATTTTATGGTCACTAGGGCTATCCCTGCTAGGTTCTGTATTAAAAATCACGTGATTCCCACTAAATTAGGAATACATTATACAAACAGACGGTACCCGCGTATTATTACAAGTTCATGTTGAATATTCAGAGTTTTTACATTGTTAGCAATGTTGACTTGGCATATGAGGTCGTATTTATTTACGAGTACTAAGTTTTTTTAAACACATATTTTATCACGTTTATTTCACGATCGGAACACGGATAGGTTTTAGTCAGTAAGTCAAAGCTAAACATTTATTTCAATCAGACCATTAAACGGCACTTTCGAACGTCATCATTACATTTAAAATTATATATACGAACAACAAAGTGACGCTACAGCTACAGTTCATTCGGGAAGTTAGATTGTTATAGAAAAGAACGGACAAGAAACTCCAAAGTTAATCTTTTCAAATAAATGTTTTACAATATTTGATGTACAATGTATTTGTAAGTCTGAAACTATCCCACTCCGCCCACAGCGGCAGAAGTCATTTGATGATTTTTACCCACAAAAAAAGTGACCCGATTGACTTTACTTGATTTGGGAAAACAAATAATACACATTGTATATTAAAATCTAGATATAACTATACAATCCACTAAGTTTCCACATGTTACTAGGTTATATTTGATATAGTTTTGGTAAATACAATACAGTACAATTTTGCGTTATCTTAAAATCGAATAGGTAGTTAATTCATAGGTACTTAAATCATTATCATCTTCTGCCTAGCCTTTTCCCAACTACATTGGGGTCGTCTTCCAGTCAAACCGGATTCAGCTGAATACCAGTGTTTTACGTGAAGCGGCTGCCTACCAGACCTCCACAACCCATTAACTGGGTAACACGCTACTTCTTGGCAAGACTGGAGTCAGATTTACTGGCTTCTGACTATCCGTAACGACTGCCAAAGATCTACAAATGATAGCCGGGACCAGCGGCTTAACGTGCTTTCCGAGGCACGGAGGAAACTCGTTATGTTAAGACCATCCTTGGCAAGCGTTGCTTAACCTTCAAGATCGACCCGTGCGGCTGTTATTATTTAGCCACGAGCTCCTCCTCATACTTAAATAATACTTCATAATTACAAATTATGAGTAAGGCATTTAATCATTTGTTTTTTTTTTTATTTATGTATAAATAAGGCAAATACATTACATATATCTTTAAAATTATTTTTATAAACCTTCGTTTCCGAAACACAGAAGTTGCAATGCACTTGACACCTTGGTCTGATCCCCAAGCTAGGGTCAATGTTTTCTTCAACATTAAACGTCATAAACGCTCCAGACACGTTAAACAATTCCAGAGTCTTCCAATGACATGTAAAATGTATTATAATTAAATACAGTTTAGTGTAAACAGTCGAACAGTCTGTAGTTTAACATAAACGCATATTAATGGCCTGTTTCATTATGTTACAGAAGGACCAGGTCCCTGAACGCACCCTCGCCGATACAGCAATTTGGACCATGCGGAAGGATAATGAAAAACTCGGCTATGGTTATGTAAGTATTATCCACTGACTTACATTATAAGGACAGCTTGAACCGGACGTGTTTTTACTCCACGAATCGGCCCGAACGGTCGTGTGCGGGAGGTATTAAAAATGCCATGAACTGGACCGTTACATACAGCCAACAAAACGCCGTTATGCGCAATTTGGGCCCAGTGCTCTATCCCTCCACGATGAATACATACTTTTCTTACAAATCGAGTTGTGTAACATTCTTACAACTTAAACCAACCTGAAAGCACACTCACAGGTTTCATCAAAGAATTTTCGGAGAAGTTTGCCTGAATTGACCCATTCCTGGGCAAAGATCTTCTCCATTCCTTCCGTTCCTCTCAGTGTAATGCTTCGTCACGCCAATTCTAGAGAGAGCCATCTAAGACCACTTGCCATCTTTTCCTGTGTCTGCGACCTGTATGGTGACGATTTATAACTAGCCCTGCTATCCGATCTAGTTATGCATATTTATAACATCCAAATTAAAAAAGATCTTCTCTCAAGAACATAGGCTTTTTGTTTAAGTTGTTTTTTGGTCTTAATTTCTGTCAATACAATTATTTGTCTGTAAGCGATAGTGTAACGTAGTGTAATCTTTATTTCTTAAGATACCTTCACAAAAAAAAAAAAACATTATTATTTATTATTTTATTCACTACAGATCCAGCCAACTTCAAGGTTGATGAATTATTAATTCACGAATTTACATTTTGTTATATTTTTTGCATAGATTCATACTCGTATCAAAATTGCGCTAGTATAATAATATATTAATTACGACCACAATAAATATGTACCTAAATTTTATGAGTTGGTACGGTATTGAATATCAACTAGGAAATTAAGCAATTTCCTTCCTTGTCTCTCCCTTCTCCTTCCTTAAAACATTTTTTCTACCATTTTGTGTTGTTAGAAGTACCTACTTTCATATCGTTATGCTCAGTTACCTACTATGTAAATAATATAATATAAAAAAATAAATAATTGAATTAGTCTCAATGAACACATTGAGACTAATTCAATTATGAGAGGTGGATCTCAGAATGGATGTAGGAAGGGGTCCCGCGGCACTAAGGAGCTTCTCCTCATAGACATGGCTATAAGCCAACAGGTTCGTCGATCCCGCAAGGATCTGTCGACATGTTGGATAGACTACAAGAAGGCCTACGACTCTGTGCCACATACATGGCTCATGAGGGTGTTGGAGTTGTACAAAATAGATGCAACTCTACGCACCTTTCTTGAGTCATGTATGAGGCAATGGAAAACAGTCCTTTGCTATCCAGGATGTCGACCAATTCAGTGGGACGATGAGCCTGTGTGGATTAAACGGGGAATATTTCAGGGCGACAGTTTGAGTCCGCTGTGGTTTTGCTTAGCTCTGAATCCTCTAAGCACATTGCTGGAGGTTCAGGTCTAGGCTATCGGTTGAGAAGAGGTGGTCAGGCCATATCTCACCTTCTTTACATGGATGATCTGAAACTCTTTGCCCCCAACAATTCGCGACTGATGGAGCTACTGAAGTTGACTGAAACCTTCAGTAGTGCCATCAGGATGGAATTTGGTGTGGACAAATGTGCAGTCATGCATGTAAAGAAAGGGGAGATTATGGAATCTGAGAGAATTCAACTCTCGGATTCCATACAGGTTAGATCACTCAGCTCGACCGAAACCTATAAGTATTTGGGTATATCGGAAGCGTTGGGCATCAATGTTACTGACATGAAGCAATCGTTGAAGGAACGCTTCTTTGGCCGCCTGAAAAAGGTTTTGAATAGCCTTTTGTCGGGCGGAAATAAGGTGCGCGCCTTCAACGGTTGGGTCATGCCGGTATTAATGTACTCTTTCGGCATACTCAAATGGACTCAAACTGAGCTTGACGCCCTGGATAGGAGGGTCCGTACACTGCTGACCGCAAACCGGATGCATCGCCCACGATCGTCGGTGATGAGATTGTACATCCCGCGAAAGTATGGAGGTCGAGGCTTTTTAAACGCCAAGACTCTCCACAACCGCGAGATGTGCAATCTCAGAGAATATTTTCTCAAAGCTGATGTGGGTATGCACCGAGATGTTGTCGCAGTGGAAAAGTGTCTCACCCCGTTATCCATAGCTAAGGAGAACTGGCGCAAACCTGTGATACTTACCACAGATGACCGCAAGGAAGTATGGAAAAGCAAGGAGCTTCACGGGCGCTTCTATCGGGCTCTTCATGGGTCCGATGTAGATTTTTCTGCGTCCGTGGCCTGGCTACGATTCAGTGATCTCTTCGGGGAAACTGAAGGTTTTGTCTGTGCGATTATGGACGAAGTTATCTTGACGAATAACTACCGGAGGCATATTATGAAGGATGGGACGGTGGACGTGTGTCGGGCATGCCACCGTCCGGGTGAGTCCATCAGACATATTATCTCTGGTGGTTCTCGTCTGGCTAACGGCGAATACTTGCACAGGCACAACCAAGTGGCCAGGATTATCCATCAGCAACTAGCTTTGAAATACAAACTTGTGGATTCTGAGGTACCGTATTATAAGTATGTGCCCGACCCAGTTCTCGAAAATGACCATGTCACGTTGTACTGGGATCGGTCTATCATCACTGATAGGACTATTGTTGCCAATAAGCCTGACATAGTGGTGATAGACCGATTAGCGCGCCGCACAATGATAATTGATGTTACCATCCCGCATGACGAGAACCTCGTAAAGGCCGAGAAAGAGAAACAAATCAAGTATCTCGACTTAGTGCACGAGGTTGTCGACATGTGGAATGTGGACTCAGCTGTCATTGTGCCGATAGTCATTACGGCCAATGGCCTGATGGCCAGAAGCTTCGACGAACATCTGTCGAAGCTGGCGTTACGCGGTTGGGTAAAGGGCCTGATACAGAAGGCAGTACTCCTCGATACGGCTCGTATTGTGAGGAGGTTCCTTTCTCTGAAGCCCTAACCACCGGTAGCTTGGACCCTGCTCCCGACACCGGCGGACTACTACTTTTTATATTTTTAAATGTATTTTTTTATGGTTTTTTAGAGATATATTTAAAAATATACTTTGTATGTAAATAAGAATGAATAAACGAAATAATAATAAAAATAAATAAATAATGTAATAATGTAATGTAATAATGTAATGTAAAATGCCTCTGGAAAATTTATTATTTAATTTATATCATTGCAAAAACTTGGCCCGTGATGAAAAGGGAGAGGGAGGGTTTAAACCTACAGTGGGTCAATAATACAGGACAGTCACTTCAACCGCACCTCTGCCTACATATTCGAGGAAAACAGGAGTGATGTTATATGTTGTGTAGTTTCATTACACTGTACCAATCTTTAAGCTATTTCAATTTTTTTTTTGTTTGTGCTGGGTTTGCTCTTAACTCTAGTCTAGGACCTCCACCTCTGAAGACTCTGCCTCTGGCATCTCTGAAGGTGACAGAGTCGACGATGGAGCGAGAAATTAATCCATTTCCTTAACTTAAATATTAACGATTTCCTTTCAAAATTGCAGGCAGATCCAGGACCCAGCGTCGCAGCGGCTGACGTGGTACAAGCCGCCGCTGACAGTGCTGGTCATCAAGAAGGTGCACGACGCTGGCATCCTGGCTCCCTTCGTGCAGCTGGTACACTGGCTGGTTCATGTAAGTTGAACTTATATACTAAAAGCCTGCCAGGGTGTGCGAAATTGTTCGAAGAGTTATCGCGAAGGAACATCACTGGGTTTGATCTGACACTCCTAACCCGCTCCTCTAAGAGAGGGGAAACTGATTTGATGAATTCCGAAAAAATAAAAGAGAAGTGTGTGTGTGTGTGTGTGTGTGAGTGATGCTAGGCATAACTTTTAAAATCAGTCCCAGTTTTGGTCCTCAGAAACTTGTAAAGGATCCAGTCGTTGCTCATTTTATTTTTATAAGCCGGTTCAGTTTAAGGAATTAAACAGTATTTATAGAAAGGAACAAATTATTATTAAAAATGGTCCTTCGTGACGGATAAATATCAGGATCCGGCCCGAAGCACCATTTTGACCTTGCATGATTACAAACTTATTTATGATAAATCTCAGGCATCAGACATTCTTTGATTATAATGTAGATTCTCGACTTAGACGTAAAAGGGGCACGAACCGATGATTGTAAGTAATTAGATAAATCGTAATAAGTACTAATAAATCTAAAGTCCACCTAGGTACTAAATATAGGTCTGCTTCACGTAATGACTTTTTAATCGTTGAACTCCACATGAATCTTGCGTGATGCTACGAACACTATCTGACGTTTCTGTTCATACTTAATTCAACTTGATAACTGATGTGAGAGATGAGTGAAGACGCTATTTCATCGATCAATAATATAATTCACGTCGTGTGTAAGTGTGTATGTTACAAAGTACACTGCAACTCGGGAAACTTCGATCGCTGTATAAACTAAAGTAGTTACGCAACGGTTTGAAACGGAAACTTTTATGAAAACAATTGTCTGATGGTTTGTTGAAAGTTGGAGGTATTCGTAGTTCCTCCAGTTTATAAATTTGGTTTGTTATTCATATTAGCTCAACTGCCGCAGTTCCGTTAAGTGCAGCCGTTTCGCCGTCTTAATTTTTTACGTTTTATTTAATGACGCACAGTACCGGTTGTTGTGGCGAACTGGCGACACTTAGGGGAGACCTGTGTCCAGCAGTGGACATCTTTCGGCTGATATGTTGATTTGTATGAACGTTTTTATGCCTTTGTTGGACGAAAAAAGACGTGTATTTTTACGGCCACTTTAATTTGCTGAATATAATCATTTATAGACTTTAGACAGACATAATTACACATGCGATGATACTTTGTAAATATCTAAAAACACATAGTACAAGTTGTTGTGACAAGACAAGAAAAGGATGATTTGCAAAATCTATTTTTTATACTAAGTAGTTATCATGATGTTCATTTGTGACAATTGAGTGTTGTCATTGGTGTAGTGTTTCATAACATTAGTTATTTAAAGAAAAATATATAATATGAGAGATGATTGCATCTCTAAAATTATTTATTAATTATTTGTAATTAGGGACACAAAATACTCCATCAGTCTCCCGGCCACAGCATCATCAAAATAACTCTTCTAGGACTGCTGTTCGATTCATCCGTACTGTAAATTCACCTGTAAAGGAAATCACAGCGTCTCAACATTATTTTGAATTCGAGTGGAATTCCCTGCCGGAGTCTGTTTCCTGATAGCTACAACCTGGGAGTCTTTAAATCAAGAATGAATAGGTTACTTCTAGGCAAGCTTGCTATATCTTTGACCACATCATCGCTTACCATCAGGTGAGATAGTGGCCAAACGCGTGCCTATCAATAGTAAAAAAAAAACATACAAGTGCCTCAACCAGACAAAATAATTTACAATGAAAGGTGATTCACCCCTGCCCTAATTATAGTTTAGCGCGCCAAAAGTTGTTCGTGATATGTTGACTTTGATTGGCCACGTGCAAGCGCACATCGATCTGATTACGAAGCAGGAAGCTAATTTATTGGCGTAGTACAATAGATTGACATAAATGCTGGGAAATTCACTCGAAAATATTCTTGTAAAATGACAGTGTTTTTTAGAGGGTTTCCGGAGTGATGTGTCTATGTGCATTGTCAAGATTGACTCTACCCTGTCTCCAATTCCAAGAAATGTACATATTGGAATGGCGATATGTGTGCGTGTCAATGAGTCAAAATATTTACCCAAAATTCAAAGCCCTGCGTTGCATAGATATGCAGAAAAAAATCTGAGAGACGGACAAAAAGTGTTCTAAAGCAGGTTTTTTTAAGGTCGGAAATTCGGAATCCTTAAAACATGTGAACTTCATCCGGGTGTATCATACGCTCTGAAACAACCTTCACATTCTAATTGTCCGACGAAGTATTATTATTTGGCTTGTGTTTAAACACCGCCCAAAAAAGTACCTATTTTACTACCAAAAAAGTTCTAAACGGTTACCAAAACAGATAAATGGTCACCAAATAATATTCGAGAAGTAGCGCTCGCCGGCCGCTGCCGCGGCACCGCTCGCTTCGCTCGCTCGGCTCGCGCGCGGTTGGTCACAATTCTAACCTAACCTAACCTATTTTATCCAGTTTGTAACCCCAAGCCTACATTTAATGGCAATCACAGTTGAGTTGGATAGAATTTGGTGACCGTTGATCCATTTTGGTGCCTAGGCTTAGAGTCACCAAAAATATTATTTTTGGTGACCGTTAAAATTATACCCTTATTATTTTAAGTACAGTTAGAACATTCCTAAGGCAGTGTAAACTTTCATCTTTATTATTACCTACTTTGTTTTTTCTTGGTATGCGTATTCCGTCACGCCATTTTCCCTAACTCAAAGAGCGGAACTGCAAGCTGTATCGACGCGACTATTACATTTTACATTCAATCAGTGCAGTTCTTTCGTTATATCTTCATCGTTCCTTACATTAATTACTACAAAACTGTTCTTTTGTATTGCAGGAAATATTATACGCTACTGTTTCGATAGAAAAAAAAAAAAAAAAATTGCCCATCTGTAAGGGGTAGGTCTTCAGCTACCAGTAAGCCTTTTTTTCAACCCAAACGAACAAAGACCCAACATACAACTATAGTAGTATAAAGGTACCTACAACTATAGTAGAGTCATGGAGGATAGAGGCGAGGAGGACTATCTCTGTGTGTGAAAAAGTGTCCGTCGAAATGCGTTAAATTAGGGTGACGCTACAATAGCATACCAACGGTAAATTTTAAAAACAGCGCCAAAAGTTACTAGAGTAGGATGGAAAAAATAAATAAGGAAAGAACAACTTCCGCTTCGTTATGGCGCAAGTAAGAAACAATGATACACAATAAAAAAATTGTGTATTAATTTTCATCGCTTAATTAGTAAATATTCAAAAAATACATTGATAAGATGAAAAAATGGTATGTTTAAAATAAAGAGAACAAAAGTTCATCAAACTTGGCACACATGAATCCATCTACAATAGCTACATTCATACCATACCCTGCATCTACGCTAGCGGCATTCTGGTAGATTTTTGAACTGTTACTAACAGCTTACAGCTACAGAGGAGATGGATGGTTGACCATCTTAATATACCGAGTTTCCTCCGTGCCTCGGAAAGCACGTTAAGCCGTTGGTCCCGGCTGTCATTTCTAGATCTTTGGCAGTCGTTACCGATAGTCAAAAGTCAGTTAATCTGACTCCAGTCTTGCTATGAAGTACCGTGTTACCCAGTTAATGGGTTGTGGGGGTCTGGCAGGCAGCCGCTCCGCGTAAAATACTGGTATTCAGCTAAATCCGGTTTGACTGGAAGCTGACCCCAATATAATTGGGAAAAGGCTAGGCAGATGATGATGATGACTAACAGCTTACAGCTGGACTTTTTTTCAACTTGTCCCCTATGTACGATTGTCCTCCTCGCCTCTATACTCCATGTGAGTGTAAGTAGGCATAACCAATCGATAGTTTCTACTTGAAATGAACTTGAAACCGCACATTAAAGATTCAGAGACGTATACCAATCCATGGTGGACAATTGGACATAATAGATCAAAATTGAGTCATAAATGATAAACCTGGTCGCATGTCATGCCGCGCCATACGATTATTGATCGGGCTCCATACAATGTTAATGAGTGTCGGCCATTGTCGTGGTAAGGGGAACGATCGCAATATTTCATTAAAACAATAGTTTGAGAATGTCACATATGGGACAGAAGTAACTTGAATATTGACGTGTTTGCGTGGCGTTTGGACTGGTATTTAGCATTGTGGGTAGGTTACTTTTTTATTGGCTCGAGTTTAACCATTATCCCTCCATAGTATGCGGCAATGATGATGGATGATGCAGCATGCTTGCATAAAAGTAAGGGGCCGAACACACCACCAAGGCGGTCTGCGTTCTGCGGTTGAGTTCTGCGATCCGCGTTCACACATGCTCACACAGCAAACGGTCTAGAAATCTGGAGTTCAGTCATCTTTAGCAGTGATAACACGTCACACGCTCTTTTTGCTGAACACCAAATCTCCATCTCAACCAAATGTCTCGCAAATCATAAAGAAAACATCTACATCTCTCTAATTCAATAAACTTTTCGATCTCGTCTGACATCGTGACCTGTCAGGTTTAAATACAAAAAAAAAAATTGAACTCCGACAGAACGTGCGTTCACTTTGCCCGCTAGACCGCGCGTAGTGAAGCCGGGCGGCGCGCGGCGGCGCCTTAGCTATGCACTCATGTTTCCACTCCGTATCACCTAAGGACTTACGATTAGTCCCGAACCCGAACTGAGAATGAATAATTACACCCGAAACTACGGACTTCGGGCTTAGAGAGTAGCCCCTCTGTAACTGATCCGTATAATAACTGCCTTTATTTGATACGTCTTCACTTCTTAGATTTGGATGAAACTTGACGCTCGGGTAGACCGTGGGTATTTTTGTAACCGGGAATTGGTAGGTATCGTATATACGTTCCCTTGGGATGAATTAAGAATTTCAAGCGGTCGAAGCCGCTGGCAAGAGCTTGTATTGGTAATAATGGTCAAATGGGAAGGTTTAATTACTGCGACTCGCAGCACAATCTCGATCTTGGACTTAATTAGCTAGTTATTAAGACACGTGATTTTTAATAGGATTTTGTAGAATGTAGCATTGACTTTATTAAAGTTACAGTTTTTTATTTCTAAACGTCTTTATATTGTTGTACTTGAATGTAGACGAAGTACTAAAGTAGCTTAGTACCTAACTATGTACCGGTCTATAGATCCTATGTGCCTCCGTCTGTTTCTCCGCGGCGGAGATACCTTAGAGTAGCTGATTTTAAAATGAGAATCACGTCTAAACGGCTAGTCGTAATTTTTTGGAAAAAATATATGTTACATTAGACTATTTTCTTAATAATTTGATGTATGAAAATTTTGAGTTCTATTCGTTCAACATAGTGTAATTAATTCGTAAAGTTATGTCTAACACGGACATAAAAATGGCAATCTGATCAAAACCGCCGAGCGTATTTTAATGTAATTTACACTATCACAAAGACAATTTAACTATCTACATTTTGTATACAGCTATTTTTTTAAAGTCTCAGAATTATAAGAATTATAAGGTAATCAAAAAAAACTACTGAGTTTTGGGTCCCGCGGACTCCCGCGGGTGTTAAACGAGTGCGCGTTTTGTTCCTTCAAGGTCGCTGGCGTATATCCCACGTGAAGCATTTTAATACGGTATTCACTAATAGACAGAGTGATAAACTAGGAGAGTTTATATATATATAATTTGCATCCAGGCAAAGCCGGGCGCCTCGATAGTGTAATAAATATCTTGAAACAATATGTTTACCTACACTTTGTCCAAAATAATCTGAAACATTCTACGTTTTTGCTATGGACACGTGGATGTGCTGAAATGAATAATGCATCTGAGGGATTCAGCAGAATTTGGTCGTTTGCCAATAATGACTTATACCTACCTATGTATGAACTACGTATATCCATCAATTTTATTCATGTAAACTACACGGATACATTGGTAGAATGTTAATGTAACAAAACACATTAATAAAAAAAGTTTGTGCATCATTTCCACGTTTAGTACCTAAAGACTTTAAGTCAATACCGAAAGCTACTCTTCATCTTCCTGCCCTTATCCCATGTTACTTGGGGTTGGCGAAACGTTTTTTTTTCATCCATTCGAATTGTCCTATCAGCTGTCACACTACCTAATACCGAACTACTACTGCAAAAAAAGTAGTGCTTTTAAATTTATTTTCTAGGGTATTCTGGTGATTGAAGGTCACCCATATGTCACCTATGTATCTAAGCCCTCCTACGCACTAGCGGCTGACCGCACGGCAACCGCTAGTACGCACTTAACCGCCACTAAACTATTCCAACCGCTGCCGCTGTTCGCTCAAGCGAACCGCCTAGGAAAAGCGGCCAGCCGCGCGGTCAGCCGTCCCCGCGGCCAACCGCTAGTGCGTAGGAGGGCTTAGACTCTCCATTGTAGCGGTGGACTGCATCTGATCCGTTGTGAAAAAGCTAGGCAGATTGATAACGATCGAACCCATTGCTGTACCCGCACTCATCAGCAGTCCTTACGACCACTACACGAACGACGAAGATCCAGTTATTTTTTCATAGCTACCCTAATGTGTGTCCTTGCCGGGCAAAGCCCTCCCTATTCTCTTCTATATCCTGAGCGATCTCTGACCAAGTTTGACCCGCATACGTCATCAGATCGACTTCGCTTTGGCGTGAGTAACGATCTTCGCCTATCACTCTGTGCAACGTGGCCAACGTCATATCTCAAAAAAAAACTTTTATTCCAGGACAAAAGCATGGTAGTGTTCGTGGAGGCAGCAGTGTTGGACGATAGGTTACTGGCCGAGTACGGAGACTTTTCCTCCATCAAGGAGAGACTGATGACCTTCCGGGCTGGCACTGACGATCTGACCGACAAGATCGACTTCATCATCTGTTTGGGCGGCGATGGCACGCTGCTGCATGCTAGCTCGCTGTTCCAGGTAAGATACGCACAATAGAGATATAGCCCGTACGCGTTATTTTGACACCTGGCTCTACACATTTCGAAAGGCTTTTTGAGCTTTTAATTAAAATTGAACAATTCCATTTCGATGAAAACAATATACCTAAACGCGTTACCGTTGCGTTTATATTATTCTCATCGAAATCGAATTGTTAAATTTAAATTAAAACGACAAAACGTAGTTCGAGCCAGGTGCCAAGTTAACGCGTACTTCATAACAATAACTTTGCGAAGAGCATAGAAGAAAAAATCCTCGGAGATGTTCTGAGTCTATGACTGCACTACATAAGTTTTCATAAAAGACTAAGGGTGCGTTTCCGCCAGAGATGTGCGAGCATGCGTAGCGAGGTAGGAATGGTAGGATCGCTTGCGCTGAGCGAGGCTAGGTAAATGAAGTGATACTATTGGTTCTTAACAAACACCTCCGTCGCTTCGCATTTTCGCACATCTCTGGTGCAAACACAGCCTTAAGCAGACATGTCCAGTACGTTGTATGTCCAGACGACCAACTTGCTTGCTTAAACAAGTAAGTTTTTGTATTTTTAAAGTTTTCATACAGTTTTTTAACTACAATCGCTAGCGAGTATAGATTGATAAAACTCGTGGTAGACTGCACAACTTAAGTATACTTTTCATAATCTTGCTGAAGATCACGTACCGGCTATTACACAATATCTGGCAAACATAATTAAGCTGTGTATGCACCTAAATGAAAGATGGTAGAACTTTCTTATAAGTTATGAGGATTTTTTTTGTTTCCAGCAATCAGTTCCTCCTGTGATGGCATTCCACTTGGGCTCGCTAGGGTTCCTCACGCCTTTCGAGTTCAACAACTTCCAGGACCAAGTTATGAACGTTTTAGAAGGTAAGCATAACACTTTCCTACATAAAAGCTTGAGGAGGACCTTCTAGTATTAGCCATTATTGTATGACTTGGGGATTAAAATATGGTGAAAGAGTTTCACCTTTCAAACTCTACTAGTTGACACACGCAACTTCGTCTGCTCCGCTCCTATTGGTCTTAGTGTGATGATATATATAGCCTTCCTTGATAAATGGGCTATCTACCACTGAAATAATTTTCAGTGGTCTTTAGGGTCAAATCGGACCAGTAAAGATTAGCGCGTTCATGCAAGTATACAAACAAACAAACAAACTCTTCAGCTTTATATATTAGTAGGTATATAGATTGAGGGCGAGAAATTATTTCTGACTACTACTTAAAACCAGGACAGGTCGTTGTGGCGACGCTTGGGGGAGGCCTATGTCCAGCAGTGGACGTCTTTTGGCTGATATGATGATGACTACTTAAAACATTGACCCGCACTCCTCTTCTTGCAACCTTTTCCAAGATCTTCTATCTTGATAAAAATACTATCTCTTAGCAATTCAACCATAACCGACTTCACTCGTGTGATGTCATCATAATTCATGACAAGTTTTTCTTCCATAATCTCCAGGCCACGCAGCTCTAACGCTACGATCGCGTCTCCAATGCGTAGTACTGCGCAAGAGTCGCGACGACAAAGACGGCAAGGAGAAGAAGAAGCCCACCACCATCCTGGTGCTTAATGAGGTGGTAGTGGACCGAGGACCCTCGCCCTACCTGTCCAATATTGACCTGTTCCTCGATGGGAAGCATATCACCTCTGTGCAGGGAGATGGTGAGTTTTTTAGTTGTAGGACACAATAAGAAAGAAGAAGCCCACCACCATCCTGGTACTCAACGTGGTGCTGAACCGAGGACCCTCGGCGTCACGAGCTCGAGGCTTTATGTGCGTCAACGCTACAAAAAATCGTGGTCGGCTCACCTAGCTTTACACTGGATTTTTTCTGTACCTTTTCGGCTGATTAAAGACTTCTTTAGTCTCGTAAACCACCACACTGTACAACACTTCTCTAAGCACAGCTTATATTCTCTTCCCAGGTCTAATAGTGTCGACCCCCACGGGTAGCACGGCCTACGCCGTGGCGGCGGGCGCGAGCATGATCCACCCGTCCGTGCCGGCCATCATGGTGACCCCCATCTGTCCGCACTCGCTGTCCTTCAGGCCCATCGTGGTGCCCGCGGGAGTTGAGCTCAAGGTACATATGGTTTATTTAGACTTGCTCTCGGTTTTACGTATATTACGGGTTCGTCTTACTGGTTGGGATCTCGAGACATGACAGAAATTACGACAAAGTTTTTGACCACTTTGGACATAATTTTCCAGCAAATTGAAATGACAACAATGTTGAAGGTAGCTAACGCTTAATGTTCCGCGTAATACAATTAAATAGACTTAAAACGATTTAATTCAGTGTTATTTTCGAGGTAATCATGTGACAAGGTCGAGATTCCTAATTATTCGGGCAAACCCGAAATAAACGTTAGTAAAACCGTAAATTTTAATTTTAGTTCGATACCCAGCCACATGATTGTTAAAATAATCAGGATTATTAAAATGCACAGTATAGTGTAAAGGTAAAGAGAAAAATTCTACACGACACATTAGTTTTAAGAACCTAAAACACTTTCTTTCACAGGTGCCATCTTAAATTCCGCCATAGATAGCGAGTGTAAAATTCCCACAGTTAATCGAAAGCTATATTCTAGATCGCACTATCCCCGGAAGCGAGAAACGCCATGTGGGTCTCATTCGACGGCCGCAACCGGCAAGCGTTGCAGCACGGCGATAGGTACCCACTCCGCCTTCCCCTACGCTATGCACGCCGCTATACGCTTACTACATAGTACCTGTATACTCGCATGTTATACTGTCGTACATAGTCTCGTGTGTATAAGTACTTTTTAACCCCTTCGTTTTTGTAGTGTCTCAAAACTTGTAGTAGCATCTTAAATGTAGGTATTTAAAGAACCTAGTAGTTTGTAGAAAAGGTTACTCGAGTACAGTATATGTGTGTTAGAGGTACTCGTAGAACGATGTGGGCAATGAACATTCTAGTAATGAATCTCCTGATTGAATGAATAGTTACTGAAAAACTGTCTAGACTCCAAAAAATGTGAAACCAGGGACGACATAGCATACTTACCTATTTCAAATTTTTAGGGAAGCCCATCTATTCTATGTATTTTGACACAAATATACCCGATTCCTATGATGCTACAAGTTAAAACCATATTATTAAGACAACTTGTGATATAATATCCCCGAAAAACCCACAAATTTAGTTTACAATTCTCCCCAAAATCCAATTCGAAGCCCATGATAGGCATAAGTATGTTACAGCATTGAGCTGAGCTCTAAGGGCTTGTTTCAGATAATGCCCACGCTAGAGGCGCGTAGTGGCGCCAGTGTGTCGTTCGACGGGCGCTCGCAGGTCACGCTCAGGCCCGGCGATAGGTAACCGCACATCACTACGCCCATCACTACACCACACATGGAGACGGCATGCCAAGGACTAGATAGATAGACAATAGAGGGCAATGGCAGTATTGACATGTTGGGGAATAAAAAAGAGGGAACCCTGAAATCCCTGTTAAACGTGTTGTTGATTCAACAAAATATTCAGTCATAGAAGACCGCTACCGTAAAATTAAATGTCTGAATATGAGAGGGCTTACAAAAAACGAAAAACATCTTGAAGGCCCTAAAAATGTTCCTAACAATCAATAATTCCTTTTCATTCAGTATTAAAAAAAAGGAAATAAAATTTCAAAAAGGTTTTAATTTCCTTGGCCTAAGAGTAAATGTCGAAAATGCCGTCTCCTGTCTATGCTTCAAATCGTACACAATAAATAGTCAGGTCCATTGGTCATAGACTACTTCTCTTACCATAAACATCGAAGTCTGTGTTGAAGCGGGAAAAGTAAAATTGTTGTATAGATTTAATTTGCTTTTTATCTGGTGAAGGTTTATTACAAATATTATTTCTTGAATTAAATACTGGTTTAGGTTAAAGTATTTTTTTGCATAGAAAATGTTAACTAAGTATGTATGATTCATTTTAGGGTAAATTTGCTTATCGCTTCTGCTTTGCATGTAAAAGTTGTCATGGTTTAATTTTAACCTCATTTAGTTTAAATATAATATACCACGACTCATGTGATTGTTTATTTGTGATGTGTTCACCTCTGCCTTACCGTTTGTGGAATACAGGCGTGATGTTGTTTCTGTTTGTTGGTAACTTTGTCATTATACTTACCAAACGGTTCTTGTTCAAAATAGCTTGAATTTATCATTAAATCTACGAACTGGAATATTATGTGGCAGCCACTATCTGCCAAATACGGGTGTTGTGGGAAACTGTCACTCCATTTATTAACTGTTTCATGGTTATGGTAAACTGAGCTATTTTGTACAAAATTAATCGTAGTATAATGTGATTGTGTGTTGAAAAAGTAAAGCATATCTCTTGCATGATCAATGATCGTATAATGAATCATATAGGTATTTGTAGTTTGTTGGTAATCCATATAAATATGACATGTAAATTGAAAAAAATAATTAGAAATAATCTTGGACCCCTATTAGATCTCTTTCGAGAGTACCATCACGAGACGTCTAGTTTTGAATGACAGCAAATAAACTCCACAATAAATCTTTGATCAGTAAATGTAAAAATACTACAGTATTATCATATATTGATACTTTAACTCGGTATAAACTAAAACATGCAACTCTCATCCACAGCCTATACGTGACGACCTCGGTGTACCCCGTGCCATCGATATGCGCACAGGATCAAATCTCCGACTGGTTCGACTCTCTAGCCGAGTGCCTCCACTGGAACGTTCGGAAAAAACAAAAGCAGATCGACGAACTCAGCGACATGACGCATTCGTCCAGCGACAACCTCGAAGAGTTAGACCAGAACCACCACGATGAAAGACCGGCTGATACATGACCAGGGAAGTCCCTGGTCACCCCAAGTGTTCTTGTGTAAAAGTGAAAGAACTTTTTATTTCTTTGTCTGTAAGCGAAATGCCAATGTTTGTATTCCTATGTTTATGAAAACGACGTTCGAAAAATGGAGTTTAAAAAGAGTTAGTATGTAGGTGACAAAACCGCCTAGAGCTCTTATTATCTTTATAAAAAATTAAGTGCAACCTGTCGAAATTCTAAAAACAAAATCGTTAAATAAGTTTAATGTCAAACTGTATTCTCGTGTTCTAATAATAAGTTGTTAACAATATTAGTGAACAACGAATGTTTTATGCGACAAGTTTCGGTTCACATGTGTGAATAACGGTTTTTCGATGTGGTAGAGATGTTTATATAACTTTTCGGCTAATGATGTGATACTGATTTCGATTAGGTACCTAATGTTTTTTTGACATTCCCTTGGACAATAAAAACAAATGTGTTATGTCTTTCTGGGGTATGTTCAGTTTCTCAATATATACGTTTCCAATATAATTAAAATCTAAGTTTTCTTTTCAACTTTTTTTAATGAACTGCTCAATACAAAATACATGCAATAGGTAAAACAAGTTCTTTATTAAAACTGGGTCCGCATTTTATGTAGTTGCGAGTGTATACCAATCTTATAAACACATAAACGTAACATGTGTTATGTGAACAACTTTGAAGGTGCTAACTGAAATAAAACAGTGCCAATGTAAAATTTAGGGTGAAATAGCAAGTTTTTACCTATAAATCTAATTCTGTTACTTAGATATAATTAAGAAGAGGTGGCTAAAATGGCTCATTTCACCCTTAACCAGCGGTACTCCACCTTTTGCTTCCACCTTACGACCTGTCTTAATATTTTATGTTTTAAGTAGGTACTTATAAGCTGTTTTGGCGAAAAAATTTGTATGTGATTTTCCAAGAGAAAAAGGTTGAGTATCTCTGTCTATAGATGATATACTGCTAGTGTTCAATAGCGAGCACAAAATGTAGATAGTTGATAGTTTTTTTTTTACTTTCATCTGCTCTTTAATGTGTAAGGATTGATTAGTAAAGTGTACAAAAGAAATCGCGATATTATTTTTATTTTAATGTGACATCACAGTAATGTAGTTCCTTGTCTGTTTGTAATGCTTACCATCAGAACAAAAATTCCCATTGCCAAAAAATATAGCAAGTTTTTGGGACCATTCATTCAGGTCCTGTAACAAAGGCTTTGCTATGTTTTTATTTGACAATGTCAATATTTTGTTCACAATGTATTTTGCAATAATACAAACATCTTTCCTTTGTTTTTGTTTCCTGGATGCATGTACTTCTATTGGTGTTCCATGAGTATAAAATGTATATAGGTTAACCATAAATTATATGAATGCGAGTTTATATTTTGTTTTACTTAGGTAACCTCAAAATTCTCGCACAAATTAACTTCAATGGCTGTGTTTGAGATAATCCGAGTGTTCTCTAGAAAGAATAGGATCAACAAGCCTTTTATACGTCGATCGCATAAAAACTGTTGGTCATGTTCTGCCTATCCTTTTGCAAACTAAACTGCGGGAGGGTCCGCTTCCAGTCAAACTGGATTCAGCTGAATAGGCAGTATAAAAACTGTTGATGATGAGGATATATGAATTTGACGGCAAGGGAAACCTAAATTGACGTATGTATCTAGACGCCAGCATATGAAGCTAGATTCTATCGAGCGGGTCGTGTCCACGACCATATAGCTGATTTCTTATTATGGTAATACTTTTATCTGTCAAACGGATTGTCACAAGTTCGTTTCTACATCGGATAGGTTGACTACAACATTTTGATACTTTTAGCTCAACTGTCCAAATTTTTATTTATTTTACTGTGATGTGATCACGATTTCGGATTTAGATTCAGTCGTCTCTCAGTCATGACGTTGAATCTTACTGGGGCACATAATATTGATGGCCACTTTGAGAGATTGCTGGTTGAACTGAAACTAACTGTTTTTCTGCATTTTTAATAACATAAGTACAACTTTTGTCAACCGCCTTGAGTGATGAAGTAATAAAAATCACAATTAATGCAACTCATGGGCATAGAAGACAATAAAAAAATTAAATCTGAAACAGAGTACCTATCTAAAAAAACCGCTGCTAGATAACAAGTATAATATTTTACTAGACTAATAAATACCTACATTAAAATGCACTTTTTTAATTTATACCAAAGAAATTTTTTATCCACTAAAATAATTCAACAAAACAAGTTTTAGTGTTCACACCTGTAAGATTTTTAAAGCCGCTTTTTTCAAGGGACGCGATTCGCTTGGCAGACTACCTGACACTAAATTATTCCCAATCAACCTGAACCTAATGCTTCAGCGATAAAGTTGAAAATCTATCAAATCTATACTAATCTAAAAACCTAAAAAGTTTGTTTGTTTGTGTTGTTTGCTTGGCGTTAATCTCAAGAACTACCGGTCCGATTTGAAAAATTCTTTCAGTGTTAGATAGCCCATTTATCGAGGAAGGCTTAGCTACTATTGATCTTAGCGTGATGATATATATCATCACGCTAAGACCAATAGTAGCGGAGCAAACGAAGTTGCGTGGCTCAACCAGTAATGACAGATTATTGTAGCTTGCTGGCTTACATTCAGCAGTGGTCGAATATTGTCTGAAATGATTGCAGCTTGATGTGCTGGTGTCAGTACAAATCAAGTGTACAGAGGTTCAATATCTGGCTGTTTGTTGTGAAAGTACCCACAATCCAGGAGATAAATTTCTAAAAGATTCGTATATAAAGTTAACTCAAATAATATGGAAGAACCACTAACCACTGGACCAAAAAGGAAAAAACTCCAACTTCTCAAATTCATTGGTACCATAAACTCAACATTTTTCTTCGACAATTACCGGTTTTAAATCCCTATTCATGTAAAACGCAAAATGTCAAACAAATAAAAATATGTCATAACTCATAATGACATTTACATAACCTAGAAACTTGACGAAAAAAAAAGCAATATTTACTGAAAGAAAATGTCTAAAATAACTAATTTAATTAACTTCGTATCGAAAAGGAGTATTTCCGTATCAGCTCCGAGAGAAGGAAAGAGAAATTTCAGAAAGTTTGTGATCGCTAACAAGAGAGGTTCCCGCATTCATCGGCAGCAGCAGATGACTGACGATAGACAGTTAGAGGTTGATAAGCGAGGAGTTCGTGATGTGGGACACTACATGAATGGCCGCTTCGTTACTGTGCCTGAAATGATACCAGAGCTCATTGTCCCAGACTTGAATGGCTTTGATTTGAAGCCATACGTTTCCTACAAAGCTGCCGATGTTATTCAGAGTGAGTTCACGCCCAAGCAACTGTTCGATGCTGTGTACAGTAAGAAGATCGTAACTGACTACAAGGAAGGCAAGCTAGATGAAGAGGGATACCCTAAAGAGCCATCAGAAGAGGAGAAGCTACAGCCTGATGAAGCTGTCAGCAGGGCAAAGAGAACAGGATCCGACATATTTTAATTTGTATATTACTTGTGTAGTTTAGCTTTATATAGATAAGGTTATTAAATAAATAGTATTAATTTGTTGTTGAGTATTCTCTTGTGTTATTTCTCAGTAAATATGTAGCTTTCAATGTAGGTTGTGTAATAGCTTGTCATCATTTGTTGTAGAAGTGTACATATTGTGTTGGCAGGTTTTATTATATTTTATTTATTATATCAGAGAAGTCGGATTAATTCCGTTCTCTTATTCCCTTATCAGTGACTAGTTTACATGCACAACTTCGTCTGCTCTGCTCCTATTAGTCTTAGCATGATGATATAATAATATAGCCTATAGCCTTCCTCGGTAAATTGGCTATCTAACACTGAAGGAATTTTTCAAATCGGACCAGTAGGTCCTGAGATTAGCGCATTCAAGTAAACAAACAAACTCTTCAGCTTTATATATTAGTATAGATAGTATAGATATAAAAACCAGGAGTGAAACCTGAAGTTAATAAATTTGAATGGTTCTGTAAGTCAGTCCATATATACAAGTCAGTATACAAGAACCAAATTGATGCTTAGCCCTAAGATGAGTAGCTGACCCTGAGCTGAGCTGATCTATGGACTTTGATAAGATAAGTGACAGTTCAATAAAAGCAGATGTATCTACCAAGTAGTAAAAGGATTTATCCATTACAGTTATTTATTATTGGGCTGTACCCAATTAATTACCTACCTGTATCTGCACAAGATGTGCTTGCTGCTTGCTTGTATGTATTCAAGCAAGCAGCAACCATAATTTTAATTTTTAATTTTATTTTATTTTAAAAAAGTACAGTGACAGACTACAGACTAAGACATTTCAGCACAGCTATGACAATATATTTTACATAAATCTGAAGTCCAATTATAACTGTACACATCACTCAATATCTAATATGCTTCATTAGTGGCAATAGTGATAGTAGGTTACACAATTATTTAATATGGAGAAGTTACTAAACGATAGTGTTGAATTATAATTTAAACAAATAATTTCTAAATTCGTTAAAACTGTTAAAAAACAAGTCTACCTCAGAACATATTGCGTTATATTGACTGCACATTCTGGACAATGGATTGTTTTCAGAAACATTATTATTACTAGCGGGAATACTGAATAATTGTGGAGTGCGCACAGATCGAGTTGGTATATCTGGCCTAGTAATTGAACATCAAAGGTTCCATTAGCAATTTTATGCAATATACTTAAATCACCAACCCATCTTCTTCTCTCAAGACTCTTTATGTGAAAGTGGGTGAGTCGCTGATTGTAATTGGGTAGTTTACGTCTGAGACCATATTTTGCACTTAAAACTCTGACAAATCGTCTCTGTATAGATTCTATGCGATCTATGTGAGTTTTATATATTGGAGACCACACAGACGAGCAGTACTCCAATAAAGATCTTACCAAGGTGTAGTACAGTACTAACAAAGATTGCGGGTGTTTAAACGGTTTGGTATGTCGTAGTATAAAAGACAGCAAACGGTTAGCCTTGTTACAAATGTGATCATAGTGTGGTCTAAATGATAAAACCGAATCAAACATCACACCCAGGTCACGTACCACTTTTACACTATCTACTACTACTCCCCTGATATTGTAGTCATAATTAACTATATTTTTAATATTTTTCGAAAATGTTATAACCTGGCATTTTTTGGAGTTTAATGACATTGAGTTCTCATCGCACCATTCCACGATTGTTTTGATATCCGACTGAAGAGCCTCACAGTCATTATTATTTGTGATACTCCTGAATTTTTTTAAATCATCAGCATAAGCTAGGCATTCGCTTTTAATTTTGCTCAGCAAATCATTTACGAATACTAAAAACAACAGTGGGCCCAGATTCGAACCTTGGGGCACTCCAGACGTTGCTACAAATGGTATAGAGTCATACCCGCTTAGTGCAACTAGTTGCGTACGATTTAACAGATAGGACGAGAGCCATCTATAAAGAGTCCCGTGAATCCCGACATGGTACATCTTTTTAAGTAGTATAAGATGATCAACCCGATCGAAGGCTTTCGAAAAGTCCGTGTATATGGAGTCTACCTGACGTTTACAATTAAATGAATCACATAAATATGTTGTGTAGCACAATAAATTAGAGTTCGTTGATCTACCAGTGATAAATCCGTGCTGTCGTGTATCCAATAATATATAAGAAAAACAGATGTATCTATACAAAACAAAATAACTAATTAACGACATTAAGATACTATGTTAAGGTTGGAAAGGTTGTTAAGGCAGTTGCCACTGTATTAGTTAATTTGATACTCATCCAACAATTAGAAAATTAGTAAATCTATCTTAGTTGATTTGCAACAACTGGATTCTTCAAAGGTATGTCTCCTGTATCCTTTGTGCATAGAACAGCTTCATTGTAGACTTTCTTTCCTGCTGCCTCTCTAGCTCCATGCTTTCCTAGTCCCGGTGTGTATGGAGAGTGACCAGCGTGCTTTTGGAAGTTCTTTTAGCCACCTTTCAGTCAAATCCGAAATCCAGTGGTTCGGCATGTCTTAGTAGACGGAGCCCGCCAGAGCCTGCCAGGGTAGCGAAATTTGTTTGAAAGAATCACCACAGCCCTGGAATGCAATAAGCAGTAGGAGGAACACGGATGTGTTTTAGTCAGTAAGAGTCTGACACTCCCTTCCACTCGACCCAGACCAGAAGAAGTCATTTGATGATTTCCCAACCTTAAAAAAAATGTGGCACTTTACGTCTAGCCTGATGCCTTGCCCAACTCCACTTAGCTCTCCACCACAGTGATCTAAGACTTAGATTTGATTTGATTTTGATTGTAAGTACTACCCTGTCACTGACTTTGTAATCTTTTGACAGCATCTGAGCAAAGATTGTTTGCCTTTCGACCTCAGGATAATCATATAAACGTAGTCATCCATCCAAGCTGATAAAGGGTGCTAGACTACGCTTTTATTGCTTATCATTTCATTTTATTGCTAACGTCGGAACCTGTCTTTTTATTCCATGATCGTTTCTTCTGGCCTGAATGCACTTATTCTTCCGATCGAATTACGTCACGATGGCCAATCTCAACGTAGATTAGTCAAGTAGTTATGTACGCGGAAGATATTAACGTATGTGTGAGCAAACACAAGTGCACTCTCTGATAGTCTATATAGCTTTGATATTATAGTCCGATGAGGCGGCAATCCGACACGACCGAGGGGAGCTCGGAGCTGCTTTATGTCCTTTCCGAGTCACGGTGGCGTTGCACCGTCGAAACACCTGGTAACACTTTTTGCCCGACCTGGGAATCGAACTCAGAACGTGATCAACGAGGCACACCTACTGTTCTATACAAAACAATTAGAATATTTTTACATGCTCGGTTCGTCTGATTCATTGTGCTTCCATCCACCAGTGCTGTCAGTCATGTACAGAAACTTAACGCTCGATTTGGAAATGGCATTTGAAACCTGTCCTAAAGCCTGGTGCCTAACTCTGCAAGAAAATACTAGTCGGAAACCTTCCAAACACAATAGATTTAATTAAAACTTTCGTACTGAGCTGTGGCATATCAGATAATTCAAAAGGAGTACCTACCTCAGAGTATTTAATGGAGGAGTGCCCCAAGGTCAAGTTATTGGCCCTCCTCTTATCCTAATCCTGATACTTTTTCTTTGCCGGTAGAGAAACTCTTCTCTCTTATATATTTCTGTAAAGTATTAAGTAGCAAATAGTAAACATATATATTCTATTTACTATTCTTAGCTAGCGATTATTTATTATCATGTACCGTGAAGATTTCTTCACGTAGGTACCTACATACAATGGGCGATAATAATATAGGTACCTGCCGTCTTGCATGCACATGTTTTATGGGCTTACATAACATAGATATGAGAGCTTATGTACTTAGTAATATTGACGGTCGGTATCACTGCTTATCCCGTCTAGTATTTAAGATAGTCGAAACGATATTTTGCATTTACTCACTAAAACAAATATGTGTGGATAGACTATAAATAAACTGCTTAAGCTAATTTGCAAGTCGGTCAATATGGTAATTTTCCGTACCCAATAGTAGGTATACAGTCAATATATTATCCTCTACATTACGAGTTGGCATACACGTCACAATAATCGCTTCAAGTGAATATTCAAAGAACCTGAAGAATATGGGTACCTATTGTAAACGAGTTAATCATAATCTCATACAATATACTGCGAATAAAAATTGCGAGTAAACTAACGATAGGTAACATTAATCATTATCACGAGATCAAAGAATGTTTTACAACAGGGATTGATACTAGATTTTTTTAAACGGATGACTAGCCCGTGAACATTTAACTTGAAAAACATACGTGAAACAGTCTGTCGTGGCACAGATGACCCGAACTTTATCTAAATTGTTATAAACTTGTCTACAATCCATAATAATATCGAACAACGCTTTATCATTTAAACGAGCGATACCATTTCGCGCGGTTGTGAAGCGCCTGCGCAGTTCGTACCGGTTTGACAAACAAGCAGCCATAGACATAATGGGTGGTAACTATTCAGCTATGGACCCGATGGAAGTACCAGTGCCCGAAATACAGAAATTATTCGATCGTGATGGTTATTTGAAGCCATACGAACGGGAAATACGACGCAGGTAAGCCATTAGTGTTCCTAACACCATTTGTAATGAAGTTTGAGTGAAATTGTCGCAGAAAACCGTGTTTTTAAGTGATATTATGCTTCAATTTAAGGTTAACCTACTGTGTTTACGATTTTTTGACAATCTAGCGTTGTAGCGCTTTATTATTTTAATCGTACAGAGGTGGTTAGAAAATGTTTTAAATACTTTACAGTCGCTTACCTGGAAAGCAGTAGATAGTGAATTAAGTACTGCACGACTATTTTCCCCCTTTGTAGGGTAAACATATTTCTGTATCGATATTTATTGCTTTGGAAAATATCGCGTTGGCTGATTCAGCGCTGCGGGCGCTTGATATGCGTTGTGACGTCCCCAATGTCAAATCTAAGGTCAATTTGATATCAGAAATGCAGAACTTTAGACACACTTTGAAGTTTCGATATTCAGTCATTGGGTTCATTTTCTATAGGTACTTACCTATATAATAATAGCTGTAACCCTTGGAGATAAACTTAGGAGGCTAGCCACGATAATGCTTATTTCTTTATAGTATTCGTAGGTAGATAACAGAAACTTATTTTAGGTGCATGGACGAACGTAGCAAAACAATCAAGATGCAAATAAGTAGCGCTTAGGCACAGTATTAGGTAATCGAGGACATATACAGTAGAATACAAAGCATTGGGGCAGGGGCATCTAGATTTTTATTAAAAAATTCAAAATTCAAAATTCAAAATTCAAAGCATTTTATTTCAAATAAACCATTCACAGGCACTTTTGAAACGTCAAGGTCGGTCAGTCAAAAACATGGAAGCTATTTGCACGTTCCAAAGCGTAGATCTCTATGGAGAAGAACGTGCAAGAAACTCCACGGACACTCTTTTAAATCATGTTCTGTTTTACAAAATTCCAAGTTACATATACTTGTTGCTTCTGCATGTGAGGACAATGCAAAGAAAAAAAAAAGGGCTTATTATAAGAATTTTAAATATAAAGATTAAAATAAGCCAATGGCAGTTAAGAGATGACCAGTCTCAACCGACGGCGCCTGTTCACGAACATGACGCGTGTATCGGCACCCTTCAGCTCAACAATTTCGAAGGGAACCGAATGATCAAACCCACGCGCCGCCATCAGCGAGACATTTGAGTGAGCATGACATGCTCTCAACCACCATGCTCGTTCAAGTCCAACAAGTAAAACTATAACTACCTACTCACATAAAATGTAAATGGTTTCATGGTACTCACATTTACAAAATTTGAAAAATATGCTTCTACTTTACACAAAACTATGGTTGTCAATGACCAAATAATGAAAAATAAATTAATAAAGAGAACGATTAAGTTCTTACATCAAAAAGAATAAATAAGTAATTAATATAATAATATAATTTGTATGTATATAAGAATAAATAAACGAAATAATGTAAGAACCTCTAAAAGGAGCGAGCATCTCTTCCAAATATGAAAACATAAAAACCTAAAAAGTGGACCTAAGCAGCTGTGACTGTGGAGCAGGACCAGCATTTAGCCAAGCGTTTTTATCGAGGATATAATCTTCCAGTTTATAATACGCTTGCCTACATAGTGTGCGTTTTATGCATGCTTTAAATTTTCTCTCATTCAGTTCGAGAATATCAACTGGTATTTTATTATAAAATTTAATACAGTACCCCATAAAAGAAGTGTGTACTTTGGCCAATCTGAATCGGGGTTGATCTAATTTGTTCCTATTTCTAGTATTAAAATTATGCCTGTCACTAATCTTGCTAAAGAGATGAAGATTTTTCCGAACATACATAATATTTTCGTAAATGTATTGACAAGGTACCGTCATGATGTTGATATCCTTAAACAGTTCTCTTAGGGAATCACGCCGACGGAGATTGTAAATGGCTCTGATGGCTCTTTTCTGCAGGATAAATATAGACTCGATGTCTGCAGCACGTCCCCATAATAAGATACCGTAAGACATGATACTATGAAAGTAACTAAAATAGACCAGCCTCGCGGCATCTATATCGGTAAATTGACGGATTTTTCTGACAGCGTATGCTGCTGAACTTAGCCGTCCCGCAAGAGATGTTAAATGAGGACCCCATTGTAGCCTTGAGTCAAGCGTAATCCCCAGGAAAACCGTGTTTTCGACGAATTCAAGTTTCTCCTTGTTCAATACTATGTCGCAATCATTTCTTTTAACGTTCGGTAAGGCAAATCTGATGCATTTAGTTTTTTTCCCATTTAATACTAAATTATTAGCAGTAAACCAATTTTGGACCTGCTGTAGGGCGTTATTTACGTCGTCAAGATTTATGGAACGTCTATCTATCTTAAAAATTAAGGACGTATCGTCAGCAAATAATACCATATGAGGGTGATTTTTTAAAAGATGGGGTAGATCATTAATATATACTAGAAAGAGGAAAGGACCCAAAATAGAGCCTTGAGGTACCCCCATTTTGACTTTTAAACCCCGTGAATTGACACCATTTATTTGAACTTGCTGCTGTCTATCATTTAAGTAAGATTTTATTAGACTGAGTGCAAGTTTACCTAGTCCGTAATGTCCTAGCTTTAGGAGCAAGGTTTCGTGATTTACACAATCAAATGCCTTGGAGAGGTCACAAAAGATTCCTATGGCATCTTGTGCCTCTTCCCACGCTGAGTATATGTGTTTTAACAACGTGGCACCAGCGTCAGTCGTACAACGACCCCTGGTAAAACCATACTGTTGATCGTGTAAAATTTTATTGATGTTAAAATGATTGAGCATCTGATTGAGCATTACTTTTTCAAACACTTTGCTAAAAACCGGCAAAACAGATACAGGTCTATAATTATTGGTGTCTTTGCTGTCGCCCGATTTAAATAGTGGTATAACCCTACTATATTTCATTATATCCGGAAAGACTCCTTGGTCCACACATAAATTAAATATTAAAGCCAAGTATGGTGCTATAGTTTCAATTATGGACGTGCACACTTTAATAGACATTCCCCATATGTCTTCGGTCAATTTGATTTTGATTTGCCGGAAAGCTTTTATGACTGTCACAGGGTTGATATGTTTGAACTGGAATTCAACCGTACAACCTGGAACGTTAGCTTTTAATAAATTATATGAGACCTCAGGTGAAGAATTTAAATATTCCGTAGTTTTAGTTGGTATATTGGTGAAAAAATTTACAAATTCTTGAGCTACTTCTAAATTAGAGCTTTTGGCACCATGTGTAGTCTCCAGTAAATAATCAGTGTTTCGTTCTTTATTTCTATTAGTTTCATTATTAATAACTTTCCAAACTGTCTTTATTTTATTTTCTGACGATTTGATCTTATTGCTAATATATAGGGCTTTAGCTACCTTGCAAGTATTTCTGAACACTTTAGAATATTTGTTTACAAACTTATTAAAAGAATCAGTGTTTATGACAGGCTTAAGGCCATATAGCTCATATAGTCTTTCCCTACTTATCCTAATGCCTTTAGTCGCCCAGTCACTAAATACATACTTAGGGAAAGTATCCTTAGACTTCTTTTCAAAAGTTGCATTGAATTCCTTTAGAACCACTGAAAAGAAATTATCATAAAATTTATTAGCATCTTCAATGTTATGGCCTAGAAAATTTAACTTATTTTGTAAGGTACCATTGAATTTAGCTAGTTTTCCAGTTGTAATTGGCCTATATTGTATATGAATTTTTTCCAAGGCTGCTTTAAACTGAAATGTTACCAATTGACCACTATGATCAGAGGGAAGGTAATTAACTATGGCTTTATCTAAATATTCACAATCGCAGAATACATTATCGATACAGGTTGAAGAAGTTGGTGTTACCCTAGTCGGTTCTGTAAACACATTAGACAAATTAAACGATTTAAAAAGGCTTATAAATCTGCTGCTATTTGAATTAATTTCTAAAATATTAATATTAAAATCCCCACAAATAATCGCGGGCTTGTTACCTGCTGCAAGTTTCGCAAGGATATCTTCCATTGTTGACTCAAATAAAATAAAGTTTTGAGGGTTTGGGGGTCTGTACACGCACACTATGATATGCTTATCTAGCTCAACACAGGACAGCTCTATTAACTTTTTAACATCTATGCTAGATCTATTTATGTTACTTAAAGAATTTAGAAAATAAGTACCCTCATTTATCTCATCTCGTTTTAAGCATCTTAACATTCTTAACTAAACTACGTAGCTTGGCCAAGCCAGTGTATGACTTATTGACTGTATTTAGATTGATTAAACAATTAATCAAACCCTTAATTTGAATCCTTGGAAAACCATCTTGGGTTAGGTTCGAAAGAAAACAAAGTCTGTTGTATGTATTTAGCTAACTTTCATAGAAATGCATCGCAAATATAATAACAAATCCTTAGGTCTGCTTTATGTGCTCTGTAGGAACTCCAAACAAACTAAACCAGACTTTAAATCATGTTTTCAAACAGCACCCCCAATCAATTTATACAATCAATCAATTTATATAAAAACTCTTTAGTTACTGCTAACGCATTAGGTTCAAAGTTGATTGGGAAAATTTTGCAGTGACGGGTAGCGTGATGTGCTTTCTGATTCTGCTAAAGTGGCTTTTTAAGAACCCCTGGTACTAGAAAGCTGGTGCAATTTGACATGTAGGTTCCTAGAGGAATGTAGAGGAGCACTAAGAGAGGATTTCTCGAAGTTCTTACGGGAACGGGATAAAACGGGATATGCGCGTACGAATTCAGCAAGCCAGGATTGGGTTAACCAATGCCGGTTCTTTTAGGGCAACCAAGAACTTTTCTGAAGCAGTCTTGTTATTTTTTATAATAAAAATTTCAGATATGGATGCTACAAAGACCTGTGGGACAGAATCGAGTCCTGGGAGGGTGGCTTCGACGGGTTCACAAAGGGGTACAAATACTTCGGGCCGCAGTACAACGGCGATGGGTCCGTAACCTGGCGGGAATGGGCCCCAGGGGCACATAGCTTGCACTTGCAAGGAGAATTCAGTAAGTTTTTATGTAAAATAGTTTATGGTACGTGCCAGATACCTAAACTTGCAATAAAGTATATTGACCTTTCCTACCTTCGTAGATCGATCCTACCCGAACTGTAAAATATGAACCCTTTTTCATTACTAGAGAACGTAAAGGAACAAGAGAGAAGTCGATTCAGGACATCTTAATGTCATTCTTTCTGTTTTTGATATTAACAAATGTATGTGGTTCAATGACCGTTATTGCACATTTATCCGGCGCATACCATAATAGGTAGAATTTGAAATGGACAAAGAGAGAGAGATGTTTCTCGGCATCTGCTGGCATTTTGAATTACACTCTATTTTGTAATTCAAAATCTAGCTAGGATCCTTGCCTTGTCATTACCATCTATATTAAAAGCTTAAACAAATGTCGGCCACTACTTTATCAATCTAGAATTCTTGTCTTTACTTCTGAAGAATGTACCTATTCCTAGCTTACAGAGTGGTTCTTTGCTTAAATTATAAAAGAAATACACAAACAACATGTGCATGCTCTCCCTAAATAAAATGGGCATTAACCCTCGATCTTAACGAGTCTCGAAGTAAATTCCGTTGAATCAAAGCTCTGTCACATCATTTCGAACTCTGTGTCGTTTTTCATAGAGTTCAAACACCAATTCCATTAATTCTTATAACGAACCCCTCGTTATAAGAATAAATGGTAATAAAGAAACATATTGGTTTCGTTTGATCTTGTATTATTGTAAAACGTATCAATAAAAGCTAAATTATTTTTATCACATTACAGATGGCTGGAACTCAAAGAGTCATGCATTCAGGAAACTAGAATTCGGTAAATGGGAGCTAACGATAGCAGCGAACCCCGACGGGTCCTGTGCACTCAAACACGGCAGCCGGGTGCAGCTCATAGTCAATGACAATTTGTACAGGCTGTCCCCATGGGCCAGTTATGTCAAACCTTTCGAGGGGTTCACGTACCAACAGTTTATTTACAGGCCAGAAAACGTAAGTATCCTTACTTAATATTGTAAATGCGAACGTAACTCTGTCTGTCTGTCTGTCGAGCTTTCACGTCAAAACTGTTGAACCGATTTAAATAAAATTTGGTACAGAGATAGTCTAGAGCCTGAGAAGGGATATAGGCTACTTTTTATCCCGGGAGTATGTTCCCTAGGGACCACGCAGGCGAAGGTACTAGTAGTACTTCTACTACTAGTCGAACTCTTGAAATCTGACACCAGTTTTGCCAAGCGTAACTGTATCAGACTGCTTTTCCACCAGAGATGTGCTATGCTACGTTGCTCTGGCAATCATATTCATTAATTAGTCTACATAGCACGGTACTGGTTTGGAAACTGATACAACTACGTTATTTATATGGAAGGATGCGTGCTGTGGATGCGTGCTGTGGAAGCGAGCTATTAATGGTCGCAAGTGGAGTAGCTAAGTACAGAGCAGTGCGTGCACTCCCTTTTGTCGATTATGTCGCATAACTGGAGCTACGCATCTCTCTCGCACAGCTACCTTGTGGCGGCACATTTTCATAGCATCTTACTTGTTCCACTACATAGCTTAGCATCAGTGGAAATAGTCACATAGTTTCGTAACTTAGCTTTTACATTATTGCAGCATAGCTGAGAGGAAGCGCAAATCGAGCTATGCGACGTATCGAAAATAGAGAAGGCATGCACTGCTCTGCACAAAGTTACACATCCAAAGCACGCATCCATAGCTCACATCCATTGCTTGCATCCATAGCACGGCGCATCCTTCCATATAAAAAACGTAGCTTAGTTATATCAGTTTCCACCGGTGTTACGCTATGTGGACCAATGAATATGATTGGTGGATATCAAACGCATCCATAGCAACGTAGCATAGCACATCTCTGGTAGAAAGGCACCCTTACTCAGTTACTGGGTTGTGGATATCAGATAGGCAGTCCCTCCATGTAAAATATTTCTACTCAGCTGCTTCAGGCTAGACTTTTTTTTTGTGTGGAAAATCCTTATGGATGTCCGCCTGGGGCGGGCGAAAGGGTCTGTCAGAATCTTACTGACTAAAATCCACCCCGGTGTTCCTCCTCACTCTTGAACCGAGGATCGTGAGAACTAGTGCGCCTCCTTCCACGATCATTCGGTTAGACTCTAAGCCAACCCCAATATATTGCGAAAACCGCATATTTCCTAATCTTTTTTTTTGTCATGAATGAAAATGCTATGCTCTTGCACCTGGTATTTTGAGACATTAACTGTGCAAACTTGGTATTTATTAAACCTATTGTATTTTCTCTTAACAGCAAGGCTTTCAGATAAGAAATTGTTACATAGTAACTCTTCTTACTTAAAAAGAGTTACTATTAACTATTTCTAATCTGAAAGTTTGCTGTTTTGCGAACAGGAGCGCCTGAACACGTAAGTACGTATTCAGGTGCTCCTGTTCGTGGTCCAAAGAAATTGTCAAAATCCGCGAGGTATTTGTTATGAAACATAGACGTCTGCTTAGCCTATTCCCAACAACTATATTGGGGTCGATATTCAATCCAGCCAACCAGGTAATCATGTTACTAAAACCTTTGTTTTTTCCAGCCATATCAATTTAAGCACCAAAAAGTAGCAAAACCGAAGTCTCCCCGGATATACGAATGCCACGTCGGTATCGCTACAGCAGAAGGCAAAGTCGGCACATACAACGAATTTAGAGATAATGTTCTACCTAGAATTAAGAATCAAGGTAAGCCCAATAGATACATGATTATAATTTTCTCCTGTCTGCCCTTTTTTCCCAAGTTACTAGGGGTCTTCCAATAACGGATCAGCTAAAGAAGTTATTCTCCTCAATTCTACACAACACTTAGCGATATCACGTAATTCACTTCTTCTATTCACTTAACCCATTAATATTTTATGCACATACGAGTACCTCTACTAACTGCCAATGAGTACTTCTTACCCCACGCACAATATCTTCACAAAATTATAGTGAATGTGTTTGTTTATTTTATTTTAACAAGTACAGTGACAGACTACAGACCAAGACAATTCAATACTCAATATTTTATTGCATTCCATATCATTGCAGCACAGCTATGGCAATATATCTATACTAATATATAAAGCTGAAGAGTTTGTTTGTTTGTTTGCTTGAACGCGCTAATCTCAGTCCGATTTAAAAAAATCTTTCGGTATTAGATAGCCCATTTATCAAGGAAGGCGAGGCTATATATCATCACGCTAAGACCAATAGGAGCGGAGCAGTAATGAAAATTGTGACGCAGACCAAGTTGCGCGGGTCAACCAATTATTACTGTACACAGCGCTCAATATCTAATATGCTTCATTAGTGACAATAGTAAAAGTTAATGTTACATATTTAATATGGAGAAGGTACTAAACGATAGTGTTGAATTACTATTTTAACAAAGAATTTAAAACTGTTAAAAAACAAGTCTACCTCAGAACATATTGCGTTATATTGACTGCACATTCAAACATTATTGTTACTAGCGGGAATACTGAATAATTGTGGAGTGCACACAGATCGAGTTGGTATCTTAAAGTTTATCTGGCCTAGTAATTGAATGTCAAAGGTTCCATTAGCAATTTTATGCAATATAGTTAAATCACTCTAATGTATACGCTACAACACTTTAGGTACAGTTTCTTCACAATCCGTTCAGTTGCTTTTGCGTGAAAGAGTAACAAACATCCATCCCTCCTTACACAGGAACTTTCGCGTTCGAAATAGGATGCAAAGTATAACACCGTCGAAAACTGAATTTGCGTATTGAATGACACATGTACATACACCCTCACACACACACACACACACACACACACACACACACACACATGACACATGTATAGATTGATGATTTTCGTATTGTTTACATTATTTTCCAGGTTACAACTGCATACAACTTATGGCCATAATGGAGCATGCGTACTACGCATCCTTCGGTTACCAAGTCACAAGTTTCTTTGCTGCAAGCAGGTAAATTGTTGCTTTAAATTTTTACGCTATACCCCATAACTACTGTTGTTTTGGCGATTTTGGGTACAATCCTATTTTAGGTCATGTGTTTCTGACCTGTTAGGTTTATGAAATGAGTAATGAATGACTTCATGTAGAGAAAAAACTGTGCCCACAGTTTCACAGTTGAATAAGAATAGAGGGTAGTTATGGAGCTCTTTTGCAAGATATACATAAGATATAATTCTAGTCCAATTAGAAAAACAACTGATTTAATCCATCTATGTACTATTACAATCATTCACTCGTTATTAACCAAGAATTTCCCGTGTCCTCATCCGCAGTCGCTACGGCACTCCCTGCGAGCTCAAGCAGCTGATCGACCGCGCGCACGAGCTGGGTCTGTACGTACTCCTGGACGTGGTGCACTCCCACGCCTCCAAGAACACGCTGGACGGTCTCAACGAGTTCGACGGCACCAACTCCTGCTTCTTCCACGACGGAGTCAGAGGCACCCACCAGCTGTGGGACAGCAGACTGTTCAACTATTCCGAGTAAGTGGAGGTATCCTAGCTCTAGACCAGTGGTTCCGAACCTGGGGGTAATTAACCCCGTGGGGGTAAATTAGCTATTCGGTGGGGGTAACAAAGAACCTAAATAATTAAAATCTAATAAAATACGTTTTTTAGCTACCGTCGCGTCGTCATTGTCACCTCACCATTATAGGTGGGCGATGTTGAGAAAAAAAGACCGACATCTTTACATCGATGGTTAAATTTTTTAACCATCGATGGTTCAAAACAGCCGCAAATATTCAAAATTTTGGAGACTGTGTGATCACACAATTTGATTAATTGATTTGTGATTAATAAAGATATTTGTATTTGCTTGCAATATTTTAAGGTCGGGGTAAAATCAGTTTTCCTATTAGGCCACAGGGGTAAAAATATTCAAAAGGTTGGGAACCACTGCTTATTTATTTATTTAACAATTTATGTACACACATTTAATAGGATAAGAAGAAAGAAACAGAAAAATAAGAATAATATAACGAAAAATAAAATACTTATGTGTATGGAATCCCACTACACAAGTTACAATCTTTGAGCAGGAAACTTATAGAAAAATATACCAATGCTTGTTTTCAGAACCGAAGTGCTAAGATTCCTGCTATCAAACTTGAGGTGGTACCAAGAAGAATACCAATTTGATGGATTCAGGTACGTAGCGACATCGATCATTCCGAATTCCACCAACAACTTAATATATTTGTTACTAGTCGACCCGCGCAACTTCGCCTGCTCCGCTCCTATTGGTCTGATGAAATATAGCCTATAGCCTTCCTCGATAAATGGGCTATCTAACACTGAAATAATTTTTCAAATCGGGCCAGTAGTTCCTGAGATTAGCGCGTTCAAGCAAACAAACAAACTCTTCAGCTTTAGAAGTATAGATATATCCAGCTGTAGATACCATCATATAAGTATGCAATTACAATCGGTCTTTCTTCAACATCAAACTTAAAAAATTCTGTAAAATTAGCTACGCCACAATGTTATTCGTAATCTTTCCCCACAATACCTAATAGAACTACTTTTTCTTAATAATATCCTCAACGTATTTTGCCACTTACAACCAATGGACACATTTAAATTCCAGCCATTCACCTTGTTACAACTACACCCTGTTACAACCGACCCCTGTTTCACCACAGATTCGACGGCGTAACATCAATGCTGTACCACTCTCGTGGTATCGGCGAGGGTTTCTCCGGCCACTACGACGAGTACTATGGCCTGGGAGTGGACACGGAAGCCCTGGTCTACCTCATGCTGGCCAATGAGATGGTGCACAAGATCGACGGCAGGGCTATCACTATCGCTGAGGTGAGGGTTCAGAGGGCTGATGCTTTACCAGCATCGTTTGTCTTTGGGGTGACCTGCGGGTCTAAAAAGGTCACTTTAGTAGAATTATATTATGATCAGAATATTAGTCATAAAACAATCTGACAAATTTCATTTTCATCTTTATCGCTAAAGCATTAGGTTCAAGGTTGATTGGGAAAATTTGGCTATTTCGGGTAGCTTGGGCTAAAAGGCTCTAGTAGAATCAACCCAGCACGGGTGATTCTACTAAAGCCTTTTTAGACACGCTGCTATAGCTGCAAGTAACTTTAGGGAACTTCAAAATAGCGAATAATTATGATAGTGATGAAACGGTGGTTTGCAACAACAATACGATTCTCTGCAAAAGTTTTCAATGTCGACCACAAACGCACGTTTTTATGGCAGAAAAGAATTTATTATGTGTTCTCATTGGATTTCCTCTCCTCAAAGACTGCCTTTAGAAAAGTCTTGGCATTTTTAGCGAGCCTCTATCAAGCTAAACCTTTACTACTGTAACGTCAAGTTCGACTGGTTTCTCTGCCTAAATAGATTCAGACAAGAACTCAAATTATTACTTTTTTTTACGGGAACCGGGTTAAAATCTTTATAAGTATAGTCAGTAGTATTATTGGTAACTATATTTTCGAGCCGTGTGGTGTTGAAACCCTCGGGCTGTAGGGCCCTTGTGTTCACGGCCTTATCAAAGAAATTTCGAAACGGCTGGTTTTCACTTCCCGTGACCTAAGAGCTGGCTTTTATTTTGTCCAGAAGCTAAGCATTGCCGTTCAACGTGGCAATGCCGCCAGTCTCTTGAGCACATTACCAGTTAATAGCATTGAGGTCGATTTTTTTTATGCTATATTTTAATTTTCTTAATAAGTTAAATTTCCGTCTAATATTATGGTTTTTCTCACCAAATCATCGCCATTTCCAGGACGTGTCCGGCATGCCCGCGTCGTGCCGGCCGGTGGCCGAGGGCGGCACGGGCTTCGACTACCGCCTCGGCATGGCCATCCCCGACATGTGGATCAAGCTGCTGAAGGAGGAGAAGGACGAAGACTGGAAGATCGGACACATCGTGCACACGCTCACCAACCGGCGCTGGTGCGAGGGCACCGTGGCCTACGCCGAGAGTCACGACCAGGTGCGTGCTGGTTCCTGCTTGAGTAGGGAACTTGTTTGTACCTGCGACTATGCTTTTGTGCTAACGCACAGGAACCAAGGGCGACGGGGGCGGCCAGGGGGATGCACTTGCACCCCCCTGGCTTTCAATAACATATACGAAAACGTGAAGATATGAATGAATGCGAAGAGAGGTACTTCGAGCTCCCTCGCGTTGGGCCTTGTATCCGTCTTCTTTTAGTTCTGGGCGAAAGAAAACTATCCTATTCCTGGCGGGGTTTAGAAGATGGACTCCACTGAATATAGTCCTGCCGGCGCCCATGACAGGAACCGTGATTTTTTGGGATAAACAATTAGGTTAGGTGTTACTTTCAAGCCCATAAACTATCTCTTAGATCCAAAAAAAACCGTGTCAATCCGGTGCTTATGTTGCTTCATAGCTGTGCAAAAAAAAAGGTTTTGCAATTGGTTTTTGTAATTTGGGTCAAATTTGCTTATCATTTGCTTTACGTTCTCCTTTTTGAACTCGTTAAGTAGACTGTAAGTCGGCACGAAACAATAGAATAGCACTGTAGTTTTTCAAAAACTTTGGCCCATGGTTAAACCATTTCAAATCTTCATGATCTGATCTACAATGGTTGTCATCACGACCAATATTAACCAAATACTCATCCTTCCAGGCCCTCGTAGGCGACAAAACAATAGCATTCTGGCTGATGGACGCAGCAATGTACACACACATGTCCACACTGAGCGAGCCAAGTGCAGTGGTCGAGCGAGGACTGGCGCTACACTGCATGATACGGCTCATCACACACGCGCTCGCAGGCGAGGCGTATCTCAACTTTATAGGTACGTATCATTTACTAAACACGCGCGTCCACACTGAGCGAGTGCAGTGGTCGAGTGAGGACTGGCGCTACACTGCATGATACGGCTCATCACACACGCGCTCGCAGGCGAGGCGTATCTCAACTTTATAGGTACGTATCATTTACTAAACGCGCGTCCACACTGAGCGAGTGCAGTGGTCGAGTGAGGACTGGCGCTACACTGCATGATACGGCTCATCACACACGCGCTCGCAGGCGAGGCGTATCTCAACTTTATAGGTACGTATCATTTACTAAACACGCGCGTCCACACTGAGCGAGTGCAGTGGTCGAGTGAGGACTGGCGCTACACTGCATGATACGGCTCATCACACACGCGCTCGCAGGCGAGGCGTATCTCAACTTTATAGGTACCTACGTATCATTTACTATACACGGGCGTCCACACTGAGCGAGAGCAGTGGTCGAGCGAGGACTGGCGCTACACTGCATGATACGGCTCATCACACACGCGCTCGCAGGAGCGGCGTATCTCAACTTTATAGGTACGTATCATCTACTAAACACACGTGTCCACACTGAGCGAGTGCAGTGGTCGAGCGAGGACTAGCGCTACACTGCATGATACGGCTCATCACACACGCGCTCGCAGGAGCGGCGTATCTCAACTTTATAGGTACGTATCATTTACTAAACACGCGCGTCCACACTGAGCGAGAGCAGTGGTCGAGCGAGGACTGGCGCTACACTGCATGATACGGCTCATCACACACGCGCTCGCAGGAGCGGCGTATCTCAACTTTATAGGTACGTATCATCTACTAAACACACGCGTCCACACTGAGCGAGTGCAGTGGTTGAGCGAGGACTGGAGCTACACTGCATGATACGGCTCATCACACACGCGCTCGCAGGAGCGGCGTATCTCAACTTTATAGGTACGTATCATCTACTAAACACACGTGTCCACACTGAGCGAGTGCAGTGGTCGAGCGAGGACTAGCGCTACACTGCATGATACGGCTCATCACACACGCGCTCGCAGGAGCGGCGTATCTCAACTTTATAGGTACGTATCATTTACTAAACACGCGCGTCCACACTGAGCGAGAGCAGTGGTCGAGCGAGGACTGGCGCTACACTGCATGATACGGCTCATCACACACGCGCTCGCAGGAGCGGCGTATCTCAACTTTATAGGTACGTATCATCTACTAAACACACGCGTCCACACTGAGCGAGTGCAGTGGTCGAGCGAGGACTGGAGCTACACTGCATGATACGGCTCATCACACACGCGCTCGCAGGCGAGGCGTGTCTCTGCCAGGGTTGGGGAATTTGTTCGAAAGAGGCACCGTACCCTGGAACGCATTGGGCACAAGGAGAAACAAGGATGGGTTTTAGTCAGTAAGAGTCTGACTGTTATTTTTCTTTTTTTTTGTATATATACAAAAAAAAACATGTACACTTATATGTGTACAAACAAAATATTTTAGGTACATTGAGACAATCAAAAGCGAACTGCTGCCTCCTAAACTATGCCAAAAGCCCTGATGATTTCCCATCCTTTAAAAAAAGGCGAGGCGTATCGTATCTCAACTGTATCGGCGTATCTATTAAACATACGCGATTTCCTCCTTTACCTAAACATAAGCTGTTCGTCTGCTCGTCCGCAGGCAACGAGTTCGGTCACCCCGAGTGGCTGGACTTCCCTCGCGCCGGCAACAACTCGTCGTACCACTACGCGCGCCGCCAGTGGCACCTCGTGGACGACGCGCTGCTCAAGTACAAGTTCCTCAACCAGTTCGACCGGGACATGAATGAGCTGGAGGAGAAGTATGGCTGGCTCAGTTCCGCGCCGGTAAGCATTGCCTACATTCGTCTTTTCCTATTGTCAAATCAAATTATGTTGATTTGTCAAACCATATTGATGCCGATGCCTCAGAAGAATCACCAGACCAGACCTCAGACTTTGACCTACGTACCTACGTATACGATGTGTTTTAAGAACCTATAGAATCGCTTCATTTACTTAACCTCGATCAGTGGCCCAGCGCAAGCGATACAATTCCATCTATGGTGGAAACAGTCTAAAAGAATAACCTATTCACAAATAAATATAATTTTATCAATGAGTCTTAAGCCTCCGCAGTTGCGTCCAAAACTCCGATTCCAATATGAGATAAGGGTAGAAAGACGATGATAAGAGTGCTATCTGCTGCTAGGTAAAGAAAAATAATGGATCGTTTAACTACGTTACAGACTCAGTCATGTCCAGCAGTGGGCTAAGGCGAATGATTATAATGAAAGACCTCACCCTGGCGTTTTTTTTTTATATTTGTGATGGTTTGCTCGTGACTCTAGTCTAGGTCAGAGATGACAGAGATAAAGTCTACGATGGAGCGAGCCTACCCAGAAGGAGTTTGTCTGTGCAGTTTTAGGCGATTTCACGAGTTAGAGCTAGTCCTGCAGCAAAATGTAGCAGTGGGGCCTCACTGGGACCACTGTCTCACCTTGAATAAATGCGGGGTGTCTGTTTTCAACCCGGTAAACTGTGCCAGTGTGAGGAACACTAAATACCTACTCTTTTTAGCTCGAACGAGGAATTTCGTTGCATGCTGAAACTTATTTATTTACCGTAACACATATTAGCTCAGAATGTGTCAAACAGTCTAAAAATCATTACAATCATCATCTGTCTAGCCTTTTCCCAACTATATTGGGGTCGGCATTCCAAGAAACCGGTTTCAGCTGAATACCAGTATTTTATGTGGAGCGGCTGCCTACCAGACCTCCACAACCCAATAACTATGGGTAACACGATAGTTCTTGGCAAGATCGCATCTGATTTACTGGCTTCTGACAATCCGTCAAACTGCCAAAGATCTACAAATGACAGCCGGGACCAACGGCTTAACGTGCTTTCCGAGGCACGAAGGACTTGGTATGTTCAGATGGTCACCCATCCACAGACCAACCTTGTCAAGCGTTGCTTAACCTTGAAGATTACCCGTGCGACTGTTATTCTTTAGTCACAAGCTCCCTTATTTTTTTTATATTTATGATGGGTTTGCTCTTACTCTAGTCTATGTCAGAGATGACAGAGACAAAGTCTACGATGGAGCGAGCTTACCAGTTCACTCTAACTTTGAAGAGATCAGGGTTGTAAGCGTTTGGAAACGCAGACGCAGGCAGAGAGTTCCACCTCTTTGCTGTACTCCCCTTTAAAAATCCTTGGAATAGTTCTATTTATTTCGATCATAGCCAATTTACCAAGTTGTTCTTTCTATATTTATTCGATTCTTCGTACTATTGTAACATCAAACCGTTGCCCCCAGGCATACGTGTCCTGTAAGCACGAAGGCGACAAGCTGGTGTCGTTCGAGCGCGCCGGCCTGCTGTTCGTGTTCAACTTCCACCCCTACCAGAGCTTCACGGATTACAGGGTGGGCGTCGACGTGCCCGGCAACTACAAGGTAAGATAATGATAAGCCTCTATCAACAAATTAGCAGGGTAGGTAGAGGTCCTGGGTTGCGGAATTGTTCGAAAGAGATAACGCGCTGCCGTGGTGTAAGTATCTAAAATGCCGATATGTGTTTGCGAATTTTTAACACTTTGTATAGCTTTGGAAATTCGCAAACAATTAGTATTTGCGAATTTCCAAAGCTATTCAGACTATGACAGATATTTTTTTCTCATTGATGTATCCTCAAAAGTTCCAAATCGACCTGATGTCGGTTAATGGCATTTTAGGTATACCACGGCAGCGCGGCCCTGGAACAGTCTGACATTCCCTTCCGTTCCTCTCAGAGTGGGAAGAGTCATTCAATGATTTCCCATAAATAAGGCTAGGCTAAAAAGTTAGGTAGGTATGTGAGAAAGTGTGGCAAAAATGGCAGTGCCACTGTCTATAAACAGTACCTAACAGTCTCTGTCTATTTTCCGCTTTATTCAAGCGGAAAATACTTTCTTAAAGCTACTTGACTTTGTAGTAGAACCTATTGGCAAAATCCATGATCATCAAAAATAACACCTACCTACTAGTCTGTCAAGCGAGTCGTGTCCCATGAAAAAGGCGGCAAATTTAAAAATCTTACAGGGTGTCAACACTCTTACCTACGCTAACTTGTTTGATACTTGAATTATTTTTGTAGATAAAATATTCTTTGGGATATATTAAAAAAGTGAATTTCAATGTAGGTATTTATTAGTCACAATCAGAATCTGTTATAAGTAGGACCATTTAGCTGTTTTCTAGCAGCTAAATGGTCGTGGACACGTCTCGCTTGACAGACTCTTTTGCCAAGCCTACTTGCTAAACCTCTACCTAACCCAAGAGAAAATACGGTTGTGGTGTTAATGTAATCATGACCTTGCCAAGCCTCCTCGAACTTCAAGGAGGCTCACAAACTGAGAAAAGAAGAAGAATCATCTCCTATGGTAGGAGCCAGATAAGCTTGCAAAAAAAGTACATTGACCTTTATATCCCTTCGTTAATACCTGAACACGTTTCTCATTACTAGATAACGTAAAGGATCACGATAGAAGTCGATTCAGGACAGCTTCTTTATTTTCAGCTTTTTTTTTTTTTTTTTACTAATGATAGGCACGCGTTTGACCGCTATCTCACCTGATGGTAAGCGAGGATGTGGTCGAAGATGGAGCACGCTTGCCTAGAAATAACCTATTCACTCTTGATTTAAAGACTCCCAGGTCGTAGCTATCAGGAAACACAGACTCCGGCAGGGAATTCCACTCCTTAGCTGTACGCACTATGAATGTGTTCCCAAAACGTTTTGTGCGTATGGGTGGGATGTCCACCATGTACCGGTGGCGCATCGCCGTTCGTCTTGTGGTCCGATGATGGAACGGGCTTGGCGGAATTAAATTATGCAATTCCGTCGCACATTCCCCAAAATGCAACCGGTAAAAAACCGACAGGCTAGCAACTCGTCGTCGATGTTCAAGACTTTGGAGCTTCGACGCGACGAGCCTCTCATTGCCGATGATCCTCTTGGCTCGTTTCTCAATTGACTCAAGGGCATCAAGCTGGTATCTGGCAGATCCATCCCAAAGATGAGAGCAGTATTCCATACACGATCGAACTTGCGCTTGATAGAGTTTGAGCAGCTGTTCCGGCGCGAAGTACCGTCTCACCTTAGCCAGAATCCCCAACTTCTTTGCAGCCACTTGAGCTTTTGCCTCTATGTAAGGGCCAAAATTGAGAGTAGATGTTAATGTAACCCCAAGAAGTTCAAGATGGTCGCTTATCGGCACGGTTTCACCGCGGAAAGATGGAGCTGGGCGGAATTGGCTCCTTTTGGCGGAAAATAGACACGCTTGGGTCTTAGCAGCATTGAACTTGACCAGATTGGCATCGCCCCAATCAGAGACCGCCTGCAGGGAGACGTTCAAGCGCTCAACCATTGCCTCCCGGAGAGACCGGATCTGCGACCCACCAGCTCGTGCGTCGGACACGTATCTTTCAGCAACAGTGCTGTCGTCTGCATACCCAAAGGTACCGGGTTTAAGCAGATCATTAATATGCAGCAAGAACAGTGTTGCCGAAAGCACCGACCCCTGAGGAACCCCGGCATTAATATCCAGCAGTCCAGACGAGCAGCCATCTATGACCACTCGGATAGACCGATCCCTCAGGAAATCTGCGATCCAATCACACAAACCGGCGGGCAGACCGAAGGAAGGAAGCTTACTAATAAGGCCATCGTGCCAGACCCTGTCGAAGGCCTTCGAGATGTCAAGGGAGACCGCCAGTGCCTCCCCGTGCTTCTCTATGGCCTCACTCCAGATGTGAATGGCATACGCTAGAAGATCCCCAGTTGACCGACTTCGAATGTGTCTTTATTTCTATTTTTTATCATAAGAAAATCAATAAATGTATGTGGGTCAATGACCGTTATTGCACATTTATCTGGCGCCAACTACAATAGGCGTTTAATCTATAAAATCTCCTATTACTCATTTTTATAATTGGCTGCCATCTAACTTTGATTCCCTTTTTCAGGCGGTCCTGTGTTCAGATAGCAAGAAATACGGCGGCTTTGGTCGCGTAGAACCGGACGGAGAGTTTCACTCTACACAGGGTCAGCCGTGGGGCAACAGAAGCGATTCCGTACAGGTATTTATAACTATACGAAAATATTTTAAATGCGAAAGTGTAGTCTGTTACGTCTAAACCGCTGAACGGATTTTGAAAACACAGATAGACCATGACCAAACAGCATATTTTTAGGGTTCCATACCCAAAGGGTAACCAACAGAACCCTTTGGGTATGGTAACCCTTTGGTTTGGGTACTGACGAATGAAATTACTAAGCCTCCGCTGCCCGTCCGTCCGTCTGTCTGTCAGCGGGCTAAATCTCAAGAACCGCAATATGTGACTGTTCAAATTTTCACGGACCCTTCCGTGTGCGAATCCGACTCGCACTTGGCCGGTTTTTTCACAGTCGATAAAAATTCGATATCCATTACTTCATAATTGTTTAAATTAATTCGTTTTCGACAATGTAGAACATGCAGTGAATACTGGTAAAATAAAAGAATATGCGATCGATCGTGTGAATTTGTGTACTGAGCAACTAGGCTGCTGGATTCGCAGAAAGGGTACTTTTCATCCCAATAGTAACTTTCCTTGGGATAATACACCAACATTCAAGCGGACAAAACCGCTGGTACAAGCTAATAAATAAAGGATCTTTATTTTTAATCATTTATTTTATCATCATATTTTAAAAACATCAACATTTCTTTTGGCACAATCAAGATCGTATACAAACATGATAATATTCATTATATGAATAAACTTCTTTTTTCAACCCTGTAGTTAGGCTCAGCCTTCCATTTTCTCCTCTGCCAACCTCCCATAAATCATTATTAAATATTAATCATTAAACACCAAGTTTAAATATTCAGACATCCAGAGTTATATTCATTGATATTAGGCAATAGACATTGATCTATACGTTTATACAACATCTAACACAAAAGGTACCTATATTTTGATCTAATTATAAAACATTTATGACACTGTTTTATTTTAACTATTGTTACATTCAGAGATACTCTTACAATACAAATAGACATCAACTTATTATTAAGTTATAATGGCAGACACTTATCTTTTTTATTGAAAGCTAAACATGCATTTCCATCTGAACTACTATTATTGATATTGTGCAATAGATATCAACTTATTATTTAAGTTTATGGTTGAAACAGAAAAATTTCTGCTTGATATTAGGCAAACAACAAGAGCACATTATTTAATTCTTTTAATTAAAACAGTATTATTTTCATTTCATCAGCACCATCATCATCATCATCATCATCAACAGCCTATAACAGTCCACTGCTGGACATAGGCCTTTCCAAGTGCACGCCATTTGGCTCGATCTTCGGCAACTCTCATCCAGGGTACCAGACACCTTGCAAAGATCGTCGTCGTTCTGGATGTGTTCATAAATACATCCAGAATAAATTACTAATTGATATTTTACAATAGACATCAACTTATTAATTATTTAAATTCAAATTTGAAAAAGCACAACTTTGAAATCAAACAACATCTATTCATTTCCAAATTATTGAAACAGCAAACAATAATATCAATCATTACTTATCCAGAATTACTAATTGATATTATTCAAAAGACATAGACTTACTCAAGTTTATAAAATACTTTTGCAAAAAAACACAATATAGACAAAAACGGCCTTCCCTCAATGTTTTCATTGTGTGGGTTGGTTTTTATTTGTATAAGTAGCTCCAATCGAATATTTGGTAAGACACCTAAAAAATCAATAAACATGTATACTTTTTTCATTGTAAAAATAAAGAATATTTTATATTTATTGATACATTCAGTACCAATTGATATTGTGCAATAGACATCAACTTACTTATTTAAATTTATAATTGAATAAAAAGTATTTGATGTTTAAAGTATTACTTTAAACATCAAATAACATCTATTGGGGTGTTTTCTTGTTAAAGAGTAATCTATATTTTCTTTCATTGACACATCCAGAACCATTCATTAAATTAATTTAATTTATGATTGAATATACACTTTAAACTTATAACAACAAACATGATCTTTTTTTTTTTCAATTACTGAGATAGCAAAGAATTATAAACAGAAATGTGTCTAAAGGTTATCGGCCGCTGTGAACGTGGCCACCTACTGGGCATAAATTATTTAAGGGTCACCAACTCGAAAAGAAGAGGAATGACTAGAATATTTTTTGTAGTAAACCCATTCTACATTTTTTTTTATATTTCATTTTCTTTTCAGATATACATCCCGTGCCGCACTGCCATTGTCTACGCGAAAGTGAATTAGTCTAACATATAAAAATGGTAAATTTGGTACTTTTACAATTTAAAAGTATTAAAATTTGATGTCAATGAATATGCTTTAAAATCAGTTGAACTTTGGTTTACTTGAAAGAAGAGTGTAATGGAAAATGTTTATTTTTGGAAAATTTCATTGGGGAGGTTGAGATTAAGATTGTTATAGTAGGTACGAATTCTACATTTTTTAAATCTGTTAATACAATAAATGATCTGTTAAAAATCTTGTTTTATTTTATTTTTCTGTAGGTATCCCTATTAATAAATGGTTCTTAGGTGTACATGTGTATGGCTTCAGTGTCGTGAGTGTGACTTTGTATCCAAACTCTTCAGCCCAGTGAGCCCGGTCTGAATCAATGACTTTCATGCACCTGGCTCCTCGGTCAGCTAGAGGATGATCCTTGTGAGTCTGATCAGCACCATGTGCAATACACAAGTAGTCATCATAGTCTACCTTGCCAAACTTTTCGCTTCTTGGAAAATGCATTCTACAGGAACCATGTAAAGCTCCATAGCAGCATGGACTTATGATAAATCTAGCATTCTGATTTATGCATTTGTCCATAATCAAATCGGTGGCAGCCCCACAAGCATGTAATCCAATCCCTATATCAAACTCTCCGGTGAAGAAGTCCAAGTTGCACTGGTAGTAGTACACATTTGTCAACCTCATCTTTTTAACCCTGTCTTTAGCCCTGCACAGAGACTCTACTTTGTTCTCCAACAGTATTATAGTGCACCTCGGCAACAGATAAGCAAGGAGAATGCCCAAATGTCCACAGCCACAGCAAAAGTCCACAATAACGTCTCCATCTGTAGCCATTTTTAGCACAGGCAATGCCAAACATTGTAATTGCTCTGATTTCCTCTGGACTCTTGTGTTAGGAAGATAGCCTGCAAATGGATTTGCGGGCTCTGGTATATCATTCCATTTAAAAGTAGGTTGATACTCATATTCACACATTGGGAGTTCCAACCCTTCGGTTATGGTACCAAGGGCCTTTTCAATATCATCACTGTTTGTATAAATTCTTTTTTTCGGATTGTGTCTCTTTGGGTCACACTTGTACAGGCTTATCTGTTCAGCTGGTGGTTTACCAATTTTTTCAAATGTTAACTGTTTTATATCAAAGTGGCTCATGAGGGACATAAAAGTTTCCTGTATTGGGTTAATGGATGTCAAGTTTTTATACCATTTATAAGTAAATGGAAACTCAGATGAAAACTGAGCTTCCCCAATAATTTGTATAATAACATGAAATGATGGCAGCAGAACTAGATCGGCTAATGTCAAGTACGGGCCTTCAGCAAATTCATGTCTTACTTCAAGGTCTTCAATTTTTGTGGAACTATCAATTGTATTATTTTTCTTAGACTGGGATTTCCATTTTCTTGATTTTGAAGACCTTTTGGGGCTGGAACCTTCCCCGCTTTCTGTCAGATCCTGCTTATCAGCACTTTTTCCATGGTCAGACTTGAATGTTTTCTCAGCATTTTCCAGTTGCTCATCACTTTCTTGTTGTTCAACATTTTTTTCATGCTCATGCTTAGACTTTACTTTTGGCTCAGTTTCTGCACCATTTTCCTGTTTTACAGCATTTGTTTGATGTTTAGCTTCCTCAGCATTAGCCTGTTGTTCAACATTTGTTTCATGCTTAGACTGAAATTTTTGCTCAGTTTGCTGAGCATTCTCCTGTTGCTCAGCATTTGTTTGATGCTCTGCTTTTAGCTTAGCTTGCCCAGCATTTTCTTGTTCAACACGGTTCGACTTAGACTTTTCTTTTTGCTCAGATGGTCCAGCATTTTTTTTGTCAACATTTTTTTGCTTAGACTTTGCCTCCTGCTCAGCTTGCTCAACATTTCTTTGCTGCTCAGTTATGGGTTGTGGCTCAGCATTCGTTTTTTGCTCCACATCTTCACCTGAATCAATTTCCTTAAGCAAGCTTTCTTTCTTTAAATCCTGTGCAACTTTATACACATTGTGAACCCTCGAAGGCAACCTCATGTGCTCTTCAAAACGTGCCAAAGTGAGTACGGGCACTGGCCCTTCTTTAGTATCATAGGCTTTAAGTAATTCTTTGACTGTTCTTATGATTTCTATTTCACAGAACTTTGTCCATACTGAAACCTCATTTGGTGCTTGGAGACAAGTGTGACGAAAGCCAAGTAGACCGTCGTCATGTTCCTGTCGCAGTACGTAACTATTCCTGAATATACAAATCTGCCTGGTGACTGCACAGAGGCCAGTTATTATAACATCTTCAACCATAAGGACTGGGTATTCACATAAAGCCACTGTCCACGGAATTTCATATTCATTTATAAGAAAGATAAACTCTTCCCCTTCTTCCTCCACCAATGTAACAGAAGGCTTTTGATTCTCAGGTTCTGTCCTTATTGGAATGAATCTTATAACAACGGACTGGTTTTTACAAAACTTTTGTATGGCATAACAAATAAACGAATCAATGGGAACTCTTATTTTATGGGTTTCCTTATATTCCTTGTAGCTTGTATAACTCTCTAAATGAACAACTTGTGATACCTTCTTTTTGAAAGATATGCCCACCATGATTGATAGCTAAATTAATAATTCCTCCGGTCGTCTTTTCACTTCACAATTCAATCAATTCGCGTAATTTTCATAGAACTTTATTTGATTCACATTCAGAGAATATAAATAACCACTGCGATAATTATAATCACGTCGATCAATACAACGCGCGGCGTGTTATTGTAAATGTGTCAACTTGATTTTTTTTTTAATTCATGACCACAGATACAAGTCTTTCAATCGCATTGAGTCGAATATATAGCCGACATATTACTCTCCTCTATGGTTGAATACATAGATAGCATAGATATAGACCAATGACCTAAGGGAACAAACGAATAAAAGCTGTTCAGCGGCAGCACATCCTCTCTCTCAAAGTGCACCTCAGCAATATTCGAGGTCTGCACTCAAATCTCGCCGCAGTCCATCACCACCATCACTTACCTGTCCTAACACATCCTATCCGATAAAATTTTAGAGTAGTTATATTCTTTTTTACATTTTAATCACTCGAACCTCGAATGTCTACAAAGTAACATCTATATCTGTGGTTGGTTAATAAAAACTAATCTAACCCTAATTTCCAAATGAGATGCTATAAATTTCCAATTTTCTTCAGGCTAAAGCTTTTCAGCAACCCACGCGGTTTTGCCCGCGAGAAGTCAAAGATATTTTTGGTCTGGGCATCATTTTTGTATCGGGCGACGGGCCTAAAATTCCATTTTTGATGATGATCACCGACTGTGTGTGTGTGTCTAAGTGTCGCATCTCAGGTTAGGGGCCAGGCTCCCCCCTGCAAAAAAATCCTAGATACGCCAATGGAAACAATGCTTATTTTTATCGACGGAAACCGTATTTAAAAAATCTTATGTACCACTACTTCTCCTAGCCTTAGTCCCATCAATTGGGGTCGGTTCTCCTAGTCAATCTTCGCTAAGACGTTCTGTCCTGGGTCGTCGCAGATGTGACATTTGCGCCCTTCATGTCCTTATTTACAGCGGCTATCCGTGTGAGTCGGGGTCTACCTCGCTTTTTTGGGGCTGGAAACATTCCGAGTACTTGCCGCGTCATGTGTTCTGGTGGGCGACGCATTACATGACCGTACCATCTGAGCCGGCCTTCCATTAATTTCCTGGATGGGTTTTACTCAGAAGCTGCCGCGGATGTAGCTGTTTCGAATACGATCCAGCAACGTTACTCGTCCCGACCAACGTAGCATCCTCATCTCGGCGGCATGCGGCATGCATTCTATCCTCGTGTTGTTTTTTGAGGGGCCAGCATTCAGCACTGTATGTTAAAGCGTGTCGAACAGCAGTCTTATAAACTTTGTCCTTAATGTGTACCGGCATTCTCCTCTCACACAAAACCCCCGATAGTTCCCTCCACTTCATCCAACCTGTGTTAATTCGATGGGTGACGTCGGCGTCGATGTTAGCGTCTGTAGAAATTACTGACCACAGGTACTTGAAACTATCAGCTTTTTTCAGAAGTGTGCCTTCAAGGTATATAGTGTCACTGTTGCCTCTGCCGCTGAAGTTAAAATGTACGTATTCGGTCTTTAGCTTACTAATCCGCAGTCCGGCGACTCTCCATTGCTCTAGTGTTTGCTGCAGACCTTCCGCATCTTCATTGATGAGTACTATATCGTCTGCGTATAGCAAGTCCCAGGGGGGTGGTTTATAGTTTACCAGTTAGGTAATCAAATTCCTTGGAACTCGGTCGAATGCTTTCTCAAGGTCGATGAACACCATATTATGAAGATCAGTCCCTCTGTCCCGGTATTTCTCTATTAAGATTTTTATGGTGTGGATGGCGTCGGTGGTCGACTTTCCTGCGACAAATCCGCATTGGTTTTCTGTGACCTTAGTGAGTTGAAGAAGTCTCCCATTCATTTATTACTCGTTCCCATATTTTAAGAGTGTCAGATATTAGTTTAATGGAGCGATAATTTCCACACAGTCTGATATCTCCTTTGTTTTTATAAAACGGTACTAGGTAGCTACTTCTCCAAGACTTGAGTATACCCTGGGCCACTATCAGATTTAACACTTCTGTAAGAAAAGTTATGCCTTCGATTCCCAATTTATTCCATAACTCCGAAAGGATATTATCGGGCCCCATAATATCCCTTCATTGCCTTAACAGCAGCTTTTACCTCCTCGGGTGTTATGCACGGTATCGGGCCTTCCGTTGCAGGCATACCTTTAGGAAGATGTATGCGAGGGTACGTTTCATTTAGGAGCCGCGTGTAGTATTCCTCCCATCTTTGTTGGATGTCTTTATCAGATGTGAGTAAGTAATTGGTCGTCTTCATTCTTAATGTACATGATGGTTTTCATATCCTTGCCGTTGGTATTCCGAGTCTTGCTATCTTAAATAGGTCTCTGTCGTAGGTGGCCTCATTGAGTCTGGAGTAGGTGTCGTTGTCGCTGCTAGCTTTCGCCTGTGCTACAGCGCGTTTTGCCTCTTTTTTAGCTTTTTTGTACGTATCTTTAACTTTGTCGTCATTTGTTTGCTGCCACAGCTTAAAGAGAACTTTTTTCTGCTAGGTTTTTGATTTTATATCGTCTTTCCACCAGCTCGTTTCTTTGTCGTTGCATAAAGGTCCTTTTGATACGCCCAAGTGTTCAGCTGCTTTCTTCTTGCAACAGCTCGCGAAAGCTTCTCACATAGTGTCGGCTTCACCTTCATTTACTGGCAAGTGGGCTGTAATTTTGCTGCAGAGGTTGGTACCATACGCTGGTACAGACTTGGGCGAGTTTTTGGTGTTCTATCTCTTTTCACTTTTACAGTGCTTACCAGAAGGAATTTTGCGACCAGGATCCTGTGTTGCGATGTTAACGGTTCTCCTGGGATAACCTTACAGTCTCTGAGCAGCCTGAGGTTTTTTCAACTCGCAAGAATATAATCTATTTGAGTTTTGTTGCCTCCACTCTTATATGTTACGAGATGTTGGTCTGATTTCGTGAAGAAAGTGTTGACGATGGCGAGATCGTACGTTGCCGCGAAGTGTAGTATGGCTTCACCCTCGATATTTGGTGTTCCATAGCTTTAAAAAAATAGGTTCGCTCCTTGAATCCAGTGTAAACAAAACGGTGTAAATTTTAAACAAAACTATCTATCGCGATGAAACAACTTCATGATTGAAAATTTTATTTTTATTGTAGAATAATGGATAGTTTTAATTGAACTCTTTCAAATTAATTATCGTCCCAAATAAACCATCCTCAAACCTCTCGGCTGGCACGGCTGGCAAATTTCAAATGTCATGTTTTCGTCATACTCCGTTGCGTATCGCGGGCGCCCGCTTATCACAAGCGTAATATGACCCGCAGCACAAAAAACCTTATCTCTCCGCTCACAAAGCAGCTATTCACACACTTGAAACTGTTATGGGTTCTTTAATTATGTCACTATGTATTAGAATGTAAACAATATTCTTATAACAAACCGAAATATAAACATTTTGGATAGATACGAGAGTACTTGCTGAAAGCTATTTTGTTGTATTATTATGTTGATTTCTGACACAAATGTTGGATCAATTTACACAAAATTTTGGAATTAAGGTCATAAAAAGACAAGTAATCTAGTGATGATGTTATTTTACGAGATAAAAATCGACTGCCGCAATATTTAAGCTCAAACTTCATAGTACGCGGAGCAGACATTTTGATTTACGTAATTTGTATTTTTGTAAACAAACATCAAGAATATTCCAATAAGATTCCAATAAGAAATGTTTCTAGATTACTAGCCATGTATTCACGAACTCATTTTTAATTGTATATCGTTACAATATGCCACTATAATTCTGAAATATCAAATTACTTACGTACGGGAAGAAATCGGGAAGAAATCCGGTAACTTAGTTTTGTTTCGTAATTTTCACCAGATAATTTACACTTTTGACGTTGAATATTAGTTGAAATTTAACGAAAATAAAGTAAATTATGAATTTCTATCAATACTTGGCTTACTTTCCACAGAAAAACACGTAAAAATCGAAAATTCTCGCGCACAAGTTGAAGGAATGTTTGTTTGATTTGACAAATGTATTTTGTGACATTTCTTCTCTTGTCAAGCGTATTTTTTTTTTCCGACAGTGTTCCCATATGAAAAATATTATATACCATAGAGTTCAATCGTTGAGAAAAGAAAATTAACCGTAAAAATTACTAAAATTTAGTTTTAAATCCGTAGGTCGGGTGGAGCCACAGGGACCCACCTGACTGTTGACGGTATTGTGTAGTGGATCCGAGGGGATCCACAAGCCAGCCGAGAGGTCAAAAGAACAATAAATTGTGCGTTTGGTAGGCCATGATATGTTTGAGGTTCTCTATTGTATCACCTAACTTTTTTATCCATAGTGCCATAACTTTTTTTGTTCGAATGACAACTTATACAAATGACCTGACATGACTTTATGACGTCTGACACTCTGACAGTGACATTGATTCTGCTGGACTATTTATTTGCAACAAGCAAACAAAACCAGCGGCAGCGTTGCTCTCTAAACTAGTGATTTATTCAAAATTGTTGCAAATTTAAGTTTCTGCTTACTTCAGATAGTCAATATATCCGTGAGCAAAATGTTGGAGGTTATGAATGGATTCCTTTTGGTTTATTTTCTCATTTTATGTACGCTTAGTGCTGTAGTCCCTCAGTTAGTGAAACCGGTAAGTGCCTTATAGAGGTCTGTAAATGCTTCTTTGTACAGAATGTATAAAAACTACAAAAAATCGTTTATAGATAGCTGCATGTTTTGTCCGACCATCCAATGAAGAGCGGACTGTATGGTCTGAAATTGTGAAGCTCAAAGCAGAACAAAAGGCCATATCTATGAAAGATGAGTTTGCCGCCTATTCCAAGTTACAACGGAAAATAAACAAACTTGAAAATCAGCTGAAAGATGATTCTCAGACACGCATTGGTAAGAATATGGCATTAAAAAGTACCATAAGAATGGTTCTTCAAATTGGATTAGGCCTCATGACGGTGCTCTCTGTAGTTTGGTTCAGGAGGGAACCCATTGTTGCCCTGAAAGGCGACCTGTTTCCTCTGGCTGGGATTTTGAGATTCCCAAGTGACATGCCAAACTCTATCTCTTCTCACGTTTGGGTTGGAATATCGAATGTTGCTGTCAGAACCCTTTTAAAACCTGTTTTGTCATAATGTTATTTATTGAAATGTATTTATTTGAATCAATGTTGGAATAAATTAATTAAATTATTGGTAACCTAAATTCCTTGGCTTTTTTATCCTTTTTATTTCCTCCAACAGTAAAACATTACAAGATCTTCCTCAAACAATGTGGTGGTTGTGTATGGTGCTGTAAATGGTTTAGGTTGGGTGTGCTATTTATTTTATCTTGTATCATTTCTGAGTCTTTGTATCACTAAAGTAGTAAAAATTGATAAGAAAACAATATTTATTTAAATATTTTATTTATTAAACAAATAATAGTACTTTATACTCAGTCCGACAAATGTCCAAATGTGTCCTCTATATTAACATAACCGTCAAAGATCTACCTGCCTATGTCTGGAAACATTATTATGCTTAATTTATATAATCACTTTTAACTTCAATATATGTAATTAAAAAATTTAACAATCATATATCAGACAGCAAATTACTGACATTTTCCAACACAATTAGTGTTCCCAGACAGAATAAAGTCTATATAAAAATTAACACAATTCTCGAATAGTAGTTCATTCATACTAAGTCATTGTCTGTAGCCAAAACAAGTGAATCATCATGAATTATAAAATGTCAGTAGAAATATATATTAACACTTTCATTGCCACCTCTATTTTCATGAAAACTGCCGGGTGCCATATACAACTCGTGAAGAACGCTACCAAGGCGAGTGGCATCCTACACCGAAATTTTAAAACGCCACCTGAATAACAATTGACCCGAACGCCAATAGTCGTCGCCGGCACTGTAAGTGTTAACATAACATTAAAAAGCTAAGTTCACAGTTGACATTCACCCTGAGGTCAATAAGTGCAACATTCCGCGGCCGGCGGCGTAATGCAGGATAATAACAAGCATAAATAAACCACTATGTACACATTTCAATAGTATGTAAGACGGACCTTATGTGTGACAGTTATATTTTATCTTTCCGTAACTAATATTTACAAGCTCTATATCACAGCTTACGTTTTACTATTTTGTGTGCTGAGACTGGAATATAAGGATTTATGAATAAAAATAAACTTGTGCTTAGTACTTTGTGTTTGTGGATTAATTTATAAACTCAACTTTAATTGGATGTAATCTTTAGGAAAATAATCTTGGACAATAACTGACTAGTCCATATTTAACAGTGGGATTTAGAAAACCTACATTTTTAATGTAAAAAGCCTGTATAACACAGTTTAGACTTACACAGATACAACATAAAAACATCAATAAAGCAATAATTCTAACCAAAGTTCCCAAAATAACATATTTCTTTAATTGCCACAAGAAACTTCACTTATGTGCATTTAAATCAGCAAAACTTATCATACTATTTTAATGTAATCATCTGATGACTGATTCTAATTAAATGATTAAGGCATTTACATGGTTCAAGCACTTAATGAGACTAGAAGCTAATGACTAAATAAATTCAGATTGCTGGTACACAGATTTTATTGTAGAGTTAGTTCTCGACAAAATAATCATCATTGGACTGAATTAACGACTTCCAAAACTAATTTTCAAATATGTTTCATGAAGATGTAAAACTTTTGATCGCATTTTTTATATTAGAAGCCCGATTTTAATTGAATTATAAACTGGCAAAATAACTTTTTATCTTATTCTAGCTCAACAATGAGAGTATTTTCAGTCATACCAATTCTAAAATAAATAATAACAAAAACAGGAAAATTGCACCAATTTTACATATTAATAGCTAGCTCTTGATAAGTATGATTAGGTTGGTGACACACACTTTGCGCAAATAAGAGCCTTATAAAAACTAAGTAAAGACAAGAAAGTACTTCAGAAAGGGAAACTTGCAGTTAGGTCCAAAGGTTAAAAAAGCGGAAGGAATCGTATCTTATCTGCGTAAGTAGTATCACCTAGTAAGTACATTTCGAATCGTTTACACACTTACAATGATCAATATTTTGATTTATATAAAACTAACCAATCAATGGCTCTTTGAGGTTAACCTCATAAGTAATGACTTTTAGAAATAATCAACAAGTTCCAAAATTTTCCATACAACCAATTTCTACCCCTGCCAAGTATTGCTGACCTTGAAATTGTTATAATTTTTGAGAACATGGTGTTACGTTTACTTCCTACCATTCGGAGACTGGTGGGATTGGACAGGTTTCGTAATTTCTCAGCCACAAGCTTGCACGATGTCTCTCTACGTGGACATTCGAGAACGTTGTCATCTAATGTTGGCTACGAAACTACTGTTTTGGAGCTCAACGCGGCTCGGACACGACTAACGAATACTTATGCAGCTTGCTAAGTATTCTCATAAAAGGAACTATTCAAATGTGTAGTTAGAAGATACACGACGGCTTCGTATGTTGACATCATGATTGCCGTGTTTGGTATCTGACGTACTAGTTGTGTGCCTAAGCCCCTGAAACGACAAAGAAGTTATTAATAAAAGTTGGCACAGTTACCGAACATGTTGACTTTTGATAAGAATGCTGCAGCTCTTACCTATAGACTCCTCGGTATCCCTCCTCCTTCAACACTGTGTGCAGCGTTTGCCAGAACTTGCGGTACTTGTCACCTTCCTCTCTGAGCCGTGTTCTTGCTACCTCTGGAAATGAAAATATAATTTCATTACAAACCACCACTACATTACATAGTCGATCTTAAATTTTGTCAATGTGTCATGTTTTGTGATAAGAATAATCTTATTTGCTTCCCATACTTAATTACCGGAAAATCACAGACTTGTAAGTGGTTTAGACCAACATTTGGTGCATCGTAAGACGGCGAGTCACTTTTCAAAGATCCACTCAGCAACACGGTCCATAAAGATGCCAGTAACTCCTGCTATCACGCAGACGGAAAATGTACTAAGTAGATAAGGTGACACATCGGTTTACTTACACATGCATATGTTAATGACCTGCTGTTTCTAATCACTAGATAATCTATTTATGCCTGGTAAAGAGCCAATGATCCCTGAAGACTCCTTTAAATTATTACCTACTAATTAAGTACATTAGCAACTGATGCATCTCTATCTGATTATTATCATATCAGTGTGCAAATGTTTGCTGCGCATCAACTTTGCAAGCAAAGGTATGCAGGCAAATTAATCGTCGCACTGAAATACAATCAACATAGAGAATACCTTCCAGGTGATTTTATACTAGAGCAGTGTGTTGATGCTTACCATGTGGATATGCAATGCAAGAAGCGACTGTCTTCGAGAAGGCGCCAGCTCCCATGAACTCGAGGAAGTCCCGAGGAGAGCGATGGTCGCTGGGCACACCGTCGACACTCCTCGCCGCCATCAGTCGCGCCTTCACACCCTCATACAGCACGAAGTGGACCACAGTCTCACTGATGCCCATGTACGAAGCTGTTATGCCTTTGTAGAAACCTCTGATGCCCTGAAATCAATCAGCCTTGATGAGTTTGATGTCCTATCAAAACGCAGATAAGCTACTTGTTTTAAAGCTGGCTGATGGACGCGTTTAGTGTCATCATCTCAATAAATTGGTTCAGGTACCGTTTTGGCGTATATCCTCTTAATACACTGCAATGCTGACACATTCTGTCCGTCCAACTGCAGCCGCGTCTTCACAAACCAAATCGGATTGGTCATTGTACAAGACACAAAACCTGAAACAGATTGTTCTTGAAACCAGTGCGTAATGAAAATAGCGATTACTAAGGCCGACGTGAAAATTGGCAGGGGAACGAGAGAAAGACAACGTGATAACACAGTGTTTATTATAATTTGCATTACCATGTCTCATAATACAAAGAGGAGTGCTGACAGAAACTTGAGTAAATAGTATAAATATTTCACGAACAGTGTTAAACGTTTTACCTGCAGCACTTGCTGCGGATAGGTGCACGATCGGAGTGTCCGGTGATATGTTTTGATTCAGTATCGCCTTAGCTTGAGAGTATGTGCAGAAGTATATAGCCCTGGAAGGAGCTACCCCAACTATGTTGGGACCTAGACCTTTGAACAATGCTCTAGGGCCCTCAGTCTGAACTATGTGTCTGGAAACAAATAAGCTCTTGTCAGTAAATCACCTTTGCACCTACGTTGGTGATAATTATTGAGTTAGTTCGTGACGTAAATGGATATCTCGTCCATTGAGATAAAATTTTAATGTCAACATACAAGCTATAAATACTGACTTCGGTTGAGGTCGAGTCACAACCTCGAGAAAGCTGAAGTTTAAATTAATGTAGATTTTCTGAGCATGAGGTATTCGTTACTACATCCGAGATAATGGTCTAATAAAAATTGCAAACTGATAAGCGATCAGTCGGTATTGGCAGCAGCCAGCTAATCTGCAAACACTGCGCGCACCAATGGGGTCGCGATCGCGAATCCGGCCCACGTCCAGCTCTCGTGACACTTGGGCATCACACTCGTTATCTATTAACATACACTTGATAACAGCGCTAGTTGGAAGCGGTTTAAACTTCTTCTGTTTGCCGGTGCTTTATTATTTAAATACACAGCAAATGAATTTTGGTATCTTCATTTTGGTGAGTGGAATTGTGTTTTTCCACTTGCATTTCATGGACTACACTGTCGTCGTATCCGTGACATCAGCTCATATAAGTAAACAGCTAAATTAAAGGTCAACAAGACAGTTATGTCTAGCGTACACTTAGCAGCACAGAAGTCCCAATCACAGTCACTGAGTGGCTGCAAGCCAAAACGACAATCCACACAAAATAACACAGATAGCAGCAAACACTTCACACAGCTAGGTATATCGTACTTGTGTCGAAAATTCAATTTATAAGTCCAAGAATAGGTGGGTAGAAAATTATGTGGCGTGTGATGAACGAACTGATCGGACGGATGATAATAAATCCCGATAATGAAGCACATAAAATGTCATTTATAAATGAGGACATTCACGTGGATGACACACAAACGGCGTATAAAGTAGCATTTTACCTGATGCACTGTATAAGGCTCATCCTGGACGGCGTCCTGGCGTGCCCCGCCCGCGCACACTGCTGAACCTGACAATTGTACGACATCAGCATACGATCAGCTTGCTTGCTGTATGCGAACATCGCGCCCATCGTACGTCTGTAGCCCCACTTGGCCTCCTGCATTATATGGCCAATTTATTATAACCATCGCTTGTGTCGAGCACGCATGCGGTCAGGGATAACTAGGTTATGTTAGCAGAATCGGAGATAAAGCAAATAAATGCATAATGAACGAACAATTCTGTTAAACACATTGATTTATACATCAACATCTCTTTTGTGTAGGATTTTTATTTCAACTAAAAGCTGACATTGAATGTGTATGACCTTCGATTGGCGCAAATATTGTCATTCTATTAAATAAAAACACAAAATGTTGTTATAACATAGTTCACTATTCTAAAAACATACAGTGAAAAGCAAACAACTAAGTGCGCTTTACACAAGTGATGGAAACAATGGGACCTACGCAAGTGCTAGGGCCAAATGTTTCCATACTGCCAGCTCCACAGTTAAAATATTTACGTTTCAGCAGATGAAACTTTTTTATCCCTACGAACAACACCATTATACTCAGCAGTTTATAGGCAAATTGGTTGACGGAAATAGGTAACCAATAATGAATCAACTCTTATTGATACCTACAGCACAACTAAGCTGTGCGGTGCTATTTATTTCAATTCAATCAATTTTCCTATACTAATATGTCTACCATCACAAACATGGTAGGTAATAAGCCGAAAATATTAAAAAAAAACACAGGAAACTTCCTTCATCGATTTTATTCATCCTATACCTATACATAGGTGTTTGTGCAAATGTTAAGCATACATCGGCGACATCATAATTTTTAGGATAAACATTTGAGAAAGAGCAGAGAACCAATAAATATGTGTATCAGGATATGGCCAGAGAAGTTAGACATATCGTCAAGGCTATATTTTGTAGCTTATTGTCACTAAAAGAAACCCGTTAAGTGTTAAAATTTGGCAAGACGAAGATGAACTATGTTGGTACAATAAATGATTAAAGTGAGTGCTAAAAATATCTTGGTAAAAAATATATCTGCCCAATTGATGTAGGTAGCTACCTACATCAATCAAACTATGGAAAACAACAGAGTAATCATCTTGGAAACCTTGGAAGTTGATTCGATCCAGGCCAGATGAGATGATACTGTATCGCTCAGTGATTTTATCAATTTCAAATGCATCCCGTTTCAGATGCCATTTTACGTTTGAGAGTTAGACTTATCTTTAATGTCAAACCTGTCTGATAAAACCGAAGCAATACATTCGGAAATGTCCCAATGTAATTTCGAGTAACAAATCTACCATTGTTAGCGAAAGTGCATCGGCAGGTATGCACGGCGAAGCCAATGAATGTTTATTGCAATTCCAACTTGCTATGCATAATTCTACTTTTAGAACAGCCTTGAGCGCCGTTAGCTTCACTATGTATAATGACATTGTACAAGGTCATTATTAATCTTATAGAACTACGCCGTAAAACGCGAACATAACAATATCTCGCAAAATTAATTTTGCTTTGTTAAATGAAGTTTGAGCACTATACTCAATTAAAAACGATTAAAACGCACATTTTTAACCGTTCCCATCGCATTGCCTTGTAAACAAGTCGGGAAGAAATAAATAACTCGGCAAGAAAATGTCTGGCCTAGTTCTCGTTGGTTATTTTCGAATACTTCTAGAATCTAGGAAGCTATTGGAAACGAGAGAAACCATTTTTACGACTTTGGCTTTCGAACATCGGCATTGTTTTCAGCAATCTATCATCCGACAACGAACGCGAATACCAGTCACTGCACTTGGACATATATTTATAAACATCCTTGGTGTATTTTGCGTAAATAAATTGATCTGGCGAAGCGTGGCAAGATTTAAACATTTATGAAGGCGTTCTAACTGGATCGATTTAGACGCAGAATGAAATCGAGCTACGTTCAACTTTTCATGATCCAATAGAGATTATTTAATGACTTCGGTGACCTATGTGGTAGGCACGGAAGTTAGGGTGGGGTCTCTAAATGAAGACTGCTTTGCTACCGCCGAATCTGGCATAATGTCGATGGAGTACTGTATTGTTAGTTGGACCAATGCCAATGTTGGGTCACTCACTAGCCCGGCAATTTCTTTTTGACTTGTGCTGGTATTGATAAAACAAGCTTTTTAGTTGTTACCAAGTGTATTACGTCTTCGACGACATGCCACGTTTTCAGTCTGCGTAGCTATGGGACTATGAAAATTATGGTAAATCCATACTTATATTGTAAGTGCGAAAGTAACTCTGTAGGTATGTTTCTTAACTCTAAACGTGTATACGGCTGAATGTACCTATTTGGATCAAACTTTTCCAAAAGGTTAACCATGTTCCGGAATATATTTTCATCCCGGGAGTATGTTCTCTTGGTATTGTGACGAAAGACAAAAATGCTTAGAAAGCGTATAATTTATTATTCGACAATGAGTGAGTTGTTTTTCTAAGACGTTATCTTATGTCAGCTGGTGATGCGAATATCAAAACCGATTAAATAACACGACTAGGTATCGTGAACCGGTTTATACAATAGTTATACGGCAAAAAAATTCGACACACTGATAGTAAGTGCGCAGTTTGTGTACATTAGCAACAAAATATGCAATACTTTGTGTGGCGCGTGAAATAACTTGAATTATTTACGAGTAAGCAGTACTAGCAGTACCTACTAGCGTACCGAAGAAAGCGTCATTCAGAAAACCACACACACATATTCCACACATACACACACATATTCCACACAACTAACACACAACGCCATCTAGTCCCAAGCTAAGCAGAGCTTGTGTTATGGGTACTAGACAACTGATAAACATACTTATATATTTCTAAATACATACATATTATAGATAAACTACACCCAGACACAGAACAAATGATCATGCTCATCACACAAACATTTGTCCTGGGTGGGAATCGAACCCACAACCTCTGGCATAGCAGTCAGGGTCACTAACCACTAGACCAACAGGCCAGTCAAACCATAAAAGATTTGTATTTTTTTTTATAACAATGCGTTAGTTAAGAACGTTCTAGTAACTAGGTACTTATAATTACATAGTATAATAATTTTGCGTTTCGCAGATTCCTTCATCTTCCATAATTTATGTTAATTGGTTCAAACAATCAGAACACGCTTTTTTTTAACACTTCTGACAACAACAGTCTTCTTTTACAAAACCGTTTGTAATGAAAAAATATAGTAGGTAGCCAACACGTTTATCATTAGGTGACTCGTATAGGTATGAATTTGATTAATTCGGTTTGTACTCGTATGTTAAGAAATAGCTAATGTTTTGTTTACATACGTTGGCAGATGGTAGCGTGTTTGTATTCGTAATTTCCTGCAATTATACCCCGATAGCACATTATCTGTACCGGCGTAATGATTATAACACTGTGTGCAATAATATTTTCTTCTGATTATATTCTATTTTTAGTACCTTTATGTATTTACTCTTATTAGCTAAACATTTCAACGAGCATTTATTATGTAAGTCAAAGAAATGTAATATAATGCGCAGTTATATTACATTAACAACCGCATTATCGCATTATTTCAAAACGATAGCAGATTTGTATCTCGAAATGTGAGCGTTTATCCGTCGTATGGACTGATTAAAATTAATGCTGTGTAGGTATAATTATGGAATTTTGTTCTTTCTAAGATTAATCTCTTGCCAGCTTTCGCTGTTCAAATCCAAAATTAGAGTTCAATGACCAATCGTGAAACTTGCAATAGACATTGAAATATTTGAATATCTACATAATTTTATGCAGGGTAGTTTTGAAAACCATTTTCACAGTTCAGCAGAGAAGTTGATTTTTGCATGGAGTTAATGAGTACTACAATTTGCCTCGCAACGCAACGCTAAATAAGGACTGATTTTTCACAAATATGACAGGTTTTTATTTATCCGTGGAGTAAAATTGACATCTTAATGAAATATTTTTATGCAGTAATTGTCCTGGTCAGTGACCAGGGCAGGGCATAGCAAGGAACTTATCATCGATAGGTCTTTCCTGATTACTTTTAACCAGTCATGATTTGATGTCATGTCTTGAAACAGTCTTTGCATAAAATTACTGAAAATAAAACACAGGAGTTTTCAGAACTCAGTGAATTTAAAGTAAACACGTTTCGCGTTCGTCCATTCATATTTTTGTAATTACAATTAAAATGTATATATGTACATTTTAATGCAGAAGGTCAATTTTCGGCACGTGAGCTATCCTAATAACACATGTTTAATATCTTATCATTTTAACTGCGGTGACTGATTTTATTAAAGCGCATTTTATATTCTATAATTATTTATCTTAATTACAGACAAATCTAAGACGATAAGATGCAGATTAAAATAGAGGGGGCATTAATCGGACATTCCTTAACTGAACCTATTATAGCACGGGTGGTAAGAAGCCATATCAAAATGATGAAAAAATATATTCTATGATTATGATAGGCATTGAACTGAAATAACTGATAGGATTCTTCTTAGAAATCCTGGAATAGAAGCTAGAAGTTTCATGACTTTTGCCCAGCATTGGAATGTGAGCAAAGACATGAAATGTATACTTACTACCCAGAATGTGAGCCTAGTGGTATCCAATGGAAAGTTCTACCTAGGTATGCATAGCTAGCAAACGACTTTTTTCCATTTGGATTTAACCTCAGGCTGTGGGCTCAAGACAAAGTGACATTCCATCAAGGATATGTTAAACATTGCCACATCATGTCCAAAATGTTTGGTACAGCGCCTATCACAATGTCAAACACATTGGACTTTTTGACAAGCGATATAGAATACCACTTTGTCTAGGTCATAGAGCAATTCAATAAATTTTTGAAGTAAAAAATTCTTTAGCAGCGTTGTGCACCTTTTTGTGATGTGTAAAAATGTTAAACTCGCGTCAGGACACGTGACCCTGATCGAAAATTCGTAAGACGGAGGGGGAGAAGCACGTATTCAAGTTTTCACTTCTGCCGGGACTTCCGGAGTGCAACCCGTTGTTGTTTTTTTTGGCAGCTATTCGCGTAGGCGCAATAGGGAATATGCATGAAAAACATATTTATCATCTATACACTTTATCTAAAAATTTACAAAAATATAATACTAACAGTGAAAATAGAATCAAAATTACTCGAAAAACGAAGGAGATGTAATTATTTTAAACAAATATTTCTGTCCCTCTCGCGAAAACGCTGTTTTCTATGGCAGTTGTATAGGCGTCATAGACGATGACATCAAAGTTTACATCGGACTTCTCTTTCTAATTGTTATCTTTGAAGCTTTATAACTTCATCGCTGATGAAGGTATTTAAAAAATAATTTCATGATCGTTTGCTAGAGCTAATAAGTATTTCTTATTGCAAATAAAAAAATCGCATGCATATTCCCTATTGTTTGCACTGTGGTCTAGGCCCTATTTACCTATTCGTGAAAAGGGACAATAGGGAAGATGCAAATACAGAATTTATGAGAATATTGTCAGTAAAATGATATAAAAGTAAAAAATAAAGGCCATTACAACGTTTTTATTTTGGTTAATTTCGATTTTTAACAATAATAATGAATTAAAGTAACGTGAAACGGAACGTATTTAAAAACAACAATCAGCGTTTAGTGACGTATCTGCTGTTATGCCAACGAAAAGGCAACCTTATGTCTTTGAGTTGGGAGAGTTCTTGACCAGTGATAGACTCGAGTGACGTCATCGTCCGTTTTAGTGCGAACCTTTAAACTGTCGGTTTAAAAACGCAATTTTGGCAATAAATTAAAGCGTTTTCATTTTTTATTTATGTGGTGGTCTATTCTAGATGGAGTTCTTTAAAATTAGAGCAAAAATGAAAATATTACATGTTCCCTATTGACCATCCATCATGAAACCAATTCATTTCAGACATTGTTTTGTGTTGTACCAGTGCATGAACACGACTGATAATAGATATTTTCATTACATAATTTGTCGATAGCTTTGATGATAAGGCTGATATATATTGCTATAATAGTATTGATAAGTTAAAACAATATATATATACCAAGTGCTTATTGAAATGCGCGTGTGGTCGATGAGTATTTTTCTGCAAAAAAGGGATAATAGCCGCATAATGACTCAAGGATGTTTGTTGGAGGAGCTTAATAAATATAGGTATCCTAATATATAAATTACGTTACTGACTGACTGACAGACAACGTACAGCCGAAACTATTGGTCGTAACAAGCTTAAATTTGGCAAGTAGTTTTCCTGCATTCAGTAAAGGAGGATTTCCCGATATTCCTACGAGATCGGAAAAAAAATACGGGATATGCGCGTACGAAGTCGCAAGCAAAAGCTAGCGTTACTGATGACTTGATGAGTGACTGACAGACAATATACAGCCGAAACTGATGGTCGAAGAAAGCTAAAATTTGCCATGTAGCTTCCCTAAACTTAGTAGAGAAGCACTAAGAGAGGATTACCCGATATTTCTACGGGAACTGGAACAAACAGGATATGTGTTACGAAATCTCGGGCAAAAGCTAATCCACTCATATAATCAGTAGTGTAATGTTCTCACCGCTGGGATGGGACAGTGGCATCCCCTTTATGAAAGGACTATTTGACCCGCGCAACTTCGTCTGCTCCGCTCCTATTGGTCTTAGCGTGATGATATATCAGCCTATAGCCTTCCTCGATAAATGGGCTATCTAAGACTGAAAGAATTTTTCAAATCGGATTAGCAGTTCCTGAGATTAGCGCGTTCAAGCAAGGAAACAAACAAACTCTTCAGCTTTATATATTATTATTGATTAGTATAGACTAGTTGACCCACGCAACTTCATCTACGTCACAATTTTCATTACTGCTCCGCCCCTATTGGTCTTAGCGTGATGATATATAGCCTAGAGCCTTCTTCGATAAATGGGCTATCTAACAGTGAAGGATTTTTTTAAATCGGGCCAGTAGTTCCTAAGATTAGCGCGTTCAAGTAAACAAACAAACTCTTCAGCTTTTTATATTAGTACTAGTTGACCCGCGCAACTTCGTCTGCGTCACAATTTTCATTACTGCTCCGCTCCTATTGGTCTTAGCGTGATAATATATAACCTATAGCCTTCCTCGATAAATAGGCTATCTAACACTGAAAGAATTTTTCAAATCGGATCGGCGCGTTCAAGTAAACAAATAAACAAACAAACTCTTCAGCTTTTATATATTAGTATAGATAGAAGTAAGTATAGATCACGCAGACCTAGTGCGAATTGGGTATTTTAAGATTATTTTCCTGTGGCATAGCACATTGCTAATTGTACTAGTAGATAACCAGAATATGCTGAAACTTTCAAATTGTTTACATTAACCCGTACCGCAACCTGTGTGACGACAAAGCCAGACGAATAATTTGCATTGATGTGATCTTATCTTGTTTATACTTTTCCAAACAACATTTTGGTAGACTATAAAAGAAATTATCGAAAAAAAAAATAATGTACAAAATAATGACATAGCTAAAGAACACAATTTGGATCTAGTTCTTTAATTTTTTAAAAGTTGCATGGGATACTGGGAACTGTTCAATAAAGTAGCGTGTATAAAAGAAGAATTTTTTCTTCGGCAAAGTGAGAAGAAGAACTAACAATCGAACTAAATTAATTCTCTATATATACACGACCGATGTGCAAAGTATCTTGTCAGACAGAAGACCTAGTAATAGTAAATTCGTCAATTTTTTGTTTTTTTGTTTGTTGTTTTGGTAGGAACGGAATAGACGAAAGAAATGGTGGGGAGTAAAGCCAAAGCAGTGCTTGATTAATATTGAAGTACCAACTCTAAGTAGGAATTTAAAATCGTGGACCGCCTTTCCATATATATTTCCAAATGATTTGTGTTTTTCTTTGGCCGCATCAGGTTTGATCTAAACGACATTTTGGACAGAGTCTGGGCAGTGAAAAGAAAATGAGAGAAACAAAGAAGACGGCGATGGACAAACCCGATCCTCCTGTTCCTAGAGAACTTTATTTACACGAAGCCTTAAGAACGACCCTGGAATTTGACGCCACCGGCTTGGCCAGCACAAGACCAGAGAACGGTCACGAACTCACGAACCTCATCACGTAGGAGTCCGTAAGGAACTGCATGTGGGACATCTTCTCTGAACTAAATACCCCAAGGCAAAACAAGCTATCTTGTTAGGGATGTTGGTTTCCAACCACGTAGGGAGCTAACGTGGTCGGAAACTATCGGGGTCGCGATTTGGGTTTGCACTGGCCACAAAGTATAGAAGTTAGGTAAGAATGATAAGTTACAAAAGGCGTAGTAAAACAATAAATAAGGAAAAACTCCTCATAACATGATGAGGAAAATATATACCATGATAATATCAATCATAATTTCGCGCTCAAGATATAAGACCTATGTTTTGTTGCGGCGAATAAACATTGAGTATGGAAGGTAAGGAATAAACTCGAGTTTGATCGAAGGTACTACGGTGCACGGTAGAAGTAATTTACGAGCAAAAAGCAAACAAAGCTTTTATCGATCCAAGTGCAGTTAGTTGCCTTTGGTAAACATAAATGATGCATTGGGTCATCGATCGACTGCTATTTTTGTCTACTTTATATGGCAACTTTTATTGGTCTAAAGATGTATATAATTTTATTGCAAACATACGTCGACAAAAAGACGCAATTCTCACTGTCTTTTTTTTGTATGGCAACATTCTGAACCGCTTTTTTGTAGTTATTTATAAAATGTAACCGGTTAGTTATTACAAAACCGATTATATTAAAGGATGGCCGCCGCATCAAGTAATTCGAAGCTGACGAACAGTGTTACTGAACTCAAAGGTGACTTTATTTCAAGGTGTGTAAAAATGGCCAAAAACCATGGGCCATGTTGATAATAATCGTCTATTCTTTGTCTATATTTTGCACCGGTCATAATTCAATTTAAACAAAAAAAAATGTGGGTAGACAATATTAATTACACTTTCATCTTGCTTTCTGAAAGCTACAGAAGTATATAGTTGGTTTTTTACTTGTCTCAAAACTCTTTTGGGTTCCATTTTTAGTTGTTAGTTCCATAGCTCAAAAGGAAAAAAACGAAACCCTTATAGGATCACTTTGTTGTCCGTCCGTCCGTCCCGTCCGTCTGTCAAGACCCTTTATCTCGGGAACGCGTGGAGCTATCAAGTTGATATTATAATAACCATGTTCTCAAGTCTACAGTCCCTTGAAGCTGTGAAAAAATCAAATTTCTAACTTAACATTAAAAAGAAGATACGGCCGTTTATGCCGCAAAAAACGTACATTTCGATACTCTTAAGGGAATTAAAATGTATAGGGTATTTCCCATTGACCTAGAACTAAGAAATTTGGTAAGTAATCCCGTCTTATACTAGAAGTATAGGGAAAAATCTGAATACATACATATGTAATTAAATCATAAAAATTAGACTTTATATATACTTTGTACGGAACTCTTGGTAGGCACTCGGACGTGTCTGGTGTTTTTTTTATTTAGGTTAGTTAGATTGCAATGTTAATCTCTTAATATTTATCACTACTGCGGCCCTGATTAATCACATTTCAATTGATTACAGCTGCCTGATAATCTGCTCTGTTTTTATTTTTAGTATTTATCAAGTTAGAAATATTCCTTATTTCTCAATTTTTTTCATGTAGTCTGTATCTATTTGCATAAAACAATTAATCAATTAAATTAAAGTACTTATTAAAATTAAAAAATTTTTGCCCCTATACATACCTGATGTTTAGGGATCTTCGAGCAGATTTTTCTGGCATTGTTAGTGTTATCGGAAGGTGGAGGCGGAGAAGGGGGTGATATTCCAACTCCCTTTGAGGACTGGAGACGAGTCTTAACTACTTCTAATGGACATGTCACCACAGCACCAGCTGTGCCGGCCACTCTGAAAGGATGATTCTTATGTTAGTTATTTCTGAAACTTGCCCAGCATTGTTTCTGTTTAAAAACATCATAGAATATTGCTGTACACAGGGACTTCATAATACCATGAGCTAATCTATTGATAATTCAATTGGTTTTGTTTTTAAATTTCATGTCAAGTTTTACAATTGGTTGTTGTTTTTGAATTGTCAACCAAAGAAAACTGGCAAAATTCAAAAAACATGCAAGCCAAGGAAAAAAAAACTGTTCAAGTGTGAGTCGGACTCGCGTGCAAAGGGTTCCGAATGAATTTCTTTTCTTTTATGTGATATTTTATCACTATAAAATTCTTATTGATTTTCCTATAATCTATAAGTAGTTTCAGGGATAATGGTAATTTTTCGTCTAATTTCTTGAATAACATCAAAACCATTTATTTTATAATTATGAAAAAAAATATTATTAAAACCCTCATAGTAAGCCATTTGTTATGTCACGCGATAATGTTAAATTTAATGGTTTGGGGGTCAAACTAGAAAATAAAAAATGTGACCCCATACTAATAATTTACATAACGCTTCCGTGTTGACGACGGACTTACAGACAGACAGACACCCGAGTGATCCTATAAGGGTTCTGTTTTTTGTTCAGAACCCTTAAGAGAAAACAACTGTCAGTTTACTAAATAATTAGGGGCTTCAATAGGTTCTTAGCAACTGAGAACAGTTTATTAAAAATAGATAAGTAAATGTGGCTACCACATGCTCTTATGGAACAAACTTGGATGATCTTGGGTGGATGTATATAGAAACACCTTTGTATTTTAAAATAATGTGGAATCAAACACTGGATTGTGAACTAGTTTTTTTTTATCAGTACCTAGATGGCTACAAAATGTTTACTCTGTCTAATGAACAATGTTCAATATAGCACCATTGTTTCAAATATATTTGGTAACCAAAATTTTGCCAACTTATTATAATTAGCAGTTTTGTTTATAATTTATCAGGAAGTATAATTTTTGTGTCCATAGTGAAGCTAATAAAAACTCTGATGAAAGGTTGTGCAAAAGTGAATAGATGGAGGTTAATGTAACCTACCAGTAGCATTATGAAATGCAATCTTGTTTTTTATGATAACAATAAAGTTATCAATATTTTTTTTTTGGATCACTACAATATTGACTTGATTATTTTTTTACAGCAACATATTCTGATGTTAAAATTAGTGCAAATGGTATGTAAGCATTTGCAACAACACAGTACTTACTATAGTATTAAGGTGTGTTATCTACATTTTCAAGGTGGTTTGTCGTTTGCATTTATGTAACAAAAAGAGATTGAATAACTGAAAACTAATGTCATATTGTTTGTTAAGATAATTCTAGAGTAAACATGAAACTTGGATTGCAACTTCGCATATTCAAACCTCAGAAGTATATCTATATCAAAAATTGTTAAATTATAGATGTTTGAGTAGATGTATGCCACGCGTAGGCACAGTGAAAACGCTGGCGTAAACAACGTCTCGCCACATGTGCCAATACTTCTGATTTCTGTAGCCATCTAGAGTATGATAAAGATCTATATCGTGATAACACATCACAAATAATGGTGTTTATCATATCACGAACCTCCCGCGGCTCAATACTCACCCTCCGGCTAACAAATGTATCGCAGTATCCTTCTGAGACATTTTAGCGCCACAGGAATAATTACATGACTGCAAATTGCGACTGTCTATAAATAAACAAATGCACCGCTTATTATAGCAATGTCCACACTACGCTGGATACACTTGGACTACGGCGAATTATTTAACTGTTCTCCTAAATAACTAAGAGATGTTTTAATTTCGAAGCAAAATATAGTAGCAATTCATGTGATCACAATAAATATCGGCAAAAACTTCACAGCACAGCACACAGCACTGTCGTACGTTCGTTGTCTCGTAACAATATGCACACGAACACAGAGTCGGCTCACGTGCAAATGGCTCATGTACGCACACTATTGTAAATTTCGAAGACTACGTGACGTCTCGTCTGTCGGCACAGCAACTTTGGCATTCGGCTGTTACTCTGCCGGTATTGTTTGATGATAAAAGCGGGAAATGCCATTAATTTCAAATCTTGAGAAGTTGTCCGCCTAGCTAAAGAGACTTAGAATAAAAAAGTTTTAAGTATTGAAATTAAGTGGGTGAAATATTGAGATGGAGATAGTTAGTCTTATCGTGTAGGCAGCAGTAAGGTCTAATGACCCCACACACTCTAGGGTCAGAGTTTCTGAACCGCCTCAAGGGCCTCTGACATGGTTTATTTGACGACCGCCATTTGGCGGCCGGGACCACCGGCTTATACGTGCCTTCCAAAGCACGGAATCATCTTTTTATCAGACAATCAGGTGTTCAAGCCTGCTATGTCCTCGCCAAACTGGAAACAACTTTACAAAGTATGCTTTCCGTGAAAATCGAGCCCACGACCACCGGGTCACAAAGCAAACGCCTAAACCACTCGACCACGGAGGAGATAGAGATAAAGTGAAAGAAATTGACTTGAAAATTTCAAGGTATCAATCAACTAACGAGAATGTCAGCGTTTCTGTCACAATATAACAATAATTTTACTTTATGGTTTCTGACGGTAGCGTTCCCCGTTTTTGGTTTTCTGGAAGGTTTCGACATACATTTGAGTAAAACGAAGAACCTGTGTAGCTTATTTGAGTGAGTGTGAAAGAGATAGACGCAATTTCCAAGGCCGACAATTTTCGTTTACTACCAATGCAATGGACGTATTTGTAATGTCAGTGTCACTCATTGTCATGTGTCCCATTCAATTGACATTTGACAGAAAATAATTATACATTATATTCACATTTCACAGCTGTTGGTATTTGCCACTATTGCATAATTCTGCATTTCGATAATTAATTGTATCGGTATCGGGCAATTGTTTGCCGGCACTTTAATAAAACTTAATTAAGCATTTCTTTCACTGCCTTTTATTATGTTTTCCATCCGTCGTCTTACGCTGTAAGTATCTTATAAGCAATGCAACAAATAGTCGAAACATTTTCACGTGATTGTGGACCATGATTCAGATTGGAAATTCACTTTTCTACTTAACTCGTTATTTGTTTTACGGAATAAGTACTCGTTTGTATTATTACGAGCATTATATCAACACTGGATGGCCTAATTATATAAAAGGACATTGCCTCGGTTGCCCGGCCGGCTTCACTGCAGTAAGTTGTCACTGCGTATTATTAATTTGACCTTGAACTTTTCACAGCAGCACTGTGGGCGCCGCTCGCATGAAGCATACTCTGCCAGAGCTGCCGTATGAATACAGCGCCTTGGAGCCGGTCATCAGCAGGGAGATCATGAGCTTGCACCACTGCAAGCACCATGCCACATACATAAACAACCTCAATGCTGCTGAGGAGAAGCTGGCTCAGGCACAGTCTAAAGGTTCATCCTTGTAACTGTTTTCCCCTCCAATAGTTCCTTCTTTGTTTAAAATGGTTAAAACATTACCATTAGTACATTAATACTGGCATTCTTAATTGAATCTTTGGCTGCAGCAGATACCAACATGATATATAACCAAGATACAAAAGTGTGATAAAAAAAGTGTGTTTTTGGGTGTAAAATTCTAAATTGTTATGATGGTATCTTCAGGTGACATCAGCACAGTCATCAGCCTAGCTCCAGGTCTGAAGTTCAATGGTGGTGGTCACATCAACCACACAATTTTCTGGCAGAACCTCTCCCCCAATGGTGGGAAGCCTTCTGCTGCGCTCACACAAGCTGTTGAGAAGTAATTGAAAATTAAACATACTTTTTTTTTTTGCATGTTCCTAATTCTTATACTTGGCTTTTACATGGGTTTTTGGCTTTTCTAAATTCAATTTAATTTAAATGTTTTATGTAATATCCGCATATCTCTCAAAAAGTATAGAAATGGAGTCTTTTGACAAATGCAACTGAGATGCAAATTCAAATGTTGCTTAAAAATTAGTAGAGTAGATAGCGTATATCTATAGCATAGTCGCCATTGGCTCATTAACCTATGGTGACTATTCAACTGCTATTATAGGCAGCTGTGCCTAAAAAGAACAGAGGGCAAATTCTACAAATTTTGCTACATTTGCATACAAAACCTATAATTTCCCTAGATTTTGATAGATAGCAACTGTTATGCGAATGTTGCTTAAAAAATAGTATTAGCCCTTTGATACCCAACATTAATTAATCCAGCCCTCAATTATTTTTAGCATGTTCACTATTTTGTTCAGATGTATAAGCTTTTGTGTTGTTTCTGGCAATACATAATCAAGACTGATACTCCCTATATTTTTATTCTACGTACCTAAAGCTTTAAATAAATGTAACAGTGATAACTATAACATTTATCAGCTTGACTTGACTTTGTTTATATCAATAAATGTATTGTTTTGCTTTTTAATTTGTGGAAATTACCGCTTTACGTCAACGGTTATGATAACCTGTGTAGTAGTTTGGCAAGTTAACCTTTTAATGAGATATATTTGGGATGTGATAAGCACCTGATATTAATTACCAATAATTAATAATCTTATTGTGATTAGGTTTTGAATGCAACTGAAACATGTAATATATGAGTACAATTCTTCATTAAGGTGAATGCTCCAGGGTTTTTTGCAATTTGCCAGTCAGTGTGAAGCTGTATGTGGACCAAATACGATCCGCGACCGTAACGCTACTTCACACTGACCGGCAAATTGCAAAACACATAAAAATATTTGAATTTATTTTATACATACCATGCTTCGAGCAACAGTAAAGCTGTTAGCCTATTGTATACCTGGTGTTCCATCTGCCCCATGGGAATAAATGAGGGATACAGCCTACAATAAACTTCATCAATTATTGTGGTAGGTAAAGGTGAGTCAATCGGTTAGTGCGTCAGATAGACCCAAGAAATATTGGACACACATTTTTTTGTCTGACATTACATTTGAGTCCACTTTACCTAAACGTGACGTCACAAGTCCCCCACTTTGATCTTTGAGTTTTGTCTTCGTCAATTAGAATCATATTTATTTTACTCAGGAGTCAGCCCCCACACACTTGATTCTCATGATTAACACCTGTAAATGACGTCACATATTCACATATTTACAATACTGCTTTTGTATTGTTCTGTACCACATGGTCCATACAGGGGATAATTGTGTAAAGCCTGATGCCAATGATTTTATCTGAATTGGCATTATCACGTTAAATGCCCGATGATGCTCCAAGGTTATGCTTATGCAAAAATTTACCTTATGAGAAAATTACTGAATTATGTTCATTGACAAAGTGGATCGGAAAAAAATCCACAAAATGATTAATGTTGATATCAATATCAGTAAAAGTACTAACTTAAAGCTATTTACATCTACTATAACTAACTCCAATGAGAATACAAAAACAAAATTCACTTAGTCGTCGAAGTATTCCTTTACAACACTGTCATCCGAAAACATGTCCAGAAGACTGGCAGCATCGTCATGTTGAGTGGCAATGCTAATTACTTGATTAAATAAAAAATATTTACATGTGAAAACATAAGAAGAGTAAAATATTTGATTCCAAATTCCATCAATTAATTTTAGGGACTTCGGATCATGGGATAACATGAAGAACCAGCTCGCAACGGCGTCCGTAGGTGTCCAGGGCTCCGGATGGGGCTGGCTGGGCTACAACAAACAGGCAAAGAAGCTGCAAATTGCTACCTGCTTAAACCAGGATCCTCTGCAAGCAACCACTGGTAATATTGCTGTTATTTATTGTTGAAGTTACTAGTTCGCTAAGAATTTCTGTACAGATATGTCATGGATATTTTCCGCTTCGGGAATATTTTCATCTTCGGCAATTCGAACGCGTGAGGATAAGTTTTATAGTAAACTTAAAAGTTTTTACTCTGTGTGGTGCGTGGCAAGCAGGACCGCTGCTTACTGGGAACCAGTAAAATTATTTATTTAATTTATACAGAACGGCCGAAACCAATTAGGTACACTATTTGTACACAAATTACAATAAGCGGTGCGCCATTTTAGTCGTGTTACCAAGTCGGCCCACTTAATGTACCCAACATAAACTATCTCTAAGCGCTATTAGTTTTTTTTTTATAATTCATTAAGATACATAAAAGTACATTAAAAGTAATTAAATCATTAGAATTATTAAACACCCTGTTAATGTTTACGTATCAAAATAATGTCGCCGTTCCATTCCTCACCGTCCTTGGAACACAAGGCTCGGATTGCGCTCGCTCCTGGATGTTTCAAATTAAGTCATGCGTCATGATAACGAATAATAGTCTTTTTTTTTATTCAAATGCTATAAATGTATATTTTTTTGATGAATGTGTAGTACCTACTAATTGGATAGATGAAGTGGGCTGCCGTTGTAAGAGGACTAAAATGGCACCGTGTATAAATTACAGCACAGAATAGTAAGACAGAGTTATGTAATAAAGATACAAATAAAACAGCTAAGATACACAGTCATCACCTTACAATATTTCATACATTCTAGTGCATACCTATTTTGGTTAAACTGTACTTGGCTCCACCTATACCTTTTTTGGTTAAACTGTACTTGGCACCACCTTTACAATTTAGGAAAACAATGTTAGATCAAATAATTGACAGGTCTCAAGTTTTAGGTCAGGTGGTGCGCAAAGGCTCAAAACGCACTCTTTTATCGCCCTAAATTTTTTATCCCACCTCTGGGCCTTACTGTTTAACTAAACTTGCGTTTTTCTCGTTCTAGGTCTCGTGCCCCTATTCGGTATCGATGTCTGGGAACACGCCTACTATCTACAGTACAAAAACGTGAGGGCGGACTACGTAAAGGCAATATTCGACGTCGCTAACTGGGGAGATGTCTCAAAGAGATACGAATGTGCACAATAAATTGTTAAAAAACTGCAAAAGATCTTCAACATCTCAATTTTATTTGGTTGCAACCATCTAGAAAGCTTTAAATTATTATGTTACTCACATGTGCAAGTATAAAGCTCTAAATTAGATTCATGTGATGCTAAAATAAGTTTAAATATACATTTTTTTTTCTTAAATATTTTGTTTTATTTATCTACTGACTTTGAACTTTTCGATATATGGAAATATGTGTATGGGGGTAAATCAGTGGCGTAGCTGTTGCAAACATTTCTGGGGGCTGCCTTTTTAATCGACTGTGTCAAACGGCGGCGTATAATCAGATACTACTGGACACTGGTTACTACTGGTTTTGTGCTTACTAGTACAAAACTGTCGCAGCAAGAAACAAAGGAAAGAAGGCGGGGTTAAGTTAAATGGATAAGTACCTGGAGCCTTTGCAGTAACCTATCATGGAAGAGTAATCTCGAAAATGAGAGTACCCTGGATTAGGTAAGTCTTCTTTAAAAATGTGTCTATTTACTGCAAAGTACCCTGGAAGACTTCCTTAAAGTCTTCTTTAATTTCAAAATAAGTCCGTATACTGAAGCATTCTGGACTACTAGATAGGTGAGCGGGCTCCATCATCGGCCTCATCGCTTACCATCAGTTGAGATTGTAGTTAACCATGAGCCAGTCGATAATATAAATTATCCTATCATTTGATCAATATCTTAAAATCATGGCAACAATCAAAGGAACTAAAATAAAAACCAACAACAAAGGACACATTAAGTAGTTTTTGACATTCTCGGGTCCCTAGAGACCCGGTCCTTTGGTAGGCGTACGAGGGGCCGATGCCAACTCGCAGAGGCCTCTTTAGACATTTCAAATGGAATGGGACACCAACCGACGATTATCCCTGTATGCACTGTGAAAGTATACCCAAGGACAATCCCCGGTTGGAGCAAAACTATTGCAAAATATGGAAACAAAAGATGAAACGCTATGGGTTTGGCTGGTTTAGTGGACTAATAATCGTTTACTATGGAAGAACTATTGGCCCCTGCCTGACCATTGACAATTAAAACGGTTTTAAAATAGCAGGGGGTGACTTGCACACTCAATAAATGGGCCCCCCGATAAGGGTCGCTAGCACAAAGTGACGTAGCGCCAAGGGGGCAACATATCCTGAGGTGCTAGAGGAGTGGAGAGGTATACCACGGCTATCAGGACAATCCCGGAAGTACGGTCAAGATCCCTACCAGCACCTTACTGGATTATACGTCCTTCTCCCGAGCACGTTTGCTCTTGCGAATCTCCACTCAGACTGGCCGATTAAGGCTAGAAAGAGGTGGGAGCTCTGTTCCTCGTCAGTGTTCACTCCGGCCAGCCAATAAAGGCAAGCCGGAGATGAGGAACAAGAATTCTCCCTGGAGATCAGGTCCGTGGGGTCGCTAGTGCCCAACAGTTCGCCACAAAACTGCCTTGCGGATACACATTAAGTATATTTTTACTGCTTCTCAGTTGGGGCAGAAATTGAAATATTCTACGATGACACTTGATCAAATTCGAGTAATAGTACCTGCTATTGACTAAGTGTTTTAAAATGATTACGGGTAATGTCTGCAAGCTGGCGATCGAATCTTGATCCTTAGTTTATGTTTGACTTTGAACATGTCTATGAGGATCTATGGTGATGTTTCTGTACGTCTATTCTTGGTTCGTAAAGGGAAGAAATAAATCGATTACCTAATAAAAGAGTCACAACGTGGATTAGGGTTTAGTCCATTCCATAAGTCTTGTGAGTAAAATTCAAGCACTTGAAACGGAACGTGGATGAGGCAACTGAACTTTCATTCCGTGTAACGGGTCGCAAATGTCAAACATCTGTCAAATCAGATGATTGTCAGTCTGCTTTGTTGTAATTTGTGGTGCAAAATAAATAAATAAAAATAGTTTTCTGAATCATTGAGAGCAAATAACTTCAATCCCGGGTTCCCGAAGATCTTCCCTTCATATCTCTGGAGAGGTAAGTTAGCATAATTTTTCTATTAGCTGTAACTTTCATAAAAAAGAACGGGCGAGGAAGCTCAGGGCAGTGTTATTGATTTTTCAGGCTGTAGACGTTACCTACTTAGTTCATGTATTGAAGTAGTGAGAGCAACAAGAAAGTAGTTTATTCTAATAGTTTATCTAAGCGTGCGTTCTGCAATCACGAGGAAGGTAGGTACGTGTTCTCCTGATATTTAGTTAATATTGCGAAAAGTCTCTCGAAGGTCGACATTTCTGTGTTTTGAAATCGACCAGCAGTTATGCTCAATGCATATCTAGGTTTTTCATTTATTTGCAGCATCTAACACAATTTAACGAAGCCTAGTAGTGTTTTTCATTCTTTGTTATCTTTTTGTTCATGTTATTGCACTTAATTATTATGGTTGCACATATAATATTAATTATTTTATCTTTAAAATTATCTATAATTCTTCATTTGTTTATAAACCTTTTGCATATGGTACATTTCCATTAAATTCTTTATCAGGGCATGGTATGTTAAATTATCTTGTAGCGTCTTTAATAAACCTTTCACAATTTTAAATTATTATACATCTTAAAGCAAACAATAGCATATAGCATTATGTATAAGTCCAACATATATAAAACAAACACAGAAGCCTAAATATTTTGAGACAGCAGTTCAAATCTCTTTCTAAGTAGAAGCAAAAAATTGGTAGACATACATTTACAAATATTTTATAGATTTAAGTCTACCAAAATATAAGATAAACAGGAAATTTTTACTCATAGACAACACCAAATCAATGTGGATTGTAGTTATTAAAACAGCCAGTAATAGTATCATTAGTTAACAAATATATTTTGAATGACTATAAAATATTGCACCAAGTATGTAACAACAATCCTTATGCTAAAATCTATACTAATATAAAAAGCTGAAGAGTTTTTTTTGTTTGTTTGTTTGCTTGAACACGCTAATCTCAGGAACTACTGGTCTGATTTGAAAATTCTTTTAGTGATAGGTTCATTAAAGGCTATATATTGTCACAAACTAATTTGAATAAAATAACATAATACTTTATTTCTCTGCACAATATACATAAATAATTATACAACATACTCATGCCTGGAATTCAGGCTTTCTCTTGGTGAGTGGGAATGGGTCTCATTCCACCACATGGACAAAGTGTAGGTTGGTGGAACTCGCACACCAATTATATTTGTTTCTGGGAAAGCCAGTTACCTAACAATATTTTCCTTTACTCTTTCGAGAGCAGCGGTGAATTAAAACCCTATAAACAGTACTTTACCTATTACCTGTTGTAATTAAAAAATGAATTACTTAATATAGAAATGTTTTATAGGATAAATATGGGAATGAATGAACAATTAAATCCTAATATAGAATGTTTTAACATACAAGTGTTAATATGCATAATCATTCAATTATTTATGCTATTCTCGGCCTGTAGTAGTTTAGGTGACTCATAAAATAACTAGTACCATGAGCAGGTTATATATAATAGTATGTCTAATAGTGCATTCATTAACCAGATGCTTAGAATGATTCATGTTAATTAACTCGGCATACAAGGAATACCCCATTCCTGTTTTATAGTGGGTTTGAATTCAAGCCCAGATATTGAAATCTTATTACCGGTTTGGTTATTTATTACTTTGTATGTGTACCCATTTTAAAGTCATCATCATCATCTGCCTAGCCTTTTCCCAACTATATTGGGGTTGGCTTCCAATCAAACCGGATTTAGCTGAATACCAGTATTTTACGTGGCTGCCTACCAGACCTCCACAACCCATTAACTGGGTAATCCGGTACTTCATGGCAAGACTGGAGTCAGATTAACTGGCTTCTGACTGTCCATAACGACTGCCAAAGATCTACAAATGACAGCCGGGACCAACGGCTTAACGTGCTTTCCGAGGCACGGAGGAAACTCGCTATGGTGTCACCCATCCACAGGCCAACCTTGGTTAGCGTTGCTTAACCTTGAAGATCGACCCGTGCGGCTGTTATTATCTAGCCACGAGCTCCTAGTACCCATTTTAAAGTATTATAGATAAATTTAGTCTGTATATTTTTAATGAAGGTTGACAATTTTAAAAAAAATTTAACTACCCATTTACAATTACTTACTGCTGTAATAAATCAAGCAATTTAATAAATAAATATGTATTTAATCATAACAATATTAAGCTCTTCAACAAAGTCGCCTTGCCAATAATTCACAAATGGCTGCTTTTAATATTAGTTATACATAACTCATTAAATATTAAAAGCAGCCAAATCTAGACACAGAGGTGACATGACAGGCATTAATTAATGTAGAATCATATTACCATACTGCTAGGAAAACGCGTCACTGGGATATAGTTATATTATAACTAAGCTGCACGGGTTGATCATTAAGGTTAAGTAAAGCTTGCAATGGATGGGCGATTATGGATAACTAACCAAGACTCCTTACCGTGCTTCGAAATATACGATTGAACGCCGATCTACGCTGTAATTTTTGGTCTTTTATAGTCATTACTGGTAGAGGCCAGAAATTCTGTCACCAGGGGGGGGGGGGGGGGGCTACTCTCTAAGCCCGAAGTCCGTAGTTTCGGGCTTAGTTACGGACGTATTCTGCTCCGTATTACCTACGGACTTACGATTTAGTCCTGAACCCGAACTAAGAATGAATGACAACACGATTTGACAGTAACTGTTAATTCGTGTTGTCATTCATTCTTAGTGGTTAGGTGATACGGAGCAGGGGGCTACTCCCGAAGTCCGTAGTTTCGGGCTTAGTTGCGAGCGTATTCTTCTCCGTATCACCTACGGACTTACGATTAGTCCCGAACCCGAACTAAGAATGAATGACGACACGATCTGAAAATAGCTATCAAATCGTGTTGTTATTAGTTTTTAGTGGTTAGGTGATACGGAGTGGAATACGCCCGCAACTAAGCCCGAAACTACGGACTTCGGGCTTAGAGAGTAGTCTCCCTGGCTTGTCAAGGGGGCGTTGCTCAGTTACTGGGTAGTGGATACAAGCGGCCGATCCTGTTGATGGTAACTGGTTAACTGCAACACCGTAGACCTTGGTGGGTGCCTTGCGATTCCAGAGACTTGGTTTTTATTTTATAAAAACCAGAACTCCTAACAGTTAGGCGGCAGAAACAGGTACAGTGCGATAAAATGCCGATGAAGAACTACTTAAATATTAAACCAGGACCTGCCTCAATATGGAAATTACAAAATTCATGAATTTAATTACATGGCAGGTAGGGAGATGGTTATTGCAAGAATATGTATGCCAGGTATAGAGATGGTCGTGCATTAGAATAGGGCGACCATGTAGAACTGCAAAATGGTTTCTAGGTTGGGTTGAATGGATTTCCATAAGTTTAATATTTATGGATATGTTGGTATTTTATTAATAATAGTGTATAACGTTGCTTCAGTTTTCTGTTTCGCGGGGTAAAGAAGGCACGAAAATCGTAGCCGCTACAAAGAGAGGGCGCTGTCAAACCTGGAGGATAGGTGGACAGTGTAATCGTACTTTCGGGGCTGAGTCTGATCTTCCAACTATTTGATTGGTCGGCTTCAAGCAATCTTTCTCGCTCCAGTGAATAATGTTTCTGAGCGATAGAAGGGGATAGCAATAGTGCTACGGGAGATTGCGTTTCCGGTCGAATAGAGCTGCAAGCAATATTTGTCGATGTTTCTGAGATTCTCCATTCATCTACTCGCATTCACGTTTAAGCCTTAAACTTTCATTATTTCATAGCACCTTAGTTAGCACACAATAAAGGTAATAATATTTTTTGCATACAACTGCACTGTCTTTAAAACTTATGGCTGGTTTATGGGGCGCCTACCGCTGCGATGGTTTATCGGGATCGGCGCCACACGCGATCCGGCGACGGTGGCCGGTGAATGCACTCCAGTGGCGGGGTGAGGGGGGCTAATTGAACCCCAAGGCTTTTTGTCTTATGTACTTAATATAAGCATTTGGAGATTAGGGCAAGGATATTGTAGTACAATGTTTCCTGTGAAAAAATATTATGATCCTATTTCGTCCGTCAGTTGGATAATATTAACAAAAAACAAGCCCCGTATTTGTTGCTATATCAAATCAATATAAATGGTCAAAGATAAAACGCATTCAAGTTCAGGAGCTTGTGTGTGAGTTGTGAGCTTGCGTCAATTCTAAACTATCACGTAGAGGTGACGTCCCGCGAAATTTCAACGAATGGTAGGTGCCTATTATCTTTAGTTTTTAGTGTAAGGTACGTAATAAAAGAAATATATGTGCTCAATGTGACCAAAAAGGTCATCCAACGAAACAAGCAAGCAAGCAAGCAAGTGAATAGGTTACTTCTAGGCAAGTGTGCTCCATCTTCGACCACATCATCGCTTACCATCAGGTGAGATAGTGGTCAAACGCGTGCCTATCAATAGTAAAGAAGAAGAAGAACCAGTTAAATATGTCACTAAAATATTTAAATTCCCTCCTAATGTCGCGACAAGGCAAAATTTTCAAGCTGTGGTAAAAATGTTAGGCCAGTAACCAAGGATGAAAGCGGGACTGGCTGACTATCAAAGTTGCACCGGACGTAGGTACATTTATATGCGTAAATACTTACATTGGTATGCACATAGTATTTGTTACAGGCTTTGTTTGATAGTGTGCCAGTAAAATGGCATTGGTAGAAACTTTTCCCGTTGTCCGTTTGTAAACTGTGTGGGTAGTACTGTAGGACAGCGCTTTATTCTATAAAAGTTCCCTGCTGAAATATTCCATCTGAATTTTAATAGTTATAAGGCTAGCTTATCTACTTATATCACCATCTGCCTACCCTTTTCCCAACTATATTGAGGTCGGCTTCCAGTCAAGCCGTATTTAGCTGAATGCCAGTATTTTACGAGGAGCGGCTGCCTACCAGACCTCCGCAACCCATTATTTATGGGTAACACGGTACTTCATGGCAAGACTGGAGTCAGATTTATTGGCTTCTGACTATTCGTAACGACTGCCAAAGACCTACAAATGACAGCCGGGACCAACGGCTTAACGTGCTTTCCGAGGCACGGAGGAAACTCGGTATGCTAAGATGGTCACCCATCCACAGACCAACCTTGGCAAGCGTTGCTTAACCTTGGAGATCGACCCGTGCGGCTGTTATTATCTAGCCACGAGCTCCTCGTAGCTTATCTACTTATATGTAAATTACATAAGTAATGCCACTCACCGTGGCAATGCCGCCATTCCTTTGGGCACATTATCGGTTGACAGCGTTGAGGACGTATTTGTTGATGCTATATTAGTTTGTTTGTTGTTTCATAAATAGTAAGAACCTTAGTTTTCTAGCTGTTTGTGAGTAGCTCGTGGCTAAATAATAACAGCCGCACGGATCGATCTTTAAGGTTAAGCAACGCTTGCCAAGGTTTGTCTGTGGATGGGTGACCATCTTAGCATGACGAGTTTCCTCCGTACCTCGGAAAGCACGTTAAGCTGTTGGTCCCGGCTGTCCTTTGTAGATCTTTGGCAGTCGTTACGGGTTGTCAGAAGCCAGTAAATCTGACTCCAGTCTTGCCAAGAAGTACCGTGTTACCCAGTTAATGGGTTGTGGAGGTCTGGTAGGCAGCCGCTCCACATAAAACACTGGTATTCAGCTGAATCCGGCTTGACTGGAAGCCGACCCCAATATAGTTGGGAAAAGGCTAGGCAGATGATGTAAGGTTTGTGGTATGTGTGCATTGGTGATTAAATAAGAGCAACAAATGTTTTAGTCAATTCCACAATAAGTATGCTAACAATGAAATACTGTACATTCGTAAGCACAGAGCATCTCTTGAGATATTTTTGGCTTGGTTTGTTTTGTGTTCCGAATCCGGAACGGCTGTATCGATTTTGACGAGATGTTATAAAGAGTAACATAGCCTATTTTTATTATAGAGAAATAATTAACGTTCCGCGCATAAAACCCCTAAAAATTAATTTGTGAACAGACAGACAGAATTTGTTCCCATAATTGACTGACCATTTCAATTAATTGGTATAATTAATGCGTTTGCGATAGTCAATATGTTACTTTATTAGAGGGAGGTAATTAAATCCGTTGTTATGGAAATATTATTTTCCTTCCTTTTAGAAATAATGCAGTATCGACTTCCTTCCATATAAAATAAATAGGTAATCACTAATGTAATAAATAGGTAATAATTGCGGCGATAAGTCCCCTCTTTGAGGAGTGGCTAGAGCGGCGCCACGGCGTTCTTATCTTCCGCTTGACGCAGGTACTCACCGGACACGGTTGTTTCGGGAGGTACCTGTTTCGGATTCGGCGGGAGGATACGCCCGAGTGTCAACACTGCGAGGATCGCCCAGAGGACACGGTGGAGCATACGGTGGAGGTCTGCCCTGCTTGGGCAGAGCACCGCCGTGTCCTCGTCGAGGCGATCGGCGGCGGCGATCTCTCACGTCCGGCCCTGGTTTAGGCCATGGACCGGAGCGAGGAGACATGGGAAGCGGTCACCTCCTTCTCCGAAGCAGTAATGCTAGCAAAGGAGGCAGCCGAACGTGCGAGTGACAGGGAAACCTCACGCCCCAGCCGCCGCAACATAAGAAGACGCCCCGGACGTCGCGAGTCGCAGGGCGATTCTCGGCCACCGTAGGCGCGGGCCTGCGGACGGCGAGCTTTGGGTGGCTTGCCGTCTGATCAGAACCAGGCCCGGGTCGACGGCGCGCTGTGTTCCACGCGCGCCTTAAAGAGCTGTCAGCACAAAAGACGGGGCCCGCTAGGGCCAGTGCCTGCTGGGGTTTCGGACTTCGTTCGAAAGAGGCACCGTATCCTGGAACGAAAAGGGCACTAGGAGGAACACGGATGGGTTTTAGTCAGTAAGAGTCTGACACTCCCTCCTGCTTCACCCAAAGCAGGAGGAGTCATTTGATGATTTCCCATCCGATAAAATAAAAAAAAGGCGACCATTTTTGGCTTCGTGTGCTTTTGTGTTCCGAATAATTTCCGGAACGGCTGTACCGATTTTGACGAGATGTTATAAAGAGTAACTTAGCCTATTTATATTATAGAGAAATAATTAACGTTCCGCGCATAAAACCCCTAAAAATTAATTTGTGAACAGACAGACAGAATTTGTTCCCATAATTGACTGACCATTTCATTAATTGGTATAATTAATGCGTTTGCGATAGTCAATATGTTACTTTATTAGAGGGAGTTAATTAAAATCCGTTGTTATGGAAATATTATTTTCCTTCCTTTTAGAAATAATGCAGTATCGACTTCCTTCCATATAAAATAAATAGGTAATCACTAATGAGTTTTTGATTACTTAGTATAAAAATGTACGAATAATAATAATATTGGTTTCTATATTTCAATTGGCGAATTGATTTACTTGCGGTACTTTTTAGGATCCCGTACCCAGCGGGTAGGTAACCAACGGAACCCTATTACTAAGCCTCCGCTGTCCGTCCGTCCTTCCGTCCATCCGCCCGTCCGTCCGTTCGTCTGTCTATCAGTGGGCTGTATCTCAAGAACCGTAATAGGTAGACAGAAGAACTGTTCACAGAGCGTTTATTCCTATTAATTATGTTTTAAATTAAAGGGGGCTCCCATACAATTAAGAAACGTTTTGTTTCGGTTTATGGTACGGAACCCTTCGTGTGAGAGTTCGACTCGCACTTGGCCGGTTTTTGGTATTGGTAAATTTAAACCGCTAGGCATTTTTATTTATAAACGCTTCCTGCAATGAACTTCTGAAATGAATTGTTATGTAACAAAGGATTGACAAAGCACAGGATCTGCTTATCCCTAAAGCCCATTTCTAAGTAAAAAATTTGAACTTGAAAATTGTTATTTCTACTGAAAACCTAAAAACTTTGGCGTTATAGCAGGGCTGCACAAGTGCACACGTCTCCAGACTTAATTCGAAAACCTGTCTGCAAATCTGAAAATTCCTATCCATACAATACAAGAGAAGATAAAACGGTTTTGCCCCATGCTATGTCATTGGATCATTGATCCTAGCAGACATAAAGGCAGCTATTTTCTAAAGGGTAAACAGACAGGGCCGCCGGTGAATGAACTAAGTATTTACTTCGAAATTATTATCGAGCAGAGCAGTACCTATCTCTTGTCGAGATTGACATTTCGATCAGTGGACGTTGCTCTGCGGAGGGAGTGTTTTGCTTGTGTTTATTCATAAGAGAAACTATGGATAGTTTGTTAGATGTTGTAGGGATATTAAAAAATGTAAAACAACTACTTGATTTTTCAGGATAATGCTAACTATTTAATGAATAGAAATGACTTTTGTCGCTGTAAGTAATCTGGCGTAAAATAATATTATTAAATAACTTAATATCACTCTCGATTTACATTGTACTCTAAAATGAACAAACATCGTACTCTCCAAACTCTATACTAATAGCAATAACTCACAGTACGAAAATAAGATATTTGACTACCGTCAGAAATCTACATGTTTATTTCACTTTTTTTTCTTTTCATTAAGTCTATTTCTCACGGAAGGCAAATACTAGCAATATAAGAATATGTTCTTATGATTATGTGTATTGCTAGTACGAGTAGTTTCATAATGTCAATATATGTAGAAGTGGGCATGAGTCGTGAGCACAGATGAATAGCGGCGGGATGATCTCGCCAATGCATGGTGGACGAACGAACTTGCAAGTGCAAATAGTCGATGAGCATTGACTGACGAACAATAACGTGAAGTGTCAGAGCTGTCATTGTCAAACCGACCAATGGAAGGTGTGCCCACGACTCGTGCCGGTTATTATACCTACTTGGACGAGTTCTCCATAATACCGAGCACACAAATGCCCAAAGTTTATACATTACGAGTTTGATGATAACTTCACAGCCGATAAAACAGTTTTAACCATTTAGCCGGTTATGGCAATCAAAACTTGGTCTTACAATAATTTAATTTGTGTATTACGCGTAGGCGATATAGGCAGCCTACGCAGATGCCAAAATAGAGTGGTTTTTAGTGTGTTTATTTTATTCAGCTAAGTCAGTTTTCAAGCCACCAACGGACCTAAATTATCGAAAAGTTAATCATGGACTCGAAAAGAGCTTCCCTGCTAAAACACTATGAAGTAGTGACCGATTTGGGGGACTGTTTTGTGCTTTTGACGTTTAGTACTGATTATCGCCCCAATTTGAGTAAATGAATTTTGGTTTGAATTGAAGGAAAAGCTTTTAAGTCCACGGTCCTTCCGGCACTAAAGCGTTGCCCTGCAAATTTGCTGCGTTTTTAACTAGGATACAAATGTTTCGTCGCCATATCGTGCACTTGTAACATAACATAGGTATATACTAATGAATACAGATTAGTCCGTTTCAAGACTACATAATGAATCTAATTTAAATACGTTGTTCCCAGCAGGTTTTAAACTATTTACAGGCAGGAGAAACAACAAATCTCTATAAAACTAACTAAAAAACAAATGCGAGATGTCCTCATGTACTTAATTAAATCTACGAGTTAATTAACACAAGTTACAGCCGTTAATTAAAGTTTGACTTGACGAGTGTTGGTCCTGGGAATATGAGTAAAAATAAAAGTTAGATTCGAGCGACATTTTATATCCATTGCGATGCATGTTCTGCGTTTTAATATTTATGGGCAGTGAGAGTGTACTTTCCGTGTCCTCTTAATTATAACATTACGTCACGCCACGCCTACATTCACTTTTTCGAAAGGTTAGGCAGAGGTGTTCGTATCACCACATTCCTTAGTCCCTTGTGTTAGGGGGCTAGCCTATCACCAGTTGATGATTTCCCACAAAAAAGCTTATTACTATCGGTCAGGCACAAATCTAGAATACGGGCTGCTACTGAGAAATTCCAGATGGGACTAAAAAAAACTAATTAGTCCGTTAGATAGATTTACAAAAAATATCCGACATAAACCAAAATTGACGAAGATACGACGCTTTTAAAATTCTCAATACGTCACGCCGTGGTATAATTTTTAGTGCGTTCTGACGTCACGAGCCCCCACTCCCGAGTTTTGATGCGTTTTATCTTTGTCAATATTCATTAATTTACAAAAACAAAAAATACGTGTCTGTTATTTTTCAATACTCTAACTGACGGACTAAATAGATTTGCAATTTATTGATGGTGGAAACTAGCCTATTGAAATTTTCATCGTACGGTTAGCTTATTCAGACAGAGACATCATCTTTTCAGCTGAAAGACGTCCTCTGGTAGACATAGACTTCCCCAAGCATCGCCCTTCGACCAGTCGTGTGCTTATCGCACCCAGTAGTGGACTCCCACCCTCGCGGTTAATAAAAAAGTCTAGTTAATATTTTTGAACGTCAAAATTGTACATTAAGGCAAAATCCCCCGCTCCCGCCCGTCAATTCTTTCAATCCCCCAAAACACACGCTTGTCACCACTTCCTAGTGTTTTAACGTGGAAGAAGTGGTGCGATAAACTCCCGACTAGCCTGTCTGAATTTTGAAGAACAAACTTTTTTATCCAAGTCTTCTTAATTAGTAGTTCAATATTTTTGGTAGTTATTCTTAACAGTCTATGTGCCCCATATGGACCGTTGCTGTAAAATCTCAACTCAGAGAGATATATTTTCACTACCACAAAATTTACAATAACGCCATTGTAGAGCAGGAGGCTTTGTGGCGGGTCTTCAGTGGGAAATAAATGAGTTTTCTCTCATATTCCATTATGTAGGTACGTCTACGTAGCAGTCGCATCGCGTGACAATACATCGTGAATGTTGGGAGGAATATTTTCACGGTGCTTGTCGTGAAGGAGCTATGCAGAGAAGGTCTGCTCTGAATGTTCTGAGCAGGTGTGTAAAAGCTCGAAAAGCAACATGCGAATGTGTTATATTGTTCTACTTTTTGGATATTTATTATATCCTTACTCCTTACTAATATTATAAATGCGAAAGTAAATCTGTCTGTCTGTCCGTCGCGTTTTCACGCTAAAACTACTGAACCGATTTAAATGAAATTTGGTACTTTTTATCCCGGGAGTATGTTCCCTAGGGATCACGCAGGCAAAGCCGCTAGCAGAAGCTAGTATGATATAAAAAGCGGTCTTTTCGAGCAAAGCTTAAAAAGCTTAATGCAAACATATCACCCATTCTGTTTCTTGGATATCACTGCAAGCAGTCTTTGCACGGGTTCCGTTGGTTATACCCTTCGGGTACGGAATAACAGAACCCTAAAAACGTCTAATTTTTTTTATAAATATGAGAACCTCCTCTATTTTTTCGTCGGTAAATAATTAGGTACCCGTACAACGAAGATAAATCACCTAACCTCACCAAGGATAATGTCTAAAACGTGACCAAACGTTTAAAACAATAGCTACTTTATTTATAAATTATAATTTATAAATATAAGTTTTACTCAACTTAATGCTTTTAGGTCCTATTTTTCTTGTTAGTGGCTTCAACCAACCAACAATATTAATTATTTTACCAACGAGTGCAGTAATGTCTGTGAAATACGCCCCCCAGTGAGTTATGACACTCGTTTTTCGTGATTATCTTTTGCGTGTAGGTCTGGGATCCATAGTATATTCCATATAGTATAAATAGTATTTAATAGTTGTAGATACTTCAGGTCGTAAAAAAAACGAGGCAGACAAAGCACTTTTGGCTTTAAAATAGCTTTTAAAGACAGGATAGTGGCGGCCCCATCAACCATCTGTACTGCGAACAATATGCCTTGCCCAATACCATTTCAGTTTGGCGATCCTTCTGGCTATGTAAGCTAAGAATATAAATCTGAAGAAATCCTAACCTACATGTTTCACTAGTTGACCCGCGCAACTTCGTCTGCTCCGCTCCTATTGGTCTTATAGCCTTCCTCGATAAATTCAAACCAGTAGTTCCTGAGGTTAGCACGTTCAAACAAAAATCAAACTCTTTAGGCTTATAATCTTCTTTCTAATATATAAAAATCTCGTGTCACAGTGTTTGTTATCGAACTCCTCTGAAACGGTTTAACCGATTTTTAAGACATTTTCTATGTATATTTGGTAGTTTTGAGAATAGGTCGTAGGCTATTTTTTATTTATATGGTAAAATAACGTTTGCCGAGTCAGTATTAGTATAGATTTACATAACATAGAAGGCAATTTCAATAGACGGGTTCTCAAAATAATATCCCAGTCTTAATTAGTTCCAGGAAACGCCCACCTATTTCTGAAGCATGTAACGTTACATTATTTCGTGGAACTTCCATTGTTCTTGAATAGAATATGCTGGCTTGGAGCTTCGTTCCTTGTGTCTCTTAATACCAAACCCTAAACTAAGGACAAATAAAGGTCAGACCTGAGATTATAAAGATTATTATTTATTTACGACACGTGAACTCCTACATCTAAGAGTATTTTTTTTTTCTCTTTGGTTGAACGCGCTAATCTCAGGAAGTACTGGTTCGAATTTAAAAAATCTTTTAGGGTTGGATAGCCTATTTGTAGAGGAAGACTAAAGACCATATATAACATCACGCTACGACCGATAGGAATGGAGCATACATGAAAAATGTGACGCAGACGAAGTTGCGTGGTCAGCTTGTTAATCATAAAGGGTAACATACAGAACAAAGTGGTCGTTCGACATTTACCTAATTAAAATCTTTGTTCAAACGGAAATCCATTTCCTTTGCCAGTGTTGCCAACTGAGAAAATATTAATTGAATCCCGTTAAGCGGGTTGCAATAAAACATAACATACAGACGTGTTCCTTCGCCGGGGTCGTTCCTTGTGGGGTGGTGCACCTCGTAAAACGGGGTTTTAAAAGAGTGCACCGGTTTTTAAACGAGCCTCCCGTCTACTCCTCCATCCTGCTTGAATTATTCCTGATGTACGAACTTCGAACTGAAAGTCTGAAATATTTCAGACTATTTGTTACGCCAAAACAAATAAGTGAACTTTTAAATGCATTTTCGTTTCCAAGAGAGTTCTTTGCACGAAATTCGTAGTGCATTTCGTTTCGATAAATCGGCTTCCGTGAAAGCTGGGAAATTTGAAGCTCTCAGCTTCATTCAAAAGCACAGCGCTGAATGATAGGTTTTGACTGGATTCGTTCATTTATGAATTTAAAATCGAGTAGGTTATTCATTAAACCAGTTAACTAACTGCGCAGGTAAAACTGTAGTTCTATGTATATTTTGAATTCTTAATTACCTTTAAAAAAAACCTTTTAAACTCAACAAACAATAAGCGTTTAACACTCCAATATTTTTGTAAAAAAGGATTGTTTATTCGGGTCAAAGTGGAACCTTCGTCAAATTCACTAAACTGCACTTTTTATATTAATTATTCTGAGACATTCCAGTTCAGACTCGTCTGTCATAAAAAAAACGGGATGCACTCCGGGAGTGCCAAAGTACACAACGCCGCTAAATAAGTTTGCAGGACACTTGACCGTCTTACGAATTTTCGATCAGGTCACGTGTGCACAACGCTAAATAAGTTTCCACTTCAATAAAAATACGAGTTGATTCGTATGAAATAGTTTTCATTGAAGCACATTTCTGGTTTGACTGTTTAAAAGTTATATAGGTTCCTAAATATAAAACTTTTAAGTGGACTATAACATTCGTCGACTCCAAAGACAAAGTAATCCATAATCTTTCTATAGTAACGTTACAATCAGATTGCTTAATATTGTACAAAGTTAAGTCGTCTGAAGGCAGACATCTTTGTTTCTACTCGTAATCTACTTGTTTCGCTCCGTGGTTTTGCGAATTTTCTAGAACAATAACATAATCTTCGTCGAAGAAAAGAAATGTTCTATTCGAGCTTTATTAAATTTATCTGTTTGAGAGCTTTTATTAGCTTATGTTCTGGAGAACGTTTGTTTACTTAACAACTATAGGATCTCTGGCGGGTATGTATTGTACTTTGAATTACAGAAAACCACAGAACATGTCGCGGCGGCAGCTACTAGATTTGTCATTGCTAATAAATGAGATTCTGCTGTCATAGCCAAAATCAGAATAGAGGTGATTCTTGGATCAGGAAAAAAAATTTGGTGTCTGTAAAGTCGGTTTACGGACGATAATTTTACGTGATAACGTCATAAAAAAACGAACTTTAATTTCGGAAGTCGGTGTTTTTGGTTATTTTTTCGTTCTTTGACACCGACTTACGAAATTAAAGTTCTTTTCTTTCTTCCGAAGTTATTTTGTACCTTGTAGTGTTTTGTTTCTGGAAGTCGGTTGTGTTCTTTGTAAAAAAGTTTTTATTTTTAACTTTTTAGTGGTACTTACCTGCGTACCCATTAACAGCGTACCGTAAAAAGAATCATCCAAATCGGCTGACAATTGCCGAAAATATCGCTGAACAAACATTTTTCATGGGATTTCATCATCAGATCCTAATTTATACCTTCCATCATCAGCTCATCAACATGAGATGATAATTACCAGGCGCAAATATCTGAATTGCGTTAGAAAATTTATGAAAAACATTGTATGTGCCTATAAAATTTGAGGGATGCCCTCGATTTTCATGGGATCCCATCATCAGATTCTGACATGGTGACAATGGGACCAATCGAGAAGTATACCTTTTCAGATGAAACAAGAATTTTTCAAATCGGTTCATAAATGACGGAGTTTTGAGGTAACAAACGTAAAATCGCGCGGAACGTGATACATTTTCGTGCGCACAGGCGGCGTTCATCAATAGATTATCAAAAAATATTGGACGCGCATTTTTTGCTTTGTTAAATCACAATCAAAAATTGACGAGATAAAAACGCATCAAAATTCAGGAATGAGGAATTATTGTTTGTGGGATCTTAACCTTTTTTCATAGACGTAAGACGTTACGCGAAATTTCAAATTTCAACGCACTGTATAGTCTTCATGTTTTACCCGACTGCTCCAGAAAAAGGGCAATGTTTTTATTTACTGGGGAAAATGAAACATATGTACGTGCCCAATATTTTTGTAAATCTTACTGACGGACTAATAGTCTTTTAAAGGAATCTTTTTCCCCTATTTCTAAGACTAAAAGTGACAATCACTGATACGCTTGTATTTTTTTTACAATGCCGGTTCTAGCAGTGCGATCGGAACTCTGTGGTACTCTGAATTACAGAAAACCCTTCTCGAAAATGGAATCTACCGTAATAATATTCAGCCAGAGTTTTCACGGTACGAGTAACCTGACTATACAAACTGCGAGGAAACCTTGTTTCATCACTTAGTCGTGATCTCTAGGCATATTTCAGATTTAGGTTACCTTGGCCATTGTTTATTTTACCTGTTGTGTTGGAATCGGCTTCTAAAATTGTTATTTTATTCTGATATTCTTACGTAGGCGTCTCATTTATTAGTATCAGTAGTCGTAATCTAATTTGATACAAATAAATGGAAGATTTTTTGGAACCAATGTTAAATATTTAGTTTGTTGTACTTAAAATTGCTTGCGCCTTGCGAAGCTAGGTAAATGAAACAATCAAATTAATACGTCGCTTTTGTGTCAACATATCAATCAATCAATCTTTATTTGTGAACACAGCCCAAATAACATTTTGGTGTCAGTTACAGGCTTTTTTATGACTTTAAGTAATATAACAGGGTTATAATTATCTCAGTTATTACTAAAGAAGATATAGAGGAGTTAACAAACAAGTTTTAGCCACAATCGCAGCACTAAAGCTTTAATGGACGACGTAATACGTAATATAATGGCGCTAGTAGCAGCAAGTATACTTAATACGTTATAGCTTTAACCTTTCTGTGACAACCAAGTCTTTATAAAAGTGTTCGCCGACACGTTTTAACACTAATTGTTGTAAAGTTATTGCAATGAACTCTTTTATACCACTTAAGGTGCTATATTGACTATTATTGCAGACATAGGCTATAAAATAGAGTTTATCGAGAGTTTAGTAACACGAGAAAATAAAGTTGTCAAACAACTCCTCTATCTAGGTTTAAGCTGTAATAAAGAGTTATGAAAAGCTTATTGTGTTAGGCAGTACTCTTTTACAGACGTTCTATTAAAGGTATTGTTGTCAAACAAAGCAAGTATGGGTCGTTATTAACATTAACCTCACTTTTGTAAAGTTCTCCATTGTTTTGGTAACCTAACAATTAATAATATTATTTCGAGTTATTCAACATTTGACTACAATAAACAAAATTTCTTACATTATTTGAAGCGTTCCATGAATGCCACTTAATTTTAAATACCACTGCTCAGGAAACAGGAATGAATAATAATGTTTAGCTTGAGGTACCTATTTTATTATCATAATTTTTCTTTTAAATCTTTAATAAATCCTAGGCGCGTTAAAATTGAGATGAGAAACATGGTATACATTTAATTTTAATGTTGATGTGCGCTTTTTACCACCTGTAGTGCTCACTAACGCGGTATTACAACGGTAATACCGGTTAAAGTAGTAGCTGACGATGAATAAACGCTCTTGTGCAGCTTTAGTATCTTTTGAACACCGTATTATAGGATTTATACCACCTGTAGCGTTTACCAACTCTATTTTACAACGGTAATACAGGTTAAAGTAGTAGCTGACGATGAATAAACGCTCTTGTGCAGCTTTAATATCCATACTATAGCTTTCTATAACTTTTACCTGTAAAATTGTTGGCCTCTTTCGTGGTTATAAGTGAGTTAGAGCATGCTCTAACTCAGTTGCACAGGTATGCGTTAACACTTTTATACTCAAATGGAACTGGTATACGAGTCTTATATAGGTTTTTTTAACGCTTTAGTGTTAGTTGGGAGGTATTACAATAAAGGTCTTATGTATTTTTTTTTTAGTCGAGCACTATGTCCTACCAATGAAATTGGTGTACAAATATATTAATTAGCTTTTAGCAATTTTCGATCTATAAAATACAAGGTCAAGTTCGAGTAAACAATGTCAATTAAATGTTATAAATTATATTTAATTACGGAATACGGTTAATTAATTCCAAAATTCAGAGTAACACTCATTCGCTGTATTGAACAAACATTGGTACATTAGTAAGCTTGTCACAAACACCAACTAGGTCACCCGCTATTTAGGGCTCTCTACTAAAATATACTGCATCTGAATTGTCAATGAGACTGTGAAATGCATTTGAGGTGTAACACAAAGTTGTTTGCTCTGAAGATCTGAAGGGTGTTGTTTGTACTAGATGCCAAGTTGTTTCATTGAAATGTGTGAAAGATGCAACATTTTAATAAAGCTTCTACCCGCGGCTCGCTTGTTTTAATCTGACACCGTGCATCGAAAAAATCTTCCAAATCTTTCACTGAGGTGAACATTTTTTTGTAATCAAATCAGGTACTTCCAGAGGTATTTTTTTACAAACGTAATAAACATACGATTTCATATCTTAAACAAATTATATAACATTAGTTAAATAATGTGGTTTTCGTACTATAAAACTCGTTTAAGACTATTTTAAACTCCGAATCACTGCAATGTTCATACGTCTCTCACTAAATGGCGGATCTAAGTTCTAAAGTTTCCTCAATCATCTTAATTAAAAATATATAGTTGGCTGTAAGTAAACGAGCTCACTTCATTATCTCGGTCATAAGATGCTCGTGACAAGTCAGCGAGGGCCGTCGGTGGCCGGCCGACACTTGATGCAAATTTAACTACCGCCCGACGTTAGGGCTTAATTGAATGAGCTTGTCTTGCAACAAACATATTGTATTGTCGCTTAATCATTATGATGTTACCAGCAAAATGCCTTAAATACTGTGAGCCCGTAATTTACAGCTGCATTTTAAGTTTAAATTGCTGAATTTTGTACCTAGGTTGCAATTTTCAAGACATTAGCATGCTTAAGAAAATTTGCACTTTCCACCCACGGGGAGTTTCCTTCCTACATCTTTGCAGTCTTAATAAAGGTTCTCTTCATTAAGGCTCATATCGAGGCTACCGAAAATTCTTCATTGAACAAAGCTAGCTCATTTTAATTTAGCTTTGACCCTTCAAAATTATTTATGATGGAAAAATTCTCGCCTGAAACTCTACCCAGAGATATTATAATGTCTTGTTCGTTAGTGTAAAATATTGCAGCTAGTTATATTAAAGCTAAGCGGATTTCTGTGGGATTATGAGATTATTTAATTAATTAGTTCCGGCTCCTTTTAAGTCAAGGTCTTCATTGGTGCGTCATATTGTTTTATATGAGAAGTAGGTCACACGGAACCGGTGTTAAAAATGTTCACTGGCATATTTCTAAGATTATTGTTCTTTGAATATCAGAAGCAATTGTTGAATCGGAATAAGTACAGTTAAAATTGGATTTTGTGCTATCCTATTCGCATCTGATTTCCATTTCACCTTGGGTCTTGAAAACGTTATTGTGGCAGGTTAGCAAATGCCAAAACTCTTATACTCCCAACCCAATGCAGAAAATCGATACCTTTTAGAGATGTACTTACTTAGAATATTTGATCATGCGTGGTTTGCCAAACGTAACGGTAAGGCGGTTTTCGTTGCGTAGTAAACATAGTACTTTTCTCAGAAGTAGCTGTCGGCGGTGCTTAGTGCTAATCATATTATTTATATTCACGGCGCATTACTCTGGGCGCCTGGCAGGCGGGTAATTCTTCTCGACGCGTGTTATCAAATTTCCATTACTTGTACTCACCTAATATTCTACCTACGTCGTCTTCTCTTAAAAACTTCACCGGACGTGCGGTTCTGTTTTCGTATTTATTACTGAGTGGGCTTTCGTTTAAAGTAATTTCGACTTTATGACAGCGAAATAGGGTCGCTTTTAAACAAACTCCGTGTTTGAAAGTCTGAGGTGTCGTTTTGGGAGCTTACTCGGGTCGCGTTATTAGAGTCTTGTCCTTCTTTATTGGAATATACGAGGGGCTCGATGCCTCCTTCCCTCCCGCGCCTCCTGCCCCGCTTACCTCCCCGCCATTGAAGATCTGTGGTCTGGCAAGGCCAATGCCTGACTGGCATCACAGGGGATGCGTTCTTCGGCTAAGTAATTGCGTCATTTTGGGTTTCACCGTCATTATAAATGTCTGGCTGATCCGGATTGTCGGCGCCATTATAATCAGTGACTTCGGCTGGCGATAATTTGGTTAACAAATTCGATTTGACTATGTTGTTAACGCGATTATAACAGTATTGCGGCCCTAAGATATTCAGTATTTGTTATGTATTGATGTGTCACTTTGAACACAAAATGTAGATCAGTTAGGTACTGTTTAGTATTAAGCCTACTTTCGATATACTGTTTTGTGTTATTTTATAGGAATGTTTTTTATTAGTCACATTTTCTCTGAAGAGACTATAAAGTTTTATATCTTTGTGGGTACAATAAACTGTTTTATCTAAATCAGTCACAGCACATACAATAAAATTTTTATTTGTTATTATATTTTTATTTTGAGTTGATATTTTTAAAATGGCCGACTGATTGTATTCTCGTAGCGGTTCGTAGCGGGTATATGAAAGCTCTCGTAGCGGCGTAGCAGCTTCGTAGCGGTGCTACGAGCCACCTATGCTCGCCGCACGCTTTGTTCCCCCCCCACACGATGGTAATGCGTCATGAGATCAAATTATATTTCAGTTGGAGAGGAACGCATTGTCAAAACCGCTTGGTCTGCTAGCATGATATTTTCTTCTTAAAGGACTAAGGATGAGTTTTTGAATATACTTCTTCTAAAGGGGTCAAGTTTAAATTAAATAAAAGAAAGGCCGTCCAAAGAGTCATCGACTATGTCAGTCATGGATTATCCGCTCGTTATAAGTTGAAAATAAGCATCATACCTGCTAATCTAGTTGCACTTACAATACTTATCCGTAGTACCTTATAGTCACGTTCTTACATAGCAAAGAGTGTTAAGTCCGGTCAGCAAACTCCGCCTTTTCCAGGCGCTAACATTTTCATTGCATAGTAGGTACTTAGTTCAAACACTCCTGCCTCCCTCCTATATTTTATTTACCGTTAATCCGGGTCACGTTCGCAGCGTGTTGCAGGAACATGCTCGTTAAGAGCTGCAAAACGTTGCAGCAACACTGTTGCACTTTAACAACATCGCGATTTTCTCATTACATTTTATGGGAGTTTTCTTTGCTGTGGGAAATTCTTTGAGGTGTTAGCGTCTTTTCATGTGGTGTTCGGGTAAATTGTGGCGGTACGTGTAAATGTGGACGCTTTCGTACTTGCTTGTTCATACACTTCGCTTCCGGAGGGGTCCACCCGGAACGTGTGAATGGACATTTATGTGTAAAATTGAGTCTATGTTAGATTAAGGGTGGCTGTGTTAAATTACATTACTTAGGCCCAATTTCGCAAACTCAGAGATATTTGCTAACACGAAGTTAAAAATAAATAATTTGAGTGGTCTGGGTTAGCCACGAACTCAAAGAGTTAAAAGATAACTCTGGTTTGTGCATTTAGGCTTTATTGTTCAAAAACTTTATGTGAACTAACATAAAAATAATAGAAGAGGATCGCAGGAGAGCAACGTTCAATTTGTTGTTTAAAGTAAAAAAAATGTACTTAGCTTCTATGCTAATATTATAAGTTTTTTTGTAGATTCTGTCTGCCCCAAGGGTCTGAACTGTCTGAACTAAGGGACCGAACACACCACCAGTGTGATCTGTCTGCGGTCGAGAGAAAAACCCTTTTATCGAAGGTTCTATTAATAAGCCACGGTCGGTGCTCAAATAAGGGAAAAAGGTTAAGTAAGTAGGTCTTACCGTCGGGTTTTTGTTGTTGTGTTTCAGGAGCATATTATATTCTGGATACTCTTATCAATTCGATTAGAATAAGACTATCCTTTATGGATTTTTCGAGCATAATTGCTACGCTTTTGTGACTTTTGCTACTACGAGTATTAGGCAGCGTGCTCCATCATTATTTTTACTGTACTGTTCATAAATAGTAAGAACCTTAGTTTTGTAGCTGTTTGTGAGGAGCTCGTGGCTAGATAATAACAGCCGCAGGGGTCGATCTTCAAGGTTAAGCAACGCTTGCCAAGGTTGGTCTGTGGATGGGTGACCATCTTAACATACCGAGTTTCCTCCGTGCCTCGGACAGCACGTTCAACCGTTGGTACCGGCTGTCATTTGTAGATATTTGGCAGTCGTTACGGATAGTCAGAAGCCAGTAAATCTGACTCCAGTCTTGCCATGAGGTACTGTGTTACCTAGTTAATGGGTTGTGGAGGTCTGGTAGGCAGCCGCTCCACGTAAAATACTGGTATTCAGATAAATCCGGCTTGACTGGAAGCCGACCCCAATATAGTTGGGAAAAGGTTAGGCAGATGATGATGATGATGAAGCAGCGTGCTCCATCGCCGACCACATCATGGTTTTCCATCAGGTATTGTGGTCAAACGCAAGCCTAACTATACTTAAAATATTATAAAGCTGAAGAGTTTGTCTCTATGATTGGTTGAACCCGCTAGTCTCAGGAACTGCTGGTTCGATTTGAACAAATCTTTTAGTCTTTGATAGTCTATGTATCGAGGAAGGTTCAAGGCTTTTATTATAACATCATGCGACCAATAGGAGCATTCGTTTAAAACTGGCCAAGTGCAAGTCGGACTCGCGTGCAAAGGGTTCCGAAGTAATATAATTTTTTAACATGTTATTTTCACACTACAGACTTCTAATAGGGGTTCCTGTAATCTTTAGATATAGAACTATTATCTGCACTTTTTCCAGAATTTTAGGCGTTGTAGTTTCGGAGATACTCATTTTTTGTATGATTTCTTGAATAGCCTTTTTTTAATTTAGAAAAACAATATAATTAAGACCCTCACTGTAGCCCTTTCATTTGATATGTCACACGACATAGTATGAAAATCATTTTTTAAAGGAGAATGACCAAATTGGACCAAAAATTGGTAAAAAAAGTCAAAGTCTGCCCCCAGATTTGCCACATAGCTCATTTGAAAGAAGAGTTCAAATGCAACATTTTATTCTATGGAACCGAAAAAATCTGTCCCACAGAAACATAAATATAACCTAAAATGTGATTTTATGAAAAAGTTGCATATTTTACTTCTTTACACAGGTAGGTGACCTTTTCTTATCGCAGATAATGAGCTTACACGAGAGTTTGCTTTCTTTGAACATTGTTCAATAGTAGTGTGAGCGAGAAGGCGATAGAGCTACGTTCTCGCTCACACATGTATGCGCTTTGCATTGCAACTGTGCAGTCCTTCTGTAACTCTCTTTGCTTATAGTTGTGTACTGTGCGAATATTTTCTGTGGATATCCTGTGATTACGTGTTTGACCCTTGCATTACGTTACCTGGACCTGATTTTAAGCCCTGTGATTTGGATACAGTTTTAAAGATGTTTCGTGCATCTGCTGGACAAGTGTGTCTAGTGTGTGGTAGATCAGTGCGGTCGATCAGAAGAAGAACACTAACTACGCAGCTTTTTGAAGAATATCCAATCGCTGCAAATAATATAACTGAACGAGTTCTTCCTTATCATGTGAGTACTTACATAAATGATTGCAATAATGACTTATTTAACCATGTAACAATGCATAGAGTGCATATCACGAATGAAAGCCCGCGGAAATGGAACTACATTTTTTTATGCAATGTAATGTAATGACATAGACACTAGCGCCGCGTCAAAGGGACTTCAGTAGCGGCGCTATTCATTCATTGGTATATTCATGTACTGAATAACATTTGTTAAAAAGATGTGTATTTGTGATGTGTAATTGTATCTGAAACTATTTCTTTCAGATACAATTTAACAACGCCGAGTTTATCTGTCAGCGTTGCTGGCGACGCGAGGCGTACCCACCAAGACGTCGTACGTCCAGTGAACGAGAACAAGAACCACCAGTACGCGCTTCTGAGCAGCCAGCAGATCAACCTGTGATAGAACCAGATCAAGCCGAGGTACAACCAGATCTAGCTGTGGTACCGCATGCTGGTGATCAACGTGGAGCAGTAGTTGACGAACAAGACATTCAACATTCTATTATACATTTACCACATATTAGTCGGGCACCGAACACTTCAAACTCTTGCATTATATTCGGATGTACAGGCGAGACAAGGCATCGAATACCAAAGCACATGAAAATCCGTTTGTTGAAAGATTTTAACTACTACGCCCCACCTTTTGCACGCGTTTGTGAAGAACATTTGCTTTTAAATGATTTTGAGATTTTATTGTCAGCCAGAAATGTAAGTCATGACTTTAACGAAGCTCACATCATGGACATGATGCAGATTTTGAAAACTATGCCGCAAGAGGGAAGGGTGGATTTTGAAAATATAGAAACCATGGATCCAAATGAAGTTTACTTTCTGACTGGTCGAAGTTTCGAACAGTTCAACAGAATGTTTGTAGAAACGCCATCTTTGTCTAGAAGGAGCAAAAGACCCAAAACCGCTTTAGCAGCATATTTGATTAAGTTAAGAACTGGTGAACCCAATACAAGACTGGCAGATATGTTTCACATAAGCCGAACAACTTTAGAAAGAGAAATGAAAACCGCAAGAGACTGTATAAAAGAAGAATTTACACCTCTACATTTGGGTTGGGATCACATCACAAGGGAGCAAGTGCTTAGGCGAAACCTTTTTATACCTCAAACTCTGTTCGGAAACCAAGAACAAAACAAGTGTATAATTATACTTGATGGTACCTATGTATACATACAAAAAAGTAGCAACTTCCTCTTCCAAAGATTGACGTATAGCCATCACAAGTTCTTAAATCTACTAAAACCATTCCTAATAGTCTGTTGTGATGGCTATATAATTGAAGTAGCAGGTCCCTATTCAGCGACTACATCCGATGCAAGCATTTTAAATAAATTAATTGATGGTGCGGACAGTGTTTTTAATTGGTTTTTCCAAGAAGGAAATGTTCTCATTTTGGATAGAGGTTTCCGAGATGCCGTACCAAACGTAGAGTCTTGTGGCTATGATGCCCATATGCCTAAATCTGTTTCAAGGGGCGAAACTCAATTAACAACGGCTGACGCCAATAAGTCTCGATTAGTGACGATTTGTCGATGGGTCGTGGAAGTAGTAAATGGCCGCTTCAAGAGAGATTTTAAGATTTTCAGGCAAGATTATTTTAACAGGGCTCTGCCTCACATGCAGGACGATTTTAGGAATGCCGCGGCCATCACAAATGCTTTCCACGACCCAATCACTGATAATGTTAATGCTTCTGGTTTTATGGAGAGAATTAATAATAGGGTCAATATGGAAAACTGTCTCGCACAGTATGTCATTGACTATAATCTTAATAGCCGGCGAATTCCGTTTCAAAGTATGTCTGCCGAGTTACCTGATGTAAGAGGATTTCCAAGGTTGTCTGAGGAAGAACTTGTTATGTTTGCGTTAGGAACGTACCAAATAAAACTAGCCAGGAGTTATTATAGTGAACACGCTCGTAATGGCGTATATACAATAGAAGTGTACAGAGAAAATGATGATTTGAATAATCTTTTAAATAATTATAATATAACTGGTAATAACTTCTGGCTATTAAGAGGTAAAGTCCAATCTAGGCATACCCGAAGCCGAATTTATCATACATATATACTTGTAAACTCAGACCACCTTGGGTTGGAGGCTTTAAATCATTATTATTGTTCGTGTAAGAGTGGCAGACGTACTTTGGGCACATGTGCTCATGTAATGTCTATAGTATGGTTTTTGGCATATGCGCGGTACGAAAATATTGACCATCCAGCACAGTTTTTAGACAGTATTGTAATAGATGAAAATGATTTATAATACGCATTCTATATTACCATCTGTGCAGAATAGTGAGTCATGAATAACATTTAAAATAAATTGTTCGAAAATAAACAATTATTAAATAACTATGTCGTTTTTTTAATTCATTATTCATCTATTTTTATTTAGTGAATCCTTCTAACAACATTTTAACAAGCAGAAATAATATACAAAAAAAAAAATTGGTGCAAGCGAAAGTGTATTGTTGCAGTATTATATAACGTCGAATTACTTTGTAATTGTGGGTTTGAATTTGATTCGCATTTGCACACATAGTTAGTCCAACAGTATTAACCCACCAACAAAGAGTCAACCCTGGGGGCAGCAATTTTTTTTTTGGTCCAGTGCCCATACTAATTTGGTCATTCACCTTTAATAGTTTGGCTCCGAAAAGTGACCCCATACCAAAAAAATATTTATTAACGTAAAACGTCCGTGTTTGGGTCACAGAAGTACATATGTATACCAAATTTCAACAGAATCGGTCCAGTAGATCCGGATAAAACTGGCTGTGACAGACAGACACCCGAGTAATCCCATGTGTTCCATTTTTTACGGAAGTTCGGAACCCTAAAAATGTGACGCAGATGAAGTTGCTCGGATGCTGACCCAACTTCATCTGCGTAGTAGAAAATATTGACAAACATGATCGGCTGATATGGTAACGCTTCGGGAGGCCTACGTCCAGCTGTGGACGTGTTTTAGTTGAATGGTGATGGATGAGGTAACATGCAGAAATGAATTACTAACGTTTAAATTTTTCTTGTTTCAGATGACACCAGCCTAATAAGGCGAGCTCTTCACTAAAGGTAAGTTCAAATTATTTGGTTTTTTATTCCTCCGCTGTACTTTACTGATTAATTTCGTTGCGGAATCCAAGAAAATTTAATCGTTTCGCTGGAATTCGTCGAGCTTCATTGACTCTCCGTTTTTCTGGTGGCTGCCACTATTGATTTTGGCTTCAAGAGTTGCAGTGGTTGGGAATGTGTGGCGGCCTTATCCCATTAAAAAAAAGGTAAGTTCAATCAGCAAAATGGATTACTTAAAAAAGGTTTTAATCTATCCGTGACATGATGGGCCTAATTTCAAAGGAGCTCTAAATCCTCTTAGGATACCACCGCAGGCTATTATTCCTTTTAGGTCTATTACCTTGATTAATGTTTCATTATTTTGAGTGAAGCCTAAGGCTTGTATGGTAATTTTTATGGAAGTTTTTATTAGCTCTTATGTTTGATAGGTACTTCTTTTATGAGATATCGTTGGTTTTCTGATTTGATTGGCCTTCTTTAGCCGGAGTCTCAGTATACTTTGCATATTTCTGTTGGCATTGTGGGTAGATGGATAGAATGCGATTTTTTTGTATACTTAGGGTTCCTTCAAGTTAGTCGCTAAGTGCCGCGCGGCTGTCGCATTCTTTGTTAATACATAGGTACAATCAATAAACGCAAAGTGCCACACGGCTGAAGCGCGGCTGCCGCGCGTTTGTTTTTTGTATGAATTAACAAAGCAGCGCGACAGCCACGCTGCTGTCGCGCTGCTGCCGCGCAGCTAATTTGAAGGCGCCCTAAAACTTTAATTTAGCTCGTTTAAAAAAACTCGAATTAGATCAGGGATAGATGCGGTCTTATTTCTGATAGTGATGTCTGCCAGACAATCTTTGGATGCTCAGAAAGACAACAAATTAAATAGAGGTAGTCATGCAGGCTTATTTTGAAATATGTATGAATTTGTAGCGATATACATACCGCTAGCGGTATCTAACGTTCAAAAAAATAACGAGATCATAAATGATTTCGTTATTTGTTAGAATGTAGGTCATTCATTACAGAAGTTTCGATCATTAAAAATTGGTTGCCTGTAAAGTCGGTATACGGGCGAAAGTTTTACGTGACAACGACTTTTTATGTCTGTCTCTCTCGCTCTTAGGCGGGCTAACCATGCCCGAGTGGAAGGGACGCGTGCCTCTCACTCGCTCTCATTGTGAGCGCATAACGTGAGCGGAGCGTAACGCAGTTTCTTGAAGTGTCACCCGGCAAACCAATTTATAAGACGTTGTCACGTCAAAAATAATCCTCGAATCTTAATATCACCGTCTATCGTTGATGTTTAAAACCAATTTAAATGCAAGACGACTTATTCTTCTACCTTGTCTCCACCATCATTAATTCAAGATTTTGGTTGATCTACCCTCCCCTTGACTCGCAAGACGTCCTGCCCCACTTGACCTCTCGCACAGCATGTTATATGACGTCATGAATTTATACTAAAAGAGACAAGCAAATTATTAGCACATAACTTAGTTCTTAGACAGTAACAGGTACCAACTTGTCACTATGTTAAGGTAATTCATGCCTGCCACGTAATTGCTTGTGTGCCTAGTTTGTAGCCCAGATTATGTTAGCGTAAGCTAATGGATTAGTTTATATTAATACTGTCAGGTGACGTTATATGTGTTCGTGAATGACGTTATAATTATGGCGGCATGATTATTTTAATTAGTGAGCCTTCTAAACTGTGTGCAATGAGGGGTCTTGAGGCAAAGTTGTTTTTTATCCTAAGAGCCCTTCATATACCTTTATGAAGGGAAGAAAGAAACAAATGTTAATTCAGGACCCGGAAAGGACAAATAATAAAATAAAATTAAGTGATTAAAAATTAATAATGAGAACAGAAGTGGTCTGAACTTTTTTGGTAATTTCTCTGTAAAGTTTTTTGCCAAATCTGGGGTTGGGCAAATAGTTCGTAGTGCTTATTGTAACAGAGAAATCTAGAGTATATAATTACAGAAATATAAACGTGTATTATCCAGGTAATACAGTAAGCTACACAGATACACAAGTTTGGCAAAAATAAGTAGCCTACTACTTACTTGTGCCAAACTTGTGTATACGACATGAGTAGCTTAAAATATTTACATCTTGGATACGTAGAACCAGTTGCAACTGACCACCATTCAAGATATCTGTATCTTGAAGCTCTGTATACATACATATACTTACCCAAAAGACAGTTTAGAGATCGATAATTCTAGGATTCCACAACCCATATAAAAGCCTCGCAGCACTTATAACATTGTGTACAAAGTACACAGAAGCGAGACAAGTACTTCAGCAACAACTTAATCAAATCCCGTCACAGCAAGGGGTGTCATTGTTCAGTACGCCGCCAGTGTACGAGTACGTCGTTACGCTCATCACTGAACCATTATTTCATTACCGCGATTGTTTCAATCACAATGAGAGACAACCTTGTTAATTTGGTTATGTGTACCTGGCTTATTGGTTGTCTAGGTATGTCTGTAAACTTACCCTTACGGTAGGTTTATATTGAATGTTTATTGAGTGCCTACACAGCGCTTTAATGCAATAAATAGGAACTAGAGAATGGATCCCAGAGCTGACAGACCTCTTTTCGCGCTAACAAAATATGTGGGACTAACCCGCGCAACTTCGTCTGCGTCACAATTTTAACTACTTCTCCACTCCTGGTTAGTCTTAGCGTGATGATATATAGCCTATAGTCTTCCTCGATAAATGGGATATCTAACACTCAAAGAATTTTTCAAATCGGACCAGCAGTTCCTGAGATAAGCGCGTTCAAGTAAACAAACAAACTCTTCAGCTTTATATATTAGTATAGATATAGATAGAGTAGTGTTAGTATGTACTTTTAGCATACGCATACTTGTTAGCTTACTCTAGTTTTCTATACCACACATTTTGTTACTGGGAGAATAAGAAAAGCCTGGCAGCTCGATATTAGTCCATAACATTTACATTGCCACCTCCATTTTAATGAAGGGTGCAGCTATCCCCTCTCGGGGGTCAGCGGCATCTAAGACCGAAAGGAGAACGTTCAATCTGGTCTTAAGTATGATAGTGCCAAAATAATAAATGAAGAAATCGTATTTATTGGATTTTTTTTTGTTTAGCACTTTTAGCCCAAAGACGAGTATGTAAAGGCCATGTCTCCTTTAAAACACCACAAGTGTGTTGGCGTTGCTGAAATTGTTAATCCTTCGAGAAATGTAAGCGTGATGTTTTATCAAATAGAATTTCATTTTGCTTTATTTGTTGAGAAAATATAACGCTTTGATCTTTTGAGTTACGTTTGGTTGATCTAAAAATAAGTGACGCGAGTATATTCTCGAAGTCAAGTCCATATAAGAAAAAAATAGTTTTTCGCGTAGCCTAATCTGGGTGTATGCTATAAATTTAACTATAATATCAGGTTTTACGATTCAACATCTCCGTAATTTCAATTCTTAGCTTATCCGAAGACTTAAAAAGCTTTCATTGCAAAATCATATTGTGTAATCGCATTTCTTCATCGTAGTTTCCTACTAATCTTAGTCATCTTATTGATCAGGGGGATCTAATTATGGTCTCCTGAGTCAAAGGACTAGCTTATAAGCAGATATTAAACTTAAATGCTAATTTTTTACATTTATTACTCACATTTTCCCTTACTGACAAAATAATGCTGATGATCAATCATGATAGATCATTCAGATACTGCTGGGTTCTCCAAAAAATATCCACATCCACCGGCCCTATATTTGATTGTCTCTCCTTCATTTAACTCGTACAAAACATTTATAACTGTCCTCCATTTCTTTATCTTAACTTTTATGTTCAAAACACTGTATTCCTATTGGTTCTCGTCGCCTATCGACTCGGCATCTGCAAGGGACCTCGTCGCTTACAACTGGGTCAAGGAATTTCTGATACCCTACGTAGTCCTGCGGTTCTGAGCTCGTGTCTGTGTAAGCTATCTGGCTGCAGTACGTGGAGATATTGTGTTTGTTACCTAGAATAAGTAAGTTAGTGTGTTCTATTTACCTTGCTTAGGTGGGATAGGATGAGTGTACGTGTATGTTGAAAGTTATGTTCGTACTTATCAAATGGAGTTATTAATGTGGGTGAGGGACGACTTGTATTCTTGTTGTTATTTATGCTTCCTTCATTGAGTTGCTCGTTTAGCAGGGATTCAGTTGTATGTAGCTGTTTTTGATGTCGTGAGTTTTACTGTCGTAGTGTCGTCGCTTATCTTTATCACACTGAAGAAAAGTGATTTATGATGATCGATTCTGGAAATCTCATTTAAACAAAAATTGCTTGTTATGCTTCCGCAGACAAGCGCGACGCGACATTATGATAACGATACTTTAACAATGCGCCTTCAACGAAATAGTTTGACTAATTAAAACAATGTATATAAAAAAAATCGTCGTTATGTTACTTGGCTCCTATCTGGGATTCTTAAGCCACATACCGATATCACAAAACATTATACATACAAACTGAAGAATTCTCTTGAAGAGACCTGACCCAAATCATGTAAAGATAAATTAATGAAAGCTGTGACATATTAATTAGCGGTAACCGAGAGCCTATCGGTCGGGAATAGGTAATTGTGTCAGTATCACGCTAAAGAAGCTGCTTGCACATCTGTGTTCTCTCAAATATGCATGTTTTTGTGAGATTCTATAGTAACTGCTTCATTGCTTACCTACATATCTTTCTTACACTTAACAAGAAAGTGATATATCTGGAAATCTTATTTAAATTAACACATTTTTAATGACTCCCGCGACAATGTGATAACGATGAGACATCGCGACTTCTAAGAAAAAAAAAAATGTGATCGCGATTTTACGTCGCTTCTACGTACAGGATCTCCGTAGTAATATCACGTGTAGATACAAATAACATTTGATAGTTAACTAATTGGTAAGTATCATATAAAATGAAGAATCATCTTGCAGAGTCTTGCCCCAAATCCTGTAAAGATAAAATAATGAATGCTGTGACATATTAATTAGCGGTTACCGAGCGCCTATCAGTCGGGACTAATTGGGTTTATATTACGTTGTACAAGACGTTGCTTGTACACCTGCGCTCTCTGAAATATGCGCGTTTTTGCGCTGAATTGCGTAAGAGAGGGTTTTGATTGAGGTTTGGTCAGAAAAAACTTAGTAAATAGGGGTTTTTCACTGTTATTGGTAAAGATTTGGTAGTTCGTCTATCCACATGATAAGTATTGTATGATGGGTGAAGAAATCCAGAATAGCATCTGCTTCATCATTGAGCATTTTGGTTGTTTGGCTTGCTACTAAAATTAATCACCGACCTATATCTATGTACTTAAAACAGCTTTTTAAAGAAAAGATACAAAATTATTTTCTCATTTTGAATATCGTCTATGAACTTCGTTCTGAACCTACAGATCAGCTGAACTCTTTCACAACATAACAACTCAACTATCTTCTTCCTGCATTCCAATAATATTGGCATCAAAAACTAAACCAATTGAGTTCCGCCTTATTAATAGTATTTACCGGTCGCGTCCGGCCCGCATGGCTGCTTTACGACCGGACCGGCAGCCTCTGGGGATGTAACTTACCGGTCCGGTACTTGGCCGGTTGAGTTACGGCGTGCCTTTCCGAACGTTTCTATCTAAAACCCGAGACATGACGATTGGTTGTATTTAGGAGAATTTACATGGTTGAAGTATGTTAGTATTCTTTCCAGTGTTTCCTAAATTGTTTGGTCCAATATCTAGCAAACCAACTAGTTGACTGACTGATAGCTCAATTGGCTCTACCATAGACATATAAACCCATGATACTTTTGATGTTGGAATTCGAATTTGAAATTCATTTCTTCTGATGTGATTCTTCGTTTAAAATTTTTCTTCATAAAACTAACACAACAGACATACAACTTATAGTTGGTGACCTAAATTATAGCTATTAAGCCAACCTTGTTTACGACCTAGGAGACGAATTGGATACTATAAACACTATAAGGATAGGATACCTAACTTAATTTACTATTGGGGCATTCGATACACAAGGTACGGTCAAAGTCCGAAATTGAAGTCATAGAGACTCTTAATTTTAGCATATTCTTCTTCCTTCCCTGGGCCATTAGTTGGGTTCGGGTCTCTTTTTCACCACCAAGTTGTACGATCCTGATCCTGTGTTGCCTGTTCTAGCAACGGAGGTGTTTCAAAATGGGCCAGGTCTATGTACATTACCTCATAAAAAGAGAAAAATCCGTAGAATTCGGGAAAAATACATTTAATTCATTTAAATGTTTACTGTTGTGGTAAATTGATGTTTATAAATTACTTTTATCGATTTTCAACATGGCGTCGCACCGATTTAGTTACAAATCATAGAGAAATAACTGTCAGCTGTCATAACAATGTCACTGCATTCACATTCGTCTCGTTGGCGGTAAATAAATATGACAGAAATAAATGTCAAACGTCATTAATCAATTAAAATGACAGCTTACCGCCATGACGGGTTTTTGGTGGGTGTTGTAATTTCAAATGTAATTTATTTTGTTTTACCAGCAAACAAACCCATTTTAAAGAAATTGGACAGTTGAGAACTGTTTTGAATATGTTTCTCTATTTTTAAGTATAGTGTACAAGGACCTGGCCCAGGGTCCATACATTTTGGAACAACTCCTTTAGTCTATCGCTAAAATATAAAACTAAAACAAAATATGTAAATTATAATAGTTGGACCAAAGAAACTGAGTGGATTGTGTGATACAAACACAACTAATGATGATATGATCAGAAGTAGGGGTAGAGAGTAAGCAGCTTGGAAGAAGGAGACATGCTGTACGCAGCGACCTCATATTGATTGGCCGGGACTGTTTGGCTCTAAGCCATTGTAAAAAATAAAGTAAAGTTCTGTATAGAATTATAGATAATAGTTAACAGAATGACTAGTGGCTGATCATTAAGTTAAACGGCCCGGGAGCGAACAATTGGTTTGACCTGTTTGTAACTGGGCGACCCGATAAAAGCCGGCTCGGCCCGACTCCCCTATCTTTGTCACGAGTTTTGTTGTAATTGTTCAAGTTTTGTATAGGACTTTTCTGATTGATAACTTTCAGATGGTTTATAAAATGCTAATCTTCGGCCATGTCTATTAATGTTGATTTTAAAGCTCCTCTTTACCTAATTTTATGAATTTCTAATATGGGATTTAGATATGTTTCATCAGCACTGGGCTATTCTTAATCAAACTTCTAAATACAAGCACATTGTTGAGTTTTGGATGCTCCGTTTGGATGATTAGAATATCTAACAGAGAAATAATATTTAGGCATTCATTTAAATGTAATAAATATTAGTCAAAAAACGGGCAATAGAATAAAGGTCTAAATTGGAAAGGTAAACAAACACATCAGTTAGGCAAAGATGACGTACAGGTAAACCAATTTATGAACCTTCAACGCACTACGGATATTACAAATTTTAGACTTTAAAACTGAATTTCCTCAGCAGACAATTCGATTGAATGGGGCAGAAAGCTGCATGAACGCCGTTGGTTCGATATAGAATATGTTGCCGCAGTATTTGGTATCTTTGCAGTTTTAAGCAACAGACTTAAATAAAACATTTTGTTCAAAATTATACTTCAACACAGCATAATTTTACGGAGCCGCATTAGGTACATCTTTCAGGAGACCTACACACATCAAAATAAGTTTGCTATCACTAGCATAAGCTGTTATACATATTGTTTTTAATTTAACTTTATCAAGAAAAAATCGTTGTTGTGTATTTTCTTTAAATAGAAAAACCCTGTTTGAAATTGAAAAATAAAACTATTTTTTACTAACAAAAATTGAGCAATTAATCTGAATGTAATTGTAACAGGGAATTTGATAGAAAGAGAAAGACTGTTTAACCAATATTCAATATAATATAACTCCTTCCCTGGCTCGAACTCATGCGGGGATCCTCCTGGGCATGCTGAGGATCAAGTTATCCAGCATTTCTTGGGGTAACCTGTCCCATTCTTAATAGCGGCTTCCCTGAGCTCTGGCACTGTCTGGGGACGTGGCTGATGGTTCCAAATAGCTCGCTTTTTTTTCTTTTTTTTTTAGGTTGGGAAATCATCAAATGACTCCTCCCGCTCTGGGTAAAGCAGGAGGGAGTGTCAGACTCTTACTGACTAAAACCCATCCGTGTTCCTCCGGTTAGACTGGCATGCCGGCTCGCCTGGCTTAAACCCAATAGAGCTAGTTAGATTTTAAATACACTTCGTCTCGATGGCAACCTAAGTTTACTGATTACATGACTTCAACAACTAACTAAGAAGGTCAAACGTACTATTCATCATCAAAGCTGTGAGCTCCAGATACTTATTTAGAGCGCTACGGCAACGCCCGCTTTCAACTTCATTTCAGTTTCACGGAATTCATATTGCATTTCGCTGCAAGTTCAGTATGTATGTATGCAAACTACGAGGAATTCCATTAATAGGGAATCTTTTCAAGCGTAGTCTATTAAAAATTGTTTCATGTCATATTTACGGTTTGCTGTTATCCTTGTTGCATTGGAATTACGCAGCATATTTTACATTTGGATTCTGTTATTTGTTTATTTTTACTGCATTTTCCAAACTTCCTCCTTCATGTTGATAGGAGGCATTATTTTTACTGTACTGTTCATAAATAGTGAGAACCTTATTTTTCTACCTGTTTGTTGTTTGTGGTATACATTACTATCGAGTCGCGCAACTTCGTCTGCGTCACAATTTTCATTACTGCTCCGCTCCTGTTGGTCTTAGCGTGATTATATATGTATATATCCTCGATAAATGGGCTATCTAACACTGAAATCATTTTTCAAATCGGACCAGTAGTTCCTGAGATTAGCGCGTTCAAGCAAACAAACTCTTCAGCTTTATATATTAGTACTAGCTGACCCACGCGGCTTCGCTCCCGTCAACTGGCTACTACCCTACCTACCCTACCTACCCTACCTACCCTACCTACCCTACCTACCCTACCTACCCTACCTACCCTACCTACCCTACCTACCCTACCTACCCTACCTACCCTACCTACCCTACCTACCCTACCTACCCTACCTACCCTACCTACCCTACCTACCCTACCTACCCTACCTACCCTACCTACCCTACCTACCCTACCTACCCTACCTACCCTACCTACCCTACCTACCCTACCTACCCTACCTACCCTACCCGCTTAAACTATCCTATCTCTCAAGTTGGATCGAACTGCACATGGTGTGCGAATTTTATTATAATCGGTTAAGTGGTTTAGGAGTCCATTGAGGACAAACATTGTGACACGAGATTTATATATATTAAGATAGATAAAGCGTCTGTCCAGCAGGGAGAAAGAAAGAAAGTGGAGCAGTGGAGCTTTGTAAGGTTTAATGCAAAAGAGAATAGAATAGGATTCAAATTTAGAACGATGTAAAAATGGATTTGTTTTATACTGACAGATATGAGCTTTGAACTGAGGAAGTGCTTCATTAATTATCCCTTAAACCCAATCGTTGTTTGATTTATACTTAGGTTCCAGTGGTGCTGTAGCGGTAGTAACCTGCAGCGTCACAATACACATTATGATCAAGACGTGACTGTCAGTTCCAAAAAGAATAACAGAAATCTGACTGATTTCGTCATAAACAAGATCACTGATATCACTGATTTATCTTTTATCTTCCTCAATCAAGGAAGATTGTTGCCGATATTCCTTGTTCCTTATAAACGATTCACAGTATGTGGTTTATTACATGTCCCGTAAGTACATTTCGGGAACGTCATCGCTATGTATCTTCCCGTTATATTCCATAAAGCTTCAAAGAACAGAGCTTTTTTCTGTAATTTGTCTTCGCAAAACAAAAGCTAAGTAACTTGGTAAGTTATGTAAAATTGTATCTGAATTTCCAAGAGAAAATGTCCTTGCATGATTCATAGGGGTGATCCCGAGTCTGATTCAACTTAAGAATATTTTCTGTACTAAGTCGTGGTTTCCTCTATAATGGCAAATAGCGTCACTTTCGGACTTAAAGCTTATTGTGACGTCATGGGTGACGTTATTATATGTACATGGTAATGGTTGACGTAGCTTAGAAGTTTTAATGTGGCACTCTAAAAAGGCTTGAATCAGACGCCTTCTTCAAAGTGAAGGTGACTTTCCAGGGTATATGTCTAATCCCAAGTATTGTATATAAACAGTGGTAGTTCCCAGACGCTGTTTCATCTTTTTAATCGGATGGTGCGTCACTGACGCGACGACTGGGCGCCATATTGCTCAGAGTAAGTTCTGTGAGTGGGCTGCATGTGATCCACTTATTATTATTTTAATTAGTCGTGACCTCTTTATGACTTTAGTTTACGCATTTATTGTAGTTATTTTAGTTTTATAGACACGTTACGTCATAACATAAATAAAGGTTGAAAATGGTGTCTCGTTGCGAATACTTGGTATAATTTATTAGTACTGTAACGTTATAATGTAACGTCTCTAAAGATTTTTTTTTCATGTGTACTTATGGTAATGTAAATTGCGTAAACAGTGTGTATGTTACTTATGAGTGTCGTAGTGAAAACCTTGCTTACAGTACTTTTATTTATTAATTGCGTTGAATAAATAGTTCACGATCGGGTCGACGAGATTTTCTACTGATTTACAGCGATCCCATCCTTGGTTAGCTGTTTATATTGACTTGCTTTTAACTCTCTCAGGAATATTGATTCTGCGAGTTAGTGTTAACACGGTGGAGACATGGAGTTGTCTCGGAACCAAACTTACGTCGACATTGGAAAGTAAAACAAAACTGTTATAACGTTGTTGTTTCGTTAAGGGGAAGCCAGGATGCAACAGGAGGGCGCTGTAACCTGAAATATGTGAATTTTACACTGCTAGAACAGTTTCATTTCCCAGCGTTGCTATATTACTAAGTATTCGATGTTCGATTAGATAGATGCTGCCTGCGGTGAACTATGCACGGGCTTATAATAATTAATAACAATCAAACTTAAAGTTGCTCTACTTTTCCGCATGACACAAAAGTTCTCATAACCGGGTTTTATTTTTATTAGTTATGGGTTTGCTCTTGACTCTAGCCTATGTCAGAAATGACACAGACAAAGTCTACGATGGAGCGAGCCTTCCCAGAAGGAGCCTGTTCACTCTGACTTTGAAGATATTAGGGTACGTTGAATACCCTTTAAACCTCGACTAAAAAAAAGGGTGTTATATTCGTGTTAACCTGATTGATGTTTTAATTTAACTCCAAGAACATATAGTTATAAATTTAAAGTGAGTCTAAAATAGCACAAGAAAGCTTCAACGATTTTATTGAACTTTATCACGATTTTTCTAAGCCTACGTCATAGAAGGCCTAAGCCATATAAACAGAAGCCTACGCAGCAATTTGAGCTTGTAAATCTTGTAATGTTAACAACGCGAAGTACTTTCAGTTTATATTATAGGCAATACCTGGCTTTTGCAGGAATTGTTTGTAACTGAAATTATTTGTTCAGTTGGTGTACCTAGAAGCAATATTGCAGGTAGAGTAGAATGTTTGTTTTGTATTTTTCCGTGAATATAAGTAAGCTTGAATATGAGTAACTTTTCAAGCATTTTTCTTCAATTCCCTTTATCCTGTGTTACTTGGGGTCGGCGCAACACGTTTTCTATCCCCTGTCAAACTATCATTCACTGCCTTTTCTTTCATTGTGGACTTTCCATTGTAAACTGGGTCAAAAATAGTCAAGAAATAAGTAGATAGTGTAAAATATTTCAATCATTAGTTGTACATATTACATGTACAACTACTAAGAGAAAATGCTGGCGGCGAGACTTTGTATGTAAATAGTCATAATTCGAGGTTTCACAAACTGAATAAGAAGGATATATACTGTGTCCCTATGTTTTCCCTTTTGATGATTTATTAACCGTATAAGCAATAGAACTCTCACAAAATACTCAAAATTGTTCCATAAATCGCTGTCAACAGAGCCCTAGTGTACAAATTTGGCAACTATTAATCAAAAAAGGAAAACATAGAAACACAGTATACATCCTTTTTATTCAGTTTGTGAAATATCTCTTATATTGGTCCAATACTGGAGGAGAAAACAGTCGAGAGCCAAACCTCGAATTATGACTTTTTACATGCAATGTCTCGCCGCCCGCATTTCCTCTTAACAGTGAAAACTTCTCGTGCGTTCCATACTCAAACCACAACATTAAGCACGATAAAGGCACACAATTTCCTACAAAAACACCAAGGTTTGACTCTATAATATAATTAAGTTATACCATGTTTAATCCCTTTTTCGGACTCTAGGGAATACAATAGACGAGCAATTCATCAACATATGATTGAATAGATAATCCATTAATTACTAATCTTATAATAATATAATTTACTATGTTTTTACTGCCGTTTTACTCCTGTGGCCTTTTCCCAAATCATGGATTTTCCGGGTTATAAAATAGCCTCGTCTAATGGAGTAGACAAGTACTCGGCGACAGTAAAGCCTTCTGCCAGCGAAGTTTAGTTATAGGATCAGTATTTTTCTGACATTAACCCTCCTACAATCAAACTATCAAACATGGAGAGCTCGTGGCTAGATAATAACAGCCGCACAGGTCGATCTTCAAGGTTAAGCAATGCTTGCCAAGGTTGGTCTGTGGATGGGTGACCATCTTAACATACCGCGATTCCTCCGTGCCACGGAAAGCACGTTAAGCCGTTGGTCCCGGCTGTCATTTGTAGATCTTTGGCAGGCGTTACGGATAGTCAGAAGCCAGTAAATCTGACTCCAGTCTTGCCATGAAGTACCGTGTTACCCAGTTAATGTGTTGTGGAGGTCTCGTAGGCAGCCGCTCCTCGTAAAAGACTGGTATTCAGCTAAATCCGGCTTGACTGGAAGCCGACCCCAATATAGTTGTGAAAAGGCTAGGCAGATGAAAAATCAAACTATCAAACATGTTTACAATATATATTTTAGATATTTATTACCATATCATTAATCAGAAGCTTAATATCGAGATGTACGCTTTAAAACAGGGCTATAATAAATGCAGAATTTGGATAAGTTTGTCAATTTACTAAACTTTTAGGATTCCATTTACGAGTACTGTGTCTCCATACTCTCCATGTCAAAAGCTGTTTACTCACACGTAGACTGAAAAACCGGTGTAAAAAAAAAGTGCGACTAGGACTCGCGCATGAAGGGTTCCGTACCATCGAATTTTTATTATGTGTTAGTAGAGCGGCAACAGAAATACACACCCTGTGAAAATTTGAACGGTCTACCGATTACGGTTCATGAGATATAGCCCGCTGACAGACGGACGGACGACAGCGGAAGCTTAGTAATAGGGTTCCGATGGTTACCCTTTGGGTTCGGAACCCTAAAAAATTGTACTTTGAGCCGGATTCCCATAGAGGGATAAGTAACATAAACTGCACTGACGGAAGCCTTTCTTTGAAATAGCTTTGCGTGGGTTGAGTCAATTGTTCGCGTTGATTGGCGGTCGTTCGCGACACAGTGGCGCTATCGCACTGTCTAAAACATTACTATTGAACTACATTTCTGCTACGTTTGGCACTTGGGACGGTCTTTTTATTTGATACAGCTGTTTTGGTTAGCCTGATGGAAACGGGTGTTCGGCCGAATTTCGGTCGCTTTTGAAATACGGGGTTATTTGTAAAACACCTACAAACTCTTAGGCAGTGAAAGAACACATGATTATAAACAATTTTTACTTTGAGACCATCCCTGAAAACTCGAAAAAAATATCAGCTGTTTCATACATTTTCATTTTGTAATTCTCATTCTGTTGGTTTTCTAATAATTGTTTACTATTATTGATTATTTTATATTTATTAAGCATTGCATCTTAATATACATTCAGTCAAAAAAGTATCGGGAATGGATGATTTGTTTATGGTTCCAAATTCAAATTTTTGTTTTTTTGTAGTTGTTAGATTGGCACAACTGTTTTCCATTTTGGCGCGGAGTTTGAGTTGCATCTGTTATTTATATTAAATACAGTGCTGGTTTTAGTAATATCATATATAGTGTGTATTGCGAATTTCATAATGGACAAAAATATCTAACAAAGAGTGTCTTAAATTTTGCATCGCCAATGGAATTTCGTGTTCGGAGTCACTGAAAATGTTACAGAAGGCTTAAGGTGAATCGACTTTATCAAAAACTCGTGCTTATGAGTGGTTCAAAGCGTTCAAAAGCGGTCGAGATGTGATGGAAGATTTGCCTCGCTCTGGTAGGCCGTCAACGTCTGCAACTGAAGTTAACATCGCAAAAGTGAAGGAAATAGTGACTGAAAATCCCCATTCTACTCTGAGAGAGATAGCCGCCGAACTTTCTGTATCTCACGAGTCGATCCGTACCATTTTAACTAATCATTTGGGTATGAAACATGTTGCTGCTCGACTAGTCCCAAAAGATCTGAATTTTCTCCAAAAACTCAATCGCATGAAAGTCGCTGAGGACATGCTAGAACGAGTCAGTTCGGACCCAACATTCATAAAACGCATTGTTACTGGTGACGAGACGTGGGTTTACGAGTTTGACATGCAAACTAGTCAACAAGCTTCGGAGTGGAGCCTTCCAACTGAACCGAAACCGAAAAAACCACGCCAAAGTCGATCAAAAGTCAAAGTCATGTTGACTGTTTTCTTTGACTATCGCGGTGTTGTGCACTCTGAATTCTTACCGGAAGGTCTAACGGTAAATAAAGAATATTATTTGAGCGTTATGCGGCGTTTAAGAGAGCAAATTCGACGAAAAAGGCCAGATTAGTGGAAAGAAAATTCTTGGATTTTGCACCACGACAATGCGCCTTCGCACAAGGCTATCATTGTGAACGAATTTTTAACCAAACACTCAACAAATACCATCCAGCAACCACCATATTCACCAGATATGGCTCCTGCTGACTTTTTTCTTTTTCCTAAACTCAAATTACCACTTCGTGGCACCCGTTTTCAATCGATAGAAGACATAAAGGAGAATTCGCGGCGAGAACTGAACTCAATTCTGGAAGCAGCGTTTAAAAAATGTTTTGATGAATGGATTATTCGTTGGCGCAAGTGTATCGTTTCTAAAGGAGTAAAATAAATTTGGATGAATAACAGACATTTTGTGTATTATTGATCTTTTCCCGGTACTTTCTTGACAGAGTAGTATAATACATTTATAATTTCTGTTTTTCTATTTAGATTATATAGGTATAATTATTTTTAATTGTATTTCATATTTGTTTTGTACTGACCAATAGCTTGTTTGTGTGGATTAACTGTTGTTTCAAGTTGGTCATGATAATAAATAAAATAAATGAATTAATTGGCATTTTGCGTGATATTTTTTTCGAGTTTTCGGGGTTTTTCTCAACCCTGTATAATTAAACTACTCAAAACTAAATAGGGCCCACCATGTTTTTTTGCTGCAACTTAAAATTGAACCAAAACATTCAGTTTTTATGAATACACAAGTTTCAAGTGACCATTTAGGAATAGTGTAAACATGAACAATAGAAACATTTGTTTATTTTGTTTAATAAAAACACAAAATAACAGTTTTTAGGAAAAATTACACAAAATAAAGGAAAAACATAATCTTGTAAAGCACAACTATTCTGGAAAAAAATATGGTGCTTGTTATTTTTTAATAACGAGTGGGTCCTCCTCTGCTCCGTATGCACTCTCTGAGCCTATCTGGGACACTTTCAATCAAGTGAGTTACGTTTAGTTCCGGTATTTGTTCCCAACAGACTTTCAAAGCGTTAATGAGCTCCTGCTGGTTCATCTTTTGAGCTGATCCCATAAATGTTCGATGGGGTTGAGGTCGGGACTCATTGCTTGCCATGGCAAAACGGTGATATTGGCTTCAGAGAGTGCTCTTTGTGTAGTGCGGGCTGTGTGTGCGCGAGCATTGTCATGCATGACGACAAAGTTATTGCCCACTCTTTGTGAAAATGGGATGACATGTGGCCGGATTACTTGCTCGATGTAACTGGCGGCGGTCACGGTACCTTCATTCAGAATTACCAGCTCTGTTTTGCAGTGTAAGCTAATTCCACCCCATACCATAACACTGGGACCCCCAAATCGGTCTGTTCCATGCACGCATGGTTCAGAAAAACGTTCCCCTTCTCTTCTCCACACGCGTATCCGTCTGTCGTCACTGTAAAACTTCACTTTACACTCGTCCGTAAAAAGCACATTCCTCCAGTTATCCATAGTCCATTCCAAATGTTCCCGGGCGTACCTTAAGCGTGCTGCACGATGAGCCCTCGTTAGTTTTAGTCAAATAACACGTACTCTGGAGTGTTGTCCATCTTCGTGAAGCCGATTCCCAATGGTTTGATCGCTGACTCTCATCCCTGTAGATTGCCGTAGTCGAGTTTGTAAGGTCCGAGCGGTTACAGTACGCTCCCGACGTGCGGTTAACCTTACGTATCGGTCTTCCTGGGCAGTTGTAGCAACAACTCTTCCTGTGCCAGGTCTCCTAGCTACACTTCCGGTCTCCTGATACCGTTCCCAAACGTTTCGGATCGCTCGTCGCGATACACCGAGGTGTATAGCCACAGATCTCTGAGACTGTCCCTCTTGTAGCAAAGATACTGCTCTTGCAGCGGTTTCCATGTCCATATGTCGTCGAGAACCAGGCATAGTGATCACAACTAACACAGGAAACAAACAAAATGGTTAAAAACGTGAGTGTTCCACAACAGCGTTTGGTGTAGACTGAAAACTTAAGTGACTGAGAATTTGTGCATTCGATGTTTTTTTCGAGTACTTCACTTTTTAGCTACCCTCTTGAAATCAATATGAATGTTGTCGGAATAAATATTGATAAGGGCTCTTAAACATGTCACCTCAAGGTTCAAACCATAACTTTATCAACAACTACACAGATAACTTTATTTAGACCAAAATAGTGACTGATTCGAGGTGGGCCCTATTTTGTTTTGAGTAGTTTAATAACTAAATGAAGCTGTTACTGTTGCTTCTTTGTACCAGTGTAGCGAAACAGCTGGCTCAAGTCTGGAGCATCGCAAGATGTTTCTTATGTCCTTGATGGCATTGTGGGGACTTATGCTTCTCGTAATAAAAATAACTATTCCATAAAATGAGCAAACACGCTACTTCATAATACAATTAGTAACGAGAACAGTCGTGAAGCATAATGAATGCATTTCAATAAAAACGTGATAGCAACGCTGAGCTGAAGCCGAGAACTGAAATGAAAATAAATACATTTGCGTTTTTGTTATATAAAAACGAAACATTCATATGAACTTGTTGTCCCATTTAACTATGAATTTATAGAGCTATAAATGTCCTAACTTATGGTATCTGTTAAGTATTCCGTGCTCAGTTGCGTCCAAGGTGACTTCAGTACAAACGATGCTTCATGAAATATACTTTCGTCTTTCGGCTACTTTATGTAGTAGCGAAAATATTCGAATTTGTTCGTCTGCTGCCAATCATGTTTCTATTCATATTTAATTTGTTTATGTGAAGAAGCATTTTGGGTATGGAAATTATTCCCTATAGCAAATTAAGCTTCGAATTTGAACGTGCTGTAGAGAAAAACTTTCGTGCAGTGTTTTGAAGTCTGTTTTTTTAAAGTCCCGTGCCCAAAGGGTAACTAACGGAACCTATTACTAAGCCTCCGTTGTCCGTCCGTCTCTTTGTCTGTCAGCGGGCTATATCTCAAGAATCGTTATAGGTAGACAGTTGAAACATTCACCGAGTGTGTATTCCTATTGCCGCTGTAACAACAAATCATAAAAAAATAATTAAATTAAAAATTAAAGGGGTCTAAATTAAACTGAAGTAAAAACAGTTGTCTTGTATGGGAATACAAGATATCTGTTTTTTTTGGTTTATGGTACAGTACCCTTTGTGAGTGAGCCCGTCTCGCACTTGGCCAGTTTTTTTCTTTTTAGTGTATATCTCTGGGGTGTATGGGGTCCGTTGCCATCTTTAAGACCCAAGCCAACCTCACCTGCTAGCGGTGCACCCTGCTGTCCAACGGACGAGGCTCTGGCGAACCTGGTTTCCCTCTTGTAGGGTTGTGGGGGTCAGACGGCTGGTCGCCCCACGTAAAACCAACTTCAGTCATATATGAATGGAGAGAAACAAGTTAGGTAAGGGTACTCGGTCTAGGGCGTCGCCGCATAACGACGCGCAGGCACATCGCCCTAAACCTGCGATAAGTGGGCTAGGGCTACCGTGTCAAGTACGGGCACGGCTAAAGAGGATAGTACCCAAGAAGAAGTTCCGCTTTGCCACCTGGAACATTGGCTCCCTAACCGGACGTTGCCAAGAACTCGCAGACGTACTTGCGAAGCGTCGGGTCCAGTGCGCCTTCCTTCAGGAGACGCGCTGGAAGGGAAATAAGTCACGTGACATCGGGCAGGGGTACCGGCTAGTGTACACCGGATCACCAACGGGTAGGAGCGGAGTGGCCGTGGTGCTGTCTAAGGACCTTCAGGATGGACTCCTTGAAGTAGACCGATGCAGCGACCGGTTGATGCGAGTTAGGGTGCTGATCGAAGGGTCGGTAACGAACCTAATCAGCGCCTATGCTCCTCAGACTGGTTGCTGTGAGTCTGAAAAGGAGGCCTTCTGGGATGAGTTCGAGGACGTATTACGCGCTATCCCGAATTCCGAAGGTGTTTTGGTTGGGGGGGATCTCAACGGTCACGTAGGTCAGTTTGCTGGAGAGTATGGACGTGTTCACGGTGGTTTTGGTTATGGCCAGCTAAACGCAGAGGGAGTCAATATACTTAGCACCTGCGCTGTGTCTGACCTAGCCATCGCGAACACATTCTTTCAGAAGAAGCCCCAGCATCTTATTACGTACCGTAGTGGTGCCTACTCAACCCAAATAGATTACCTGCTGGTGCGACGGTGCCACATTGGCAAGGTTACCAACTGCAAAGTCATCCCAGGCGAAAGCCTAACGGCTCAACACCGCCTCCTTGTCCTGGACTTTGCGGTTGTACCGAAGAAGAGAGTGAACGAGAAACGCAAACCCCGCACTAAGTGGTGGTTGCTTGATGGTCCTAGGCAGTCGGACTTCATCGCGGAGGTCGAACATCTTAAGATCAGTGCTCCGCATGAGTCCGCTCAAGAGATCTGGAGTAGGATCCATTCAGCAATCACCGGTGCGGGTAAGCGCGTCCTTGGCACTTCTCGTGGTGGCCGCACCATAGGAAAGGAGACGTGGTGGTGGGATGACGGGGTGCAGGAGGCGACTCGGAAGAAGAAGGTTTTATTTAAACAGTGGCAAGGGTCCAACTCTCCGGATGACAGGGAGGCATATGGAGCGGCTAAGCGCGCTTGCAAAAAAGCTGTAGCCAGAGCCCGCAGCAAAAGTCTGGCGCCCTTATACGACAAGCTGGAAACTGCGGAGGGGCAAAAGCTTATTTTTAAGCTGGCGCGTGGCCGGGAGAAAGCTACACGGGACATTAGCAAATGTCTTTGTGTAAGGGACGCCCAGGGTAAGCTGCTCTACGATGCCCCCTCTGTTAAGGAGAGATGGTGTACATACTTCGCGGAGCTGTCTAACAAACAGCATCCCCATAACCTTCCTCCCGAACCGCCTCCTAACCTTGGGCTTATTTCCCCTATTTCCCCCGACGAAACCCGCATTGCTCTTCGCCACATGAAGAACCGGAAAGCGGTCGGGCCTGACAATGTGCCAATTGAAGTGTGGAAGGCGATGGGTCCACATGGTGTGGACCTTCTGACGGATCTTTTTAACCGCATCCTGATCACCAAGGAAATGCCGAACCAGTGGCGATTTAGCCTGATTATCCCTGTTTACAAAGGCAAAGGTAGCGTACAGGATTGTGGTAGCTACCGCGGTATCAAGATCATGTGCCACACCATGAAGCTCTTCGAGCGCATCATTGACACACGGCTCCGTAGCGAGTGTACTGTCTCTGAGTGTCAATATGGCTTCCGGGCGAGTAACAGCACCATGGACGCAGTGTTCGCCTTACGGAATCTGGCTGAGGCTTACAGAGAGAGAAGGAGAGCTTTGCATATGGCCTTTTTAGACCTGCAGAAGGCCTTCGACTGTATACCTCGGCAGTCCATCTGGTGGGCACTGCGCTTCAAGGGCGTTCCCGAGGCCTATATTGACATTATCAGAGACATGTACCGCGATTCCGTGTCCTCTGTCCAGACCGCTGTTGGCGAATCGAATGGCTTCCCAATATCTGTTGGCGTTCACCAAGGCTCGGCTCTTAGCCCGTTCTTGTTTAACGTAGTGCTCGATGTAGTTACGGCAAACATCCAAGATCAGCCTCCATGGCTAATGATGTATGCCGATGACATCGCCCTCGTTAATCAGAACAAAGCCCATCTTGAGCGCAAAGTCAACATTTGGAAGGACACGCTTGAAAACGGTGGTCTGAGACTAAATGTGGCGAAGACTGAGTACATGTCCTGTGGCAGCACGGATACAAACACCATCCGAATAGGTTCGGACCTGATCAGAAAGTCCGATACGTTCAGGTACCTTGGATCCGTGCTGCACGAGTCTGGCATCGTGGACGACGATGTCCAAGCACGTATTGGCGCGGCTTGGGCGAAGTGGCGCGAGGTGACGGGCGTTGTATGCGACCGCAAAATGCCTCCGAAGCTCAAGGGGCAGATATATAAATGCATCATTCGGCCTGTCCTACTGTACGGGGGCGAGTGTTGGCCAGCACTAAGCAGACACACCCAGGAGCTTCGCGTCACGGAGATGAAGATGCTGAGGTGGATGAGTGGCGTAACGCGATCCGATCGCATGCGCAACTCATACATCCGAGGTAGTCTTGGTGTCCGTGACGTGGGGGAAAAACTGCAAGAGTGTCGTCTGCGATGGTATGGCCACATCATGCGCCGCCCTATGGAGTACGTTGGTCGGAGATGCATGAATATGGCTGTTCTTGGGGCTAGGCCCCGTGGTCGCCCTCGCAAGCGCTGGCTGGACGTCGTCAAGTCCGACATGAGAGCCAATGGCCTGACTGAGAAGGATGTTGAAGATCGGGCAAAGTGGAGGAAGCTAAGTAGGAAGGCGGACCCTGGCAATAGCCGGGATTAACGCCAGGTGGAAGAAGAAGTGTATATCTCTGTGACATAATCTTTAGCTAAATTAGTCATATAAATATGAATTTATTTGCTTTCTACAAGGTATTTACAAAAGATGTCAAAAAGGCTCAGCTAAGAACCGTTGTAGACCCTGTTAGGGCACAGCAAAAGGTACTGTTCACTTAAAAATACAAATAAATAATATTAACAACGAGATCATTTTTTCGTAAATCACAATTAGAGGTAGGTAATTACACTCAGTATATAGTACTAGTTGACACGCGCAACTTCGTCTGCGTCACAATTTCCATTACTGCTCCGCTCCTATTGGTCTTAGCGTGATGATATATAGCCTATAGCCTCCCTCGATAAATAGATAATTTTTCAAATCGGACCAGTAGTTCCTGAGATTAGCGCGTTCAAGTAAACAAACAAACAATCAAACTCTTCAGCTTTTTATATTAGTATAGATTCTATAGTGTTAAATAATCTTCTTGAAATCTATATCTATACTAATATATAAAGCTGAAGAGTTTGTTTGTTTGTTTACTTGAACGCGCCAATCTCAGGAACTACTGGTAGGATTTGAAAAAACAGTGTCAGATAGCCCATTTATCGAGGAAGGCTATAGGCTATATATTATCACGCTAAGACAAATAGGAGCGGAGCAGTAATGAAAATTGTGACGCAAACGAAGTTGCGCGGGTCAACTAGTATAACTATACAATTAAAATATTTAAGTACTCAATATACAACCAAAACCAAATACATATTATAATATATTTTAAAGAATCTTATACTAATATATAAAGCTGAAGAGTTTGTTTGTTTGTTTGCTTGAACGCTTTAGGTACAAATCCTTTAGGTACAAGAGACTATTCTCTTTAGACTTCTTCAAGTTGACTGTCCATCTGAAATTCATAACTTGTAATACCGACTGCAACATTGTATAAAATATTAGAGTTTTCAGTCCAAAAGACATCAGTATTCTGAAGAGGTTCGACCTATTTCTGGGACCTCAAAAGCAACCGTAGTTGGAAATGAAGCAAATACAAAAGTTCTCGAGTTTCTTGAAGTTACTTGTCATTTTGGAAGTTTAGTTGACGCTACGTTCTATCTAGAGACGTTCAATGTAAAGGTTTTACAAATAAATGAAGGTTTGCTATATCTATTTTTATGTAAGCGGTACGTGCTCCGAAAGATATAGGAAGAATTTGTGGTCTTATATGACGGCATGTCAAGGAAAACTTGTATTAACCGGAACAGTTTCCCTGCAGCGGTAAATAACGAGTTATCCGCAAATTATAAACATTTTGATGACGGTATTAGGATATAAATATTATGATAATTTTGTAAAATGAATCTTGAAAAATAGAGACAAAAAATGCACACAAAAATATGTATAAAATACAGATGCAGGTCCAATCAAGTGAAGAGTGCAAACAGGTTTGTTTATGCATTGCTCACTGAAATGAACTCTGCGTCATCAAGGAGTCAAAAATTATCTCGAAAATGTAAAAAATGTTCCATTCTTTTAACTGCGAGAGGGCCCGGGATCCTGTTAAAATAATTGTACCATTATTCTTTGCATTTTACGGTTTGTTTTCATGGGGATGACGCAGCCGTAACTGGGAGATTTTAAATGATATTTTCTTGAACTTTGAAAAGAAAAGAAAAAATCAGTATTAAAATTAAGTAAGTTATTTTTATATATGACTTTTTGTGACTACTTTAGCTCACACTCGCATTTTTATATCAAAGTTTAACTACCAATTCAGGTTACATTTCAAAATGTATGAGGGAACGTGCAAATCTATACTAATATATAAAGCTGAAGAGTTTGTTTGTTTGTTTGTTTGTTTACTTGAACGCGCTAATCTCAGGAACTACTGGTCCGATTTGAAAAATTCTTTCAGTGTTAGATAGCCCATTTATCGAGGAAGGCTATAGGCTATATTATCACGCTAAGACTAATAGGAGCGGAGCAGTAATGAAAATTGTGACGCAGACGAAGTTGCGTGGGTCCACTAGTATTCAATAAAGCACAACAAAGGAAACAGCCGATATTTGCTGTGATGCCAATTCTGAAGACTTCCTTTGTCTGCGTTGTTATTGTCGAGTTTTCTAGAAAGAGTGCAAGGAAATCTAATTTTAGATAAGAACAATGTTGTGCGGAAATAAAAATAAAGGCGGATAAGATGTCGAAGTCGTTTAAACAAAGTTTTTTCTTGTCTTCATTACTCGTAAACGCAAACGTTACAAGCCATCACGTCAATTAAAGATTACTAATATCCTCACAAAAGACAAACTCATATCTATTATAATCGTCATCTCAAGTAACTTCTCCTATTTAATTTTGCAGGATATAAGCAATAAGAAATGCAACAGCGAAGAGTGCCCCACTTGATTGCTCTGAGACCTTCTGCGTTATTTATTGCATTGCTGAGGCAACGAACGTACCTCACATAACGATCTCATATAACTGTGTTGTTGTATGGTTTTTAGATTGTACTAATGGCATGATGAAACTCATTGTCGTAAGGGTTTTTGTTAAGATTTGTTAATTTATTTATTAAAACTTTATGCACTAGTTAAACACTACAAAGGCGGACTTAATGCCGTAGGCATTTACTACCAGTCGACTTTAGGGTGGTGCAGCGACAGCATGGTAGGTGCAACATAAAGAAAAGACGAACAGAGAGAAGAAAAACAATGAAATTAATAAAAAAAATCTTGGATTTTATTTTATGAAATCATCATCGGTCTTCTTGCTGTTATCACAGTGCTGTATTTGTTCTTCTTTCCTGCATCTTTTTCAAATGCCAGCAGCGTTTTTGGGGTCGGCGTGTCATGACTTTTTCTTCCATGTTTCTCTAAAAGTCGTCATCTCAGTAGCCCACCCTCTTTCTCGCAATATCATCTTCCACACAGTTCATCTGTTGTTTATTTGATCTTCCCCCTGTTTTTTTAGGATGGGAAATCTTCAAATGACTCCTCCCGCTCTGGGCGGAGCAGAAGGGGGTGTCAGATTCTAACTGACTAAAACCCATCCGTGTTCCTCCTGATGCTCTTTGTGTTCCAGGGCCACGGTGACTCTTTCGAACAAATTCTGCAACCCTGGCAGGCACTGGCCCTAGTGGGCCCCGTTTTCTATGTTGACATCTTTTTGAGGCGCGCGTGGAACACAACGCGCCGTCTTTGATCTTCGGATCTCTTCGGATTTGATCTTCCCCTATGTTTTACGTTTGTTGTTATAGACTTTCACATTAGTCTCACAACTGGCTATCTTCTTAGTATTTACCCCTTGATGAACATAACACGTGTTTGTATCAAACTGAAAATATCAACTTTATTCGTATTCATTTCACTGCTGCGTCTGGTGTTACCCCAGAAGCGAGGGAGAGCCCATAGAAGCCACACCTAACAACCAGCTTGGGTTTTGCAGTTTTTCAAACAGATCGATTGTTTCAATATCGGTACTTTAATTTGATTTGAAGTAAAACAATATTATAAAGTTGCTTCAAAAGTTACAAAATTCTGTTGTGATTCGTTAATTAAGTTTGAAGTTTCATAATTGGTTCTTAGGCAGTTCTTCGAAGTTTGAAGCAATTTTGAGTTTGTGTTTGTGTCGGTATGGCGATTCCAAATTTCGCAACATATTGTTTTTTGTTAATTTACCTGTATTTCAAGTCAACTGCCTTTTCCATCTGGTGATATCCCGTACTTGAGTTGACGCTTCTGAAATGAAACATTTTTGTCGCTGAGAGTTCACTTTTGCTAGACAAATTCGCTCAAAAAGAATACGTAGACAGACGATGTAGACGGATATAATTTTTTCATGTGAACAATTCGAGAACGTAGCACTTTAATGCTGTACATATTTCTCGTCGAAAAACAATTCTGAATACAAAAGAATTACTGCTCAAAGAGAATCTTGTGTTTTATCATTTTGTATTTGACTGAGATGCTTGCGTTTCAAACAAAGCCTTCAGTTAATACTACAAGCTGTATGTGTTCGGAAATGCAAATAACAGAAAAAGAAATAAAATTTTTACCTCGATGATGTAATGGCATTCAAAATATTCGAGAGCGATCTCCCAATACATCAATACCGAATTTGCATGTGACCCATAAATAAAACCGAAAAGGTTAAATAATGCTCTTCACACAGAAAAATACCGTCTGAATTCTGAAATTTGAAGTAATTCAAGATGCGTGAGGAGAATACGTGTGGGATGAGAACATTTGGCTCGATTTATGGACGTTAGCCACGAATTTGTGCCTTTCCCGACCCCTGGCTTGTTTATACCGACCACCTTCGAGATGGCTGGGAAAATGTATACAATGCCAGTCAACAGAGGTTAGAATAAGTTATGTGTTTATATTTAGTGGTGGAGGATTAGTTTTATTTGCTTAGGCGCCATTTTACTAAGGCCGCATGATGAAGCCGATTTTGAAGAACCTACTGAAGCTTTCATTTTGATTTCGCGATTTAAAATACTGAAATTTATTTCAGTGAATTTCTCAGCAGAGTAAACGGGAAAACTTTTAGGGTCAATTCATACCGAAATGGCAGCGAAGCGGCGAGCAGGTTCAGTGTCATATAATTTTAAACTTAATCCTCATCACAGTAACACATAGTATCGCTTGATTGCTTGAGAAACTTGAAGAGGTCGTGGGGCCGCCCGCGGCGCCGCGAGCATTCCGATGACTCCCGCGATAATATGTGTTATAGTAATGAAGATAAAGTTTAAAATTATATGACACGGAAACTGCTCGCCGCTTCGCTGCCATTTCGGTATGAATTGACCCTTAAAATTACCACTTTCAAAGCATCGTTTTCAGTGCAGTAAATCAATAACTGAACTTGGTGTATTTAGAGTAGAGAGCTTTTTCATGGAAGCATAGTCGGTCAGGCATATCAAATTGAGTTTACAGACGGGAAGTCGGAACTTTAGGCGGCTACCGGTGAATGTAACTATTCTACTAAAACTGCTTCTTTTGTGAAAGTCTTGAAAAGCGATAGGAGAAAATTTGCGCACTATTAGGAGCAAAATTATTTGAGAGAAATGTCTAATGCTTTCTTAGCAAGGTTAATGTCTGAGGAGAAATCCAACATTTGTTTTACAAATTTAAAGGAGCTTTAAAGATTTACTTAATCCAATTATGCTAGATCGTAAAGCTCAAGCGAACGAATGCAATAATATAATATTATTTTTATTTATTATTCTTTATTTCTTTATTTATTTTATTTCTTTTATAATAACGATGGCAGAGGGTAATATATTATGTAGCTGTAATGAAAAGGCTCATCTATCATCCCTAACATGTGGCGCCAAGATAATTCAACCGATGTGATTTTTTCTAAGCCAACCCCGCCTGGAACCTTTATTATTTTCATATTTTTATAAATATTGTTAGATAACGATTTGGGGTATGTTTCATTATGTATTATTTTTATTTGATTTAATTGTGTATTATTTTGACGGAATACCTACCTCCATCAAAACTTGATAATCCAAATTACTGGAAATGTAAATACCATGTTTATTTATGTCATATTTTCTGAAGTTATTCTCTCTCAAAATTATAAACTGTACTATTGACTCGATATGTGATTTCTCATACACGTGGCCTGCACAATTTTACACGGGAAACGAGCACGGACTCAACCTTGAAATTACCTGTACTTCACGACGCGACGCAGATGTTTAATGCCATCAAGGAAAGCTTTAGGAAAATTCCCCCAATCGTTAGTAGATTACAATCTACCGTCACTCGAACTCGAAATAATTCGGTAATTAAAATTCCAGATCATCCATCGAGCTCGGGATCAATGCGGGCGTCGAATTTACATTCAAGGGCCATCAGCTTGATCTCTTGAATACGAGGGTGGACAACTCCCATTGTGGTCCTTTATACAACCTTTTGTTCTGCATGGGCTCGAATTATCCAGCAGGCTTTACTGATTATGCGGCCTGGATTAGGGTTACACTGTGGACTTTGTAGCGGCAGACACATCAAATAATTTAACTGTTGTGGTATGTCTGAAATGTCAACAGCTGTGGCTCTTCTGCTAGCTTTGGCAATGTCTGTTGGCGTTTGAAAATGTTTTCTATTTTCGTAACTTTAACGCCTATTTCAAGTTTATTTGTTATTTTTCAACACACGTCGTACAGCTTTGTAGACCGTTGGATCATGAATGACCTTACTTAGTATGAAATCTTAGGACCAAAATTTAAACTTTTCAGTTATTCTTTTTGTTATTTGTAACGATTAATCATTAAACCGAAGTACTAACCAACCGTCTTTCGACACATATTCTTCTAAAGTGTGCAAAGATAAAAAGCCGTTAACACATGTCACGTTTCAGTTATCTCAGTAGGTGTCGCGTGTCCAGTCTGTCTGTCTGACACCCCGTCTGCGACTAGGCCTTGCCCTTGGGCTGAGAGGCGAATCGATCACCAGTGTCGTTTGCATGGGAATCGGCTCTATTTATGTCCCAGATGGTTTTAAATTGGTAGTTTTTCTATGTATTTCTGTACATTTAAAGAATGAGGGATGGAAAGGTTGTGTCTTTAAAGTGACAACCTTACCTTGTGTAGATATATCAAGGTTTTACTTCTTAGTGAAAATGTTCCACATAAAACCCTGCGCGACACAAAACCTCCCCTTAGCTTTTAAAATAACTCTCACGTCTGCCATTCAGCTAAAAAACCTAGGTAATCAAATCGCAGAATGACGCCGCGCTGTCATTTAAAAAAGTTATGCGCGTTCTAAAATTCATTTCAATTGAATTCTTTTAATTCATTACGTACGTCAATCCGGCGACAGATCCGTCGACCAATCGCGTTCGAGCGCTAGGTTTGACGCATGCGCGTCCGTGGGCGGCGGGTCGATACCGTGCGTGACGTCACGAGTGCTGACCAATGGCGCCGGCTCGTCGCACGTCAATCGATGTGAACGATTCTGATATTTCCTCGGCTCCTTTTTGTTCATACTTACGGTATTGTGTAGGTATACTGAAATGCGTCTTTGTTTTGGATTTTCACGGCCAATGGAGTCCATTCATTTCCCACCATTTTGATTAATGTTTTGGGTGTTTTATGCATAGTAGTAGAATCTTTGTTTGACCAAGATCATCTTTATTATTCTTTTGCTTCAAGAGTACCTAACTATATTACAAATGGTTCTTTTCTAAAATAAAATCTTGTGTGTATAACATTCGTTTTGATGACCTTTGAAGTTTAAATGCTTTCCATTAAACTTTAATGCGCTGTAAAAGGTATTGCAATAAGATTAAATTGTAAATAAGAAACCTATGTTATAATATCTAACTCTTTTCATTTATTGCTTGTATTTTTAACAGATAAATAATACCTCTGGTCTGGGTCTCTGAATTTCATTTAGAGCAGAATATAGTTGATAATTTAATATTCAGTTCAAAAATTAAATTACTAAGGCATAGCAAAATTGTCTAACAGCGAAAGGGCACTCGGGAATATTATGAAATGTTCACAAACAGTGCAGATGGATGTTTTTATCTCATGAATTGTAATGTCTCGTATAATAACGGCCCGGCTCGAGGGTGCTTGGGTTCTTTGAGCCTCGAGGGCAGATATTGTCCTGAAAAACCCCTTTACCGTCGGAAACATTAAATAAAATCACTATAGATACAGATAACGCTGTACGTATTGGGTAAAAATGTTTAGGGTAACAAGGGTAATCGCTGCCAGAGGCTATCTTATTGCTTGGCTTGAGAGTGTGAGAAAGTTTCCATTTACAAATTCCCTGTTTGCGGGTATTAAAGCATCCCGAAGTGATTTAAACCCTTCCCCTACATTATGTATTCTTTCGATGTTTACAAGGTATTCCGAGCTTTCTTCGAATGCAACAACGGCTCCGGAGAATTTAAAATGGATGTTGATACAAGTCGAGTGTCTGGCGGTTTCATTCTCTAGAGTATGTTGGTTGCTGAAGTTCTAGATCAATAACGTGTGGGTTGTTTGTATGTATTAGAGATTATATGGAGCTATTCAAACAGATCATAACAAGGGCTGAAACATGTATTTTACTTATTATCGTTTCCATTTTGTGAGTCACTCAAATTATCTCTATATCCATTTGAATATTTGGATAAAACAGGCCAATATTGCCTTAAATTTATTACAGGAGCCGAAAGTTCTCACCTGTATAAATATGGATATTGTTGGAAGTTACAATATTTCAGTTCGTAGCTTTTATGCTTCGTATAAGTACAGTTTAAACAAGTTGGGAAACGAACGCGGAATAACTAACTTTTACGAACGGGTATTGATTTGTGAAGCGAGTGCAGGCTTTTGATAGGGTTGTGCTTAACGTGTTAACACTTGAAGGCTCAGCTCAAGTAGTGTTAACTGCTGAGTAGGCTGCTCTGATATCGAATGTAACCTCTTTCGGTGAACTGGCTGCTGTATTTTGTCTTCAAAGTATATAAAAAGGCTTCGCAATCTTTACACTTATTTTTCTTGGCACCAACACAGGACTCTCGTCTACGCCATTTACGAAACGAAGGGGTTATTCAGAATTTCAAATAGACTCTTTTCTGTAAAAGCGAATTGAAATTCTGTAAAAGCATATCCAACAAACTTGCTCCTATCATCGAGATAACTTACGTCAACCGAAATACGAAGGAACCCCTATTACTAATTTAAGTTTACCGAATTTGGTCGTTCCTTAATTTAGAAAGTAATTAATGCTAGACTAGCTGCTGAGCTGGCGATATCAAGCAATGGATTTAGTTTTCTTTGTCTTAGTATATTTATCTCTATGAGTAACAAGTTCTAAAGTTTTTCAATGTGCTCATCTTTATTTTTGTTAGCGAGAAGTCTTAGTGAACATTTTCTATAAGCGTTATGGCATCCAATTTTCTTAAGCTAGCCGTTAATCATAGAGAATATTGTTTCACATGGCGTAATATTTTCTCCAATATTTACTGTTGTGCCATTTTAGTTTTTAGACGAGAGTATCTGAATACTTATCATGAGAATGATAACTATTCAGTATTCTTGAACAGCTTCTCGCTGAACGGGTTACACCATCGACGCCCGATGGTGTTCTCCGTTTATCCACCCTAAACCAGCCACCCTAAGGTGGATACTCGGAAAAGTCTTTTAAAGGAAAACTATTACAGCTTAGTAGGTTTTACAAGTTTACGCGTAATAGTCGACCAACTTATAAAATGTAACTGACTCGGTAAAAATTTCAGATATGTCACGGGGAAATTGCAGACTCCGTAAGATTGTTATAAATCTTTATTAGATTATGATTTCTGGATAAAAAATCATTTTATACATAATAAATCCCACCCAAATTCAATAGTTTCCAATAATTTCTGTGGCCTATTAAGAAAAAACATTTTACAATTTCACGTGATTAATTTACAATCCTACGACGTTTGCAATTTTCAGGTGACAGAATGTGGTGGGAACCGGAATAAGTTGCCCATATTAAGTTTTTACATAGGTAGGTACTATATTTATCAAAGTAAGATTCTTACAGATTGACAATGAAAGATGGAAGGTCCCGTGACCCCCATGGTGCCACTATGGATGTAATTTGTCACTGCGTTTTCGTATAAAACCCGATTCGTATCACTATTTAGCTTCGCTTTGAACCACTTTCCTGATAGATATGGCATGCATAGGAACAAAATGGGTTCGACCAAAATGAGTTCGATCGTGCCAAAGTTTATGCTGGTTCCAAATTCCGGCTGACCATTTTACCTACTGAACGAGAAATTAATACAAAAGGCATAAGATATAATTATCTTATATTTATTATAGATTTTGACACATGAAATTGAGTCTTAAGGAATTTCCATAACGGAACTGATAAATGACAATCTTGCTTGGGAATAATTTGATTTATTGGCTCAATGAAAATTAATGGCGGGATTGTGTAAACTGCCAGGATCTATTTATTGCCGTTCATCATTTTTAATGTGGTAACAAAACCCAAGAGACATTTCGAAGGACATTGAATATATTACCTACCAAGCAACATAGTTATAAACAACCCTGAATTAAGGACATGTCACAGAGGATAACATCATCAAATTACGCAGCATACATACAATTACAAACATGAATAAATGCGAACGTTACTGTGCCTGTTTGTTGCGTTTTGCGTCGAAACCACCTTTTTTTAAGGATGGGAAATCATCAAATGACTCCTCCCGCTGGGTTACGGTACCTCTTTTGAACAGATTCCGCAGCCCCAGCAGGCAGTTGCCCTAGCGGGCCCCGTCTTTTGCTGACAGCTCTTTGATGCGCGCGGGGACCGCAGCTCGCCATCGACCCGGGCCTGGTTCTGATCAGACGGCGAGCCACCCAATGTGAGCAGTCCTCAGGCCCGCGCCTACGGTGGCCGGGAATCGTCCTGCGACTCCTGACGCCTGGGGCGTCTTCTTCCGTCGCGGCGGCTTCGGCGTGAGATTTCCCTCTCTCTCACCCGTTCGGCCTCCTCCTTTGCTAGTATTACTGCTTCGCAGAAAGAGGTGACTGCTTCCCGTGCCTCCTCGCTCCGGACCATAGATTGAACCAGGGCCAGTCGCGAGAGGTCGCCGCCGCCAATCGCCTCGACGAAGACTCGGCGGTGCTCCGCCCAAGCAGGGCAGACCTCCACCGTGTCTTCCGGGCGACCCTCACAGTGTTGACACCCGGGCGTGTCCTCCCGCCGAATCCGAAACAGGTATCTCCCGAACCAACGTGTCCGGTGAGTACCTGCGTCAGGCGGAAGGTGAGGACGCCGTGGCGCCGCTCCATCCACTCCTCAAAGAGGGGACTTATCGCCTGGATTGTGGCGTGCCCAGCGCCGGGTTGCGACGGTCGCTGTCTCCATACCGCCATGAGAACCTGCCGGAGCTCCGTCGGCCTTGCTGCTATTTGCCGCGGCAGAGGAGTCTCGCCCCGGCGCTGCGCCTCCAGCGTCGAAACCACCTAGCTGTACCGTATCGTTGTGAAATACAGATAGGTAGCCTGGGACCTGTGGAGAAGAACATACTCTACTTTTCGTCGTAAATGTATTAAAATTTATCATCATCTGCCTAGCCTTTTTCCAACTGTTTTGGGGTCGGCTTCTAGTCAAACCAGGTCCAGCTGAATTGAATACCAGTATTTTACGTGGAGTGGCTGCCAACGAGACAAAAAACTATGAACTAAAATAAACGCAAAATCACCGGCAATAACTAGTTGACGACAAGGACAATCATCATCCTTAAAACTCCCTTGGCTTCGCTCTTAATTGTCCATACACAATTATGAATGCCATTGGCTTAGCGTCATCCACTCAGAAACAAGGAGGTTTATCCGTTGATGGCGGTACAGTCGCCTTGATAAATTAATACTCTTCAGCTGTCACAGCAGCTCTTAGCTTGTCAAGAGGTATTAGCCTTCCCGTTATTGTATTCTCCACTGAACGGCGTTGACAGCCCACTTCTCTGACCTTTGTTGCTAACCTTACTTAAGGCTAAATGAGGTTGGTGTTGATCCAAATCGATTGTGTTCAAGAAAAGAGTTGTGATGACGTCAGATTCATTTTACGTGCCAGCCTCTTGTGCAATGTCGTCGTGATGTTGTTGTGGGTATATTTACATCCTACGTGTTTATTAATTACATTTGCTACGCTCCTTGAATCTAAAAATAAACGGCCCATCCTTTCCCGAGGGTATCGTAAAATACGATTGAAGGTGAGGATAGCTGCATCATCTTGAGCTATAGATATTTTTAGTTTTACTAGCCATACTGGCTCATCTTTTAAGGAAGTCCATGTCGTTTCTAATGTGTAGTTTTTGAATTTTATTCTTCGTCCAGTGTAGATTAAAAACCGTTTCCATCAAATCCTAATTTTCTTCCAAGTTCTTTTCCTAAACATTTTCACCCTAAAGGGTTATACAGTGTCGAGGTACATCGAATGATGTGTCCGTCAGTCCAGTTTGATGGATCGGCGTGCGACTGTACGGCGGAAGATCGATTGGTCTGTTAAGCCTGTTACATTATTTGCCTCTATGTGTGTGTGGTTTTGATGTTGAATTGCGATAAATACTTTGTGCTTCCGCGTCGATGTTGGAGCTGTGGTAGGATTTCTATTTCGTGTTTTAGTTCAGAAGTCTATGGAAAGCTTGCCAAGTTCGTAAATGATATAGTGACTTGCGTTATATGCTTGATAGGGCCTGGGTCTTTGGTCGTCGGCAAAAATGTGGGAAAATCTTGATTAAGCATCAAATTGCTCATTTCAAAATACGAGTAATACTAAGAAATAGTGTTACTTCTTTTCTTGAAAATAAATGCAATAAATTACTGACGTGTAGAACTTTAATCACCGAACTCATTCAGTCAACCTTCATTGGTCCTTCGGTACCTATTATACAGGACGATCGATCTTACAGATTGAAAGCGAAGTATGTAGGTAATAGGAATTCCTTTCTCAGCTTTTGGAGATTTTAATATTCAGTGTGGGAGGATTTTTTCTTCGAACTCGCATTAAGATTCAGGGCCGCTGTAGGTCAAACTAAAACGTCCTTCTTGGATTTTTGGTTTATTAGATTTGGATTGGGCGTCTGTTATAATTTTTCTAATGAAAGATAGAAAGATCATAAATTTTACCACAAGACAATATTTATATTATGTGGGTACTAGTTGAATAGGTAGGATAATTGCGATTATTATTTTTTTTGTTTGGTAGATGTTGCAAAGATAAAACCCTTTATTCTACCAAATCATTTGCTCCACTCAACACAAGTCTCGAACTCACAAAACAAATTGGCAGTTGCAATGTCTTGTTGTATTAAGTCCGCTAACGTGCCACTACTGTATATGTATAAGTTTAGAAGTAATCGATTTCCGACTTGAAGTTATTTTATTAATGTCGGAAATCGGATACCTCGTTGTGTGTCGATACGACAAGGCTCGAACTAAAAAAAAAAAAACTAGGCAGTTGCAATAAATCCGCTTATGTGCCATTTAAGTTTAGATTAATAATGTCAATCAATCAAACGAATATGATTGTTTTGTTATTGACACAAAATTGCGTTTTTATTGCGGTCCTGGCGACTGAGTCGAATTCAGTGGGAAAAAATTCCTTCAAAAGAATATCATCATCTTCATATCAGCCAAAAGACGTCTACTGCTGGACACAGGCCTCCCCCAAGTATCGCCACAACCACCGGTCCTTTGCGTTTCGCAGCCATCGACTACCCGCGACCCTCACCAGGTCATCGGTCCACCTTGTGGAAGGCCTTTCACCGCTGCGACTTCCGGTATACGATCCCCACTCCAGAACTTTTCGGCTGTTCGACCATCTGTTCTGCGAAAAATATGCCCTGCCCATTGCCATTTCAGTTTGGCGATCCTTCGGGCTATGTAAGCTAAGAATTTAGGTCCGAAGAAATCCTGACCTACATGTTTCATATCAATGTGGCACAAACTACAGCGGAATACGCTACTGATGTGGTTATGTGGCAATATTGCCGCCGGCGACATGACAGCCTACTCCGGGGTTTTATAGCGCCCCAAATTCAAGTCCCGTAATGTGACAAATGCATTACTCTTAATCTTTACACGCTTGGCCCCTTTCTTTTCTTCCCATAAACAGTTTGCCCCCATTCTTAGGTGTTTGACTTTTACTAAATGAGGTGAAGGGGTATCTATCAGCTATCTAATACCTTTAAACGAGTTATTCTTGGTAAAAAAAACCGACTAACGCTCGGTCATCTAGGTACTAATTTTTTATCAGTCAATCCAAATGCTTTCTGTAGATCGCCCTCTGCGATAACACTTCCATTGCACACAAATTTTATATTGGAGGAGTCATTTGATGAAATCATAAATTACTCCTTGCGACCTGGTCGGAGTGGGAGGGAGTATCAGACTCTTACTAACTAAAACCCTGACATATTCCTTAAATTTTCTTTTGCGTACAAGGCCCGTGGTATTTCTTTCGATCAATGGGGTATTTTACTATAAAATATAATTAGTCCGTCTGATAGATTTTCAAAAAATATTGGTAAATTTGGTACAATTTTACCAAGCCAGTTGACATCACGCGTGTCTTCAACTCGCTGTATCCTCTTTATTTTTTGTTTAAGTGAAATAAATACGAATACAATTTTTTTGAAAATCTATCAGACGGACTAATTAATTTTTTTTTTTGTAAAATACCCTATTCTGCAACCCTGGCAGGCACTGGCCTTAGCGGGCTTGTCCACTATACTGACATCTCTTTGAGGCGTGCTTAGATCATTTTGTTTTCATCTATATACTGGTTTCACTTAAGGCAATCTGCATCGAGTAAATCTTAGTAGCTCGGTGTAATTATTAGTTTCAGCCATTTTAAAATGGCACTAACGATCTGCGCAGGTTATGGACGTAAACGAAACAGACGATATTTATGTATGTCAACATTGGTTTTTCTTTGTTCACTTCAATAACGTTAGTGAAACTGTGTTCCAATTTCCAACAGTCTATATCTAAAGTTTAATGGAGAGCCTCCCACGCATTTGTTTGACTAAGAGAAATAGGTTATTACATGGCGCGGGGGCGACTAGCGCACAATCCGTCACACTGCAGCGCTTTACTGCACTTAAGAGCGCTTTAAAGCGCTTCAATATACTTCTACAATTTAAATTCTATACGTTATTGGGCTACGTGCCTCTAAAGGTGCACTACGGAAACGTTTTACAGAGAAAGATCGAACGACTGATATAAAAGGAATAATGTCTGTAAAAGGAAAGATGCTTATTTTAAGAATGTTCAAACTATCAAGATTTTATTGCTTCTCTTTATTGAGGAAAATAAGATTCAATGGATGGTCTTGTTTTTCTGGGAGAAAAATATTATAAGAAGGTTTTCTGAAAATATGATTTATTTTCCAACGGGATTTATTTCACCTTTTATTTGAGATGATTGCTATCTAAAAGTTGAATAATTTAATAACGATTCAGATTCCTAGAATCAGTAACTAAGCTGATTCTTTCAAAATTATTATGTAACATTAATGTTTATTTTACCAGAAGAAAATACATTTTAAGGAACACCCACACAAGATTCGGCTAACGCCCACTACTGTAAAAGTTACTAATCCAAAGTCTTACTAAAATTGACTTTGCTCAATATTCTCCGTAAATAAACGCAGAAAAGCTTACTAGTAGTAGTTATTTATAGTTGAGATATTCATACTGAATATTAAAATCTTTTTGCTTCACCTGGTTAATGATCATCACTCTCTTGCCGTTATACCAAAATTATGCTTTAGGCGCGATTGGTCCAATTCGCAATCGGTCCTATTCGTGGTTGGGTCCAATTCGCTTTTAGTCCTATTCGCGGTTGATCTAATTCGCGATTGACCCAATTCGCGGTTGGTCCACTTTCGGGTCTGCACAACATGTCTTCTTCCATATTTATCTGTAAAGCTTTGGTGTGTTCATCGTAACGCACAACGCTGGGGTATGCAGTGCCGGACAAATAATCCACCTGACATGCATATTGTAACAGAACAAAAGACTATTCTAGATGTTTGTAATTCTGCGTACGATAAGGACCATGTCGACGGGGTGTTGTGTTCCTCGCGTGCTTTAAAGAGACGTCAGCATAGATGACGGGGCCGCTAAGGTTAGTGCCTGCCAGGATTGCGGACTTGTTTGAAAGAGTTACTGCGGCCCTGGAACGTAAGTATAGTCAGTAAGAGTCTTAAACGCCGTACGCTCCATCGTCATTTGATGATTCCCATCAACAAAAAAAAATAAGTTTGTTGGTATTTTCCAGTATAAAAAATATCTATTTGGTAAGTCAGTTAGTTTTTCAAAAAAATATTGTAAAATAAAATTGGCAAAAATAAACAACACGACAGTTCAAGAGCTAGGGATGTCACTTGTTGGTGAAAAGTGTACAAAGGAATGACGTCACAAGAAATTTTAACGCACTGTATAGTTTCAATTTTTCAAAAGAATAGTCACCCGCTTTCTATACATATCGCTTCACCGATACAATATTAGGGTACAAGTTGTTTCATGTCAAATCAGAACCTAAGAGTCGCAGGCGTTTGGTACCTTAATCTACCGTTGACCAATAAATATTACATATTATGTGGCGTATTGCAATAATATTTGTTACTTTATCTGGACTACCAGTCAATTGCGTGGGGTTGACTCGAACTAGGCAACCAGGTACTAGTTGTATAGAACGTTAGATCGATAATTCGGCGGTCTTACGATTGCTAACGCGACGGCTGAGCATGGGATCTTCGATGATTTTCCTCGGCGGGAAGTACCATTGGGTTTTACCATTCGAAATTTTTCTCAATAACAGCCCGTAGTTGGCGGTGTAATACCTATCCCAGTGTGTGTGTGTGTGTTGGCTATTGCGCCTGATCTCTCTCCAGTCATGTCGGATTGTCTTCCCATCGGATTACGGGAGTGAGGCAAGACAGAGTGGACCTGTGCTTGCACAAACACTTGTGCAGTAATATCTCCCGCGTCGATGACTAGACTTCGCTAAGGTTTGCTGCCATGACCAAAATTGGCCAATTAGAACGGAGTATTTCGACTATATTTCCACAAGGTGGACCGATGACCTGATGAGGGTCACGGGCAGCGGATGGATGCGAGACGTACAAGCCGGTTGTTGTGGTGACACTTGAGGGAGGCCTATGTCCAGCAATAGACGTCTTGAGGCTGATATGATGACGATGATTTCGACTATGAGGAGAACTTATAGTTTGATGGAAATTAAACACGTGCCTATAGGGTGGAAGTTCTGTGTTCTAGTGACGTATCTTTCTATCACGTGAACTCCCACATGACGACGGAAATAGATTAACTTTTAAATGGATTTCGTTTTCCCCTTACGCAATGAACTGTGTCTCTTTGTTTCGATTGATTAAAATTGGATATATGGTCGGTGGCAAAGTTTAATATTGGATTGTTGAGAAGGTCAATATCAATGCTTTATTTTATTTTTCATCAGCTGAAGCGGAGTGTTGCCAGCCAGTGCTTAATGAGCGGTTTTGTTTTAAAAAATCAAAGCTGACTGAAGAATAGGGTATTTTACTAAAAAAATCTAATTAGTCCGTCTGATAGATTTTCAAAAAATATGCGACACGTATTTTTTCTTTTTTCACGTAAACAAAAAATAAATGAGATACAGCGAGTTGAAGACACGCGTGACGTCATTTGGCTTGGTAAATTTGGTACATTTTTACCAAGCCATATGACGCGTGTCTTCAACTCCATTTGTTTATTTTTTTGTGGGAGGCTGAATAATTAGGGCCTTGTACTGATCTATTTAGTCTCTGACTTTCAGTTGTCCTCTTGGCCTGCTGAGCACGATTTGGCTTGTATTTTATGTCAAATGTACAAAAGGTTAAGCAAGTACATATCTTGTATGTAGCAATTGCAGAATAATACTTTTAAAACGTGCAGTTGTCACATAGCTTCCATGTAGCACTCGTCTATTTATTCGGATTTCCATTCGCAACATGTGCCGTTTGCAAATGGCTGAATGCTGTATCGTGTAGTACAAAACGTGTCGAAAATAGACGAAATAAAAATCCTAAAGTTGGCTCAAACTAATAGTTTTCCTTTTGTTTACTTTTACTCTAATCAAATGAAATGGGATATCTAAGCTTTTAAATGTAATGGCGTGGAAAACAACCCGTAACTTGTGGTTACAGTGTATTTATTGCTTTCATTTGATCCCGCAGAAGTGTGTAAAGGAACTTTTCGAACTACGTGAGATTAGGGATGTCGCGGGTGAGTGTCGGGACATCGGATTAGTGTCGCGTGTTTACAAATTTGAGCCGTCGAGATGTTGTGCACTTAACGTCAAAAATTTGGTATCATTTTTCTTGCCATCACGTGCGTAGAAAATATCACTTTTCCAAAATGTAAAATATTTTGTGAAGTGAACCCTGTGCGTCTTCCTCTTTGGAAAATACAGGCATGATCTGATACTATACTAGTTTTTACCGTGGCTCTACTCTGGTGAAGTATCACAGAGGTATCGTGTATTTTTCCGTAATAACAATGTGAAAGCAATAGTATCACTTTCTAAAAGTGTTATCATGTTTGTAATCGAATATTCACTTATATCTACAAAAAAAAAACACAACCTTGATATAATATTACTTCATGTTATAAACGTAAATAAAAACGGATAAAAAAGGCAAAAGCTAATTAACATAAATAAAATTGGCTATTCAATCCTCTTCCCTAAAAACATCTACATCAACATTATAATTCAGTATTCAAATCATACTTCTACCTACCTGAGGTATTTATAAAAGTATAACGTGTCAAGTTGTATGATCCGCGCAGCTGTCCCTTGTCGGGTCCCCTTTGTCACCCCCACCGGATCCCGGCTGAAATCTGTGAAATGTCAGAGTTCACTAACGGCTTTTGTCAATGGACTCGCATATCATGTAACGCAGCTATTTCAGGCCTGGAGTTACGTAGGCACCTGAAAGGATTGTTAACGTACATTACTTAGTTGACGGCTTCATTTAAAACTTTTTTTGCGTGAGTCAACAGTTATCTAAAACTGGGCAAGAGTACCGTACGATGGGTTCCGTAACAAAAACTGAAAAAAAAAAAAAAACAACACGTTTCTTATATGGGAGCCTGGGAAGCCTCGTTTAATTTTTTATTATTTTGTTGTAATAGCGGCAAAAGAAATACACTCTGAAAGTTTTAATTATACGGTGTACGGGGTTTTATTACGGTTCTTGAGATACACCCCACTGACGGATGGACGGACGAACAGCGGGGTCTTCGTAATAGGGTTACGTTGGTTAACCTTCTGGTACGGAACCCTAAAAACGGTGTAGCAAAAAGTTACACAAAAGGGTTATTTTAAGTTTTGTATTACGAAACAAAATGTTGTAAAGGCTTTGAAGAATAATTATTTCTGGGAATATTGGCTTCGTTACGAGCCATTCTATGTAAGATTTTCCAATTAATGTAAGCTCTTTATTCTGAGAAACTTAAGACTGATAAATGATATTAACATGCTTTATACTTTCTCAATGATAAGATGATTGTTCTAACAACAACAACATAGAACAATCATCTTAATTAAACGCAAATAGTTACTTTCTTAATTTAATAAAAACAAACAGCATTAAGTACCAAGCTGTAAGCAGTGGGAATCGAAATGTCGTAAGTGACATGTACTGCACTTTGGACTTTCAACTATAGGCGCTGAGCCGAGCTTTTGAATCCAAGTGATATTTTCCATACGACATTTGAAATTTCCAACGTAGGATTATTAAAGTGCCGAAATGTTCCGATACAATAAAACTCCATCTTATATTCTGTGTGTTTTGTGTGCCAATTACAAAGTTTTAACGGTCTTGAGAACGACCTAGGCAGTAGGCTTAATATCCCTAGACCTTTCGAGAAAGATCTATAGTTGGCTAGAGGCGTCTTGTATTCACGCCTACGGGCTTCCAACATTCATTAAGTTTCATGTCAGAAGGTTCTTGTGCGTAACAAATTCAACGTTATAATTTTCAGCGATAATAAAATGTTAAAAATATCGGGAAATTAGAGGTCTCTTTCATATACCTGACTTAAAAATACTCGAATACCCCTCTCAGCTTAAATATTGCGAATATGCATTGGAAGCAATGATGACGCAACAGGCCGCGCCTACGGCGTAGCATGTGTCTACGAAGTGCGTAGATGCGCTACGCGGGTGCGTAGACGTCATTATACTGGCCTTGCAGCTGTTTTAGTGTTATTTATTTTTTTTAATTACCAAATGGTATTTTATGTTACACAAGTTGATTTTTCACGCGACTATGGGGCCGTGGTTTATCCCATAGAAACATTGCATTTTGTCCGAGATTAGAGTAGCCTATGTCACTCAACTATAGTAGTGTTTTATCAACAGATATAATAAACAATAGTTTTTAGTGTTCCGTACCCAAAGGGTAACTAACAGAACCCTATTACTAAGCCTCCGCTGTCCGTCCGTCCGTCCGTCCGTCCGTCCGTCCGTCTGTCCGTCTGTCTGTCCGTCTGTCTGTCAGCGGGCTGTATCTTAAGAACCGTATTAGGTAGACGGTTGAAATTTTCACAGATTGTATATTTCTATTGCCGCTGTAACAACTAATAAAAATTAAGGTTTATGGTACGGAACCCTTCGTATGCGAGTCCGACTCGCACTTGGCCGGTTTTTATATTTCTATGGTTTTAACATTAAAAGAATGTTCTGTATCAGATCAATTCACGAGATTACCTCCCACAAACGAACAATTTTACATCGGTATTGTTTCGATTACGACAAAGTCAAAACAGAAATCAATATAAACACGAAAATAAAATACAAGAAAACATGTTCAATTCGAAGAAGGAAAATACCTAATCTGGGTTTACTTTTATCACAAAGAAAGGTTAAATCCGACAAAGATTACTAATGCAACAATTTCTAAGGTCGTGTTTGAACAAATCTGTGATATCGGAAAGTCCTTCGGGCCATCTTGTGGGGAAATGATTTCATTCTGTGTACCCGATATACCCGTCCCATCGTGGGACGATATATACTTTTACGTTGGGTCATATCGATTGTGCGATGCTGTGACCTTTATCTCCCGTCCCCCACTCAGCAGACGTCTCTATAACCTAATTACATACTGTTTACTTATCTCTATCTATGCTAAACAAATTCTAGTCTAAACGAAATTGAAGTAAACATTTTAGGCTTATTCAGCTCTTACGCTAAGCATATTGAAACAGATATTCCCAAAGCGTTTCGTTTTACGTTTTTGGTGTGCAATTATTGTGTCTCGGTACATTCGTTTTGTGAATATTATTCTCATGTGAGGTATAATAATAATGTGTTGGAGAATGCTGTCTTTAATAACAAGTAAATGTTTTCTTTTCATTATGTGTCATTTTATTTGTTTTACATCAGAATTTCTGTGATTTTTCAATTAGGCTAAGGAAATTGCGAACTTCATCTGCCCTTAAGGTGGAAGCGCCAGGGTAGCCTGCGAAATTCAATTTTTTTATGTTTTTTTGCAATTTGTCGGTCAGTGTGAAGCTGTTTGTTGAACAAGATACGATTCCCGGCCGCAACGCGTATTTGTCTAAAGAATTATAGCCCTCTAAGTTCATTAAGCCCTATTGAATGACTTTTTCATGAAATAACCATTCAATAGGGCTTAATGAACTTAGAGAGCTATATTGATGATTAAAATGGTTATAATTCTTTTGGTCAACATACACCTTCACACTGACCGGCAAATTGCAAAAAAACATAAAAATATTTGAATTTCGCGGGCTACCCTGGCGCTTCCACCTAAAAGGATCACCTTAAATTATCGACACGGTAAATTTACCTACGCAATTTAATACTATAACTTACCCAAATGAGTTTTATTAGCCTCAATCCAGCTTCCATTAATGGGTCTAATATAAACTAATCGCTCGCGAATTACCCCAACACTTCGAGAGAGATCGTTAACGTCTGTGGGACACATGGCCATTGCCCCCTGGTACAACGATCCCTGTCCCCTGGTACAACGATCCCCAAAGCAAGGGGGACTGACACCTACAAGTCTTGGGAACTGGATACTCCAAGTTTCTTTTTATTACGAAGACTACAAATTGTCAGTGAATCTACTCATATTGCTGCACAAATTTTATTGGTCTTTTTATTCGATCTCGTACGAAAGGACCAGACGTTTTGATATAAAATATGTGCTTTAATGGTAGTTTCGTTGCTGAGTGCTCAAATAACTGAATGGAATGGGGTTAACGTAAAACTAAAATTGTTTGGATTAGAAATAGGTTTATACTATACTATAGAGAAAATAAACGACTCTTCTATTTCGTAAATGGCATACATACTTAGCCAGATAAAATATTGATTTATTCAATACCAACAAAAAACGTTGGACTATTTTCTTTCTTTCTTCACACACCGAATAAAATCTTAAAGAGCTTGGCTTATACCTGAGGAAAAATCAGGCTGTCTTTGAACTTTTTGACATATAAGTCCATTTTTATTTATAGAGGCAATTGTCACTATAAAACTCATTTTTCCCCAAACATCTTTCAATAAAATTTAGGAGTAAATAAAGTAAACCAAATCATCTTGTCGGGTTTCATCAGTTTCTTATATATTTTCTCGGTATATTATCCTGTTTGGTTGAGGGAACTCTGGTAATCCGTTCCGATTATCTCCCTGTTAAGTTTAATGCCCGAAAATTTCTTTGAGACGTCATGTTGTGAACTTGTTTGACATGAGACGGGTCGTTGAACTTCTATACGAGTTCCGGGATGGGAATCGGATGAAATGAAAGCTTGCAAAAAAGGGTGCGGGTTTTTCTCGGAAAGGAACATACTGGGAAGTTGACCATGTTGGTAGATATACTTTGTTAGACGTATAAGGCTGTTGATACATTTACTTTATGTTATGAACTACCCGAACTAATCTTTATCTATATTTTTCTATCGGACTAATCGTGGAATAATCGGATGTAAATCTTCCTGGCATGGCTTCCTGGGCAGTGATAGTGGAACACGTGATAGTTTGCTATTTAAATACAGTATTCATCATTATCATCAATTTTATCTTTGTGCCCATGTTCCTTAGGGTTTTCATGCAAGTTTTCATTCTCTCCTGTCTTCCGTTACGCTATGATTCACTCCGTCTTCTAGTAACGGGATTATATCCCATTATTTACATAAAAAAAACATCAGTCTGAACTGTAAAATTCACTTGCCACTATAAAAACATCATAAAAAAATGTCATCAATAGGTACTTATGTCAAGAATCTATTGAGTAAGCCTGTGTTACGGTTCAACAGAACATTCTGAAGCACAAAAACTGTGTACTTGTCTCTTTCTGATCGCTCACGTACTACAATTTGTTAGTTTTTTTGCATAGAGCACTGAGTGGCCGCGCCGGGAGCGAATAAGGTTGGCAGCTCTTCACCGAAACGAAAAGCCGGACGGACCAGCCAGTTTAGCCGGTTATTTAGGTAAAAAAACCGGAAACCCTTAAATTTTTAGTCTTAGTTACGATTTTTTTTTTCAAAGTATAAAAGGCTTTTTTATCATTTACCGTAAACTTTACCTTAAATTGTAATGAAACAACAATAAAATTGAATTAATCAGTCTTCTTTATTATTTATCATTCAATATGCATTAATATTAATTAAGTTGTAATAGTACTAGTACGTTGCTAGCGATGCAAGGTGAGGTAAGCGGAACGGAAACTATACACATCGCAGATGTAAAAAAAATGCTCTACCTCAAAAAGCCTAACAAAAGCTGGACAAGCCGAACACCGTCTAATTTGGCCGAAACTGTGCGGTGTCCAGCTTTATCCGGACGCCTGGCAACGGCAGGAGCATTAGTTTTGTCAGTCATAGAGTGTCATCAGAAAAGACAAGACGCAGTAGTTGTTTAAACATGACAGAATTGTGATGTCATACAAACAACGTTATGCGTGACAAGGATAGAACTTCAGAATAATATAACATCTCTATTTTCCACCGATATTTTTTTTCAGAAATTTTGGTAGCATCTTTGAGATAAGTATGAATTCATGTTGATTTCGTGAGTAAACGAGTGTGTAATTCTCAAGGCAGTGGTCGCCGTGGCGGTTCATTGTTCTGTGTTTTTTTCTGTCATTAAAATAAATCGAAACATGATTCAGCGTATTCTTGCAAACGCGGATCTAATACGGCTCGTTTAGATCCCAACGATAACTTGCACTACTTTAGTTACAACGTAGTTATAACGTTGCTCGGTAGTAACGTTAATGTAGTGATATTAAGGGCAAAAGGGTTAACTCACTTATTTGCATTTCTAACTTGTTTTGGTAATTCGTTATGTTCGTGTTTGTTGTGACAGGAGCTATTTAGATGTTTTATTGTTAATTTGTTACGGAGTCTCTGACTTTTTAATTTAGTTGCTCAAAAAACAGGATTAATTTTCTGTTTGTTTTGGATCGGCATTGATTTTCTCTGGGTACTTAGCAACATTTTGTGATTTTCTTATTCAAGTTATTCTGAAAATCAGTAAAAAAAAAATCATATTGCTAAACCTTACCTTGCAAATATTCCCGAAGTATCAGCACAAAATATGTCGCATCAAAACAAGATCAATCAGCCCGGATGCTGACGTCACCGATCTTTGATGTGTCGCGACTGGCGTGTGGACAAACAAGACCGGCACCCTTTGACAAGACCATCGGCACTGTTAAATATTAAAATATTCATGAGGTGGGCTGGAGACGTCTGCCCGCCCAAGACATCTCAGTAAAGAAGTAAAAATATGTTCCCTTATTAGATAGAAACGTGTAAAATATTGTACTTAGGTCTTAAAAAATTCAGAACGTTGCCTTAAGACATTACATGTATAAATACTCCAAGGACTAAAGGGACCATACAATTACCTAAGCATAAAGTGCTGTATTTTACGGCGAAGCAACTTACAATACTCAGAACACGAGCAAAGCCTTATAAATTGTTTATGAGACAGTAATTAAATAAAGTAGGGTAATGCGTTTCACGTATAACACTTTGTCGTGTATTCTAATAAAGCCCTGAACTTAACGTAGCCCACAATTTAATTTCGCGCATAATTTCCTTTGTTAGCTTCCATGTCGGCACTCTAGGAGATGAAAATATTGGTTTAATAACTCTACACAAGACTATGAATACAGTGATGTCGAAAAGTACAATTCAGATCTTGGCGACGGCGACGCGCGACCGCGACCAGATGACCAGGCTAACATGGCCGTCTGTCGCCAGGCGATCCACAGCATACGAATCGCGACGTAACACTGGCTGACTGATCTTGCACTTGCTAAACTAGATGTAGTAGCTTTTTGGTCGACGAAGCGTTTGCCTTTGACCATTCACATTATCATGAAGCCATTTTATAGAAAATTTTCAATTTCTTCCCAAATATATTTCCTCACGATGTTATATTTATTCGATTGGAGTCTTGCATCATTCATAGGTGAGTTTTTATTAACATCTCGTCTAAATGCTGCCAACACGTCGTCCTCGAATGAAGAAAACGCCGCTATTTAAAGTGCTTTTCAGCCGCGTCGCGCCACACCACTATAAGACCCATTCTTATAGTAATTCATACAAACCAGTGAGTCGCGGTCGCACGTCTTGGTCGCGAACGCTAAGATTGGAACTGGACCTTAACTAATTCAGGTTCTACGAGTTTAAGCCTGGTTGTTGTAATGTCAGGTCTATGAATATACCCTGCACAGTTCTTAAGATCCTTAGACTCGGAGCAATAGTCCCACAGGCGAAGGAACAGCTAAATAAGTCCCTTATTGAAGCGGCAAACTCGTTTGTATCTAATTAAAGCTTTATTTGCAAATTGAGCTTACTTGGCGTCCGTTTGCTTGCTATAGGTATAGGTATATCCATGTAACAAACGTGAACTTGGGCCCCTACAGACCTCGTAAGGTCGCACCTCCATTTGTCTTTGTCAATCTTGCAGAAATCTTACAGGAAAATGTATTGATCCTTCAAAATATTCTCTTGTAGATGTTGTTTCTGATTTTCTTGCTGAATATGAAAGTGTAGGGATACATATTGTAGATGAAGTTTTATGTCAGAATCTGCAAGCGTGGGTTTTAACTAGAAACATAGTTGACTTCTAGACCATAAAAATAAAATTCAGCAACGTTCACTTCAACAAAATAAAGCAGTTTTAACGATCTGTTCTCGTCTTATGGGGATTGTGTTCGGGAGCAAACTTCAAACTAGCTAAGACCACACAAACAGGGTGAAGTTTTGGGAAACAAATTGAACTGCTGAAGAACACCTCAATTCTCCGTAGACGAAAAGTTTTCAAGTAGCTGCAGCCATAGTTCGATAAGGTTTACTATTTGTGCACTTAGTGCAAACAACCGTCTCGAAGGACCACAGTTTGAATAGTTCTGATTTTGTGTTAGCTACCAACGAATTCATCGAGTTCTGAAATCAAATCGATACCTAAGTGTTTAGTAATTCTAGTCAGGCACGACTTTAAACAGAATATTTCAAATTCTGAACTTTTAAAATTTTTACTTTTCTACGACGGAAAGACGAAGAAAAATATCTTGAAGAACGCCGCATTAATAATATATAGAGAACGTGGGCGATGCCCGAGGCAGTGGGTTATGTCACAACAACGTCACTTGGGCGGAACAGCCGCCAGCTAGGTACATGGAGCTCTAGAAAACTGACATTTAATTAAGCATCTTGTATTCAAGAGTACGTGAACCTCTTTGCACCTAATAGGAAAGCTGGAGCATAAAACTAGTATAGGTATGCTGTATAGGTTTACTATATTTAATACTAGCTGACCCGCGCGGCTTCGCTCCCGTCAACTGGCTACCCTACCTACCTATCTCCTTACCTACCCTACCTACCCTACCTACCCTACCTACCCTACCTACCCTACCTACCCTACCTACCCTACCTACCCTACCTACCCTACCTACCCTACCTACCCTACCTACCCTACCTACCCTACCTACCCTACCTACCCTACCTACCCTACCTACTCTACCTACCCTACCTACCCTACCTACCCTACCTACCCTACCTACCTACTATTTTTTTTAATATTTCAATACTTATTATGCTATTCCGGATAAAGACTAATACAAAAACACTAAAATCATAAAAATCGGTCCAGCCGTTCTTGAGTTATAAGTGTTCGAACAAATCCGACTTTGTTATATATATTAAGATGAAATGATTTCCTCCATCGCATGTTTTCGTTCAAATTGTACTTGTAGTACTTGCAGCATTGCTTTTTAATAGAAGCTCGTTCCCCAAACGTATATTCGCTAATATTTCCATGTTAATTGACACTACCAACTTTAATTATAATGATTATACTCACGGACTTTTCAGGGGAATCAGAAAAAATATACCTACCCGTCGGGCCCGGCTGTCCCACATGTGGGGCGTTGACTATTGTCTTTTAATTTGCGGGGAAATAAATAAAATTCATTTATTTCAGGCAAGATAGAGTAGAGTAACGCTAAAATTGAGATGATAGAGTAAAGCTAAAGTTGCAATATCTCTTTCTTCTGTCTAGCAACCTTAAACTTTAAAATGCGTGATTCTAAGTTCTGAGAAGCCTAGATCAGCAGTAAAAAAGTACTTTGTAAAGTTTCAGATGAATTTACACGACTATTACGTTGGACGTTGTTTTAATTGCTTTGCCTCTTAATGGTCTTTCAACATGCGTAGGCGTGACTCCACAATTTTAATTGCATTTTTGTTTTATTGTTTTTAGATTAAGTTTTCGTACACAAAGCCTAAAATGTAAATAGAGGCAGACAGATCTACTTATTCGTGTTATTAATTTTACTGAAGTTACCTTTGGCCTTTTCTTTTCTGGAAGTATTCTTGAACAGTTTTAGATCTTTAAATATTTGGACAATCAAATGCCCCGATCGCATGGCAACGTTTTACGTTTCTATTTCCCCAAACCTTGAAGGTATTTCGCTTTCATGGGTTTGAATCCCATTGAGGATTGTGGGGGTTGGCGGTACTTCAATTTCAAACCAATATTTGTAACACAACCCCTCAGGGTGGTGCAACGACGCAATCAGACAACGGAAATCTGATGTGGATGTGTTTTGATGTAGTATATGCTAAGATTACAGATCAATAATGTTCTTAAATGGTTTTAGAGGCAGGTAAGATAATGGATATACATAGCTAATGGCTATATCTTTTGAAATACTGTAATGCATAATATAAGTATAAAAAATAAAAACACTTAACTTGCCAGTAATTACTCAGATCCATCCCTTAAATTAAGATAGAAAAAAGATTAACTTTTCAATATTGTAGGTATCTTTTGTTAAACAGAAACCTCGCAGTTCCCGCCTACGCCCTAAAAACAAAAACAATGCGTGGCGGTTCACTGCAGAGTTTAGCGTTTGTTTTAAAAATGTATGTGTTTTTTCAAGTTACAACGCAGATGATCATGGATGAACTTGATACGTATACAACTGACGTATTGTAGTTTATTAATGTCGTGGGCGAGGAAGACCGTTTGTCACCGGTGGTAACTGGACATTTTAATTATTGTAAACGTTATCGTGGATTTATGTGATCGAAGAATGTGCATTGTTATAGTCTTGAGTCTATTGATCAAAGAATATTATTTATAGTTTTCATTGTATTACAACTATTGATTTTAAAACCACTTTAAAATAAAAATAAAATACGTTCAATGTACGAGAACAAGGTGAAATGAAATAAAATCTGAGGCCTTAGCGAAGCCTGAGCGGATTACGATAGGTTTAAAATATTATCGTATAAAAGTCAAATGCCTTAGTTATGAAAATATATTTACGCAGAATAAAAAGAAACATAGTGCTTGAATATTTTTTAGAATTGCTTAATCATCATTTGGAGGGCCGTGCTAATGTGTAATGAATATTTACTAGACTCTAACTAACCGTAACACGAATTTATCATTCATAAAACACTCGAAAATAGCGAAGACTTGCTTGTTAATTTATAAGCCCTCTTTATTTATTATCTTTGAAGATTTTTAAACATTTTATCCGTACTTAGATCATAGTTGTATTATTCCCCATAAACACTTTATTCTTTTTTTAATGTCCTGGTCCCTGTTCATGTTTTGTAAGGTTGTTATTTACCGACGTATTAATTTAGACTCATGTATTCTTCAATAAATGGGTCTTGCGTGATTCAACGGCGTAGTCTACGTCAGATTAAGATTGAAAGCTCCCGTTAACCCCATTCATGGCCCTCACATCTGAGGCTCGTTTAAGCGCATTGTTTTCTTATTTTACGTCTAATATAGTTTTATTTTCTTTATTACCTTCATTAAGAAGATTAACTGTTTCTAAGGCATTAATCCTGAAACTATAGCGCTGAAGTCTGTAAAAATTCTTGTCCAGAGAGGCACATAATTCTCTTACATGATTATAAAGCATCTGAAGCAAAAAATGTATCCACACCTATTATATATCTTCAAATAAAAGTAGACTTATTACGACGTGACAAGATTTAATAAATATAAACAAGCTTCTTAAAGGCTCAAAGAAAATAAATTGGGAAACCCGTTTAAATGTCATGACGATAATGAAAAGAGCCTTGATGTTCCCTGAACAGCCGCGTAACTAACCCTTTGGTCCATTAAGCCAACATAAAGAGGTATACTTTTCCTTCTGTTGACATTGAAAATCCGCGGGTAGGCCAGGAATCCGAAGGTTCCGTTTGATGTACTCGTAAAATACTCTCACGCGTTGTTGAGTCCACGCATTCGGATTTAACCACCGTTTGGGAGAGGTGAACCGTAAAGTTGTGGCAGGTTTGTTTCATATTTGAAATTTCATCGTTTTGTTTGAGGTTTTATTTAGAGTTTGTCTCGGTCTGGAACCAAACGTCATAAGTCTAGAACCAAACGTCATAAGTCTAGAACAAAAAGACGACTGCTAGACACCCAATTGGTAAAATTTATTTCGCAGGGTTTTCTTATTTGCCATGATTTATTTACACAATTTTGTCGCGACAATCTAGATTGGTCTGAACATTTGTCGTCTAGAACCGAAAAGTCAAGTTTTCTAAATAAAGAAATCAACAGAAATGATATTGCATAAAACCAATAACATGAAAAATATAAAAAAGGTTCTCGAAGGGAGGTGACCCGTGGTAAGGGTCCCTTCATAAACATCTTTTATGACTGCGTTACGCTGTAATGCGTGCCCAAAAGGCATTCTGGCTAATATGGCTGCAGTAACGTCTATCGATACTATTGCTATTCATTAATTGTATTGGATAGAGGGTCTTTAACGCCGTAAAACTAAAACTGTTAATATTAAGCCACAATAACATTGTCTATTGAAGACGTTACGATTGTTCCACTTATTTTACCCCCGTTTGAGTAAAAATAACATTCTTCTAAGCGACAGAGTTCGAGAATGTACAATGCATTCGATGTCGTGGTCTGAAGCGGCGATGCGTCATCTTTCTAGAACGCAGGCGTGCATAGAGCGACTGACAACCGCTACATTTTTTAATTACTGACTGTTTCTAAGTCTTGATTAGATGTAAGACTAAGACTCGTTTGTAAGCCATGTATTTCAGCACAGATCCAGATATCGGGAGTGAGTGGAATCGATCCGTTGAATTACGTCACTGTTCGCTCAGGCTACATGGTAAAAGTGCGTAGTTTGTCTGGTCCTTTGACCCAAGATTCGCCAACGCAATGATTTATGGTGTCTGCTAGCGTCAGCGGACTTTTTGAGGGGTACTGAATAATTTAGTTTTGGGAGGCCTGTTTCTTTATTTTGACATTGATCATTTCCTGAATTTGTTTTGTTGTTGTTTGGTCTTTGTTTTCGGAGTTTCAGTTATTTATATTAAAAGATACCATAGTATTTTTATTTTCGTAACGTATTTCATTCCATTCTTTGAAGAGTCGATACTTACAATTTTCAAGTTTTTCGTAAGGGTTAGTATGAATACGTTGATTTTACTAGTACACAATACCTACGGCTTCATTTTAATTGCTTACATCAAAATTCAAGACAGGTCACCGATCAAGTTGATCAAGAGTACTGGAATCAAAGCGTACGTGCCTAGAATGATCTCAGACTTCCATTCCAGATTTGGTCGGCACTTTCGTCTTGTTTGCATTTTCAATTAGATACCTGCTAACCCTTCATGTACTTTGTCAATATGAAATGTTTATTTAAGACGACGTCGCCATAATTCATCACGCCCTAAGCTTTTGAGCAAATAGCTTCATATGTGGGAGTGTAGGGGAGGCGGAGACTGCGACGAACCTTAACTAATACGATTGCGTCGGAAAAAGGTTCTTTTCAGAGTCGATTTATGCTACGAAAGATGGAGTAATGTCGTATAAGGTGTGGGAATTTTAAATCGCAATTAGTGTCAATTGGAACACACTTGGTCAGCTATCGGGCAGTTGAAATAGTCAGGTTAGTGAGGATTGTGTTATTTGCGGTGTAGGGTGCGCGTAGCAGGCGCGCATGGCGGCGTTAGATCGAAGGCTGGGGCGCTAGCGCGCATGCGCCGCCGCGGCCTCTCCGGCGACTCGGCGGCGGCGGCGCGCGGCGGCCGCAGTCGCACCGCGGAACAGCACGCGACGCGCCATGTCGGCCGGCGCTGCTACCTGACCGAGCTACCAGCTCTTGGAAAACAAACCTTGTGAAATCGCGTTTCAAATCGTCGCCATCGGTCGCAACCGCACGGGGATTCGGGTAAGTCCGTAGCGGATCCGTTCACGCCTCATGTAACCGCGCCGAGTGCAGTGCCCAAGGTTAAAGGCTTCCGATGTGCTTTTCCCGGATACCGATCTGCGATCTCGGAGGGTTGTAGGTGGCGCTAGTGCGCGCGGTGAGTCATCTCTGCGACACGTTTTTCATGGCCGCCCCTTCGATCTCGCGAACGTCGCTAGCTTAGCTGAGGGTTTTTGAAGATGTCGGTTGCAGTGGGTGTTACGTAAGTGCGTTGGTAGTGCAGTGGCCGTGGTGGCCGACGCTTTCGATACGCTCGGTGGGCACTCGACCGCGGCCAATTACAGCACGCGAGGATCGTTTTCAGGAAAACATTCACCATTTTGTACGCGGCGCTCGCGGGAGCAACTGTGAGTTTAGTGATCTACGTCATGAGTCCACGCGTTACTGTGCCCAGTACTCCGCCGGGACATTCAAGTGAAATCGTTCTGTTGTGCAAGTGAATATAATCGGTTATTTATTATAATTGTTTTGTTTGTGTTGCGTTTCATAATTACATAATCGGAGACCCCAAAAGAGTAGGTAACGGTTTTATTTATTTATTTACTAAATTAGATGAAGATTTTTCTACAATTTACCTATTGCACACTATCATTATAGTTTAATTGGATTGTCAAACAAAATCTATCATAAATAATTAAATATGAATTATTAAAAACAAAACAAAAAGAAATCATTATTTAATTTTATAATATTGCATCAAATAAAAACAACACTACCAAATTAAGACAATTCCTTGGCTCAGATTTATCTAGAGCTAGCTGATAGTTGATTTTAGTTCATAATAATTACTAATCGGACGCACAATGCTATGCTATAACAATGCGTAGAGCATTACGCACAAATTACGCACAATCATTACATAAAAATCGGATTTCTTTAGTTTTCTCCAAACAATATGATTACCGAATCATTAACAACAGTAAATAACCTGACATTAGTCATACTAACACAATACTCCACTAAATGCCATAATAGGGCAAAAAACGCATCAGCTGAGTCGCCTGCGCAACGGTCACAGCGCATGCGCGAGCCGTGACGTTCGGTAATGAACGGCAGTTAAGATTTGAACGTGGAACACGTAAAAAAGTAAACCGTAACAGAAGACATGGAAGTATAAGCCAGTAACATCATCAAAAACATAGTTATGTTTCTGATGACTTGTAAATCGATTAAATTGTCATAAAATGGCAATTAAAGTATGAAAGCTGAGACTGTAAACATTGGAAAAGTTTTTGTAGGATAGACATAGGTTGATGAAATAAAAATCAGAAAGAGTTGAAGGGTTGGAGTTGTACAGTTGGTTGGGTTGGTTGTTTTAGTTGGTTCGTGGTTGGCTGGTTGTTTGGGTTGGTGGTTGAGGAATCGAATATAAAAGTTAGTTGATGACGTCATTTTCAGTCACAAATACCCATGAATCTCTGAATGAAATAAGAAAATGGCACTAAAAAACAAGAAACACATAAATTCTCCATTATGTAGAGATATGTAAGAACTAGATGAGTAGGTATAGCGAACAAAACCCTGTTCAGACTTTGCACCCCTTAACGCAAACAGTTTTGAATCCCGAACGCCATCAACGGCAACGTCTCAATGACGTCACGGAAACATTTCCAGTAATTCCAGAACGTTGGATAATTGTTATAGCTTGTGAAATCGCCTGGAGGAGTTAGCATTTGCCTCCCGACGCGACCCTCCCACGCGACAACCTCATTATGCCATGACGACTTTTATTCCTCCTTTAAGCGAACATTTCTTGTCATTGTCGACGTTTTTTATTTTATTTTCAACGTCTCTAAAACGGATCTGAGGACCATTTAATGCGTAGTTCTCGGGTTTCTTGAGTAATTGTATTCAAAGCTTGTTCGACTTGGTCCTTTTCATAACCGTCTTTAGCTTTGAGAATATTTTCTTGACTTTGAGTCAAATGAAGAATGACATACCTAATCCTTCCTGAGGAAATCTATTTTCTAACAATAAAATGATAAGAAGCAAAGCCCGTATATCCTCAACCATCCGTATAGTATAAAGAATATAAACACTGACTTTAAACAAGATGCGACTAAAATCTAAAATCGAGTTGTACTGCTTTGTTCAAAAGATAACATATCTACTCAGCGCTTTAACAGCTATGTTAGTGTTCTACTTTATGATTTCAATTACTTTTTTGGACCGAAGTATTTTGGCCAACACGGCAACGTCTTAACCGTTCGCGTGTTTCGATTGACCCTACTAAATGTCATTGTTTGAGCAACATGTTTTTTTCATAGCAAACCAAAGTTTTTATAGAACAGATTTAATTTTAGACTTAAATATTGCTGATGCTATTATATTGTAGCCGATCGAAAATCTGGGTAATACAGACAGAGACGATACTCGGGTCGATGACAGTAGGGCGGAGACGAAAGGGCACGTTAGGTTAAATTCAACAGTAAATAACAATACAAAGAAGGCCTAATTTTGATTGCAACCTAATTGTTAATCGATCTTCTAGTATTGGATTAGATTAGGTCAGTTATGAAACCAATCGAGGACAAAGGCCGTTTGATTATAATCATAAGGCTATTAGCCATTCATGAATATACAACTTCTATGTAACAGCTGATGATAAAACTTCGTTGATACGATTAGTGTCTAAAAAGTTTTGGCTAATTTATTATATTTAGTTTTGAAAATCTTTGAACCTGCCTCTGTTGACCTCAGTGAGGCCTGAGGTCAATAGTCGTATGACCTAAACTGATATTTAGATAGATGATAGAAAATATTTTCAATTACATTAAGCTACCGTTCGGGTTATAATAAAATAAAATAGGGATCATCTTTTCGAAATTGAATAAATTTTTAAGGTTTAATTCGTGATTCGTTTCATTTTATACATTTTCGGCAATTCTTTTGAAAACATGGATCTTTATTCAGTTTTAACAAATGCATTGGAATGAATTCATTGCATTCCAAAAAAGATATTGTATATCTAAGCATAAACGCTCGATCCTAAGATCCGCGGAGTTCTGCAACTCCAAGTAGATACTATTAATGTAATATTATCGGATGTAGCACACACCTGAGCCCTGCTACTCTTATTTATCATTCAAAAACCACCATTGTTTAATATCATCATACTGACCAAAAAATATCACGGGTTCCTAACGTCATTTATTTGTTCCAGTTGTAAATCCGGCCCCGTACCGATGCACTAGTGGTTGTGACGAGCGAACAAGAAGCCACAGCCGCCATGTCTTCGGTAAAGGTGGCCGTCAGGGTTCGTCCCTTTAACTCCCGGGAAATCGCCCGGGACTGCAAATGCATCATTGAGATGTCCGGGAATACTACAGGTAAGAATTCTGATATGATATTGAAAATTATAATCAAAGGTTGTAATTGTTTTCTTTACTATGTGGTTCTTTTGCTCTCACTGAAAGGGAAAGAATTTGCTTCATGTGGTTATAGCGAGTCACGTCTAGTTAGTTATTTATAGCTAACATGATGAACCAAAAACATTGAAATAAGCCACAATGAATAAGTAAACCTAATTCTTTACATACAATATTGTTGTTTTTTTGTGTGCATGTTCGTCACTATAAAATCATACAAATTCAATTTTATCTATGGGCGTTTACCAGGGCTCGATCCTCGGTCCACTCCTATTCACACAAAACAAAATGTTATGTATCGATCTTTTCGGTCTTTATCAAAACATATGCTGAATGTTGAGTACCATATCGCCTGATTTATGTAGCCAATATGACTATAACATGTATCAGAGCTTAGATAATGCTGGTAATGAGCTTTTTGTGATACAATACGTAATCTCGATGTTATAACTGTCTGGGTTGTTCATAACATGTTGTTCATATTATGGTTTGTAAAGATTGTGTAGATAGCTCGTTGCTTGACACGATTCGTAATTATGGAATTATTTACCTTATAATATCGTCATATAGGCCGCTATCTTATAATATTGATTTGCGGCATCCAGTATACAATAATGCTTTTTTGGTGACACCATTCAGACCTTTTATCATATAACTTTCAGAATTTGATTCAAGATCTTCAACTTCGTAAATATCTTTTTACATGTTACTAGAAGGCTTTATAAATCAAACAGAGTACCCTTGCTAATTAATCTCAGTCAGACAAAGTCCATTACTATCCAGCAATCAACATCTGAAATCTGTAGCGGTTTTTATTATCCGAGTCACCTTGAAAGGCTTTTAAATTAGCCACCGTCCACGCAGCCCTAGATAACGAAGATTGACTTTTACATTGCAGTAAAACACCGCCCTTTGCCTTTAGTTACCTATAAAATGGTGAAAATAAATGCTGAGGAAACCTGCCCTTTGATGAAAATTGATTTGTGTGTTGAAAAGGAAAAGTAGAAGAGTGTCTTGAAATAGATATTTGAGTATGCGAAGAAAGCGAGGCAAGAATAGAAATAAAAGCTGAAAAAAGCAAACAGTGTTTTAAGAAACATAGTCTTCACTACTTTAAAGATAAATCGTTATTTCTCCCTCGTTTCGGCACATTTTATTTTCAAATTATTCTCCGAAGCCATTAAATAGTTGAATTGCTGGCCATTATAACTTCATTCAATTTAGTTACACTACATTAAATTTTAGAGATATATCACTCAAATTTTACACTTAATGTGCCTTTAAAATAAATGTCTACGCTCCGTCTTCGTCTCTAAAGAAAATAAAGATTTTATAAATATCAATAAAATTCAATGCAGGCTGAATTACAAAAAGTTATTTGCAGAATGTTTTTCTTTTCTGAAGTGTAAAATAAAAAGTATTGGAGAGATTTCGAAGTTTTATATGCGCAGTAGACATTGTGCGTGGAGTAGGTATGTACTGTTAGAAGGTCGCGAACGAAACCATACAAGGTAGCAATGTCAGCAGAAATCAATCGGGCTGTTTCCTAATAGGGACGTGCGGTGTACTTACCAGGTAATATCATATTACCAACCTCAAAAATCATGCTTTATGAAAAGTTTATAATAGAATCGCTAGAATTCCACTTTTGTCGTGGCTTCTTAGAGTAATTTTTTCCATATTGTGGCCCGACGAAAACTTCAACAAAATTGGGTTAGACCGTCCCAAATTCTCAACATAATAGTTTTTAACGTGAACATTCTGCGGTATTCCTAGAATTTTCTACTAAAGAACATAGGTACTCTCCTTATTAGCAAAATTTCGTTCTTTGTTACAAAAAATAACATGTAATTTTCGAGGGCTCTCGGGAAACATCTCGAGGGAAGGCCTCACTCGTGTAGTCATGTGGAGTGCCGTACTTGAACAGCAAGTTTTAAATTTATTACCCTAGCCTCACACAATTTAATATGTTCTGTTCATTGGATATTAAACTTTGGAATTTATCTAGTAAAGGTCATTTTACTTTGACCTAGCCAAAGTTAAGAGTTTTCCTCTGCTTGTAAATTATTTACACTGTACAGTAATTTTGTTTGGCTTAGAGAAAACTTAGTTTATTTTAACATTTGTTACTTGAATTTGGGCTTTTATTTAAACAGCGCTGTTGTTATATTAAACAATGAGAACAAGGGGACTTCTTAGAATTTGTTAATGAATGCCTTTGTCTAAACCTTCCTACGACGACGACTTAAAACATGCCCTCTAATTACTTATAAAAGAAAAATATTCTTCTGCCTTTTGAAGTATTTTCAACTACAAAGTTTATGTTTAAAGTATCGTAATATAAAATAGTTTTTTGTAATAAAATAGTTTTTCAATCAGTTTCGGCCCTCAGCTCTAAAGTTACTGAACTGTATTGAATTTCAAGCGATGAACGATAAAACGCAATTTAAAAACACTGCACTATTTAATCTAAAAGTTTCAAGCTTTTAAAACTTACTTATCGAAGGCAATGAGACACTGACTCCAGTTATTGGAATTGTTGAATCTCGAAATGAGATAAACGATGATCTCGAATGAATTGAACGATGAAATTAATGACCAACAACAACAAACAACTTCAAAGATGTCACATTACTATGGGGTATATCATGGCTCCTATCATTGACATTTATTTGTGCATTGCTAACAAAACACCATAACACAAAGGTACTATCCTTACCATCAACAACTTTGGCCCGAAGAAACGAAATCTCATCGTCACATCCTTAAATTATATATTTCTCCAAACACAGAGTTGTGGACGTCGGTAAACCAATTACAGCTATTAACAGCTCAGCAACTGGCCTGAATATGTCGTCACAGTTGAGGGAACTCCCATTTCTGTGCAGTACGCCATCTAACGAGCTCGAACCTCGTTAGTGCTAAACTACGGTACATGTTTATGTACGTTTCCCTTTCGGTTAATAATGTTATGCCAAGCGTTCAGATGTACTTTGAAGAGTGTCTTCGTTTTGATATGTTTTGATTTGTTGTTTTATATTTTTGTTTTTGAAATCGTCATCCTCTTGCCTTTATCTGATTTAATTTTGTATCGGTGTACCATGTTTTACTTCTTCCTTCACACTTCTTTCTTATTTGCCGTAATTTGGAAACGTACCTTCTTGTTTTTGTTATGGTTATTCAAATATGCTTCGATATCCTTTATTAGCAAATAATGTGTATGTTTAATCATCCGATTGAAGAAGACAAATAAAATTCACGGTTTTTTTTTCATTGTTATTGATGACATTCTCAGTACGTCATCCATATAAAATTCCACTTCTAATCCTAATACAATAATCCCGCATGATCAGTCTTTTTCAAGTTCATTGTCACGTCTCCACAACATGGTGTTAAAGCGACGGCTCGTAAAGGGCAAGGCGTGACGTCACAACATGCGTCATACTAAGTATTAAGCTCGGATACCATTAATATACATTAGCATGGACACTGTAAAAGCTTTCACACCCATCTACCGACGATGTTCATGGCTGTTTTAGAGACAGCGTTGTTATAGCGATCATCACTTGTGAATTTCAAATAACCATATTTTATACATCTAGGTTCCATGTTACATGGGGTTGACGCATTAACAACATGACATTGTCTGAGTACTATTTAGTGAACTGCAAATTCTAAGGAACGAAACCACGCAAATTAAATTTTCAAATGAAAGTCATGACTCACACTTTTCCGCAATAGACTACCTTCAATAGCTTGAGTCATTTTCAAACCCTTCCCAGCCTTGAATTTCGTGGGCAGGTGTGCGAAATCTGAAAATCATTCCACTCCTACGCCCTATCGTATCCCTATGCGTTTCAATGGCCTATAAACCCCATAATAGCCTATAAACCTTGTCCATGGGCTGCTCCATGGCTCTCGTAAATTTACCGCAGTTTTGCTTCCTGCCTCTAAATGATTCGCGTGGTTTCATTTCATTTACTTCCGAATGGATTTGATTGGATGGATATTCAAATTTGGTTTTTTGTTTTGTTTTAGATTTAATTGATTTCTTTGCTCATCCCTCGTATTACTTGATCCGCAAACCTCGTCTTGTTTGTTAAAAGTTACATTAATTTTAATCTTAGCAACTTCTTAGCTTCTTTTTGTCGTCACAAAATGAAGACATTCTCTGAAATTCCCGGTCTCCAGCCTAATAAACAACAAACCCCATAGATTTTGTAGCTCATTATTTTATAGAGTACGTGTTTGGCGTTTTGATTACATGTACGCAAATAAAACCATATTGTCACATAAAGTTTTATTAAGTTGCCGTTTTCTACGAGTTACGTCCGAAACGTGTCGAGCCGCGTTGCGGTTGCGCTCGTTAAAATTGTTTACTATATATGGCTGTACCCTCATCTGTGGCTATGTGGTCTAAGTTCGTAATGCATTGTAGAACTTGAATGAACTGAGAAGAGTTGAGGGAAGTTTCAGCGGCTAGTCCATAGCGTTCTCTTCGTTCTTCCAATATAACTGCGGCGTTACTTTCACTGATAGTGGTGTCTTTCATCTGTGGCTATGTGGTCTAAGTTCGTAATGCATTGTAGAACTTGAATGAACTGAGAAGAGTTGAGGGAAGTTTCAGCGGCTAGTCTATAGCGTTCTCTTCGTTCTTCCAATATAACTGCGGCGTTACTTTCACTGATAGTGGTGTCTTTTTTAGGGTTCCGTACAAAAATGGTAAAAAAGGAACCGCTATGGCGAGACTAAGTCTATCTGTCTGTTTTTGTTTCTGTTTGATAATACTTTTCTGCCTTTTCTTTACACACTGTGGGAGATATTACTTATTATTTCGTGTGTTCTTGTTCAACTGTTTCAGTTTTTAGAACATTTAGCATTTGTAACAGTTATTATTTAACTATGTGTAGACATATAAATGTTTACCCACATAAAAAAAAGTTTAAAAATGCCAAATTGGAGTATAATATAGCTACATATAGTTTACGGCACACAGCATGTTATGTTAAGCATGCGGCCGCACGCAACCCTGTTCTTGGCTAGAATTTATGCTGAAATGAGCATTTAGGTTGAATATTGATCAAGGTCTCAAGCTGTGTATCATGTTCATGAAACGATTCGTCTTGTGGTTATTAGAAATATAGTAAAAATACATTCTGTAAATGTTATTAAGGTTGTCAAATAAAACTATTTTTGATCTTGAAATGTTTTAATTTTACTAAAAGTTAAGACACGTTTCTCTTCATAAAATATTTAATACAATTAGCACAAAATGTAATCAAGCGTTAACGAAATTAAATTTGTTTTTTTGCACAAAAAAAAAAAGAAAGCAGCATTTTCTCTTTTTGGAAATGACGTAAATATTCTCTCTGAAGGCTCTTGAGGCATCAAAGCAATTAGTCACCGTTAATTACTTTTCATCTCAATTTCTCTAGAATGAACGATCATTTGTGGAGTGAATCTTTTTTTGATGGAGAGAACAAAAGCTTTGCAGAATTTTGTCTTCAGTAAAAAATAGAGCTTGAAATAAGGAATAATTTGAAGCCAGTTTTTATTATTATTAAACTAGTTGACCCGCGTAGCTTCGCCTGCTCCGCTCCTATTGGTCTTAGCGTGATGATACAATAGCCTTCCTCGATAAATGGGCTATCTAACACTGAAAGAAATTTCAAATCAGACCAGCAGTTCCTAAGATTAGCGGTTCATGCAAATAAACGAACTCTTCAGCTTTATATATTAGTATAGATTATTATATTAAAGGCATCAAAACAAACCGTCTTGTTTCTGTATAAGAACAGCAACAAGACTGAATACCCAATTTATTTTGGGTCGACGCAATAAGTATTTTTGATGTCAAACATCTAATGCTGCGGGTCAGATCGAGTGTATCAAATTTATTTCCTTTAATTAATAATCCTTTTATGCATATTATCCGTACAAATAATTTCGATGATTCAAATTTGCCAGGCGTCTCGTGAGGGCTCACTTCTATTTCTTTCTGACATACATCTACAAAATCAAAATACCAGTCGGCACTTCAGTTTTCCATTTTAAATATAGTTAAAAATAACGATTTAATAATGTGTTTTTAATTTTTTCTTAATGATATTATTTGACTGCATGATAAAGAATATTATACTGGACATAATATAATTTTGTGTGGACGGTTATATCTTGACATTTGTTTCTTCTGTAAATTAAAAATGACTATATTGTTATACCTACAAAATTTGTACGCCACTATTGGCAAAATATGGACGCTCACAGTATACTGTTAATACCTTGCATGTCTGATTCGACAGTTCATGTAAACGCATATTTGACAAATAATATATCTTTCTTTCTTTCTGCCTCCATTCGTCCATATTTTCTTTGGTCTGTCTTCATGCTTTTACCCAAATTCACAATTCTTCCGCTCCTCATGACCAACAGCAACTAAAACAGCTTACGCACATTTTCCACATCATGCTTCCACAATCCCAACCCTCACTGGCAAATCACTGAGTACCTTGACCCTTTGGTTTTTGATGCCTCATTCGCTTTTACAACCATTTTTCATCGGAACGCAATGAAACGTTGCGATTGTTTAGCAGAATGGTGGCAGACCTCGTAAAATAAAATGGAACAACCAACCAACCAATTATTGGCCGTTATGCGAAGTTCATGACACTCATGTTTTTTGTACAGTTCAGTGACTTACGACTTACTTTGTGGTGTTAAATTGTTTATTTTGTATTTGGGACATAATGTTCTTTCGTGAGTTACCTATTCTTTCGTTTTATTGGTATTTTTAACCGACTTCCAAAAAAGGAGGAGGTTCTCAATTCGGCGGGTATTTTTTTTTTATGTATGTACACTGATTACTCCGAGGTTTCTCATCCGATTTGTGTGATTCCTTTTTAGTTCGATGTTTGTAGTTTGGTCCCGTAAAAATTTGATTCAGTTTGGTTCAGTAGTTTATAATTATGAGCATTTTTGCTTATTTCAACTGTTGCAGACGTCGTCCAAGTATCACCAGTTAAAAGTGAAAAATATAAAACTTTTACAAAAAAATATAACCGACTTCCAAAAAACACTGCGAAGTATAAAAAAAACCTTAATTTCGGAAGTCGGTGTTAAAATCGAAGATACAAAACCAAAAACACCGACTTTCTCGCCATCAAACGTAAAAGTTTGGTGAGTTTAGAATTAAGTGACACCTCTGTATTATTTTTCATTAAATAAAATGTTAAAAAAAAATTGAAATTACGGTTATTTTATACTTTGCAGTGTTTTTTTGGAAGCCGGTTAATTTTTTTTTGTAAAAAAGTTTTTAATTTCTTTATGTCTATATGTCTTGTTTTCGTTAGTTGCGACGTCATGCTCTGAAATAAGTACCCATTTGATTATCATATTGTGATTCTTTAACGGTGTGTCTATTGGTTGAATTTGGTAGAGTAAAATAGAAAAGCTATTCGCTCGTTTGGTTTCAACACCGATTTTACTTTAGTCTTAGTAGTAGCACCATTTTATAGCGACAATAGGACTTAGGCTACAAAAATCCTAAAATCATTTTTTTTCTAATTTCATCACCCAAACAATTCATTCCATTGTTGTAAACAATCATTCATAGCATTGTGCTCAACTCACAACATCTGTCTATACTATAGAATACTTCGACTTTAGCTGTGACAATCGAACGCTTTGTCTGAACGACCTTGGAGCGTTCGATGCGGGCTGACTTCCGATGGCGGAAGCCTCTCGCCAGTTCCGACAACATGGCCGACCCTTCTTGCATTTAATACCTAGGTATTATACTCCGGACTTGCGGAATTTGTTCGTAAGAGTCACCACGGCCCTGGAACGCAAAGGGCATTATGAGTAACACGGAAAGGTTTCAGTTAGTAAGAGTCTGACACTCCCTTCTGCTTCGCCCAGAGCGGGAGGATCATTTGATGATTTGCCAATGGTATTATACTAGTAGAAGTGTTTGAGTTGAAGTTTGCATAGGCTTCGGACGAACAACAAACAACAACAACAACAACAATACGCTGGGAAAGCCGCGGTTATCACGGCTTCATCTCTACCAAGATACGTCAAAATCGGCCCAGCGATTTATGCGTGAAAGCGTAGCAAACAAACTCATATTCGCATTTAGGTATAATATTAGTTTGTTAGGATTGCGTGGTGGAATAAACATAGAATCTTTACTAATATAATAAAGCTGAAGAGTTTGTTTGTTTGAACGCACGAATCTCTGGAAGAACTAGTCGGATTCGGTTTTTTTCTTGTATTTGACAGTTACATTCATGAGAAAGGCTATATATTAATACGGGACGGGAAAAAACGGTATACATGCGTACAAAGTCGCGGGCAAAAGTTTGTAGGTAATAAGAGGTCTAAGCTGTCTCAGTGTTAAAACACATCGAAAGAAAACCAGCCTAGCTATAACTAGCATTAGCACTGCAACTGAAGAAACTGTTTTGATGTTTCTTAGTCCGGGTAATATTAACATGGTTGTGAAAAGGAAAGGGCAAAACAGTAAATTACAATAACATTTCATCGATGTAACGACGTATTAATGACCGATAAGTCACTGTAGTTCCTCTACACAGTACCTACTGAAGTTCGATACATTTATCAAATATAAAACCGGGAACAGACCAGCGCAGTAGCATCGCGCATGACTCACACAAACAAAACAAATGAACTATTTCCTTTCCATAAAACAGTCATCATCATCATCTGCCTAGCCTTTTCCCAACTATATTGGGGTCGGCTTCCAGTCAAACCGGATTCAGCTGAATACCAGTGTTTTACGTGGAGCGGCTGCCTACCAGACCTCCACAACCCATTAACTGGGTAACACGGTACTTCATGGCAAGACTGGAGTTAGATTTACTGGCTTCTGACTATCCGTAACGACTACCAAAGATCTACAAATGACAGCCGGGACCAACGGCTTAACGTGCTTTCCGAGGCACGGAGGAAACGCGGTATGTTAAGATGGTCACCCATCTACGGACCAACCTAGGCAAGCGTTGCTTAACCTTGAAGATCGACCCGTGCGGCTGTTATCATTTAGCCACGAGCTCCTCAAAAACCAGCCTAGCTATAACTAGCATTAGCACTGCAACTGAAGAAACTGTTTTGATGTTTCTTAGTCCGGGTAATATTAACATGGTTGTGAAAAGAAAAGGGCAAAACAGTAAATTACAATAACATTTCATCGATGTAACGACGTATTAATGACCGATAAGTCAGTGTAGTTCCTCTACACAGTACTGAAGTTCGATACATTTATCCAATATAAAACCGGGAACAGACCAGCGCGGTAGCATCGCGCATGACTCACACAAACAAAACAAATGAACTATTTCCTTTCCATAAAACAGTGTCATAAAGCAAAGAATAAATAATAACGGCATTGCTCTCAGTGTGATTGGTCGTCCCAGGGAGCTAGGGACACTAAAACAACTGTATAGGTCTGTGTTTCCCGGCAGCTCAGTGCAACGGTGCAGTTGTGACTCATAAAGTAAACCGAGGTTTATACCGGCGAGTTTGAAACATATGCGCTGTCTGAGTTAGGTATTAATGATGTGAGTCTGGTGATTTAAATTTTGGATGGTAAAGACTGTAATGATGTTTTGTTTGTTATTTGTGATTGAAAAGTTACATCTTTTTCTTTCTTTTAAAAATAGGTTGCACCACACTAGGAATTTTCCCTGTATAAGATACTAGTTGACCCGCAACTTCGTCTGCGTTACAATTTTCATTACTGCTCCGCGGTCTTAGCGTGATGATAGCCTATAGCCTATAGCCTTCCTCGATAAATGGGCTATCTAACACTGAAAGAATTTTTCAAATCGGAACAGTAGTTCCTGAGATTAGCGCGTTCAAGTAAACAAACAAACTCTTCAGCTTTATATATTAGTATAGATGATAATTCGCAAAATAAAATCTTCCTTGAAAAATATTCCCTTAAAATCTGAATACAGATCCGAAAAATAATAGCCTCTTATAAAATTTACGTCACTGCAAAATAAAATAATAATATTTTAGTCTCGGATACTATTTTATTGCCAACGATTCCTGCTATATAAATATGACGTGAATATTTTATTTCCTTAATAAAATGTTCACGTCTGGAAACAAATAAAGTAATAACATTGCTTTCTCCGCCAGCATTAAGATGGAAACTATTCCCTGGCACACAGACCGTCTGGTAACTGCTTGCAAGTGCAACGATGCAGCTGTGTGACTTATAGCTGTTATAGTTTAAAGCAGAGTGCAGACAGATTCTCGACTATGCTATACTAATTTAAAATCTGAGTTTGTTTGTTTGATTGAACGCGCTAATCTCTGGAACGTACTGGTTCGAAGTTAAAAAATTGTTTAGTGATTGTCCATTTATCGGGAAAGGTTTTTGCAATTTAAATAGTTTCATTTCTAACTAGTATGCACAAGTATAATAAATGCCATTTATTCAAAACTAATTGAATTAGACTAGCTTTATAACATCACGCTACGACCAATAGGAGTGGAGCATTAATGTGAAATGTGACGCAGACGAAGTTGGGCGGGTATATTAGCTTTTAGGTATATACATTTAGAAACACAACAGGTTAGTTTACACTCTAAAGTATAGATTTAACCAGTCGTGAACCAAAGAGCTTCTATTACATAAAAACTTTAGGCACCTTGGCTTTGGTAGAGTTTGACTGAACTTCTGGCCTTTGACTGCACCAGAATTGGGTTCTAAATAGTGCGATGATTGAGATATTCGCAAATGAGTGAGCAACAAGTAAGAGAACAAGCTAAAATTAAAATTACGTTATATTTAAATCCTAACTTAAATAAACTAATCAAATATGTACAACACACAGTACCTACTTATATCAAAATACAATCCATGAATAAGCGTGTTAGATTCACAACACTTGTTTATGTTGATTGTGAATAGCCGAATTGCTGAAGTCTTAGATTGTTATTCTAATATTAGAATACTAGCTTTTGCGCAAGCAAAAACGGAAAACGGGAAAAACTGGATCCTTCATGCCAAATTCCAGTTTTCTACGACCATTAGTTTCGGCTGTGCGTTGTCTGTCAGTCACTCAGTAACGGAAGAGTATTAATATATTGATGATTGATATAAAAAAACATGTTGTCATTTACTAAACATATTGTTCTTATTAATCAAAATCCTCGTATCCCTCTTCCATAATTTCAGCTTAATACATAATACATGCAGCCAGCCAAGACCTCGAGAGTTGCGCTCAGACTCTTGGTCTTGTTAATATTTTGGCACACAATATGTATTGCAGAGCTGCATCTGTGACTCATACATACATACATATAAGCCCCGGTGCACAAGAGAGGCGGTGAAGCGCGCTTGACTCATTCGCCATTTTACGATCCAAGTTTATGATAGTAGAGGGGAGGTTTATTAAATTAGGTATTGTGGGGGACAAGCTTGATGTCTTGTGGGTTATGTGCTATTAGGGATTAATGTTATTGGGTACTGGATGGGGATGCATTTATCTAAGTTCATGTTATTTGGATTTATGATCTAAATATGGCAGCCATGCGGTAGCTAAGACAGTTGAATCGTCTCTTAGAGACTAGAAGATCTTCCTTTACTCGTTTTTTCGTGATCGCCGCTCACTGTTGTTCTGGCTCTCAGGAGTTGCAGTGGTCGGGAATGAGGTAGGGTTGTCTTAGCCAGGCAACGTTTAGTGGACACACCCATAATTGAAAAAAATGAGGAGTGGAATGCCCTGCCGCCATTGTCTTTGTTTCTAGTTAGCTAATACGTCCCCATGTTAAAGTAAATTGTAACTAAATACGTACTTCTCGGTATCAGGTGAGATAGTGGTCAAATACGAGTCTAACAAAAATAACCCTAGAAAAATCAAAAACCCAACCGCACAAATATCAATCGGGACACTTTTATGAACGAAAACTGTTTCCTAATTTAATTTAAACATATAGGTAGCTGATATTTATTTTAATAACTTCCATTTAATTTCCTTCATTTTGATACCCTACACGATAAGTATGGTTAAAAAAAATAATAAAGACTTACAATTTAGCGCCCAAAATCCGCCATATTGTTTTTTTTTAAGTCCTATGTAAGGACACTTGGGTTTGTGAAATGAATTTAACGACCCGTTAATAGTCGGAATCCATTCAGCCGTTTGGAAGGTACGCAGTAATAAATACATTTTCAAACAAACAAACAAACAAACATACATAATACAAGATACGCGCGAAAAACAAACAGTCGCAATGCAGTCGGGTAAATGTAACGGATGAGTTCTTAATCCTTTTTAAAACATTTTTTTATTGTTATTTTTTATTTGCAATGGTTTTGCTCTTGACTCTAGCATTTTCTTTTGTTACCACTAATAGCCGTTTCCTGAAGCGGAATTCAATTTAGATTTCTACGGTCTAGAGTTCGAGACTAATTGTCTTTCAAGTTATACGCCTGATCCAATTGCCTTTTACTTGCAACTTGGTTCAACTCGCCCCAACTCTTAAGTGATCCTAAGTCGGGTCTAAGTGAATAGATAGGCGGTATCGGTAACTTTAAGTAGCGCTTTAGAATTAACCAGTTTACCCGTTCAGTCTGTTCTGAACACTAGACAACTTAGAACTTGATAGGCTAAGTTACCTAAGGGTTAGCATTGAAGGAGGCAAGGTTGTCTACAAGTTGGGGTTAAGTTCTTTAGAATCTCATCTATATTTAGAGCGTAATACGTTATGAGAACTGGTGGTCGTTAATAGCATTGTCTGCTATATTATACAGGGTTATTTATAAAACACTATCAAACTATCAGGCAGTGAAAGTACACATGATTTTAAACAATTTTTACTTTGAGACCAATACATTTTTATTGGCTAAATATTGCATTTTGTATGACACAGCTGATATTTTCGATTTCTCGGGGTTGTTCTCAAAGTAAAAGTTGTTTATAATCATGTATACTTTCACTGCCTGAGAGGTTGTTGTTTACAAATAACCCTGTATATTTCATCATTACTACCATTTCATTCAGGAGACATCAAAAGTTGGACATGGACAGGTAGATAAATACTTTATTGTACATCAAAACTCAGTTTTTTTACACAAACTCTATGGGTACAATGACGGTCTTATCGCTGACAGTGATATCTACCAGACAACTTAGCTCTGAAATATTGAATGTCTGAAAATTAATGCGTATAAATTAGATTTCAAAAGTCCAATTCAAAACGTAACTGAATTTAAAACAACCTTTCTCATTCTGAAGTAACCGAAAGCAAGCAATCTAGGTATTCACAGCAATCCTAGCATTGACGCTTTTCAAAGCACTCTTTCGTTCGTATGCACCCAGTCCTTGCTGAATGCAAGCGAATGGCGCCGAGGCGACGCCGACGGTCGATACGTCGCGACGCCTCGGCTACTCACATTTGAAATGTCAAATGTAGTGGTAACTAGGTACACGTCCTTGGCAAGTTTTTCAGCGCATTTGGCTTGGACGCGCCTTTTATTTCAAAGCTGCAAAGGCGGTCTTCGTGTAGGTACTACTCATTTTATTAGTAAGACTAGCTGACCCGCGCAACTTCGACTGCGTCACAATTTTCATTACTGCTCTGCTCCGATTGGTCTTAGCGTGATAATATATAGCCTATAGCCTTCCTCGATAAATGGGTTATCTAACACTGAAAGAATTTTTCAATCGGACCAGTAGTTCCTGATATTAGCGCGTTCAAGTAACAAACAAACAAACTCTTCAGCTTTATTTATTAGTATAGATTAGTCCTTACTGCTGCACGTCCATGGTTACTAACTATTCGACGTTGGAAACGCCTTATTTTCAAAGTTACAAAGGCGTTTTTCGTTGTTCAAGTACCTATTTTACTAGTCCTGACTACTGCACATCCTTTCTACTTTGACTTCGCCTTAATTTCTTAGCAGTAAGGGTGTTTTTTTCGTAATACAAGTTCCTATTTAATTAGTACTGACGCAAGACCATGGTAACTTTGGTCACACCTTAATTTCAGAGCAATAAGGTAGGTTTTCCTATTTCAATTCTATGGCACTGACTTACCAGCCAGAGTGTCTCGTCTAGTGGAAGAAGGAGTTGGTTAATGATGGACTTGAATAGGATTATGAGGCTAGGTGCCGGTCGTATGTGTCTAGAATAACTGAGGCCCTCTTGTAAAGAGCTTTTCTTCATGAGGCACTGTCAAACATTTTTGTAGGATTGATTCAAATAGCAATAGAAAAGGAGAACGACTATTTTAACCTTTTCATGTTATGTAACAGCTTGTTGAACTAGGGTTCAGGAATGAAATTTAAATAAATTTTTTTCCACAGATAATTGAAAAGAATTTATTTTTTTAAAAGAATTTATAAACTCAAACTAAAATTCTTTAACGATTATTATGAGTCGTACTTGAAAAATTTTTTTTTTTACTATTGATAGGCACGCGTTTGACCACTATCTCACCTGATGGTAAGCGATGATGTGGTCGAAGATGGAGCACGCTTGCCTAGATGTAACCTATTCTCTCTTGACTTAAAGACTCCCAGGTTGTGGCTACCAAGAAACACAAACTCCGGCAGGGAATTTCACTCCTTAACTGTACGCATTATGAATGTGTTCCCAAAACGTTATATATATATGTTAGATATATGGACGCGTTTTGATTTTCCTATGTAGAAAATAAACAAAACGTGCATGCTTTTGCAACAATAAAGATAGGAATCTTATTTTCCTAGACTGAGCCGCGCAACTCCGCTTGCTTCACATTTGTTATACTTACAGCGTAAAGCCTTCCTCGATAAATGGGCTATCTATAACTAAAATATTTTTTCTATTCGAACCAGTAGTTCCTGAGATTAATGCCTTCAATCAAACAAACAAATTCTTTAGCTTTATTATGTTAAGTATAGATCTATACTGCATACTAAAATGTAAATTTTCTTTTGTTACAGTGATAGTAAACCCGAAGGCACCTCCTGGCAGCAAGGATGGCGCTAAAAGCTTCAACTTCGACTTCTCATACTGGTCTCACAACGTAAGTTACTTTTTTATTCATTGAAAACTAATTCTATACTGTCGTCAAGTTAAGGCTTATTCTTGGGCCTTCAAATTATATGTACCCATGAGGGAGAATCAAAAAATGGGATGATAAGTGTAACAAGATAAACGCAAAATTAGAAAAAGAGTAATTGGAAAAATAATATTCTCTTCAGTACGTTTAGTGAAGTTCGCACATAAATGTAGATATTACACAGTTGTTTTATAGTTAGTTGTTTGGTCCCATTCTAAAAGTTGTTCGTAATGGTAAGTTAAAAACCCATTTTAAGGTTTTGCGATTATTCCTACACGTTTTCATTATTAAAATCAACATCTAAAGGAATTTATCAATGACCACCACTAACCTTAGGTCATCATCATCATCTGCCTAGCCCCTACTATATTGGGGTCGGCTTCCAGTCAAAACATTCATCTGAATACCAGTGTTTAACCATAGGTCATCATTAGCGCTATAATTAGTGCCTATATTACTTTAGTAAGCGCTATTACATTGCAGGAAATAAATAACATTCCGGAAAAACGATCACAAATACGCGTTTTCCTTCCATTCTTATTAATTAATCAGTGGTTTAAAATACATACCATTTTCACTTCTGTTACTCACAATAAACCCTTCAAATTCTTCAAAAATCACATCCCAAACAGCTATTAAAACATACAAATATTGACACTGAGAGTGCGCTATTGTACCAATAACTGATTGTTTAGTTTGGATCTACGTATATTTTTATTCCATTCCATTAAATATCATCATCATCTTATCAGCCGAAAAACGTCCACTGCTGGACATAGGCCTCCCCCAAGTGTCGCCACAACGACCGGTCCCGCGCGTCCCGCATCCATCGGCTACCCGCGACCTTCACCAAGTCATCGGTCCACCTTGTGGTAGGCCTTCCAACGTTGCGTCTTCCGGTACGCGGTCGCCACTCTAGAACTTTTCGGCCCCATCGACCATCTGTTCTGCAAGCAATGTACGCCAAACTAAAGTGGCAGTGCCCACTGCCACTTTAGTTTGGCGATCCTTCGGGCTATGTCGGTAACCTCGGTTCTCTTACGGATATCATCATTCCGTATTCGATCACGCGAGGAAACTCCAAGCATTGCCCTTTCCATTGCCCTTTGAGTGACTTTGAGCCTTCTGACGAGGCCCATTGTGAGCGACCACGTTTCAGTTTCAGATGTCATCACTGGCAATACGCACTGATCATAGACTTTCGTCTTGAGACACTGGTATGTGGGACGAGAAGATACCACGCAACTTCCCGAACGCTGCTCAGCCGAGTCGGATTCGACGGTTGACCTCTTTCTCGAAGTTGTCCCTACCTAACTGGACCGTTTGTCCTAGGTAGACGTACTCGTCTACAACTTCGAGTGTAGAGTTTCGGATCTTGATGGGAGTGGGTGCTACGTGTGTATTTACCATGATCTTGTTATTGTCCATGTTCATTTTGAGACCCACTCTTTCGGAAGCACTGCTGAGGTCATCGAGCATTGTACTGAGGTCCTCCATAGACTATATCGTCAGCCAATCGAAGGTGGCTGATGAACTCGTCATTGACATTGATGCCCAGCCTTCTCCGGTCCAAAACATGGAAGACATCCTCCATTGTGGCCGTGAACAGTTTCGGAGAAATGACGTCTCCCTGCCTCACACCCCGCTGCAGGAGGATAGGTTTCGAGGTCTGATCCTGAAGTCGGACTGACATGGTGGCGTTTTTGTACAAACATTTCAGCACCTCGATGTACCGATAGTAGATCTGGCACCGTTGAAGAGACTGCAGCACAGTAGTCCACAAACGCTAAGCAAAGGGGCAGATTAAATATGCTACTAACAATATCATGCAAATTCTCAATAAGTGGCATTAAATCTGTGTTAAAGTTAAAATAAATGTTTATCAAACTGCTAAACTTTATCAAACTGCTCGAAAACAACATTTCGTATTGTCACAACTTTACATAAGTACCTACGCAAAATTATAACACTAAAATATAACACCGAAAAACATTTGCAACAATACGTAAATTCTTAAAAAATCATATTCCCGAGCAGCTAAATATAACCTTAAAATCGATAGAACATTAAACATTTACACAGAGAACGTAGCTCAAACGCGCTGTAGAAGTGTGGAACCAATCACGCTGCCGTTGGATCAATAGTAAATAGATTGGCTCCCCGTGGCTCCGGTTTCCTTGCACCGGAGATGCGATACCACAGTTAATCAAAGTCCGAGATTCTGAAAGCTGTTGGTTTTGCACTACCTACAAACATATGTACATATTGGAAAATACTCGTCTATTTATTTAGAATGCAGTGCTCAGCATTGACCAGAGACTAGATATAGTGTGTTTTTATTTTCTTTAAATTTTTGTGAAATAAACATGGCGTTCTGGTTTATCTTTAAATCTTAATTTGTAGCAATTGTTTATGTTATTCATTACTGCATAGGTATTTGACACAGATCAAGGCGTTCTTACTACATTTTTTCAAAGTTTGTGAATCATTCGAAAAACAGGATTTTTTGTTACCCTCGTGTTTGCAAAATGCATTGTTTACAGACAAAGAACAGTGATCTTATTGATCATAGGTGAAATAATCTTCATTCATGATCCTAATAACAAAGAATTTGTCCCTTTTCTAAAATTTAAATAGGTTAAAACAACGTTATTGTCTGCCTCTATCTGTTTCTCTGCTTACTTCTGAAACCACGCAACGGATTTCGAAATAGTATTCTCTTATAGAAAACTAGCTTTAGCCTGAGAATTCGTACGCGGTTATCCCGATTTTCCCGTTCCCGTAGGAATTTCGGGAAATCCATCCTTAGTGCTTCCCTACACTCCAGTAGTTTCTGCCGTACGTTGTCTGTCAGTCGCTCAGACACTCAATCATTCGATAAAGAAAGAATTTTATATATTAGGACTATATAAACGGGGCGGGTCGCTAGTCACAGTTTTTTTTTTTATTTGTAATGGGTTTGCTTTTGACTCTAGTCTATGTCAGAGATGACAGAGACAAAGTCTACGATAGAGCGAGCCTACCCAGAAGGAGCCTGTTCACTCTAACTTTGAAGAGATGACTTTTGTTATGTATTGTAGTTAATTATTTGCCTACATTATGTACCCTCGTCCTTTGTTGTGTGTAATGCGTGTAGTCTCTATGTGAAGGACTTCTGTATTTGTAATTGTTAATCGATAGCAACCTTGTCCGAAATGCCCTTGATTTACGTTTAATAACGTTCAATTTCTAAGTCGAAGAACGTCAAAATTTCCTCGTTTAAACGTTTTTAAAGCACTAGAGCTTAAACAGTAGTTAGGTGTATAGTATTCAACAAGACAGGTTTTAATGATTAAATTCTAATTAAAGTATCCTATTAGGTACACTTGGATACGTATCTAGAAACATAATATGTATTGTGTAGCAGTAGACTATAGGGTTTTTCAGGGGTTTCAACTAAGAACCCGCGCTGGGTATCAGACGGCCAGCAAAAGCTGAGACGATTACCCTTTCGGTATGGGGACACCGGAAATTATTTACCTACTAATATTTTTGTTTACTTTGTCTTTGTTGCCTTGAGCTATGTTTACCTGATTATGTCTGTTAGTATTCTCTACAAGGACCAATAAGCTAGCCAAAGTACGGGCAGCAGGTTCTATTTAAAAGCTAACATATAATGATGCTTTTAATTTCTCCCAACGCCATTATCACTTTACAGCCCCATCATCATTCTACTAATCGATCAATTCAGCTGTTAACGGCTGCGCTGGTAACGCGATTGCCCGCCATGTTACTGCTTGTTCGGTTTTGGACGGCGGCCATATTGGACGCAGGCTATATTGTTATCGGATTAATAGTTCACAAGCTATGGGTTTTCAGTGTAGATTAATTTTAGGGTTTGCCAATTTATCGATAGCTAGACCATGGATATAATATAATTCTGTCAGCGAAAATATTTAAATAACTTCTAAATTGCCATTAGATTGGATTGAAATTATGCGATGCCTGAGTAATACGTGAACGAAAGAAAGAAAGAGTATTTACAGTCACAGAATTGATAAGCATACAAATTATGAACCTAAACTTAGAAATCCTTTAGTATAGTAATACTTAAATTATGTTAGTAAAGACACATATCAAGATGCACATTGACCTAACACACAAAAGAAAGAAAACTGTAGGAACGGAAACTAGGCAGATGCTCCCACTCAGCATGATACGTTGCAAAGAGGCCCTTAGCACAGCGCTAATTTTCAGGCAACCCCAAACATTTACGAGTTTAACATTGTTGTTACTCACGACTACAACACACCTTGTCAAAGCATGTGCATCCTTTCACCAGCTTAACATAATGCTATCAAAACATGGCAAATTATTTTCGTCTATAAGCGCTTCTTAAAATACTAACGACTAGTCTTCTCAATGCTCAGCTACAAGCATTCCTAGGACGCTGCTACGCTACGATATAAGCCAAAATAACAGTAACTTTAATTACAACGTACGTTTACGATGGCCGACACCTATTAATACTTCAAATGTAACACAATAATGTGTATTTTGCCAAATAATTATACATAAACATACAAAGCGCCAGAATTGCTGGCAAATGACGCATAACCGCAAAAACCGCGTCCATTTGATAGCACGGAGATTGCGCCTGGATGATTAATTTGCACTCTACACACAACACTTGTTACACGAAAACCGTACTTACTGCTACGGAATAAAGGTCCTGTCAATGTATGATTGTTACCATTCGGGCGCAAGCGTGGTGCCTCGGTTTGTGGTCTCATCTCACAACGACACATGGTTTCATATTGGCAATCATAATGATTGAATTGGCGGAATGAGGTTTATACAGGGTGTAAGATGTGGTAAGAGTAAGAATAATTACTTAATAATAACACAATGCGAATGGATGGATTGTGTGAGGAGCGATATGAAAGGAAAGGGACAGTGACAGTTTGACGGCAGACAGGGAAGAGTAGAAGAAAAAAGGTGTTACGCCGACCGCAAATAACATGGTACCTATAAGGGCGGGAAGATGATGAAAACAGCGCGGATTCTACAATTTTTTTCATTCGCTCGTCATTCGCAATTTGTGAAAAATGTATGGCGATTTGAGGCTTTTTTGATAGATTGCGATTGAGATACAGATGCGACGTTGCCTAAAAAAATAGTTGAATAGTTTGGCCTTCAGATATTTGCAGATGCTTACTTAAATATGTAAATTTGCATTTTTAAATCTGAAAACGACTATCATATAAGCATTAGATATTCTTATAAAAAACTCGCATAAGTACTTTAAACAAAGTTAATAGCAAAGAGCAGCAGCATTTACTTAATTCGCAATTTTAACGGGCGAGGGTTTAATTCATACAAATTTATGCGTCGGCTCGGAGTCTGTCCACACAGATGTTACTATGATAATCTAGTTTACTTAGTTTTGCTCGTTTCAAAGTCTAACCCTAATTTGGGTAAGCAGTTTCAGGTTTTAGGTAATAGAATTATCTAATATTCAGATTTTCATAAATGGTTGCTGGAGCGTGGCTTTAATATTTCGAGAATTAGTGAACCAAAAAATATAAAGAATTTATTAAGAACAAGTGATACATCGTGATATTCTGTACCTACTCTGTATATTCCTGACAATGTAACTAATTTCAGTCTTGAAAGCTCTTCAAAAAATGACCAAATATCTACACTTAGTGTAGACTAGTTTGCGACACCCTCAACAATCATGGTCATATTTTAGCAAATTTACATAAAACCTTATCATATAACTATCACCTAAACCTTTCTCATGAGTCACTGCGTGCTTTGGTGAAAACTGTATGAAAATCCGTTCAGTATTTTTTGAATTTATCGCGTACAGACATACAAACAGAGGCAGCTTTGGGACTTTGTTTTATAATATGTAGAAATATTCTAGAGGACGCCTAAACATAATGGTCAAATGGTGAACAAATGGTGGGATACAGGCTTGCTCTCTCTATGAGATCCCTCTCATAGCATGAGGCTAGAGCGTAATCTTAGGCCTACACTGGAGCCTAGAGCTCTGTCAAAAATGTACTTCAATAGTCTTCCGGAGACCATATTCTGACTGACGATTAATATGTCAATTTTTGTTGCAGCCAAGCGACCCGGAGTTCTCATCACAAGTCATGGTGTACAAAGACATCGGCGAGGAGATGCTGCAACACGCTTTCGACGGTAACGGCCATTCGTACTCACTTTCCTTCCTACTTTCACCCACTACACAGCACAGTACACACTAATAATTACGCTTTCTTTTCGCGATCGCCATATCTGTGCATCTTAGATCGGCGTATCTTTGTGATTTACGGAAATTATTATTATTTAAGGAAATGTTCAGTGGAACTGAGAACCTCCTGTTTTTTTTTTTAAATTAAGTCTAGGCGTCTAAGGGAGTTTTTTTTTTTTTTTTTTTTTTTTTTTGTGTAAATCTGATTCAAGAAGATAAAAATTGTTTGCTATTTTGAACCTTATAAACAATACGTACGGTTTCCTGTAATCAATCGATACAAGGGGTCAATGGCTAACTCGACACTTAAAAATGTATTAAACTTGTACAGAAATGTCCTTACACGCGGTCATTTCAATTAAGTTGTAGTTTCGCCTCTAGTTAATACCTAGTGTTATTGCGGTACGTGGTATTTATTTGTACCATTTGTACATTGTGTGTGTCTGTGTGTGACAAATAAACTAGTTTTCTTTACACACTCACGTCGTTGCCATAATCCATAGTTTTGAACTCAATAGCTGAAATAATGTCAAACTGCAATAAATTAATATTTTGTGTTCGATATATATTAATGACTAATAAAATAATATGATTGCAAGTCTCAGTATGGAAGATGAGATCTATTGATTGGAAGGTATAAAATAACTTGAACTTTAATGTTTTTCCTGTGCTTACAATAAAGTACCTATATAATAAATAAAATAACTGGGTTACAAAAGGGTTGTAGAAAAGAAACCACCTAAATGTAATGACTTTATTTCAATAAGCTAGCATAGCCAACAAACCTCGCCAACTAATTCAAATGTGAATGCCCGCCTCAAATCTGTACCTACTAAACATTCCAACCAACAGTGTTACATACAAATCAAAACGAGGCCTAACGTTCAAAATTCTACCTTAAAACAAAAGAGCTAAGAACTAATATAAATTTTCCCGCAGGCTACAACATATGCATATTCGCGTACGGGCAGACCGGCGCGGGCAAGTCGTATACCATGATGGGCACGGGCAAAGATGGCCAGGAGGGCATCATCCCGCAGATCTGCAAGGATCTCTTCAGGCGCATCAGACAAACCTCCTCTGATGATCTCAAATATTCGGTAAGTATTGTAGATCTCTCCTTGGCTGTGTCGAATCCGATGGGATGACTCCCAACGGACTATGCTATGAGAGTAAAGGGACAGATAGTGCACCTGTGTTAACGTGCTCACTCATGCAGCTACCGTCACCAGTACGAAAGTCGTAACCCATAATTATTTCTAGGTCGGGTCCATTTGTGGGATGACACCACATTACCCGCTCCGGGTGTCACCCATGCTAGCTACGCCACTGCTTGGCTAATCTCCGTTGGTATAGGCCACCGTGATCGGAATACGGTCTCCCGACCGTAGAATTATTGTAGAACTGATAAAAAGATGATACCTTCGACAAATAGGATACGTTTTCAGTAACTCTAGAAAACATCCAATTACTACTGGCCTGTTGATTTTTTTACCTTCGAATCGCCTAGTGCTAAAGAAAATGGGCTAAAGTGAAGTAATCACTAGTGAAAAAGTTTTGGATAGGTAGGCTGTGTTAAAATATGACGAACAACCGGCCTAAAGGCAGTATAAGGTGCGATGGTTGCTGGTTCTTTAGTGTCCTCTAACGGCAGAATGACTTTTGAGCACGTCCAAAAGCCAGTTGTGAGTATTCGTTGTACCGCAGCCAGCTAAGTTACAAACGACGATCCTATTAAAATGAAATACATTAGAGCACACACGATTTGTACTGAAACTCTTTTCTGACTCGCCCTTCCAGTAATGTGTTCTTTGTCAACTGTAGTTAATTCGATAACTGAAATCACAGTTTACATGTGGGTGTACTGTTAAAACGGTTTTGAATTTAATAGTTACGTAAGGGTTCTAGAAATAACCGCGTCACCCCGCCCGCCTTCGCTCTCCACCCCCACGTCAGAGCACTGTATGACGTAGTTAGACGTGACTTATTTATTTACTGAGTATTGCTAATGAATTATGCAAAACTTTGCACGCCTTTATTCCCTGAAACGGTAGGTTGAGTTGTATCGTGTTTGCAATTCGCCGATTGTTTAAGTCGCATGTAGAAAATAGTCGTAGAAGGCGGGCCCATGGTTGGTCAAATGGCAAGTGCTACTGCTGAGCATGAGGGAGGGTTTGAATCCCGAGTCGGGGAGAGTGGTATTGGGTTTTTCCAAATGAGATTTTTAGTAGCAGCCCAGAGTCAGTATTTATGTCCGTTCCATGGCGTTCAGTAAGCTCGCTCTTTGTTACATGGGACTTAAATATAAATGGCGAAATCTGGGCTTACTACAAGCACACCTCTACCCATACCTTTGGCAACACAGGCGTTCTGTAATAGGAGGCAACATTTTCGCTTATAACCGGGAATGGTCCATACCCCGGGCTGTTACTAGGACATTAACCCCTTACCGCATAGCTACCCAAATGTGGGTACTTATTTTCAAACGTTCAGAAATAAAAAATGATGTTATTTTACCCTTAACGGCATATTAGGACGGATCAGGCAACTACTAAGCTTCAATAAACATACATGTGCTGCCATCTAGTGTACCGCGTAACGAAACTATAACCTGTCAAAGTCAGTCGGTGGCAGTTGAAATTTGTCGTTGGTATTTGCAAGTTTTTAAAATTCATTTTTTGATCGTGTGTTGAGTTTTCGTTCGAGCTTCATATCGTGGTGCTAAGAAGACCTATCAAAGGACTAAAAACACGGAAAACATGTAAGTAAAAAGTTATAGTTTAGCGAAAATCATGCCAAACCTTAGCATGACAAATGTGGAATACTATGAAGTAACGTGAAAGTAAGTTTTCCATATTTGGCATTGTATGCATTAGTAGCTATTTTTGCATTCGGCCAGATTTGGGAATGTATGCAGTGAAGCATTATTTGATATTTTTTCAGAAAAATGGATCCAATACGATTCTACGGTCTTGATATACCAAATGAAAGCGAAGATGATGATGATGAACTAGCGGGGGATGATCCGGATGACACAGGAACGCCAACTCTGTAAGATGTATGGTTGCTCAGGTAAATCCTACATAAAATGTGAGAAATGTAACATACACCTTTGTCTAAATAAAGATAGGAATTGCTTTAAATCGTTTCATCTTACGGAATGAAGAGACGAGACGAGGCGAATCTACGCTGCGGCACGGATAGTTAGCCTGTAAGTTGCTATAATTATTTACTAAGTTTTGTGTAAAATGTGAAGTTCCTAAGTGCAACAGATCTCATTAAATTTATCTTATATTTTCATTAAATAATGACTTTTATTTTTTAAACCTTCTAATTTACGAACTGAGGATTGACTTAAAAAAACCTTTATAGCATGCGATGCCAAATATGGTAATTAGTTTCAGATGCCTTTACTTCAATGCATACTATGCCATTTATGTCCGATTGGTTTTAGTTGCCTTTACTGCATAATATGCCATATATGGGAAAAATAAGTTTTTTACCATATTTCGAAAAGTAATCGGGTTTTGGAAAACTGCTTGAACTAACTTAATAGTACATGTCAAGAACTATCAAATATATTTTGTCCAGAAAACAATAAAAACTCATGCGGTAAGGGGTTAAGGAGCATACAGGCACTATAGATGGCACAGCACAGATATGTCAATGTCAATTATTTATAAAAAAGGTAAAAATTTCGAATTTGACTTTAGGTAATTTTTCAGCGTAGAATAACCTTCTTGGGTATAATGAAAGTAGCTCAACGTTTTATTTCAAATGACAGATGGTTCAAACAGTCCGTTATAAATACGGTTCTTCTTCGCAGAGCAAGTAGGATTCATCTTTCATGAATATTTATATTCATTCTAATTGTATCGTTAGCAATTCAAATTGAGTTTATTTAAGGTTAATAACACTTCCGAAATACGAGGAGGAAATATCCTTTTAGGTTGTTAGTGTTTCATAAGTAAGAGAAACTGTGGTTGCGAAATATTTTAGACCTCCCGTAATTAGTGAATGATCGAGTTTGGTTAGTGACAATGATACTTTATAAAAAAATAGAACGACAATAGTTGGTTTTATAGTTTTCTGAGTTTCTGTTTTTCACAATGTGCAAAATTGACGCACTTTTGATGACGTTTGCTCTTGCATAATAATAGGTGAAATGGTCAATGGTGTTAATAGTAAATAGCAGAAGGGACAAGGGACAAAGTAGATAATGATCAGTGTGACAAAATAGACCTGATAGAGCCAGTTCCAAAAATTAAGCTTTGCAGCCGGTTTCAGACCAAATCGCTGTCTTGATCTCCATCCGGCTTTAATATAGAATTTACGTTCCTAATATAACATTTACCTCTTATTCAAAAACCAGGTGGAAGTATCGTATATGGAGATATACTGCGAGCGAGTCCGCGATCTCCTCAACCCCAAGAACAAAGGGAACCTTCGGGTGCGCGAGCATCCAGCCCTGGGCCCCTACGTGGAGGACCTCAGCAAGCTCGCTGTGACGTCGTACCAGGACATATACGACCTCATCGATGAGGGCAACAAGGCCAGGTAAGGAGTGGACAGTTTCTATTTTTGCATCATTGGAAGTGGTTTTGCGACCAGCCAGACATTTTCAAGTTTATTCATTTAAAAAAAAATTGTTACCATAATGATTGCAAGATTCTAAATTCAAATACTTACTCCATAGAAATGTTTAGTAAATAATCAGCTATTCAGTATTTTAAGTAAGCCTATGGGTAAAAAGGTTGTTTATGATTAGGGCTGTGTTTGTGTTCAAACTCTTCTTGTTAACCTGTCCGCAGAGAAGGGTCAAGTTTTAAGGTTTGTCTTTCTTCTTCTTTCATTTATTTTAGTTTTTCCATATTAACAGATACCTATATCTTTTCAAGACAGTAGGATATGTTTCCATGAATAAATCGCGATAATCCCGTACCTCCTTAGAGGTCGTGATGCTCCTTACTCAATGGTGTGGTTGTTTTAATAATTAGATTAATGTTTTGACAGGACTGTGGCGGCAACGAACATGAACGAGACTTCGTCCCGTTCCCACGCTGTCTTCACCATATTCTTCACACAGCAGAGGCACGACCAGACCACCAACCTCATGTCGGAGAAGGTAGGAAATAAAACCTTTTACCATAGTGATTCGCGATTGAAACAGGAGACAAATAGGAACCTGAATATTTTCGTTTTCATTATACACTTGCCGTGCAATAAACTCCATTCATATTACTTCCGTATGAATGGAGTTGATTGCTGGTTGCAGAAGGAAATATCGATTGTTTATAAAAAAACGGCAATAATTTTGAATTTTATTTTATTAGATTTGTAACAAATTTTATTTTGTGATAAATCTTAATAGAGTAATTTGTTTGAAGATACTAAATTGTATTACCGCATTATGGCCAATCGGGGCAGAAGATTCATGTCTCGAGCGGAGTCAGGCCGCCATGTTGACGAAAACGCACGCATGCGCAGTTGCGCGATTTTTTTGAGCGGGAACGTTTTGACCTCTGTTGTGAGGGAGACGGTGATTGATTTTTGATTTTATTTACAGTAAATCGAGCTGAACCATTGAACAAATAATGTTGTTAGCAAATTTAGATTAGTATCGCGAACCTGCCTCTCGGTTATTAAAATAGTTGCGACTATCCTTTAATTTCTAATAATAAATACCTTAGTCAAAATTGATGTGAAGCCTAAATAGGATTATAAAACGATGATAGAATTATTACGTTTAGGTATTTAAATGTTTTAGCCAAATTAGCCAACCAATGAACTAACAGCTATTCGTCACCCAAACCCTGTTGCCGCCTGTTTCACATAGTCAAAATAACCTAACTGAATGAATAAAAGAAACGGAACAGAATGTGTATGATATTATCTGCTAAGTTTTGATTATAGCTGGTGAAACATTTAGTAGTAATATTAAAACCTTTCTTATTTCAGGTGTCCAAAATCTCTCTAGTTGACTTAGCTGGTTCCGAGCGAGCGGACTCGACGGGCGCCAAAGGCACTCGCCTCAAGGAGGGCGCGAACATCAACAAATCTCTCACTACCCTCGGAAAAGTCATCTCTGCGCTCGCCGAGATTGTGAGTTCATTCGTTTTGTTTTATTGAACGTAGTAGAGTAGTTTGGTGTTAGTGGACAGTTCTTCAGAAAATATATTTTGAGATTTTAGGTGACGAAGATAGGGTAAACCAAGGTATAACTGGCCACTATCAATAACTAGCCACTTGGTGCTTTAACTATTTGAAATAAGAGTAATGATTTATTTGCGCCATCTATGAAAGAATTAAAGAACTCCCTTGTCAGTCTGCTTTCATAGTAGTTCAATATTTTCTCACTGCAGATACTAGCGCCAAAGCAAACGGCCATTTACTGACAGTCGGTGTACGTGTTTTGACATGAAACTACTTCACTACGTAAATGTTAGTGGCTAAGTTTTTACAAAATTGAAATTATTGGTGATAATACATAGTGTTGGTGAAAGAATTACATTGTTCTACGTGTTTAAATAATGAGTTATATTAATCTTTAGCTTAATTGTAATTAAATCTTATATATTCCGTTATTGAAGGGGTGGCTAGTTTTTGAAGTAATTTTTTGCATATTTTTAGTAATTGGCCACCTATGCCAGTTACTAAAAGTTTACCTATTATTCAAATTTCTTTAAAAATAAGTCGTATTTATGATGTTTATAAGGTCTAGTATTGTGTATTTCCGTTTCAAAAAAATTTTTGGACTCTAATCAGAAACTGGCATAGGTGGCCAGTTTGTGGCCAGTTACTGATCTATTTTCTTAATTATTTTACAGTTCGTTAAAAAGAGTGTTGAAAATGTCAAAAAAACGTCAATACCCCAAAGAATCTATAGATAAGGCCCTTAAATTTATTGAAAATAAGGAGGGTTCTATTTGGCAGGCGGCAAAACAATTTGGTGTGCCTAGAAGTAGTCTCCAATTTAAAATTCAAAATCCTGACACTAAGTTTAAGTCTGGACCAGATCCAGTGCTAACTGAAGCTGAAAAAAAAACAGTTTATGTTCCTTCATCATACAACTGTCAAAGCGTGGCTTCCCAAGAAAAAAGGAAGATATCCAATTATGTGTCCAGAATTTTTTGCAACAAAATCCGAGACCCAACCCTTTTCGAGACAACAAACCAGGAGATGTGCGGTTTAAGGCCTTCCTGAAAAGACACCCTAATATTTCTATTCGAACATCAGAAGGAGTTACCAATGCTAGTGCATGTGTTTCAGAACAGGATATTAGGAAATGGTTTCAGGAAATACAGCAGTACATTATCGAAGAACAACTAAATGTCGTCATTCAAGATCCCACAAGAGTGTTCAATGCCGATGAAACTGGATTCAACATTTGCCCGAAAGCAGGCAAAGTATTGGCTGAGAAAGGGTGCAAAAATGTGTACCAGATAGAAAAAGGATCCTCCAAAGAAAACATTACAGTTTTATTTACATTTTCTGCTGCTGGACACGTCTTTAGACCAATGATTATCTATCCTTATAAACGGATACCTGACCGAGTTTCATTGAGTGTGCCATCTGGTTGGGGAATAGGGCGAAGCGACACAGGTTGGATGACGGCAGCGGTTTTTTATGATTATATCTCTAACTGTCTGTACCAACAGATTATAGAAAGTAATATTCCACTTCCTGTAGTTCTTTTTGCCGACGGACACAAAACTCATATAACTATCGAAGTATCAGAACTATGCCGTCGTCTTCAAATACATCTTATAGCGCTTTATCCAAACGCAACTCGCATACTACAACCAGCAGATGTTGCAGCTTTTCGCCCAATAAAGGTTGCTTGGAAAAAGGTACTGCGCGATTGGTATGCTGCAAATAATTACCAGAAGAGTTACCAAAGAAACCTTTGCTCCACTATTAAAAACCGTTGTGGACTCGTGTTCTAAGAAAGAAACATTAATAAATGGCTTTAGAGTATCAGGTTTGTGGCCATTTGAACCAAATAATGTCGATTTTAGCAAGTGTATTGCAAGAGTAAACCAACCAGACGATACATTCACGTCAGAAACAAATGTTGAGCATAATATGAGTGTGCTGACCTATTCAGAGTTTTGTATCATTGTTGGTGAATCAATTCTTGAAAAATGTCGAACAGTCTCGTCCATTTTAGAGTCAGATGATAATTGTATTGCAATTTACAATTTATGGCAAAGATTCGCGGCAGCACTGGAAAACAATAATAATTATAGAAGAAATAATGACGTGGACTGTGAACCTTCCGACCTACCGACCAGAATACAAGATAATTATGTGACTGATATTATAGAAGAAACTGAAAACCCTAGGACTATTCTTGATGAGTGTACAGGTGAGTTAATAAATATTACCGAAAAAAGAGAAGATGAAAAGAAAGTGCACAGTGAGCCGACACTTCATAATATTTCAATAGAACGTATTCCCACTCCGCAGCCTAGCACTTCAAGACAAATCACAAATCAGAAGGTTTCCATAATTTCTAATGTGTCTCTGACTGAATATTTGAAACAAAACTTGCCTGTATCACCTAAGCGCCAAGGAAAGCGTCAAATAGAAAAATTGCCATTTGCTTTAACTTCAGACAAATTCGTGGAAAAAATAAAAGCAAAACAGTTAAAAAAAGAAGAAGAAGAAGCTGCAAAAGAGGAAAGAAAGAGAATACGAGAAGAAAAGAAGAGGGAAAAAGAGAACAGTATACCTAACAAGAAAATTAATAAAAAAAGTGATGGAAAATGTAAAATAAAGATAACTAAAGAAGATAGAAGTAAAGAAAAGATTGAAAATACATATGAGGCTAATGAACAATTCGTTTTTTGTGATTTTTGTTTGAATCTCATTACGCGTAGGGTTATTGAATGCAACCAGTGCAAAAAACGGTTTCATTTAAATTGTATTCCGTCATATCACCGACACCATGTACCCGTGGAAGATGAGGATCTGTTTTTGTGCCACATTTGTTACCGAGAGAGTAACACTGACCCATCTGACGATTGTGATGACATGTTTAGCTCTGCTTGTGAAGAAGCACGGAAGCAAGGCTTCAGTACCTACTAACTTGAGAAGTTCCTGTCGTAATATTTTTGGTCTTATATTAATATTGTAAAATTTTGATTTATTGTCTAATACCTATAATTAATATTGTGTTGTGTAAAGTTTATTTTTTTATGTTCCTATAGAGATAGTAGGATTAAACTGGTGCTTTTTTAATGTGGCCAATTAATAGTTTAATGACGGCCAGTTTCTAAAATTAGTGGCTAGTAACTACCAAAAAGTGAGAGTATTTTTGTTTTATTAAAATTTTATACAAAATATTGTTTTATTTTAATATTTCAACCTTAAATTGTATATAAGAATATGCATATTATTGTGTGGTATTGCAATAAATCTAATATAATAACCTATTTTTACTTAATTCAAGTGTGAGTTGGTGAAAGTGTTTAAGTGGCCAGTTACTGGTGGTTTTACCCTATAAGAAAAAAGTGTTCTTGGGTTTAACTATTATTTTATCATTTGATCGTGATAAAATAACAGTTACATAACACATAATTTGTGTTAAAATCAGAAGGCCGATTCTCGTATTTTTATTAAGAGAGTAAAATGTCAAAAAGTTGTTAAAATGTAGGGAAAGCAGATATGTTTTTGCGCGCGTACCCTACAAGAATTGCCTTTCAGATGTGTGTAGCGTAGCGAGAATTTTTTGAAGAACTGTCCTACATAGATAAAATTTATTAATGAACTAACTTTCCAGTGATGACACTCTTAAAAGAAGTGTGTTTTACATCATAAAAATAACAATAATCTAATCTCTGAAAGAGAAGGAAACTACAACAGGTTGGCTCACAAGCATGCCATGAGTACCATCACTGATACCCAAAAGGGTCGGGTTGGGATTGGTGCTAGATAACCCAAATGGTTGACAAATGTTCACTTCAGCCGGCACTAGCTATTCTAGAATGATGGAACAGCTAATGCCGCGATAAAAGATCAGTCAATCGGTATAATTGGTGGCGGAACTGACTAACTGATCAAAGATAGCCAAAGTCAGCGAACAAAATCCTTTTTTTAACTAAATACCAAGGTAACTAAAAACATTACGGACTTGGCTATCTTAAATTGGGTGTTGTGTTTAGATACCTGTATATACCTACATAGTTTTAAGACAATAATTTCCAACGGACCACAAGATTGATGCTAACTAAAAATAATTTGTTTGTTTGTTGATGCTATTTTCTAGATAACCAACTAAAGCACGGTGCGCACTAGTAGGTTTGATAAAAGAAGTTTACTTTCATTACCAAAAAGGACTTTTGTTCTGTCGAAGATTAAAAAAAAAAACTGGCAATCATTTTGTATAAAATTTCATTAAAAAATCCATTCTTCATGCACTTCTAGGTTAGGGTCTTTATGGCTATGGATGGCCTTAAAGACACTTCAGGGTCTAAGGGGCCCAAAGCTAATTCTGGTGTGTGCCCTTTTATCCTCAGTGTTTCGTCACATGCCTCGAAGTACAAGAAGCCCAGGGCGGGAAGTCTCCACATACTTACCGATCGTCTAGCGACCGAATTCGTTAGTCACTCGTACACAGTCAATCTCGAACGCATTCCACGGTCAAAGTCCGTGGATTGCGTCCGAAATTTACTGTGTACGGGCGGCCTTAGGATTTAACGACCAAATTCGGTCGCTACGCGATCGTTATCTATGTCGAGACTGAAGCCCTGGCCTCAAAAAGTCCTATACCCCGTCCCATAACTTATAGTGGGTCCACACGGTACAGACTTAGTTGCTTAGTTAGCTGCTCAGACAAAATGTCGACGTGATAGACATTTTTTATTTAGAGTTCAAAGTCTGCGCCAAGAAAAGGATGTATCTTGTGGACGGTCCATCAGATAAAATTTTACTAAGCAAGTCGGTAGTGCAAGTAAACTTGCGCCATTAAACATGCTAGTGGAACGTGCTGTAAACGTAGACGTATGCTAAACTAACATAACATTGACGTTTGTTTTAACGCCCCGTATCTCCGTGGAAATTATAATATAGTCGGTGAGTTTGGTTTCTGTAATAGAATACTAGGAGTGTGTGTGCACATTACTAATATTTTGTTAACCCCCCCCCCCCTTAGCGAGTGATCCTACTGTATTATGACAATAGATATTGTTTTGCATGCTTATTGCGTAATAAATGACGAATGACAAGCATCGTCATTTTGACAGCTCAATTCAATTATATAAATTGAATGAATTGTACAAACGTAAACTTGTACATGAATCTTTCTGCGTGTGGCCAAATGGCGCCAACTTTCATAGACAATTTTCAAATGTTTTTTTTTTTTTCAAATGTAGCACTGAATGAAGCAATGTATTATTGTTGTACTGTCAAAATGATTTTGTCGGCATTTTTTTGTCGCTGCAACTAACTAGGAACACTCGCTTAAAACTTAAGCTAAATATGCTTGTACTAAGAGTGGGTTCACTGCACTGTGAGCTTCGAACTCAAGGCCTAAAAATTGCCTAACAAAAGCCTTAGCCAAGCGGCTATTGTTGCTACCATTCAATCCACATTTGAAAAATTCAAATTTCGAAAACCTTAATCATTGGTTCACTTGCAATATTTAGCTTTTCGGCTAAGTTCAGATGATCGTGCGATGGTAAGTTCTATGCTTAATGTGCATACAGTAAAAGCTTTGATGAAAGCTTTAAAAACGTGCATCTTCGCACGACTGTCTGTACATGGCTTTATGCTTAAGACTGCTTGATCTAAGTCAAGACACAAAACTTAGATCATGCTTTATCCGTATTAAAGTTATCGGAAAATATCTGCGTCTTTCTCTCAAACAGTCTTTTTCTAAGTAACTTCTGTGTAGTAAAATTAAGTTCTCGACAGCTTAAGTAGATTTTCGAGAAATTTTCGTAGGTACTGGGCACCACATCGCATGCAACGCGGACACCTCGCATAAGCTAATTCGTCCAAGCGCGTTTACTTCCGACATCCTTTGCGTTAGTGCTTATAGCAAATAAAGAATAGACATCGTATCCATATTCGGCTGACTTCACGCCTGTATATTCCGATAACTTTCCCATCTTCGCTTCTACCTGTGCTTCATAACAACGTTCGTTCTCCACCAGGCGTCAAAGAGCAAGAAGTCCAAGAAAGCTGACTTCATTCCGTACCGTGACTCCGTGTTGACGTGGCTGCTTCGAGAGAACCTTGGAGGCAACTCCAAGACGGCTATGATAGCCGCCATTTCGCCGGCTGATATCAACTTTGATGAGACTCTTAGTACACTCAGGTAAGCATTTATGGCAAGTCACTGTTTCAAATCATATTGTGTTACATCAAAGAGATTCATGTCTACTACCTGACCTTTACATGTTTAAGACTATTTGAAAAAAAAAAACCTACCTTTTATTTAATTACTAGAATTAGCCCGCGACTTCGTACGCGCGTATCCCGTTTTTCCCGTTTCATTGCGATAGAACATTTAGTTGAAAAGTTACACAGTTTTGTTTACACTGCCTGGGGTCACTAATGTGAACAAAATTAAAAAATAATCCATAAAACATAAACAGATTTTTTTATATCTCATTATAAACAAAAAATTTAAATATCCATAACACAAAAAAGATTTTTTTGTATTCCTTTTCCGTTGATAAAATTAGTTAGGTATAGTTTCCCTCATTTGAATATGTGCACATTATAAAGACACACTGTATTTCACACCATACAGTCACACAGCACTTGGTCTTAAACACCCCTTCCACCCTCAGATACGCCGACCGCGCCAAACAGATCGTGTGCAAGGCCGTGGTCAACGAGGACGCCAACGCCAAACTCATCAGGGAGCTCAAGGAGGAGATCCTCAAGCTGCGAGAACTGCTCAAGGCTGAGGGCATCGAGGTGGAAGAAGGTAGGTCCTGGAGTGTACGGGGGTGTGGCCGCGAGACTTGTTTGAGGGTCGGTAGGTAAACTGACCACGTGAATAAAAACTACGTGTTTAATTGAGAATCGCTCATGCCATAGCATACCATAGTAAAAGCCAGTTACCAAGATGGCAGGAAGGCTAACTGATATAGAGGAGGCTAGATTACGTATGGCCAGTAAGGAAATAGGACCGCTTACAAGTGTAAAAAGAAAAACCGGCCAAGTGAGAGACGGACTCTCACGAATAGTTCCGTACCATAAAACGTTTTTTGTATGGGATCCCCTTTAATTTTTTTTTATTATTTGTTGTTATACCAGAAATAAAAAACACACTATGAAAATTTCAACTGTCTACCGGTTCTTGAGTTACAGCACGCTGACAGACAGACGGACGGACAGCGGAGGCTTAGTTAAATGATTCCGTTGGTTGCCCTTCGGGTACAAAACTCTAAAAAAGATATTGACGTTCCTATTTTAAGTGGGCAGCAAGTAGCTTTTAAGATAGAAAATACTTTTAATTTGTACAGCTTAAAAGTGGACCTAATGTCAGTTTATCTATCGACCGTTATAACAGCTTATTCTCGGCTTTCTGAGTGAGTTAGGTTGTTTAGACGTCTTGTGATGATAGACCGTCCTGTGTGATCATCTCGTAGCGATAAAGCCACGCCACTTACGATTAACGCCACAAATATAACCATTGAACTAAGTCTCATATTCCTGATACTAAAACTTGATTCTGTTTCCAAAACCCTCACGAACTAGGACCAGATGGTAAAGTCCTTTATGAAAAGAAACAAGAGCCTACCAGTAAGTAACAACGATAAAGAGGCTTGCGCATTTTTGCATCTGTACACCCCACCTGTACGCTTGGCCTCCATTTTGAATCGGGGTTGCCAGACACGAAAAGATATGCAAACTTTTTGACACAATTTTCTGTCAATGATCTGGCAACCTGACACTTTAATGAAAAAAAAAGGCAATTTATTTTGCACCTTGTCCAGCGCTTGTGGCGTTTGTAGGCATAAATTATATAGTATATCACTTCACGACATACGAATATTATATGAACTATGGTGTGGGTCATACCATAAATATATATGAAATAATTGCGCTTATCTATCACTATATTCTATTGGTGTTGGTCTGAAACACTATTGAACATGGTTATATACAGATAGTATATGTATGTAGCAAATAATACTTGGTGTGCTGATATGTATCTACTGAGCATTTTATTTATCGCATATAAAATGTATTTATCAATAGAATATATTATTATTCTAAAATGCTCAGTCCCGCATTATGAGAACAATTGATTTTGATTTAACTGATAATTAATTTAGCACCTTGGATCAAAATATTGCAACAACTCAACTGACTGCCATTCCTAATTTCAACTGAAACGTTTAATATGTAAACACGCTCAGCTCTGAGTAAACGTTATCACTCCAACATCAATCCACGTTCTTGAATTTACTATATTAACACAGCTTCAAAATCGATTGTTTTTTCAGGTGGGTATGAAACCGTCCGTTGGCGGCCACTATCACAAACATTGGCATTAAAAGACATGAACTACATTTAAATGATGTTGGTCCAAATTAACCTTTGGCCAACATTTTCTGGTCCAAATTTTTCTTTGGTCGCCGAACGGCTGCTGTATTGTGAATATATTGCATTGCTACAATATAAGCTTCCTAGCTTCAGAAGCCTTGCATGTTTTCCCATTATATTTGTGTCAGAATAGAATAATTTTGGTGTCAAATATTTATTTTGTGTAGTACGTATAATCACTTTTATAATAATTCGACTGTGGACTTTTGTCTACCCGAGTACCCGTGCAATAGTTTGCACTAATATCAAAAGAGATTTGCACATTAATTTGCACTATAACTCACTTAGTGCAATATTAACGTGTTCTATAGACAAAAACAAAATATAATCTAGTATGAAACTAGAATAGAAAATAGTAGATGTCGACTTAAAAGTCGAAAATATAGAACCAATTATATAATATACAAAAGCATGCTTGAAATTACAATGTGATGTATTTAATACGTTATGTGTCCAGCGTAACCGACTTTGATTCTACAATTTAAAAAATATCTGAAAAGTCTTTGACAAGTTACTTGTCTCTGACAGTAACCTTCAAAATCAGGAGCCGTTAAATAAAAAAAAAGTACTAAAAAGATTTGGTATTTAATAAAAATATGTCCACCCTTCCTCATAGTTACAACTTTCTACATCTCTACAAATCTAACATTCCTTTAATTATGATGATAACAGGAGAAGAGAACAACTCATCGCCTCAACGTAAGAAGAGCGAGGCCGAGGTGCTGTCTCCGAAGCTGTCCCGAGCGGCCACGACTATCGCCGAAGAGGCTGTGGATCAGCTACAGGCTTCCGAGAAACTTATTGCTGGTAAGTTTATGTGATATGGTGATAGATGGGGAAATGATTATGACCTTTACTATGGTGCTAGTTATTAAAGTTTAAAGGAATAATAACAACAGGCAATCGCAAGGCCTAGACGTCCAATAATGTCCCCTCCAGTTACGCTGTCTTCTTTGTCATACGAAGAAGAACGTTAGAAAAAGACAGCATACCACACACTCTTGTGGCTATTCGATAAATATTACACTAAAAGTCAAGTCAAGCGATTTTATACCAAATGCTTGGCAGCTATGAACTTGAATTGCCCTGCAAGGGATGGCTTCCATAGGGAAATAGACATAAATAGGGTATTAATATCAATGGGGATGTTTCCTGAGTTAAAAACATATGATTCCATTTAATCCGTCAGATTATCGAAAAATATTGGGCATGTATTCTTGTTTTAGAAAAATTAATACAAATTGACGAATATGTCAAATTTTTGCAAGTATTCCGCGTCGAACTAAAAAATAATCACAGAAATGCGATCAGGAACCTCGGGAGTAATCGGTATACATACATTTAAAAAAAATACCAACCGCATTGAAAACCTTCTCCTTTTTTTGGAAGTCGGATCGCTGTCGGTCGAAAAATATTCTATTTTAAATTCTTTTCATTTGCTGTACACCTACCACAGTGTGTTTCTTTTTAACCCAAAGGTTGACTGGTAGAGAATGCCCCGTTGCATTAAGTCCGCCTATGTAACACTATTGTACATGAAGTTTAAATAAATAAATAAAAACGCATAAAAAAATCAGGAGTGGGGGCTTGTGACGTCACTTTCCTGTAAAAAAGTATATCGAACAGTGACGTTACATGAATTTTCAACGTACTGTATTGTCTTCATTTTTTGTTTACGTGAAAAAATAAAAATACGTGTCTCTATCTGACGGACTAATTAGATATCTTTAATCAACTACGATATTGTCTCCTCCATCAGAACTAAACGAGACATGGGAAGAGAAGCTGAAGCGCACAGAACAGATCCGCGTGCAGCGCGAGGCCGTGTTCGCGGAGATGGGGCTGGCCGTGCGCGAGGGCGGCATCACGGTGGGCATCTACTCGCCCAAGAAGACGCCGCACCTCGTCAACCTGAACGAGGACCCCAACCTGTCCGAGTGCCTCATCTACTACATCAAGAATGGTGAGTTTATTAACTTATTCTTTGTGTTTATTGCACACAAAAAACATACAAATACAGGCAACAGGACATTTAATGTATACAGGGTTATTTGTAACCGCGAAAAAACTACTTTCATACAAATTACAATATTTAGCCAATGAAAATGTATGAAACAGCTGATATTTTTTTTCTAGTTTTCGGGGTTTTCTCAAAATAAAAGTTGTTTATAGTCATGTGTTCGTCCACGGCCAAAGGCCACTAAAGCAGAATCAGAAAGCACGTCACGCTAAATGTTACTATCACTTTTTCCAAATCAATATTGAACCTTAATGCGTTAGCTATAAAGAGGAAAATTAAATTTGATAGATTGTTGAATGATTAATATTACCATTGTACTAAAGTGACCTTTTACACCCGCTGGGATGCGAATGCGAACGCTCCTTAAAATATGAGAATTACCCATCTGATTAATTTGGGCCGCTACTATTAGGTTGTCTCACCGCCGGCGAGGAAGCGAGTGCCTATCGACCATTTGCTAGCTGTGAGGAAAGGGACAAAAGATAATAGATCTCGTGTGAGTAAAAGAGACACATACATTCATAGTCGATAGCTGGCTGTTCACACTGCCGGCGAGCGACTCTTACCTCTAGTTGATCGCAGCGACAAGAGCTATTAAAGATTGTACTCGCTCAGCGACACTCGCTCGGCGATACTCGCTTGGCGGTGAAAACAACCAAACTGCGGTAATTTCTGCCTATTGTACAGGCCGGAGCGAGTATTGCTAGAAAAAGCCCGTCGCACTAAAGCACTCGCTGAAAGCCGAGCGTCAAAACTATCGAAACTTTTCACTCGCTACTCGCTGATCGCCAACTGTTTCGAGTTAGAAGCTTTACTCGCTTCTCACTGATCGCCGGCGGTGAGACAAGTGCCTAAAGAGCACTTACCGACATAGTTCATCATCTTCCTGCCCTTATCCCATGTTACTTGGGGTCAGCGCAACACGTTTTTTTCTTCCATTCTGTCCTATCAGCCGTCACGCTATCACTAACTCCAATCTCTTTCATATCGCTCCTCACACAATCCATATATAGTTGTTTTGGGGTATAATATATAATATCTAAACCATATTCCACTAAGCAGGCGTAACCCGCGTGGGTACCTCGGAGGCTAACGTGCCGCAGGACATCCAGCTGTCGGGCTCGCACATCCTCAGCGAGCATTGCATCTTCGAGAACACGGACGGCGTCATCCTGCTCATCCCGCATCGAGACGCGCTCATCTACGTCAACGGTAGAGAGGTAAGCGGCGTACGTAGCGGTCTGCGCCATCTATACTGCCACATGCGAACTACTAAAAGTTCTTACGTCACAAATCCTACATCGCGCTATCAAAGTTTGCCGCGGTATTTGAATATTATATTCTATTTTTTTTTTTTATGGCACCCAGAGCCGATGTCGATTATTCTGCCAATGTCAAAAGTAATTCGGAAAAGGAAGTGTGCATATTTATTTGAAACTTTAGTAAAGCGGCCAAGTGCAAGTCGGACTCACCCACGAAGGGTTCCGTACCATAAACCTTAACTTTTATTATTTGTTGTTATAGCGGCAAGGCAATAGAAACACACAATCTGTGAAAATTTCAACTCTCTATACCTATCACGGTTCTTGAGATACAGCCCACTGACAGACAGACAGACGGACGGACGGACAGCGGAGGCTTAGTAATAGAGTGCCGTTGGTTACCCTTTGGGTACGGAACCCTAAAAAAAGAACGAAAACTAAGACAGAAGAAGTTTTAGGCGACTCGAAAACTTCTTCAATTGTTGCAATTTTGGAATTAAGCCACGGGCACATTACTGTGTTGTGTTGCAGTCGATTAGAACTGTTCAGGCTTGCGTCATATTACCACAGCAATACCAATCAACTACGTCATAAGGTGCCACGCCACGACACAGGGCTGTAAGGACCCCCTTATAAGCGCATTTCGCAGTAACATAGTAAGCATGTTAACCGCACGGGTCGATCAACAGCCGCACGGGTCGATCTTCAAGGTTAAGCAACGCTTGCCAAGGTTGGTCTGTGGATGGGTGACCATCTTAACATACCGAGTTTCCTCCGTGCCTCGGAAAGCACGTTAAGCCGTTGGTCCCGGCTGTCATTTGTAGATCTTTGACAGTCGTTACGGATAGTCAGAAGCCAGTAAAAATCTGACTCCAGTCTTGCCATGAAGTACCGTGTTACCCAGTTAATGGGTTGTGGAGGTCTGGTAGGCAGCCGCTCCTCGTAAAATACTGGTATTCAGCTCAATCCGGCTTGACTGAAGCCGACCCCAATGTAGCTGGGAAAAGGCTAGGCAGATGATGATAGTAAGCATGTTAACAATACGTGTGTCTCCAGCTCACGGAACCCGTGATCCTGAAGTCAGGGTCCCGCGTGATCCTGGGCAAGAACCACGTGTTCCGCTTCACGCACCCCGGACAGCCGCGAGAGGAACCGGTCAATAAGGAGAACAAGGAACTGACCGACACTGCCAGCAATGCTGAGAATGATTGTAAGTTTTTTTTTGTTTTTCAGGATTAATAAGTTTGATTATTATCTCGGAATTTTCCCATATGTGATTATTTTTCAAAACTGTACAGTCAACAAAGCTATTTGGTATGCAGGCAGCTAACTTTCAACACTTTCAAACAATGTTGTGAGTGTGCTGAGTAGACAATTATTGTACACCACACTCCTAAGTATGTCATCATAAGCTTCAAAAGTTGTAATGCGCACATTAGAAATAAATATTGGAAATGCAGTGTAAAAATTAATATAATTGCCTGTATACCAAACAGCTTTGTTAACTGTACATAATTATCAAGATATTCATTAGGAGTTAGTTTTCTTTCGCCACGACGGAAGACCAATTACTATCTACTGGTAAATTCAATCGAAATTATATTTTTGTCATAGAGACAGTTTTGACTTTTTACCAGTATGTACTCCAGCCAAATTCGATCCACAAAACATTACATTCTTTCTCATGATTAAACTGTAACCTGCGAAATTAACATAATTAAAAATGACGACCAAACAAAGGAGCTCATCATACCCTTTCACCTTCACAAAGGGAGTTACTGCCGTCATTTTTAATTCGTTTCATCACAGGTTATAACATAAATATTGGTCTCCTCAGCCGGTAGTACAGATGCGGACGGCAAGAATGTGGATTGGGACTATGCCCAATGCGAATTGCTGGAGAAGCAGGGCATTGACCTCAAGGCAGAGATGCAGAAGAGGCTGTTGGCTCTCGAGGAGCAGTTCCGCAGGGAGAAGGAGCATGCTGACCAGCAGTTTGAGGAACAGCGCAAGGTAAGACAATACTTATTGAATAAGCGTCCTTCATCTGATGTAATGAGAAGTGGCATTCGTAATTCGTAAGAAAAAAAAAATGAAGAATGTTGCGTTTCGGGTAATTTTAAATCAGGTAATCAGTTCGGACACGGACCAAATCTGCCTTTTTAGTATAATTGAATTACAAGTACACCATAAAGGGAGATTTGGTCCGTGTTAGAGCTGATTTTGGCAAAGAAAACCAACAACAAACTTGGTCATCTAAGTCTGATCTGTGTATCATTGAACTCAACAAAATTTTCCGAAAATTTACTAATATATACTACTCTGTCAAGAAAGTACCGGGAAAAGATCAATAATACACAAAATGTCTGTTATTCGTCCAAATTTATTTTATCACCTTCAAAGTATGCTCCTTTAGAAACGATACACTTGCGCCAACGAATAATCCATTCATCAAAACATTTTTTAAACGCTGCTTCCGGAATTGAGTTCAGTTCTCGCCGCGAATTCTCCTTTATGTCTTCTATCGATTGAAAACGAGTGCCACGAAGTGGTAATTTGAGTTTAGGAAAAAGAAAAAAGTCAGCAGGAGCCATATCTGGTGAATATGGTGGTTGCTGGATGGTATTTGTTGAGTGTTTGGTTAAAAATTCGTTCACAATGATAGCCATGTGCGAAGGCGCATTGTCGTGGTGCAAAATCCAAGAATTTTCTTTCCACAAATCTGGCCTTTTTCGTCGAATTTGCTCTCTTAAACGCCGCATAACGCTCAAATAATATTCTTTATTTACCGTTAGACCTTCCGGTAAGAATTCAGAGTGCACAACACCGCGATAGTCAAAGAAAACAGTCAACATGACTTTGACTTTTGATCGACTTTGGCGTGGTTTTTTCGGTTTCGGTTCAGTTGGAAGGCGCCACTCCGAAGCTTGTTGACTAGTTTGCATGTCAAACTCGTAAACCCACGTCTCGTCACCAGTAACAATGCGTTTCATGAATGTTGGGTCCGAACTGACTCGTTCTAGCATGTCCTCAGCGACTTTCATGCGATTGAGTTTTTGGAGAAAATTCAGATCTTTTGGGACTAGCCGAGCAGCAACATGTTTCATACCCAAATGATTAGTTAAAATGGTACGGATCGACTCATGAGATACAGAAAGTTCGGCGGCTATCTCTCTCAGAGTTGAATGGGGATTTTCAGTCACTATTTCCTTCACTTTTGCGATGTTAACTTCAGTTGCAGACGTTGACGGCCTACCAGAGCGAGGCAAATCTTCCATCACATCTCGACCGCTTTTGAACGCTTTGAACCACTCATAAGCACGAGTTTTTGATAAAGTCGATTCACCGTAAGCCTTCTGTAACATTTTCAGTGACTCCGAACACGAAATTCCATTGGCGATGCAAAATTTAAGACAATCTCTTGGTTCGATATTTTTGTCCATTATGAAATTCGCAATACCCACTATATATGATATTACTAAACCAGCACTGTATTTAATATAAATAACAGATGCAACTCAAACTCCGCGCCAAAATGGAAAACAGTTGTGCCAATCTAACAACTACAAAAAAACAAAAATTTGTATTTGGAACCATAAACAAATCATCCATTCCCGATACTTTTTTGACTGAATGTACATCCTAGAAGCCCGCCATCATAAACCCATTTTGTTGGGGGCGGGGGGGGGGGGCGGGTATATAGTAGGTACCGTTAAAATAGGTCGACGATTTTGAAGTGTAAACTTTTTTAGCGGCGTTGTACACTTTTTTGTGATGGGTAAAAAATGTTAAACTCGCTTCCGGACACGTGACCTGAACGAAAATTCGTAAGACGTCAGGACACGTTACCTGATCGAAAATTCGTAAAACGGAGAGAGAGAAGCACTTCGTCAAGTTTTCACTTCTGCCGGCACTACCGGAGTGTTTTTCAACACAGCGTTCAGTACTCAACTAAAGATATCCAAGAAAAACAACACTGATTAAAGTGATTTTATTTGAGCTCAAATAATAAATTGCCAACATTTGTAGTGTATTTTCGTTAGCTGATTTTTTCTAGTATTTAATGCGTTTTTCTTATTTATTTTTACCATTTTTCTTATTTTAGTGGTCTGAATGAATTCTAAAAGTTTGTTCATCTATTTACATGAGAACTTATTGGGAACATTTGTGGAGCGATTGTGTTTAGTCATTTGTTTTGTTATTATTATAGAAGAGCTAGGATTCTCAGACCATAATAGTACAATTCTACATTTAAACTTGCCGAAACAGACAAAAAGAATAACCTGGTCTGCAAAGAAAAGATTTTATAATCACACAAACATATCAAAATTTAAATCTAAATTAAAAGAAATAAATTGGAAAGATATCATAACCAATGAAAAAGACATGAACAGTAATTACGAAGCTTTTAATGATACACTCAATAATATACTTAATCAATGTATACCATTAAAAAAATTAAAGTTAAAACCAATATTTAAAAAATACTGGCTCACCGTAGGCATTAAGAACTCATGTAAAAATAAAAGATTATTAAAACTACTAACCACAAAAACAAACAATCCAATATTGACAAATTATTACAAATAATACGAGAAAATTCTAAAAAAGACGGTAACTACAGCAAAAAAGCTACATTATAAAAACAAAATGACTAAATCTAATAATAAAGTTAAGACAATGTGGAGCATAGTAAATGAACGCACGAATAAAAAAATAACTAATGAGAAATCTAACATCACCCTACTTAAGAATAACGGTATGACTTCTGAGCCTAGAGAGGTAGCAAACATATTCAATGACTTTTTTGCTTCTATCGGAGATGCTACGAACAACTCAACCGGCCAACCGAAGGGATCTCCTGTTCTGAGCCCTACAAATAACTCAATCTTCCTCAGTCCAATTGACCCCTACGAGGTGAATTCATTACTAAAAAGTTTGAAAAATAAAAAAAGTCACGGTATTGATGAACTTCCCCCTACCTTATTAAGACAATGTGCAGATGAATTAACACTACCATTTTATCTATTGTTAAATCAATCATTTGAAGAAGGAGCTTTTCCCAATCTCTTAAAAAAATCTCTCATAAAACCCATACATAAAAAGAACTCAAAAACTGACCCAAATAATTACCGCCCCATTGCCCTCTTACCGACAGCTTCTAAAATATTTGAAAAAGCCATGTGTAATCGAGTCTATGCATTTTGCGAGAAATATCATATATTTAATGACTGTCAAAACGGTTTCCGAAGAAACCGCTCCACTACTTTGGCCGTTTATAAATATATCCAAAAAGCTCTTGACATAATTAATAATAAAAAGTACGCGATTGGACTCCTGCTGGATATGACGAAAGCATATGATAAAGTACAATTTGACATATTATTAAATAAACTATATAGTATAGGACTTCGCGGTAAATGCTATGACTGGTTAGTATCTTATCTGAAGCATAGAGAACAAATAGTAGAAATTGAATATTATAACAATAGTAAAAATGAAATAGAATTAATCAGATCTCACAGCAAACAAATCACCGCCTCAATCCCGCAAGGAAGCGTCATAGGATGTTTCTTATTTCTAGTCTACATAAATGATCTTCCTAATAATATACATGAGCAATGTGTCCTGTTTGCTGATGACATATCTATACTGACATCATGTGAAAACAACAGCAATTTAAATGATAAATTAAATTCTATATTAAATGACACAATAAATTGGATGACTAAACATAATCTGGAAATCAACTTCAAAAAAACTAAAATAATCTCATTTTACCCCCGCCAAAAAACACCAATAAATATAAACTTTAGCTATAAAAATAATAAATTAGAAGTCGTAGATAAATTCACCCTACTAGGCCTAAATATTGATTCACAAATAAATTGGAAGTCCCATATTCAAACAGTAAGAGCAAAACTATCAAAATTTTCATACGCCCTCCGCGAGATCAAAAAAACCACCGACCTTAAAACTGCACTAATGACGTATTACGCGTACGCCTACGCATGGCTGAAATACGGTGTAATCCTGTGGGGAAATAGCACTGATGCGCCCACCTTATTTACCCTACAAAAAATAATAATTCGAATCTTGGTAAACATTGAAGCCACCGATAGCTGTAAACCTCATTTTCTGGAACTAAAAATTTTACCCCTACCATGCCTCTATATATTCGAAGTATGTAAGTTTGTGCGTAAGTACCCAGAGTTCTTTACAAAAAGAGAGGACATACAAAGTAAAATAACTTTAAGACATAAAAATAGATTGAACTTACCAACATCGAGATTAAAGATGCACTCGAATAGTGCCTACGTCATGTCCATAAAAATCTATAATAAGTTACCCGAAATAATAAAATGTTCAAATAAAAATAATATTTTTATCAATAAATTGAAATTTTTCCTTATAAGTAAATGCTACTATAGTATAAACGAATACTTAAATGATAAATTGTAATTAATTACATATCTAATTATATTAATAAATACTCAAAATATTAATGACATAATAAATAATTGCGTAATAAATTAAATAGAAATAATTTCGGTGGGTATTTTTAAATAATTGTAATTAAATATTGTAACAAACACTCTGTATCCTTCCTCCTCTCTCCTAGTTTTAATGTATGCTGTGCCCGACAGGGTCCATAATTGTGACTAAAATAAAATAACCCTAACATCTATGTAAACATTATGGTACGCAATAAAGAATTGAGAATTGAATTGAGAATTGAATTGAGAATTGGATTGAGAATTGAATTGAGAATTGAATTGAGAATTGAATTGAGAATTGAATTGAGAATTGAATTGAGAATTGAATTGAGAATTGAATTGAGAATATTATGCCGTATGGTGTCGGCCGGTACCGTATGGTGCCGTAAAAGAATAATACCATCCCATCACTACCCGTGGGTGTTGTAAGAGGCGACTAAGGGACTCACCAGAGAATGAGCAGCAGCGTTCTCTGTAAAAATCAATACCATACACTGCGATCGCCAACCCGCCTGCCAAGCGTGGGGATTAAGGCAACCCCCCCCTCCCTTTTGCGGGAGACCTAAGTCCAGCAGTGGACGTCTTTCGGCTGAAATGACGACGATGATGAGTTGTTTTGTATGGTTGTTGTAGAATTACGAGGCCCGCATCGACGCGCTGCAGAGGCAGGTGGAGGAGCAGAGCGTCACCATGTCCATGTACAGCTCCTACACGCCGGAGGACTTCCACAACGATGAGGACATCTTCGGTAAGTCTCCATCTTTATCTGCTAAAAAATGCTGCTGTTAAATGGCTTTCTATGAGGCCGTGATGGTCCAGAAGGAAGCCGCCGAGCGGGATCGTGAGAGAGTTGATCCCGCTCGGAGAAGGAGGCTTCAGGGAGGCAACCCCCTCGACGCCTAAAAGCCGAAACCCCGTCTGCGTTATTTAAGGCAAGTGGGTCTCCAGGGACGCTCATAGTGGGGACTCTGTCCGCCAACCCATTGATCCTAGGAAAGGCGGTGGCACAGTGATCACGTGTTGCCGTGCACAGCGAGGCTAAGGGGACACCTCTTTACAGTCTACCCAGGGATGTGCCCTAACAGGCGTTGCACAGAGGGTGTTCAGGAGTGGTCTTTTAAGAGGTAACGGGGCCCCTTCTATGTGCTGATGGTGATCACCGGGTTAGTTTTAGTGAGTAAAAATCCCACAGTCCCTGGTTTTTACCCCAAAAGTCCAGGCGCCTTTTGAAGGTTTCCCCGGAAAACAAAAAAAAAGTCTCCATCAACCTATCACTGTCTGCAACAGGGAATAGCTTCTGTCAAACTATACTATCAGTAACTTTGTCATTTAATTTTCATTACAAAGTAAAAAAGTGGTAACTTATTAGCATAGAGTATTATGATGCTGATTGGTATATTTGCTGCGTTTCATGTGTGTACAACAATCATTTTAATTTGTACCTTAAATTCATAACCATAAAGTCACTAAAAGTAAAATCGCTATTTACGACGACTGAAACAATGATCCTAACTCTATCCATTCTAGTGGCTATCTTATCATGAAGGCATGGATAATTTAACCAATCAGATCAGCCCTAGATTTATCTGGGACCGTGACCTTTGAATTTCGCTTTTGTGCGTCGTAATGTTGGCAAGTATTTTTTTCCTGTCAGTGTCCACAGTTGAAAAATATTATCTACCATAGAGTTCAATCGTTCAGAAACGAAAAAGAAAAACTGCAAGACGCATGGAAATAAAGTTTTAATCAGTTTCTCTTGTGGGACCAAAGATCCCGCAAGGGTATTCTAATGTGTACATTTTTCAGGGAAAGCTTCGAGTTGATGTATTTCTTTAATATAATTAATCTTCTGTGTAGTGAACCCGCTGTTCGAGACGGAGTGCTGGTCGGCGCGAGAGGTGGGGCTGGCGGCCTGGGCCTTCCGCAAGTGGAAGTACCACCAGTTCACCTCCTTGAGGGACGACCTCTGGGGGAACGCTATCTTCCTCAAGGTACATGCGTCTGACACTTACATCATATCTTTTCACGCCACTGGCACGAAAACGTTACATTATGTATTACTGCTTTATCCCCTCGGTGCATAATCTACTATTTCCATGTTGGATATAGTAGAAACATTATGTTTCACAGACGCAAAACAACATAAACAAAAACAGTAAAAGAGATATTATAAATTGCCAATGCTACGTAGGGAGCTGAACCCTGAAACTTGGTATAAGTATAGCCAAAGATGTCATATCACAGAAAAAACATTTTTTTCATAGATTTTCCAATAGCCTTCTATAAATGGGAACTTTTTTAGCCTAAATCATTAAGTACGGGGTACAAAGGACGATTTATAAGCACAGAGTGTTGTCATTAAGCTCCAAATTGTAGACAAAAGTTAGCACAACATAGTTGCAGCAACATAACTCTGTGTTTCAGGTAACAGAAATACTGCGTAAATGTGCAATAACGGTCATTAAATTGACTTTTTTTATTCCATAATATCAAAAACAGAAATTAAGACATAAGATCGCCAGCCCACCTGCCAAGCGTGGTGATTATGGCAACGCCCCCTCCCCTTCGGGGGAGGTCTATGTTCAGCAGTGGACGTCTTTCGGCTGTTATGATAATGAGGATGATCAAATCTCACCGAAGAATGATTTTGCCAACTAGAACGCCAAGAGTCCCATCAGCATTTTCAAGTAACTAACCCTTCTCGCTGTTGCCACAGGAAGCCAACGCGATCTCAGTAGAGCTGCGCAAGAAGGTGCAGTTCCAGTTCACGCTGCTGACGGACACGCCGTACTCCCCCCTCCCCGCGGAGCTGGCCCCGCGCGACGACGCCGACGACGAGTACCGGCCGTGCGCGCCCACCGTCGTCGCCGTCGAGGTCACCGACACCAAGAACGGCGCCACGCACTACTGGACGCTGGAGAAGCTGCGGTGAGTGCCCACCGGACTTACTACCCGCGCCAGGGTAGCCCGCGCAGTCAGCCAGGGTACTCCGATTTGACAGCAGGATACAACATTGCTTTACCAGTAAATATGAAAGAGACATAAAATAAATCTCTTTCGCACTTAGTGGTAAAGCAATGTTCTATCCCTTTCTACTCAGCTGTCAAATTGGACTTATTAGATTTTGGTGACTTTAAGGTGGAAGCGCCAGGGCAGCCCGTGAAATTCAATATTTTTGTTTTTGTCGTCTCGAATCATCAATATAACCCTCTAAGTTCATTAAGCCCTACTGAATGGTTATGTCATGAAAAAGTCATTCAATAGGGCTTTATGAACTTGGAGGGCTATATTGATGACTAAAATGGTTATAATTCTTGAGATAAATTCGCGTTACGACCGTGAATCGTATTTTGTTCAACATACAGCTTCACACTGACCGGCAAATTGCAAAAAAACATAAAAAATATTTGACTAGCGGGCTACCCTGACGCTTCCACCTTAAAATCACAAAATCTAAGAAGTCCGATTTGACAGCAGGATACAACATTGCTTTACTAGTAAGTATGAAAGAGACATAAAAAAATCTCTTTCACACTTAGTGGTAAAGCAATCTTCTATCCCTCTCTACTCAGCTGTCAAATTGGACTTCTTAGATTTTGGTGACTTAAGCTAGATCATTGTAGGTAGACGACTCTATATTCTACGGCTACACTATCGCGATAACGCGAACTATTCTTCGCACGATCTCTGTTGCACAGCAAGACGTTGAACTGTGTGCGAGAGAGAGAGCGCGAAGAATAGTTCGCGCTATCGCAATAGTGTAGCCGTAGCGTTAAGGTGGATGCTCCAGGGTAGCCCGCGAAATTCAAATATTTTTATGTTTTTTGCAATTTGCCGGTCAGTGTGAAGCTGTATGTGGACCAAATGCGATCCGCGACCGTAACGCGTATTTATCTAAAGAATTATAACCATTTTAATCATCAATATAGCCCTCTAAGTTCATGTAGTTCGAAAGAATGAATATTTCAGAAATATTCATTCACCTTAAGGTGGTTCACTGAGAGTATTCACGTGTAATTAAACAATGCAAAATTCAAGCATTCTGTTTTGAATCCGCTGGATATGTAAACTTTACGAACTGTAACACGATCGCAACGTTTTCCTTACAATAGTTAGTACTCTTTATTGTACACCGTGAAATGTTAATGGTTGTTTTCCCGCAGCGAAATGATTTTGTCTTTGTAATACAATCGATATATATACAGGATATACGTGCGTGCAGTTAATCTATATCTTTATCTATCTCTACGCATGAGAGCTTATTTTGCTCTGAACATTTATGAATTGCTATTCACTTAACGGCAGCGTGTGCGTTTTCAGCAGTAACATACCTACGTCGCTTGTGAACTACTATTGTTTCTCACACTTTCCAGTTTGTGAACGTTTTTTTAATTATTTGAAAACAGAAATATTATTATTTTGTAAGGCTAACGTAATATTTCGATAGTACTCCTGAAGGCTAATCGTTCTGCCGCGGAACAACCATAAGATTTTACGGTGTATACACCATAATATACAGACTACGAAACGACGATGCAGACGAAAAGGTACATAGGGTGACAGAATGGGCGGCCTTATTGCTTCAAGCGATCTTAGAAGGACAACCTTTGTTGTAACACGTAATGCGCGTTACATTACACGAGAATGCTTTTGGTGTGGGATAACCTTTCAAAGCTAGAGTGTGAGGCTCGACACAACATCACAAACAAATATCAGAGAAGGAGAATAGGCTTCCATCCACATAATCATTTATTTCAAGTGTCCTGGAAGACTAGGTTTCACCTAGTGGTATTTGGGAAATATCCAATTGTTTAATTGATAAACTTTAGAAGTTATTTCGGTATTTAACAGTCATTTATGTATTATTCTTGTAACTATTATTCTTATTTTGTATACATTAAGTTTATTTTTATTAATTTCCCATTATGAAATCTTTTATGTATTTTCGTTAATTTCGTTGCATTTTGTTTTTTGGTCTTTACGTCCGAAAACTTTTTTCCTCGAGAGTTGAAACTAAAATCTTTTTGCTGGTGCCGTGTTGAGAATTTTCTTTATGTACGTACTTGTATATAAGGTTAGTTATATATCTGTACCATAGACATTGTATATATAGACTGGGTGGGTATTAGGGTAAGTACACTTTCTTATAATAGGAATTAATGTATAGTTGCAATGTCTATCCCATTTCTATTAGAGCTTGTTTTATTTGCCGCTTTATTATTTTCATTTTATCGTGCTATTTATATATCTAATAATGTTCCGATAGTTCTCCCTCATTTTTCGAAATCATTACGTAGGCAAATGGAAAGAATTCATTACTTACATATTTTTGTCATACATTTTTGCTTAGTACCTAAAAGCGAACAAATTTCTTCTATTTAAACCTTATTTTTATCCTTTCACCTTATACAATCCATAAGAAGTTCGCGTGATGAATTTCTGATCATTTGCTCGATCAAAATGAGAGGGCATGCCTACTCCTTACGAGATTAGCGTAGTAAAACTTATATTTTCTTATTTTTTAACATAGGAAACCTGTTAGAATTTCTAGTTTTATTGTTTAGATATCGTTAATAGAATTTCGAGTTCTGGGAGGCGCTCCATGAGGATTGGTTCCTCACATACTAGAGAGGCATATCCTCTCAATACCCCAGATAGATCAGACTTAGGTCGGGTAGGGCAGCGGCGGGCTACATGGCTGTATTGTCCGTAGCCATCGGCTGGAGCTCATGCGTCAAATATACAACATGAACGAGAGCGCATGTGCGGAGGACGAGGTGGCGCCGCCACTGGTGCTGGCCCCGCCGCCGCTGCCGGCCGTGCCCGGGCCCGCGCCGGGCCAGCCTGGCGCGGCCCCGCCCGGGGACATACTGCACTGTATATCTGCGTGTGCGCAGCAGACGCGACTCTCGCTAGCCAACCTGCTGCCCTCCAGGTTTGTGAACGCTGACCTGCGCCTCGCTTAAGCCCTCTCTCACGTCGAGATTAATTGTAGCGATTTAGCTCTGTCCAAAAAAACTGTAGCGTCATAATTCAAATCAAAGTTTGTAAGGAAGACAAACAATTAAAGACGTTAAAAAAAGGCTGAGATTATTTATCAATTATCAACAATTATTTTTTTAATAAATTCCTAGATAAATTGTCCAGTTTAATCGCTAAATTCAATCAAGACGTATTGGGCTTCAAAGACAGACAGACCAGGGACGCAGAGCTTAGGGCTGACTAGGCTGAGCACGAAAGACGCCTGTGCCAATGTTGTTGCACTGAGGACTTACGAGTGCCATGCGCACTGACAGCTTGCGACATGTACATACACACAAACAGATCGACTGTGCCAGTAGTATTGAGAAATATGTGTATTATCAACTGTACAATATTTAATAGGCTTACAAAGCTTCCCACTTACACGTGTATTTGATAAAATAGTTGCTGCATTTCATAAGTGATATGCTCGTTGACACAAGGTTCAAATTCGAATGATTGATTTCACATCTGAACTGCAGCAACTAGATCTATTTTGTGTTTATCATCAATAAAGTAGATTATTCATTTGGCGACTCGACGCTTCTCAAGTAGCCTTCTCAAGTGTTTAGTGAAATACTGTCTTTCCTTCGTAGATTTTATTGGTGGACTAGCGCTATTTAGATTCTGTGTTAATTGTACTTGAACTTCAACGTTCGAGTTTTACGCCTTTTTAACGTTCCAATAAGCGCAAATAACACTACTAGAATCTCGCGCTAAGCAACAATCATAATTGTTGTATTAAATTCTTAATGTTCCCTAATATGTAGAAATCAATTATTGTAGTTTCTGTGTTCGCCAAACATGGAAATAGATTAACGCCGCCTTTGTATGTAAAAAATAAATAATTGTTTAAATTGTGCACCCAACCAATTTTTACGCACGAATATCGTCATTTTGACCGATTGTTCGTCACTCACCTCGTAAAACATGATTGTATTATTTATTATACGATTAAAATAGGAAAAAAAGACTTGTGACGTTTCACCGTTAAAACTAAACTCCACCCAAGTATTACTTAGCGCTGATTTTTCAATAGTTATAAAACTTTTATCCGAGAATCGGATTTGATTGTTTAACAGTTTTTCTATGGGAAATAAATATGTCTAACTTTTATATTTATTTTACAGTTAAAAGTAATCGGACTATCGGTAAATCAGCCTTTAGTGATGTACTCTTCATCAAAGCAAAATATAATTCTTATTCTAATCGTATAGAATGTATAAACCTGTGCTGTAAGGGCGGAGCGCAGCGCAGAGCATTTATCGCTGTCAAACTATTATCGACATTGTGCTCATTGAAATAATATCTAAAACCAATTAACACGTGACAGTGAAAAATGCTGCGCCGGTCCAAAGTACCTTCACACTGTTTTAGATTAATCCGAATAAATATTGCACTAGATGTTACTGTTATCTTGTGTATACTATTATTTTGCAAAACTGTTGTTATTATTTTTCAGACTTTATGTGTTTTCCAGAGTTGTGTATTTTTTTAGCTTGCAATGTGCTAAAGCCTATAAATGTACCATAAGTAACTTGTATTGCATGAATATGAACATTATGAGACGTTGAATAAAAAGTATCTTCTTGTCGAATTTATTCGAGATTAGGATACTTTTATCACAATATGTAAACCCTGAACACCTTAAAACACACACCCCACATCATTAGCTACACTTTTAGAGTTCAAAATAGCGTGTAACACAATTAGCTGCTACACAGCAAGTACCTATTAGCATCAGTAGACTACATCCCCAATATATTGCGTAGGTACAGATGTAGTGACCACAGATAATATCCACTTAAAGTATTTCAATTTAAGAAACTATTCAAAATTCTGCAATTAAAATTATACTTCAAAGTAAAAAAGAAAAAAGATTTTGATTTAATTTTAAACTCTTGGGAGGCTTCCCAAGAGTTTAAAATTAAATCAAAATCAAACACATATTACAAACATACCATTTACAAGCACTTTTGTAGTGTCAGTTGGTTTGTCAAAAGATGAAGCTACTTCTAACGCGCTAGCGACGAGAGCAGTAACCATGTTCTGTAGTAAAACACACTCACCAATCCATCCCCAGGGCGGCTGTTACTATCGGATGTTAAATTCAACATACAAATATAGTAACCGGCAAGAGTCGTGAGCACAGGTGAATGCAGCGGGGTGGTATCGCCAATGTACGGTGGGCGAACGATATTTGCAAGCCCAATAGTCGATGAGCATTGGCTGACGATCCAATAGCGTGAAGCGTCAGAGCTGTCGTTGTCAAACCGACCAATGGACAGTGTGCTCACGACTTGTGCCGGTTATCGTACACAATGTTACACATCTTTGCACGTAATTGCTTAAGCAATAAAGTCTAAATTACCGTGTTTATCCACCAGACAAAGGCTGGAGCTCATGCGCGAGATGTACCACAATGAGGCCGAGCTGTCTCCCACTTCACCCGACCACAACATCGAGTCTGTCACTGGGGGAGATCCCTTCTACGACAGATTCCCGTGGTTCCGTCTGGTTGGACGGTAAGTCCTATTTTTAAATTAGGTACCTACTCAGTTAGATGTGTAGGTGCTATCGGCCAAATGGCCACGAAGTGGTTTTACGTTATGGCGGCGTTTCCTGGCAAACGAAAATATCGCTAAGGAACGCATTAATATAGTAATTATTATACTATGACGTGCAGTCCACTTTACTGGCGTCTATAATTGTTAAATAAAAAAAATGGTCGCCAATGTTCTTCAGTAATGTAGAACTTGGTGGAGGTTTTCGATTGACTCCAAACTAGTCAATCACAGTCCCCTCTTGAGAAAAAAAATAAACATTTGCTTAGTGTAAATACTTATTAGCATATTCGGAATTAAAATTCGCCATAGGAAATATTAATAAGCATATGATTAAAAAGTTTTATGCATAGGACTGAAAATCTTGCAGTTAGAAATGAAAAGAAAACCTAACATTTTATTCTTATTTGCAACAAACTTCTTCGAGTTGATTCGTCGAGTTTGTTCGAGTCGGTCAACTTGTTAGATTCCATAACCAGGGAACTTGTCATTTTTATAACTAAAATAGTTGACATGTGCAACTTCGCCTGCTCCACTCCTTTTGGTCTTAGCGTGATGATATATATATGTATATCATCATCACGCTATAGATAAATCGCCTCGATAAATGGGCTGTCTACCACTGAAAGAATTTTTAAAATCGGACCTACTGGTCCTGAGATTAGCGCGTTCAAGCAAGCAAACAAACTCTTCAGCTTTATATTAAGTATAGAGTACAGATATAGATGCTTAGGGTTTTTTCCACAGGAGCTTCGTATACTTATCGAACCTGCTGTACCCGGTTCCGCTCATTCACAAGGTGGCCATTGTGAACGAGAAAGGAGACGTCAAGGGTTACCTGCGAGTCGCCGTACAGGCCGTCATCGACGCTGAGAAAAGTGAGTCCAGCTATTTATTTATTAACAGTGGCCATAAGCGTTTTCTACCAGTCTTCTATCATCAACATCTAAAGTACAATGAAAAGTTTTGCGTTTAAAATTACGTTGCTTTAGCCTGAGATATAAAACATCGAGTAATTTTTAAATGTCGAACTTTATTCCAACATTAATACAGATCTTAATACAAGAACTGACTTTTAATCCGATTGTAAATTGACAACTTTGTGTTACGAACTTTACTTCAATCGGAATAAGGTTCGAAATTAAAAACCTAGCTCGAAGGTTTGAGCTTGGACTGAAGTAAGAACTCGTTTTTGTAATATGCTTGCATTTAATTTATTTAGGTACCTATCATAAAAATAATTACTATCAATAACCGAAAAAGAATACACCTGTCCTCTTTCTTGCTCACTCTTGCATCCACAAAGCCTAAGCCAGAAACTCCCTCCAAGACCCTCTCTATAATTCTCCTTTCCTATTCTTACACTTGAAACGATTTTGTAGACAACGCAGAATTCGCAGCGGGCGTGAAGCAGTCGGCCAAGATATCGTTCGACGACGACGTGGCGCCGGCGCGCCGCACCAAGCTGTCCGCCGTCGACAAGAACAACGCCATCAACCTCGACGAGCGCATCACCGATGTGCCCGACTCCAATATTAAGATTGAAGGTGAGTTCACTAACAATAATAACAACACAAGATATCGTTCGACGACGACGTGGCGCCGGCGCGCCGCACCAAGCTGTCCGCCGTCGACAAGAACAACGCCATCAACCTCGACGAGCGCATCACCGATGTGCCCGACTCCAATATTAAGATTGAAGGTGAGTTCACTAACAATAATAACAACACAAGATATCGTTCGACGACGACGTGGCGCCGGCGCGCCGCACCAAGCTGTCCGCCGTCGACAAGAACAACGCCATCAACCTCGACGAGCGCATCACCGATGTGCCCGACTCCAATATTAAGATTGAAGGTGAGTTCACTAACAATAATAACAACACAAGATATCGTTCGACGACGACGTGGCGCCGGCGCGCCGCACCAAGCTGTCCGCCGTCGACAAGAACAACGCCATCAACCTCGACGAGCGCATCACCGATGTGCCCGACTCCAATATTAAGATTGAAGGTGAGTTCACTAACAATAATAACAACACAAGATATCGTTCGACGACGACGTGGCGCCGGCGCGCCGCACCAAGCTGTCCGCCGTCGACAAGAACAACGCCATCAACCTCGACGAGCGCATCACCGATGTGCCCGACTCCAATATTAAGATTGAAGGTGAGTTCACTAACAATAATAACCCCCCTTCCGTCTGTCCATTTTCTCTGTCTATTGCTACCATTGGTCCCCAAAAGTCTCAAGTTTTTCCTTGGGTAGAATCAGTAAATTGTTAGTGTATGTAATGTTAGATGGACCCAGGGTAACTTACATTTTTTTTTATATCCATTGCGTTGGCGAAGTCGAGACTGTTAGATTCTTAATAACAACTTGAAAATCACTCGTAAAATGCAAGCGTAATCGTATTCTAGAATGTTTTGTAAACAACAAAGAGCAATCCTGGAAGTTTAAGCATTTAAAGCATTCAACTTTTTATCTTAACTTAATATTTTAATTATATGTTATTAATCCGTTCATATATCGAATCCTAATTACGCCGGGAAACCTATTATTCGCCACATAAAACTAATACGAATAATCTGTAGTATATTTTAAGTATCGCTGTTGGTTTCCCAAATAGAGATAACAAAAATATATTAAAGTTACACTACAATCACTCTAAAATCGTGTGATAAATGAAATTAAACCTTAGTATGTTCATTCATAGCCTGTTTACTTACCTGGACGTTCACAATATCCTAATACCTACTCCTTTCTCCAACAGAACTAGCAATGGGCGAATGCGACGCTGACAGCGGTCGCGGCGACAGTTCCCTCGCATCAGAGCTGAAGGAGGAAGAGCTTCCCGAACACCTGACCCTCGGCAAAGAGTTCACCTTCCGAGTTACTGTGCTTCAAGCACACAGTGTGTCTACCGACTACGCTGACGTCTTCTGCCAATTCAAGTGAGTCTTATTTTAGTGCAATTAAGATTTATAATAGCGTGGCACACACGTAGAAATATGGAATATAGTTGCTTGACCCTCGCTAAAGAGTTTACCTTCTTAGTTACTGAGCCGTTAGTCTTTTAACTATGCTGAAGCCTTTTGCAAGCTCAAGTGAGTTTTTGTTGGAATAAGGTTCACAATTGTTTGCCAAAAGGCACTTTAATAACACTTTCTTTCAGACGCTGAAATTGCATTTCTTTATTTGACTATAAATGTTCGGAAAACGGGTTACATGAAAGTGTTTTGTTTTAGCTTCCTACACCGCAACGAAGACGCATTCTCGACAGAGCCCGTCAAGAATGCAGGAAAGAACACACCGCTTGGATTCTACCATGTGCAAAATGTAAGGAGTATTTTTTATTTAACTTGTTGTTTTAATGGTAATATAAGCTATATTATGACGTTCCACTGCATAAGGAGTATTTTTTATTTAAATTGTTGTTTTAATGGTAATATAAGCTATATTATGACGTTCCACTGCAGGCCTCCCTTTTCTTTCGAAACTTATAACTTTAATTTCACTTTATCGTTTCCCGGTGTCCGAAAGCTAAGTTTTTTTCTCCTATTGCTAATGTGACTTGCCCTTACTGATACAAATTATTTTGGACCACCTATTCAATTACTACAGCATGTAATGAATTCTAGTATTATTTCTAATAATTTAATTAATAACATTTTTTTCTAGTACCTAAATAATTCCTGGTACTTCGAGCCGGATCCTACGCCCTGCACACTTAACAAAAATTGTTTAAAACAGATAAATTTAATTAACAGATCACAGTTCCCGTAACGAAATCGTTCGTGGAGTACATAAAGACTCAGCCGATCGTGTTCGAAGTGTTCGGCCACTACCAACAACACCCCCTCCACAAGGTAAGCGCAATTGTACGTAACATTCTACTATTATGGTGTCCTTTCTGTGTTCGCATGATTGGTTATTGTTATGTGGGCTTTTTCAATCGCCGGCCAACTTTATCCAAGGAATATTTTAATTCTATGTATAGCAAATTGATGTTGGAAAAAATTGTCTCAAATAGGGTAGTTAACCAAAAAATCTCATTAGTACGTCAGATATCCTAAAAATATTAGACACGTATTTTTTATTATTTCAAGTTAACAATAAATGACGACGATACAGTGCGTTGAACACTCGTGTGACGTCACTTTCCGATACACTGTTTCCGATTAGTGACATCACAAGCCCCCTCTCCTGATCTTTGATGCATTTTATGTTTGTCAATTTTGATTGATTTGATAAAACACAAAAAAGTAACCAATATTTTAAGAAAATGTAACTGGCGGACTAAATAGAGTAATTTTTTTCTACTCAAGAAACATCCCTATTAGTTGATGTTGTGTTCGTCTGAAGACTATACAAAGAGGCTTTTCACCATGGCAGCAGAGGTGTAATATTTCAATACGGTAATTTGCATTTTGCGTTCCCGATTGTTTTGCAAAACGAGAGTTCAATATTAGAAACTATGTTTAGCGCTATTGTGTATTAGTTTGAGTTCAAACATGTGCTAGAGATAAATTATTGCAACGATTGGTTTACTACATTATCGAGCTACTTACTTTTAAAATAAATCTTCTAAGGTTCGCTTGCGTCTGTTACAATTATCTTACCAACTCCGAGTTAGTAGCTAACACGAGCCTATTTTATTTTATTTATGAAGGTACATCGTAGAAACTAACTTGGGTTTAGTAAGATAATTCTGATAGGCGACTATGATAAAATACCCGACTGGGGCAGCCGAAGTCCTTCGAGTCGGATATTTTCCTAAATGTAGTTAGGCTAGGGTAAAACTAAAGAACGAACCGATCATTTCTTTTTGAGCTAGCAACAATTCTAATGGTTTAAACAACTTTTATCGGTCCTCTCCCAGGATGCGAAACAAGATGGCCCCGTGGGTGGGCGCACGCCCCCCAGGCGCATGCTGCCTCCTTCCATCCCCATCTCGGCGCCCGTGCGCTCCCCCAAGTGGGGCGCGGCGGCGGTGGCGGCGCCGTGCTGCTCGTCGCACCTGCACTCCAAGCACGACCTGCTCGTGTGGTTCGAGATCTGCGAGCTGGCGCCCAACGGGGAGTACGTGCCGGCTGTGAGTATACTGTGACATACATCTCGGCGCCCGTGCGCTCCCCCAAGCGGGGCGCCTCAGTTTGGACCATCAGTAACTCTGCCCTCAGCAGCCTACAACATGTGTACTAAGCCCTGCCTCTCCGCTATAGGTGGTGGAGCACTCGGACGAGCTGCCGTGCCGCGGGCTGTTCCTGCTGCACCAGGGCATCCAGCGCCGCATCCGCATCACCATCCTGCACGAGCCCTCGCAGGACTTGCAGTGGACCGACGTCAGGGAGCTCGTCGTTGGTATGTTCATTATCATGGTGTCTTAGGGGCACAACATTCATGGGCTTGGTAATGAGGAAGACAAAAAAAAAATAGTTTTACTTGTCTTAAACAAGATTTTAAAAGAGATTGAAAAAGAGCGGTAGCCTTTATTAAGTACTAGCGTACGCGCATGTCCCGTTTTTCCCGTTTCCGCAGGACTTTTGAGATATCCTCTCTTAGTGCTCCCCTACATGCCAAATTTCAGCTATCTACTCGTACGACCATTAGCTTCGGCTGTGCCTTGTCTGTCAGTCACTCAATCAGTCAGTAACGGAACAATTTTACAAACTAGGAGGATATAATGCCAGAGAAAGTCTATTCTTCAGAGATTCTGAAACTCAAGCAGATAAAATAGAATAAACTTTAAATTTCTCTTTATACACCATAACAAACAGCAATATTGGAGCATATAAAAATGTAGGGTGTTACAATGGAGAGTCTTATCAATAACCTAGAAAACATAAGATTTATAAATTCTGTGGATGCCCCGACCTTCGATGAAATACAAAAGTTATTACTTTTTTAAATTATTAAATATTATATTCAATTGTTATTGCGTCCCGACGGCTATTGCGTCCAAGTGTTCACCGGTTAAGGCAAACGAAATTCCATACACAGTTTTAAATTTAAAAGAACATAACACCAGCTGAACACAGAAAAGGGGTCACTGATTCTTCCCATTTCACAGCAATTTCCTTAGTACGTTTTACAAACAGTCCAGTTGTTACAATAGTATGTGATGTCGCAGGCCGCATCCGCAACTCGCCCGAAGCTAACGAGGACACCTCGGACGGAGACGAGGACGGCGCGCTGTCGCTCGGCCTGTTCCCGGGCGAGAGGCCGACGCTCGACGACAGGGCTGTGTTCAGGTAACAAGGGAATCGCACTATTGTAATGCTACGGCTATCGCGATAATGCGATCTATTCTTCGCGCTCTCTCTCTCGCTCACTGCTCAAAGTCTTGCTGTGCAACAGAGAGCGCGAAGAATAGTTGACCAAGTGCTGAAGTAACTTTACTGAAATTAGAAATATGTATATAGTAATTTTTAAGTAGTACAGCATTTTATATCTGAATCACTTCACATGACAGACTTCAATTAAATTTCAGAATGCTTTACAGCATTCTCCTTTTTAAACGATTTCTTCAAAAAGGAAGAGGTTCTATGTTCGGCTGCACGTATGTTTTTTTTTTTCAATTCTGTTTAAAAAGCGATACAGGTTTTTGCAGCTGATTGAGAACTGTATGAGTGATACCTTAACACCTCAATACCAGGTTCGAAGCGGCGTGGGACAGCAGCCTGCACGGCTCGCCGCTACTGAACAGGGTCAGCGCCAACGGAGAGGTGGTGTACATCACGCTCAGCGCTTACTTGGAGGTCAGTACACACGTCACAACACATTGACAGTTATACAACGTGTAATAGAATAAACTCAATAACTCTTAAGGGGCCATTGTACTCATAATTATGAACAACTTTTACAATGGGACCAAACCCGAAATCGCGAAAAAAAATCGTCTCCCCCATACATTTATTATTTATTAAATCTTGATGCATTAGTAAAACACTGTTCAAAGGCGGACTTAATGCCTTAGGCATTAAGTCCGCCTTTCTACCAGTCGACTTTAGGATTTTGCAGAGACAACATGACAGGTGCAACTTACAGGAAAGACAAACAAAGAGATTAGAGATTCATGTGCGCATAACTTGACAAAATGTACTGAACAGCTGTTTTTTTTTTTTGAGTTAGCTAGTTCCTAGCTCGTGACTAGGCAAGGCAAATGATGATGATGAGCTAATTCCGTGTCATAGAAAAATAGAAAAGTGTTAGTTAGCTGCTGTCTGGATTCAATTTGTCATTGACATGATAGTCTCGTATTCATGAAAGTCAAAAGTTGCGCAATGTTATTGTTGCATTGATTTTTAACCTCGCGCAACATAATAAATCAAGAAATTGACGGGTACAGTATTTGTGTACCTGGGAGCAGCCTTCGATACCGTTAACATTCAGCGCTTGTTTAAGAAGATTGCTAACTTAACATAGGATTCAAAGTTTACTCGAATTCTTAGAGAACTCCTCATTAACCGACAATTCAAGGTACCTTTTTGAAGATAAAAGTAAGTGGTGAACCCAAAAGAAAGGACTGCCTCAAGGTTGTGTACTGGCTCCTTCGCTGTTTAACGACCGATAAACCCGAGAGGGGATTAGGCCTAGCTTTCCACCGCTCTTTCAGATCTTATCTCTCAGAACAACACATTGGAACGAAATCCCTCGTATCAGAAAAAGCGGGTCGAACTCAACATATCATGGCAGGGGATGCCAATTACCCGTAGTAATAGTTTTAAGAAAGGACCTATCTGCAAATCGTAAAACAGACTTCACAATCAGGCCGACCGCCGTAAAGACAATCCCCACAGGGGTTCTTGGATGGTTCCGATCTTAAGTGTCTGTGCAGTATCTCTCCGCAGTCCCCTTGACCTTTCATCTTGCGCCGTATGCTCTGTTACCTCTTCAACTGACTGTGTCAGTTGACGGCAGTTCTGTCGTCGAATACTGAGCAAGGTATATAAATAGGAATAGGCTACTTTTGTCATCGAACGCTAAGAAGAAGATTGCAGCACATTTGATGGCCCTGTAAACATGGTCTCAACTGACTGGTAGTGACGACTTTCGAATGTAGCCAGGTTGATTTTTTGGGTAGAACGAAGGCATATGTTCTAAGTCAACACTCATTTACAAATGTGTGTTTGTTGTAGGTGGACAACTGCAGCCGCCCCGCCATCATAACCAAGGACCTGTCGCTGGTGGTGGTGGGTCGCGAGGCCCGCACGGGGCGCTCGCTGCGCCGCGCACTGTTCGGCTCGCGAGCCGCGCGCGCCGACCACATCACCGGCGTCTACGAGCTCAGTCTGCACCGAGCGCTGGAGCCAGGTACTGTAGTGTGCCAGCACATCATCACAGGACCTGTCGCTGGTGGTGGTGGGCCGCGAGGCTCGTAGGGGATGCATCATGAGGATCTGCTCCAAATACTAGGTGTTGCAGAAAGAGACCAAAGTTAGAGTAAACAGGCTCCTTCTGCTTAAGCTCGCAACATCGTAGACTTTGTCATCTCTTACCTAGACTAGAATCAAGAGCAAACCCATCACTAATAAAAAATAAATAAACAAAAGATGTAAAATGGAATGTTAAGTATCAAAATTTAACAGACTGATATCACAGTTATTTATACAATCACAATACGTGCAAATATGCCGTCTAGGTGTATCTCTCTCAATCCGCAGTAATTCATCCAGACAAACTAACGGTTCCGTGCAAACCACAATTTTGTCGATCAGCCCAATCCTCTTTTGGACGTCCCGTACTACTTTGACCCTGCCCTAGCCAAATCAGCTTCGGTCATATATTAACACAACATAACTTCCCTGTGTGCTGTTGTCCAGGAGTACAGCGTCGTCAGCGCCGCGTGCTGGACACGAGCGGCACGTACGTGCGCGGAGAAGAGAACCTACACGGATGGAGGCCGCGCGGTGACTCGCTCATATTTGATCACCAGGTAGGAACCGTTGCTTCAATTGAACTTACTGCATTCGAAAATTGCAAGTGAACATTTTGTACCCGTTTAGAAGCCAGACAAAACAATTACTGTTATCTTATAGAAAACTAGCACTTCGCGCCCGGGTTTAGTTGTACTCCACGTCTACGAGCTTAGTCTCCCCCCTACCCTGTTAAAGGGTAATGTTAAATTTACTTATTATTAGACTAAACGTAGGGCAGTTCGGGCAAACTGCAACATTTTTCTTACTTAGAATATTTTTATACCCGTTGTAACTTCTAAACGAAAGGTCCGCTTTGAATAAATTAAAGTGCAATTTACTTGTACATAACCAACCTTAATTATTAATCAATTCAAATTGATAAGGGTTAATATCATGATACTAAAATCACCACTATTCCATTTCACCCGGGCTTTGATTAAATAATTTGAACAAAAAGCGGTCATTTGGACTTAACCATTATAGTTATATATATACTCTCGTGGACTTTTTTGTAGATATTGATGTCCTCTATAAAACTGTAGTACACCACTTTCCTCTATTGCCTATAGTTTTCGCAGCGTACGCAATATAAGCCTACGTACCTTGGGTTACATAATCGAAGTTTTCATACGGATCCATAACTTTTTGAAAATAACCTATGTTCATTGGGGATAATGTAAAATTCTAATGGTTAAAGAATTCTTTACAAATCGGTCCAGTAGTTTCGGAGCCCATTCCATTCAAACAAACAAATCTTTCCTCTTTATAATATTAGTGTAGATAATCTCCTACCATACCCACTACTGCAGCAAAAGTTCTCCGATGAAGCCTCTAGCTATAGCAGTGGAATATAATTTATTCCATACGTAGAGCCTACGACAAAAGTTGCATCTGTTACCTTCCATGATAAATAACAAGTATTGTTGTATCCCAGTGGGAGCTGGAGAAGATGACTCGCCTGGAGCAGGTGGGCCGCACGCGCCACCTGCTGGCCCTGCGCGAGCGGCTGCGGCACGGACACGAGAACACCGTCGCGCCCAACGACTTCACCAAGACAGAAAAGGTAAAACAAAGAAGAGATATCCGATACTAAGGTTATTTTATACTTTGGAGTGTTCTTTTGGAAGTCGGTTGTTTTTTTTACCCGACTGCGGAAGAAGGAGGGTTATGTTTTTCGAGGGTATTTATGTACGTATATTTCTTTGGCACGCCCTAGAGCCTAAACGGCTCTATGGATTTTAGCTTGAGAGGTGTCGTTAGATTAAAAAAAATGATTCGAATTTAATATATTGAAATATACTGGGTATATCAAAATAAAAAAAATTGGCCAAGTGCGAGTCGGACTCGCGTGCAAAAGAAATTCGTTATTTATTTTTTTAACATGATATTTTAACACTATAGAATTCTAATAGATTTTCAAGTATTCTGTAGGTAAAGATCTATTATCTCCATTTTTTTTTTTCAAGAAAATTAGGTTCAATTGTTTCGGAGATAAGGGGGGGGGGAATGGTCATTTTTCGTGTAATTTCTTGAATAACTTTAAAACCATTTATTTTAAAATTATGAAAAATATATAATAGGGTATTTTACTAAAAAAAATCTAATTAGTCCGTCTGATAGATTTTCAAAAAATATTCGACACGTATTTTTTCTTTTTTCACGTAAACAAAAAATAAAGGAGATACAACGAGTTGCAGACATGCGTGACGTCATCTGGCTTGGTAAATTTTTACCAAGCCAAATGATGACGTCACGTACTCCATTAAAACCCTCATAGTAAGCCCTTTCATTTGATATGTCACACAATATTGTTCAAAAAACTTTTTTTTTTTAATTTTTTAGTTTGACCCCCAAAAGTGACCCCCATAAATAATTTTTATCGCTCATAATTTATGTATCGTATTTCCGTGTTTGGATCATAGAAATCCATATGTTTATCAAATTTCAACAGGATCGGTCCAGTGGATCCGGAGAAAACTGGCTGTGACAGACGGACAGACAGACAGACAGACACCCGAGTGATCCTATAAGAGTTCCGTTTTTATTCGGAACCTTAAAAAAAAAACAAAATGGCAGATTTTTGGCGCAAGTGGTGATACTTGGACGACATCTTCGTCTACACAGATATTTTTCAAATAAGCAAAAAAAGCTCAATAAATAAAAACTACCGAGGAAAACTGAATTAAATAAATAATATTTTTTACGGGACCAAATGGCAAGTATGCCGCATCGAACTAAAAAAGAATCACACAGATCGGATCAGAAACCTCGGAGTAATTGGTGTACATACATAAAACCAAAAAAAGACATACCCGCCGAATTGAGAACCTCCTCCTTTTATGAAGTCGGTTAAAATGAGATATCCGAATAAACACGTTCTAAACAGTGAAAAAGCCAGATCCCTGAAAGGACTGTCACGAATTATCTTTACATTTTTTATTTATATCAGGAAAGTACACAAAAGCAACGTACCTACTTATTATTATTATTATTTTTTTGTAACTATTAATTATTGAAAAAACGGCCCTTCTAATAACAGATACAAATGGCAAATACCACTTATTCCATGATTCCTCCAAACATTTTGCCAAAGGATATTTTTCTACAATTCGAGCACTATTTTCATAACAGGAGGTTTGCAATATGGCGGCGAAGGCGGCGGCGGAGTGCGCGCGGGACGATTCTCTGTACGAGCCCTGGGACATGACGTCACGCGAGAAGGAGCTCGCCACCAAGTACATCAAACTTATACAAGGTACGTTACCTGACCTACCTGCTTACCTTTTAATGAGGGTTTTCTGAAATATCGAGCACCAGGTGGCAGCACTGAGGCCTCAGTCCCAAACACCTGTCAAATCGCTTGTTTTCTGACATTTGTTAAGTTGACCTCGACGTCATATTAATGTCAAAGTCACTTTTTCAATGAAGAGGATCTCTCGCCTATGTTGCGCCAACTAGTGGAGTTAATTTTCCTGAAAACCCTCATTAGCCTGCCCCCGATTCGCTGTGATGCAACATTTTCTGTATCAATCTGCCTAGTATTTTATATGGAAACCTCCAGAAAGTAGGTAACACGACACCTCTTGGCAAGACTAGTCTCAGAACTCCTTTCTTCTGTTTATAAATGGTGCCATTTTAGTCGTCTTACAACGACAGCCTACTTCATTTATCATTAAAAAAGATATTTATGAACATTTGAATTATTAAAAAAAAAATATTATTTATTCATTATCATGACGCATGACGTAGTTTGAAACATCCGAGCCTTGTGTTCGTGACGTAGTATGAAACATGCGAGCACAGTTCGAGCCTTGTGTTCCAAGGACGGTGCGGAATGGAACAGCAACATTGTTTTAATACGTAAACATTATTAACAGGTTGTTTTGTAATTTTAATGCATTATTTATTTTTATTTCATCTATTATCTAAATGCCTAGCGGTAGTTTACGTCGGGTACATAAACTGGACCAGCCATGGACCTTATGAACACTTTAGACCCACACCGTGTGAGCCACACTTGTTAGCACAGGGTGTGCTTTAAAGGATTATAGCAAAATGTTTTGTTACCTTTCGTAGGCAGGATAGGTGCCTCAGGCAAAGAAGTGGAGGCAGCAGCCTCGCCCGCCACGCCAGTGGACGAGGGCGTCTCCGCAGACATCTCCACGCCCAGCCTGCTCTCATCCATACACAGTGCTAGCAGCTTCGAGTAAGTACTCTATTTATATAAATACACCATTAAGTTCAATACACACACACATGGAATACATGGAATATATGCGGGGAATTCACTCGACGGTTTTGCCCTTGGCACCTAATATGTCTGCCGGTCCTTGCTAATTTACGGACGGTGATATCGCGAGACTAATCTACTATTACCTTTTAGTTACGCTCATATTATAGTATCACGTCTCACGGCGTGTTACTATTGGGACGGGTTGCAAACATCCAGTCAATTTTTTATTTTGAGCTATAAGAGCCATATACAATCTCCGCGGGCGCGATTCTCTGAAGGAACTGTTTAAGATTCGCGATTTCAATGTTGGTCCCATAGTGAAAGTTCTTCATAATGATGAGTCCAATGAGCCTTTAAGAGGCAGTGCATTAATTCTGTTACATGATATATAAGTTTACTAGTCGATCCGCTCGCGCGACATCGTACCTACTGAATGGTTATTTCTGAAAAAGTCATTCAATAGGGCTTAATGAACTTAGAGAGTTAAATTGATGATTTAAATAGTTATAATTCTTTAGATTATGGTTATGGCCGCGAATCGTATTTTGTTCAACATACAGCTTCACACTGACCGGCAAATTGCAAAAAAACATAAAAATATTTGAATTTCGCGGGCTACCCTGGCGCATCACACCTTAAAAAAAAAGCATGGATATTTGTTAGTAGGTATTGTATATCGTACCTCTCTTCCCAGACTGTGCTCCCCGGAACGCGGGCTGCTCGAGAAGTCGATGTCGGGCTGGGCGGGCTCGCACGGGGCCGCGCTAGGCGCCCTGGGCGCGCTGGGCGCGCTGGGTGGCGCCCTGGGCGGCGCGCTGGGCCCCGCGCTGTACGTGCCAGACTGCGAGGAGGTGCGCGTGTCGGCCGCGGTGGCGCGCCGCGGACACCTCAACGTGCTGCAGCACGGCACGCACGGCTGGAAGAAGCGCTGGCTGGTATGTACTTGTTGTAGCTAAGGTCCCCTCCTTGCGGGAACCCCGCTAGGCGCCCTGGGCGGCGCGCTGGGCCCCGCGCTGTACGTGCCAGACTGCGAGGAGGTGCGCGTGTCGGCCGCGGTGGCGCGCCGCGGACACCTCAACGTGCTGCAGCACGGCACGCACGGCTGGAAGAAGCGCTGGCTGGTATGTACTTGTTGTAGCTAAGGTCCCCTCCTTGCGGGAACCCCGCTAGGCGCCCTGGGCGGCGCGCTGGGCCCCGCGCTGTACGTGCCAGACTGCGAGGAGGTGCGCGTGTCGGCCGCGGTGGCGCGCCGCGGACACCTCAACGTGCTGCAGCACGGCACGCACGGCTGGAAGAAGCGCTGGCTGGTATGTACTTGTTGTAGCTAAGGTCCCCTCCTTGCGGGAACCCCGCTAGGCGCCCTGGGCGGCGCGCTGGGCCCCGCGCTGTACGTGCCAGACTGCGAGGAGGTGCGCGTGTCGGCCGCGGTGGCGCGCCGCGGACACCTCAACGTGCTGCAGCACGGCACGCACGGCTGGAAGAAGCGCTGGCTGGTATGTACTTGTTGTAGCTAAGGTCCCCTCCTTGCGGGAACCCCGCTAGGCGCCCTGGGCGGCGCGCTGGGCCCCGCGCTGTACGTGCCAGACTGCGAGGAGGTGCGCGTGTCGGCCGCGGTGGCGCGCCGCGGACACCTCAACGTGCTGCAGCACGGCACGCACGGCTGGAAGAAGCGCTGGCTGGTATGTACTTGTTGTAGCTAAGGTCCCCTCCTTGCGGGAACCCCGCTAGGCGCCCTGGGCGGCGCGCTGGGCCCCGCGCTGTACGTGCCAGACTGCGAGGAGGTGCGCGTGTCGGCCGCGGTGGCGCGCCGCGGACACCTCAACGTGCTGCAGCACGGCACGCACGGCTGGAAGAAGCGCTGGCTGGTATGTACTTGTTGTAGCTAAGGTCCCCTCCTTGCGGGAACCCCGCTAGGCGCCCTGGGCGGCGCGCTGGGCCCCGCGCTGTACGTGCCAGACTGCGAGGAGGTGCGCGTGTCGGCCGCGGTGGCGCGCCGCGGACACCTCAACGTGCTGCAGCACGGCACGCACGGCTGGAAGAAGCGCTGGCTGGTATGTACTTGTTGTAGCTAAGGTCCCCTCCTTGCGGGAACCCCGCTAGGCGCCCTGGGCGGCGCGCTGGGCCCCGCGCTGTACGTGCCAGACTGCGAGGAGGTGCGCGTGTCGGCCGCGGTGGCGCGCCGCGGACACCTCAACGTGCTGCAGCACGGCACGCACGGCTGGAAGAAGCGCTGGCTGGTATGTACTTGTTGTAGCTAAGGTCCCCTCCTTGCGGGAACCCCGCTAGGCGCCCTGGGCGGCGCGCTGGGCCCCGCGCTGTACGTGCCAGACTGCGAGGAGGTGCGCGTGTCGGCCGCGGTGGCGCGCCGCGGACACCTCAACGTGCTGCAGCACGGCACGCACGGCTGGAAGAAGCGCTGGCTGGTATGTACTTGTTGTAGCTAAGGTCCCCTCCTTGCGGGAACCCCGCTAGGCGCCCTGGGCGGCGCGCTGGGCCCCGCGCTGTACGTGCCAGACTGCGAGGAGGTGCGCGTGTCGGCCGCGGTGGCGCGCCGCGGACACCTCAACGTGCTGCAGCACGGCACGCACGGCTGGAAGAAGCGCTGGCTGGTATGCACATGTTGTAGCTGAGGGAAAGGGCTCCATCTACCTTGCCCACACACGTCAGTCCTCTGCCACTGCGGAATAGTCCTGCAAACTAACAATAATAACTAAAGCCACCAAAATTTAAAAAGTCCGATTTGACAGCAGGATACAACATTGCTTTACTAGTAAGTATGATAGAGACATAAAAATAAATCTCTTTCGCACTTAGTGGTAAAGCGATCTTCTATCCCTCTCTACTCAGCTGTCAAATCCTGTCTCAACAGATTTGCAATGTAATTGTTCGATGTAATTTTTTATTTATTATTAAAATGTGGCAACAATTATACAGCCACACGGGAACTATATCTGCCTTCCAAATCGCGCAAGGCTAGATTCTTGTTTTCAATCAAGACGAGGGGCTATCCATACACCTTGTTTCTTTATCATGTTTTGTTCAACAGCGACGCCAAGCCCAAAAAGGAAGAACAACATTATAACCATACCTTGTTATCCGCAGGTGGTCCGACGACCTTACGTGTTCATCTACCGCGACGAGCGCGACCCTATCGAGCGTGCCGTCATCAACCTCGCCAACGCGCACGTGGAGTACTCCGAGGACCAGGAGCAGATGGTCCGCATGCCCAACACCTTCAGGTACGTCACCTTCCATCTACCCTCCACTATCAGTAGAGATGAGCTGGTTATGTCGCGCCGTGTTCAACCTCGCCAACGCGCACATGGAGTACTCCGAGGACCAGGAGTAGGTGGTCCGCATCATGTAGTTATGCGCCAACTAGACGGCCAGTCAACGTTCTAATGGCCGACTTGTCAGCCGACTAGTCGCTGACTATACATATCTGCTAAAAATATAAAACTTAACATGCTTGAACTAATCTTCCTTTGACAAATTTCCCTAACAAAAGCTACTTCCATGATATCGCTTATAAACTATTGCCATTTATCGTGATTACAGCGTGGTGAGCAAGGAACGCGGCTACTTGCTGCAAACTCTCGGCGATAAGGAAGTACACGACTGGTTGTACGCCATCAACCCATTGCTTGCCGGACAAATCAGGTGAGTTACCTCCTTTGCCACATTCACTACTCCTTCATTCATATTTAGAACATGCATGCAGAATGACAGTTACCTTGAATTTACTTCATAAGACCTTAATATTACCAAATAATCATATTCTGCTTATCTCTTCATTTTTGGGCTAAGACTCCAAGCCATACTGCCACTGAGGCAAAAGCACCAACCCCTACAGCCAAAGGTAAAACCTTTACTGTCAACTTTTAGGCATAGGTACTTGACCTATACAGCCACTTTTTTTAAGCAAAGGTATTAAGCCTATACAGCCAGTAGTGACAAAATCCCTGTTGTATGAAAGTGGGTGAGGGACCTCGCACACTATGCGGTACGATCAGACCTTTGAACAATTATGGGCGCAGGACAGTCTGGCCGCAATAGACACACGACTAGTTTTGCGGTCAAACTTTCGTTGCTAGTTTGTTTAGCGGGCTACAAAGCTCGTGCTCATGATCGGTCATAAGACCAGTTTTGCGACCAAAGCTTCTTGACCGGCCATTCGACCAAACACAATTCTTGGTCGAAGCTTTGGTCCAGCTTGTTCAGTCGTGCGCAAGCCCCGGTCTCGGTCAGCTAGTGTGTGCGGTCCCTGGCCGGGTCGGGCCTGTCAATATACACGCGTGAAGTTTGCGGCCAGGTCGCGGTCGGCGCGGCGCGGCGACAAGGCGGGCGGCGCGGCGGCACCATGAGACACTCTCGTCATGGAGTCTATCCTCGTTTTTTAAGTGCGTCTCCCACGGGGCGCTCGCTCACAAAGCCTTGCAGAGGTATTGAAACGGCTCACACGTTCGGTTTGTGGGATTAAACTGGGATTCAGTGTGAAATGTATATGTTATGAACAAAGGCAGCTGTATATGTAAGGTTGGAGGCGAAGTGAAGACTTCTGAGTCATTGTGAATTAAAGTGTAGTGTGTATATGTAAATTACCAAGGATTGGCAATTATGTCTATTGGAAAATAGCCAAGAAATATACTTAAATAATATTACTATTATTACCTATTGTAATATTATTTTTGTTTTAGAAAGTCAAATTACTGTGGTTCAGAAGTCTTCAGCAAAATGTGATATCTTTCTGCATATCCTGTAAAGAGTTAAAATTCAGACTGACTACGCTAGCGTATAGTTAGCGTAGTACGAAAGGAGTACTATAGAAGTACTTTTAGGCTGATTTTAACAACATTATTTATCATCCTAGATCGCACTGTGCTAACAGTTGCACAAATATATGTCGAATTAAATATATGATATGCAAGAAGATTGGAATAAGGTATTCCCTGATACCGGATTTAGCTGCATAAACTAAGTATGGTAAAAGATCCCTTATGTGATTGATAATAAAGGTTTAATTCCAAAGACCGAATGAAGAAATCGTTTAAAAAAGGAATATATCCGTGACTGGTTTGGTGGGGCATAGTCATTCTAGAGTCACTGAGCGCTCAACAAAGAGCTTTTGTTTACTGTGGTCCATTTATACAACGTGTAACATAATAAACGCATTACCTTATAAGGGGCATTGAATTCATCATTATGAATAACTTTCACTATGGGAACAACACTGAAATCGCGAAAAAGAAAATCAACTTCTCCATACATTTCATGTGCGCATAACTCGCCAAAATGTACTGAACAGCTGAATTAATTTTTCGCGATTTCGGGGTTGGTCTCTTAGTTGCTCTCTTTGTTCGTAATTATGAGTACAATGACCCCTTTTTAAAGTATTGCGTTTATATTTAGTGAGATAGCTTATTTCGTATTCAAAGTGGCCAAAAATATACCAAAGGTTGTAAATAGTGGTGTACTTAATTCGATAAAAGATTGAACAACGAGACTTTGTGCTTTATAGCCATCACTATTCAATAAGCGAACATTTTGATACTTTTTATACGAAGTTAACTATTTCTATCAATTATATTTTTTGTTTCGTCAACTCTGGGACCACAAGATAATACGAGTAAAGTCAGAGAACATGCAAATGAATCAATTATTTTAGCATATCTAAGTTTTATTATCAGTATTATATGAAGCAGCTGCATTTAATGCGATATACGATATATACGTAAATAGATATATATGTATATTTTATTTATTATATTTGCTAATTGGATGAAGGAACCAGTCTTTGGCGCTGACATTGGACTTACATATTTCTGATTAAAACAACAAAGTGTCTTTATAAATTATACAATATTGATATAGCTTAATTCCTATTTATATTACAAAGTAATATTATACTCGTGAAAAGAGAATTTATTATTTTAACCAAAAATATTCAAGTGCCAAATATCTAGCCAACAACTGGTCAATTAATCCTGAAGTTTAGAATTTTATAGTTTAGTGCGAGGGTCGAACGAGTGGGGACCAAACCGGTGCACTGATCATAACAGGAACGGGGTAAAGATAATATTTACAATGATATAAATACGTACTGTGTATTGTGTACGTCTTGTTGAGATTACGAGCTGTTTCAATGTCTTCAAGGCCTATTTAAAGCTCTTATTTTGTCTCTCTTGTACTGGCAACTTTGGACCACGATACTAACATAGCTCCATTAAAATATATAGTCAAAATACATAATAACGACACCTTAAAGAGTATGATACCAGCATTTATGTAACCTATCTATCGTGGTCCATCGGCCAACTTGTAGGAAGTGTAATGCGTATGTCTACGTACAACTTATGTGCAATAAAAACAATAATATATGTTGCGCACAAATAATATCGGCGATGTGTGATAGACTCCATTTTGTAACATGACTATACCTAAGAATTTAAAGAAAAAAAAAACATTGTACTTGTGAAAAGACAAATTACTGAACTACCTATATAAATTTTCTTCTAATGTTGGATACATTATTAATGTAACTTACCTTGTATATACGTATGACCCGAACGGTAGAATAAAATTATATTTTGAGGCTCAAAAGGCCGTGGTGGCGGTAGTCCGAACTCGTGTGACGTCATACGTAATCGTTTCACGTTTTAGTATCGATTGTAAATACATTAAATATTTGTAGTTAAATGTAGACTATGCATTATAAATAATTTACGCTACAGAATGTAGTCGGTAATATCATTTTACTTGATATTGTTTTGTGTAACGATGTTTTCTTTCAAGTTCTTTATATGGGATGTATAAAGTAGGTTAATGTGATGTTACTCAGATGTATCTCGATGATTTCTCGATTACCGATGATTTCGTTCGGAGCATTCCGTACGTTCTAGTCATTGCCGTGTAGGTACATGTATGTGATAGAGTAGCCCCGAGCTGTGCTGCGAACAATCACAAAGTAGTGCGTTAATGTGTTCAGTGTTACGTTGTCCCTTACCTCGCCCCCCTCCCCCCCCCCTGTCCCGTCACCGTCGTCACACTCCATAGTCCTGCATATATTTATACAGATCGACATCAATATCATCGTAGGTAGAAAATGAATGTGACTGTAGTTTTATATGGATGATCTTTATAGGCATTACTTTATTTCAAACACTGTTGTAAGTCCGAGCAATTGTTTACTCTCGTTACCGCTTTGATAAATGTGGAATATATAATAACTGTCACTGTACTATCGCTTCTAGGTGACTATTTTTCATTCGAAATCGAGCATACATAGTTATATAACAAACTTGTAAGCTTAAGACTTATTAGTCTTTGTAAATATTTTACTTCGTTTGGTACTTACATGGGTTACAGAAAATTAAAAAAAAATAGCTTTCTCCTGTTAAAAGTCCAGTCACACCGGCTTACACACTTAAACTGTAGACATAACTTATTCGGCTAACACTAGAGAATATCCTGATAATAATTTAGCATATAATAACGTAGCTATAAGAACAAAAAGTATTATCCAAAATTTAGACATGCTGTGTGTTATAGGTAATATTTCTTGAAATTGAAATTAATACAATTGTCGTCGAGATTATTAAATGATTATGTACCGTTTCAGTTCGTACAGCACAACGTCAAATGTTGCTAAATTATTTTTCATTCGTGTACTCGTTCAATACTTTGGCGATGTGCTTTATTGAAACACGAAACGCTCTTAAAAATATAAGAATCTAACAGATTACTATGTCCAAGTACTTCTTCACCAAAATTAATATTTGTGTAACTTCTTCAATAGGTGTGTTGTAGAGGATGAACGAGATCTCAAGTGAATGACATGTTTGTTAATTAATACCTTTCTTTTTTCTAGTCATTTTTTTGTATTTACATTACATTCCAAAGTTTGTATATTACTTATTTCCTTTTTTGAAATATATAGGGTAATGTATTTTTGCATAGCAAAATGGCGTTTACGTAGAGTAATAGCGAGCAGAATGATAAGACCACGGGTGTGTCGAGGCGGCTGTAAACATATGTTTTATAACTTTTTATTTCCATTGACGTTTCGTTTGCTGATTCGCGTTTAGTTGTTATTATATTATTGTAATTCTATGGAAACAAAACATTTTAAATTAGAGATACAGCGGTCGCTGGATTATATTTTTTTATAGAGTGTACTGTTTAAGCTATACTGCTATTTTTATAGAACTAGCTGTTGTTTTGATTAAGTTTGTTTGTTTCTCTACTAATTTATTTGGTGTGCGTCGTTATTGTGGTGCGGGGCGCCGCCCGAGGCGTGACGTCACGCGCGGCGCCGGCGGCGCTCGAGTGATGTCGATAGTGGTTGTTGATTGTTGCGCGAGAATGATATTGGAAACAAATTATATATTCTATATATAATTTATGAATTTCATTCAATTTATGAAAATAAGAACAATGTAATGATTGGTAATATTACTCATTGCTCTAAATGTACTATCAAAATATATTATACACAGTGTTAAAGGTCATAAATAAAATGCTTTGAAAATTTCCAAATCGTTGTTTTACTTTTTACTCCATTCCACGCCAAAATCAAATATTCAAGCAAAACATGTAAACTCAAAATAATCCTGATCTTCGAGTTTAAACCAAAATTACTATTAAATTACCAGAGATAAAAATGGTCTACATTGATACAAATTGAATAGATTCTAAGATATGGGCAACAACTTTGAGTAATGTTCCTAGGTTCGATTCCCAAGACAGTCTAGTACCAAGTTCACTGTAGTAGACTACTTAGAAGTTAGAGTGAACAGGCTTCTGGGTGAGTTCTCTCCATTGTCGACTTTGTCTCTATCACCTCTGACTTAGACTAAAGTCAAGAGCAAACCCGAGATGTAAAAAACCGGGTAAGTGTGAGTCGACCTCGCACACGAAGGGTTCCATACCCTTAATACTGATTATTTTTTGTTATAGCGGCAATAGATTTCTACTGCCACAAATCACAATCTGTGAAATTTTCAAATTTCTACCTATTACGGTTCTTGAGATACAGCCCGCTGACTGACAGACCGCGGAGGCCTAGTAATAGGGTTCCGTTGGTTACCGTTTGGGTACACGGAACCCTAAAAAAAAAACTATGCACACCTACTGTACAACTTAAGACTTGCAGGACGTCCCACGACTTTGCCACATGGAGAAAAAGTAGGTACCCTAAATACGAAGGCTTCATTTTTATTTAAAAACAATACGAACTACATTAAGAATTTTAAATATATGCCTGTCTTAACCGGAAAATAGAACCCGTAAATGTGAAAAAAGCCAGTAATTTTACTGTACCGGTAGATAGACTCAATCATATACATTTACTAGCTGACCCACGCGGCTTCGCTCCCGTCAACTGGCTACTATACCTACCTACCCTACTCCTGAATTTTCTTTGCTATAAACCTCACGGAGCCCGAGACCTTTCCAACGAATGCAAAACCGTGGAAATCGGTTCGTGCGATCTGGAGTTATAGCGTCAGGAAGGAAAACCCGACTTATTTTTATATAGTAGATTTCTTCTAAATACCATTGCATTTAAAAAACAAGACGGTGAAAGGGGTTCTGGTAAATGGTTTTATTTTTGTCTTCAACCTGACAGCAGAGGACGCTATTCTAATCGTTGTATTTTTTCATTCTTGTAGGTAGCATAAGAAAGTTGACTAATAATCGACCACACGCTATATAGCCAATCCGGACCAGCACTCTATAAACAACCTGTAACAGAATAAACGAAATACCTTTTAAGGGGTCATTGTACTCATCATTATGACCAACTTTCAGTATGGGAGCAACACTGAAATCGCGAAAAAAAAACGACTCCCTTATACATTTCTATGCGCATAACTCGACGAAATTTATTTATTTATTTATCACAACACTTCTACCATTACAGGATATCCCAAAGCGATAGGGTGGTCTTTAACTACTTTACAAATCTACATTTATACTAATATATAAAGCTGAAGAGTTTGTTTGTTTACTTGAACGCGCTAATCTCAGGAATTACTGGTCCGATTTGAAAAACTCTTTCAGTATTAGATAGCCCATTTATCGAGGAAGGCTATAGGCTATATATCATCACGCTAAGACAAATAGGAGCGGAGCAGTAACGAAAATTGTGACGCAGACGAAGTTGCGTGGGTAGACTAGTTGTAACATAAATGGTATGCAGTCATTCTTGCGAATTCATTCAATGAACAGTAAAAAATGTCAATCCTTTCGGCGACTTCATTGAGTATACGTAAGGCGCGAGTAACTGGCGCTTTTTGAAGCAAGTTAGTCCTGCCGCGCGGCACCGCCAGCAGCTGTACTGAACAGCAAAATTTTTTTTCGCGATTTCGCGGGTTTTCCCATAGTAAAAGTAGTTCATAATGATGAGTACAATGACCCCTTAAGAGGTATTCCGTTTATTCTGTTATAGGTTGTTTATGTCTGACTATAGATTTTTAAGCACTGTCATCATCTTCCTGCCCTTATCCCATGTTACTTGGGGTCGGCTCAACACGTTTTATTCTTCCATTCTGTTCTATCAGTCGTCAGTCTATCACTAACTCCCTTTTCTTTCATATCGCTCCTCACACAATCCATCCATCTTTTCTTTGGCCTTCCTCTCCCTCTCCATCCATCCACATTTATGTTCATAACTCTTCTAGTTATATGCGTTTCATCCCTCCTCTTCACATGACCATACCAAGACAAGCACTAGCAAATGCTAAAACAGTTTCTTGGGTTTGGGTTTGGTGGTTCCTTGGTTATCCTATGCCCTGGGCCTCAAATAGGCAAAAGACGGCTCTGGATAGTAGTAGTTGTAGGACTTAGAGTTCTTTGAAGCTTTTCCCATATTGTTTTAATTCCTAAGTGTAAAGCTTCCCTGACGCTGTTTACTAATAAGGGGCCGTTCAAATATTACGTAAGCAGATTTATTACAATTATTTACCCCCCCATCCCCCTTGTCAGCAAAAGTAAGCAAAGCTCTTACCCCCCCCCCCCACGCTTACGTAAATATTTTTCAGTTATAAATGATTTATTCTTAGTCGCCGCTTGCAATTCTTCTTCAATTCTCTTAGATGTAATATCTAGTTCCTTGTCGGACTTTGCTTGTAATTTATAATTTCGCCACACTTCATTACATAACTTTTGTATATTTTGTACTTTCGTACTTGTATGAGATATTTTAAAACTTTCAAACAATTTTTGGTATAACTTGAATTTGTCTATTTGAAACGACATCTTATTTAAAATTTAAACTTTGGCTAATGGAATCAACGGTAACACATATTTTTACTTGCTTTGCTGTGTACAATACGTCTACTCGATATAGTATCCAAACGAAACAATAAACTGACAGAGGAAATTTAGACAAATGAATAGTGCGCGGTAATTGCGCTAATCAGTTCTAAAGCGAGTGCCTAAACGTATGCATTATTTGCGGGAATCCCTGAAAATGCGTTTCGTTTTCAAGCATAGACAATGTGAGGGTTGCCATTCGAGTAAAAAAGTAAATAACTACCGATGACGTAATCATCATCTAGACTCCCCTACCCCCCATGTCATCCAAAATAAGCAAAACAAAGACCCCCCCCCACCCCCCCAAAGTGCTTACGTAATACTTGAACGGCCCCTAAGTAGAAAAAAAAACAAAGTAATAACTTAAAATCATATATTTACTATCACATAATTATAATTATGATACAAAATGGTATACATAAGCTTACAAAAGAATAGGTACATAGTTTCCATTATGAGCCTTAGGCGCCACTTCCACGGACGAGTATCTCGCGGAGATTTCATTCGCAACAACTTTATGTTTACTATCGAACTTGGGGTCCTGGATTCTATACCCAGATTGGGCCAAAGATTTTTCCATTTCTCAGTAAGTTTAGAAGGTCGTGGGGTGTCATCCCCGTGCTTCGGACACCACGTACAGCAGTTGGTCTGCGCTTGATCTCCCCCAGTCGTGTCGGTTTGCCGTCTCAACGGAATATGAGAGTAAAGGAACAGAGAGTGCATCTGTGGTTGCGCACACACTTGTTGCACTATCATATCTACTGCGTACTTGGCTAATTTCCGTTGAGATTCGCGACTTCGTACAGTGGTACCCAACTAATAAGGCGCGTCGTGAATCTTCGTTCACACAGAAAATAAATTATGGCCCGAAAACTAACGAAAGAATGCTTAAAACTTAAAATAAACCTTAGGTTACTACTATAAGGTTCATAATACACTGCAGCTGTTAGTTCCGTCTCACTCACAAGTCACGTGCATGCCACGCGGCGCGCGCTAACATGGCGGCGGCTGCCGACCAATAGCGGTACAGGAAAAAGAAGTGCCGTGCATGGAGCGTGCAGATTGGTCAATAGCATTTCCCGCGCTTTAAAAAATCATCTGCGTAGGTACAGTTCCCGTCACGCAAGCTTGCCTCCGCAAAGTACGCCGCAATCGGCTGCGCAGGTCGTCAATTTGACAACAAACATACAACCGCGCATGCGCGGGTAGCTCGCGCATGCGCGGCGCGCGGTTGTAATGGCATCTCACTCGCTCGTATACGTTCGATGCATAAGCGTGTCCCGCTTGCTCGATACAATACGACTGTGGATGCGAAAAGTGTTACAGGTTATTATTGTTTTTAATGATTTATTTTGGTTATTTCTTACAGTTGGATTTGTGTTCTTGTGGTGTATGTGTTTGTTGTGTTACTTTTTGATATTTTATTGTTACTGGTAGTCTTTGTTACTTGTTTATAGTATAATACGTATAAACAAAAAAATATTTTAGGAAGGTAACACTTTTTTACGCGATTGCACCTGCGCGGACTTCACTCAAACCTAACTTCCGAGGGGCAAGCCACGCTGACGCGAACTGTACATCGGTAAGTCATGTCAGTTGGGTACTACTGTACGTGCATATCGCGTTTTTTCTCGTTCCCGTAAGTATTTCGGGAAATCATCGTCGTGCTCCCCTACACTCCCTAAGGAACCTACTTGCAGCTTTCTCCGCCCAGTAATTACGGTTGTGCGTTGTCTATCAGTCACCAGTAACGGAATAATTTTATTCTATTCTATTTTTTATATATGGCACGCAAAGCCGATGTCGACTATTCTGCCAATGTCCAAAAAGGATTGGAGAAGCAAGTGTGCAACATTTTACTGCTAGAGAACTTCGATTCCTGCAGAAACGGAACTATTTTAGTGACGATTTGAAGAGTGACATTGAAGATAAACCCGACAATTCACTTCGTCGCTAATGGAGGTGACGCCTTATTTTATGTACATGAAATAACAGTGAATTTCTAAATAGGAATGTTTTAATTTTACAATATATTTCGAGACACTATAATAAAAGAAAAGGGATTAACACATTTATTTTTTGACTAGTTTGTTTGATAAATATATTCATACGAGTCAAATTAATGTGAAAAATAATAGCGATAATAGTAGGTATATAATGAATAAATGAAACAAACATTTTTAATTTAAAATAAAATATCAGACCTATGGATAACATAAAGATATACCTATATAGTAAGATAAGTAACAATGTCATTATTATTGTTCAGCTAAAATGAGCAATCTATTGAAATAAGGCATGCTGCGGAAATAAAAACCATTATTATTTATTGACATTGTTATAAAAACCATTGCAGTCTCGTAGCGTTTCTTTCATTGCATAAATGTGAAGATTACAACAGGATATACAATCAAAATTACTATTTTATTTGAGTTGGTTTGCAGCAGAAGTGAAGGCACATTGACATCGTGTTAAAACCTCGAATACATACACGATCATAGTTGCAGGCGTTTATACTGAGTTGCTGAATTTGTTCGAAAGAGTCACCGCGGGCCTGGAACACAAAGGGCCAAAGGAGGAACACGGATGGGTTTAGGTCTCACACTTCCTTCCGCTTTACCCAGAGCGGGATGAGTCATTTGATGAATTCCCATTCTCAAAAAAAAAAAAAGTTTGCAAGTCAAACTTTGACAGAAATCGCACCAGAGAGATTTGGAAGGAGAAACGGGAGGGCTTTTCCCAGCAGTGGGACACAAATGAGGGTAGTTAGTTTTTTTTTACCACAGTATGCTTGCTATATGATTCGTGCGTGAGAAAACAATATAAAATACTAGCACCTTTGCATGTAGGTATGGTCGTTTTTCTCTTACCAGCTTAAGGCTTATGGCAATATTGCACATTTCAACAAAATTGTATTACTTTGTTTGTTAAAAAGTTCATAAATTAAAGTTATGGCCGACCCATAAGATGGTATCATAGTGTGTCTAAATTGCTAAGCTTAAATAAAAAGCAAAAACTGAATTTATTGCTATAGTAATTTTTCTTTAGTATGCAGTACTTATCAAATTCTCGTGACTACACAAGTACGAGTGAACCGTACACAGTACAACAGACTGCTATTTGGTTGACCAGGTGACCCTGGTCACTTCAAAGTTTATCACAGGTCGACTGACACTCGCTTCATGAGAACGGGTTGTAGTTACTGTCGTAATCATCTTCTTCGTTGAAAGGATTCGTTGGTTCCGTAGCCTCCTCCGCAAACGGGTTCTTAGCTTCATCATAGGTATCATCTTCAAAAGGATTCTTGTTTGACCCATTGCTTATGGCAGCAGAAATGTTCTGGTGAACGACTGGTGACACGCCAGTGCTTCTAGGTTTTTCTTCGAATCGTTTCTTGGCCGTGATGGGTGAGGAGTAAGGGGATGGCTTGTGCACTGGCTCGAGTTTGTTCAAGTTTGCCTCGAGGCTGGAACTGTACCGTTGTTGCTCGATGAGCCTCATTCTCCCCTCTGCGACGGGGACGACCGTGGTGCCTTTTGGTGCTACTTGTTTCACAGTGTTTGATACAAATACTGCAAATAACGAAAAAAGTTCGATATATTCTGATAAGGGAATATTAATTAATGAAACAGAATCGATAATATGATGAGAGAACTAGTTTCAAATGTTATTCATACATAATTTCGCCAAACTGAAATATGTTGGTGACATTTTAACCACACATAGATATTGATCTAAGTATATCTATTTTTAAATCAAATACACAGATCTTTACCAGATGGCCACGCTTTAAATATTTTATTTCATAGTTACTTGGTTGTGGAAATCAGAGAGGCAGTCGCTCTATATCTATAATAATATTATAAAGAGGTAAAGTTTGTGAGGTTGTGAGGTTGTAGGGGGTAATCTCTGGATCTACAGTACCGATTTATTTTACCAATAGAAAGCCACGTTATTTGTGAGTGCCATAGGGTATACTACTCTGTCAAGAAAGTACCGGGAAAAGATCAATAATACACAAAATGTCTGTTATTCATCCAAATTTATTTTATCACCTTCAAAGTATGCTCCTTTAGAAACGATACACTTGCACCAACGAATAATCCATTCATCAAAACATTTTTTAAACGCTGCTTCCGGAATTGAGTTCAGTTCTCGCCGCGAATTCTCCTTTATGTCTTCTATCGATTGAAAACGGGTGCCACGAAGTGGTAATTTGAGATTAGGAAAAAGAAAAAAGTCAGCAGGAGCCATATCTGGTGAATATGGTGGTTGCTGGATGGTATTTGTTGAGTGTTTGGTTAAAAATTCGTTCACAATGATAGCCTTGTGCGAAGGTGCATTGTCGTGGTGCAAAATCCAAGAATTTTCTTTCCACAAATCTGGCCTTTTTCGTCGAATTTGCTCTCTTAAACGCCGCATAACGGTCAAATAATATTCTTTATTTACCGTTAGACCTTCCGGTAAGAATTCAGAGTGCACAACACCGCGATAGTCAAAGAAAACAGTCAACATGACTTTGACTTTTGATCGACTTTGGCGTGGTTTTTTCGGTCTCGGTTCAGTTGGAAGGCGCCACTCCGAAGCTTGTTGACTAGTTTGCATGTCAAACTCGTAAACCCACGTCTCGTCATCAGTAACAATGCGTTTCATGAATGTTGGGTCCGAACTGACTCGTTCTAGCATGTCCTCAGCGACTTTCATGCGATTGAGTTTTTGGAGAAAATTCAGATCTTTTGGGACTAGCCGAGCAGCAACATGTTTCATACCCAAATGATTAGTTAAAATGGTACGGATCGAACCGTGAGATACAAAAAAATCGGCGGCTATCTCTCTCAGAGTTGAATGGGGATTTTCGGTCACTATTTCCTTCACTTTTGCGATGTTAACTTCAGTTGCAGACGTTGACGGCCTACCAGAGCGAGGCAAATCTTCCATCACATCTCGACCGCTTTTGAACGCTTTGAACCACTCATAAGCACGAGTTTTTGATAAAGTCGATTCACCGTAAGCCTTCTGTAACATTTTCAGTGACTCCGAACACGAAATTCCATTGGCGATGCAAAATTTAAGACAAACTCTTTGTTCGATATTTTTGTCCATTATGAAATTCGCAATACACACTATATATGATATTACTAAAACCAGCACTGTATTTAATATAAATAACAGCTCAACTCAAACTCCGCGCCAAAATGGAAAACAGTTGTGCCAATCTAACAACTACAAAAAAACAAAAATTTGAATTTGGAACCATAAACAAATCATCCATTCCCGATACTTTTTTGACTGAATGTATAATTATTAACTCGAAAAATACCGCCCAACGAAGTGGACACGGGTAAGCTAGTCAGATATACTTCAACATAGTTTGAAAAAGAATAGGCTGATTTAACTGATTAATATATTATGTTATACGAAAATTGTAATTGATTTCATAATTTATCCTTAAGACTGGGAGTTTAAAGTAATTAAGTATTATAATAAAATTATATTCACTACTTCCGATAACTGATAATACTCATATTATAAGTTCATAAAAAAGACAAATAAGTTTTTCAGTCCAAAAGCAGTTTGAGAAATACTCAACTTCAAAAGATTAATTAAGAAATGTGGGGTAGGAATTTTCTTTTAATACAAGATATTTGTATCAACTTACTCTGCTTGCTCTGTCCCTCCGCTTGCCTCAGCTTGGCCTCAGCTCCAGGCCCGTACGGCTGAGCTGCGGGCGCCGGCGCGGGCGGTGCGGGCTCGCGCGGGGCGGGCGCGGGCGGCGCGGGGGGCGCGGGGGCCTCCACCGCGCCGCTCTCTGTGACCACCGTCAGCTTGTTGAACAGGCCGCGCCCATAGTACTCCGACACGACTGCGTAACTGGAAGATACAAAATGGATCTTGAGTAACGACTTCTAAGAAAAACTTTGAAATTTATTGTAAATACGAAAGTAACTCAGTATGTCTGTCGGTGTAATTGTCTGTCTGTTACCTTCTTCACGTCTTAAAGGCTGAACGAGTTTGAATGAAACTTGACACACGGGCCGACCATGTCCTGGAATAGGGCACGGGATATTCTATCCCCGGAGTATTTTCTCTATAGGGCGGATAATTTTCGTCTGTAACGTGGACGAAGTCGCGGGCAGAATTATTAACAGGTAACTGTTTTCCTTAAATTACCAGTTGATAGACTCGATTCTTCTGATTATCTGTTAATGGCAGTATTAATTATACGTGCTTTCCGAGGCACGGAGGAAACTCGGTAACGGTACGTTAAGATGGTCACCCGTCCACAGACCAACCTTGGCAAGCGTTGCTTAACCTTGAAGATCGACCTGTGCGGCTGTTATTCTTTAGCCACGAGCTCCTCAGCTAGTAAGCGTAAAGTAAGAGAAAAAGCTAGTAAGTATCATAAAATAGTGGTTCAATAGAGGGCAGAAATTCGAGTGTCTTCATAAAAAAAAAATCCAAAGCATCCAACAATGACTATTGTGGCTGCGCAGTGCCAAGTATATTTATAAAACACGACACTTGCCGGAATGAGGTTCAAACGATCAGCTGCTTACCAAAACATGTCAAACAGAAGGATTGTGTTGCTACTGCTATGAGACACAATGGCTGTTTAGTGATAACTATACAAGTCACTGAAGTTAAGCAGGGTGACAGGCTATGGCGCATTTCCATCGGGCCACTGCGCATGCATTTCTATACAGTGGCCTTTAACATTGCGAGGCCCCGGGCGGCAGATTTTTGCGAGGCCCGGGGCGACAACGTTTGCGAGACCCTTGCAGTTTTTGAGATGCGCGAGGCCCCTGCAAAAGAGCCCCGGGCGGGGCGGTTGTTCTGATCTCCACCCTCTGAAGCCGTCATTGTTCCTATACAAAACATGTGGTAGTACGCGAAAGAAATTTTTACAATGCGGTTTTTAATGTAGGAGATTCCAGTTCAGACAGATGTCACAGTAACGCATAATAGACCGGATATAATTTACGTAAATAAAACAGAAAATAAAACATATTTAATAGACATAACAGTACCATCAGATTATAACATAGGGCCTAAAGAAATAGAAAAATTAAGCAAATACCACTTAAAACAGAGATTACACGATTGTGGAACAGGAACACACCTACAGAAGTCATACCGGTAGTCATAGGAGCAACAGGAATAGTAGCTAAGAGCATACATAGATATTGTGATAAATTAGATGCAGGCATAAACATACATATAATACAGAAACAAGCAGCCATTCATACAGTCACCATCTTAAGCAAAGTACTGGGGGACACAGTATTTATAACCACTTAGCAGGGAATCCGAACCTCCTTTTCCCTGAGGGTCTCAGGGCGGGAGTAAGGAAAAATCACCGGGAGCAAACCCGAGTAGAAAACTCTTTGAAAAACACAATAAAAAAGAAAAAAAAAAAACTAAAACACATAAGTACGAAGGGCCCACTCTGAAGGAGACAGGGCTGTTCTTATTAGGAGAAGGAAGAACTATTTATGACCGCACTTGTTCAGTGAGGTTCGAGTTAGGGATTTCCGAAAATTCCAGATTTCTTAACGATATTCTTCTACGATCACCGATGTCAAAGTTAAACAAATAAACATAAGTCAAGTCTGGAGCAGCCAGGTTCAATCCCGCAACCTCTGATCGAAATGCCGATAGTTTTAATCAAATGGACCTAGTGCCTCTTCTATTTAAATTTCGATAAATAATATTCATTTATGTGTTTTGTAAGCAGGCCTACCTATTAACGACTGTTATATTGTCAACGTATTGCGCAGCCATTTGTGTAAATAACAGTAACTGTTAAAGAAATGGATACGTTTTTATGACAATTTTAACTGAGAACGATAACAACTTTTTACAACATAAGGCTGCGTTTACACCAGAGATGTGCGAGGATGCGTAGCGAGGGATGTGTTTTTTAAGAACCAATAGAATCGCTTGCGCTGAGCGTGGCTAGGTAAATGAAGCGGTTGTGTTGGTTCAACACAATCGCTTCATTTTATTTTATTCTTGTAACTTATTTAATTTTAATTTTGTCATTGTAATTTTTTATCAATTGTTAGTTGGGATTAATTTGAATTTATTATTGAAATATATTTTTTTTTACTGTCATATTTTATTTTATTGTTGTCATTGATTTGCATTTATTATTGAATTTTATTTTATTTCATATTTTTTATTGTTTTTATGGTATTTTCTTTTATCGTGTTTTGTGATGGTGTGATTGTATCATAATTTAATGTTACTTATGGTTATTTGCTACATTTATTATAATATTCTTTTTATATATCCTTGGGTGTTCTTTGAAGCGCGTAATTAATATTTTCATTGTTTTCGGTGAATAACGCCGCTGATTGCATAATTGTTTATTTCATATTCAATTTTCTGTATTGCATATTATGTAATTGTTAGTTATTCCTAATAAATAAAATAAGAAATAAAAAATAAAACGCATCTCTTTTGACAAACACATCCCTCGCTGCGCATCTTTGCCCATCTCTGGTGTAAACGCAGCCTTACAGCCTATTAAGGTTGTAAGGCTGCGCGATGGTAGTTTTTTTGTACTGAAGTTCGTTAAAAACAATTAGCTTTATTTAAACCATGGTCGCTAGTAAGTAGTTTTATAAGGTTTTTGTAATTAAGTTGTTCCTATTTGGACTTCAAAGAAAAACCGGCCAAGTGCGAGTCGGACTCGCACACGAAGGGTTCCGTACCAAAAAATCTTAATTTTTATTATTTGTTGTTATAGCGGCAATAGAAATACACAATGTGTGAAAATTTCAACTGTCTACCCATTACGGTTCTTGAGATATAGCCCGCTGACAGACAGACGGTCGGATGGATGGACGGACGGACGGACGGACAGTGCAGGCTTAGTAATAGGGTTCCGTTCCGTACGGAACCCTAAAAAACAAGATAAACGTTCTGTATGCGTTCGCACCTATGTTGTTTTTGGATCGAATTGTTCGTAGGTACTACATTACTATACAAACACTTTTAATCGTGTTTTAAATAAAACGCGATACAATTTGAAAGGGAGTGATAAAACTGTAGTAAATCTTATCAATCGCATATCGGCAGGTATTAACCAAAACACCGTATTTACCACGACTTGTTAACAGTAAATTCATTAAAATTTTATGTTAAAAATTAAAATTGATTATTACACTATTCAGATCGTCTATGAATAATCTGAAATAATGTAGCTGAACACTACTAACTACGGGTACTAATTCAGTTCCCGAACTGTTTCGACAGTAAAAACACATAAAAATAATGTGGGATCAATTTGAAAGAATTTTATTTTTTTAAGAACTAAATGGCAGTATTTACTTTGTTCTTAAAAAGTTAAAATGCTTCGTGTAAAGAGTTACATACTTATTATTTCATTAATTATTAGCTGACTCGGCAAACGTTTTTTTTACCATATACACAAAAAATCACACCTACCAAAAATACACAAAAAATGTCATAAAAATCGGACAAGCCGTTCCGAAGGAGTTTTATAACAAACACTGTGACACGAGATTTTTATATTAGATTTATTTTCAGCTTGTTACACTGCAGGGCAAAGGCCTCCCTTTCATAGATTGCTAAAAAAATAATGCATTTTTGCTTGTTTAATAACCACTGCCAACCTCATTATAAACACCTCATGTTCTTTATATTAAAACCAAACCGAATAAAAACACACTCACCCATACCTATCTTCGGTATTATTAGGAAAACACCACGAAAATGGTGCAATGGTGATAGATTTGATCAACGATAAGTACATGTTTTTAATTTAACACTATGTTCCACGTTATCACACATTAATATAGCTGTGAATTAAATGCGATCGAGCTGATAAGAGGACATGATTGCGCGCGCGCAGGCAACCGACTGGCTTAGTTACTTCGATCAATGTTACGTCAGGTATAAATTGGTGACGTCTTACTACGCACCGTTCTGCGGGTCTGCTTATGTCACAGCACTCACAGCATAATGCTGAGTGGCAGCCTTGTCACAAGCACAACGTGCATCTGCCTGGTTTCTGTTAACACCTCCTTGATTTTATTTAAATGTTTATCTTAATATCTATCTTCTTTTGGCGATTTTTGTCGTTCCCGTAGGAATTTCCGGAAAACCTCATGCCGAATTTCACCTTTCTCGGACCAGTAATTTCGGCTGTGCGTTTTTTTTTATTCTTCTTTAATTATAGAGGGTTTAATCACACTGATTATGCCACCCTCATCGGTAAAGAGATGATGAGATGTTTCTTACGATCTAAATCCTATTTTAGCTAATTTATATAAGGTTCTTGCATCCTTTGACAAAGGTGACGCAAGAATGCTGTTACATTTACCAACATCCATTGAAATGGGTACTCGTAAAATTAAAAGTCTTTCGGTCTAGTTACGGACACACTCCATCCGAATATGGTGGGTGTCTTCCACTGTACTACACTCCGGGCAATTTGTAGAAGTGACTACCCATAAGAAACGCAAAACTGTTCAATGGTATGTGTCCCGATCGAAGGGCTGTGCGTTGTTAGTCAGTCAATCAACAGTAACGGAAGAGACGGATATGTATTGATTTGTCTTTACTATTTAACATTACAATCACCGCAGTGACGGAAGAATTTCACATAATTATATTGATTTGTCTTTACTATTTAACATTACAATCACCGCAGTGACGGAAGAATTTCACATAATTATATTGATTTGTCTTTACTATTTAACATTACAATCACCGCAGTGACGGATGAATTTCACATAATTATATTGATTTGTCTTTACTATTTAACATTACAATCACCGCAGTGACGGATGAATTTCACATAATTATATTGATTTGTCTTTACTATTTAACATTACAATCACCGCAGTGACGGAAGAATTTCACATAATTATATTGATTTGTCTTTACTATTTAACATTACAATCACCGCAGTGACGGATGAATTTCACATAATTATATTGATTTGTCTTTACTATTTAACATTACAATCACCACAGTGACGGAAGAATTTTACATACTTACTCGTATATTGATTTGTCTTTACTAACATTAACATTTTCGTTTCCTTATTTAGGGTTCCGTACCCAAAGGGTATCCAACGGAACCCTATTACTAAGCCTCCGCTGTCCGTGGATCTGTCTGTCTGTCAGCGGGCTGTATCTCAGGAACCGTAATAGGTAGACAGTTGAAATTTTCACAAACATATTTACTATCCATACAGTTTATCTAAAAATTACAAAAATATAGTACTAACAGTGAAAATAGAATCAAAATTGCTCCAAAAATCAACGAGATATTATTATTTCAAACAAATATATCTGTCCCTCTCGCGAAAACGCTCTTTTCTATTGCAGCTTTATAGACGTCAATGTTCATATCGGACTTCCCTTTCTAATTGTAATCTTTGAAGCTTTATAACTTCATCGCTGATAAAGGTATTTAGAAAATAATTTCATGATTGTTTACTAGAGCTAATAAGTATTTCATTTTGCAAATAAAAATTGAATGCATATTCACCTACCTGTTGATATAAGAAGTCAGAAAATAAAAAGTAAATTACCAAGTCAGTAAAGCAGTTCATTCTGAGAAATTTGTAGACTAATAAGTGGCTTTTTCAGGTCTCTGAGTTGATAAGTGATTATACGTGTCCTCACTACTACTATAAGATAATTTGTAACAGTTTGTTCCGTTCCGCAGACAAACCGTGTAAACGGTTTTGGGGGGCTTAGTTATAAGAAAGACTTTTTTATAAAGCTTGTTTATGATAAATAAATAAATCAGAATAATCCTATTCGTGGCGGGATTTCGAAGATACACCCCCTGAAAAAAGTCCTGCCGCCGCCCATGATCTCTGCTACACCTAGGCCCGTATTACAGAACTACAATCAAGACTCAAAACTAGTCTCAGTTGGAGTTCTAATTTTAGAACTTGACTTGAGCAGAGAAACTACAATCAATAATCACCTGAGCAATGTCACTTTAAAATGATTTTTTTTACGTATTATAGAACAGTGCTTGAGTCTTAACTGAGCTCTACTCAATGTGTCCTTATTTTAAAATTACAATCAGCTCAGAATCACTGCTTGAGGCGAGATTTGATCGTTGTTTTCGCAAGTGTAGTCGAGACCACGCTTGAGCATAGATATTCATGAAAATTGTTGTGAATTTGGAGTAAATCGAGTACCTACCTAATCAAAATGGATATATTTGCAGAAGTAGATTATTATAATAATTATTTATTTTATTTTCTATAACATTTTAAATGATTTTAATATTTGTAGTACTTAATAAATTTCTTTCCAAAAGCGTAAAATTCTTTTTTGTTAAGATATTTCCTAACCCAAATATGAACCACACGGAACTACAATAATTATTGTAAACAATATTTTATTGTATTTCTCTTGAGTAATTTGACAATGAAGATGAAGTTCCAGTTTTTTTTTTGGATTTAAGTCAAGTCTTTATTTTCATTTATATCTTTTTTGAGTTTCATTAGAATGGGGGTGAACACATACAATTGTTTTTTTTTTGCAGTATTTGGCAGCATTTTACTTCATAATATCCACTAGGAATCAATTAAAACAGCCACTGAACTTCACTCGAAATAATCCCGCCAAAAAAACTCAGTTTCACAGTTTAGCTGTCCACAGAACATATGTACCTATAATGTACCTACTCTGAAGGGTTAAGGGTGGCTGTCAGTGTCAATAACTTCGTGTCGTCCACCTCGTCATCCGGTTTTGATCCAGTTTAATCGTACGAAAAAAAAGAATTGCAATAGAAAACAAACTATTGTTCAGGGTTACCATAATAATTGCTTACTCACGTAATCAGAGATCAAAATCTCTACTCAAGCGTAGTTTCGTTTGATTTGAATTTGAGGACAGTTCTAAAATAAACTGAATGCTTAAGTCGAGATTCTTCGCTCAAGCAGTAATCGGTTGAACGCAGTTTAAGTAGTACTTGAGTAAGGTTCTGTAATACAGGCCTTAGTCTCCATGTTCTGTGGATTTTTTCTGTAGACTCAATCTTGGAATTTTATTTGCCGATTTATAAACATATGCCTTTGTGTTGAAACAATATACGCATTGACAATGCTTCCTATTATTCGCGCCCTAAAGATGTTCGCAAATAATGACATTCAAATCTGAATAATTCTAATTATCCCTCGATAATTTATTGCAAGAGGAGCTCGTGGCTATTTAATATCAGCCGCACGGGTCGATCTTCAGGGTTAAGCAACGCTTGCCAAGGTTGGTCTGTGGATGGGTGACCATCTTAACATACCGAGTTTCTCCCGTGCCTAGGAAAGCACGTTAAGAGCGCTTTCACAATTTTTCTTGAATTTGAGCGTTTGATTCGAGTTTTGATGTCTGATTATGCTTTAGATATAGCACAAAAAAAAAAACAAAAATACGCCTAAGAAAGTTTGATAGTTGATCTTGGGAGTGTTCTAAATAAATATATCAATTTGTTCACGTACATCAGTAAATTTCTTGTCTCCGCAAAGGGTGTTTCATAAAATTACGCTTTTGGGAATCTTTTGATGCTTTGGTACACCGAAGATATAATAATTAAATCAATTTTAAAAATGTCCATGATATAACTGTACCTTCTACTTTGGAATGATCAAATCAATTTGTTACGATTCATGCACTAATAAACCAAAAATAATTTTGTAAAACTGAGAATTATTGTCAATTTTCCGTACGAAACTATATTTTTTATCTATGAATGTATAATCCAAATTCAAATAAAAAATATTTAATAATTAAGGAGGTATTGTTATAATGCATGAAAAAAAATATTGGTCTATTTAAAAGTAAACTCATATTTTTAAGCAATTTTTGTATACAGCCCCACAATCACTATAAATCTCGGGAAACGCGGTTTGTAGCTTTAGTCCCGGCAAGCGCTCGATTTTGTAATAGCGCCCTTAAGCCGTTGGCCCCGGCTGTAATTTGTAGATCTTTGGCAGTCGTTACGGATAGTTACAAGTCAGTTAATCTGATTCCAGTCTTGCCATGACGTACCGTGTTACCCAGTTAATGGGTTGTGGAGGTCTGGTAGGCAGCCGCTCCGCGTAAAATACTGGTATTCAGCTAAATCTAGTTTGACTGTAAGCCGACCCCAATATAGTTGGGAAAAGGCTAGGCAGATGATGATGATTTATTTCAATTCACAATTATGCATACTTTGGTGCAAACTTGTACTTGAGTTCATGATGAACCTGGTCAAGTAAGTCGGTCAAGTTTTACCTCAAGTTATTCCCTAGTTGGCTCGAACACAGAAAAGTACGATTTCACAGAAAAAAGACGTTAAGCCATCTTTGCGGAGGCACTTATCTATTTCCTTCATTATCCTAACGGTAGCTACGAATTACGCGAGTTTACTTTCAATTATAGATAATTTTCGTGTAGTCCCAACATCTCAAGACCGCCGCCGCGCCGGTACAAATTTGTACCAGTGTATCTGTTTGTTTTGTGCCGCCTACAAATTTTAAAACAAATGTTCTAAAATTTGTAGCGAAGCGAAAACGTACGACATTATTTTTTGGAGAGCCTTTAAATAATAATGCTTGGTCAATCAAAGCCAGCCCGCGTTTCAGCTGCGTTTCGAGATCACACACTAAACACGCACTACTGTGCGCGAAACAATTTATTAACAGATTAGGTGTAGAAGAAACAACCTCAAAATAATGGCCCACTCTGCAGAGGGTGCAGCGGCGATCAGCCAAGCGCAATCATCCATCCGGAAAGCGAGGCTGTGGCATCCCAACGTGTGCAAATCTTCGGAAGGCTTAGTCGCAAAACGTAACTTTCGCAAAATGTGTACCGGGCGAAAAATATCTCTTTCTCATAATGTCGCTTTCGCAGAATGACTCTTTCTCAAAAAGTCGCTTTCTCACAATGCCTCTTTCGCAGAATGTCTCTTTCATAAAATGTCATGTTAGTAAAAAAAAAAATTGTCAGGTTTAAAAAGAGTGGGAGTCTAAGGGATCGTCCTTACGAAGCGGACACCGCGCGAATACGCGATTATCATGGTCGCGCGATGACCGCTTTGTATTAGACACGATCGGGTTTGCCATATAACACACGCGGCGATTGCGTATTCGCGCGATATATTCGCTTTAACACGCAACTACCAGGTAGTATTTATAGGTCTCTGCTATAAGCAGCTAAGTCTTGGCGACGTGTCGCACTCGCGCACACGAGGCACTCATCCTCTCTCAGCATGTAGTGGAACAGCTATAAATGGCTCCACACTACTACTACTAAGTAGTACTTACGGATCATGTTCGTTGTGCAGTCTCGCGTGTAAGGCCTCTGCTACGTGCGGCTGTGAGTCTGGGCGACGTCGCGCGCTCGCACATACGAGGCACTCATTCTCTAGTTCCGCGTATGTTGTGAAGCAGCTGAAAACAAATAGGAATTCAATTTTAAATTGTGATAAATGATATTTATTATTGGTTTAAATACAGACTGACAATCCAAGGCACACCTCTGATGGAAGGAGTGCTGACACAGGAAGTGCATGGTGGGCAGCTCCAGCGGCTTGTTGCAGACGGCGCAGCGCGACGACTGGAACACGACGGGCTGGCTCTGGAGCACGCTCGTCTGTTCCCTCATCTTTTCACTCTCTGTTCGGTACTTAGATGCCAGTTGCTGCTCTCGCGTTATTACTTCGTTTTCTGATTTTAGAACGTCCGTTAGGTACCTGGACAATACAGAAAGCGATTATTTTGCTGTAAAATCGACCAAGTAAAAGTCGATCGAAGTCGAACTTGCGCGGCAATGATTCCGAACGAATCATACTTTTTTAACGTCTTCATTTAAAAGTATAAAATTGTTACAGATTTTTGTAATCTATTGAAAGAACTAGACATTATCTATATTTTTAGACTAAGTAGTGTCAGAGATACGATGGAAGACGGGGACACTTTAAATGTGCTTCATGCCCAAAAAGCTGTGAATCTAAAAAATTAACAGCTTATGGCGCCTTAACACTGTTCTAAATTAGGGGAAATTTCGTAGAAGATGGCAAGACGAGGTACACAAAACAAACGAGCACTGATCCGCATGAGCTCTGGAAGTAAAAAAAAAAAAGAAGATTTAAGTTCACTTACTTTCTAACATCTCCTAATGTGTACGTAGGTGTGCTGGCGAGGCAGTCGATGACTAGAATAGGCGACAGTAACTTTTCGTTTGCTGTGAACAAAATAAAAAGTCATTCAACGCTCTGGCGTCTTCCTAATTCAAAACGAACGTCGCGCGAATACGCTGTCGACGCGCTCATGTATCATACACTACACTATTCTCACTAAACTCGGGCAGGCAGTGTGATGCACGGGCATACTCGTTACACTATACTATACAGATGCACGGGCACTGCTCGCTACACTATACTATACAGATGCGCGGGCACTGCTCGTTACACTATACTATACAGATGCACGGGCACTGCTCGCTACACTACACTATACAGATGCGCGGGCATGCTCGCTACACTACACTATACAGATGCGCGGGCATGCTCGCTACACTACACTATACAGATGCACGGGCACTGCTCGCTACACTACACTATACAGATGCGCGGGCATGCTCGCTACACTACACTATACAGATGCGCGGGCATGCTCGTTACACTACACTATACAGATGCGCGGGCATGCTCGTTACACTACACAATACTAACCGATGACGTTGAGCAGCTCGGGCAGGCAGTGCGCGGGCGGCGGCGCCCACAACACGTCGAGCCAGATGCGCGGGCACTGCTCTCCGCGGCGTCGGCACACCGCCAGTGCAGCCTCTGCGTCGCCACTGCGCAGGTGCAACGCTACCTGGGCTTGCCAACTGAGGAAAAAAAACAGTGCTATTATAGTTTTAGGTAAGTTTCAAAAATCATTTAGGGCCTAGTAGCAACACACGTAAATGCGCTGTTTTGTGTTGGGACTGAACGCAGAATGGCTGTGACTTTATGCATTATAGAAGTTGAAAATGAGGAATAGAAGTGGCCCTAGCATGGAGCCTTAAGGCACTCCAGAAGTAACACTTAGAGTGCTGGAAGAGAATCCGTTTCTCACAACTCTCGAGTTCTATTTGAGACGTAGGAAGAGAACCATCTCAAAAAATCGACACGTAAACCATTGAATGCAATCTTATTCAAGAGTAGTTGATGGTCAACCTTGTTAAAGGCTTTCCGGAAATCAGTGTATACAGTATCCACTAGAACACGAGAGTCCGTGTTTTTTAACAAGGTGCAACAAGTTACCAGGTTGGTTGCAGTTGACCTCTTTTTGACGAATCTATGTTGTTGTTGAATTTTATGAATATGCAACAGAGGGTATAATTTATGATTAACGAGTCTCTCGTAAACCTTTGAAAAAGCTGACAGTATAAATATAGGGCGATTATTCTCAATTGCATCCTAAGGTTCCGACTTGTGAACAGGGGTTATAACTATACTTCTTTTAATTAAGGATAAAAAGTGGTAGTTCTCTTTATCTCAATATTTTAAAATCTGTTTTTAAGTTCGATGTGAAACGCCAGGTGCGTCAATGGCCTCCCGTGATATTTGCTTATGATGACCCTGGGGCGTCATTGGCAATGAGTCGGATATAACAATAGGGATAACAGGTGTAATATTTGATACAGCACACCTGCTTGGAAGCCTAGCATCTGACAGATGATCAGCGTCTGATACTTGTCGTAGTGACGTGACACTCTATATTGTTCTAATAACATACTAGAGTATACTCACAGCCTGTTCTCCTCGTACTGATACAGCACACCTGCTTGGAAGCCTAGCATCTGACAGATGATCAGCGTCTGATCCTTCTCGTAGAGACGTCACACTCTATACTGTACTAATAACATAGTAGAGTACTCACAGCTTGTTCTCTTCGTACAGATACAGTACGCCCGCTTGGAAGCCTAACATCTGACAGATGATCAGCGTCTGATCCTTGTCGTAGTGACGTCACACTCTATACTGTTCTAATAACATACTAGAGTATACTCACAGCTTTTTCTTCTCGTACAGATACAGCACGCCCGCTTTGAAGCCTAACATCTGACAGATGATCAGCGTCTGATCCTTGTCGTAGTGACGTCACACTCTATACTGTTCTAATAACATACTAGAGTATACTCACAGTTTGTTCTCCTCGTACTGATACAGCACTCCCGCTTGGAAGCCTAGCATCTGACAGATGATCAGCGTCTTATCCTTGTCGTAGTGACGTCACACTCTATACTGTTCTAATAACATACTAGAGTATAATCAGCTTGTTCTCCTCGTACAGATACAGCACGCCCGCTTGGAAGCCTAACATCTGACAGATGATCAGCGTCTGATCCTTGTCGTAGTAACGTCACACTCTATACTGTTCTAATAACATACTAGAGTATACTCACAGTTTGTTCTCCTCGTACTGATACAGCACTCCCGCTTGGAAGCCTAGCATCTGACAGATGATCAGCGTCTTATCCTTGTCGTAGTGACGTCACACTCTATACTGTTCTAATAACATACTAGAGTATACTCACAGCTTGTTCTCCTCGTACAGATACAGCACGCCCGCTTGGAAGCCTAACATCTGACAGATGATCAGCGTCTGATCCTTGTCGTAGTGACGTCACACTATATACTGTTCTAATAACATACTAGAGTATACTCACAGCTTGTTCTCGTACTGATACAGCACTCCCGCTTGGAAGCCTAGCATCTGACAGATGATCAGCGTCTGATCCTTGTCGTAGTGACGTCACACTCTATACTGTTCTAATAACATACTAGAGTATACTCACAGCTTGTTCTCCTCGTACAGATACAGCACACCTGCTCGGAAGCCTAACATCTGACAGATGATCAGCGTCTGATCCTTGTCGTAGTGACGTCACACTCTATACTGTTCTAATAACATACTAGAGTATACTCACAGCTTGTTCTCCTCGTACAGATACAGCACGCCCGCTTGGAAGCCTAACATCTGACAGATGATCAGCGTCTGATCCTTGTCGTAGTGACGTCACACTCTATACTGTTCTAATAACATACTAGAGTATACTCACAGCTTGTTCTCCTCGTACAGATACAGCACGCCCGCTTGGAAGCCTAACATCTGACAGATGATCAGCGTCTGATCCTTGTCGTAGTGACGTCACACTCTATACTGTTCTAATAACATACTAGAGTATACTTACAGCTTGTTCTCCTCGTACAGATACAGCACACCCGCTTGGAAGCCTAACATCTGACAGATGATCAGCGTCTGATCCTTGTCGTAGTTCGCGTCGGGGTCCTTTAGTAATCGGAGTACTTTTTCTTCGTATTCTTTCTTCTCGCTTTCTGGAGATTTTGCCCTGAGGAAAAATATAAGTACTCACTACTCTTTACAAAAATTAGTCTATAGTGAAATTGGTTGTTATTTACAGTAACTTAAAATATGGTTATCTATATGATCCCAAAAATCAAACCACACATAATAACGGACCTTTTTTTTTTGTTTAGGATGGGAAATCATCAAATGACTCCTTCCGCTCTGGGCGGAGCGGCAGACTCTTACTGACTAAAACCCATCCGTGTTCCTCCTAATGCCCTTTGCGTTCCAGGGTACTCTTTTGAACGGTTTCCGCACCCCGACAGGCACTGGCACTAGCGAGCCCCGTCATCCATGCTGACAGAACTTTTGAGGCGCGCGTGGAACACAGCGCGTCGTCGACACGGGCCTGGTTCTGATCGGACGGCGAGCCACCCAATGCTCACCGTCCGCAGGCCCTCGCCTACGGTGGCCGGAAATCGCCCTGCGACTCCCGACACCCAGGGCGTCTTCTGTTGCGGCTGCTGGGTCGAGAGGTTTCCCTGTCTCTCACACGTTCGGCCTTCTCCTTCATTAGCATTACTGCTTCGCAGAAGGAGGTGACCGCTTCCCATTCCTCCTCGTTCCGGACCATAGACTGAACCAAGGCCGGTCGCGAGAGGTTGCCGCCGCCGATCGCCACAACGAGAGAGAGGTGAGTACCTGCGTCAGGCGGAAGGTGAGAACGCCGTGGCGCCACTCCAGCCACTTCTCAAAGACGGGACTAATCGCCTGGATTCAGGCGTGCCCAGCGCTGGGTTGCGACAGTCGCTGTCTCCATACTGCCATTCGATCCTGCCGGAGCTCCGTCCGCCTTGCTGCGATTTGCCGCGGCAGAGGAGTCTCGCCCCGGCGTAGCGCCTCCACGCGCCACTCATAAATGAGCGCGAGGGCTCTCGCCTCCAGATCCCATGGCCGCATTCCAGCAAGGAGGCTCGCCGCCTCGTCAGAGCTCGTGCGGTATCCCTGGGCCCGCCGAATGGCCATGACCCTGTGGGACACGTTGAGGTCACGGGCAGGTCGCTTCCTCAAAGTAGGCGCCCACACCGGCGCCCCATAAAGGGCCATGGACCGCACAACCCCCGCGTAAAGCCTCCGGCAGGATGTGTTTGGTCCCCCTAGATTGGGCAGAAGCCGCTTGAAGGCAGCCCAGGCCCACCCTAGTTTGGGAGCCAAACGTCGAAAGTGCTCGACAAAATTCCACCGGCTATCGAGTACGAGACCCAGGTATGTCATCGTCGACCCGACGCCGATGTCAACCCCTCCTACCGTTATTTGGGATTCCGATGGTGGCCTATTCGAGTCCCAACTGCCGGATCCTCTGAACGACTATCGCAACCCCGCGTGTCATAGCGTCAGCGGTATAATAACGGACCTGGAGAATTACTTTAAATCACCCTGTGATGATGGTCTTATTGACCACTCAAAAACTGTATTTATGCCCTGTTGATGACAAGGGAGCCGAAAACTGTCAAAGTGGCGCTAGTAGCGCACAGATCAATAACAAAGCAGTTTTTGATGGAAAAGATGGGTAAATACAAAAACAAACAAATTACTACTTAAAAATAAAACTAAAGTCAAATTACTGCTTGTTTATTTTTCGGAAAATTATTACTTTCAGTTTGATTAGATCGTCAAAAACTATTTCCAATTATTTGTTCGATCCCAAACCTACCTGCATCACATAACCTATAATGTAAATTAAAGCGAATTCTATTTTACAAACCTAAAAGAAATCAGACTGACTCATACACAAACAAACGAACAAATGAATCTATAAGACTAAGTGTTTATCTCACTTTGACAAAGGTTCGTGTGGCGCCAACTGAGATCCTGCTGATCTGTAGTTTGTAAAGAAACATGAATATAAATGTTCAATCAACGCATCGAACACCAGTTTGGAGCAGTTGGTCTGCTTCTGAGCCATGTCCCTCGGAATTGCTCAGGAACGTGGCGACATAAGCGACAGGGACAGTACTGAAACCCTATTAGCTGTAAGCGCGACTGCCGAACTTGGAATCCGGGGTTCGTGTCAGGGCCCGTCCCTGACACGAACCCCGGATTCCAAGTTAGTAAGGTCCAATTGCCTTTCTCCATAAAAAAAAACTCAATTTCTGCCCAGCAAGTGTAAAAAAGTTGGCCCTCTGATAAACATGGGGTCTTATACAACCATCGAAGTGTGAGTGCACTACTATTTTGGCTTTTTTTTTTGTTGGAGGGGTGGAAAATCCTCATGGATGTCCCTCGCCTGGGGCGGGCGAAGGGGTCTGTCGGACTCTTACTGACTAAAAACCACCCCGGTGTTTCTTCTCACACTTGACCGTGGATTGTGAGAGCTAGTACGCCTTCCATAATCTCCGGCTACTATCTTCCGCCTATCCTAGCCTTTTGAATACCCACTTGGCTAGTCTAAGGCGGACACTATTACTATTAAATCCACTTACCAAACATGTATATAATGTTCAATCAGCCCATCGAACACCAGCTTGGAGCAGTCTGCCTGCTTCTGCGTCATATACTCGAGGAAGTCGATGAGGCGCTCGGAGTTGCTCAAGAACATGGGGATGTAGTCGTCGGGCGGCGCGCTCTCGGGCGCCCGCACGCCGCCCGCAAGGGACGCCTCGTCGACCAGCGGCTTGCTGCGCGGCTTGTAGTCTGTGCACAGCACTGCGGGTAAACGATAACAATCGAATAACAATAGGGAACATGCAATATTTTCATCATGATTCCATTTTAAAGAATTCTTATGTAAAATAGACCATACATAAATTAAAAAAAAAATAAAGTGCTTTAATTTATTTTCAATATTGCGGTTTTAAACTGACAGTTTGACATTTCGCCCGAAAAAGCAAAACTCATGTCAATAAAGGATGTAAATTGGGTTGTCAGAAGGGCAATGGACACAATAATTTTGATTTATTCGCTATGTATTTTTTGATATCACTAATGATACACTTTACAGTACTTGATTGCCGGCTCGTAAAGGTACATTTAAATGGATAAACTGTTTTTAAGTTAAATTGTGTATTGACCTAAAACTGACTTGTGATCGACCCGCGGCGAATGCGTCTTTCACCGATGCTATGCAACTATTAAAACGATTACTCAATAGGGAATATGCATGCGATTTTTTTATTTGCAAAATGAAATATTTATTAGCTCTGGTAAACAATCATATTATTTTTTTAATACCTTCATCAGCGATCAAGTTATAAAGCTTCAAAGATTACAATTAGAAAGAGAAGTCCGATTTTAAACTTTGACGTCATCGTCTAAGAAGTCTATAAAGTTGCCATAGAAAACAGCGTTTTCGCGAGAGGGACAGATATATTTGTTTAAAATAATTATATCTCGTTTGTTTTTCGAGTAATTTTGATTTTATTTTTACTATTAGTATTGTATTTTTGTATATTTTTAGATAAACTGTATAGATGATAAATATGTTTTTCATGTATATTCCCTATTGTGTGATTTTATTCATGCGCTGCGCATCGATGTCAGCATAAAAATTAAATAATTAATATGTACGGGTTAATCGAATTAAATTAAACGGTTAATAGCATATGTTACACATTATGATGTTGTACATCATTAAAAAAAAAATGTTAGTACACCAGATATACTGTCAGCCTGTATCATCATACGACAGAATGTCATGGATGAAGGCCATAACTTCCAACTGATGCCGACCAGAACTAGTCTTTTGCGTGGTCTGTCGCGACGACTTTTGTTTCTCAATAAAATGCTATTTAATATCAGACGACTCACGCTTTAAAAACTGTGCTCTCATCGGGCTCATGCTGTATGAGCCGGTGTCCGTATATACTGTGGGTCTAAAAATACGACTTAAGCAGAATCAGAAAGCAGATCAAGCTTGAACCTAATGCTTTAGAGATAAAGATGAAAATGGAATTTGATAGATAGTTGTTTGATTAATATTATGATCTTATTAACATTCTACTAAAGTGGCATTTTTAGACCCGCTGGTCAGCATCCTCTCCAGCTTCACAATGTAGTGCTCAATAATATAGTCACTATCATAACCAACTACTTACACTTCAAAAACTTGGTGCTCTCTTCGGGCTCATGCTGTATAAGCCGGTGTCCGTACTGGCGCATGTACTGGTCCGCATCCTCAAAGTCCAGCTCCACGATGTAGTCCAGCGCCCTGCGGTAGTCCTTCTTGTCTTCCAGCATCATCTTCAGGTACCAGTCGTGGCGCTTGTGGTTGGCCGCCAGGGATAACGCGTCGTCTAGGCTTACTTGGCGCATTACCTGTTATAGAAGATTAATAAAGTCTGGAATAGTGGCCAGCACGAGTCTTGCGCACAGATGAAGCAGGGTGATCTCGCCAATGAACGATACTTACTAGCCCAATAGTAAATGAGCATCGACTGACGATCCAATAACGTGAACCGTCAGAGCTGTCGTCGTTTGACCGACCAATGAAAATATTTATAGTAATATTTTACAAAAAAAAAACTATTTAGCCCGCCATCTAGATTACCAAAAAACACTGGACACGCATTTTTTCTTTTGACACGTAAACAAAAAATTAATAAGATACTTTGCGTTAAAATCTCCCGTGACGTCACTGTTGGTACACTTTTTACCACCAAGTGACATCACCAGATCTCCACTCGTAAACTTTGATGCGCTTTCATCTTTTTTAATTTTTATTGATTAGAAAAGGCAAACAATACGTGTCTAACTGACCAAATAGAATAGTTATTTTTCTATCCAGGATATTTATTTATTTATTCAACCCCAATAACACAAAAACATGTTGTCAGGACTAGCTAGAGAAGCAATTACAAGTACACCCGATTTTCGAGTTCCAACAAAAATCGGGAGGACAAAACAAAGTTTTCCGCCGCGTCTGTCTGTCTGTTCGCGATAAACTCAAAAACTACTTCACCGATTTTCATGCTGTTTTCACCAATGGATAGAGTGGATTTCGAGGAAGGTTTTAGTATATTTTTGTCTAGAGAAAAAAAAATAGGGATCCTTAAGAAAATTGCAGCCCGGACGCAGTGCTAGTTATAACTAAACGAACAAGCCATTCACTGGTAGTTTTGCATATACGCCTGTGCGTGATTTAATGAATGATTATTTCTGAAATATTTATTCTTTCGAACTACATGAACTTAGAGGGCTATATTGATGATTAAAATGGTTATAATTCTTTAGATAAATACGCGTTACGGTCGCGGAACGCATTTGGTCCACATACAGCTTCACACTGACCGGCAAATTGCAAAAAACATAAAAATATTTGAATTTCGCGGGCTACCCTGGAGCATTCACCTTAAATGGTTCTGGTCTGTTTCTTTAACAACAGCAAGAATAATAAAAACCAACCTTAATAGCGACATTAACATCAAAATCTATGATTTTATCCTTAGAATTGATAAACTCCTTCAGTTTCCCTTGCTGATCATGCTGGTCTATCTTCATGTAACAGGTCAGCAGCAAGGTGGTGTGGTCCTCAGTGGCACAGCCTTTCTTCTTGTGTAGCTCTTCCAAGTATTGCACTAAAGATTCCAAGTGCCGAGATTCCAGGTACTTCCGGATTACGTATGAGGTTTCTAACCAGCCAATCGTTTTTACGTATTGGTCGATAGCGCCTTTTAAGTCGCCCTGGAAAGGAGATATTGTTTTAAGTAGGCACCCGTAAGGATATTGTTGCGAGTTGGATAGGTTGGTTCCGCATTACAAATATGTAGATCGAAACAAATATTGTTTCTTAAATTCACTTGTTTTCGGGATTTGTGTTCCAAGTTCTAGTTTTTGTTATAGTAAGTAACACATTTTCTGCATACTAACGAGGTAGAGACAATTAACTCAATTTGGTTCTTATAATATGATTCAACCAGTATATGGAATTTAAAAGCGGTTTGACCTGAGATTATTTCAAAATTTCTTTTCAAGGTTCAGTTAGGAAACAATAGCTTCATTTAGTTAAAATTGACATGAAAGATAGAAATGTAAAATTGTTATTTTTAACCAAATTACAAAACAAATTTCTTTTATCACAATTTAATTTAAAACAGAACATTGTTATTCACATACCTTACTATACAAATGATCACCATACTGCTTATAGATCTCGGTCAACCCAGCATCATCATAATGCTGACTGCTAGCTATCCTAATCGCGACATCATACAAATTCTTCTTGAAAAGCAGCGTCAACTTCGACTGCAAATCTTTTTCCTCCAAATAAATCATTTCTTTATTCTTCGTCAGTATATAAAACGAACCCCATTCAGTCAACACTGCGTCAATTTCTTCAAAAGTCTTCGAGAACACGATGAATTTATTCTGTATGTCTAGGATGGTGATGTGGTGGCACTTGGGCGCGGGCGCGGTGCTGGTGGAGGCGGCCGGCGTGTGCGCCGCCGGGCCCTGCGCGCTGGTGATGACCAGGTAGCTGCGGAACCAGTCCAGGCGGACCTTCTCGCCCTCCAGCGCGTAGCACGGCCCGCGGCCCTCCGTCGTGTAGCAGTAGAGAGCCTATAGAGTTCAAGTGATCAATACTTGGGTTATCACAACAAGCTAGTGGTCAAACGCGTGCCTATCAATAGTAATAAAAAAAAACTTTGTGAATTTATCAGCTTTTAATACTGAGTGAATTAACACAAAAGGCTTTTGAAGCGATCAGTTTTGGTGACTTTTGAGCAACAAAAAAGATCTGATTCTAGTTATTCCAAGCTGTTTTTAACTTGCTTCGTTTGTATATGTGTCCGTACGGTTAAATATTAATGATTCATCTATCAAGATCAGGTTCATGGGGTCGCTATCGCCCAACAGTTCCCTATAAAATTGGCTTGCGGATTGATCTCTCTTTGTCTGGTCCCTCATCCTAGATATGACCTAAGGTTCATTGCGCGCAAACCCCACCACTTCGCCAACGTAGAGATACGGCGGTGGAGTATTCTTATTACTAGCCCGTACTGTCCCACTGCTGAACAAAGGCCTCCCTCTATTTCTCACGGTGTTGTACCTCGAACCACCGCCAAGGAGAAGGCAGGACGACCAAGACGTATTTTTGGCGAAATGGAATGAATAAAATAAAAACTGGCCAAGCGCGAGTTGGACTCGCGCGCAAAGGATATGTTATGTATGTATTTTAACACTGCAGACTTCTTATAGGTTTTTCTGTAATCTTTAGCTAAAAAACTCATCTGAAGAAGAAGATATGCATTTTTTTTTTTTCTAAATTTTAGGCTCAGTAGTTTCTGGAGATAAGGGAATGGTATTTTTTGGTCTAATTTCTTGAATGACAACAAAAATGATAAAGACTTGATGGAAGTAGGCGACCAGGCTTCCATTACAGTGAATACTACTGGCAGCAAAAAGTTAATTCAGCAGGCCTTTCACCGCAGTCTGTTTATCACCAGGCCTAGAAGCAATTCCTTGGGAAGTAAACCCCCAGAAAGTTTACAAACCGTGGCAGAACCACCACCGAGAGACACGGCCACGCAAAATGCACCAAACCAGCAAGGCACTATATGCCCACTGCAACCAAGAAACCAGTGGAAAAAAAACATAGCAAGCCTCCACCCATAATATTATATGGTATAGAAGATGTCAATAAATTAACTGAACTCGTGGAAACTGTTGCAGATAAAAGTTTATTCACATATCGGATTACAAACAGAAACCAACTGAGAATCAACACCCAGGATACGGAGGCTTATAAAAGAATCATCACCAAGTTTCGTGAAAGTGGCCTAATTGGTCACACATTCAACAAAAAGGAAGAACGTCTCTGCCGTATTGTCATTCGGAATCTTCACCACACAACACCTAAAAGTGAGATAAAGGAAGAAATTGAAAAAACAGGAAACACTGTTGTAGGGGAAATTATTAACTCCAGATATGGTCCAGAGAAAAAACCTACCTCAACATTCTTTGTAAATCTCTTACCTAGTCAGAACAATAAGGCAGTTAAAGAAATCAAATACATCTACCATCAATCTGTATCCATTGAAGATCCCAAGAAGAAAAACTCAATCGTACATGGCCAATAGTGACACGGGCACACAAAGAATTACTGCATGAGGCCCTTCCGCTGCGTGAAATGCGCGCAGGCCCATAAAACCTCAGACTGTCCAAAGCGCGACAGAAATACACCAGCCCAATGTGCACTCTGCCAAGGCTCCCACCCGGCAAACTACAAGGGTTGCGAGGTTTACAGAGAAATACTTGCCAGAAAAATTAGCAAATATGGTCATCGAAGAGCTGATAGACGTGCTATTGCAAAAGACAGCACCATTCGAGATACAAACCAACCCAATGAAATGCTGCCCAGCAATCTTCCTCCATCGATAAAGAAAATGGACCATTCTCTTACGCCGAAGCTGTCAAAAATGTGCCCGACAAAAATACAACAGAAAATACCATTCCTAACGTGAACCAAAACTTAACGGTATTAGAAACTCTGCTCACCAAACAAAACGAGAAATGCGATTTAATCTTACAACAAATGAGTTCTCTAATGAGCCTCATGACTACGCTCATAACCAAACTACAAGGTTAACAGGCCTTGGGCTAAGACTGGCGACTTGGAACATAAATGGACTTTCACCCAATAAAGACGAGCTCGAGACACTAATGGCCGAGCACAAACTAGATATAGTCCTAATATCCGAAGAGAAAACCAATGTCAAAATCAAAGGGTTCCAGATATACACTACAAACCACCCAGACGGAACAGGCCATGCAGGATCAGCTATAATTATTCGGGACACAATAAAGCACCATACAGGCCACTACAGTCGGAATACAAGACAGAAGTGGATATTTTAATGTCTCAGCTGTATACTGTCCACCAAAACATCGAATAGACTCCGACATTTTCTCTCACTTCTTCTCAAGTCTAGGCAATCGCTTCATAGCAGGAGGCGATTGGAATTCGAAACATGTCCATTGGGGTTCAAGACTAATAACAACCAGGGGAAGACAATTAAAGTTGAGCGTCGATATAAATCACCTAAGTACTATTGCCCCACCAGAACCTACCAACTGGCCATCCGATCACAATCGAATCCCGGATATACTTGACTTCTTCCTAACAAAAGGACTCTCCAAACAGTACATGAAGATCGAGTCATGTGCTGATGGGTCATCTGATCACACCCCAGTCTTACTAACTATCAGCTCATCTATAATCGAAGTTGAGAGACCCACAATATTATACAACCAGCATACTGATTGGCTCTCCTTCAGGGAACACATAGAAGAAAATCTTAAGCTAAATATCAGGCTCAAACAACGACGATATAACCACTTGACTGCGCATACAGTGCCCCGACGCTCGAAAACTATTAGCGATTTTTCGCCTATGTATAGGCTACGATAGGAGTAACCATTTTAGTTGTAACCAAGTGTTAGACCTGTGTGCACGCTAAATAAATACAAATTTTAATCCAATTATAACGCATCAAAATGCCTTCATGCGCGGTGAAGTGGTGTGGGAAACATTCCAAGACATCGAGTTACAAAAAGGATGGCATAACTTTTCATCGGTAAGTATACAGGACGAAAATTAATTTTGATTTATTCAGATCATGAGTCACCGCAGAGGTCTAGCTAAAATGGTTCCTGGGTAAAAGAGCACAAATTTGTTTTCCGCGTTGATGTCTTTTGTAAAAGTCCCTTTCTTTCATTAGACAAATCTAATGCTTTTATCCCTTTCTTTTCCTTTGTATTTTTATCGTGACAATTAGTGGTGTCCACTTTAATAGCAGTAATAGCTGAAATTTGATATCGACAGTAATAAAATTAAAATTAATATATTTTTTATTAAATTCACATACTCTTTATGTAAGTTCCGGATATTTTTTGTTTCTCTCTGGCGCCGACCGATGAGTCCAGGATTCACACCAATTTATTATGAAGCCATAGATAACAAAAAAATAGTATAACTTTCACTTGGATTTACAACAATTTGGCGGTGGTCTTTGATGTAAAAAAGATTTGTTCCTCTTTGTGTTTGAGATACATGTTTTCATTTTAGATTTCCGAAGATTCCGGAACTAAAAGAAAAGTGGATAAATAAAGTTAATAGGGAAAATTGGTTTCCAACAAAATATAGTGCTGTTTGTTCAAGGCACTTCACCCCCGATTGTTTTGAATATTTAAAACAACGCCGCCGTCTATTTAGTTCAGCGATACCAACGATGTTTTTGCCTATTTTGGTAAGTTTTGTTTTTATTGATATAATGTTGGGAATCGTGAAATAGTAAATATAAGTAACATTCATTCTTTACAGGCTTCAACAAATAGTATGACTGACTCTAATACTAATGTACCTGGGCCTTCGCATCACAATGTCGCCCTCGTAAGTTAATTTGTTTCGATGAAGGACCAGGGTTTAATATTATGTAACTGCGTTTATTGATATCCGACATGCTTAATTACAGAGTTCATTATCAAATAAACAAGTACATGCTGAGGCTTATACATCTACTGCAGACCAGGCTCCTTTGCAGAGTTTTCCATGTGATGATAATAAAATTTTAAAGCCTTCCCATGATTATGAGATTCCCGTAAGTATATTTAGTACTTACCAAGAAATTGTTAAACGTCAAATATTGAAATCAAAAACAGGACATATACCTAAAATAAAATACTCACCAGAGTTACGAGCATTCTCCTTAACGTTGCATTTTTATTCCCCGAAAGCGTATAATTTCGTTAGAAAAACTTTCAGCACATGCTTACCTGCTACAAGTACGCTAAGAAGTTGGTATCAATCTATTGACGGTAAACCAGGATTTACAAAGGAGGCAATAGATACTATCAAAATGAAAGCTAGAGAATCGAAGAACAAAAGGAGAAACCCATTTCTGGGCCTAGCCGTTACACGAATGAAATATGTACCAAAAAAATCTACTATTTTGCTTAATTAACCTATTCAAATCATAGCCTCGATTACAATGGCCAAGTCTAAAAAAAAGTACATTTATATTTTTTTGTTTTAAACAACCTTTGTAAACCGTCACAGCACTTTTTTCATTATACGTCACTTACTTTGCAAACACTGGCATTAAACAATAGAGCGTACCCTAAGAATGTAATCGATTTAGCGGATATAATCAATAATTATAAATTATAATTGAATGATACTCCATTATTTTAGTATAATTGCTTTTTGGATATTGAAATAAAAAATTCTGGAATCTAATTATTTTTTATCGTAAGCACGATTAAAAAATCACTAAAGGAAATAAATAATCGAAAAAATCGATTGCAACGCGTATTGCACATGGACTGCACTAGTAAACGGCAAATGTCAATGTCAACGTCTGTCAATTGTCATCGTTTTATTTGTGTCATTCGCTTTTCGTATCTTTGCGCAAGTGAATGTGTTTTTCGAATTCTCGAGATTTATTACAATATTAAACCTTTCCTCGAATACTGAACTCCGAAACTGATTGCCTTCTGACTGGCCCTCGCTTGCATTTTTCCTGCTGACCTTTGCTGGAAAACCGGATCTGGATATTGCTCTTCTGACGATTGGTTAATACTGTATCATGAGCTTGTGCATTAATTGTGGAATAGCAACGGATCGCTGCAACACATTAGGAAGGCGAAGATTGGAAAATGAAGTGATTCTTTCAATTGTACAGGAATGGGTCGCGCCTCAATCGGTTAGTATGCGATATTTGTATAACGTAACATCTTTGTAAGCATGTAATATCACCAATCTGCACTGAACCTGCATAGTTAATTACGGCCTTTTCTCATTATCTATCTTATTCCTTCTCTCAAAGAGGAGTGCTGTGTCCTTGCAGTGGGAATGTAATAAGGCCGCTAATGTTTATCTTAATGTGCCACTCAGATGCTTATTGCTAAATGCTAGAACTAATATTCAAATGATAAATGTTTGCTTCAGGTAATATTACAGGTTCAATATTACTGCACCTGTATCGTTGGCAAAAGAACGGTTGGGTGCTGTGCCCACACCATGAGCATAATATGGTATCTTGGTTGGGCACGGCACCAGGGTAGTCAAATACCTCCTGCACAATTCCTTGATAATGTATTATTATATTATGATAATCCTAACGAAGAAGGTGATTAATAAAACCCCATCCCAATAATACGGTTTTTTATTTTAATAAACCTATTTTTGCAATCTCAGTTTACTGTAATTTGAGATAGCATCAAATCCCCTAGTAGTAAAAAATGCAAGCCATTAGTGATGTAAGTGAGCCTTCAGCTGAGGTTTTCAGGAATATTAATCTGAATTCACCGCTTTTTATGTAAGTAGGTACCTAAACCTCATCATGATAGGTTGCAAGCACTACAGCTCGGCGCATGGGCATTCCATATTTACGTAGAAAACAGCCTCAAAAAACATATTTTTAATTTAAATATCGTGGTGGCTGTGCGATTGGTGTGCAGTATGTAGCGGGTTCGATTCCCGCACGGAACAAATATTTGTATTAGGTAACTACATGTAATTTTTCCGGGTCTGGGAGTTTGTGTATGTGAGTTTAAATGTTTGTAAACACACCCACGACACAGGAGAGATTCCTAGTGTAGGCCAGTTAAAAAAAAAAAAAAACCTAACATTTAAACATTTTCTGATTTTACCAACTTGGCCATTGCTGAGAGACGTGAAAATTGGGCACGTGAAATCTTCCTAAGTGCTCTAATTTATGGCAAAATTCCAGCTCTGTAACGCCAGGCCCAAGTTTCTATGGAGTTTGGGTTTCTCCTTTACGCCACTATTATATTCGACGAAATGGCAATCAGAAGCGGTGTTGAATATCATCCCCAAGGCAGAAGGTACTATGGCCACGTGAGTTTTGGTGCCAGTTTACAAACGGATTGTCAAGACGAAGCTAAAGAAGCCCTTGTTTTCATGCTGGTGCCAATAAATGCATCTTGGAAAATTCCAATAGGATATTTCTTAATAAATGGCATCAATGCAGATCAAAAAGCCGCTCTTCTAACGGAGGCAATCCATTTGGTAGAAGAGGCTGGTGTAAACGTCAAAGCTATTACATTTGACGGCTGCCCAGCAAATATTACAATGGCTAAGAAATTAGGCTGTTCATTTGAAGTTGATCAAATCAACTCCACCTTTAAAAATCCCTGCAATACTTCAAGAATAGCAGTCTTTTTAGATCCGGCACACATGATCAAGTTAGTGCGAAATGCATTTGAGTTTTATAGGAATTTGAAGGACGAACGGGGCAATATTATATCGTGGGAACATCTTGTAAACTTACATAATTTACAAACAGCGGAAAATTTTCATCTAGCTAATCGACTAAGGGCTTCTCATATATTTTTTAAAACTAAAGTTATGAAAGTCAGCTTAGCAACCCAAATTTTCAGTAAGAGTGTATCAGATGCACTCACATTTTGCAAAAAAAAACCTTAATTTAAGTAAGTTTCAAGATGTTACACCCACAACAGAGTTTCTGGAAATGATAAATGATCTTTTTGATATTCTGGACTCGCACACTCATGGATATGATTTGAAACGAGCAGTCAATGCAGAAAATGCTGCGAATGTTATATTTAAATTAAAGATGGCAAGAGATGCTCTACTAAATATGTCCGCAGACATAATTGTAAGAAAAGTAAAACAAGAAGTTTTACTTGTTAAATCACCACGATATACCGGATTCATGGGATTTTGTGTGTGTATCGAAAGCGCCATTGCTCTCATACATGACTTGGTCCTGAACTCAGAGTGCGCCATAAAATATCTTCCTCTTCATAAAATAAGCCAGGACCACTTGGAACATCTGTTTGGAAGTATAAGATGCCACGGTGGATCAAACAACAATCCTAGTGCTAGGGTTTTTGAAAGCATCTACAAGAAGCTCCTGACCTATGCGCAAATTAAAAATAGTGGTAGCGGCAATTGCAGTGCTCTTGGACAAATTTCAATTTTGCAATGCACTTCTGCAGTTAACCGTATCAATATTACGACAAGATACAAAGACCAAAACATAGATCTTGAGACTGAGAGCTTGGATTTTTCAAGCCTTGAAAGCCTGTTACCCTGTTCTGAATTCGGTGAAAAAGTAGTTGAATATATGGCCGGCTACATTGTCCATGCTCTGATAAAGCAAATAAAATGCCAAACTTGCATTGGGGCGCTTATTGGTTTACCTAATCAAAACACCTTACAATTTCAAAAGGACACTTAAAACAAATTATTGTACGGATCTACCACAGTAATAGAAATTTGTCGTCGTTGTGAAATTTATATTAAGAGGGCGATCAATGAGAGTGGTTCGAAAGTGCTGTCTTCGAAATATAATACGGACTATTTTATTAGATCGGTTTTAAAATCCCTGATTGGGTATAATTTGTTCCCGGATATTAATTTTCATCAATTTGAAATAGAGTCCACAAATCATTTAATTGAATTAACAAGATGCATAATTCAGAAATACATGGACGCTCGTTTATCTTTTTTTACAAAGAACAACCAGGACCCTAAAAGTTTAATTCGAAAAACATATACCAAATTAATTCATTTTAAAAATCAATAATAACAGGATAAGTGCATATGTTTTTGTGTAATTTATTGATTTTGATTAAATATTTTCTTTCATTTTAATTGTGTATTTTTTATAATGTTAAAACCCATTTTATCGATATCGACTATTTTCCCTTATTGAAGAAGCGCACCCCTAACGATAGCCTTACCTACGTATCTTGACCTTGAACTGACCAATTGCAGCCGTGCATTCTTCCTTGTCCCCCGGCCCGCAGTAGTGAGTCGTGTACTTAGAAGAAATCGGCCCATACGCTCTCTAGTGGTTATATTCTCTTTGGGCTCAAAGAACCGGAAGAAATTGAAACAGCAGTAGTAGAATTCACTAATCTCATACAAGTTGCCGCATGGAGAAGCACGCCTACCACTGAACATAAGAACCAGCCCATAAACGTACCACTGGAAATAAAGACCATGATCCAGGAAAAACGCAGACTACGCAGAGTTTGGCAACTGAGCCGTCATCCGCAAGACAAGGCCGTCCTTAAGAGCGCTTTCACAATTTTTCTTGAATTTGAGCGTTTCATTCGAGTTTTGATGTCTGATTATGCTTTAGATATAGCACAAAAAAAAAACAAAAATACGCCTAAGAAAGTTTGATAGTTGATCTTGGGAGTGTTCTAAATAAATATATCAATTTGTTCACGAACATCAGTAAATTTCTTGTCTCCGCAAAGGGTGTTTCATAAAATTACGCTTTTGGGAATCTTTTGATGCTTTGGTACACCGAAGATATAATAATTTAATCAATTTTAAAAATGTCCATGATACAACTGTACCTTCTACTTTGGAATGATCAAATCAATTTGTTACGATTCATGCACTAATAAACCAAAAATAATTTTGTAAAACTGAGAATTATTGACAATTTTCCGTACGAAACTATATTTTTTATCTATTTAAGTATAATCCAAATTCAAATAAAAATTATTTAATAATTAAGGAGGTATTGTTATAATGCATGAAAAAAAAAATTGGTCTATTTAAAAGTAAACTCATATTTTTAAGCAATTTTTGTATACAGCCCTACAATCACTATAAATCTCGGGAAACGCGTTTTGTAGCTTTAGTCCGGGGCAAGCGCTCGATTTTGTAATAGCGCCCTTAATAAAGCCATTGTGGAATTGAAGGAAGCTATAAAGGAAGCCAATGACATAACAATGCAATCAAAGTTGGAGTCTCTTAACTGCTACTAAAGCCAGCAACTACTCGCTCTGGAAAATTACCCGTTCCTGTGACAGGCCTAACATACCAAAAACCCCAATAAAAAAGGCAAACGACTGGGCCAGAACAAGCCAGGACAAAGCGGACTTGTTTGCAGATCATCTAACAAGCGTTTTTAAACCAAATATAACTCAAGGCAACTCATCCGAAGAATATGTTGATCTCATTCTAGAACAAGACCTTCAAATGGACCTTCCCCCTAAACCTGTGTCGCCCGCGGAAGTCATAATAACAATCAAACGGCTGGACAGTAAAAAGGCACCGGGTTATGATCTCATAACTAAGGAGGTATTACTGGAACTGCCGAGAAAGGTCATTGTCTTCATCAACATCATCTTCAATGCTATATTACGAATAGGGTACTTCCCGAGTGCGTGGAAAGTCTCGGAAATCATCATGATTTACAAGGCTGGCAAATTAATGACCGAAAAAACATCCTATCGGCCAATCAGTCTGTTGCCTACTCTATCCAAGGTACTGGAGAAGATAATACTTCGCAGAATTATGCCAAGCCTCTTGGAGCACAAAGTGATACCAGACCACCAATTCGGCTTTAGAGGACGTCATGGCACAGTGGAACAAGCTCACAGAGTATGTGACGCCATAAGAAAGTCCTTAGAACAAAGGGAATACTGCTCGTCAGCGTTTTTGGATATCCAGCAGGCGTTTGACAAGGTCTGGCACAAAGGTTTACTATGTAAGATCAAGCAGAATATTTCCCACTCATACTTTCCAATATTCAAATCGTACCTCGAGGAACGCATATTTTATGTGAAAGAAGGTGACGCTACTTCTAAGTTCCGAGAGATTGACGCTGGGGTGCCACAAGGATCTGTTCTCGGTCCCATGCTCTACACGCTGTACACTGCAGACCTACCGCTGACGCCAGGTATAACCACGGCTACATTTGCAGACGACACCGCTATATTAGCAAGTAATAAAGACCCAGGACTGGCATCAGAAAACTTGCAGAAAGGCCTTAACAAAGTAAGCGAATGGCTCCAAAAATGGAAAATAAAGGCTAGTGCTGCAAAGTCAGTACAGGTGACATTCACCCTCAAAAAAGGAGACTGCCCACCTGTAAAGTTGGGCCAATGTACTTTACCCCACAGTGATCATGTAAGATATCTTGGCTTGCATATTGATCGTAAACTAACCTGGAGGCACCACATCGAATGTAAAAAGCAGGAGCTTCAGCTAAAGTACAACAGCCTATACTGGATGCTAGGAAAGAACTCGAGACTGTCTTTGGACAACAAACTCTTAATATATAAAGTCATCCTAAAGCCCGTTTGGACATATGGTCTGCAATTATGGGGCAGTGCAAGCGACTCCAACATCAATATACTTCAGCGACAACAGAACAAGATCCTGAGAACAATTGCAAAAGTACCATGGTACATAACCAACAATGAAGTTCACGAGCACCTTGAAATGAGAACAATAAAAGAGGAAATTCGGATTTTGGCAGCAAAATACAAAGACCGGTTAATTTATCATCCTAACGAACTTGCTCGCCAACTCACCATAGACCAGTATGTGAGACGACTAAAACGTCATCATATCCTAGAGCTAGAGGACCGGCAGTAGCTCTGGGCAACAGATGAGTAGATGCCTCCAATGGGAAGCCACTCCGCATGACAGCACCACAGATCAGATTTGCTCATAGTCTTAGGACTGATTGCAAATAAAAACAGAGAAAAAAAATAAAAAATTCTTGAATAATTATATTAAAATATAATTAATACATGGTCACACGGTGCAGTTTGAAAAACTTTTTTTTAATTTTCTTGTTTAACTCCCATACTAAAAAAAATATTATACTAAATATTTACGTAAAGCGTCCGTGTTTGGGTCACAGAAGTCCATATGAATACCAAATTTCAACAGAATCGGTTCAGTAGATCCAGAGAAAACTGGCTGTGACAGACGGACACACAGGCACACAGATAGACAGACAGACAAACACCCGAGTGATCCAAAGGGGAGCGTGCAGAAACTATAGGTGGCAGCACATAAATGTCACTGTCAAGTATGTTTCAAGTATAAAATTCGAAATAGCTAAGCTAGATGGCACAGTCTTCTTCGCGCACGTTCCCCTAAACTGAGCGTGCAGGAACCACAGGTGGCAGCACAGAAGCGTCAATATCAAGTATTCTAACCCTTAAAACTTCGAATATGCGACACTAGATGGCATAGTCAACGCCGTGCACGGTCCCTAAGGGTTCCGTGTTTTACGGATGTTCGGAACCCTAAAAACAAAGTAATGATAGTTGACTAACGTCGTTGTTGGCCACGGTGAGGCGATGGTTGTCGGCCAGCACGGAGCAGGCCGGCGCGGCGCCCATGGCGTCCAGCGTCACGCAGCGCTCCGAGCTCAGCCAGACCACCATCACGCACGCGCGCGACACCACGAACAGCTTGTCTGCTCCCCTGGGGAATTTAAGCATATCTATACTCTCTATAAAAATATTATAAAGACGAAAGATTTGTATTTTTATATGTAACGCATACAAATATAAAAAACAGGAGAAGTGGCAAGGGGGCGTGTCCGTGTCCGCGCGACATGCTCACGGTGAGCATGTCATAGGAAAATGGTCGTCTCGGCGAACTAGTGCGCTTTTGACTGCGATCGTGACTATTTGTTAGAATTCCGTGTTGTTCAGTGGTTTCTTGAAGACTACCTAAATATAAGTAATTTACTATATTATAGGGTGACTGGTAATTAGTGACCGATACTTTAACACGTGATTGTTCTCAGGTTAAATTATCAACTTTTACTATGGGACCAAACCTGAAATCGCGAAAAAGAAGCAGGCAGTACAGTACAATTTGTCCAGTTAGTAGACGAACATAAATGTACTTAACAGCAAATTTTTTTCGCGATTTCAAGTTTGGTTGCGGCGCACTAACATCCATATATGGGTAGAGAACACTTCAACAATCAAAAAATGTTAGCAACCTGGTGCCCTAAAGTGTCACGTTGCCGAGACATTTCGAGGTTCACGCGGCGTCACGCGAGGTCTTCAATGTTATGAGGCATCAACGATGGTTACTCCCGTAAATGGTTCACCATGGGAAGTTGGTGGCCAGCATGGAACAAGCTTCCAAGATATATGAGTTGGAGAAGAGGTCCTCGCGATTGTTTACTTACTTGAAAGCCAGTCCAGTAATAGGGCTGGTCCCCGATTCAGGCAAGGTCCTCATCTTCCCGCTGCGTTGTCGAGCGATAACGCCACGGAACAAAGATACTGAGCCGTCTAGGAAACCAACGGCCAGGAGACTCTGGAAAAATAGTAAACCATTTATTTATTTATTTGATTTTGGTAGCCAAAACTGGACAGCTTTGCTTGTTTCTATCTCTCGCAATGAAGGCTGTGGAGAGGGTTTGCTCGAAGTTCCGAAATCGTGTAAGCGCATAAGGCCTCTGCCTCGAGTTTTGAGGGCAGCTGGGCGGCGGCGGCGGCGGCACGGGAGTGGCAGGATCTAATGTGTAAAATCAAATGGACCGACCCTCGAAAAGAGCGGCGCGAGGGCGGGCAACGAGCGGTGCGCGCTAGTCGAGCGGTGACCGCCCTGCAGTTGCCCGACTGCATTGCAGTGTTGTGCAATTTATTTTCTTTTTTTGCCCACAATAAATCGAGCATTAAGAATAAATTTGAATCAAAAAATGTTGTCGCCGTTGTTCAGACATTTCGTTCGCGAATAAAAACAAATATCTCGACGACACAACCATGAACACAACTACGCCGCTATAGTACCGCGCGATCTGCCCGCTGGTTTCGAAAACGGGTCTACGTTGCCCGCCCCACTCTCGCGTCTCAAGACTCGAGGCACAGGCCTTAGAGGTAAGGAGATTCGCAGTGTGACCCGTAGCTCACACACATTAGGCGTCATCCTAATACAGATATCATCGCGAGAATAAGCGTTCTTCACACTCATTCGTATGGCAAACGAAATAATTTTAGCTAGAAAATAATTTAAATAAAGACAATTTTTTTATGTATAGTTTTCAGACTTTTCCCTATACTTGTAGTATAAGACGGTATTACTTGTCAAATTTCATAGGTCTAGGTCAACGGGACATACCTACCCTATACATTTTGATTCCCTTGATAGTGTCGAAATATATGTATCTTTTTTTTTACGTAAACTTAGAAGTTTGTTTTTTTACAGCTGCAAGGGGCCGTAGACCTGAGTATACAGTTTTAATTTCAACTCGATACTTCCCGAGATAAACGGTCTTGACAGACAGAGGGGTGGACAACAAAGTGATCTTATAAGGGTTTCGTTTTTTTCGTTGGAGGTACGGTAAAAGAACAATATAAGTACACACCTTATTTTCATGCACTGCGAGCGCTGTAGCGGGCGTGGGTCTCATGTGCGAAGGAACCGCACGCGACACTCTTGCGCATGTCGGGTTGCCGTGCCGATCGCTGCGGGACCAGTCCCAGACTTTGATTAGTGGGTTAACACCTGCTTCGTCATCCTGGAAATAAGTTTTGATTATATTAAACTTTGGCTGTTGCAGTGACAATTAGACAAGTCAACTTTAGTCTCGTATTGCATCTCGATTTATCTCATCATCATCATCATATCGGCCGAAAGACGTCCACTGCTGGACATAGGCCTCCCCCAAGCGTCGCTACAACGGCCGGCCCTGTGCGTCTCGCATCCATCCTTCACCAGGTCATCGGTCCAACTTGTGGGAGGCCTTCCAACATTTTCTCGATTTATCTTGCAAATTAATATTTCAGATACCTAAGAAAACCAGGTGAGTGAGGAATACGGGGGCAATCCTACTTCAGAAAAACTTCTCCATCCAAACTTGTGCATTTAACTTATCATTGACTGTATTCCTACATGAATAATGTAACCATATATTGTTTGCATCTATCCAATTAAGAAAAATAAGGTGGAATTGCTGGAACAAAGGGGATAATAATAGGGAATATGCATGCAATTTTTTTATTTGCAAAATGGAGTACTTGTTAGCTGTAGTAAACAATTTTGTTTTTTTTTTTTAAAAACCTTCAGTGATGAAGTTAAAGCTTCAAAGATTACAATTAGAAAGAGAAATCCGACATGAACTTTATTGAACAATATACAAATATAAACCATACATACAATATAAATATATAATAAATACACAAATTAACAAGATAAATATACAAACGAAATACTAAAACAATTAAGGTGAATAGGTTAGTGGGAAACATTAGCATTGTGATGATACAACTGCCAACCTCTTACTAATGTGTTCACGAACTTTAACTTTGAAGGATAATCAGTTGGTAGCCATCCTGATCTCTTGGGGGAGCGCATTCCACAGAGAAATAGACTGAACGAAGAAAGAAGCGTGAATAAAATCAGTACAGTGAGTGGGACATTGAAGGAAAAGGTTGAGGTACGGCGGTGGTTAATGATATGTTGTTTGCTTTTCAAGCAATTATGATTCTATTTTCACTGTTAGTATTATATTTTTGTTTATTTTTAGATAAACTGTATATTCGTATATAATATTTTTTCATGCAGATTCCATATTCCAAAAATAAATAAACAAAAAAAGTATGCTTACCCCAATAGTAACAAGATATGGGTCATGTGGCAGCTGCTGAGCAAGTGATACGGTCAGCTCGTAAGCCTTGAATGACGTGACCTCCCAGGAGCGGGAGATGAGATGGGCCCAGCCCGTGACATCACACAGCACTACGTGACCATTGCCGCTAGTTGTTGCTGTCACATGTGTATCCTAAAATGTTGAATAGAGAAGAATAAGTCAACAGTTACATTAACTAGACACTGTAACAAGAACTATTCTTCTTATAAGAAACATTTGTAGATTTATTGTACTGAGAATAATCACCAAAGAGTGTTCATGAATAGAGTTTGGTCAGTGGGTTATCTTAGAGCCACCTCTTTTTTCAGCTTTTACATACAATATTATTTGAACTGAGTAACTTGGTTAGTTTTTTTCAAAATTCATGATGATATTGTTGATGATAGATTCTGATTCCCTAAACATAAACAAACAGTAGCAACTCATTGTTATTGATTGACAATTATTTCTGTGCACAGCTGTGACTTTACATACTTAAAACAAAATAGCTACTGCATAAAAACTAAAAACACTTACTTGCAAACATTCAGCTACTTTTCCGTTGTCGACGTTCTTGTGAATGTCGAAAAATGAAAACTTTCGCCACTGAAAATCAAGTACATTTGAAGAAGTAAATATAGGATTCAGGGGCTTCATATTTACATTCATTATGACATGCCGATATTATCAATAAGAGATTAATTTCAACACTTAAATATAATTATAGATGTAAGCACTATTTTAATTTAACTGTAGTTTTGTTTATTCAAACAAAAGATACAGATCAATCAGACAACCATTCGCTTCGTTTGTATTAATATCAATGTTCTTTTAATTACCTCCAAAAAAGCCATTGTTATCGTATTTATAGTTCACGCACTGATCATGTTATCGATATAATCACTGAAATTAATAATTTACAGCGTTTTCCTTATGTAAAAAAGTAAATTGGATAAAATATTTTTTTCACAATTTACAATAATCATTTACTGACTGTCTGAAGCAATATCTCGCTCTGTTCCACGATACTGCATTTCGAAGTGACGTTTAAAAAAAGGACAGATATACGATTACTTCATAAGAGTGACAGTGATAGCTAACTGAAGATTTTAGTCGTGTAACAGAGCGAGAAACACCCTCCCTGAGTCATGTCAACTGTCAATGTCAAATAGAATGATGTCAATGATGTCAAGTAAACATTATGAAATCCTACCACAGACACGATTTTATCATTTTAGTCGCCTTGCCTTTTGAGCCCGCTAGTCCACCATTATGTTTTAGCCAATCAAAGTCTAATAAACTCTCTTTCAATAAACTAACTCTAGACTTCAATGTGTGGCAACTACGACCGAGCCGTTGCGAACCCTGACCACTTTACCAACATTTATGCCATGAATTCACTAACGATAATAAAATTGTGATCCAGCCTGATCCAGCCTAAACTTTTGAGTAGCCTAGACTGAGATCAAAAATCCACAAGCCCTTTCTTATTATAAACAATAGAATTTTATGACGGAAGAAGCCACCTTATTAGCGACAATGCCTACCAGGCCCGGGAACAAAATTAATATTTAGATAAATGAAATACGTATATGATTGGCAAAATTTTCAATGAATTCATGATTCGTTTGTTGTTTGGTTGGTTATATAACTGTTGGATTCAGTAGTTTTAATACATTTTAGCTATTTTTCAGTTTTAACCACTGTATCAATGTTTACTCGCAAGTACGAACGTAAATAAGCGCCTCAATTCTAAACTGTGGATAGTTTAGAACCGAGTTCCTTAAAGATAGAAAAGAGATGTAAGGTCATCCAATAAATACAGCGGAGATGGAGTTTGTCGAGGAGATCTTCGTATCGAAGATATATTCGTCTTGTGCTGGTTGTGTCGTTATCATCATAACAGTTCAAAGACGTCCACTACTGGACATAGGCCTTCCCAAAGGGGGAGTTTGCCATAATCACCACGCTGAAAAATACCAGTTCTGGGAAGATTTCGATGACCTTATCAACCAGATACCACCCAAACAATTGGTGACACAAAATCGTAAAAAAGTAAGGGTAAGAAAATAAAAACTTAAATCACAAAAAGTTAAAAATAAATATTGGTACAGTGCGGGTGCGGGAATAATCACATTAAAATAAAAAAAAATACATTATGTATTAATAAATAATTAAATCAAATTAAAATTAGAAAAAAATACAATAGGTATTATTAATTAAATCAAACTATAAGTAATAAAAAAAATTACAAAACAAAAATAAATAATGCTTAAAGTTATTTTTAAGTAGCTACATAATTATATATTATAATTGCTAAGAACGTGAATTGAACATTCATTTATATCAGTAACAATCATTAGATGACGACCGTCTCCGTACGAATCAGTGTTGTTTTCATTCAAGTTGACGGTGAGTCGAGTGTGAAGCGGCGACGCAGACCAATAAGGCGGCGGCGGCGGGGTAGTGGGGGTAAGGACGGGTTAGTAAACAACATGATGTGTATGTCGGCGTATGATAGCCGATGTTGTCGAATTCACACAAAATATTCACACAAGTAGAACAGTAAATGCACAGGAAAACATTTTATGAAATAATAAAGCAATACTTTACTTGAGTCCTGGGTGTTTATTTCACGAGCAGAAAAAGAACTAAAAATTATGTTTAAATTCACATTACATTGGTTTTTATACACCGATAAAAAACTTTTTTTTACAAAAAATACAACCGACTTCCAAAAACAAAACACTACAAGGTACAAAATAACTTCGGAAGAAAGAAAAAAACTTTAATTTCGGAAGTCGGTGTCAAAAAACGAAAAAATAACCAAAAACGAGGCTACGAAATCTGTCTTCCTATAATCAAGGCCACACATAATTTACGATTCAATTTTAAGTCTTCATCATCAGAACAGTTCGATGGTATGATGATTTTTGAATTTGCTTCGCCATGGTCACTTAACTTATCATCACAAATAGATTTTAATCATGTTCACAATTCCAGCTCCAAAAATACTTCGACATATTTCTGCTCTCCTGGTACTTGTGAATCCATAGCGCTCACAATTCCAGCCCGGAAAATACTTCGACTTACTTCTATTCTCCTGGTAAGAACAAAACCTTGCTCAAAAATACTTACTTTGACATGTCTCTAGTCTCCTGGTACTTGTGAATCCTTAGCGCTCATGTTTTCAGCCTCGAAGTTATCGGGATAGTAACCTATGTGTGTTATTCCAGGATGCGCCAAATTTCATCTAAATTCCTTCAACCGTTTTTGCGTGATTGACGAACAAATATACAAACATTCACATTTATAATATTAGTAGGATTCAAGCCCATAAAAATATCATCTCCTATTTTATCAGAGTTGAGGTTTCTATTTTTCTTCTAAATGGGTCCAAACGGGTAGTGTAATTAAGAGTAGGTAATGAGTTCACAAAACAGTCAGCGATATCAGAAATCTCGATCCATTTGCTATCATTTTTTGAAGAGTTCCGTTGCCTACCTTCGAAGTTCTTCATCAGATCTTCACCAAATTGAAATGGGTAGTCCAGAAAAATACTCTTTCAAACAAAAAAAAAAAACTTCCAAATCGGTTGACAATTGACGAAAATATCGCTAAGTAAACATTTTCATGGGATCCCATCATCAGATCCTAATTTATACCTTCCATCATCACCCCAGCAATATGAGATGATGATTACCAGGCACAAATATCTGAACTGCGTTAGAATGTTTATGAAAAACATTATTGGTGCCTATAAAATTTGAGGGTTTCCCTCGATTTTCATAGGATCCCATCATCAGTTTCTAACATGGTGACAATGGGACCACTCGAGGAGTATATCCTTTCAGATGAAACAAGAATTTTTCAAATCGGTTCATAAATGACGGAGTTATGAGGTAAGAAACATAAAAAAACAGCCGAATTGAGAACCTCCTCCTTTTTTTGAAGTCGGTTAAAAATGACAAGCATGAAGTTGGCAGTGGATGTTAAAATTACACAAAAAGGCGGGAAACATACCTACGGTAGATAAACATTAAAAATAAATAAGTAGAACGGAAATTGTCAAGTAAATTCTTATTTAAATAAAACTGGATAAAAGGAAGCTACCTATCAAATTAAAGCCTTATTAAAGTCCAACAGAAAATTACAATATTTCTTTGGTGAATGCTCCAGGGTAGCCCGCGAAATTCAAATATTTTTATGTTTTTTGCAATTTGCCGGTCAGTGTGAAGCTGTATGTGGACCAAATGCGATCCGCGACCGTAACGCGTATTTATCTAAAGAATTATAACCATTTTAATCATCAATATAGCCCTCTAAGTTCATGTAGTTCGAAAGAATTATTATTTCTGAAATATTCATTCAACAATAAAAATTAAGGTTTATGGTACGGAACCCTTCGTGTGCGATTCCGACTCGCACTTGGCCGGTTTATAAACCTTTAATCTTTAATCATTTCTACTACAGTTCTCCGCTTTTGTTTTATCATTATTATTGTATGAATTTATCTATGTATTGAGATTTGTGTAAATAGTGCAGCTAAGACTACTTACAGTACTATCTCTCCTTTTTCTCTTTAAAATCCATCCAAAGATTGTCTTGAAAAGATCGCTTTTATCGCGTGGCGTCGCCGCGTCGAGTGGGGTGCCGGACGTTTTTTTTCCGTTTACGGAGAGGCAGCGCGTGCAGCGGGCCGTATCATCATACGCGCAAACATACAGATATCATACATCCAGCCGATTCCAGCCTAACCTTTTGAGTAGCCTAGACTGTGACCAAAATTCTACAAGCCCTTTCTTATAATACTAGCTAGCTGTTCCCGCGACTTCGTACGCGCATCCTCTCTAAGTGCTGGAGTGTGTGGGGAAGCAACATGCCGAATTTCAGCTTTCTACGACCAGTAGTTTCGTCTGTACGTTGTCTGTACGACCAGTAGTTTCGTCTGTACGTTGTCTGTACGACCAGTAGTTTCGTCTGTACGTTGTCTGTACGACCAGTAGTTTCGTCTGTACGTTGTCTGTACGACCAGTAGTTTCGTCTGTACGTTGTCTGTACGACCAGTAGTTTCGTCTGTACGTTGTCTGTACGACCAGTAGTTTCGTCTGTACGTTGTCTGTCAGAACGTCAACGGAAGAATTTTATAAATATTAGGATAGAATTTTATGACCGAAGAAGCCATCTTAGAATGACTAACCGGGCACAGGAACAAAATCATCGCTTACCATCTGATGAGTTAGTGGTCATACGTGTGCCTTTAGATAGAAAAAAAAAAGTTAACTTCAATGAATAACGTAAATGATTGGCAAAATTATTTATTCATGATAATATCTTGATTCGTTTGTTGTATTGTTTGGTAAGTAACTGTCGGATTCAGTAGTTGTATCAAACATTTCGGCTCTTGTTTCAGTTTCAACCACTGCATCAATGTTTACTCGTAAGTACGTAAATAAGCGCCTCAGTTCTAAACTATCCACAGTGTAATATAGAGATGTTAAGCCATCCAATAAATACTGCGGAGATGGAGTTGACAGTGTACGAGATCTGTGGGAATAAATTGATTTTAAACCACATTCAAAACCAAAATCATCATCATCATTGTGCGCTGCAATTCCCTGCCGGAGTCTGTGTTTCCTGATAGCTACAACCTAAAGGTTTTTGAATCAAGAGGGAGTAGGCTAGGTAGGCACTAGGGAAGCGGCTCCACTTGGACCACATCATCGCTTTCCATCAAGGTAGATGTAGACAAAGTAGGTAATCAAACGCAAGCCTATTTTTTTTTTTTTTTTTTTTTTAAACATCGTTTTCATTTGATAATGCCACACGGCACAGTTTGAAATTTCTTTTTAGTCATTTTACTTTTTCACTCACACTCAAAATATATTTGATTACGTTACGCGCCCCTGTTTGGGTCAAAGAAGACCATAATTATGTGTAGATACCAAATTTCAACTAAATCGGTCCAGATGATTCGGAGAAAATTGGCTGTGACAGACGAACAGACAGGCTGATACAAATACTAGAGTGATCCTACAATTTTTCCGCTTTTACAAATAAAATACAACATTGTATGCGAAAAATATGGTAGTTCTACTTACTTCGTCCATAAACTTAAACCTTTTCTTATCGTTTTGTATTTGCCAACAATAGGTAAAGTTTTTTCAAGGTAATAGTTTGAGGCGATTATTCTGTAAATGTAAAAGTTGGTATAAAAATTAGAATAGAAGAAGGTCTCCTAACTTTTTGTTCCTACATTGTGCGTATCTGTAATTCTGTATGTGCCAAATAAACATGTGTTCAATAACATCTCATCTTAACATCTTAATTATCTGCGGATCTAAAAAGGCCAATTTAGCAGAAGCATATAATACTTCTATACTAATCTATAAAGCTGAAGAGTTTGTTTGTTTGTTTGTTTGCTTGCTTGAACGCGCTAATCTCAGGAACTACTGGTCCGATTTGGAAAATTCTTTCAGTGTTAGATAGCCCATTTATAGAGGGAGGCTATAGGCTCAATCAATCTAAATCATCACGCTAAGACTAATAGGAGTGGAGCAGACGATGTTGCGTGGGTCAACTAGTTATATATGAAGCTGAAGAGTTTGTTTGTTTGCTTGAACGCGCAAATCTTAGGAACTACTGGTCCGATTTGAAAAATTATTTCAGTGTTAGATAGCCCATTTATCGAGATATATCATCACGCTAAGACGAAAAGGAGCGGAGCAGTAATGAAAATTGTGACGCAGACGAAGTTGCGCGGGTCAACTAGTTAGAATCATAAAATAAACCACACAACAATCTGTCAAATTCCATTTTCATCTTTATCGCTTATTTTTTTTTTTTTTTTTTTACTAATAGTAGGCACGCGCTTGACCACCATCTCACCTGATGGTAAGCGATGATGTGGTCGAAGATGGAGCACGCCTGCCTAGAAGCAACCTATTCACTCTTGACTTAAAGACTCCCAGGTTGTAGCTATCGGGAAACACAGACTCCGGCAGGGAATTCCACTCCTTAGCTGTACGCATTATGAATGTGTTCCCAAAACGTTTTGTGCGTGTGGGTGGGATGTCCACCATGTACCGGTGGCGCATCGCCGTTCGTCTTGTGGTCCGATGATGGAACGGGCTTGGCGGAATTAAATTATGCAATTCCGTCGCACATTCCCCAAAATGCAACCGGTAGAAAACCGACAGGCTAGCAACTCGTCGTCGATGCTCAAGACTTTGGAGCTTCGTCGCGACGAGCCTCTCATTGCCAATGATCCTCTTGGCTCGTTTCTCAATTGACTCAAGGGCATCAAGCTGGTATCTCGCAGATCCGTCCCAAAGATGAGAGCAGTATTCCATACACGATCGAACTTGCGCTTGATAGAGTTTGAGCAGCTGTTCCGGCGTGAAGTACCGTCTCACCTTTGATAGGATCCCCAACTTCTTTGCAGCCACTTGAGCTTTTGCCTCTATGTAAGGGCCAAAATTGAGAGTAGATGTTAATGTAACCCCAAGAAGCTCAAGTTGGTCGGTTATCGGCACGGTTGCACCTCGGAAAGATGGAGCTGGGTGGAATTGGCTCCTTTTGGCGGAAAATAGACACGCTTGGGTCTTAGCAGCATTGAACTTGACCAGATTGGCATCGCCCCATTCAGAGACAGCCTTTAAGGACACATTCAAGCGCTCAACCATAGCCTCCCGAAGAGACCGGATCTGCGACCCTCCAGCTCGTGCGTCGGACACGTATCTCTCAGCAACAGTGCTGTCGTCTGCATACCCAAAGGTACCGGGTTTAAGAAGATCATTAATATGCAGCAAGAACAGTGTTGCCGAAAGCACCGACCCCTGAGGAACCCCGGCATTAATATCCAGCAGTCCAGACGAGCAGCCATCTATGACCACTCGGATAGACCGATCCCTCAGGAAATCTGCAATCCAATCACACAAACCGGCGGGCAGACCGAAGGAAGGAAGCTTACTAATAAGGCTATCGTGCCAGACCCTGTCGAAAGCCTTCGAGATGTCAAGGGAGACCGCTAGTGCCTCCCCGTGCTTTTCTATGGCTTCACTCCAGATGTGAATGGCATACGCTAGAAGATCCCCAGTTGACCGATTTCGGCGGAACCCGTATTGTCGGTCACTAAGGATATCATTTCCTTCTAGGTACGCCAGGAGCTTATGATTCAGCACGCGTTCCATAGTCTTACAGAGTATGGACGTTACCGAGATGGGTCTATAATTCGACGGGTCAGCTCGACTACCCTTCTTGGGCACGGGTTGCACGTTAGCTTGTTTCCAAGCCTTCGGCACCTTTCCAGTCTCAAACGAAAGGCGAAATAGGCGTGTCAAGATCGGAGACAACTCAGGCGCACAAGTTTTCAGAACAATTGCCGGTATCCCGTCGGGGCCACTAGCCTTGTTCACGTCTAGGTTACGCAGCACCCTACGGACGTCCTTCTGATGAATGCGAATGTTCGACATGCTCGACTCGCATCCACCAGGAGAAGCAGGGAGCCTCGCGCCACCGGGATCCAGACGCGAAGATTGCGCAAACAAGGATGCAAACAAGTTCGCTTTCTCCTCAGCGGAGTGGGCCAGCGTCCCGTCGGGTCTCAGCAGTGGTGGTAGTGAGGGGCGACAGAAGTTCGATTCGACCGACTTAGCCAGGGACCAAAAAGCCTTACTACCTGCTGGGTATGAAGCAAGTTTGTTCCCTATTCGGCTGATGTGGTCAAACCGTGCCCTCCGCAACACCTTCTTGCAGGACTTGGCAGCCCTGTTGAAGGCTCTCTTCTTCCGAGTCACGTCGCTTGCTTTGCACGTGCGAGCGTCGACCCATGCCAGATAAGCCGCGTGCTTAAGCGCATCAGCGCGATTGCACTCGGCACTAAACCATGGACGAGCTTCGCCAGACATAGTTATGTCAGAGAACGGAATGTAGTACTCCATTCCCCTCCGCAACACATCCGTTACGGCGTCTGCGCACGACGAAGCATCAGTCGAAGAAAAGCAAGTAGGCTGCCAAGGATAACATGCGAAGAAAGATCGCATGCCATCCCAATCTGCTGACCTGTACCGCCATACCCGCCGTGTGCCTCTTGGGCTAGGATCGGGCGGGGAGTAAACGGACACAGACTTCACCAGACAGTGGTCGGAACTACCCAGTGGTGAAGAAATCGACACCGAATAGCGGTCTGGATCCGTTGTCAGCAAAAGGTCCAAGCAATTGGCAGTGTGCGAATCAACATCCGGCACCCTCGTTGCTTCCTGGACCAGCTGGGTAAGATTCAGCGCTAGGGCTAGCTTTCTCGTTTCTCGTCCAGCATGGTCTGTTCACTGGTATGGGAATAGCCACTCCTGATGGTGGGCGTTGAAGTCCCCCAGTAACACCAATTGGGCAGAAGGGTACCGTTGCTGAGCCGCATCCGCCGCCTCACTCAGGTGCTGTGTGAGCTCAGTTGTCTCCAAATCACCGCTGTGCGAACGGTAGACACAAGCGTAGACAATTTTATCCAGGCCTGTGTCCACTAAAACCCACAGCGTTGAGAACTGGAGTCCTCAAGATTACGGAGACGCCGATAACAGATGTCGTCACGGGCGTACATACATACGCCCGCACGTGGTTTGAAATGGTGCTCCAGGGTAAACCCTGGGTACGAAAGGTAAGACACGTCTGACGGACACCTGATCTGCGTCTCGGAAAGGAACAGGAGTGCTGGTTTCTCAGTCTCCAGGTGGTGATGGACTGCGGCGAGATTTGAGTGCAGACCTCGAATATTGCTGAGGTGCACTTTGTGGGGGAGGAAGTGCTGCCGCTGTACAGCTTTTTTTATTTTGTTCCTTTTCGTCATGTTGAGAGTGAAGGTTATTGAGGAGAAGGAAGTGAAATGAGGTTCCAAGCTGCTACCCTCAGGCACGCTCTGACAGGACGATATCATTGGGGGACTAGTCTGGAGACTGCGGGGACGCCCGAGCCCCCCCGGGAATGTCCATCGGGTCCTCCCCATCTGGTCGCCAGCCAGCACGATGGCGCACCCCGGGATTTTTCGTCAGTTGGCGGCGCAGCCTTTCATGTGTGGCTAGCACACTACTTGGGCCCCCAACTAACTGCGGTCGGCCAGCGGCGCACCGTGCCTCGGATCCCGCTACCCTCCGCGACTAGTCTCCCGATACGCCCATATCAACGCGAGCCTGGTCGGTCTGCCTGCATTGGAACAACTATTTCGACCCAACTCCTCTGTATTGGCTACACTGGGCATCGTACCGGAACACGGCTAGGCCGTTTGGCGGTACGCCTTTGCCCAGTGGGTGGTCACAAGCCATCGGCCGAAACCTACCACCATAGTTAGTGTCACCTGATTAGCACCACTCGGGGGCCACGTGTAGGGTCTAGCATTGGGTATTCTCCTACGGACGCGGGTGACTCGGCCCCCAATATTTAACAATTATGCATAAGGTTCAAGGTTGATTGGGAAAAGCTGACTCATACATGTATAGTCTTACCGCAAATATTTTCCATAGTTTATTTTTGTTTTTATTGCTGGTAACACAGATGGCTACCTACTCGTACCTTGGTAAAAGATGCTCGGAGAAACACTGATTTTCTCCTTTATAACTACAGGGTTTTCTACATCGAGTCTACGATTATTCTTTTTCGCTGTGTCAAAAAAAAAAAATAAACATGGTCCCGTAGGTTTATAGTTAGTTGGTCTGACATTTTCTTTTTACCTGTTATACAAATCGGAATAATCCGCATCATTTCTCCAGTAGGCATTAGAAAATCCGTTAAGCTTGAGGAACTGCTCCGGTGTGAAGGCGACTGCACCTCCAAGTAAGGGCATGAGTGGCGTTCTGGGAAATAAGAAGACATATCTGTTGCTTTCTAACCGTACAGTGTTAGTTCATACTAACAAAATCAATCGTATCTTTTCCAATCAATCAATTAATATATAAAATTCTTCAGTTACTAAGTAACTGACTGACAGACAATGCACAGCCGAAACTACTGGTCGTAGCAAGCTGAAATTTGGCATGAAGGTTCCTTCCTTGGGGAGTGTAGGAGACCCTAAACCGCCACTCATCCTTAGGGTTCATTAGAAAACCAGCGTCAGACAGTCTCAGGCTGTCTGACATATCGCTGAAATGAACCTTTTTAGTGCAGCCGTGAGACACACACTTAGTTTTTGGCTTCCCTACCATTATTTGTTATATTTATGTACCGTGCGTGTTTCATGTATGTGCTAAATAAATACTATTCTTTCTTTATTTCCCGCCATTATTACGTGAATGGGAAAAAACGGGATATGCGTGTACGAAGTCGTTTGCAAAAGCTAGTGCAAAATGATCAGTTGCATCGGACTAGACAGGAAGCCCTCACCGTACATAGTTAGGAAAAGTCTAGCCTGATTACGTCTGCCAGGGGTTGTGGAATTGTTTGATAGAGATACCGCAGCCCTGGAAAGCAAAAGGCATTAGGAGGAACACGGGAGGGTTTTAGTCAGTAAGAGTCTGACAGTTCCTTTCGCTCCGCCCAGAATGGAAAGAGTCATTTGGTGATTTCCCATCCAAAATAAGGCTGATTACCCGTTTGAGGTCCGGACTCCACCATAGCGAAGACGAGACGAGCGGGGCGGAGATGTGTTTTTAAAAGCCAATAGTATTTCGTTAATCGCTCTACGTCTCCATTCAGCTTAAGTTAACCATTTAGTTTACCACTGAGTGACTGAGCGGAGATGTTTCATATTTGTATGGCGCGGTGGAAGCAGAGATGTTATCAGTTCCTCGCTGAGATTGAGGTGAGCTGCGGTACAAGGCGGAGACGTGAGGTTTGCCTCACAAGCTGACGTTGACGCGCAGCTTTGACCAGATGTGTGTGGCGTGCAGTGTAGTCAGTGCACATCTCCACCCTAGCCAGTACGCATCTCCGCATAGTTTCGGTGGATATACCTACCCTAACTGAAAAACATCTCTTCTCGTCTCTGCTTCGGACATCTCCGCACATCTCCGCTTTGGAGGCGACCGGGCCTCATGCTGCAAGGGCTAACTCTTGTTAGCCTTTGCAGCATTTAGCTATTAGGGTAAGTATCTGAATATCCTTCTTACCCTTGTTTTATAGAAAGTTAGAATTAAAATTAAGTAAATTTTCGGTACACACTGTACCGAAAATTTACTTAATTTACCAAACCTATAGTCTCTCACCCCCGCTGTCATAGTTTGCATCGTAATTACTGTATCTGTGATTAAAAGCCTACCGCTGTTAGTCGCGCACAACCCTCCCGCAGAAGTTAGTTGGTACTTACCTAATTCAGTTTAGCTGAGGGCTGTGCTAATGGCCATCGACCTAAAGTGTAGAGAAATCATCAAATGATCTCTTCAGCTCTAGGCGGAGCGGAAGGAGTGTCAGACTCTTACTAACTAAAACCCATCCGTGTTCCTCCTACAGCCCTTTGTGTTCCAGGGCTATGGTAAATCTTTCGAACACATTCCGCAACCCTGGACAAGGTTCATACTTAGCAGGTCTTTCCACGAACGTGGCCAACTGCCTTGGGTACCAGCCGCATCGGTACAGGTTTCGAGAGTCCATAGGAACTATGTGAGGCTCGTGGAAGATGATGCAGCGGAACCCGTTCTTGCGAGACCGAGTGGCCACCGTAAATCCAACGTTCAGGAGTTTGCCGCGGTTGAACGCCTGGGTTTTGTTAGCTGGAAAAAATATTAATTTGTTACTAATTCAGGTGAATGAAATTAGGTAGGTAGTAATAATCTTGTGGGTCAATTTAGTCTCACGAGTAACTTTACTGAATTACGCACAAACAAATGCATACTGATTATTTTAATTGTATTATTCTAAGTTGAATACTTAGAATAATACAATTAAAATCATCTCTAAACATTTTCAATGCTATTCAGTGCTACTCCTGTGAACTTCATCAGCCTGCAGTGAAATATATCTAATACCTCATTAATTGAAATCCATAAATTATTTTAAATTCTTCTGACTCACAAATTGAGTGACTGGCGGACAACGCACAGCTGAAACTACTGGTCTTAGAAAGCTGAAAGTTAACATGTAGGTTCTTTGGGGAGTGTAAGGGAGCACTAAGAGAGGTCCGGAAATTACGGGATTGGGAAAAAACGGGATTTACGCGTACGAAGTCGCGACCGAAAGCTAGTAAATAGTAATATAATATTTAACAATGTTATGGCACGTTTTTGTACAGTAGACGACAGTAGTTTGTAGTGGTGTGTGGTGTTACGGAGTAGGAGGAGCTCGTGGTTAAATAATAACAGTCGCATGGGTCGATCTTCAAGGTTAAGCAACGCTTGCCGAGGTTGGTCTGTGGATCGGTACATACCGAGACTACGTAAAGCCGTTGGTCTAGGCTGCCGTTTAAAGATCTTTGGCAGTCGTTACGGATAGTCAGAAGCCAGTAAATCTGACACCAGTTTTGCCAAGGAGTACCGTGTTATCCAGGTTTGACTGGAAGCCAACCCCATTGGAGTTGGGAAAAGGCTAGGCAGATGGAATTTTATGGCGCAAGTGACACAAAGGCAAACTTGTTCGGGTTAATCCTAAAGGATGGCTCCAGTGGCGTAGGAGTGGGGCGTCGCGCGCCCCCGCAGCCTGCTACATGTGGTAAGGTCCTCAAAACAAAATCTCTGCCTAACCCTGCGGGGTTCTCAAGCGTGGTGTTATGTTATGTCCACATAGTACCTACTCTCAAAGATAGAAACCACTCACTTTGTTCCACCACGAAGATTTGATATTCCAATTGTTGCTTTATCAAGAACGTGTGTAATGTATTCATGAATGTACTAAGGTAGTTTTTGCAGCCCCTGTATTTCAAACAGAAAAATACATTAATTTTAAAGATGGCCGCTTAAAGATGGCCATTTAAAGATGGCCGCTTTCATATAACTATCCCAAAGGAACATACTCCGGGAATCTTCCTATCGTATGGGCCTTACTTCTAACGACCCCACACACCCTAGTGTTAGGGTTTCTAAACCGCCTCAAGGGCCTCTGACATGATTTATTTGACAATCGTCATTTGGCGGCCGGGACCACCAGCTTATACGTACCTAGGTACTCCGGGAGTTACAAGAAAGTCATCCTTGTCTTAATTAAAGACATGGTCTACTTGTGAACCAAGTCGTTAAGACGTGACAAACAGACAGATAGAGTTACTTTTGCATGAATAATATTAGTTTGGTTGTGAAAATGTGTTTGGCCTTTTCACACCTTAGCCGGATGCTTTTTATCCTGAGAGTTCCCTGGAATAATTGTCCGCTGGCAGAAGCTAGTTTATAATATTGGTACGCATATTATCTTTACGCTATTAAGCAACACTTGCCAAGTTTGGTCTGTGGATGGGTGACCATCTTAACATACCGAGTTTCCTCCGTGCCTCGGAAAGCACGTTAAGCTATTGGCAGTTGTTACCGATTGTTAGAAGCCAGTAAATCTGACACCAGTCTTACTAAGAACTGCCGTGTTACCCAGTTAATGGGTTGTGGAGGTCTGGTAGGCAGCCGCTCCACGTAAAATACTGATATTCACCTGAAACCGGTTTGACTGGGAGCCGACCCCAATATATAGTTGGGAAAAGGCTAGGCAGATGATGATTACCTGTACGCTATAATAATAGCGACACTTTGCAAAGACTTGCAGCTTCTCGGTTGGTATATACCGCCCATTTTCACATCATCCAACTTGGGTTCGAAATAATTGCGGAATTGAGTGTAGATTAGTAATGGGTCTCCTAGTTCAGGACCTGATGATAGTAGAGTAGTTGGAAAAGAAGAAAGAGTTAGAGTCGTGGAAAATTTGAGGGTACAGGTAGATTTTTAATAGAAGGCCATTTTTTTATAGATTAGTTTATCTGTTACAAAATGGCCCCTATAACGTAAGAAATCCCTTCACTCTGAACGCTATAGGCGCTATTCTATCCTATATAGAAAAAATACTTGCATACTTTTTAATAAACTTTTTTTTGGAAAAAGTTCGCGACACTCTGCAACTCCTGAAAGCCAGAATGATCAGTGACGAACACTAGAAAAGCGCCGAGACAATGACGCTCGACGAGTCACGGTGAAACGATTCAATTATCTTGGATTTCCTAAACTTCTTTTTTTTTTTCTTTTTTTTTTTTTCCTTACCTAATTATTATTCAGAAATGAATATATGTAGAAGGAGTAAAATAAACGTGGACCGATGACTTGGTTAGGGTCGCGGGTAGCCGATGGATGCGAGACACACAAGACCGGTTGTCGTGGTGACACTTGGACGGGGCCTTTGTTCAGCAGTGGACGTCTTTCGGCTGATATGACGATGAAGATAAATGTAAATTTATGAACTTGTTCACATAGTTTCGTGTTGAGTGCATCTAACTGGACGTGGACCGTGATAATCCCCGAGCAAGTTCTACGCTGCTAGAACTTTTACACGACTAAACTGGTGACTTTGGTCATGTAAAAGTGGTATTTTCAACCTTCTTTCTAAGTAAATAGATATCGTTTATCATTGTCGGGGCTTGCCACGCAAAGCTGTGGATAGCGTTAACTTACCTATTTTATTCAGATCGATCCTAAACAAATGAACCTGGCAATAAACCTCAATGTGTTGACAATTTCAATGTCTATACAACGTGTAGGTTCTGCGTTGACAGATTTCCTTACCAAGGCCGGGAGGCAGTTCAGGGCATATCTCCATGTCTTTCTCATCGGTGGTAATTGCGCCTGTAGACATCACAATGTACGGGGCGGTGGTTGTGTCTGGTTGGCTATCGTTATTTTTTTGACTGTTACTTGAGCCTGATGTTTTATTCTTATCGCATTGAACCGCTTCGGACCAGAACGTACGGTCTGCCAAGTAGCTTTTGACTTTCGTTGAACTGCAATCAACGTTCTAATGCTAAAACATTGGCTGTAGGTATGTAAAGTCGCGTTACTTTGGCTCAAAATTTTAACCAATAAGAACATGGTAAACACACTATGCTATGTTTCTATTGGATAACGAGTAGGTACAGGCCAAAGTAATCCGACTTTACAGTACTTTTTTAAGCAGTATTCTATCTGCTAAGTTGCTATATGTACTTATACTTCTTTGGGATCTAGTTGCCTACATATACAACAATATCGATACATAATGATGTCTAATGTGCTTAGCTTAAGAAAAACAGAACAGAAAAAACAGTAGAAGTGCAAAGTAGGCGTGGCACGCGTGCCGGTATTACGCGTAGTTACGCGTAGGTACCTCAACCCAATCGTGTTCTAACATCACGACGAATCGATCGTCTCGCTCACTCTCGATATAAATTTATAATTTCTAAACCATGTCGTATTGTTCCATTTTGGAGTGTAAAAATGATAGTAGGAGAATAAATCTTAAAAATGGAGGTGTTTCATACCATCGGTAAGTAGGATTTTATTTGTTTTCTAATAAAATATTAGCAAATTTCATTTTGCCAAAAACTTAAGTTCAAGTCTAGTTAAAATCCACCTTATCCCATTAAGATAGAGTTTATTTTACATCGATTCAGTTCCTGTTTCGTTCTCGAAAGTTCTTCGCTATTCAAAAAGTGATGTAGTCGGGTCGGATACCGGATGGCTACCGGATGGCTTCAAAAACATTTTTTGAAGTTCGTCTATTTTTATTAAAATCACTAAACATAACTTTAAAAATATTTTTAGGATTCCCAAAGCCGCTATCGTCAAAGAAAGATAGATGCACGGGTAGAGCTGATTGGATGCCAAACAAAACAAGCACGATATACTCCAAGCATTTTTAGAAAGCGATTTTTTATTTCAAAAAAAGGAAATGCCACTTGGCATAAAGAGTTGACGGAACTGAAGTGCAAACAACACCCCTTTTTTTGTCGGCAGTCGAGTAAGATACCCGAGGCATGATTTTGTAAGGCTTGTGGTATGAAAAAAGTCTGGCCAAGCGCGAGTCGGACTGGGTTAAGAACCAATTTCATTTTTGTAAGGGTTTCGTTTCTTACTGATGTTCGGAGCACTAAAAAATTAATGATTTGTATTATTTTTATTGATTAGTGTGTATTAAGATATATTTAAATAAACAAAATAAAAACCTTTGAAACAGTATTTTTTTTTGTTTCTATCTTTTTTATACAATAAACTGGGAATACTCCGCTTACGCTATTTTGAAAGTAGAACTTTTTTAACAATGTATTAAAAAGCAAACCCGAACTTATCCATTTTAAATGTGATTATTTCATTACGATTCCATCAACAAGTTTCATGTATGGCTCCCTTACAAAACTCCAACACCAAGCGAGTGACATTTTTTGGAATTAATATCAAAAAAAGTTATCTTATTTATCGATATCGACAATGTAAGTCAAAGTTCATGTGTCACAGCTGTAATCGAGTGGCAACTGTTACTATCCCAATATAGAGTAATGAACCTTATTGCTAAGTAGTTAAAGTTTATAATTGCAACCGTTTAAAATACCGCCAACCGCCATCTATGGTCGAATAGCGGAATTTACTCGTAAATTCAACTTAGAATGAATTCAGAAAACTAAACGCCAGAGTACTTCCAGGGTAGCCCGCGAAATTCAAATATTTTTATGTTTTTTGGAATTTGCCGGTCAGTGTGAAGCTGTATATTCATTCTTTCGAACTACATGAACTTAGAGGGCTATTTTGATGATTAAAATGGTTATAATTCTTTAGATAAATCGCGTTACGGTCGCGGATCGCATTTGGTCCACATACAGCTTCACACTGACCGGCAAATTGCAAAAATCATAAAAATATTTGAATTTCGCGGGCTACCCTGGAGCATTCACCTTAAAGCAAAATAAATCCTACGTGTAAGGCCGAAGGTATATTTTCAAAAGTAGGTTCTTTGACTTATTCTTGTTTTGACTAAAATTGAAACGACCACTCAATCGTGTCCTTGATTTGTGGTGAATTATATGATTATCGGTATAGTTGTGTGAGTGTGGCGACACAGGTTCCGATACAAATTTCGTCGCATAGCATTTCCACCTGTTTTTTCTGTTCGATGTTAAGAAATAAAAGGACGGTTCTTTATATCTCAAAATACATATGTCATAGACGTAGCTAAATAATTAAGTTAATACTTGAAATGTAAAAAAAAAAATAGTAAGAAACTTCAGCTTACAATATTCCCACTGTTGAGACACAAAGCGTCTTTTCAGGGAATATATTCTGCCAGACCGGCTCAGTGCGGTTCGGTGGATGTCACGCGCCGTTGAAGTTTTGGTTCAGTGTTATGAATTCTTAGTAGGCACACGTATTTATGTGAACAGGCTACTTCTGGGGTAAGCTCTATCGACGACTTTGTCTCTGTCACCCCTGACCTTTTTTTTTTAAGGATGGGAAATCATCAAATGACTCCTTCCGCTTTGGGTGTAGCAGAAGGGAGTGTCAGACTCTTACTGTGTCTAAAACCCATCCGCGTTCATCCAAGTGCCCTTTGCGTTCCAGGGTACGGTGTGTCAGCCCTGACCTAGACTAGAGTCAGGATCAAATCGACTGCAAATAATACTTACTTAATAAAAAAAACTGGCCAAGTTTGAGTCGGACTCGCCCACCGAGGCTTCCGTTCAAAGAAGAATGGTCACGGCCCATACAAAATTAACCCATCTCCGACAGAAATCACACATATCCTAGTTTGTTTGTCGTCTGAAAAATGAGAGAAGTACTTTTTTTTTACGAATTCGTTGGCTAACACATAAATATATGGTGTAAAGTGTTCGTTCAAACTAAGTATTAAAAACCTGTTTTTCAAACACTCGCTAGCGTAACCATCGTGTTTTTCTCTTCTCTTTTTTCTCTTTCTTCTCTTATTTGAATCCATCTGATGAGCACTATTCACTATTTTTGGGAACAAGGGTCTGATGATGGAGATCAGAAAGGTGTATATCCTAATTGGCTACTAGTTTAGCCATCGTGTTTGAGCTCAGTTAAATCCTCCCGATGAGTACTATTCATTGCTGTTGGTAACGAAGATAGATGACGGAGAGCAGAACGGTAGATAGTGGATCTCTTAGTTGATAGTAGTAGTACCATCGCGTTTGGGCTCATTTGAATCCGTCTGATGAGCACTATTGGCCGTTGTTGGAAACAAGGATCTATTGATGGAGACCAGAAAGTTGGATAGTGGATCTCTTAATTGGCTACTAGTTTAGCCATCGTGTTTGAGCTCGTTTAAATTCTTCTGATGAGCACTATTTATGGACAGTGGATCCCTTAATTGTCTACTAGTATATCCACTATGTTAGGTTTCTTACAGTTACTCATCAGTGCTGGTTTAATTCCAAAAATAACTTGTTGTGAAATCTCAATAAAGAAATAATAAAATTAAAAAAAAATAGAAAGAAAAAACGAGAAGAAAAGTTTTATTATTATATTCCATTTAGTTTATAGCTATTTGAAATAAAAGTTGTAAGAAAAAAGTCATTAATAAATCTGTTAAAATAAAAGTTGTTAAAACACTTTTCTAAATTATAAGTTTTGAAGTGGCGACCGCGTACCGGAAGACGCAACGTTGGTGGCCTCCCACAAGGTGAACCGCTGACCTGGTCTTCACCAGGTCGCGGGCAGCCGATGGATGCGAGTCACACAGGACCGTTCGTTGTGGTGACGCTTGGGGGAGGCATTTAAAAGTTTTTATATACATTTGTATATTATTATTTAAATCACTTATGTATCTTTTTTAATTTTAAAACTAACCTTAACGGATTTTTTTGCGGAATCTCCGAAACAGCTTGGCCAATATTTACTAGCAGATAACTGATATCATAAGGAGTAACATATTGAAAAAAAAAGATAAGGGATCCGTGCTACAGTACCCCATAAAAGAAGTGTGTACTTTGGCCAATCTGAATCGGGGTTGATCTAATTTGTTCCTATTTCTAGTATTAAAATTATGCCTGTCACTAATCTTGCTAAAAAGATGAAGATTTTTCCGAACATACATAATATTTTCGTAAATGTATTGACAAGGTACCGTCATGATGTTGTTAACAGTTCTCTTAGGGAATTACGCCGACGACATTGTAAATGGCTCTGATGGCTCTTTTCTGCAGGATAAATATAGACTCGATGTCTGCAGCACGTCCCCATAATAAGATGCCGTAAGACATGATACTATGAAAGTAACTAAAATAGACCAGCCTCGCGGTATCTATATCGGTAAATTGACGGATTTTTCTGACAGCGTATGCTGCTGAACTTAGCCGTCCCGCAAGAGATGTTAAATAAGGACCCCATTGTAGCCTTGAGTCAAGCGTAATCTCCAGGAAAACCGTGTTTTCGACGAATTCAAGTTTCTCCTTGTTCAATACTATGTCGCAATCATTTCTTTTAATGTTCGGTAAGGCAAATCTGATGCATTTAGTTTTTTTCCATTTAATACTAAATTATTAGCAGTAAACCAATTTTGGACCTGCTGTAGAGCGTTATTTACGTCTTCAAGATTTATGCAACGTCTATCTATCTTAAAAATTAAGGACGTATCGTCAGCAAATAATACCATATGAGGTTGATTTTTTAAAAGATGGGGTAGATCATTAATACATTCAGTCAAAAAAGTATCGGGAATGGATGATTTGTTTATAGTTCCAAATTCAAATTTTTGTTTTTTTGTAGTTGTTAGATTGGCACAACTGTTTTCCATTTTGGCGCGGAGTTTGAGTTGCATCTGTTATTTATATTAAATACAGTGCTGGTTTTAGTAATAGGTATCATATATAGTGTGTATTGCGAATTTCATAATGGTAAAAAATATCGAACAAAGAGTTTGTCTTAAATTTTGCAATTTCGTGTACGGAGTCACTGAAAATGTTACAGAAGGCTTACGGTGAATCGACTTTATCAAAAACTCGTGCTTATGAGTGATTCAAAGCGTTCAAAAGCGGTCGAGATGTGATGGAAGATTTGCCTCGCTCTGGTAGGCCGTCAACGTCTGCAACTGAAGTTAACATCGCAAAAGTGAAGGAAATAGTGACTGAAAATCCCCATTCAACTCTGAGAGAGATAGCCGCCGAACTTTCTGTATCTCACGAGTCGATCCGTACCATTTTAACTAATCATTTGGGTATGAAACATGTTGCTGCTCGGCTAGTCCCAAAAGATCTGAATTTTCTCTAAAAACTCAATCGCATGAAAGTCGCTGAGGGCATGCTAGAATGAGTCAGTTCGGACCCAATATTCATGAAACGCATTGTTACTGGTGACGAGACGTGGGTTTACGAGTTTGACATGCAAACTAGTCAATAAGCTTCGGAGTGGCGCCTTCCAACTGAACCGAAACCGAAAAAACCTCGCCAAAGTCGATCAAAAGTCAAAGTCATGTTGACTGTTTTCTTTGACTATCGCGGTGTTGTGCACTCTGAATTCTTACCGGAAGGTCTAACGGTAAATATAGAATATTATTTGAGCGTTATGTGGCGTTTAAGAGAGCAAATTCGACGAAAAAGGCCAGATTTGTGGAAAGAAAATTCTTGAATTTTGCACCACGACAATGCACCTTCGCACAAGGCTATCATTGTGAACGAATTTTTAACCAAACACTCAACAAATACCATCCAGCAACCACCGTATTCACCAGATATGGCTCCTGCTGACTTTTTTCTTTTTCCTAAACTCAAATTACCACTTCGTGGCACCCGTTTTCAATCGATAGAAGACATAAAGGAGAATTCGCGGCGAGAACTGAACTCAATTCCGGAAGCAGCGTTTAAAAAATGTTTTGATGAATGGATTATTCGTTGGCGCAAGTGTATCGTTTCTAAAGGAGCATACTTTGAAGGTGATAAAATAAATTTGGATGAATAACAGATATTTTGTGTATTATTGATCTTTTCCCGGTACTTTCTTGACAGAGTAGTATATACACGTGTAGAGTGAATTGACACCATTTACTTGAACTTGCTGCTGTCGATCATTTAAGTAAGATTTTATTAGACTGAGTGCAAGTTTACCTACTTAGTCCGTAATGTCCTAGCTTTAGGAGCAAGGTTTCGTACTTAACACGATCAAATGCCTTGGAGAGGTCATAAAAGTTTCCTATGGCATCTTGTGCCTCTTCCCACGCTGAATATATGTGTTTTAACAACGTGGCATCAGCGTCAATCGTACAACGACCCCTGGTAAAACCATACTGTTGATCGTGTAAGATTTTATTGATGTTAAAATGATTGAGCATCTGATCATATTACATATTATGCTCTATTTCAAATGACGAAAAAAATACGATGGGTCTCAATTCTGTCGGACTCTGGGTCTGAAATGGCGCAGAACACGTTTTCCCGTTTTCCATCTTTCTGCACTTCATCATCAGACTCTCGTTATCAACCATGCATAATACCCACCGAGACAATTCAAATGAGCTCAAACACGATCGGCGTACTTGTAGGAATGGATGTGAAATTACTTTTCGAGACTTCGTTTGAAGACATGTTCAAGGTCATTTATTTATAAGTTAGCCATCGAAATCGAAAAAAAAATACATATTCTTGCTCTACTCCAGATGACAAGAAAACTACCATAGGTCTCAATTCTGTCGGACTCTGGGTCTGAAATGAGCATTCTTCTGTGGTACATATTACTTTAAATAAAGACTATATTTTCATGCTTTAATATAAAATGTATAGTTTTCAGACTTGTTCCTATAGGTACTTGTATTAATTGCCAACATTTCATAGTTCTAGGTCAACGGGAAATACCCTATAAGTACATTTTGATTCTCTTGAGAGTATCGAAATATACACTGGTCAGCAAATAAACCGAGCCACCCGCTACCTAGGAACTCTGATTCGATTTTCTCAAAAAGTATAAAACTTACAACTATCAAAGTTATACCTACAAAAAGTGCGTTTCATGGTGATTAAAATGACTACAAATTAATTCGAAAGTACCGTCAACTCACATTGTATTCAAGCAACAAACACAATGCTAAGAATTTGCTCTGTTTTCACCAGAGTTTGAGATTAGCGTTCTTTTTCTCTACAATGAGGCCAGTCGGATATTTCTTATAATTTCTTTAGTTTTGGTCCATCGTTTGCTCAGACGCATGTGTTTTTGCTACTTTTTTCGATTAATAATGGATACAACACCCCAGGAAGCAGCTCAAGCTGTAGCATTACTTCAAGCAGGCATTGCGCAACGTGAAGTCGCTCGAAGGCTTCGAATCAGCAGATCTTCGGTGCAACGAGTTTACAGACGATACCTAGAGACTGGAGCATTCGATCGCCGTCCAGGTACGGGCAGACCTAGGGCTACATCAGCAGCAGATGATCGTTATATCCACCTTACAGTTCTGCGAAATCGCCACCTCAACGCAGTTCAAGTCCAACAAAGTCTGCGTTACGAACGCCAAGTGGTCATAAGTTCAGATACCGTCAGAAGGAGACTTGTTCAACGGAACCTGACCCCAAAAAGAGTTGCAACAGGCCCAGCATTAACGGTAGCACACCGTCGAGCACGACTTGAATTTGCTCGAGAGCATAGGGATTGGACATTAGAGCAGTGGAGTAATGTACTCTTCACTGATGAGACCAGGGTGAGCCTACATGGAAGTGATCGACGTCAGAGAGTATATCGTCGCCCTGGAGAACGTTATTCTCAGTGTTGCATCGAGGAAACTGTTGCTTATGGAGGAGGATCTGTAATGGTCTGGGGCGGAATCTCGTTAACAGCACATACAGCGTTAGTTTTCATCGAACCGACGGGCCGTACACGTGGACTGACTTCTCATCGCTACATTACTGAAATCCTCGCAGACCATGTGGTACTAAGGTACCACATGGTCTGCGAGGATTTTCTGCAGGATATATCGGACAGGATATGCAATTGATGCATGATAATGCACGGCCTCATGTTGCTCATGTGGTGACCCAGTATCTACGCGACGTCAGCATTCGTACGATGGACTGGCCAGCTCGAAGCCCGGACTTGAATCCGATAGAACACTTATGGGATGAGCTGAAACGTCGGGTTCGAGCCCGGGTACCTGCTCCAACAAGGCTTCCAGAGCTGCGAATTGCAATTGAAGAGGAGTGGAATACAATTCCTCAAGATTTTATCGTCAGGCTCGTAAGGTCGATGAATACAAGGATGCTGGCAGTTATCCGAGCAAGGGGAGGGAATACGGAATATTGATCAAAAACTTTTTTTTGATTTTATCTTTGTTTTTGGCTTTAATTTTTTTTTTCACTTTATCATTACTAACGATTGTCACGACTGGAAAACGACTCTTCTTTGTAAAATCCTTAATAAACACTGAAATATTGATTAAACCCAATGAATTTCCTTTCATTTTAATTACCATGAAACGCACTTTCTGTAGGTACAACTTTGATAATTTTAGGTTATCTAGTTTTTGAGAAAATCGAATTAGAGTGCCTAGGTAGCGGGTGGCTCGGTTTATTTGCTGTCCAGTGTAATACGCTTTTACCGACATAAACAGCCGTATCTTTGTTTTACGTTAAATTGGAACTTTAATTTTTTCCTTTTGAGGTACGGAACCCTAAAAAATGTACGTACCCTGGGCTGATCCATTGGTACCTACAACATTGAAGAAAATGGTCTTAGTCATATGAGATACATTTAAAAACTCATGATGTAGGTAGTTATTTTATTTTTGTAATGGTTAAATAGGTAGGTAAAATAAATGATAATAATATAGGTACATTACTTACTTTATAGCTTTGAATGGGCTGTTTCGAGCCGCGTTGTAAACTCTAACGAACAAGTAATTCGACGCATTTAGGACAAGAGCAGCAAACATGAACACCAGTATCAAACGCAGTGATAAACTCGCCATACTATTTATTTTAACTAAATATCGGAATAGAATATACTTTAAGAAATAAAAGATCTATAAAAAGCTTTATAAAAATGTCGTCCAATGTCAACTTAGTTTTGCATCGGTATGACCATAGATGATACACTATTAACTAGCTAGTATGACCATGGTGTGACAGAAGGGTATGACAGAATATGATTATGATAGATATAATATCTATCATTTTTCAAGTTCCAAATCTCTCTTGCATGTACTTTTTGGCCAGGCCTTTGTTCCTGGCCAATGTTCATAGACATTTATAAAAAGCTAAACGTCAAAAATGTAATGTCATTTTGGGATCATCGTGAATGTTCGCGTAACACATTTTTTGCTAAATTTATATTGAAAGATGCCGAAATACTACAGATTCAGAGCGACGACGCCAACTCGGAAACCAAAGCGGAGCAAGGAAAAAGAAAAGGAGAGAGAAATAGAAAAGTGAGTTTACTTCCTACAAACAGTAGGCAGTAGGTACAAAAGAGTAGGGTAATTTAATTCAATGGAATAGGATCTACGGTAATCACTATCACTACATAGTATAAAACAAAGTCGCTTCCGCTGTCTGTCTGTCCCTCCCTATGTATGCTTAGATCTTTAAAAGTACGCAACGGATTTTAATGCATTTAGGTAATATTTTGATGCGGGTTTTTTAATAGATAGAGTGGTTCTCGAGGATGGTTTTAGTATATAATTTGCACCCGTGCGAAGCCGGGGCGGGTCGCTAGTGTTACAATAAAGCGATAAACACAGGTCCTACGTACGCAACGTTTGTAACGCTTTTGTATCGTATCGTATGTTGCGTCGCATACGATAAGTGTGCCTACTGCATAGTTTTTCATATAAAATCAAGATTCCAGATATCATAATGCGTTCGTACCAGTTTGTCTCTAGCTTTAACCTTTTGTAGGCAGTAGGCACTTACTTCCTGTAAAGGCACTAGTAGGTACACATTTCAAGTTCGTCCCAAGACTTTTTAGAAAAACTAATGTTATTTTGATATGAAAATCTTTATTGTATTGACAGTGTACAGCCACCAGCACATCAAGCTACCCGAAACTGTCTTTTCCCAATCAACCTTGAACCTAATCCTTTAGCGATAAAGTTGAAAATCTATACTTAAGGTGAATGCTCCAGGGTAGCCCGCGAAATTATAAAATGAAATGAAAGAATAAATATTTCAGAAATAATCATTCTTTCGGACTACATGAACTTAGAGGGCTATATTGATGATTAAAATGGTTATAATTCTTTAGATAAATACGCGTTACGGTCGCGGAACGCATTTGGTCCACATACAGCTTCACACTGACCGGCAAATTGCAAAAAACATAAAAATATTTGAATTTCGCGGGCTACCCTGGAGCAACCACCTTAAAAGAATTTTTGACAGATTGTTATTGCTTGATGTGCTGGCGTCTGTACTTACTATTTAGATATATACTTATGTCAGGTACTTAGATATTTTTTTTTGTCTGCCTACCCTTTGATTACTGACCACATCACTAAACACGAAATCAGCTGGCGCTGTGCGGCGGCAACGGCGGGCGGCGCGGCGAGCGACGCGTTTCAATGCATAGATTTATTTGGAACTGGTCACAAAGGCAGCGGCGCGGGCAGCGAAGCGGCGGTGGTGGCGTACGAGCGACTAGCGGGCGTTTAGCGGTGCCGCGAAGTCGAGCAAAAAAGCGGCACGGCCGTACCATCCTTTTCTCGAAGCAGTTCAGGCCATTTTCGACCTCCCATAAGATTGATTAGCGCGTAGTGGTGTCCGCGCGTCTGCATCATGACATTGACGTAGGTACCTAGTTTTGTGCATTTTATTTTTTGCTTTTTAACGACACACGTTTCTAAATACGTTCCTAAATTTGTATCAAAACGATGTTTTCCTCTCTGTTTAGACATTTTGTTCGCGAACAAGACCCTTTTTTTCGTAACACAACTCTACGCCGCTCTAGTGCCGCGCGATCTGCTTACTCTGGCTTCGTGTTTAGTGATTGCACCGCGGCCCGTGTCGCCGCCGCCGCCGCCGCCACTCCGCGCCCACTGACTTCGTGTTCGCAGCCTTAGCGCAAGTTGGTTTTAATTTCCAGTCATTGTATCATGGAGAATAGACGCGAGGAGGACTATTTTTGTGTATGAAAAGAGTCCATCGAAATGCTAAATTTTAAAAACAGCGCCAAAAGTTACTAGAGTAGGATAGAAAAATAAACAAGAAAAGAACAAAGAGAACAATTTCCGCTTCTGTATTATTTCGTTATGGTTTTTTTGTATTGTTTTTCAACGCTTAATCAGTAAATATTAAAAATAGAAATACATTGATAAAATGTGGAAATGGTATGTTCTAAATAAAGAGAACAAAAGTTCATGAAACTCGGCATACTTTAAACCGTCTCAACTGCTACATTCATACCATACCCTAGCGCCATTAGGGAAGGTTTTTGAACTGTTGTTTATAAAACCTTCCAGAATGGCGCTAGTAACAACATACAGCTTACACTTTTTTAACTTGTCCCCCATATAAGATCGTCTTCCTCGCCACTTTCTCCACGCAAAAAGGAAATTGTATAACTACCCACATTTTTATCTTTTTAGGGCAAAGTTTGAAGCTGAAAGAAATTGGTTGGACTTGACATTAGCGTGTACACCAGCGCCATCTTGGTATTTACGACGTACGTCTTGGCGCGAAAGCCCGCCACTGATGGGTTTGCCGCGACAACTGGCCGCTGGCCTCCGAGCCTCGCTCCAGCTTAGCAACCGACCCATCTTTGTATTCAAAATCCCAGCCGTTCGATCCCAGGACGTTCTGCGTCAATTTTAAAATTATAAAAATGATAAGAGTAAATTATCCGCGTCTTTTTTTCAACTTTTAAACGTTAACAGTGATTCGTAAACGCATTTTTTGTGCAGTCAAGTGAGAGTAGTGTGCTCCCAGTTTTATTTTTTTGTGACAGTCAACTTCCATATTTTGTGATGGTTATTAAATTGACTAAAACCTCGAATATTTTTCATTTTACTTTGTACATATTATCTTACCTCAGCTCGAAAAGGGGTAAGCAGTTATTGAAATTAAACGCCATAATTTTGTATAAAACAAACCATATTTAATTTGAATTTTTAAAGAAAAAATGATATGTCGGCTATAGTACAAGTCTCTAGGTTACATAAGCCAGGATATTAGAACTACAGTGGGCGTACTTTGGGAAATGTTGGCTAGGTACTGCGCAATAGAAAAATCGATTGCTTTCATATCAAATTATTATTCACACTCAAAGTCTAAGTAACAATATTCTCACACAATAGGTACACTGAATTTTAAAATAAGAGCCTTTTTCCCTTTGTGTTTGCCAATCATGTTTGCAACTTTGTCATATGAATGTGACTGACTGCGGCAACCCATAAAGTCTATTTGATAAAGAATATTTGAGAAATATTTCTTAAGTTTTTTTTTTTTAATTTTATATAAGTGCGTTGTACTAATATACAATTAAAAAAAAAGTCAAGACACGGAATCGAATACCCAACCTCCAAGTACAAGTACACCCCACTCAGCCATTGAATCAGCCAAGATGGGGAGTACATTGCAAGTGCTTATCAGGGCCATTTGAAGTTTTGATATTTTAGTGATAGCCTGATAGATTGGAGTGAACCAGTATAGATTAATGATTTCTGTTAATATAATCATGTTTTTACAAAGGTAAAGGCAAAACAGCGAAAAAAATATCAAAGGAAAAGTTGTTTACTAATGTTTACTACCTAGTTGGAATTTTAAACAATTTTATTTCCGAAGCATTGATATATAATATCAATGTTCCGGAGTGTCTATTGTGGGGGCCCCTCTTTTGTGGAGGCCCCGGGTCTGCAGTCCCAGTTGCCTGCCCTAAATCCGGCCCTGCTTACGTAACGTTCTGCCCACGTATTCAATAAAATCCGTGCAAAATGACCCAGTAGTTATCAAACACATTTCTACCTCACATATTCGTTATTTTCACTGGCAACACTAGTGAACTGTCATTCGGTAATGCAAAAGAGATCAAGAACACTGGGTTACGATAGTATTTTTTGTAGAAGCGTCTGTGCACTGAACTTATAATATGTTACCGGTCCTCGCCAAATAGGAGCTTGGCGAAGTATGTCCATCAGCTACGCTCGTCTATATTGGCTAGGATGTGCGTGTATAAATGGTAGTGCATCACTTGCACTATTTCATATCGCAGGGTAGACAGACCGTCTCTACCACACTTTTTGGCTTTCTGCGACAGCAGCTGGTTCCTGAAAAAAGTAAATTAAAAACAATATTAATTATGGTGGCAGATTCATAACGCACAACAAATATGGGGGTGTACTATGCCAAATCGATTGGCAAATAATCGAACATCAATTGATCGAACACTTTAAATCGAACGTCTAAATACTCGAAGGACAAGTAACATTCGATATTTCGAACACTCGATGTAGGTATTGATTGAACGATATGTTTTATGTTTATTTATTAACCATTCGATATTATAAACGTTCGAGTGTTATACGTTAGATTTATAGTGTTCGATCAATTAATATTCGATTATTTTTGGATTTGGTATTGTACACCACAATTATGGCGCATATGATTTAAACACTTTACAAAAATAATGCAACGGGTGAAAAATTAATAATAACTCAACATTGGGAGGCTGAAATACAGGTTTTTATTCCAACAATAAATGAAATCGTTAAGCTACAATACATGCGTCTCATTATAAAACAAGTTCCTTTATTAGTCCAATAGTCCAATCCCAAAACTTCGAGTTAGTTATTAAAATTTGAACTCTATTCTAAGGTATGAAGAGTTCGTGACAAAATTGGCACAATTTGGTAACTTTATTTCAACATTAGGCACTTGTCTCACCGCCAGCGATCAGCGAGTAGCGAGTAAAGCTTCAAACTCGAAACAGTTGGCGATCAGCGAGTAGCGAGTGAAAAGTTTCGATAGTTTTGACGCTCGGCTTTCAGCGAGTGCTTTTGTGCGACGGGCTTTTATTCGCAATACTCGCTCCGGCCCGCACTATAGGTAGACATTTAGTGAGTTTTGTGAGTTCCGACCGCCAAGCGAGCATCGCCAAGCGATTGTCGCTGAGCGAGTACAATCTTTGATAGCTCTTGCCGCTGCGATCAACTTGAGGTAAGAGCCGCTCGCCGGCATGGCAGTGTGAACGGCCAGCCATCGACTATGAATGTTTGTGTCTCTTTTACTCACACGAGATTTATATCTTGTGTCCCTTTCTTCAGCGAGCAAATGGTTGATAGCTACTCGTTTCCTCGCTGGCGGTGACACATGTAGTGCCTTAAGTTGAGGGAAACTTATGGACTTCAAAAGAGACTGACCTCTGAGTTTGTTTCGGTGTTTATTCTCAGGGTAGTCAGCTAGGAAAGACCGGACTTATCTCAGTAGCTTAAAAATACCAAGAAAGATTGACGTTCAAGTGATCTGTTTAACCTAAGTACTTAAAAAATAAATATCATTTAAGGCTGAATTTTAGAACGTTGTTGTTACTTTGGTAATCGCCAAACGAATTGCTAGACTTGCCAGTGCATTTTCGGCCTGTGTAACGAAACGCGAAATAAAGTTAAAATAAAAAAACAATCAATGGCTCGTAAATTTGGGTTAAAATTAAAGATTTCAGGGCAGAATTTCAGTTTTATCAAGTGTTTTTTAATTTATTATTTATTTTGTTTGTTAGTGTAAAAGAAGCTACTGACCTCTTTGGATTTGGCGTTGAATACTTATGTTTTAGACTGGCGTAGCGAGCGATGGGCATCTTGTATCTTGCTATGTGATAATTATTCTTAAGTAATCTGGAACGGGGCAAAGAAATAATATTAATAATATAACTTTCTACAGCGGTGTTGGAGGAAATCTTCATCATGTTTCCAATTTTCATATAAATTAGATATCTTCGGATTTCTTAAAGGAATTTGCAGAACAAGATGTGACCTTGATATATTAAACAACGTCGCCTACAGGCGTAAGAAAATGTCCTGACCGCCAAATTGCCTTAATTAGGCGACTAAAGGCGACTTACTTTTGACCCTTATTTACAGGAAATATGGTAAACTAGCTTTTACTCCCGACTTCGTAGTCGTATGCGCATTACCCCATTTTTCCCGTTCCTGTAAGAATTTCTGGAAACCTTCACTTAGTGCTCCCCTACACTCCCCAAGGAAACGACATGCAAAATTTCAGCTCTCTATGACCAGTAGTATCGGCTGTGTTTGTCTGTCACTCCTCAGTAATGAAAGAATTTTATATATTACGATTATTTTAACGGTATCATTCCCATAGTTCATCAAATTTAAGCGAATAAAATAAAAGCTTGTTCTTTAAAATCTTGAAGTTTAAATTTTTATACGACCGTTATATTCGAGAGATTCCTCTCCCATACGTTGGAAGTGGAATGTTCAATTTGGTTTTTTTTTAGTACAAGTCAAAGGATTTATTGTTTAGGGAGCAGGAGAAGAAAATATGGTCTAAAATACCCTCCGCAAGACCACACTCGCACAGGGAACTATCTCGGACAATAACCTTTTTCAGGAACACAGGGCTACAACAATGTCCGAATCTAAGTGTACAGAGGGACAAAACAATCCTTTACATGTTGTGTGGCATCTATATTCTTGCCCGTCATGCAGAATCAGAGCCTTATTAGGTTTAACCCTTAAATGCATAAAGTTGTAAAACTGGATAGTGATAATCCTGCAACAGCATGCAATGAACTCATACTAATAATTTTATGGTCGTTTGAATCGTATGTTGCAGTTTTACAACTTTATGCATTTAAGGGTTAAATGAGGCGAACGTAAGAACATTATTATACAGATGAGTAGCAAACAGGTTAGCTCTTATTTATTGTATCTATGGGATAGCTCTAACTTATAAATTAAATTAAATTAAATAAAACTTTATTTTAGACTATACAGTCCATACATTTAGTTAGTATTGGTGTTAGTAACAATGGGGCTTACTTAAGTAGGTTAGTATTGTTAGTTTATAACATTTATTTATTTAAGTATACCTATGACTGTCCCCACCCAGTGGTCCTGAAAGGGACAGTCCGGTCTGGCAGATATAATTTTCAGGATGCTGTTGTCACTACCATGAGCGTTGTGGTAAGGTCACATATACAGGTCAGTTTTTTTTTTGTGCAAGCAAAAGAAGTGCTGCTCACCTATAGTACATATCATCGTCTTCTCCGCCCCAGCCCCAGTACTTGTTGGAGAATCCGTTGACCGTGTGGATCTGCTCGAAAGTCATGGCTGAGACCCCGCCGAAGTATTCCCAGTACAGTAACCTGGAACAGTAAGGGTATTGGCTAAGTCACTGAACTTTCACATACCTACCTACATAGCCGATTGTATAATTATTGTCCTACTAGTTGACCCGCGCAACTTAGTCTGCTCCGTTCCTATTGGTCTTAGCGTGATGATATATAGCCTTCCTCGATAAAATGGGATATCTAACACTGAAAGAATTTTTCAAATCGGACCAATAGTTCCTGAGATTAGCGCGTTCAAGCAAACAAACAAACTCTTCAGCTTTGTATATTAGTATAGATAAAGATAGATTGTACAGGAAAGAACAAAACATGACTATCTGACTATACAGTGTGAGTCTTTTTAATGTGCACATACGAAAATGAGGGAAACTGTGCTTAATTTTATCGACAGAAAAAGTATAAAAAAATGTAAGTATACAAGATGTTGATTTGAACCTAAATTCAAGGACGTAATTATGCTAATGAATCAACAACAAAATGGGTAGGTATTTTTTTTTCTTAAATACGGAAATCCGTAAGTGTGCACCAGCCGTATTTATACGCGGCCCGTCTATTACTAGCCCTATAACCACGCTTTCACACACAAACAAATACATACACAACGCATACGCAAACGATCATTCAATAAATTCGTAGGTAATCAATTCCACCCCAACCAATCACAGTGCGGGTCCCGCGCAAGCTCCTAGCCCCCCCCCGCCCCCGCGGCCCCTGAACTAACAGTGTGTTTGATGTCGCCGAAGCGCGCGTGCGCTTTGCGAATTCCGCTCTCGGTACAAGAAGTAGGTAGGTACAATTTGCAAGATGACGGACAATTATTCAAATGTCGAGTTGGTAGAGATGGTCCGCCTGTATGCCATCAGTGAAGAGAGCCTACGTGGAGCCATCCGGATGTTCACGAAAATGTTTCCCGCTCGGGAACCCCATCACAGAGCGTCATGGTGGCTGCAACGCAGAGACTACGGGATCATCGGCAGTTTGAGGTTCTCAAGCTCATGCTCAAGCTCGCGGCAGCGTAGGCCTGCCTGTCGCCTTGCAGGAAGACATCCTGGAATACTTCCAGCGAGACCCACGGGCAAGCACGCGGGAGCCTGGTCAACACGGAGGACCTGTGGCCTGGCCTGTGACAAGTGTAACAGAATTACGTGCAAGGAACATAAGTGTTTTCGACACTTTAAAAACGAATGTGTTAGTGTTACGTAAGCTAAAGGAAAACCAGCTACGTTGTGCTTGATTAGGACAAAAGTGTGATGTGATGGTGGCAACTTTGAACAATACCTCCGGATAACTAAGACCCACTGACCAAGTAGGTAATTTATTTATTTGTACATTTTTTAAATACGTTGTTAGCTTAATCAATTTTATTAGTGTAAATAAGTTGATTTCAAATTTTTAACTACATACGTCAAAAATACCTAAGAGTCGAAAGTATCACCACGTACTTACACTTAACTAACACGTCTTCCCATTCCCGTCAAACGTAGAAAACATTTTTAGACTTAGTAGATCGGTAAACCAACTAAGGTAGGTATACTCGGTCTGAAGCCCGTTAAGTAAGAAGGAAAATTTCAAATCAATCAATTTAATCCACAAATAAAACAAAATCACTCCGAAAACTTTAGGTTGAAGGATAAAGCAACTTTTCTTTGGCGCACTAGTATTACTTACTGTCTTTAGTAAGATTTCCGTATTCCAATTATGCTCAAAAATGAGTTAATTATTAAGCGAAATTTATGACAATAATGTAGGTGATTTTCGAAATAAAATTAGGTAAAATTATGTACCGGGCTGCGCGTTGGTATGGCTCGGTCGTGCGCGCGCTAGCGTTTCGTAGGTAAGACGTCGACACTCACGCACACAGCTGCATTGTCGCTGTGTGCGTAGTCGGGTGATTCTGTTTTCTTTGTATTGAATTAAGGGTTTAATTCTGAAATACTGTTAAATTTCAACAACAAAAAAAAGCAGCGCTTATTAATCATTGCCCGCTACCGTATTTTCAATTGATTATTTATGTCTTTTATGACAACCTCCTGAAATTTGACGAGGATGCAAAACAACACCTTGTATATTTCTTTGCATGTTCATAACTCAAACATAACATGTTCTATTCAGTGTTAAAACATGGCACTCCGCACGCACAATTTATTGTTCTTTTGAGGATGGTTTATTTGGGATGGTAATAGGATTGCACTGATTTACACATATTTCCTAAATAATCGGTAGAAAGTTGATTTCGATTTTCAACCGACTTAAAAAAAAAACTGGCCAAGTGCGAGTCGGACTCGCGTGCAAACTACAGAGCCTCAAATTTTGAAAATAATCTGCATTTTTTTCAAAATTTTAGGCTCTGTGTTTCGGAGATAATGGGGGGGGGGGTAATTTTTGGTGTACTTTCTTGAATGACTTCAAATTTATTTTAAAGTATGAAAACCCTCAGAGTAAGCTCTTTCATTTGATATGTCACACAATACAGTTTGAAAACATTTATTTTTTAATTTTCTCGTTTGACCCCCGAAAGTCACCACCATACTAAAAAAATATTTACTTACGTAAAGCGTCTGTGTTTGGGTCACAGAAGTCCATATGATCCGGGAAAAGTGGCTGTGACAGACGGACAGACTGACACCCGAGTGATCCTATAAGGGTTCCGTTTTTACGAATATTCGGAACCCTAAAAAACATTACCACGAACGAAAACAACCCCAATTTTTGTCATGGGTCTTTTTTCGCAAAATTGAACACGACACCATTCAATTTGTAACTCTATGGTGTACGCTTGAGGTCACACCAACAAAGACCAATGAAAGACCAAGTTTTCAATTTAACTGTTCTATCACACCAAAATAGGTAAATTGTAGACTTGTGCTCTGATTGGTCGATATTTTATATCAGTCAATTCCTCGGAATGACTTCGACAGATTTTATAGACTATCAAATTTTGGTGCGTAAAAAAGTATTCCAAATGTTCAGTTGACAATTTATTAAGTTTATAATCTCCCAATATACTATGCAGTCTTACGTATTTTGCAATTATCCGGTGACACGTACAAATTTATGTGTGTATGTAAGTAGCAAATTGTAATGAAACAGTGATGCGAAACAAACGAACAAGAAAACGAGAACTTACTTGTATTTGAACCTATCTATAGAAGCGGACAGGTGCCTGGGCTGTCTTGTGCAGGAGTACAGGTTCCTGGTATCCAGCGGCAGCAGGTCGATGTCGTGGAAGATGAAGCACTGGAAGCCGCCCGGCTCCAGCTTCTGGCTCTCCATGAAGCCCACATTCATCAGCTTCGCGCGATTGAACGGCTTCCTGCCTGGAAACAGAAGGTTCCTACTATACAAAGGATTTTTGTCGCCCGTCTGATGGTCGGTCTGTCGGATGGTATGTTGTCACCGTTTCTACTGGACATTTACAATGGGTATGCATTAAACCCATCGCAGATTCCTGCACTGAGTTTCTGTAAGCCTCTCACTGTGTAAGCTTATGGCTGGCGACCGATAAATTTGCAATAGCGGTCATTGACGCACATACATTTATTGATTTTAATATCAAAAACAGAAATAAAGACAAAGTTGTCCTGAATCGACTTCCATCGCAATACTTCTCTAGTAATGAAAAAATCGCCCAAGTGCGAGTCGGACTTGCGCATGAAGAATTCCGTACCATCGTATTTTTTATTATTTGTTGTTATAGCGGCAACAGAAATACACACTTTGTGTAAATGTCAACTGCCTACCTATTACGGTTTATGAGATATAGCCCGCTGACAGACAGACGGACGGACGGACGGACGGACAACGGAGGCTTAGTAATAGGGTTCCGTTGGTTACCCGTTAGGTGAGGAACCCTAAAAACGGTTCATAATTTATTGTTTGGATATCTACCACAGAATATTAGAGAAAGGTCAATGTACCATGGGTGAAAGGAACATGAAGTGATCTTAACAGCTCACCATATAAACAAGATGTTATGTCAATTCACTTCATCTCACTCCACCAAAGGTTACACGGTGGAATGTTTACAGAATACACGATACACCCGCTGGTCGCATTAGACTGAGCTGAGATGTCTTATTTCCTCTTATGTCATTCATCAGCAACCTTCAAATCAGAATGAAGCATCAAAGTTTATGTTATCCAAATAGTTTTTGATTGTCCTGCGCTATTATATTTTTAGTAAAAGCTAATCATCTTTCTGCCCTTACCCCGTGTTACTTGGGGTCGGCGAAATGCTTTTTTTCTTCCATTCTGTCCTATCAGCCGTCACGCTATCACTAACTCCCATTTCCTTCATATCGCTCCTCATACAATGCATCTATCTGTTCTTCGGCCTTCCTCTCCCTCTTCATCCGTCCACATTTCATAACTCTTCTAGTTACATGCGTTTAATCTTTCCTCTTCACATGACCATACCAAGACAAGCGATTCCCTTTTAACTTTTCCCTCACTTTTAAACTAGGTACCTCTAATGTACTTCACACACTTTATCCATTCTCGTTACTCCACACATTCATCTCAACATTCTCATCTCCACGCTGCAATCTAATTTCATTACACTTTTTCACTGCCCAACTTTCTGATCCACCATAGAAATATAAATGATCCATACATTACGACAGGTCTTATCACGGACTTATAGATAATAGAAAAAAAAACATAAATTACCTTTTTGTTCAATAATGTATATCCCATATTCAATTTGTTGCTTCATCAAGAATGGATGCATGTGATTCAGGAAAATTGCTAAATTCTGTTGGCGGTCTCTGGAAATATAAATAATTTCTTTATTAATCGGCACTTGAGTATGGTAGTCACCAAATAAACTTGCAATAAAGTACATTGACCTTTCCCTAATATCCCTTCGTAGATAACCGAAAAATAAATTATAAACCGTTTTTCATCACTTGAGGACGTAAAGGATCACGATAGAAGTCGATTCAGGACATGTTTATGTCTTTATTTCTGTTTTTGGTATAAAAAAGGCAATAAATGGATTGGGGTCAATGACCGTTATTGCAAATTAATCTGGCGCTAACTACAGTTGCCACATCACTCCGGTGCAGTTACATTACCCTACACACAATCCGACACTCGTTCCTTTGGTCAGCCCGAAACTGAGTGACCCTTACCTACAGAGAACGCAACTGCAACAGTGGCCGCCGAGGCTGTTTCGAGGCTTTTTTTTTTTTTTTAAGGATGGGAAATCATCAAATGACTCCTCCCGCTCTGGGTAAAGCATGAGGGAGTGTCAGACTCTTACTGACTAAAACCCATCCGTGTTCCTCCTGGTGCCCTTTGAGTTCCAAGGCTACGGCACCCCTTTCGAACAGATTCTGCAGCCCTAGCAGGCACCTGCCCTAGCGGGCCCCGTCCTCCACGCTGACATCTCTTTGAGGCGCGCTGGGATCGCAGCGCGCCTCCGACCCGGGCCTAGTTCTGATCAGACGGCGAGCCACCCACTGCTCGCCGACCGCAGGCCCGCGCCTACGGCGGCCGGGAATCGTCCTGCGACTCCCGACGCCTGGGGCGGCTCCTTCTGTTGCGGCGACTGGGACGTGAGGTTTCCCTCTCTCTCACACTTTCGGCCTCTTCCTTTGCTAGCATTAGTGCTTCGCAGAAGGAGGTGACCGCTTCCCATGCCTCCTCGCTCCGGACCATAGATTGAACCAAGGCCGGTCGCGAGAGGTCGCCACTGCCGATCGCCTCGACGAGGATACGGCGGTGCTCCGCCCAAGCAGGACAGACCTCCACCGTATGCTCCACCGTGTCCTCCGGGTGTCCCTCACAGTGTTGACACCAGGGCGTGTCCTCCCGCCGTATCCGAAACAGGTATCTCCCGAAACAACCGCGGCAGAGGAGTCTCGCCCCGGCGTTGCGCACTCCACGCGCCACTCGTAAATGTGCGCGAGGGCTCTCGCCTCCAGATCCCATGGCGGAAGTCCGGCAAGGAGACTCGCCGCCTCGCCAGAGACCGTACGGTATCCCCGGGCCAGCCGGATAGCCATGACCCTCTGAGACGCGTTGAGGTAACGGGCAGGTCGCTTTCTCAAAGTAGGCGCCCACACTGGCGCCCCATAAAGGGCCATGGACCGCATGACCCCCGCGTAAAGCCTCCGGCAGGAGGTATTTGGACCCCCTAGATTGGGCAGAAGCCGCTTGAAGGCAGCCCCGGCTCGCCCAAGTCTGGGAGCCAAACGTCGGAAATGTTCGACGAAGTTCCACCGGCTGTCAAGGACGAGACCCAGGTACGTCATCGTCGACCCGACATCGATGTGAACCCCTCCTACCGTTATTTGAGATCCCGATGGTGGCCTGTTCCGAGAACCATGGAAGCACATGGCTTCGGATTTGTGAAGGGCCACCTCGAGACCCAACTGCCGGATCCTCTCAACGACTATCGAAACCCCGCGTGTCATAGCGTCAGCCGCCGCCTGGTGCTACCGTCCCTGCGCCAGGACTATAGCGTATCGTCAGCATAGCAGACAACACTGACGCCGCAAGGGAGGTCGGCGCGCAGCACCCAGTCGTAGCCGATGTCCCACAGCAGCGGCCCCATAACGGAACCCTGTGGAACACCACACCGTCACGGTCACCGGGATCGGGGTAGATGACGGCTCTGTCCGTCAAGTAAGCCTCGACTACGCGACGGAGGTAGGTCGGCACCCGGTGATACCGAAGTGCCTCCCTAATGCAACTCCAGGGCAGGGTGTTAAAGGCATTGGCAATGTCCAGAGACACCGCCAAGACGACCCCGCCCCGAGAAACTGCGTCCCCCGTCGAAAGGGCTCTCACGCGCATGATGGCGTCCACCGTCGAGCGGCCCAGGCTATTTCGAGCCTAAAAATATGAATTAGCTTGTCATCATTCAGTAATATGCAGCAAGTTTTGCCAAACACTGTTCTTGCTGTACATTAATGATCTGCTTAAACCCGGTACTTACCTTTGGTTATGCAGACGACAGCACTGTTGCTGAGAGATACATGTCCGACGCACGAGCTGGTGGGTCGCAGATCCGGTCTCTCCGGGAGGCAATGGTTGAGCGCTTGAACGTGTCCCTGCAGGCGGTCTCTGATTGGGGCGATGCCAATCTGGTCAAGTTCAATGCTGCTAAGACCCAAGCGTGTCTATTTTCCGCCAAAAGGAGCCAATTCCGCCCAGCTCCATCTTTCCGCGGTGAAACCGTGCCGATAAGCGACCATCTTGAACTTCTTGGGGTTACATTAACATCTACTCTCAATTTTGGCCCTTACATAGAGGCAAAAGCTCAAGTGGCTGCAAGTTGGGGGATAAGCAAAGGTGAGACGGCAGTTCACGCCGGACCAGCTGCTCAAACTCTATCAAGCGCAAGTTCGATCGTGTATGGAGTACTGCTCTCATCTTCGGGATGGATGTGCGAGATATCTCAAGCATCAAGCTATCAAGGGCATCAAGCTGGTATATACCAGCTTTATGCCCTTGAGTCAATTGAGAAACGAGCCAGTCTTGAGCATCGACGACGAGTTGCTAGCCTGTCGGTTTCCTACCGGTTGCATTTTTTTTTTTACTATTGATAAAGTGACGTTATGTCGTTCAGGGTCTACCAACATGATACCTTCCGGAACGCAGTACAAAAAATCAAGTCAATATTGTTCACACCTGTATGGCACCATGATGGCGACTTTGTGTTTGGCGGTGCAGTTGGGTGGGATATATCGACCCCCGCACAGCACCTCGGGGAACTTCTTCTTCACCTCGTCCAGTCCCATGTCCGCGGTGTTGGCTGGGACGGGACCTGCGTGGAAATAATTGCATATAAGGCACAAAACCACTACTATTCAAGTCGTAAACCATACTGGTCTGATTCATTATTCATCATTGAAGTTTAGAAAGAGACTGCCCGTCAGATAGTGTACCTAGTGACTGATGGTGTTCTACACAGCTGTAATGCACCATCTGTAGAGTAAAGCGGACTAACTTTTGTAAAATAACATCAGCGTTAACTAAACTTGAATTATGACGTCTTAAAACCATCATGACTCTGTCGTGGGATGGAGACAGTGCTACAAGACGCATTGCACTATTCCTTTTTTACAATCATATATAATATAAAACTAGCTTTTGCCCGCGACTTCGTACGCGCATATCTCGTTTTTTTCCGTTCCCGTGGGACTTTCATCGAGAAACACGGGGAGGCATGTCGGTCTCCCTTGACATCTCGAAGGCCTTCGACAGGGTCTGGTACGACAGCCTTATTAGTAAGCTTCCTTTCTTCGGGCTGCCCGCCGGATTGTGTGTTTTTCTCACAGATTTCCTGAGGGATCGCTCTATCCGAGTGGTCACAGATGGCTGCTCGATCGGATTGCTGGATATTAATGCCAGGGTTCCTCAGGGGTCGGTGCTCTCAGCAACATTGTTCCAGCTGGATATTAATGATCTGCTAAAACCCGATACCTTTGGGTATGGAGACGACAGCACTGTTGCCGAGAGATACGTGTCCGACACACGAACTGATGGTTTGCTGATCCGGTCTCTCCGGGAGGCTATGTTTGAGTGCTTGAACTTGTCCTTACAGGCTGGCTCTGAAAGGGGCGATGCCAATCTGGTCAAGATAAATGCTTCTAAGACCCAAGCGTGTCTTTTTTCAGCTAAAAGGAGCCAATTTCACCCAGCCCCATCTTCCCGAAGTGTAGCCGTACCGATAACCAACCGAATTGAGCTTATTGTTGTTACGATAACATTTCCCCTATGTTGTTGTTGTTCTTGTTGTTACGATAACATACCCTCAATTTTGACTCTTTCATAGAGGCTGAGACGGGACTTCACGCCGGAACAACTGCTTAAACACTATCAAGCGCAAGTTCGATCGTGTATGGAATACTGCTCTCCTCTTTGGGACTGATCTGCATGATGCCCTTGAGACAAGTGAGAAACGAGCCAAGAGGATGATCTATCATTGATAGGCACGTTGAGTCGAAGCTCCAAAGTCTTGGGCATCGACGCCGACGCCGAATTGCTGGCCCGTCGGTTTTATATCGGTTGCATTTTGGGGAGTGTGCGACGGAATTGCATAGTTCAATTCCGCCAAGCCCGTTCCATCATCGGATCACAAGACGTACGGCGATGCGCCATTTGAACATCCCACCTACATGCACAAAACTTTTTGGGAACACATTCATTGCGCGTGCTAAGAAGTGGAATTCCCTGCCAGAGTCTTTGTTTTCTGATAGCTACTACCTGGGAGTCTTTAAGTCAAGAGTGAATAGGTTTCATAGGCAAGCTTGCTCCATCTTCGACCGCATCATCACTTACCATCAGGTGAGATAGTGGTTAAACGTGCCTATCAATAGTAAAAAAAAAAGATTTTTGGATGCATATCAGTATCTAAATATAAACAAAACTAGCTTACCTAAATCACTCGCACTCTCACACACTGGCAGGGTTATCGGAGAGGAATCGCTCTTGTTCACGCACTCATTACTATTCTTCACCCCATCTAGTACCTTTTGGATCAGCATAGACGTAAGTGTTGGTTCATTTTGCGCAGAATCTTCCACTGACTTCGTTTTCGTGATATTGAGGTCGATAGGTAGCTGCGCCACGTTGTTTGGAGCTGTGTGGTTGTTTCCAGTTTTATTCTGAGTTGAGGCTTCGGCGTACCCATCAGCATAGTTTATGTTTGTAGGGTCCGTTAAGGGGAACGTTTTGAATGATCTTGGTGTTCTTTGGGCGTTTCTGTAAAATGTAAGATTCAAGTTAGGGAATCCGCATCACTGGTGGTGTCCTGAATTTTATTTTTCGATTTTAATGTGGCCTAAAGGATTTTCTAGCTTAAAATCCTCCCAAATAAAATCAGGAGATATTTTAAGGAGGACTAACTGTCATGATTTTAGTAATAATAGTAAGTTGGTCACCCGAAACCATGAATTGACGTGACCACGCGACGACGGAAGCGACGTCTTATTTGTAATAATCTTTAGCAGATTCAAGAGTATTCATACTCATAAATTATTGCTATGAACCAGTGTCCGGTGGAACGTAGTACATCGTGCTGCCATCTGACATTATGGTGGTGACCCGTGAAATTTTGATGGTAAAGTTTTGAAGTTTACGTGGATTGCTCACGAAAACTTGTAAAATTCACCCACAAAATATTATAATAATATCATCAAGAACCTCTTCGCTACTCCTCTCTGCCTCGAATTTGGCCATCCACCCCCAATTCAAACCTTCACACTGAATAATAAATGTGCAGATTTTAAACTGCATTATTTTTGTTTTCTTACCTGAGTGTTGGTTGCGTGGCGTTATACAGCGGGGTGTAGAGATAGGTTCGCAGGGGAGACGCGTCCAGGATGGAGCCGAACAGGTACTCCACGGCCGCCAGGGCCAGCACGAGCAGCCTAAGCAGGCGCAGGGCGCGAGACACCCGCCCGCCGCCTGCGCTCGCGCCGCTGCCCATCAACGCATACGGTGCAGCTAGTCTATTCTGTAAGTAACCATTTTGATACCGAGCTTCACCTGAGTGAGATAGCACACAAAGTGAACTTTATTCCACACAATATAAAGGTGTTACGTTTATACTCACCTCGGATTCCGCTGTCGAGACACGAAAATGTTGTTACAGAATAGCACTAGGTACTGGTAGCTGAACATAGTATTTTATTTTACAAACTAGGATAATCTATATCTATATACCTATATGTTTAATGTTATAGTTAGAACCCGTTCTTAGTTACAACGCGTTATCTCTAGTTAAAAATGGTTTTCAGTAAATGCCTTTGTGACAACTAGAATTAACTGCTGCTAAAAATGGCTATCAGTGAAAATTAGTTTTAACAAAACAAAGCGCGTTTTTTCGAAATGATTCAGTTAAAACTGATTCAACCGAGGTCAAAGTTCATCGTGCTTTATTCTGATTGGTTGAGAGACGTCAACTGACTTGAGATTATATGGTATCGGACGTAAAAGGATAGCACCAACCCATCACTTCCCGTGGGTTTCGTAAGAATTAGCAACTAAGGGACCAGAGAATGGGCAGCAGCAATCTCTGTACATTGCAACAGCTACCACTGCGATGGCCAACCCGCCTGCCAAGCGCTGCGATTACAGCAAATCAACCGAATATGATAGACACAGCGAAAAAATGGCTCCTAGTGCCTGGCAGCCCGTCTCTCATCTTTTTTGGGTGCCATTACCACATGCTAGCTACGCTACTGGCCTGACTTCCCTGACACCTGCTAGTCTATTCTGTAAATAACCATTTCGATATCGAGCTTCACCTGAGTGACAAAGCTCACAAAGTTAGCTTTATTGCACATAACATAAAGGTCTTATATTCATACTCACCTCGGATTCCGCTGTCGACTCGAGACATGAAAATGTTCTTACAGAATAGCACTACTGACGCATATTTCCGACTGACCTTTAATTTAAAACCGTGACTGGTAGACAATACTTGTTTATATACGAAAGTAAACAAATAGAACACAAGCCAAAATAATTAAAAGACTTGCACACTGAGTCGGGGGAAACATTTAACATTTTTTTATTTGCATCCAATGGCCTGCTGACGAATCCAATTTAGCCGCAGCGAACCAACAAAATAAAAAACTTTTGTACAAAAAAAATACAACCGACTTCCAAATATAAAATAACTTTAATAGTTCCAAAGTATTAATTACGGAAGTCGGTGTTTTTGGTTGTTTCTTCGTATTTTAATTAACAGACTTCAAAAAGGAAGAGGTTCTCAATTGGTCGGAACATGTTTTACTATTTTTTTTATGTAAATTCCCCAATTACTCGAAAACGGCTGGTTTGGAAGGGTGAACTTCCCAGGAGGTCCCATGATCATCAGGTAAGGATCTGATGATGGGATCCTGGAGAAATAGAGGGATATCGTCAAATTTAATAAGCACACCTGTAGTGATTTGGGTAGTTTTTGGGATATTTTCTCGGAGTGGTCAAATTTCAATTTGGCGAAGATCTGAAAAAGAACTTCGGAGATAGGCAACGGAACTCCTCAATAAATGATAGCAAATGGAGCTGGATTACTGTAATCGCATGTCTGTCTATTGTTTACACTAGTTCAGAACATAACATCACGCTGGTACGCTTTTTTTACGATACGGTTGGCGAAGTGGTTGAGCGATGGGATGCTGCGCTGCGTGTCGCGAGTTCGATTCCCCCACGGAACAAATATTTGTTTGGCCTACAGATGGTTGTTTCGGATGGCTGTTTGTGTATGTGAGTTTGTATGTTTGTAAACACCCCGAAAGTCGGTGTACAAAACCAAAAATACCGACTTCCGAAATTAAAGTTATTTTATACTTAGTAGTACCCAAGTAATTTATTTGGAAGTCGGTTGTACCTATTTTTTTTATTATTTTTTTGTCTTTCTGGTTCACTTTTTTATTATACCATAGATATATAGCAATTCATGTGATATTTAGCTCCCTGAGCCACTAGATCCAACACGCCTACAATTATTTTATGAATATTACGATTACACCAATAATCACTTTTCGTGGCTTATTAAAAAGATGGCTTCCTTGAAAGCAGCGCCAGATACACAGATATTATTTCGTCACATCGATTTTCTCACGACATTATTTTTTTTCACAGGAAAAAATAATAAAAATATCGTTTTCTTATCGTTTTTCCGCCAGGAAAATGAATTCTTTTAAAGTTTTTTTTCGAGGGTTTTTTTAATTTTTATTTCGTGCTTTTTAAACATAATTTACCTAATAGGAACTACTAGAAACCTTTTGATCTACACTCACCTAAACGGCACTACATCGTGTTAAGTACAAGGACAAACGAGTGAAACAACTGCTTGCTAGTAACGCACTGACATTTATTGCTTACGTACGAGTACCTATCGATGCGTAGGCACACGCGGAAATACTTAACATTCCTCCCCTTAGCTTAGGAATACCATTCAGAACAACTAAGCAACACAAACAAACATGCTATATCTAAACATACTTCCTAGTATCAATACAATTTGTAGTTGACTTTAGGCCCACGGTGGAGCATACGGTGGAGGTCTGCCCTGCTTGGGCGGAGCACCGCCGGGTCCTCGTCGAGGCGATGGCGGCGGCGAGCTTTCGCGACAGGCCCTGGTTCAATATATGGTCTGGAGCCAGAAGGCATGGGAAGCGGTCACCTCCTTCTGTGAAGCAGTAATGCTAGCGAAGGAGGAGGCCGAACGTGTGAGACAGAGGGAAACCTCACGACCCAGCCGCCGCAACAGAAGAAGACGCCCCGGACGTCGGGAGTTGCAGGGCGCTTTCCGGCCACCGTAGGCGCGGGCCTGCGGACGGCGAGCATTGGGTGGCTCGCTGTCCGATCAGAACCAGGCCCGGGACGAGACGGCGCACTGTATTCCACGCGCGCCTCAAAGAGCTGTCAGCATGGGAGACGGGGCCCGCTAGGGCCAGTGCCTGCCGGGGTGCGGAATCCGTTCGAAAGAGTCACCGCGGCCTAGTCAGCCCTGAGTTCGCACGCCAAATCTCTTTCGCTAAAATCTGCAAATGCCTATCTCCGTTAAATTGTTACTCGTTTGTCTGTATTGTCCTAGTCTTAAATAAAACAGTGCTTAGTCTACAAAATAAATATATTTGTTTCTGTTTTTTTTTTTTTTTTTTAACTAATAATAGGCACGCGCTTGACCACCATCTCCCCTGATGGTAAGCGATGATGTGGTCGAAGATGGAGCACGCCTGCCTAGAAGCAACCTATTCACTCTTGACTTAAAGACTCCCAGGTTGTAGCTATCGGGAAACACAGACTCCGGCAGGGAATTCCACTCCTTAGCTGTACGCATTATGAATGTGTTCCCAAAACGTTTTGTGCGTGTGGGTGGGATGTCCACCATGTACCGGTGGCGCATCGCCGTTCGTCTTGTGGTCCGATGATGGAACGGGCTTGGCGGAATTAAATTATGCAATTCCGTCGCACATTCCCCAAAATGCAACCGGTAGAAAACCGACAGGCTAGCAACTCGTCGTCGATGCTCAAGACTTTGGAGCTTCGTCGCGACGAGCCTCTCATTGCCAATGATCCTCTTGGCTCGTTTCTCAATTGACTCAAGGGCATCAAGCTGGTATCTCGCAGATCCGTCCCAAAGATGAGAGCAGTATTCCATACACGATCGAACTTGCGCTTGATAGAGTTTGAGCAGCTGTTCCGGCGTGAAGTACCGTCTCACCTTTGATAGGATCCCCAACTTCTTTGCAGCCACTTGAGCTTTTGCCTCTATGTAAGGGCCAAAATTGAGAGTAGATGTTAATGTAACCCCAAGAAGCTCAAGTTGGTCGGTTATCGGCACAGTTGCACCTCAGAAAGATGGAGCTGGGTGGAATTGGCTCCTTTTGGCGGAAAATAGACACGCTTGGGTCTTAGCAGCATTGAACTTGACCAGATTGGCATCGCCCCATTCAGAGACAGCCTGTAAGGACACATTCAAGCGCTCAACCATAGCCTCCCGAAGAGACCGGATCTGCGACCCACCAGCTCGTGCGTCGGACACGTATCTCTCAGCAACAGTGCTGTCGTCTGCATACCCAAAGGTACCGGGTTTAAGAAGATCATTAATATGCAGCAAGAACAGTGTTGCCGAAAGCACCGACCCCTGAGGAACCCCGGCATTAATATCCAGCAGTCCAGACGAGCAGCCATCTATGACCACTCGGATAGACCGATCCCTCAGGAAATCTGCAATCCAATCACACAAACCGGCGGGCAGACCGAAGGAAGGAAGCTTACTAATAAGGCTATCGTGCCAGACCCTGTCGAAAGCCTTCGAGATGTCAAGGGAGACCGCTAGTGCCTCCCCGTGCTTTTCTATGGCTTCACTCCAGATGTGAATGGCATACGCTAGAAGATCCCCAGTTGACCGATTTCGGCGGAACCCGTATTGTCGGTCACTAAGGATATCATTTCCTTCTAGGTACGCCAGGAGCTTATGATTCAGCACGCGTTCCATAGTCTTACAGAGTATGGACGTTACCGAGATGGGTCTATAATTCGACGGGTCAGCTCGACTACCCTTCTTGGGCACGGGTTGCACGTTAGCTTGCTTCCAAGCCTTCGGCACCTTTCCAGTCTCAAACGAAAGGCGAAATAGGCGTGTCAAGATCGGAGACAACTCAGGCGCACAAGTTTTCAGAACAATTGCCGGTATCCCGTCGGGGCCACTAGCCTTGTTCACGTCTAGGTTACGCAGCACCCTACGGACGTCCTTCTGATGAATGCGAATGTTCGACATGCTCGACTCGCATCCACCAGGAGAAGCAGGGAGCCTCGCGCCACCGGGATCAAGACGCGAAGATTGCGCAAACAAGGAAGCAAACAAGTTCGCTTTCTCCTCAGCGGAGTGGGCCAGCGTCCCGTCGGGTCTCAGCAGTGGTGGTAGTGAGGGGCGGCAGAAGTTCGATTCGACCGACTTAGCCAGGGACCAAAAAGCCTTACTACCTGCTGGGTATGAAGCAAGTTTGTTCCCTATTCGGCTGATGTGGTCAAACCGTGCCCTCCGCAACACCTTCTTGCAGGACTTGGCAGCCCTGTTGAAGGCTCTCTTCTTCCGAGTCACGTCGCTTGCTTTGCACGTGCGAGCGTCGACCCATGCCAGATAAGCCGCGTGCTTAAGCGCATCAGCGCGATTGCACTCGGCACTAAACCATGGACGAGCTTCGCCAGACATAGTTATGTCAGAGAACGGAATGTAGTACTCCATTCCCCTCCGCAACACATCCGTTACGGCGTCTGCGCACGACGAAGCATCAGTCGAAGAAAAGCAAGTAGGCTGCCAAGGATAACATGCGAAGAAAGATCGCATGCCATCCCAATCTGCTGACCTGTACCGCCATACCCGCCGTGTGCCTCTTGGGCTAGGATCGGGCGGGGAGTAAACGGACACAGACTTCACCAGACAGTGGTCGGAACTACCCAGTGGTGAAGAAATCGACACCGAATAGCGGTCCGGATCCGTTGTCAGCAAAAGGTCCAAGCAATTGGCAGTGTGCGAATCAACATCCGGCACCCTCGTTGCCTCCTGGAACAGCTGGGTAAGATTCAGCGCTAGGGCTAGCTTTCTCGTTTCTCGTCCAGCATGGTCTGTACACTGGTATGGGAATAGCCACTCCTGATGGTGGGCGTTGAAGTCCCCCAGTAACACCAATTGGGCAGAAGGGTACCGTTGCTGAGCCGCATCCGCCGCCTCACTCAGGTGCTGTGTGAGCTTAGTTGTCTCCAAATCACCGCTGTGCGAACGGTAGACACAAGCGTAGACAATTTTATCCAGGCCTGTGTCCACTAAAACCCACAGCGTTGAGAACCTGGAGTCCTCAAGATTACGGAGACGCCGATAACAGATGTCGTCACGGGCGTACATACATACGCCCGCACGTGGTTTGAAATGGTGCTCCAGAGTAAACCCTGGGTACGAAAGGTAAGACACGTCTGACGGACACCTGATCTGCGTCTCGGACAAGAACAGGAGTGCTGGTTTCTCAGTCTCCAGGTGGTGATGGACTGCGGCGAGATTTGAGTGCAGACCTCGAATATTGCTGAGGTGCACTTTGTGGGGGAGGAAGTGCTGCCGCTGTACAGCTTTTTTTGTTTTGTTCCTTTTCGTCATGTTGAGAGTGAAGGTTGTTGAGGAGAAGGAAGTGAAATGAGGTTCCAAGCTGCTACCCTCAGGCACGCTCTGACAGGACGATATCATTGGGGGACTAGTCTGGAGACTGCGGGGACGCCCGAGCCCCCCCGGGAATGTCCATCGGGTCCTCCCCATCTGGTCGCCAGCCAGCACGATGGCGCACCCCGGGATTTTTCGTCAGTTGGCGGGGCAGCCTTTCATGTGTGGCTAGCACACTACTTGGGCCCCCAACTAACTGCGGTCGGCCAGCGGCGCACCGTGCCTCGGATCCCGCTACCCTCCGCGACTAGTCTCCCGATACGCCCATATCAACGCGAGCCTGGTCGGTCTGCCTGCATTGGAACAACTATTTCGACCCAACTCCTCTGTATTGGCTACACTGGGCATCGTACCGGAACACGGCTAGGCCGTTTGGCGGTACGCCTTTGCCCAGTGGGTGGTCACAAGCCATCGGCCGAAGCCTACCACCAGTTAAAATCTGTACATGTTAAAGAAGGGACGAGGTAATTAAATAATTAGTTACTTCGAAAAGACGCGTTTAAATTATTTACCCCGTCTACACTTCAAGTAAGAGTCTGACTCTCCCTTCCGCTCCGCCTCGGAAGGAGTTATTTGATGATTTCTCATCCTTAAATAAAAACAAAAAAAGTTGACTTTAGGCCGATTGCGTTTAGACTGGCGTTGGCACAGGCCACTGACTGTGACGGTGACTGGGGTTGGCATATCTGCTATTGCGGAGGCCATAAAAAGCCTGTCATATTAACTGATACAAACGCCTAACACCAAATATAATTTTGGTCGCTTCCTTTTGGATCTGCGAGTAACGTTTCTCAGCAGCATTAAGCGTCCTCAATGCGAAAGAGACCTCTCGGACCTATCGGGTTCTGCTTGCGACAATATTGCAGAAAGACCTACCGGTGATGCATCTACTGTTAAAATTACAGTCGCGTCTGGGTTACTTGATCTGACGCTAAACAAGTCTTAATACCGGTGAACGCTTCGTCGTGTTCCCGTGCCCAACATTACCTACCCTTTTTTTTTAAAGATGGAAAATCATCAAATGTCTCCTCCCACCCTGGGTAAAGCAGAAGGGAGTGTCAGACTCTTACTGACTAAAAACCCATCCGTGTTCCTCCTAGTGCCCTTTGCGTTCCAGGATATGGTGCCTTTTTGGAACGAAGTCCGCAGCCCCAGCAGGCAACACCACCTACCCTTCTTCAACATCTCAGCGGACATAAAATCGACAACGCGTTAGGAACAAAGTTTCTGTAATAATTAACCAACTCCAAAAACTACTGTTTATTGGTTAATATTAGCCGATACCTGTGGTTAATATTAGCCGGGATCTGCTTCTATCATGGCTTTTATTTTCTGTGGTGATTTATGTAGTCTATCCTTATTTATCACATAACCTAGGTAATTGACTTCGCCTTTGAAAAACGCATACTTGGGTACATACTTTTTTATTTTGTAGCGTAAGTCCCACGTTTTGTAACTTTTGCAGCCCTTGATGTAGTCTATCCAAGTGCTCTGATCGAGTTTTCCCGGTTACCTATTAAAATATTGTCGAGCATACAGAGTGTGCCGGGCACACAAGCCCAGTGCGATTCTGTAAACATGGCGAAGTGAAGGCTTGGGTGAAGTGAGCTGTAAATCCAGGTAATCAAGATGGACTGACAGCTGACTTCGTGATCACTTAAGCCCAGCCTTCACTTCGACATGTTTACAGAATCGACCGGCAGCACGTCCTCCATCTTGCGCTGGAGCACGGCCGGCGCGCTTGCAATACCAAAACATAAGCGCGTTTGTTTGAAAATTCTCCTATGCGTATTTATGCAAGTTAATTCTTGTGACTCGTCATCCAACAATAAATTGGTTGTAGGCATTTAACAGGTCCAATTTGGTAAACTGCCCCATACAATTTTGCAGAAAGTTCAGTTAGGTAGGTAAAGTTGACAACCCAAGTAGCACATGACAGCCGCTTGATTACAAAATTTGTGACTATTCAAGGCTGTTTTAGTTTCCTACATAAGAGCTGTGTAGTTAGCTACTCAGCCCAGTACATCTTAAATGGGCCACAAATTAACCAGCCTTGAGCTGATATTGGCTGGTTAATACCAGTATAATCACGGAACAGAAAAACAGGTGGTAATGCTATGCGACGAAATTTGTATCGGAACCTGTGTCGCCACATTCACACAACTATACCGATAATCATATAATTCACCACAAATCAAGGATACGATTGATTGGTCGTTTCAATTTTGGTCAAAACAAGAATAAGTCAAAGAACCCACATTTGAAAATATACCTTCAGCCTTACATGTACGATTTATTTTGCTTATTTTGCAAAAAGTACTCACGGCGTTTCGTTTTCTGAATTCATTCTAATTTGAATTTACGAGTAAGTTCCGCTATTCGACCATAGATGGCGGTATTTTCAATGGTTGCAATTATAAATTTAAACTACTTAGCAATTGCTTAGCAGAACCGGAATCGGCTGTCATATTGATGGCATATGCATTAATAATATAAGTTATGCATACTATATGGTTTTGCTGAGCCCACTGATTAACGTGTGTGAATCGTACGCTGAGACCCTTGGGCTCAAATATAATGCACTAAAGAGCGAATTCATGGTATTCAAAGCAGGCAGTAGGGGAGAGCGGGGCTGAAAGTGCCAATTTGGACAAATCCGTATATAATTCGGATAAAACAAGTACTATGTCTGAAAGTAGTGGTTCATTCTAAGCCAAATTTTGTCTACAATACGAATTGATCTACAGATTTTGCACATTTTTAATAGTTTTTAAGAAGAAGTAATTTTTTCTGGTCTGTGAGTATAATCATTTCAATCGTTTGCCATTTTAACATGTACCTACGGTTTGGGGGTCTTGTGCGCGTCCCAAAATAACATTTTTCTTCTTTCTTTTACTTAACACATTCACTGCCGCGTCGGTCACCGGTGACCGACAAACAATACAATTTCTTTTGTGTCTATTTGTCTGGCAGACAATGCTTTAATATATCTGTTGTGTATTCCTTTAATTAGGTAGGTACTTACATCACTTTAGCGCAAGTTGGTTATGTAATGACCGAAAATATGAATAAAATTCGGGTTCGCGTGACATTTCCATCAAGATACAGCTGGCTGACGTTTTGTTTTGTACAAGATATTGGGTTGGCTATATAATCTGATACTATTTTCGTTCGGGGGAAAATGACTAAAAAAAATTGTTTTTCAACGTGTTTGGGAGTCTGACGCTGCTTAACCCACCCACTGAATCACAGCTGACGATTCACAGAGGTCCATAATAAAGCTCTCTTAACCATCCTACAAGATTTTGTCTGGGAGGAAATGTACGACAAAATTTGAGCCTGGCTCGCGGTCTATTAGCAACCGACCTATCTTTGTATTAAAAATCCTACCCGTTCGATCCGATGATTCGACCCGGGCAGCGGGACGTTCTGCGTCCATTTTGAAATTTTAAAAATGATAAGAGTAAATTTTGCCGCGTTTCGTGCACGCATTTTTTGTGTAGTCAAGTGAGAGTAGTGTGCACCTAGTTTTTTTTTCGTGTGACAGTCAGCCTATTTTGTGATGTTGACATTAACTAAAACTTCGAATATTTTTCATTTCACTTTGTATATTATCTAACCTGGTCTATACTTCACACACACACACACATCACACACACAGACACATCAGCTCGAAAAGGGGTAACAGGGACAGTGGTTCGTAACAGATATTGAAATCAAACAGCACATTTTATATAAAACAAACCATATTTTATTTAAAACAATTTTGACAAAAGAAAAACAAAGTAATATATATCACTTTTCTTTAAGTAATTCATCGTCTAAGCTATAGTTATCTAATGTAGACAGGCAGTATATCAACCTTTCTTGTCTAAGCGGGTTTTACACTAGAAACCTATGTTGCTTATAGGGATCGTGCACGGCGATGACTATGCCATCTAGTGTCGCATATTCGAAGTTTTAAGGGTCAGAATACTTGACATTGACGCTTCTGTGCTGTCACCTGTGATACCAGCACACTCAGTTTAGCGGAACGTGCGCGAAGAAGACTGTGTCATCTAGCGTAGCTATTTCGTATTTTAAACTTGAAACATACTTGACAGTGACATTTCTGTGCTGCCACCTATAGTTTCTGCACGGTCCCTATAAGAAATTATCTTATACTCGCGAGTACAGTTTAAGCGAATATTAACAGTTCACATTCATAGCTAAACAATTTATTATTGATTTATTATTGTGATGTAAGTAGGCCTCAATATTTCTCGCGTATAGATTCAGTACAAGTAGATATAATACAAATTCTACTTCTTATCATAAAAATAGCACAAGTATTGACTATTAAATCTGCTAATTGAATTACTAAAGGAAATCTATGACTGAGGGTTACATAAGTAAATAAAATTATGTAATTATGGAAAGCATCGTTGAAAAAAATATTATCTAAGTAAAACTAAATTAGGTAGGTACCTCTAAAAATTGTTTTTCAAAGAATGTTTAGAATTATAATGCAAATAAAAAATACGCAAATAATAAAGCGTTTCAGTTTAAATCAATATAAAAATTAAAAAACCAAAAATAAAAATATAGACTTACAGTAAGTAGAAAACCCAGATAATTATATGGTATCAATCTGTTCGTTAGGCCTAACGGAAGATAAGCCATTGCTCAGTTTTAATGGCTCATTTCTCTTGGCACTATCATTTAATAGAATAACAAGAAGAAAAAAAAAAGAGAAATCGTAAACATTTATAAATTATTCAACATTTCATTAGGTTTTGACTTTGAGCAACTTACTGTATCAGAGCAATGGTTCTATCTTTCGCTCAGAAACAGATGTATCACAATGTATCCCTTAAAATTAAAAAAAAAAGCTAAATTACAACGAAAAATAGAAATGCTTAGACAATGAGGTCCGGACATAGTAAAATTACATCGTTAAAACTGACAACAGTATGGTAATAAAATGGCGCGTTATTTCACAATTTGATAATTAATTTGTCAGGACCTCACCGTTAGTTTGAACTTGGGCTATTCGAGGAATCTATAAAAAGATAATTTATAAAATTGCATCTTTGTTTTTGGCATCAACTAGTTTTGTTTTAGAGCTGGTTTTCAGTGGTCTATATTACCGCATTTAGACGTACATTGACCCATTAATATCTACTGGTAAAATTAACTAGTAAAAAAATCTAGCAATGATAGCAGTTCTAATCATTTTGCACTTAGCATACATTTTTGATAATCAGAAAAAATTACTTGAAACTTAAATTATACTTAAATTCAAAAGGATATAGGTTCTTGAATAGTTGTTTTAGAGATAAATGAACTGTCTTATAGGTACGTTAATCATATTTGAACAAAATATTGAACATCAAGGACATTAAATTCTATTAATAAGTTTGCTACCTATCTAACTACAAAAGCTATTTACAATTTCTTTTATTTAGTATGTAAGTACATAATTATTAGTTTATAATAAAAACATTTATACACCATGTGGAATATTATTTTAGCACTTGAGTGCCTAGAATCTAGTCAGTATTTAAATGATATTTCATACAAAATAGTTTTGGAGATTCTTATATTTAAAAATAAAAATAAATACCTACAGCGCTCTGCACGTAATTAAACTTTTAATTGGGTATTAATAAAAAAAAAAACATTATACGAAGGAGAATTAAAAAAAAATATAGGTAACTTATAAAAAAATATCTAAGAAAATTAGTTTGATAAATTTATGTTTGATGCTTAGGCCGCAAATTCTTCATAAAAAATCTATATTTAGCTTTTATTTGTTTGAGTAACCGATCTATAAGTATTTCTAACGCATGCCGATGAGAATATTATAATTCTACAATTATTAATTTAATCATTACCAGTGTTAACTGTACCTTATTAATGAACGCTCTCAGCGCAACCATAACACTAAGTTTGAATTTTATGTACTATATTGTCATTCTGTACTTTAAATATTACAATAAAATGGCCGTCTGTACATTATTGTATCTACAATTTCCGATAATTTACATTTTATACATTGCATTTTTTATAATTCAATTTTACGATTAAATTGTTCTTAATTTTATATGATACAGTCGGCGATATTCAATTCAAAATATGAAATTATAAAAATAAGACAAAATAACAAGAAACTTGATTATAAAAAAATCTTCGAGCGATTAATTAATATATTTATATACTTATATATAAACATATTCAATTCAAAATATGAAATTATAAAAATAAGACAAAATAACAAGAAACTTGATTATAAAAAAATCTTCGAGCGATTAATTAATATATTAATATATATATATAAACATATTAAAGTTTCATAATGGATACATGTAGAAAATAACTGTATGCTTCATAAAAAATACATAATTTCTCAAGCTTAGATGCTAATTCGTATAAATAAATTAATACACAAATTATGAAATATTTTAACAGGTAGATAAAAGGCCTATTTTATAGTATGCACCTATATCTTATAATGCTGACAAATCCCTAGTGTTGCCATACCTATCAAAAATGGGTTCAAAGTACAAGTCGAGTTATGACATAATTATCATGGAATGATTACATAAATTTTAACCAGCAGTCGACACCTATACTAAACAGTTTAATATTTATAACATCATAATAATTGTCGTACAATTACAATTGACTAATGACAAGACTTGCGTAACGTGTCAGCCCACACATAAAAACCGTACAAAAACTCACCCATTAATTTATCAAACATATTTCTACCACACACATTCGTTATTTTCCACTGGCAACACTAGTGAACTGTTATTCGGTAATGCGAAAGAGATCAACAACACTGGGTAACGATCGTATTTTTTGTAGAAGCGTCTGTGCACTGAACTTATGTTACCGGTCCTCGCCAAACAAGAGCTTGGCGAAGTATGTCCATCAGCTACGCTCGTCTATATTGGCTAGAATGTGCGTGTACAAATGGTATTGCATCACTTGCACTATTTCATATCGGAGGGTAGACAAACCGTCTCTGCCAAACGTTTTGCCTTTATCTGACAGCAGCTGGTACCTGGAAATATGTAAAACATAATATTAATTGTGGCGTCAGATTCATATCGCACATTAATAATAGCGTATGTACATGATTTTCTATAAGAAATGTGATGCGTATGTTGTACTTCGTAGCACAACCATGAACGCATTCATTATAACTTTCGATGGTAATAAAATCCTTTTAATTCATACTATTTTATACCACTAATTAGCAATGTATACCTCTCAATTTATTATCCTAGATATATAGGTCGTGGTGGGAAGATTCCTTCCCAGCACGACCACGCTAAAATTCAAGCTGGCAATATAGCTTTAGATGGTAATAAAATCCTTTATATTTATACTTTTTTTATACCACTAATTAGAAAAATTATACCTCTCAATTATCATTATTAATTATTGTTATTTTTATTTCGCTTAAATTACAGCTGGCATAAACGTTGATGAAACGGGAGCATGCTTAAATTTTTTTACTCTTTTATTTTTATCATCATCAAAAGGTATAATGAATGCGTTCGTGGTCATGCTACGAAGTACAACACGTGATGCGTGACAAGGGAGCTGAAACGCAGATTTTTATACTAATAAATCAATTAAATAGTGTAGCTACATACATCCGTCTCATTAATAAACAAATTCAAAAATATTAATACAGGCCCTAAACTTCGAGTCAGATATAACAATTTGAACTCTATTCTAAAGAATGAAGAGCTTGTGACATCATTTTTTGGTAACTTAACTTGAACTTTTATGCCGAATCTTAGATCATTGGTGTTACTTCGCTAATAATAAAACGAATTGCTAGGCTTGCCGGTGCGAGTCGGACTCGCGTGCAAAGGGTTCCGAACGAATTCTTATTTTTTAACATGTTATTTTAACACTATAGAATTTTTATAGATTTTCGTGTAATCTGTAGGTAAAAAAAATCTATGATCTCCATTTTTTTTTTAATTTTCTAGTTTAACCACCAAAAGTGACCCTCATTCTTAAAATTTTATAATCTACGTAACGCTTCTGTGTTTGGGTCACAGAAGTCCATATGTGTATCAAATTTCAACAGAATCGGTCCAGTAGATCCGGAGAAAACTGGCTGTGACAGACGGACAGACAGACAGACAGACACCCGAGTGATCCTATAAGGGTTCCGTTTTTTTTTTCAGAACCCTAAAAACCGACCAAGTGTGAGATGAACTCTCACACGAGATTAAATATAGTTAGTTCAGGCAGAATTTCAGTTTTATCGAGTGTTATAAAAAGCTGCTTACCTTTTTGGATTGGGTGTTGATCTCTTATGTTCTAAGCTGGCGTAGCGAGCGATGGACATCTTGTATCTTGCTATGTGGTAATTCTTCTTGAGTAATCTGGAACAGGATGTAGAAATACAATGAATAATCTACAACGGCGTTGGAGGAAATCTTCATCATGCTTCGAATTTTAATGTAAGTAAATAAGCTTCAGAATTGTAGAACAAAACATGAGTGACTGACAGATAACGCACAGCCGAAACTACTGGTCGTAGATAGCTGAAAGGCAACCTACATTGTAGGTTTCTTGGTGTAGGGAAGCACTAAGAGAGGATTTCCTGAAATTCCCACTCCACGGACTCTCCACACACATTCTCCACACAACGGGATACGCGCGTATGAAATCGTGGGCTAAAGCTGCTTTTGTATATAGAGGTTGTCCGATTATGGAGGGTTCACAAGTTCAAGCATCTTCTTCCCTGCCAGTCATGCAGAACCAGAGCCTATTAGGTTTAAATGAGGAGAACGTTACACAGATGTGTAGCAAACGGGATAACTCTAAAGCATACGGGTCAGAAATTACCTGAAAAGGAATAGAAGTGCTGCTTACCTATAGTACATGTCATCGTCTTCTCCGCCCCAGCCCCAGTACTTGTTGGAGAATCCGTTGACCGTGTGCATCTGCTCTAAAGTCATGGCTGAGGCACCGCCGAAGATAGCCTGGTACGGTAACCTGGAACAGTTTCAGTATTGGTAAATTCATTGAACTTTCACATACCGTAGGTACAATAGGGACCGTGCACGGCGTCAACTATGCCATCTAGTGTCGCATATTCGAAGTTTTCAGGGTCAGAATACTTGACATTAACGCTTCTGTGCTGCCACCTGTGGTTCCTGCACGCTCAGTTTAGGGGAATGTGCGCGAAGAAGACTGCTTTCTGGCGTAGCTATTTCGAATTTTATACTTAAAACATCCTTGACAGTGACAATTCTGTGCTGCCTATAAATTCTGCTCCCTATAGATTCAATATGATATACACAAAAACTAGCGTTGATTTGCACTGTAGTTTTGTACACATGATTATTTCCTAAATTCTTGGTAGAAAGTCAATTTAGATTTTTGTTATGGATTGTATCGGAAAAGATATGATCTACTGTAATTTTTTTTAATCAAGAAATGAGTGGCCATTAAAAAATTTCCCGCGAATGACTGCAGCTGGTTTTGAATATCTAATGAATTTAATCGGGCCCAAGATAAAACGAAGAAATACTGCATTCTTTCAAATGTTTTTTTTTTTAATAATCTTTGTGCTTAGGGTTCTATACTCCAACAACCATCGGTTAGCTGTGAGCCGCTCGTGCAGCACTCGTTGCGAACCACGTAGGTACACACTATGTTTTTTGGTAACAGTAAATAAAATGGAAGGCGCTGAAGGAGGCCTTTGCCCACAGAGGGGTTCATGCACAAAATTAAATTAAAAATTAATTTTAAATCAAATTTAATTTAAATTTCTTATTTCATTTTAACGATTCTTTTTAATTCAATGTTTTACATTTTCATAATTTTAATTTTTATATGATTATTTAATCTAAATTTAATTTAAATTTTTATTTTATTTTTGTACATAACTTTTTCAATCAAGTGTTTCCAAATGGTTTAATTTGCAACGTGTCAATTTATTATTTTAAATATTAAATGAATTCATGAACACAATATTAAAAATAATGAGGTTAGAAATCAGTAAATCCAGAACTGTACATTTTTGCCTTAACTCTGCTTGTACTTCTGCATTTTTTTTACTAGGTTTGCATGAAATAAAGAGGTTTTTTTTTATTTTTATTTTATGCTCGCTAGTGAATACCCGGCTATACATTTCACCTGAACTTGGGAGTATACTTTCATCGAACATTTTAAATCGTACGGAGATAGAAACGAACAAGAAAACGAGAACTTACTTGAATTTGAACCTATCTATAGAAGCAGACAAGTGCCTGGGCTGTCTCGTGCAGGAGTACAGGTTCCTGGTATCCAGCGGCAGCAGGTCGATGTCGTGGAAGATGAAGCACTGGAAGCCGCCCGGCTCCAGCTTCTGGCTCTCCATGAAGCCCACATTCATCAGCTTCGCGCGATTGAACTGCTTCGTTCCTGGAAACAGATGGCTCCTACTTTACAAAGGTTTTTTGTGGCTCGTCTAATGTTATGTTGTCACCGTTGCTATTCATCATCTGCCTAGCCTTTCCCCAACTTTATTGGGGACGGCTTTTAGTCAAACCAGATTCGGCTGAATACCAGTATTTTACGTGGAGCAAGACAGTTGTCTTTACAACCCAGTAACCCAGTTACTGACATTTTTTGCCAAAACTGGTTTTCTGACAATCTGTAACAACTGCCAAAGATGACAAATGGTAGCCGAATCCAACGGCTTAATGTGCTTTCCGAGGCAGGGAGGACTCTCGGTATGTTAAGATGGTCACCCATCCAGAGACCGTCCTCGGCTGGCGTTGCTGCAATTATTTAGCCACTAGCACCGTTGCTATTCAATATCTCGCTGATGGCGGCGCGTGGGTTGGATCATTCGGTTCCCTTCGAAATGGTTGAGCTGAGAGGTGCCGATTCACGCGTCATGTTCGTGAACGGGCGCCGTCGGTTGAGACTGGTCATCTCTTAACTGCCATTGGCTCATTTTTATCTTTATATTTTAAATTCTTATAATAAGCTTTTTTTTTATTTTTCCTTTGCATTGTCCTCACATGCAGAAGCAACAAGTATATGTAACTTAGAATTTTGTAAAACAGAACATGATTTAAAAGAGTGTCCGTGAAGTTTCTTGACCGTTCTTCTCCATAGAGATCTACGCTTTGGAACGTGCAAATAGCTTACATGTTTTTGACTGACCGACCTTGACGTTTCAAAAAGTGCCTGTGAATGGTTTATTTGAAATAAAATGCTTTCAAATTCAAATTCAAATTCAACGGACACGCTTTTAAATCATGTTCTGGTTTTACAAAATTTCAAGTTACATATACTTGTTGCTTCTGCATGTGAGGACAATGCAAAGGAAAAAAAAGGGCTTATTATAAGAATTTTAAATATAAAGATTAAAATAAGCCAATGGCAGTTAAAAGATGACCAGTCTCAACCGACGGCGCCTGTTCACGAACATGACGCGTGTATCGGCACCCTTCAGCTCAACCATTTCGAAGGGAACCGAATGATCAAACCCACGCGCCGCCATCAGCGAGACATTTGAGTGAGCATGACATGCTCTCAACCACCATGCTCTTCATGTCCAACAAGTAAAACTATAACTACTCACATAAAATGTAAATGGTTTCATGGTACTCACATTACAAAATTTGAAAAATATGCTTCTACTTTACACAAAACTATGGTTGTCAATGACCAAATAATGAAAAATAAATTAATAAAGAGAACGATTAAGATCTTACATCAAAAAGAATAAATAAGTAATTAATATAATAATATAATTTGTATGTATATAAGAATAAATAAACGAAATAATGTAAGAACCTCTAAAAGGAGCGAGCATCTCTTCCAAATATAAAAACATAGAAACCTAAAAAGTGGACCTAAGCAGCTGTGAATGTGGAGCAGGACCAGCATTTAGCCAAGCGTTTTTATCGAGGATATAATCTTCCAGTTTATAATACGCTTGTCTACATAGTGTGCGTTTTATGCATGCTTTAAATTTTCTCTCATTCAGTTCGAGAATATCAACTGGTATTTTATTATAAAATTTAATACAGTACCCCATAAAAGAAGTGTGTACTTTGGCCAATCTGAATCGGGGTTGATCTAATTTGTTCCTATTTCTAGTATTAAAATTATGCCTGTCACTAATCTTGCTAAAGAGATGAAGATTTTTCCGAACATACATAATATTTTCGTAAATGTATTGACAAGGTACCGTCATGATGTTGATATCCTTAAACAGTTCTCTAAGGGAATCACGCCGACGGAGATTGTAAATGGCTCTGATGGCTCTTTTCTGCAGGATAAATATAGACTCGATGTCTGCAGCACGTCCCCATAATAAGATACCGTAAGACATGATACTATGAAAGTAACTAAAATAGACCAGCCTCGCGGTATCTATATCGGTAAATTGACGGATTTTTCTGACAGCGTATGCTGCTGAACTTAGCCGTCCCGCAAGAGATGTTAAATGAGGACCCCATTGTAGCCTTGAGTCAAGCGTAATCCCCAGGAAAATCGTGTTTTCGACGAATTCAAGTTTCTCCTTGTTCAATACTATGTCGCAATCATTTCTTTTAACGTTCGGTAAGGCAAATCTGATGCATTTAGTTTTTTTCCCATTTAATACTAAATTATTAGCAGTAAACCAATTTTGGACCTGCTGTAGGGCGTTATTTACGTCGTCAAGATTTATGGAACGTCTATCTATCTTAAAAATTAAGGACGTATCGTCAGCAAATAATACCATATGAGGTTGATTTTTTAAAAGATGGGGTAGATCATTAATATATACTAGAAAGAGGAAAGGACCCAAAATAGAGCCTTGTGGTACCCCCATTTTGACTTTTAAACCCCGTGAATTGACACCATTTATTTGAACTTGCTGCTGTCTATCATTTAAGTAAGATTTTATTAGACTGAGTGCAAGTTTACCTAGTCCGTAATGTCCTAGCTTTAGGAGCAAGGTTTCGTGATTTACACAATCAAATGCCTTGGAGAGGTCACAAAAGATTCCTATGGCATCTTGTGCCTCTTCCCACGCTGAGTATATGTGTTTTAACAACGTGGCACCAGCGTCAGTCGTACAACGACCCCTGGTAAAACCATACTGTTGATCGTGTAAAATTTTATTGATGTTAAAATGATTGAGCATCTGATTGAGCATTACTTTTTCAAACACTTTGCTAAAAACCGGCAAAACAGATACAGGTCTATAATTATTGGTGTCTTTGCTGTCGCCCGATTTAAATAGTGGTATAACCTTACTATATTTCATTATATCCGGAAAGACTCCTTGGTCTACACATAAATTAAATATTAAAGCCAAGTATGGTGCTATAGTTTCAATTATGGACGTGCATACTTTAATAGATATTCCCCATATGTCTTCGGTCAATTTGATTTTGATTTGCCGGAAAGCTTTTATGACTGTCACAGGGTTGATATGTTTGAACTGGAATTCAACCGTACAACCTGGAACGTTAGCTTTTAATAAATTATATGAGACCTCAGGTGAAGAATTTAAATATTCCGTAGTTTTAGTTGGTATATTGGTGAAAAAATTTACAAATTCTTGAGCTACTTCTAAATTAGAGCTTTTGGCACCATGTGTAGTCTCCAGTAAATAATCAGTGTTTCGTTCTTTATTTCTATTACTTTCATTATTAATAACTTTCCAAACTGTCTTTGAATTGAATTTGACTGGACATCTACCTATAATACTAAAAAGCCAAGACAAGAGCTGAAATATCTTATGCCCCCGTATGATAACAGCAATCTTCAAATCGGAACATCATCATCTGCCTAGCCTTTTCCCAACTATATTGGGGTTGGCTTCCAGTCAAACCGGATTCAGCTGAATACCAGTGTTTTACGTGGAGCGGCTGCCTACCAGTCTGCCTAGCAATCTTCAAATCGGAACAAAGCAACAAAATGTTTCTATAATTCCAATAGTTTTTTTGATTATTCTTGACGATTACTATTACAAAGCTGTTATACAACGTTGATACGACAGAGGGGCTTTCCTTTAAACTGCCTATACTAGGTACCATTTTTGAGCTCTGTACCAAAAATAAATTAATTAGGAGCAGTAGTTTAGTCGCAAATGATTTTTAAAGTTTTTGCACGGTTTGAACACGATGTATCTTTTCTAACAGCTGAATATCGTCTAAGCATAGGTCATGCACCTTACAACGATAAATCTACGATGCGTTGTTGCCGCTCTGACGCATGTCGAAGGACATTCACTAAATATTGGCAATGCAAACAAGGAAGCAATCAATACACACACACTTGCACTTTCACTACGAAAGCGACTAACATAAAGCGAGCGAAAGAAATAGAGATAGGTCAGTTTGTTGCATCCTTGTTTTTTGCGATCGGTAAGTCCCTCCCTCAGTGCGCCGACGCTTGTTTTTCGGAACGTACGTTTTGTGGAATTCGCGCGCAAACAATTGTAATTTTATTTTGTTATTGTGAGAGGACACGTAACTTGGGATTATTATTATTTAGTAATAGTGTTTTTTTTTTTGTGATTGACTGTTTTTTATGGTGATAGGACACGTAACTTGGGATTATTATTATTTAGTATTAGTATCTCCGGACCTCACTCCCATGAATTTCTTTTTGTGGGGTTACATTAAGGGTGAAGTGTATGCCTCAGAGGTAAATACAATTGATGAGTTAAAAAATAGGATTATTTTAGCATTTCACAAATTAAAGTGCTTAGCGACGGACAGTGATCTAATTAGAAAAATAAATAACAATATTCTCCGTCGGTATAATTTGTGCATCAATGTGAATGGAGGACACATCGAAAATTTAAAAATTTAGTGTTTGTTTTTGTGCGCGTACTTCGAAACGTTACCTAACATAAAAGCCAGTGCGAGCGGAGGCCTAAGTCGCCGGCCGCCACCCCGGCCCGGCCCCCACCGAGCACACGAGATACCGTACACCGCGCTCCGGCGCGCGCGCGACGTTGCCGCTTTGTTACCTAGCGGTATCTAAGGTCAGTGTCATTTTTTTACAAAGGGTGGTTGCGTTTTATTCGGATTTGCAAGCTATTTAGTTTGTTTGAAAAAAATATTTTCTCATTTATGGCGCTTTTTGTTTTTGTACCGTATCGAATTAATACTGAACACGTATAGTATACGTAGTTTAATTTAATGCCCCTCTGTCGTATCAACTCTGTATAGAAAAAAATATAATTACCTTTTTGTTCAACAATGTATATCCCATATTCAATTTGTTGCTTCATCAAGAATGGATGCATGTGATTCAGGAAAATTGCTAAATGCTGTTGGCGATCTCTGAAAATACAAATAATTTCTTTATTAATCGTCACTAGCTGTCACATCACCCTCGGCGCAGCTATATCACCCTTCATACAATCCGAAGCTCGTTTCTTTGGTCAGTCCAAAACTAAGTGGCCGCAACTAGAACAGTGGCCGTCGAGGCTGTTTTGAGCCCAAAAATAATTAATTAACTTATCATCATTCAAAAATATGTCCACAGCTGGACATGGCAACCTTCAAATGAAGCCTTTTAGCTACAATGATCGGTCTTGAGCATTTGACGTTAGCGTTTCCTCTTCACCATTAACTTGATTCTTCATCTTAGATCAAATATCTATACGCAATAATAAGTCATCATCTGCCAAGCCTTTACCCAACTATATTGGGGTCGGCTTCCAGTCAAACCGGCTTTAGCTGAATACCAGTATTTTACGCGGAGCGGCTGCCTACCAGACCTCCACAACCAATTAACTGGGTAACACGGTACTTCTTGGCAAGACTGGAGTCAGATTAACTGGCTTCTGACTATCCGTAACGATGCCAAAGATCTGCAAATGACCGCCAGGGCCAACGGCTTAACGTGCTTTCCGAGACACGGAGGAAACTCGGTATGTTAAGATGGTCACCCATCCACAGACCAACCTTGGCAAGCGTTGCTTAAACTTGAAGATTGACTCGTGCGGCTGTTATCATCTAGTCACGAGCTCCTCGATATACGCAATAATAAGTAACAATGGTAAACCACACTTTTTGTTTGTTGGTCTACCAACGCGACACCTTCCGGAACACAGAAAAAATATCTAGACAAAATGTAGCTCATACCTGTATGGCACAATGATAGCGACTTTATGTTTGGCGGTGCAGTTGGGCGGGGTATACCGACCCCCCCACTGCACCTCGGGGAACTTCTTCTCCAACTCTTCCAGTTCCATGTCCGTTGTGTTGGCTGGTACGGGACCTGCGGGGAAATAATTGGATTGCATATAAGTTAGTAATTCGATAAATAAAGTACTCAGGTCAACCCTAAAGACGATCCGTCACTTCGTTACCTAATGACTCGCGATGTTCTACATCATTCGTACTGAACCCCATACCTAGAGTTTCTGTATGGTCCTGTAGTCAAGAATGTCAAAGTACTAAACTACGAGCATTATTATTTATAACTCCTTGACGATGTGCTGAGACTATTTACTAGCTATCAAAACAAAAAGGTTGACCTAAGATATGGCATTTAACAATTTTATCGAAAGTTGTCCATTTGTCACAAAAACTTTTTTATAAAAAAATATAACCGACTTCCAAAACAACACTGCAAAGTATAAAATAACCCTTATTTCGGAAGGCGATGTTAAAAAACGTAGATACAAAACCAATAACACCGACTTCCGAAATTAAGGTTATATGTTTTAGTATTTTTTATTTTTTAATTTTTCACTTTTAAGTGGTGATACTTGGACGTCTTCATAATGTATGAAAAAATTTAAATAAGCAAAAATGCTCATAAAATAAAAACTACTGAATCAAACTTACGGAACCAAACTGCAAGCATGCAACTAAAGAAGAATCACACAAATCGGATGAGAAACCTCGGAGTAATCGGTGTACATACATTAAAAATAAAATATCTGCCGAATTGAAAACCTCCTCCTTTTTTTGAAGTTGGGTAAAAAATTCAAAATATTTATGTAGAAACTATTAAATTAATGTAGTTTTTTATTTTACTAGGTATAGACTAATGCGGCTCATCATGATGATATGCGCTATGTGGGACACGAAGAAAAAAGGGTTGAGTATGGAAACTACTGGGTAGTGAAAAGCAGATTAACTTTTTTTAAATAACAGCAGCGTAAACTCAATGGTGGTGTTGTGTACAAAGAAAGTAGTATAAGAAAATTATAGATGAGAAAAAAACCCCTTAACAAGTTTGGATCCATAATTGTACCAAATAAAAAAGGCTCAAATTAAAGGAAAAAAAAACAGCTTACCTAAATCACTCGCACTCTCACACTCTGGCAGGGTTACCGGAGAGGAGGAGTCGCTCTTGTTCACTACCTCACTCCCATTCTTTAACCCGTCCAGTATCTTCTGGATCAGCGTGGTCGTAGGAATAGGTTCATTTTGCGCAGAATCTTCCACTGACTTCGTTTTCGTGATATTAAGGTCGATAGGTCGTTGCGCCACGTTGTTTGGAGCTGTGTGGTTGTTTCCAGTTATATTCTGAGTTGAAGCTTCGATGTACCCATCAGCATAGTTCATGTTTATAGGGTCCGTTAAGGGGAACCTTTTTAATGATGCTGGTGTTTTTTCGGCGTTTCTGTAAAATTCAAGATAGAGAAGTTAGGGTATCTGCATCACTGGTGTTGCCCTTAATGTGAATTTTCGAACATAACTAATAATGTGGCATATAACTTCTGTAGATAAGTACTCCAAAAATAAGATCAGGAGATATTTAAGGACGACAATAACTGCCATGCCTGCCATTCCACCTTAATGCCTATAAATCATATTTTATCTCCTTGACTTCATTGAATTTTGGCTTATATAATGATAATCTCTTGCCAAACTATTATTCAATTTATTTTGTAATTCTTATTATTAATAATTGTATGTACCTGATAATGATGACCCATAATTTTACCAACTATATTTGTTTGCCGGAAACGGCAGAATATTATGGACATAATAAAGCACATAACAGCTTTGTACAATATTCTGACAAATAAATGCATTCTATTCCATTCTATTCCATTCCATTGCATTCTATTCCATTCCATTCTATTCCATTCCATTCCATTCTATTCTACTCTATTCATGATTTCAGTGGTAGGTACGTAAGCTGGTCACTCGAATGAACGAATTGTGCCTGCCATACATCGTCTACCACGCGACAACGAAAGGCGACGTCTTTTTGATGATTGATTCAAGCGTATTCATACTCATAAATTAAATATATGAACCCGAGTCCAGTGGAACCACAGAAGTTAGTACCTTGAGTTGCCATCTGGCATTGTGGTGAGCTAAGAACCACGTTTTGAGGGTGAATTTTCGAAGTTACAAGCTCACGAAAACTGGTCAAAATCACTCAAAAAATCATTATCAAAAACCTAGGACTCTTTTTCGTTACTCCTCATTGCCTCGGATTCCGCCATCCACATCCACTTGACCTGAATATGAATATCTTGGGCAGTTTTTAAACTGCGTTCGTTATGTTTTCTTACCTGAGTGTCGGCTGCGTGGCGTTATACAGCGGGGTGTAGAGATAGGTCCGCAAGGGAGACGCGTCCAGGATGGAGCCGAACAGGTACTCCACGGCCGCCAGGGCCAGCACGAGAAGCAACAGGAGGCGCAGGGCGCGAGTCGCCCGCCCGCCGCCCGCGCTCGCGCCGCCGCCCATCAACGCATACGGTGCTGGCAGCTGAGCATAGACCCCTGCGAAACAAGACAGAAAGATATAAAGGTGGCACTTCACTTGTACATTCGCGTTACTAGGATAATAGAAAATATACCCTAAAAATAAGGGACGTTTTGATATTAAAAGCTACATCCTTTTAATAATCTTCTTTTTTTTTAATTTTTAGATTTTTATTGTTGAGGTTTATTTTTTAATTTGATAAAGAGACTTAGTTAGCTTAATTATTAACGAACATTTGTACGCCCTCTGGCATAACATAGCGCACTTTTTATTTCAACGATTTACCACTATTATTGTACCTACCTATGTTATGTACAAATTACATGGATTCCACAGTTTTGGTTGATGTACCCATGGTTCATAAAGACCCATTAGTTGGAAATAACATTGTGAGTATCGATTTAGATAAAATACTTTTAATCATCATCATCATCTGCCTAGCCTTTTCCCAACTATATTGGGGTGGGCTTCCAGTCAAACCGGATTCAGCTGCTACAAAGTATAATAATACTTTTAATATCTAAGCAATATTATTTTATATTTTCAGTAAACAGTCGAATTAGATCAAATCACCAACTGAGTTGTTATTTTAATATCTGCGGGCAATAGATCAAATCCCTAATTGTATCATTTCCTTGCAACATAATATCTGTGTATACTTATATTATAAATCTGAAGAGTTTGTTTGTTTGGTTGAACGCGCTAATCTTCGGACTGGTCAAGCTACGACCGATAGGAGCGGAGCTTTAACCAAAAATGTGACGCAGACGAAGTTGCGCGGGTGAAGCTAGTAGTTCTATAACATATTTGGTAGTCCGCCGATAATCTCATTAAAATTTTGAAGAACAATCTATTAGATCTATAGGCCGTTATTTAATCTCAGAGACTAAATCGACAAGTGAAAATGGCAAACTGACATAGATTTCAATAACATATAAGTCAGTTTTGACGTTTGAAATTGTCAATTTAGTCTCCGAGATTAAAAAAAAAAAGACTTTAGTTAGAGATGTACCGTACGCCTACAGTTTATTGTTCCTTTTTTACTAATAATAAACACACTTGCTTTTCCAACCCACTTTAGACATTGGCGGAATAGTCGACATCGGCTTTGTTTGATAAAAAATTAGAATAGAATAGGTATGTACCGGCTTTAAAATTAAAATCCACGTTAAGTAGTACTTAAGTAATTATAAAAAGGTTAAATGAGTTTTAAAACCGTGGTATTGAAACAACGAAAGGCGGAGCACGAAGGCAATTTTTAACCAAGATTTAATTAAATTAACAAGCTTAATTTTAATAATTGATAATACACTTTCGGTCGACGAAGATGTTTAACTTGTAACAATGTTTGTTCTGCGCTTGTTTAATAATACAACCCTTCGAAGATTTACAAAGGGAACGTAATTAAATTAATTTGGAGTGATTTTAATTTTTAATTATTGCGTAAAGCTTATTCTTTCATTAATTTATTTAACATTTTCCGCACACAAATGTACAAAGGCGGACTTCATTGTAGACACAAATAGTGCTAGATAGATACTCGTAGTTCATTCATATAATAATTCATTCAGTTGATGTTCTTTTCGATTTTTAAACACACTCGAAAAACGGCTCTTATTACACTGCATTGTGATTCTTATTAAGATTCACGATGTAGTTCAATCAATTCTGTTAATCACTCGTGAATTGTGTCCAAACACTTAAATCATTTGAATACCTATGTAATCAGAATTAGGATTACAAAATAAAACAACTAACGAGTATTTTATTTTGTAATCGACTTTCAGGATCTACTTATAATTTTGACAGGTATACGTTCTATCGTTAAAGAAACTAAAAACTTTAGATACCCTCTATAAGAGTTGCAAGGCACTCAGTTAAAAGAGAAATCATGAATTATATTGTATGGAACGCTAACGATCTCCCATTAAGATAAATCCGTCAATCTGACAGTCAGTTAGCTCCAGCTGTGTACCTACATCAATGCAAATAAGACAAGATCGAAATCTCAATACACGTCCTTGAAGTATTTATAACTCCCTCTGGGTAAGTCGTAGGTACAATCGTTCACGGTGTACACCCAGTTAATTCACTTGTCGACTGTACATGACAGCTAACGTCACGCCTGTCAGATGACGTCACGCTTTTTAACACACGTGCGAGAACCGGGAAAAGGTTCCTGAGGCGATTTTTTCTCGTGATACGGCTTTTCCCCAGACAAATCTTATACGCTTAAAGTCGGTCCACTAACTCGTGAAAATGAATTTCTAGTAAGAAGGTAAATAATAACGAGAGTTCTTTTTAAATCTGTTTTACTGGTAAAATCGTTTCGTTTAAGTAGGACAATTATGGTTAGAATATAATATTACTCTTTACTGTACAACATGACAAGTTAAAAAAGGGAGTTTAAAAATTAATGGGTTACTATCTAAATTTATTAAAATTCATAATTTCAAACGAAAATAAGAAGAAAAATATGAATGAATATGTCTGGAGATTTGAAACATTTTTATAAATGAAAAACGATAAAAAGTGTATTGGTTGGGTTCCTACGAACTAGCATATTTTTTATTACGGTGATGAATGCTAATATCTTGCTAAAACTATAACAAACAAACAATATTCACTTAAACACGCACGCGCACAAAACGTTTTGGGAACACATTCATAGTGCGTACAGCTAAGGAGTGGAATTCCCTGCCGGAGTCTGTGTTTCCTAATAGCTACAACCTGGGAGTCTTTAAGTCAAGAGTGAATAGGTTACTTCTAGGCAAGCGTGCTTCATCTTCCACCACATCATCGCTTACCATCAGGTGAGATGGTGGTCAAGCGCGTGCCTATTAATAGTAAAAAAAAAAGTGTGAAAGATTATCATACAAAGACCATAGTAGTTCCTACTTTTCCCTCATGTAATCATGGTCATTTTGTCTAAGAACCCAATGTAATTAATGTTCCTATCCCCCAAATTAACGTTCTGATAACATAGCTATAATCCGAAATTACTTCCCACTATAGCCGATGGTAATAAATCAATTGTTCTTTAGAAGGAAAATGTTCTTTTATTTTTCCGGTGCGGGCGTTATCAGCCTAAGTATTAGAAATTTCTACTGAATTTCCACCAAAATACCGGTGTTTCTATACCTCCATCAAGTGTGACTGACCTTGGTATAAAAACGTTAGAAAACCATCCAATCTGACATAAGATTTTGTTAGATTTTGTGTTCTTTCTTATCTTCAAAGACGAATGATTGCTTAAAGCCGCGACGGTAGATCTCATGACAAAGACTTTTTTATCTTGTTAGTTACATATCTTTTTGGTTTGCCGTTTACGAAAACCTCAGAAAAAGGGTGTTTTAGCACCTATCCTTCAAAGGGTTAAAATATATAGGTGAAAGGTATTCTCGTATAAGTTAGTACCTACGCACAAGTGCCAGTGCAAGTTTCAGTCGTCATCGGCCCAGAATTTTTCCATATATATATTAAGGAAGGCTTCCAATTTAACTGAAAGTAGCTGTATACTTCTTAGTACGGGTAACCAACGAAACCCGTGCGATTACTAAGCCTCCGCATTTCATTTGTACTTCCGTCCGTCTGTCTGTCAGCCGGCTGTATCCCATGAACCGTATTAAGTAGACAGTTAAAATCGTAATGATAGTGCAATTGTGCATTTCTGTTTGCCGTTTTATCGACATAAATATAAATTTTATTAAAGAGAACCGAACCGACACAATCACGTTCCCATAAAGGCCCTATCATATCTAGACTACCTGAATTATCTGACGTGGCACGCATATTTGTAGACAGACCTTTAATTTAATATGTTGGTACATGTAATAAACGTAAATATACACTGACCTGTACTTTAGACTTGTTTATAAACGAAAGTAAACAAACAGTAGCTACACACACAAAAATAATTAAAAGGTCTTGCACACCGCGTCGGCGTCGGCGGAACATTTTACAAATTTTTGCATTTCCCAACGGCCCGCGGACGAATCCGATTTAGCGGCAGCGAACCAACAAAATAAAAATTCAGTGATTGTATCCACTCGTATGTAGGTGGCCGAAAGCAAATTTTTAAATTATGTTTCTAATTTATTTTACGTGCTTGTACGAGTATGTTCGGAACGCAATAAGCGTGTGTTGAAGTTGTTTGCAACAATGTTTTTATAACGTTGTTAGTTTCGATTCTGGGTGCAGCAGTGAATTTATTTTCTCTACTTCCCAGGTTTGATCAGTGAGAAAGATAATTAGAAATAATAAATAAAATCTACACTGTTGTTTTGTTTTGTATTGATAGCATCGACTCGATGTTTTCGTGGTTTTAAAACCGTCAATTTTCTCGGATCATTTTAGTAGGTAATCTAAAAGCAAAAAAAAGAAAAAAAAAGAAAAAGTATATTATCACAAAGTATATTATGGTATGAAAAAAGTATATTATCACTCATCATGATCTGCCTAGCCTTTTCCCAACTATATGGGGGTCGGCTTCTAGTTAAACCGAATTTAGCTGAATACCAGTATTTTACGCGGAGCTGCTGCCTACCAGACCTCCAAAACCCATTAACTGGGTAACACGGTACTTCATGGCAAGACTGGAGTCATATTAACTGGCTTCTGACTATTCGTAATGACTTCCAAAGATCTAAAAATGATAGCCGGGACGTTGGTCCCGGTTAAGCACAACGGCTTAACGTGCTTTTCGAGGCACGGAGGAAACTCGGTATTTGAGTCGGTATATTAAGATGGTCACCCATCCACAGACCAACCTTAGCAAGCGTTGCTTTACCTTCCATGCGGCTATTATTATCTAGCCACGAGCTTCGTATATTATCACTAAAGAAGTTTTAATATGTATATTCAAGATACCTATGTATATCAAGCTGACTAAATTACTATAATTGAGGAAGTCATATTTTTGCTGCACAATATTATCAATGCCGATTGGACCCATCCCCTAATATGACAACCCTTGCTAACTAATGGGACTTTTCGAAGGTATACTAACCTCGGAGAAAGTGATGAGCAGGGATGGCGCCCGGTGAAATTGTCCCATTCTTTCACTGCCTACTGGTATAACACGCCATTACACCTGTTCTATCTGAAACAAGGGAAATATGAATTGTTAATACGACATATAAGTCGCTGTTAGAACTATTAATATAAATTGCTTCGATCTCAAATGTGACAGGGCGAAATATATTCACTTTTTACAAGTTCAATTTATGTCGACAGTAATTTTGGGTTACTTCTCCTTTCTCATTGGGTGAATGAAGGCGTGGTCTGTTAATGGCTAACGGCCATGGCAAATAATCAGATAAAGGGACACTCTATCATTTATTTATTTATTTAATTAGCTTATTCAGTCCCACAGCTGGGCAAAGGGTTCCCCAAAGTCCCCAAGTATTCAAGAATACTTTTTAGGGTTCCGCACCCACCTACCTACGGAACCCTATTACTCCGCTGTCCATCTGACTTTCCGTCCGTCCGCCTGTCTGTCAGCGGGCTATTTCTCATGAATCATAATAGGTAGACAGTTGAATTCTTCACGGGGTGTGTATTTCTGTTGCCGCTATAACAACAAATAATAAATATTCTGAGGTACGGAACCCTTCATGTGCGAGTGCGACTCGCACTTGGACGCGTTCTTTTTTTTGGTGTGGCCACTCGCAGCTTATTATTTATTTAACACTTTCAGCACACAAATGTACAGAGGCGGACTTATTGCCATAAGCATTTTCTATAAGTCAACCTTTGGGTGATGCAGACAATAGTGGTAGGTGCATTATGGAGAATTAAAACCGTTTGATATAATTATTCAAATACAATAATGAATAATATTAATATTTAAACTAGGTATACATTCAGTCAAAAAAGTATCGGGAATGGATGATTTGTTTATGGTTCCAAATTCAAATTTTTGTTTTTTTTGTAGTTGTTAGATTGGCACAACTGTTTTCCATTTTGGCGCGGAGTTTGAGTCGCATCTGTTATTTATATTAAATACAGTGCTGGTTTTAGTAATATCATATAATAATATAGTGTGTATTGCGAATTTCATAATGGACAAAAATATCGAACAAAGAGTTTGTCTTAAATTTTGCATCGCCAATGGAATTTCGTGTTCGGAGTCACTGAAAATGTTACAGAAGGCTTACGGTGAATCGACTTTATCAAAAACTCGTGCTTATGAGTGGTTCAAAGCGTTCAAAAGCGGTCGAGATGTGATGGAAGATTTGCCTCGCTCTGGTAGGCCGTCAACGTCTGCAACTGAAGTTAACATCGCAAAAGTGAAGGAAATAGTGACTGAAAATCCCCATTCAACTCTGAGAGAGATAGCCGCCGAACTTTCTGTATCTCACGAGTCGATCCGTACCATTTTAACTAATCATTTGGGTATGAAACATGTTGCTGCTCGGCTAGTCCCAAAAGATCTGAATTTTCTTCAAAAACACAATCGCATGAAAGTCGCTGAGGACATGCTAGAACGAGTCATTTCGGACCCAACATTCATGAAACGCATTGTTACTGGTGACGAGACGTGGGTTTACGAGTTTGACATGCAAACTAGTCAACAAGCTTCGGAGTGGCGCCTTCCAACTGAACCGTTTTCAATCGATAGAAGACATAAAGGAGAATTCGCGGCGAGAACTGAACTCAATTCCGGAAGCAGCGTTTAAAAAATGTTTTGATGAATGGATTATTCGTTGGCGCAAGTGTATCGTTTCTAAAGGAGCATACTTTGAAGGTGATAAAATAAATTTGGATGAATAACAGACATTTTGTGTATTATTGATCTTTTCCCGGTACTTTCTTGACAGAGTAGTACTTATATCAGTTCAGCACGCTAGAGCTGGTTATTGCGTACCGTACTATCTTACTGGGAAGAATAGGTAAGTAAGTATTCGTACTTTTGATATAATGATCCGCAATTCAGAACTGGTGTAAACACTAAAAAAACATGCAAATTCAGCAATCCCGATCCATTTGATATCATTTATATAAGAGTTCCGTCCGTTGCCTACCTCGTTCTTCGTCAGCTTTTCACCAAATTAAAAATACTCTTATAAACAAAAAATAATCATCCAAATCGGCTGACAATTGGCGAAAATATCGCTGAACAAACGTATTTCATGGGATCTCATCATCAGATCCTAATTTATACCTTCCATTATCAGCTCAGCAACATGAGATGATGATTATCAGGCACAAATATCTCAATTGCGTTAGAAAGTTAATGAAAAACAATGTATGTGCCTATAAAATTTGAGGGTTACCCTCGATTTTCATGGAATCCCATCATCAGATTCTGTCTTGGTGACAATGGGACCAATCGAGAAGTATACTCTTTCAGATGAAACAAGAATTTTTCAAATCGGTTCATAAATGACAGAGTTATGAGGTAACAAACATAAACAAAAAATACAACCGAATTGAGAACCTCCTCCTTTTTGGGAAGTCGGTTAAAAATGAACGGGATTAACAATCTCTACCGCTCACTAATGCCTGCATGGTTTCTGAGATCTTTTATCGGTCTTTTATCTGTCCGTTAGTCACTAACCAACCAGCAATGGCGTTATGACAAAGAGCCGCGATAACGAACAAATAAAAACCCCAGAAACCGGGCATAAGCAAGCGCCCGATTGATGAAACCAGTTGCATCTCTATGTCTGAGGTGTTGGCTCTGCATTCATCATCTGCCTAGCCTTTTCCCATTTATATTGGGTCGGCTTCCAGTCAAGCCGGATTTAGCTGAATACCAGTATTTTACGAGGAGCGGCTGCCTACCAGACCTCCACAACCCATTAAATGGGTAACAACACGGTACTTCATGGCAAGACCGGAGCCAGATTTACTGGCTTCTGACTATCCGTAACGACTGTCAAAGATCTACAAATTACAGCCGGGACCAACGGCTTAGCGCGCTTTCCGAGGCACGGAGGAAACTCGGTATCTTAAGATGGTTACCCATCCACAGACCAACCTTGGCAAGCGTTGCTTAACCTTGAAGATCGACCCGTGCGGCTGTTATTATCTAGCCACGAGCTCCTCGAGCATTGGCTCTGCAGTAAAACTTAATAAATACCATTTAATTATGTATACTGTTGTGAGTTTGTAAGGAGAATTCTTTTACCAATAGAAAGGTACGTTATTTGTGAGTATTAGTATGTTAACCAAAAAAATACCGCCCAACGAAGTGGGCACGGGTCAGCTAATAGTTTGTAATAAAATTTAACCTGAATTTTCAATATCTCTATTATTTTTTATGGTTTTATCGACCCTGTTGTTTACGAAGGAATTCAACCTCGGCTTGGTGTACACTCATCAACATTCTCAGTAGCAACAACACCAACCTGAGCTGGCCTAGCCGTAGTACGTAGTTTTAATATAATGCGAGGTCAGTTGATACTGGTGATGTTACCACTGGCAGCAGCCTACTGTACCTAATACGCAAAATAAAAATAGTTATTTGGTTTTATGCTTCTTTTTATGAATTTTTGTTTGCGAATCGAGATAGGCACGCACTTGACCACCATCTCACCTGATGGTAAGCGATGATGTAAATGAAAATTGGTACACAGATCGTCTAGAGCCTGAGGAAGGACATAGGCTACTTTTTATCCAGGGAGTATGCTCCCTAGGGAACACGCGGGTGAAGCCGCTGGCAGAAGAAGCTAGTAAGAAATTTAACTCAAGAACTAGTATAAAGTATGTTGGTCGTTCGGCAGCGAGATGGATAGACGACATTGTTGCCAACGTGGGTAGACTGGGTGATGGTGGTATAGGAGCCTGAGGATTGGAGAGATGCCATTGCCCAGCGTTCTTTCAGCCCTCATTTCAACTGACCTGCGGCGGACAGACCTTTATGTTTATTAAAAGGAAATAACGGATACAGTACGAACCGCCAATTAAAACCAAAATAACGGTAGGGGCAAGGAGGTAAGTACAACAATTAACGTTCTTATTTTAATTTAAAAAAAGCGCAATTATTTCGGATGGGTAAAAAATGGTTGCGAACGTGGGTCGCCACCTTAATGACGTTATTTTGCGCGGTGTAAGCAGACATAGATATTCTGGCGAGGTCAACAGACATACTAGGACTTGTAATTAGTATGAGCAGGTCTGTGGACACCTTTTTTACGGTACCTTGAGAACAACCTAGTTTGACCATCGTGACGGTCATGATGTTTACGGCCATGAAGTACCGTGCCGTGCCGTTACCCAGTCAATGGGCTGTGGAGGTCTGGTAGGCAGCCGCTCTGCGTTTAATACTGGTATTCAGCTAAATACGGTTTGACTGGAAGCCGACCCCAATATAGTTGGGAAAAGGCTAGGCAGATGATGAGGCCAGTAAAAGGAAGACCTAAATAAAAGTAATTTAACCTACAAAATTAAATTCTTTCAAAAAGGTACACCCATAAAAAGTAACAAACAGCCTTCGCTAAGTATGGGATGACATGGCGGAATCCAAAAAGGGTAAAAAAAATCGCCAAAAAACAAAACATTTTCTAAGCAAACAATTGATTTCCGGTGGAACATGTGACGGAACCCGAAAAATGTTACTGAATATCCGGAACTACCCGGAAAGGGTCAAAATCCACGCGAAAGGGTTCAGCGCCATTTTAAGGACGAGGGTCAGAAAATTCAACGTTATATTTATTTTTAGGTGAGGTTAGTCCGCGAATTTATCAATGAAAATATTCGTTTGGAATCTTCAGCGGTTTTAAAATGTTACTTAGGGGTACATGAGCCTAATTACCTACTGATAAATTTTGCTTGTTTTAGATACCTATTTGTATTGTTGTAACTGACAATTCGATGGGCGGGATTTGTTCTGGCAAACTTATATAGCAATTTTGTTGTTACAGAAATAACTTAATTAACCACTAGCTTTTGCCAGCGGCTCCGCCCGCATGAAAGTCCGATATATTCCCAAGGGAAGATTCTCACGGGGTAAAGTATCCTATGTCCTATGGTAGGCGCCAGATAAACATGCAATTAAGTACATTGACTTCGTGTATACCCAGACAATAAATTATAAACGTTTTTTTCATTACGTAAACGTAACCGTTAGAAGTCGATTCAGGACAGCTTTATGCCTTTTTTTCTGTTTTTGACATTAGGAAGTCAATGTATGTATGGGGGTCAATGATCGTTATTGCACATTTTTCTGGTGTCTACCATAAACCAGATTATCATCTACCTTTATGTTAATTTTTAACCCACACGCACAAAATGTTTTGGGAACATATTCATAGTGGGTACAGCTAAAGATTGGAACTCCCTGCCAGAGTCTGTGTTTCCAGATAGCTAGAACGTGGGTGTCATTAGGTTACTTCTAGGCAAACATGCTCCATCTTCGACTACATCATCGCTTACCATTAGGTGAGATAGTGGTCAAACGTATGCCTATTAATAGTAAAAAAAACTTCCAAAAAAGGAGGAGGTTCTCAATTAGGCGGGTACTTTTTTTAATCAAAATCCGTTCAACCGTTAAGACGTAAAAATGTATCGTGGGTCACATACGATCAAGTAAATTAATCAAACAGGCTGGTTCAAACTATTTGATCAAACAGACATACGAAATACCTACTAATATTTTGATAAAATTTTCCCACAAAGCTTCATGCTAATTTGATACACTGTTTGATCAAATTATTTGACTTGTATGGCCCACATTTGTTGACAGTGTTACTTTTACATTTATAGAAGTATGGAGTTTGCTGTGCCCTAACAGCGGTTCTTAGCTGTAAGCCTTTTTTGACATCTTTTATATACCTTGCAGAACGCAAATAAATATGATTATGTAATATTTTGACTGGCCTGTTGGTCTAGTGGTTAGTGACCCTGACTGCTATGCTAGAGGTTGTGGGTTCGATTCCCACCCAGGACAAATGTTTGTGTGAGTGTGATGAGCATGATCATTTGTTCTGTGTCTGGGTGTAGTTTATCTATAATATGTATGTATTTAGAAATATATAAGTATGTCTTAGAGGCAAATCCCTCTCAACCTAGTACATCTGCGCGATGACGTCAGGTGGAAGGGATAGCGAGACGAGAACGGAGCAGTGCCGTGCGGCACTTCACTTTTGCGTCGGCGCTCGGACGAGACGGTTGTGCTCTCAAGTGCTATTTATGATATTGATGACCGCTAATTTTGATTTCAGTTATTTGTGCTAATTTTGTTACTTTTAGTTCTGATTTAGGTTATTTTGTGATTTTGCTCATGTTAAGATTATTTGAATAATTATAGAGAGGTTAGGATTGTTAGTGTGTTTCTTTTTAAAAACTTAATTTGATAAGACGTTTGTAAGATCAGAAGTGGGATCATTTACGCGACTTTGATCGTTCTCCATCCTCTTATTTTAAAAACCACGTGGTCGAGCAATCTTTTTCTAGTAGTTTAGTGCTTTGTTATTTTTGTAAATAGTTGCGATTAGTAATTATGTCGAGTAGTGATTATTCTGGTGGTGAATCGCCACCCACGCGTCGAAGTAGGAGTCGTGATAGTCGAAAACGTAGGCATGGTTCACATAAACGTCGCGACCGTCGTTCAAAACGACGCGATCCGTTAGATCAGATTTCGCAAAGACTGAATGCACTTGAGGAGCGCCTGCCGGTAACGGCGACTAATTTGACCGCTCCGTCTCGTCCTTGCGTTAGAGGCAGCCCCTCATCCGTGGTCTTGGACGTCACTGAGACTGCTGCTGAGGTTGGCGTGGCGACGCCCCCTACGAGCCGACCTGCGGAAACGCCGCGCGATACCAGCAGCATGGCGGATGGGATTGTCGGTGCACTCTCTTCGTTGTTACAAGTAAGATCTAAGCATTACTATATTTCAAATTTCGATCCAAGTGTGCATGATTTTGATGTGTGGTGTGCGGAGGTAGATCGTGGCCGAAACTTGAACGGTTGGGATGATCATGAGTGTTTTGGGCGTATTGGTGGTTGCCTACGTGGTGACGCCAAAACGTGGTTGAACCATTGGGTGACAAACGATCGCTCGTGGTCGAATTTTAAAGCCGAGTTTCGATCGTTGTGTCCACGTGAAGTCGATATGGCTACTGTGCTGTATGACGTCATGAGTACAACGTCTAACAAGTTCACCACGTATGCAGAGTACGCTCGAATGTCCTTACTGCGGTTAAATATCGTACGAGGGCTTTCGGATGAGCTCAAAACCGCCATAGTAGTTCGTGGCATCTCCGATCCTCAAGTGAAAGCCGCGGCTACCAACGCCAAACTGCAGCCGAAAGATTTGGTCGAATTTTTGTCCGTGTACGTTAAACCTAAGAACACGCAAAGTGCTACCGGTAATCCCATACGCTCGTCGGCTGCTGAAACGTCCAATCCTCGTAAACGCGAAGCGTCTAGGAGAGGACAGGTGACATGCTTCTCGTGTGGCAAACACGGTCACAAACAAGCTGATTGTTCAAAAAAATCAAAAGTTGATTCAGCCACTTCTAATTTTAAATCTACCTCCTCTGAGACTTCGAATGTAAAAGATACGAAGTCTAATTCAAAACCAGTCAAAGTGATTTGCACCTATTGTAAGAAAACAGGTCATCTCGTTGATTCGTGCTATTTAAAGCAACGTATGGATTCTAAGTCCAATGATAAAAGTAGTAGTGACGTAAATTTTTGCTCCGCGTCGACTCCGGACGAAACAACGTGATGACGGCGATTATTCAAAAACAACCCATAGATGTTTTAATTGATTCTGGGTCTGATATTTCACTTATTTCTAGATCGGTTTTAAAGCATTTTAGTTTTAATCAATTGCCAACCTATCGTAGATTGCGAGGTATCGGTAGTCAAGATATCGAGTCTACTTCTTTTGTTAAGACAATAATTGAGTTCCCTGAATTATCATTAGAGGCGGATCTTTATGTAGTACCACCAGATTGCATTCAAGCACCTGTCTTGGTAGGGACTGACATTTTAAATCGCGATGGTGTCACCTACATTAGGACGAGTGACTCTCAACGATTGTTGAGAGTTGATCAAGTGTACAATGTGTCGTCTGTGGAGCTGGCTGACCAAGTGAAGACACCCTTAGTTGGTGATGACAAGAAACGTTTGTTATCTTTGATTGACGAGTTTTCTGAAACGTTCACCACTGGCACAGCGACCTCCACAGTAAACACTGGGAGCATGGAGATTAGGCTTAACAGTGACAGTCCGATAAGTTATCGACCGTACAAGCTTTCTGCAGACGAGAAGTTACGCGTTCGCGGCATAATTAGTGATCTTTTGAGTAAGGGCATCATACGAGAATCCCAATCAGACTATGCAAGTCCTATCATCCTCGTAAAGAAAAAGAGCGGGGAAGATAGGATGTGCGTAGACTACAGAGCCTTAAACGCTGTCACTGTTAAAGAGAGATTTCCATTGCCACTAATCGATGACCACATCGATAAATTAGGCAACTTCAAGTATTTTACCAGTCTTGACATGGCTACTGGTTTTCATCAAGTACCAATGAAAGACGATGCCTCTATTAGTAAAACTGCCTTTGTGACGCCTGAAGGGCATTATGAGTATTTGAAAATACCCTATGGGCTGGCTAACGCCCCTGTCGTGTATCAGCGCATTATCACAAAGACACTCAAGCATCTTATAGACACTGGCCATGTATTGACCTATATTGATGACGTACTGATCATGTCCAATTCAATCGAGGAAGGCCTAAAGGTATTGCGAGAGGTTTTAAAAACCCTCTCAGCGGCAGGTTTCTCGGTCAATCTAAAGAAATGTACGTTTTTAGATACGGAGGTTGAATACTTAGGACGGATGATTGGACATGGTCAGGTACGGCCGAGTCCGAGTAAAACTGATGCTCTAGTTAAGTCCCCGAAACCCACAAATGTAAAAGAGGTGCGTCAGTTCTTGGGGCTGGCAGGTTATTTCCGCAGGTACATTGCTGGATATGCCTCAAAGACTGCTTGTATTGCCAAGCTACTGAGAAAAGGTGTGCCTTTTGTTTGGGGACCGGAACAAGATGTCGCTCGCGACTATATCATTAAGTGCTTAACTGAGGAGCCAGTTTTAGCAATTTTCAATCCCAGTCTTCCCACAGAACTACATACCGATGCTAGTTCGATAGGATTCGGGGCTATTTTGCTTCAGGAACATGAAGGAAAACGTAAGCGAGTTGTCGGGTATTACAGTAAGTCCACCCAGGGAGCGGAATCAAAATATCACAGCTACGAATTAGAGACCTTAGCTGTGGTACGCGCTTTACAACACTTTCGGCATTATTTGATCGGTATACAATTCAAAATTGTCACTGATTGCAATTCTTTAAAATTAACTGAACGCAAAAAAGATTTACTGCCTCGTGTAGCTCGCTGGTGGGTTTACATGCAGGATTTTCAGTTTTCTTTAGAGTACCGAAAGGGTTGCAACATGCAGCATGCTGACTTTCTCAGCAGACAACCTGCTCACGTGTTCCAAATCCAAAATCCACGAAACTGGGCGAAAATTGCTCAAACTGCCGACTTGGAGACTCAGGATCTAATGCAGAAGGTTCGAGAAGGCCAGTTAGATAGCAGTCGATTTTTTATTAAAAATGACTTGCTGTACTATAAGTACACGCCTACTGGTGAAGACTCGCGCCTTCTGTGTTACATACCGAAAGGGCATAGGCTTAGTCTTTTAAGAGTCTTTCATGACGATCACGATCACATAGGCGTCGATAAGACTGTCGATTTGATACTGCGTCACTTTTGGTTTCCTGGCCTTAGACACTTTGTTAAAAAGTATGTTGGCCATTGTATCGTTTGCTTAGCACATAAGAAAGTGCCCCGAGCACCTCACCAACCAATCGAGTCTTGGACAAAACCGGACATTCCCTTTTCCATGTTACATGCCGATGTTTTTGGGCCGTTAACAGAGTCCAACGGTTATAAATACATCCTCATAGTTGTAGACTCATTTTCAAAATTTTGCTTATTGTACGCGTTATACCGGCAAACTAGATTCCGGGATGCGTGGTCCGTACAAAGTTGTCCGGGCATTGCCTCATCACCGTTACGAGCTTGAGTTGTTGGCAGGCTCATATGGAAAGAAGACTCAGAGCGCCGCAGAACATATGGTTCAGTGGCGGGGTGAGTGGACCCCGAATACATGCGAGGCATTCTTCGGGACTGGTGAGTGAGCTGTGTTGTCCTGGTGTCCGTGAGTGGCAGCCAGAGTGTCACGTAGGTGACTTTTGTGTTGTTTACCTGGTACCCTTGAGGGGTAGCCAGAACGTCACGTAGGTGACCATGTGTGTGTTTACCTGGTACCCTTGTGGGGTAGCCAGAACGTCACGGAGGTGACCATGTGTGTGTTTACCTGGTACCCTTGTGGGGTAGCCAGAACGTCACGGAGGTGACCTTGTGTGTGTTGTCCTGATACTCTTCGATGCGGAGGTTTATCAGAGGGCCTCGGAAGTGGCTTCTTGATTTGTTGTTATTTATGTGTTGTCCTGGCGGTTGCCAGAGGGCCACTTTCGAGAGCTTCTTGTTTTACTGTTGCTCATATTATGTTTGCTGACATCGTTCATGAGTAGAGCTCCTCATTGATGATGCCTTCTTGCTTTGGTTACCCTTTGTAAGGGGATTGCTTGAGTGCACGCTTGCTGTCCGTTTGCAATGAGTATCCAAAGCTGAAATAATACATCACTACAATGTTGTTTCAACATTTCAGAAGAGAATGATGTTGATGAAGAACCATCGAATGAGGATGGACTACAAAGGGACCAAAATGCTGCAGAAATCCAAGCTGACGAGGCCGTTCAGCTGTCAGGAACGGCCGTCTTAGAGGCAAATCCCTCTCAACCTAGTACATCTGCGCGATGACGTCAGGTGGAAGGGATAGCGAGACGAGAACGGAGCAGTGCCGTGCGGCACTTCACTTTTGCGTCGGCGCTCGGACGAGACGGTTGTGCTCTCAAGTGCTATTTATGATATTGATGACCGCTAATTTTGATTTCAGTTATTTGTGCTAATTTTGTTACTTTTAGTTCTGATTTAGGTTATTTTGTGATTTTGCTCATGTTAAGATTATTTGAATAATTATAGAGAGGTTAGGATTGTTAGTGTGTTTCTTTTTAAAAACTTAATTTGATAAGACGTTTGTAAGATATGTTTATCAGTTGTCTAGTACCCATAACACAAGCTCTGCTTAGCTTGGGACTAGATGGCGTTGTGTGATAGTTGTGTGGAATATTATTATTATTATTATATTATTAATATGGATGGGACAGGCCCCTTAAAATTCTAACTACCGAACGAAAATCCCCAAAAGAATTCGAAAAAGGAACAGGTCTAAAATTAGAACATTATAAGTCCCACACGTTATTTTCCACCATTTTATATCATCGGGATCAAATTAATAGAAATTTCTTTACAATGAAATGGAACTCTTTGTTAAACTACTCGTATATATGTACTCAAGTAGCTAAGGCTGCGTTTCCAACAGAGATGTGCGACAATGGGTAGCGAGGGATGTGTTTGTTAAGAGGAAAGGCGGGCCGAGAAGGATGTATACGGTCTGATCAGAACCAGGTCCGGGTCGACGGCGCGCTGTGTTCCACACGCGCCTCAAAGAGCTGTCAGCGTAAAAGACGGGGCCCGCTAGGGTCAGTGCCTGCTGGGGCTGCGGACTTCTTTCGAAAGAGTCACCGTACCCTGGAACGCAAAGGGCACTAGGAGGAACACGGATGGGTTTTAGTCAGTAAGAGTCTGACACTCCCTTCTGCTTCACCCAAAGCGGGAGGAGTCATTTGATGAGTCTTTTGGCCGAAAGGTGTCGTTTCGACGTTTCCGAGGACGGTTACGCGACACCACGCAGCGACACACGACGCCGACGTTACGTGTATAGTCATAGTTTTAATATGGTTTATAATATGTATTAGTTTATTGCAGTTTAAGATAGTGTTGTGTATTTTATCTATGGGCCCCAGATGCCTGAAAATAAAATGATATTATTATTATTATTATTTCCCATCCTTAAAAAAAAAACGGTGTCCCCATGTTTACCTTTTTGATGATTTATTAAAATTGTCCGATAAACTGCTGTCAACAGAGCACAAATTTGGTAACTATTCATGAAAAAAGAAAACATAAGGACACAGTATACATCCTTCTCATTCAGTTAGTGAAAAATCTTTTAAATCAGTCCAATATTGGAGGAGGATACAGGCGAAAGCCAAACCTCGAATTATGACTTTTTACATACAAAGTCTATTCGACCGCATTTCCTCTTAGAAACCAATTGAATCGCTTCATTCACCTAGCCTCGCTATGCGCAAGCAATTCTATTGGTTCTTAACAAACACATCCTCGCACATCTTTGGTGCAGACTAAAGATAGGTGTTTTCTACCGTAAAGAGTCCCAGTAATTAGATATCAGTCAAAAGGGTTCGTGGTACTATCCTTGCGTTACCAAAGTAATGATTGAGTTAATCAAAGACCTTTTAAAGGGTACAATGGATTTTAAATTAGGTAATTTGGGTTTAGGGAAGATAATTGCTGAATTATATTCAAGATTAGTAGAGTATTTAATTATTCTGTATTCTGTTGTCCTTTTTGGGGTTCAAAGGATGCCATTAGACAGCACATTATTTATATTAAAAATCTTTATTTCCAATCATCAGCTAGAGAGAGATTAAGAGAGACAGAGATAGAGATTTTTAGATTTTTGCGCTTTATAAGTATATTGTACGTACATAAATAAATAAATAATTGGCAGAAAGATAGTTGACAGGCGGCAGACAGCGTAGAGCCGCGTTTGAATTAATTAGCGTAAAAGTAATTTAATCAAAAGGAATATTGTCAACACCTTTTATATGTAGGCGATTTACTTTTTTCTGTTATTTTCGAACTTAAATTATCATTTATACCAGCGCTGTAAAAATATTAAATTTAAAACATTTAAAAATACTGTAACGAATTCTATTTGAATCTCTTTTAAGAAAATATTGAATGTCTCCTGTAAAAAAACATTTGTGTATTTATGTATCCATACATACAAATATCTTTATAGACTAGACCCAATGCGATATTGTAGCACATTTAAAACTTAAATAGTTCCCCTGTTTTGACCATAACAATTTGTACAGGTAGCTGTTCTTGTAAATTCACCCAAAGTGCAACAGAATATGTCAAAGTCCTTAGCAATGAGGTTAACAGTGCGGAGCGCGCTCGTTAGGCCTCTGCCTCGAGTTTTGCGAGCGGCGACGGCGGCGGCGGCGCGGGCAACGCAGACCCCGTTCTCGGAAACAGCGGGCAGATCGCGCGGCACTTTAGCGGCGTAGTATTGTGTTCGTGGTTGTGTTATCGAGATATTTTTTTTATTTGCGAACAAAATGTCTGAACATCGGCGACAACATTTATTTTATTTAAATTTATTCCTAACGGTCGATTTATTATGGACAAAAGAAAAAAATAAATTGCACAACGAGCGTCATCACTTGACTGAAGAGCACTGCTCGTTGCTCGTTGCCCACCCTCGCGCCGTTGTTTTCTACGGCCGGTCCATTTGATTTTATACATTAGATTCTGCCGCCCCGCTGCCCGCAAAACTCTAGGCAGAGGCCTTAGCGGCGCCTCGCAAGTGACTTCGCGCGGTCTGCCAGCCACCATGCCCACAAAAAAAATGGAAACAATTTTTTCGCCTCTTTTTTTAGGATGGGTATTCATCAAATGATTCTTTCCGCTTTGGCTAGCGAAAGATAGTGTCAGACTCTTACTGACTAAACCCCATCCAGGTTCCTCATAATGGGTTCAATGGCCGCGGTGACTCTTTCGAATAAATTCCGCAACATATATTTCCGCCAGCTATGGCCAGATTAATCTGTAAATAAATACACAAATCTCCCCCAGATTACACAAAATACACATAACAAACGAAAATGATGTACAAAGTAAATATTGACCACAAACCAGCAGTCAAGTGTTTAGCGGTGACAAATTCGTGCGCTGCGGTTTTAAACGCAAATATAATATTTTAATCTTCTTTGCTTGTTCGCTGATGTAATAGGATTATATTTAGGAGTGTGTTATAAGTAGATAAAAAGTACTTTAGGCAGGAGTAGATTGTTTTTGAATATTTCAATAAACTTTACATGTTCTTTTTTGTTAAATGTGCACAAAAAATTACTTAAAGGATGGATTTGTACCTAAATTAAGGCAATAGGCCCGCCCTGTTTTTGATATTTGGACTTTATTTGGCGAAAATTTGAAGAGGTATAGGTAGGAGTTCAATCGTGAAATTAAAATGTATTTCACGATTGAACTCCCCAATAGACTATAAAATCAAAGAAACGGAAAATTTATAGATATTTTTAAAACCTAAATAAGTAAAATGTTGTAAGAAGTATCGTTTAGGATCCAAAAATATTAACATTGGCTAAAAACCTCAAAAAAAAAAAATGGGAGATACCTTATAGTTAATACAGACAAAAAACTTTTTTTCATAAATTACATAACGTGCTGCCCTACTGTTCGTTTTTTCAGCAGAACAAGCCAGCTATCGAAAAGTATTTTGGAAGACCAAAATAAATAAATGCTTTAAGAAGTATCTTTTACGTTATTAACATTGGCTGAAAACCCCAAAAAAAGGCTGTTTTTTTTTATTTGTAATGGGTTTGCTCTTGGCTCTAGTCTATGCCAGAGATGACAGAGACAAAGTCTACGATGGATCGAGCCTACCCAGAAGGAGCCTGTTCACTCTAACTTTGAAGAGATTAGGGTTGTAAGCTTTTGGAAACACAGACGCAGACAGAGAGTTCCACTCCTTTGCTGTGCGCATTATAAAAGACGTTTGAAAACGCTTAGTGCGAATTGGTGGCATAGCCACAAGGTAGGAATACCTTAAAAACATAAAAGAATGTTTTTTTTTCTTAAAATTAAATGGCTGCCCTATACATTTTTTCCTCCGTACAAGCCGGCTATCGAGTAGAATATTGGAATACCTAAATGATTAATTAAAGTTGAATTAAGTATTATTTAAGACCTGAACGGAGTCTAAATAATTCGTGAAAAATTTTGGCACAATTTCGTGATGTTTTTTTTTCTATTTCTGTGCATCTGTCAGTTTCTTTACAAGTCGTTGGTTCTCAAAGCTTCTATATCAGTGATTGATTTGCAGTGTTTATCATTCAAATTTTACAGCAGTGACGAGTGTGATTTGCATAGATAAACAACAGACACGCTTTGGGTCTGTGAGATATGTTATATTGCCGAAGTATGCGGAAGTTAAAAATATATCTATCATGAAGTGTAACACCAAAATCGCACATCGATCATCCTAACTAATGGATTCCTGATGGGAAATTATCATGTAAGTATTGACTATAGATTTTGATAAAGTATTATGTTTTATTGGAATTCAAATAAGTAATTGAAGAAGGTAATTCATTATCATACTTACATAATTAAGTTACTTTGTTAAGCAAGTGCAAGTTGTACAATAAGTGTGGGAGTCGCACTTGCCAGTAACCAAAAAGTCATACTTCTTGTTTGGGTCCCCTTTATTTTTTTTTGTTACTTATTTTTAAGGTGGCAATGGCACTCTGTGAATTTCGACTATCTTCCTATTACGGCTCATGACATACAGACTCATGACATACATAAAAAGATTTGAATCATTTCACACACCCCTAGACCATATCCTAAGATAGAAGATAAAATACTTTTGATCACAGGAGTATGATGCGTTAGTTAATACGCCAGTATTATAATACGTCTTATCCATTTCCAAAAGATATGACAATGGTAAATCAAAATCAGCAAATTTGTGGGGCAGACCTTCCCATAAATAGCCCCCTGGGGGTTAAACCCTGGGAAGGACAGGTGATAAGTCATGAAGGATGGTATGTGACGTCACTATCCCCTATGAAAGGGTAAAAAGGGTGCATAAAGTGATATTGATACTTATGTAATAGAGCCAGTAGATCGGGTCCGATAACTTGACAGAACGGTTTATTCTTGAAGATTGATGTTGGAGTAATGTTAGTCTAGTGGGCGTGAAGGTTAGAAAAATATATTACGTTCAAAACTAGTCGTAGAAAATAGGAAACTTTTCCGACACGTACGAAATTTAGCGCAATATAAATAAAAGGCTTTCCACCGAATTGGCTTAGCACCCATCGCCATTTTGAGATTCATGTATGTAAAAAAACCTTGAGATATACAGGGTTATTTGTAAAACACCAGCAACCTCTTAGGCAGTGAAAGTACATGATAATAAACAACTTTTACTTTGAGAAAACCCCGAAGACTCGAAAAAAAAATCAGCTGTTTTATACATTTTCATTGGCAAAATATTGCATTATGTATGAAACAGCTGATATTTTTTTCGAGTTTTCGGGGTTTTCTCAAGGTAAAAGTTGTTTATAATCATGTATTTTCACTGCCTAAGAAGTTGCTGGTGTTTTACAAATAACCCTGTATAGTACAAGTGCGATGCGTTAGATATTTCGAAGCTGTCGCTCAATGAGAAATTTACATTCAATAATCTTTGCAAAGAGGCACTTTTGGATACTAGGTCAACTTTCACAGATGTACTCGTAAGTCCAGCTATTATGCTGAGCATGGCAAAGGGACGAATATTAAAATTTATAGTGTTTCGAACACAGGTTTCGAATACCCATATGAAAATTCGGAACTCTTATAAACGGACAGACAGGCACGCACACACACACGTGATCCTACGTGTATGTGTGCCTGTCTGTCCGTTTGTCACGGCCTATTTGCTCCGAATCTGCGGGACTGATTCAGTTGGATACACATATGGACTTATAATCTTACTAGTTGACCCGCGCAACTTCGTCTATTCCACTCCTATTAGTCTTAGCGATTTATATTAATCGATAAAAGGGCTCTCTACACTGAAATAATTTTTCAAATCAGACCAGTAGTTCCTGAGATTAGCGCATTTAAGCAAACAAACAAACTCTTCAGCTTTATATATTAGTATAGCTGATATAAAACTGGAGTTATGATCTTTGAGTTCAAAACTCAAGGTAAAAATAGCTTAAATAAAATATGAACCAACAGTAGCTGGTACGGGCTAAACTACTCAATAAGCCACCATCTTTTTTTTGAACCAGTCAATAGCGCAATAGAAGACATTTTTCAATAAACAATAAATTAATACCAACGATAACTCGTTTCAAGTTGACTGACTGCTAAATAACTGTTGCGATAACTTTCTTTCAGTTTCTTTGGTAACTAGTTATTAGTTTGTCGGAGGAAAAACGTGAAAAGACCAATACCTCCCTTGGGCACGGATATTTATCGCTTCGTGTTCATTTGAAGTTTGTTGTCTTGTTCAATGCGGGCAGATATCACCTTAGTACCAGGTTAGTCTTGTCTGAAAACTCATTAACTTAAGTGTATTATCTGCAATTAAACATTGACTATAACAATCGAATAAGAATTTTATTGAAAACAAGGTGGGTAAACTTGAATTGCATAGATTGATTGATGAGGCACACAGAACGGCCACTTAATAGTTTCGTAGGCGTTTCGTAGCACTGACACCTTGTAGCACACTACGTGCTACGCCGTAGGCAATGCTACGGCACAGCCTACGCATCGTGCTACGAGCTACGAGAATCTACAAAGCGGTGAATCGAGGACACAAGTGACTTGAAAATATTATTTCTTCCTGTTCAGCTCATGTATAGTATCTATAGCGCGTCTATATACTGTCCATAGTCTCCTCAACCATCCAGAAAAAAACTGTAGTTCAAACTAAAGGGCCAATATTTCTACCTACAGAGGTAACATGTAGCCTACCGTTCAAGACTGCAGCTATAAAACAGAACAATGGCGGCTGGCTGTTACCTGAAGCAGGCCGAAGTCGTTTCGTTACTGTTATTTACGGTCTGTAGACCGAGCATGTTCGGGCGTCTTAGTTTATTTGGTGTATATGTTTTGGGGCTTGTTTAGTTTTTGCTTTAAGACAAAAATGGGAAGAATTATTACTTGGGTTTGAAACTTTTTGGAATCGATTGTGATTGAGCCGTGTTGACGATGAGTTTCCCAGAAGTGACGATGGCCTACATAATCTTCTCTCTCTTACTAAAAGCACATTTAAGGAACATACTCGTATAAAGCTTCTATGAATTTGCTATTTCTATTACGTAGTGTAATCTATCTTGTGTATCTATCTACCATCAAAAACTTGCAAACCCAACCCGTTTGGCAGGACAAATATGTCACAGAAAGCCCGAACGTAAGTCTAAATACCTAGTACTTATAGTGTGGCACTACGTACATTATTTACTTAGACTCAAGTACTAGTTTACTCTACTGAGTAACAGAAGTTTACAGCACATAATTAATGTAGTTACGACGCAATTGCATTGTGTTTTTATTCGTTTTGTAAACATTTTAATACGATTCTGAAATTCATTAGTGTTTTCACTTTGGTTGGTTACGTGGGTAGATACTATTTAATGGTTCCTGGCTGTATCTAACGAGTGCATCGGGACATTACCGAAAATGGGGTATATTAGGAATATATCCAGTATCGGCATTACCCCAATGATTGTTGTAACGTCCAGTTCCAGTTTAAACAGATACAACTGGTATCATCTATACTAATATTATAAAGCTGAAGCGTTTGTTTAATTGTTTCTTTGGTTGAACGCGAAAAAAATCTTTTGCTGTTGGATAGCCCATTTATCGAGGAAAGCTGGCTATATACGACTACACGCTACGACCAAAAGAAGCGAAGCATCAATGAAAAATGTGACGAACAGGAAGTTGCGCGGGTCAGCTAGTTATTTTATATGAAGCGGCTGCCTTTATGATAACAAACCAAACTACTGAACTAAATTAAAAGCCAAAACTAACACTAAGCTTATAAAACACCCCCCCCCCCTTGCACTTCCAATAACCTGCCTGCTAAATTAGATTCAGCCAATGAACGTTTCACTGAGCACGGACACTAATTTAATTAATCTCTTGAATAAATCTAATGAAAGCCAGGTCAGCAGTAATGTATGCAATGTAAAATATACGAAAATGTGCCAAGAGGGAGTCTTTAACAAAGTGACATTATACTATGTTAAGAACCAGGTAAACTTGCAATAAAGTAGATACTCGAAATATAAAATAATGGACCGTTTTCCATGTCTAGAGAACGTAAGAGATCACGATTTTTATTTCTATTTTTGATATTGAGATAGTCAATAAATGTATCTGGTGCCTACTTTAGCGTGTCAGAAAGTCAAATATGTGCAGCTGATCGAAACTGAAAAAAAGTAGGTAATCGTTCCAATTGATGCTAGAAATTGAAAGCTAACAGCATGCTCACATTACTTAAGATGTCACGTTGAGATTGCTACATAATGGTATGTACTGTAGCGGCATCAATGCCGCCACAAGTAAAACCAACGGAGCAAATCTACATCGCAACAAAAAGAACCGCGACGCCATCTTTCCAACTACAAGCAAAATACTAGGTCGAAATCCTGTATCGTGCAAGCAAGTTTACCGTGCAATTTGAACATATACATCAGCCCTAATATCAACTATCGGGCAGTTGCCCATACCGGACATAACAACGGTCTGGTCGGAGGATCCTACCTCCACAATGGGGTTTGTGGGGCTTGACTCTCTGTTCCACAAACCTCTATAGTGGTGACCAGTACTGCAGTGCCATTATGTAAACATCTCACAATGTAAACTTAGGAGAAGTGGACACGAAGTGATCTGTGTATCCACACAAACAAGATAGAATGACACAACACAATGACACAATGGCTTGAATGATTTCATGCTCACTCTACCTCATGGCTAGTTTACACAGTGCGAGCTACTGATTAGACAGTGGATAGTTACTCGGATCGCCTACTCTGAGTCGATGCCAGTCACAAGGCTCACTAGATTAACCGCTAAAACTAATTTGTATCTAATAAAACACTCGTAGCCTTTCCAATAGGTATTCTTCCTACAAAATTAGATTTAGCAATTGTAATTGAAGCCAGGTCATCTCTCCTACATACGAGTATATAGGAAAATGTGCCAAGTAATTACTGATTTCATATTCATTAAAGAGAAATGTGAGCGAGCTTCCATTGTGTGTTGAGCAATTAAAATAAGGTAAATGCTTGCGGATCGTGTGTTTAAATAATTGCATACTCGTTATTTTATTACTTGCATAATGAAATATTAAATCAGTCTATGGGATATAGATGATCATAACTGCGGTAAAGTGGGCCAAATAGACGAGATGGTTTAAAGACTTAAGAGAAAAATTGTTTATAAAGTTTTTCCAGAATTTTGCTGATTGTAGCAAGTTGTGAAAGGTTTCGTTACCCGTTGTTTGCAATCAGTCTCAGGTTTTTTTATTCATTAAAAAAACGTCCACGTTAACGCACTTTATTTTCCTACCGTGTCCGTTTTCTACCTCATTAGATCAATCTAATTCTGTTCCATTTACAACACTTACAATTACTTTTACAATTCAACGGATTCTGAATCAGACCCGAACTATTTTAAAAGACAAACAAAACTAAAAGACAAATCCCCCACAAACTCATGTCGTAATGGTTAAAACACAATCCAAACATAGCCCTGATAACCGGGGCAAGCCCGGCTTTGAATGATTCCCGTATAATTCCGACATGAATATAAAAAGGTGGGCGTACCCCACCCGGGTGTACCTCACCCGGGCTTATCCGGACAGCGGCAGAATTATATTCAATAAGACGTTATTGCCGCAAATGGTAATAAAAGTAAGTCTATCGGCAATTCTATTTCAGCAGTTCCATTGTGTGCTTAAACAGATTGCTGCTGAAAGTCTGTTGTAGCAAATTGTTATGTACTCAATGGGAAGTTACTTACAAGGCCATCTTATTATTAATACTCTTACATGCGTATAAAAGGCGAAAGGTCACCAAAATAGAGAAAAAACACCGCTTTTAGAAAAAAATCTGGTCTTGCATCCATTATCAGAGAATACATAACCAGCCACAATGTAGAATAGCTGGTTTTTAACGCGAATTCAAGGTTGTTTCTATAGTAAACGTTGGACACATTAACGAGTCCTCTCTTTATAGAGCAAAAGTTCTGTATAAATATATCTTACGAGTAAGTTAAATTAGGTTAAATCTGTGTGGTTCTTTCCTCAAAATACAACCTTCGACATTAACCTACATAGTTCATTTATGTGATTTTGACAAGTACAATTTTATGGACTTTAAAAGAGACTTTGAACTCTGAGTTTGTTTCACTATTTCTTCTCAGGGTACTCAGCTAGGAAACATCGTCCCAATCTAATCTAAAACGACTAAAAATATTGACACGTAAAAGTGTTATTTCCTACCTACTTACAAAATTAATATCATTTATCGTTCAACACAAACCCATACACCAGTACCTATTGTTTAAGGTTATATTAGCAATATATTAACGAAAATTTAGTGACATTAACTAGAATATAAGGCTCCGTTTCCACCAGGTATGTACGTGGATGCATAGCAAGGGAAGTGTTTGTTAAAAACCAACAGAATCAACTCAGGCGCCTGTCCATTACAGCGGAGCGAGACAGTGGAGCGGAAAAACGGAGAACTTTTAACCAATGCAATTGCATAAAATCTCCCCACCACTCGTGAGTCACTGACATTTTGACTGTCATGGTTGGTTAATATTTCTCCGCGCAAATGTACAGGCACCCTTTGGATCCGATTATCGAGCCCAAGAATAGGCTCTCTCGAATCAAGGTTACGAAAGAAAAACAAGAAAACCGACCTTCTCTACCTTAAAGAATAACTAACAATTCTCGTCCGAAGAATTTATGTAAGAACCGGATCGGATGTGATACCAACCCGTATCACTCCTCTCACAGTACCTCCTGATTAATGTTGTACCCTGTCAAGGCTGCCATTGGCACTCGCCTTTACGATTCATTACTCTACGGGTGTTACTGAAAAATCGGCTAAATGTACCGGACAGTAATCGATTAATCGGCGAGCGATATCTCGATTGGTATAGTGTAATGGAGGTTTAATGGGTTTTGTGGTTGAGATATTTTTTTTTGGATATTAATTATAATAAATGAAGAATCGAAAATGCGGAGCTCGTGGATAGATAATAACAGCCGCATGGGTCGATCTTCAAGGTTAAGCAACGCTTGCCAAGGTTGGTCTGTGGATGGGTGACCATCTTAACATACCGAGTTTCCTCCGTGCCTCGGAAAGCACGTTAAGCCGTTGGTCCCGGCTGTCATTTGTAGATCTTTGGCAGTTGTTACGGATAGTTAGAAGCCAGTTAATCTGACTCCAGTCTTGCCATGAAGTACCGTGTTACCCAGTTAATGGGTTGTGGAGGTCTGGTAGGCAGCCGCTCCGCGTAAAATACTGGTATTCAGCTAAATCCGGCTTGACTGGAAGCCGACGCCAATATAGTTGGGAAAAGGCTAGGCAGATGATGATGAAGAATCGAAAATATTCCCAAAACACAAAATTAAGAATATCCCGTACAATATCGTGTTTTTTTTTGTTTATGGTACGGAACCCTTCGTGTGAAAGTTCGACTCGCTCTTGGCCGGTTATTTTAATTATTTCTCGTAATTTTTTGTCCCTACATTGTGTTTTTATGTGCCACTTTCTTGCTTGTAGCTAGGATATCGTGAAGTTTTCAACGCAGTTGGCAAAAGCCAGGTTTAAAAGTGACGTAATCAAAGTCAATATTACCTAACCATCTCAAAAATAATCCTGACTTCGTACGTCACAGGAAGTTAGCAAATAAAGTCTATTTTTAGCCAAACGCCTAAAATATCGAGACCGCACCGAAACGTGGGCGGCGGGTACGTACAACAAAATTATTTACTTGCGTGGGTTTCAGAATTGTGAAATAAATTACTTCTATGTATACTTCTCTTACATTTATGCATAGTTCCTGTTATATTTTGTTTCATAACTGCAGCTAATATCTTGGAATAACGGTGTTCATCAAATTTGTTAGATATTTGGAAATTTAATTTGCTTTACATTACACTTTAAGTTTATACGTTTTACTTTTGCTCTGTATGTAATGTACCTCTTGCAAACTGTGAGTGCACTGTACGGTACAGAAATGTATGTTATGTACGTCTAAATCTTTGGAGAATATCGTAGCTCCTCACTTGCAATTCCTCATTCTTGGTAATGAAAGAACCGGTTTAAGGTGAATGCTCCAGGGTAGCCCGCGAAATTCAAATATTTTTATGTTTTTTGCAATTTGCCGGTCAGTGTGAAGCTGTATGTGGACCAAATGCGTTCCGCGACAGTAACGCGTATTTATCTAAAGAATTATAACCATTTTAATCATCAATATAGCCCTCTAAGTTCATGTAGTCCGAAAGAATGATTATTTTTGAAATATTCATTCTTTCGAACTACATGAATAAAGAGGGCAATATAGACGATTAAAATGGTTATAATTCTTTAGATAAATACGCGTTACGGTCGCAGATCGCATTTGGTCCACATACAGCTTCACACTGACCGGCAAATTGCAAAAAACATAAAAATATTTGAATTTCGCGGGCTACCCTGAAGCATCCACCTTAAAGAATCAGAATGTCTGTAGTAAAATACGCTAAAGATAGGTCAGGAATCAATAAAATTGTGCTGATAGTACCATTCTTCAATACCTGAATCAAAATGGAGAAATGCTATCATCGACATTAAACACTCAAAAGATGTCCAAAGTTGAACTATAGGCGGTATAAACAGGCACAGTGGTGGTTAAGGTTTTTTATGGGTCTATGCCACTCGTAATAAAATTTAATAAAAATAACAGTGGAGTACCTGCCCCTGACGATCTTCACTGTTCCAGAAATATCATTTTAATTTATCCCTCCCTCTTATGTTTAATTTTTTAACCGCAGAGTAGATTTTTTCAACACTTACAGCTTTTTCAGTCGGGTAATGAAATTCCTTTCGCGTCAACGGCTTGGAATATTAAATTGTAACGTTAATTTAATTCGGGTGGGGGTACTTACTGGTTTATCCTTTCCTGAAATTTTGTGTTTTGGTATTCAATTAAATCGGGTATCGGGCATCGAAGGGTTGGCTTCAGAAGAATATAGGAAAGGGAAATTAACTTACAAAAAGTAGGAAATCCTTAGCAAAGAACATCTTTTCTTATTTATGGGATTGTTACACGATCCGATGGGTTATCTGATTGAGATAAATCTCAGAAATAAGATAAAATTCTATTTAATTAGGTAGATGGAACATAATACGCCTGAAATTCCCGAATAAAAAATGGAGTGAAATTGCGAAGAAATAGAAGAAAGAGAAATGAAGTGATTGTATTGGCTCAGTTATGTGAAAGCAACAAAAAAATTTGATCAGTTAATGGTGCGTATAATTTGCTTTCAAATTAATAAGTAGTTTGGTTGAAAAACATTTTGTTGGGAACGGTAAAAGTTTTCTAACTATCGGTTTTTATCGAATTGAGTAAACTAAATAATTCTGAATATTGATATGACATATGAGTCAATGAGTACTGAGTGGTGAGCTGTAGAAATATGTCGGAAACTCAATAATTCTATGTTGACTTATAAAATTGTTTTGTTTGTGTGTATTTTTGTGATGATACTAACCAACGACGATATAACCACATACTAACCCTTACTTTTCCATTCACCTAAGTATATTATTTACTAAAGGTTTAGATGTTTACCAAAAGGTCAAATTGGCGAACACCAATTTCCAGTCTTTGTGTGGTAGTTTTGAAGTTATTCAAGAAATTAGATGAAAAATTACCATACCCCCCATTGACTCCCTAATATCCGAAACTACTGAATCTAAAATTTTGAAAAAGAAAATACAGATTTTCCTTTGCCTTCAGATTACAGAAAAACTTAAAAGAAGTCTATGGTTTGAAAGTAACATGTTACTAAAATGGCATTCGTTGTAACCCTTTGCATGCGAGCCTGTCTCGCACTGGGATGGTTATTTTAATTATACCTCATTGGAAGCGGAGTAGATAGAAAAAAGCAGAACGGATTCTTTTAATATTCCTTGCAGTCCTGCGAGAATACAGAAGGATATTATGGTTGTTTCGTAATTATGCTGGGCTTAGGAAGCCTTATTAATACAAGGCATCTATTCAAAATAGTTTTTTGTACATAAATACATATGGACGTACGCACCAGGTTACGTTTAGTAGATACAAATAGTTAGTTCATATTTATGTTCCTCGTACTTATGTAACTACACATAGTGAAAGGTCCCTTTCCCATTCTTCTATGCCAATATTATAAAGCTGAAAAGTTCGTTTGTTTGTTGGGTTGAACGCGCTATTCTCAGGAACTATTGGTTAGAATTTAATTTAAAGTTGGATAGCTTATTTATTGAGGAAGGCTATAGGTTACAGGCTATAGGTTACAGGCTATAGGTTACAGGCTATAGGTTACAGGCTATAGGTTACAGGCTATAGATTACTGGCTATATGAAATCAGGCTACGACCAAAAGAAGCGGAGCATTAGTGAAAAATGTGAAGCAGACGAAGATGCGTGGGTCAGCTAGTGTATTAATGTAATAAAAGCTGAAGAGTTTGTTTATTTGAACGCACTTATCTCTGGAACTGCCAGTCATCATCATCATCATCATAAAAGCCAAAAGACGTCCACTGCTGGCCATAGGCCTCCACCAAAGGAGGGAGGGGGGTTGCCATAATCGCCACGCTTGGCAGGCGGGTTGGCGATCGCAGTGTATGATGTTGAGTTTTACAGAGATCGCTGCTGCCCATTCTCTGGGGAGTTCCTTAGTCGCCTCTTCCGACACCCATGGGAAGTGATGGGATGGGAAATTATGTTTGTATATTCATCATCTGCCTAGCCTTTTCCCAACTATATATTGGGGTCGGCTTCCAGTTAAACCGGATTCAGCTGAATACCAGTGTTTTACGTGGAGCGGCTGCCAGACCTCCACAACCCATTAACTGGGTAACACGGTACTTCTTGGCAAGACTGGAGTCAGATTTACTGACTTCTGCCAACCCGTAACGACTGGCAAAGATCTACAAATGACAGCCGGGACCAACGGCTTTCCGAGGAACGGAGGAAACTAGTTATGTTAAGATCACCCATCCACAGACCAACCTTGGCAAGCGTTGCTTAACCTTAAAGATCGACCCGTGCGGCTGTTATTATTTAGCCACGAGATCCTCAAGGAAAAAATATTTTTGTACATTATGATAGACATATTCATGAGAAACGGGACGGGGTTGTGAAATGGAATATGAGCGTAAGAAATCGCTGGTAAAAGCTAGTACTTAATACTTGTTTGCTTGTATAAACTATTGACGTGTTCATACTTCAAGAGCATATCGCAACTCAAACTTCAGCTTTTGAAATAATATCTAGTAATTGAAGCATTACCTACTTTGCAACTGCCAGAAAACATTTTAATTAGCATTTCCTCCATCACCATCATCTTCATTTTCATTTTTGGTATCTCCATCGTAGACTTTGTCTCTGTCATCTCTGACATACTATAGACTAGAGTCAAGAGCAAACCCATTACAAAAAAAAAAAAAAAAATAGCATTTCAAACCAAAACAGTTCCACATTTAATGTAATATTTGAATGTTGATTTCAGGATCTCGAATAATGGAGACTGGAATGAAAAATTTCGCTAACATTTACATTTGAAGGGCAAGCATTTTTTTGTATAGGTTAAATATGAGTTAGGAGTTTATTTAACATAACAAAACGAACAAATTTTAAACAATGAGTTAAAAAGCGAATATACCTATGCGAAACCACCCGAACTTACATAATGTCAAAGGATAAAATGAATAGGTTTTACCTACGGGCCTTAAAACAATAGGTTACCTACATGGAAAAAATATCAAAAAAGTATACATTTTTCCCTACACAGTCCGGTAAATTCAGACAAACGTTATCCTGAACTCTTTTCCCACAATTTTACCCCAAACAAATGTTTCTTTTACACAAATCTGAAATATTAAATGGCCAGCCACCCCGATTGTTTACGGCCAACAATCCGTATATCTTTCGGACCGTATCTTTTTCTTTTACCCTTATCTTTTAGATTTTATCTTTATTAAGGCTGGAAAGAATAGATGACGAATTTAGCTGTGAAATATAAAAGGTCAGTGAGATGCAATAAGAATTACATTTTCTTTTGTATGTTGAAGTTTGTTTTTCTTTGAACAGAAAGCTTTGTTTTGTCGTGAACTTCTTTTTGCTTTTGCTCATTTGTGTATTTATTTAACGTAACAGTTGTGACGGCGTCCTTTTGAGTGAGGAATTTTAAAATATTGTTTGGTTTTATTAAAAAAGAAGTGATGTTTGAGACGTTAAAAATGAATTTACAGTCCAAATAATATAATAGGTTCGTCATGACGCGATAACTTTGTTCAGACGTCAATTCACGAAATAGAAGGAAAATCACGCGATTTGCCAAATAATTTTCTAGTACCTATACAGGGTGTTTAAAAATGTGAGGTCATATTTAAGGGTATTATTCTATAACTACACTTATATTATAAAGAGGATTTATGTATGTAACGAATAAACTCAAAAGGACCGCTTTCAAAAATTCTTTCATCTTTACAATGCTGCATTAACTCTGAGTAACCATATGCTATATTAATTACTAGAAAAAATTAGGGTTCCTTGAGAAATAGGAGCGCGGACAAAGTCGCGGGGAAGTGTTAGTCTGACATACAGCAAAGGTCCTTACTGTAGCAAAAAACGACAAAATGTTCCATTTATTTCAATTTCTCAGCAATCTTATGCAGTTGGTGACATTTATTATAGTTCAATCGCTGATTTGATAGTGCACTTCTAAAACACCCTGTAGATATTTTTTTTTTTTATTTGTTGTGGGTTTGCTCTTGACTTTAGTCTCGTGGTCTAGGTCAGATGGGAGAGACAAAGTCTCATAGTAATGGAGTGAGCTTACCCAGGAGCCTGTTCACTCTAACTTTGAAGAGATTAGTGTTGTAAGCGTTCGGAAGTACAGACGCAGGCAGAGAGTTCCACTCCTTTGCTGTGCGCATTATAAAGGGCGCTCAGAAACGCTTAGTGCGAGCTGAGGAGCTCGTGGCTAAATAATAACAGCCGCACGCGTCGATCAAAGGTTAAGCAACGCTTGCGAAGGTTTCCTCCGTGCCTCGGAAAGCACGTTAAGCCGTTGGTCCCGGCTGTCATTTGTAGATCTTTGGCAGTCGTTACGGATAGTCAGAAGCCAGTAAATCTGACTACAGTCGTGCCAAGAAGAACCGTGTTACCTAGTTAATGGGTTGTGGAGGTCTGGTAGGCAGCCGCTCCACGTAAAGCACTGGTATTCAGCTGAATGCGGTTTGACTGGTAGCCGACCCCAATATAGTTGGGAAAAGGCTAGGCAGATGAGAAACGCTTAGTGCGAATTGGTGAAATAGCAAATCGAATAATTTATTCATTTGCAAACATGGGTAACTGGTACAGGTTTTTCATTTATAACTAGTCCTCCATATAGAGCTGATGTCGAAAGACATATTCAGAGTCAATGGCATTCAATAAAATATCAATTTTGTGCTAAACACTGTCGTCATAAGAAAGGCGATTGAAGAATGATTTATTGAAACGATCTATATCATAAGGGTTCAGTGGCGAATAACGTTTTTATGGAGTCCCTCGGGCTCCTATCCACTGCTTCGGGAAAATGAAAGAAAAGGAAAGTACCTTGGCATCGAGCACCGATACGGGAATCATTTTCCGGATCGTGTAGTTTAATTTAAAGGTTTTTAACCACGGTCCATGCCTTTGGAGAATACAGGAGAGATATAATGATGAGATTTACCCAACGAGCGAAGCTATAAAGGAAGGGTTGTAGTAATGTATTGTATTGAGGAGCTCGTAGCTAAATAATAACAGTTGCACGGGTCGATCTTGAAGGTTAAGCAACGCTTGCTAAGGTTGGTCTGTGGATGGGTGACCATCTTAACATACCGAGTTTCCTCCGTGCCTCGGAAAGCACGTTAAGCCGTTGGTCCCGGCTGTCATTTGTAGATCTTTGGCAGTCATTACAGATTATCAGAAGCCAGTAAATCTGACTCCAGTCTTGCCAAGATGTACCGTGTTCCCCAGTTAATGGGTTGTAGAGGTCTGGTAGGCGACCGCTAAAACACTGGTATACAGCTGAATCCGGTTTGACTGGAAGCCGACCCCAATGTAGTTGGGAAAAGGCTAGGCAGATGATGATAGTAATGTATTGTATTATAGAACAAGGTAAACCACGCAACTTCGTCTGCTACAGTTTTCTTTAATGCTCCGCTCCTATTGGTCGTAGCGTGATGTTATACATATAGCCTTCTTCGATAAATACACGTGCCTATCAATAGTTTAAAAAAATGGGCTATCCAACACAAAAATTCTTTTTCAATTCGAACCAGTACTTCCTGAATTTAGCGCGTTCTACCAAACAAACTCTTTAGCTTTATAATAGCTTATTATAGCATATCCCGTTTTTTCCCGTTTCCGCGGGAAGTTCGGGAAATCCTATCTTAATGCTCCCCGACACTCCCCAAGGTACCTACATACGAAACTTCAGCTTTCTAAGACCAGGGCTCCAAGTCTGCTATTACAATAGTGTCAGAATGGTCGATCACTGATCTCATAATTGTTGATTTTGACAAGTTTGGTAATCTACTAACATAATAGTGTCATTACGACTTTCCAATGATCAATCACTGACACTCCACTGAACGAAATGGCATAAAACGGTAATCTCGTACATAAGGACAAATGAATGACAGAAGTATGCGGTAATCTGCTAAATTTTGACAGTTCCATCGATCAGTGACCCAGTAGTTTCGATTGTGCGTTGCCTGTCAGTCACTCAAAAAGTCAGTTATGGAAGAATTATATATATTTTGATAACAGAGTTTAGATTAAGTTGATCTGTATTTATGAAGGTTGTTTAAAAAATCAAGAAGAGAGGCCTAGTTAACTGACATGCCAACAACGTTAATGATTGTCAAAATGCCTAAAATTTATGGGTCTAAAAAACTTGAATCCTGCATTTTATATAATTTCATAACAGAAAGAGGTAGGTAAAATTCTATTCACTATAAAATATTCCATCAAGAATATTAAAACTCGAGGAATTTTGGTTTAACTTAGAGAATTCAAAGTATTTCTAAACTACACATTTTCATTATGGAACTGGTATTCCGTGAAATATTTAGTTATGGTCATTAAAATTATGCAGAACTACATTCTTTGCTCATAAAGATAATGAAAACGAAGAGTTTTGTTAAATTGGTAGGTATAATTGGGATGCCGTAATGTAGTCATCAATTCTTCAGTTGTGAATTGGCAATAAAAAATATAGGTCGTGCTTACGCGATTGACCATTTAAAACATCATCAATCAGAGCACAGACTTTAAAAATCAATTAAAAAATGTGAAGGACCTAGTATTCGTTATTGATAAAAGAAATATTTATATATAAAATAAATAAAATGCCAAATATATTAAACTAGAACTTCGCCCGCGACTTCGTTCGCACGGGTTTAGATACTACTCCACGAACTTCATCTCCCCGTGTAAATTACTTAACAATAGACTTAACGTTCGACGACGGCAGTTTGCTCAAACTGCAACATTTTTCTTACTTAGAGTAATTTTATACCCATCATAACTTTTAAATGAAAGGTCCGATTTGAATAATTTAAAGTGCAATTTACTTGTACATAACCCACCTTAATTATTAAACTTAAATAGATAAGGATTAATATCATGATACTAATTCACCACTATTCCATTTCACCCGGGTTTTGATTGAATAATTTGAACAAAAAGCGGTCATTGCTACTTAACTATAATAGTTAGATATATACCCTCGTGGACTTTTTTGTAGATATTGATGTCCTCTATAAAACTGTAGTACATCACTTTGCTCTATTGTGAATAGTTTCCGCAGCGTACGCGATATAAGAATCTTTTTGTTATTTTTTTACACCTTGGGTTACATTATAGAAGTTTTCATACGGATCCCTAACCTTTTTTGAAAATATTCTATAGCCTATGTTCATCAGGAATAAGATAGGATTCTAATGGTGAAAGAATTTTTCAAATCGGTCCAGAAGTTTCGGAGCCTATTCAATTCAAAAAAACATACAAACAAACAAATCTTTCCTCTTTATAATATTAGTGTAGATTATTATTCAATATTAAAGAAGGTTATACGTAGGATATTTTGAGAAAAATAATTTATTCATTACAGTTCAAAATTTAACTAAAACTAACGAGAAAATAATCTGATCGACTTGTACTCATAAAACATGCAATAAGATAGATAACTCACAGTCACAGGCTCCGACGGGCGCCTCAAAGTAAGCACAGAGGTACCCACGCCTCCTTAATCATAATGGAAGGTCAGAAAAAGGATCAAAGGCGGAGGAAACACCCAAAAGAAGTCTAACGAACAAATAAGATCACGGCCATCCAGAATAATAGCAATCAAAGCTCTCGAAGGACTGGGGCAAATAAAGTGAGCTCCTTTGATCAAATCACGGCATTTAGATAGTTACGAGGAAATCTACGAGTAAAAACTGAATCGTATGATTCGATTTAACATACGAACGCCTGTTAGATCAGCAGGTGACTACCAGAATTACTCACTCAGCTGGAATTACACTGGAAAATTACTCAAAAATATCACACAGGGTACAGGCTTGACAGATTGACTGATTTATGTTTTTTTTTTAAGAACGCCTATATTGACCAAAAGGTTAGACCGAGGTGTAATTTTGCTAATTACCGTAACATGGAGTTAATAGAGACAAAACTTTGAACCCTGACTCCAATTTTAAATAAATATTAGTTATTATTTTTCGAAACCAATAATGTGGCATTCAAGTGAAAATATCATTCCAAGTTTTGTTCCTATTTACCCCATCTTACCGATATGCTAAGTCGTATGTAACTACCGGGCATAAATTCGGCCTGCGAGCAGCTACTGCCCAATCCATCAATATTACGACTTAAACATACTTTGCCCAGCTTTGAAATTGAACCCTCATAACCTCGTGGTCTAGCACGAATATTTTGACATAGTAACGTTAACGTAAGTAAATTTTAAATATACAAATCTACAATCCCATAGTATAATGGTTTAATTTTATGCGACATACAAAATTTGTATCATACAAAAATATGAATATACCTAGTATCCAATTCAATTCAATATTATGTGTGAAAAGAGTATTTTAGTTATAGTAAAGTTTTACGTTTCGTTACTATACGTCAAAAACATTCGTGCTAGGGCCTAGAATGATTTTTTTCGATGGTGCTAACGAACCTTAGTCCAATGCGACAGTCGATTCGGTCGAATTCTGTCTTTATTATAGAACTAGTTGACCCACGCAACTTCGTCTGCGTCACAATTTTCATTATTGCTCCGCTTCTATTGGTCTTAGCGTGATGATATATAGCCTATAGCCTTTCTCGATAAATGGGCTATCTAACACTGAAATAATTTTTCAAATCGGACCAGTAGTTCCTGAGATTAGCGCGTCCAAGTAAAAAAACAAATAAACTCTTCAGCTTATACGAGTACTAGTTGACCCGCGCAACTTCGTCTGCGTCACAATTTTCATTACTGCTCCACTCCTATTGGTCTTAGCGTGATGATATAGCCTATAGCCTTCCTCGATAAATGGGCTACCTAACACTGAAAGAATTTTCCAAATCGGACCAAATAGTTCCTGAGATTAGCGCGTTCAAGTAAACAAACAAACTCTTCAGCTTTATATATTAGTATAGATAATGTATTCATCAATAAAATTCGTAAAATACAAACGTATTTTTTTAGCTTACCTTACTAGCACGTTAATTAATTTATGTTGTTAACGGCGAGTTTAATACTTACCGCGAGAAATGAGTGTTTGGCTGCCCCGATTTTTTTATGGACGAATATTTTCGCGCGACGCTGAAATGAGGCAATTCTGCAAATATTGCGTTTCGTTATATCTTTGGGTGGCAACATTTTATTAGCTTTTTTACGGACAATACTGAACTGATACAAGTGAAAATATTTAATGGAAAGAATGTCTGTTATTAAGGTACCGTACGTAATATTGGAAATATCGTGTAACAATATATCTTTGTCATTTCTGTAGGTACGAGTACGTTTTGAAAGCGACGATATTTTTAAAAATTTTCTACCGGTACAGTTTGAAAAACCTTTTTGTATGGGAGCCCCCTTCAATTTTTAATTTAGTTTATATCTTATTGTTATTGCGGCACACGCTCTGTGAAAATTTCAACTGTCTTCCAATTACGGGTCTTGAGATAAAATCCGCTGAAAGACAGATGGACGAAAGGACGTATAGACAGCGGATGCTTAGTAATAGGGTTCTGATGGAACTCTAAAAAAGACATTCAATCTAAACGCTCGCCCGTCACCACTTCCTCGTGTTATTTGAGAAAAAGAAGTAGCGCAGCATATTCCTTAGAAACACGTCTGTTCAATGGAAGAACTGACACAACCATGCTTGCGTATTACTTACTCCAAGTACCTATATTATGTACGTAATAGTCAATAGAATAGAATATACGTAATGTACGATAAAAGAATATAAATACGTAGGTATACGCTGAAGGGTTCTGGGCCGTTTAATCCGAAACAAATAAAATGGAATATATTGTTTATTAAATGTTCGACTTTATTGCTAAGCCTATTCCATTCCTGAAGTCAATCTGCGAGAAACGAACCGAACTCTTTCAGTCTTTGATATATTATTGAATACTTATATGTATTATTTAGGCTCTGAATATCTTTCTTTTATTCGATTTTGTTTCGATTGGTTTTAGAAATATACTCACTTATATGGCACCAATTGGAAAGAGGAGTAAGTATTGCCTAGAATAAAGCCGAATAGTTCGAGGGAGTTATCAGATGTCTTGATGTCGATGTATGATGTTATTTTCGTTGAGCTAATCCTAAGATTGTCTGGAATAGAACAAAGGATACTTTTTATCCCAGGAGTTTGTCCTCTTGGGATAATGTAGGCGGGCCCTGGCGAAGCCTTTAGCAGAAACTGGTTAGCTATATTGTAAAAGCTATGTTACAAAATTAGTATACAATAATAAAAAAACTAGCTTTTGCCCGCGATTTCGTACGCGCATATCCCCTTTTCTCCCGTCCCCGTATGAATTTCGGGAAATCCTCCCCCTTAGTGCTCCCCTTTACTCCCCTAGGAAACTACATACCGAATTCCAGCTTTCTACGGCCAGTAATTTCGGCTGTGCGTTGTCTGTCAGTCAGTAACGGAAGTGTGTTATATAATATTGATTGATATTCTATCGATTTGTAAGGTATATTTAAAACCTCCATTTCTATTTACAAGCTTAATCAAACTCCTATGCAATCCATTAATGGACATCGAATTGTATCCAAAGTTTAAAATAGTCACTGAACTAAATTAGAACCGAAAATAACTGACATACGTCATGGTGTAAAAACAGTTATTGTCTACAATGCGTTAAAACAATAAATCATTGTCATTCTTATTTCCATTCAGGTTAATGTCCACTATTAATGTCCACAAATAACTTTATTCCACCAGTGACAGCTATTAGGCACCATAAAAAAATATAAACGGGATATATTTCGCACTTAAGGCCAGTCCAATTTCTCGAAGTTGGAATTGGAACATTCGAGATTGCCCCAACAGAACGGAATTGTACCTGGGTTCCGTGGTCGTACAATTGCCTTTACGACATTAGGTACCTATCTACGTTCTTTGAGTTTAAAAACAGCGAGGAAAATCGGCCTTTTGTTTTCTTAATTCCGATTGGAAAGCAAATTCCTATTTTCAAAGAGATTAAGAGGAGATTTGCGGTGTTGTGGATAATAGAATCGCGTGCCAATCAGTTCCGATAAGATCGCGCTAGGAATAGCTGAAGATTATTCTAAGTAAGTTACAAGATTTCGTGATCATGTGATTGGAGCATGGGAATGGTACGCGATTATCTACGTAGTTTTCTTTAAAAGGTTCAATTAAAAAATATTTTCATCGATGGTTCTAAATCTGTTCTATTACTGAGTGCCCTAGGCTATTCCGATTGATAGATAAGATCCATTTTCTGCACTTCCATTTGGTTCGTCGTGCGTGGGTGTCCTGGCTCATACAACCCGGTTTCTCCAGTAACACTTTCTGGGTGCTTCACAGGTTTCTTTTGGAAAAGGACACGAGCAGTGAGCAGCCTTAGCTAGCTTGGCCTTTTCCAAACTATATTGGTTTCGGCTTCCAGTCAGACCGGATTCAGCTGAATACCAGTATTATACGTGGAGCGGCTGACTACCAGACCTCCACAACCCATTAACAGGGTTGCACAGTACTTCTTGGCAAGTCTGGAGTCAGATTGACTGGCTTCTGACAATCCGTAACGAATGCCAAAGATCTAGAAATGACAACCGGGACCAACGGCTTAACTTGCTTTCCGAGGCACGGAGGAAACTCGGTATATTAAGATGGTCACCCATCCACATACCAACCTTGGCAAGCGTTGCTTAACCTTGAAGATCGACCCTTGCGGCTGTTATTATTTAGCCACGAGGTCCTCTCTCTCCTACACAGGAACAAAATCAAACAGTACAAAATCACGGCATAAGATCTATTTTCTGTAAGAAAGATTTACAATAATAAGGTCTTACTATAAAGATGGTACCTACACCAACTATAATTTTCCTTACAACGAAAAACAAAACAACATTTTTCAAAACTTCTGCTAACAAGCTGAATAAATCTGAAAAGTTCAGACACACGTCTAACAGACGTACAACGGTTCAGATGAGTAATAGTCTGACGTCATCAAACAAAGACATTTGTCTGGAGGGTGCGTGGAGACATCAGTCTTACGTAATCTATCCCTGGGGATGTATCTGACATCTTGAGGAGTAATCTCTCTGATACAGGAAAACCGATGCTTAATGATCCATTGTATCCAAATAAGTGGAATTAGTACTTCTTCCCAGTATGAAATTAAATTAAATAAAAAATATTAAATTAATTTAATAAAAAAATATAAAAAATAAAATAAATGCAATTTAATTTAATTATATTTATTTGCTGTACACCTACCACAGTGTGTCTCTTTTTAACCCAAAGGTTGACTGGTAGAGAATGCCACGTTGCATTAAGTCCGCCTATGTACCACTATTGTACATGAAGTTTAAATAAATAAATAAATAGCCTACTAGCTTTTGCGCTTTAGCGCTGGGTGTCTGACGCCCAGCAAATGCTGAGATGGTTACCCTTTCGGCATGGGCACGCTCAGCGCAATTTGTGTACCTGCTAACTATTACCTACTTTTGTTTTCTTTGTCGCTGTGCGTTTGTGTCTGTGCTGAATAAATGTTTTTCTATTCTATTCTTTTCTTTTGTCACGGTTTGAAAACGCTTCTTTTTAGGGTTCCGTAACCGAAGGGCAACGGCAACGGCATCTTATTATTGAGCTTCTGCTGTCAGTCCGTCCGTCTGTCAATATGTAGACAGTTTAGGCATTCGTTCGGAACCCTTTGCGCGCGAGTCCAACTCGTAATTGGCCGGTTTTGTGGCCAATTTCGGCCTTGACTAGACCATGAAGTTCATTGACTGTTGCTATTACTACCTATTCGCATGTGCTCTATACAATGGGGCGGTTGAACTAGTCCAAACCAGTCTAATCAAAACCAATACAGACCATTGTGTGAAGGGCCAGTCTAAACAAGGCACTCCTCTATATCGCATGTTTGTCCATGGTGTAAGCGTGTCGTTTAGCGGTGTTAATTTATTGGATCATAGACTATAGAAGTGCGAGGTCAATCGGACTGGCTTGTTCGCTCAACTAATTAAGTTTGTTCTGTTGTGATAATAGACAATGAAAGCTTTTACTGTAATTAAATAGGATATTTGGATGCTTGGGATAGTTGTGACTTTATTTTCTGTAGTTATTCTAAAGCAGGAAAACAAGACTAATTAATTTCACCTCTTAAGTAAAGGTGTAAAAGTAAGTAGTTTTCAAATCACTTTTACCTTTGAGTTAGACAGAAATGGACCTGTACAACACCAATTTTTCGCCCCTTTTTATTGCCATCAACCGGGCACAAATTCAGACTTCAGGCTGCTGAAAAAAAAAAACTCATTTAAAAAACAACCGGCCAAGAGCGAGTCAGACTCGCACACGAAGGGTTCTGTACCATAAACCTTAGTTTTTATTATTTGTTGTTAAAACGGCAATAGATATACACAATCTGTGAAAATTTCAACTATCTACCTATTACGGTTCTTGATATACAGCCCGCTGACACGGACAGCGGAGGCTTAGTAATAGGGTTCCGCTGGATACCCTTTGGGTACGGAACCCTAAAGATAGACTAGGAATGGAACTCACAACTTCATTCTCAGCGCTTGCGACCACACAAGACCAGTAACGTATTATTTTTGTACCATAAAAAGGAAAATAAGATAACCATCTTGAACCTTTGAACCCCGCCAAAACACAGCATTCATAATATAGCACAATAATATCTTCCAAGCTAAATGAGATGAAAACGTTCGCTTTCATAAATAACAGTAACAAATTCTTATTGCGATTGCCATTTTATGCAAGGCCACTGGACTGGCATCAAATATGCTCTACGTTACGATCTTTCGCGCTATGACGAGGTTCATTATCAAGGAAAATATCCTCAATTCTCACCAAGTTTGTGTGTCCTTAAAATACTAAAAAACTACGTGGAAAATAGGTCGTCTAACTGAAATTGACATTTGTTGACCCATTAAACTAATATATATTTAGTATGTGTTACGTAACTGCGTCCGTGGCATCACAGGCCCTATCATAAAACCAGCGCTGTGTTATTTATTTCTAAATTTCGCAGCCTATGCTGAGATAGGGACCTTTTTGGCCTCGCACAGACTAAAATGTGTTTAGACTACTTAATTCTGTTAATTTAATTAAATTTACATCTGTCTGTTATGTGCGAGTCCCAAATAAACATTTTTTCTTTCTTTCTTTCTTTTAAAGCAACGTTCGCAGTCGCATCTCAGCCGTAAACTGTCAAAAAAGCCTTAATTCCCATAAATTTTTGACAGTTTTTTTTAAATTCTTTAATACAGTTAGTGTACAGTTTTGAGTTTCTATTGTACCATTAAACCATGATTGGTTTGTATTGGCACTGGCATGCGAATATTGTTTTAAAAATTAGTAGAAAAGTTGCTTAAAAATAGTAGAATGCTCTGCAGGCACTTTGTAGAGCTAATCTGGAAAAACCGCGACGTGAAAACTTAGATGAATTGAACAGCAAACAGCTTTGAGACGTAGAAAGAAAAGGGATGTAATTGCTCAGCAGTGATACATTATGGTCTGACAAAAATTATTAACAAAAATAACCTTGCAACACGGAGTCGGACTTTCACACTTCCGCACCATGAACCGAAAAAAATCACGTTTACTAATTTAATTGTTATTATAGCGGCAATAGAAATACACACTATAAATATTTTAACTGTTTACCTATTATGTTTCTTGAGATACTTGCTCACGGACAGACGGATGGGTGGCGGAGGCTTAGTAATAGGTGATAATAATGATGATAACACATCTTGAAGTAGGTTTAGTCCCTAGGCCACTGCGGTGAACATATCTAAGTGAACACCTGCAAGACGAAATACGTGACACGTTGGTAAAAGCGTTGTTTCCGAAATCCATAAAACCTTTCATAATACAAGTGGCAATAAATAGGGTAGGTACGTAACCGGTGTGCTGAAGTTATCACAAATTTTCCTACTTTCAATGACGCTGAAATATGAAAGCTATTTCGAAGTCTTTGCACATATCACTTCCAATTCAAAATATTGGAATACATTTGTAGTTTTATTCAAAGTTGGAAATGTCCTTTATATACGCGTTCAGTTCAGTGGACGATTTTAAAGAGCCAAAGCTAGCTTTTTGAACGTGTTTCATAACCGGATTTAAAAGGAAGGCATGCAAACAATTCGGAAGCAGCGTCATCGAAACCCAATCGACCAAAAACTGCCGCCAGCTGTCCTTTGTCTGGTTCAACTGCAATAGACTGCATGCCGACGACCAGAGTCGATAATTAAACATTTTTTCCATTTCAAAGACCTGACCTATCTACATGTGTAGATGGGGACTCGAGTCACCAGAGCCTTTGAATTTTAAAGTGGGGTAACACGAAATTTTCGTCCCGCAGCCTTTATTACAAGCGTTGAATAGTACCGTGGAATTGAAAAAGGTCAATCAGGGAACAAAGCAAGGCTTTTCTCTAATCCGAGCCTGTCTGCACCGGGGAATTTATTAGGGATTAGTTCACAGCACCGTAAAAGTAACGTTTACTTATTCCGCCCGTACAGCTCCCTAATTGTATGGATTAAATAATTGCTAAGCAGTACACGGCCGGACTCTAAAATGTTTGTTAAGTACAAATTATATGAACGTAACAAAGAATTTGTTTTAATTGTGTTTTTTTTTTCCAACTAATCTGGTAGGTTTTTCGTTTATACGGCGAATTTTTAATGATTTGGCCTTTTTATTTTCGAATTCGAGCTCAATTAATCTATTCCGCTGGTCCAACTACGGCTTTCATCCAAATATTCCATAGGATTGAATTATGCAACGGTACAATACATTTATCAAAATTGAGTGGGAATTCTCTGAAACTCTCGCCGCACGGTATTGTGGTGGCTTGGGGGATTAGATTGATATCTGTTCATTCCTGTTTTGATTTATTTCGACCCCAAACCAAGCTACTCGACACCTGTAATCAACACGGCTGTGAGAGCTTCGGTGTTGGTATTTCACGAGTATTGGTTTATTCACTTCTGTGTAAGTATTTATGTTATCATGATGTCTGGATTCATATCCATATGAATAATATAAATGCGAACTTTTTATCACAGGAGTATATTTGTCTCGGATAGTATCAGAATTTCTTGCGGGCGAAACCGCCGGCAAACGCTAGTTTTATATAAATTGTGGCCTCCAATCGACTCGATCAATATATCCCATCTCTCTGAGTAACAGAAAACAAATTGATCGCATCAAACTGAATCCCTTCAAACTTTCTTCAATCAGCGCTAAACGAAACTATCATCCAACGAATACTGCTCCCCAACTTGTAACAACACATAAACGCTTTTAGTTAAATTCAGACCTTCGCCGGAAACCTTTCGCTACAAAATAGCCTTGATAAGTGAAGTATATAATAATAGAAACGGGTTGGATATGTAACAACAGGAGGGTATCCTTCGGGCGCTGTTGACGGACAATTTATATAAAACTACCCACCCTACCTGAATAAAGCGGAAAATTTATTTTATCGAACGTCAGCCCTTAATCGAATTGAGGATTTAAATTATGGAAAGCTGTTTCGGGAGTTCGTGTAAGGAATATTTTAGATTTTTCAAGTTTGCCAATAAGTTTAAATTTTAATGTTTCAAGTCCGGGTTCAGTAAGAATATGCCAAGAATGAGATAAATCTAAGCAGCGCGCTCCAGCACGTAACGAATGTCGACACCAAGACCCTTCATTGGAATATGTTTGATACCTTTAAATTCACGAGACTTCAACGTAGTTTAGTCGTAGTAGCAATATACAAAAAACTATACAGTGGAATCACATAACATCATTTATCCTGTTTCTATTTATTACAACAACGACGCGACTTAGCCAGTCATTAGGTTAATCGATCAGCTGAGGTTTGCAGAGTCAATCTAATTCTGTGTCCCGAAGGCTCTAGGTTCGTGACGCATGACAGAGTGGATGTACCCGGTCGACGTCTAGGTAATTTCCCTTGACAATGGATTGAGGCTGTCCGGTGTAAATTATAGGCGGGTCAGGTCCCCGCTGGGCGCCAATAAGCTTCCATAATGATAATTTCTAATATTGCTTCGTCAAATTTCCTCTGTAGTATTAGGTAACTATAAATTATTTTGCGGTAACTTAAATATAGATGTATCTCTCCGTATTTTGTAAATGTTATACACAAACAAAAGTCCCACGCTGGGCGCCATTATTTAAATGTGTTGCGCAAATAAATTTCGCCCACTTGTTTCTAGTTAGTATAACAGCAACGAAATAAAACGAAACGTCAGCCGTTAGTGACTTATAACACACACCACACGCTCATATTAACAGCCATTAGAGGGACAAAAAGTCATGTTGTCTTTGTTACAATCCCTCAAACAATCAGCCATTGACACCTTATAAAGCTGTGCAAATAAATAGATGACATACCCTCATTTCTGGAATACCTTTAGCTTTTATTCGTGTCTTCTAAACCTTAAGATACCGTACATATTTATTAGACGCTAATGAAAATGGACCGTGTAGGCTCCGGCCATGAATACTTAAAAAGGTTAAGTAGGTTTGGAAGAAGGTTTTTTTATGATAATACAGTAGGTAAGCTCGTTGACGTGTGATCGATTGGCAGTCTATCCCTGAAGTGATTGGATGAGTCGCTGATAGAAAATTGGTTCGACGAAGTTTATTTTAAAAAATAGAGGGTATAAAACGTGTTTTAGAAGATATTGAAATGTTGGTCGGTCACCCCAATATAGTTGAGAAAAGGCTAGACAGATGATGATGATGAAATGTTGGTCGGTGCTTTTAGACATAGAATGTTTCTTTAGAGCTATTGAGTAAGCGTCAATGTTTCCATCATCGTGTTTCAACAGACATAAAAAGTTACGCCATCAAATCCCACTTTTATCACCCACAGACGCGAGTACAAAACTTCTAGTTACATTTAAACGCAACTATGTATCGTAAGAGTACAGAAATTCTTCCTATATTGTACATGCAGTCCCCTAAATATAGCCGTAAAAGTAAGCTCTAGAAATAAACTTCGCAGTTAATGTCTCATTAATCAAAAAGGGTAAATAAAACTTTCTAAATATTTAAATACAAATTGCAGTAAGTATCTAAGTTAGGCTATAACAGTGAAATAAAAGTGAGCCATATAAAATAAATGTACTTCGTTCGGAGGAGCTAGCTCAGGATTCACTGAAATGAGGTTTCTTACTTTATACGGTAGAAAGGCAATTATTGGATCCTCGTGATTTCAAAGAGGTCTATTTTTAGCGGTTTCTTTAGATTAAAGGTTACTTATATTTTCGGGTCTGCCCTTTAAGGATTTGCAGATTTTTCAATTTTGATCAAAGTTTTAGAATGCTTTTTTCGTTCAAGGTTCTTTTAAGCCTGTGTATTTCCAATTTCAATTTGTTTTACTGACAATGTCTTATCTGACCCTTCGTTCTTAATGTGTTCTTGCTCAAATTAAGTTATCGCAGGCAAAAAGTTTAATTGCCTAGTATCAAGTCCGAGAGCAAGAGCAGTGGGACCCAAGGGGCGGAGCGAAAAAATTATGTGCAAACTTTTAAATGGCGCCGTTCCAAACGGCCCCCATGGGAATTTGTACTGATACACAAATTAGTTTGTTTTCAATGGCAGTCGGAAAACGAATGGGAATGTCTCTGCTTTTCGACAATATTGGCTGAAAATAGCAGTTCACATCAGACGAAAATGGAACGACAAATTTAATTTTGAATTCGAAGCGAGAACGTTTTATTTTAAATCTGGAAATAGCTTTTGGACTCGGAATATCCACCCATTTTTTATGTAATTATGTATGCACGTATAAAATTGGATTCTACAGATAAAATAAGCTGAATCTTTTGCTAACATTACAAAAATTAATACAATACAAAACAAAATAAGTAAGAAACATGGAACTTGGGTTTAATAAAAGAGATGCAGCTGGGACCGGCTAGCCGTAACGAGTAGTTTGTGGCACAATTAACTCAGAGATAGGTGTTACGAGCAAACGGCGGTAGAGCCAGTACAAACGGCCTTTGTGCACCGTTGTTAGTTGTTACTGTAATAATTTTAGTTGTTGCAATTGTTTTATGATTAAGGATTATACTGTTCTTTATTTTGCTTGTACTTTGACAGCTCAACGCATACATAGTATTCTTCTTCTTCTTATCGTGTGGGCAGTAAGGTCTAACGACCCCACGCACCCTAGCTGTCAGTTTCTAAACCGCCTCAAGAGCCTCTGACATGGTTTATTTGACGACCGCCATTTTGCGGCCGGGACCCGGGCTTATACGTGCCTTCTGAAGCACGGTATCATCTTTTTATCAGACAATCAGGTGATTCAAAAACGATACGGAAACTTTTCAGCAGAGCGTTTTAGGTACCAGCTAACTTTTTCAATAAACTTACCTCAAAAACTTTCTAAGGCTCTCAACCTGAATAGCACATTACAATATTATCAATATCCCTGTTCCGATGATCGATGTTTCCAGACAATTACGTATTCCAGCACGATCTCCTTTCACACGAGTTGAAAAGAGCTAAGCAATATAGCGATATTGTTCAAGTGTTGGATCCCACGTATTGGAAGCTTTGAAGACCACGTATTTCAATAATATGCTAGGCTTTAGAAAATGCTATTTATATCCTAGAATTTGAATGTTATAGAGGAGCTCGTGGTTAAATAATAGCAGCCACACTGTTTGATTTTTGAGGTTAAGTATCTGTATTGGATGGGTGACCATCTAACCATACTGAAATTTATCTGTGACTCAGAGACCACGTTAAGGTGGATACAGACATTGCGAGGCATGCGCAGCGCACGCCTCGCAACGCACACGTTTCAATGCTTAATGCTTAACCTTGAAGATCGACCCGTGCGACTGTTATTATCTAGCCACGAGATCCTAAATCTGATAGACTGGAAGCCGACCCCAATATAGTTGGGAAAAGGCTAAGCAGATGATGAGTACATGAATCAATCGTGACAGCTTTCTACTGCGCAGTTGCCAAGTTCTTAAAACTAAAGTATGATAAGTAGCTGATACTCTCACGAAATGAACCGAAGCAAGGAGTTTTCTCACACTGAGAGTAGCTCATAATAGAAATGACTCAATAACTAAACACTGGCCACAAAGAAACTGTCTATATTGTAAATACTATTTCGACATATAAGAATTTATAGTGTCTGCAAAGCGGTAACGGATTGAATAAAAGATTTTGGACGAAAAATTTACAGTACCGTTCAGAAAGATTGGTATGCTGTAGAGAGAAACCAACTTTTTTCTACGGCTATTGGCTGTTCATTTTGAGAAGATATTTAATAATAATTTATGTTGTGTTTCATTACATCTAAGGGCAAAAGAATTGGCCGTAGAACTTTGTAAGAGCTTTCCAAAGTTTAATGAAGAAGGTTTTAATCTACCAGTAAATTTGAAATTTCTGAACTTTTGCCGGAAAGGAAACGGTTCTTTTATCGGAAAACGGCCGTGAATGCAAATTGGCCGAAATTATTTGAATGGTCTATTAGGTAAAGTTACGAGTTTTTGAGTAATTATGTACTCTCAAGTAATAATTCAGAGGTAAAATTCTTTAACTGACAGAAAGTTACGCGATTGGCAGAAATTCTCGAAAAGTAAGGTAATAAAACAACCGTTAAAAAGTAGGTATACCTCAAAACTGTTTATCCTAACAGTATGTACCAATGAGTATTGCGATACTAAAACTACCTACCACATGGAATATTAACGTTAAACCCTCTTTAAAACGAAATACAAAAATGAAATTTTGATAATCCCATCACGTGTGTTGTCTCTCATAAATGAAAAGCCGTTTATAACGCTCAGTTAAATAATTAAACGTTGGCACACGACAAAGGGGTTTAATTAAAACTAACTATGCGTGCAGGTATCTGTATGTCGCAATATTGTTATAAACTGGGGCGAAACTTTGGCGCGCATAAAAATGTCACATTTGACAGCCGCCATTTTGGTATTTGAAATGATGTTCTTTAATAATAATGTTGCATGTTGAAAAAAAAATCTATTGACAGCTGATTTTCTTTAAAAACTAAGAGGTAGAGTGGTTTAGAGGTAGTATTTAATTCCGTATAAACCTTCTTATTACTATATTATGTTAAACTGCGTCATGAAATTTTTATATTAAAGCGCTATGAGATTTAAATCCTTAACATTCCACAGCAAAGAAAATCTTGAGTTAATTTTACTTAGGTTCTTAACTATTTAATATGTTATTAAACTTCAAGAAGAAGTCAATTTAAGTTAGGTACACCGTTCCCAACGAAGTGAGAATAAAGTGTCTACAAGGTGAAAATCATGTATAATCGTTAAAACTTTTGTTCTTTGGAAAATGCATTCTAGATTCACTTGAAATTCATGACGAAATTTGTAAACTTTTTAGTTTGAATATTATAAAAACTCAAGCATAGACAGCTAAGTACATAGGATGGTCCCTAAGGTTTGTAACATTTGTTTTTTTCATAAAGAAAGGAATTAAGCAAAGTTAATTTCATAAAAAAATAACAGAAAAGAAAACTATAACATTATCACTTACTGACACAATAAACAAAACACCGATTTATCGCCAAAAATACACGAACCTTACCTGTAATAAGAAAAAGCCATAAATTAGTAAAGAAATGATAAAACCATAAAATTTGACGTAATTTATGAGCCAGTAAAAATAATAAGTAACGTCTGGTAACACCGCTTCTCGATTGTCAACCCACATGTAAGGTTTAACACCTTCAGGAAATTACGTGAAGTATTAAAAATAATGAAACTTTATGAGGGTTCTAATAGCCTTTATAACTCGTGGTTAAAGTAAGGTATGGGTTTTGTCCTTATAGTAGATTTAATGTCATAGTTCAGTTTGTTTATCCTTGATAGTTTTAGTGTTTAAACCTCACCGGGTTTAAATTGTAGAGACGAGGATATAATCAGGTAGAGATAAATTTCACGTAGTTTAAAACGGGTTTTTTATTGTTGGCAATGTTTAAGAAAGACAAATAGCTGAATTTTATCTCTATCTTTGGACAATCAATAATGTCTCATTATTTGCTTCATTTTGTTTGTTTCCAAATGAAACGGAACTCGGTACTTTCTTTGAATTTTAATATTTCCCTTTCTTTTGAAAAATGAATTTCGCTGCTTCATTTGCGAATGATTTTATAAAGGAGCCTTAACTTTTACCCATGATTGCTTTTATCATAGAAAATTCAACTTTATTTCTTAACCCTTAAGATTTAATATTAATTAACCGTCAATCAAGACCGAAGTTGTACCTAGCTATATCTTGGTGAAATTCTCATAAAGTAATGATAAGTTCGGTTTTTAGAAAACTTTTGATTACTTTCAACGGACTATTGCGGTTTAATGAGTTACTTGTTCCTGAGAGCGTTAACCGGTCTACTTTTGCGACGCCGTGAGACGACGTTGCGTCTGTGGCGACATCACGTAATGGCGCCGTCAGTTTTAACGTTATTTTCATATTTTAACTATTTCTATCTCGCTCAAACTTGCAAAAGAGTCGGGAGACGGTTCTCGCTGTACTTCACACAATATCGTATTTTTTTGTAAATGAATGAACGGATTTTAATAAAATTTGTTACGTATACACAAAATACCTTGGTCTAGATGGTTAGCTAAGAACGTTAAAAACATAAATACAAGAAGCGTCAATTTTCGGTTCATGGTACGAAACCCTTCGTGTGCGAGTTCGGCTCGCACTTGACCGGTTTTGACAGCAGGGTAATGTAATGAATATCGAATTTGTTACAACTTCTATTTAATTAGTTCGTTGCGTGCTAGTAATTGGGATGTTTGTATTAATTTCGCTCGTTAGTAGAACAAGGTCAGTTGGGTACGAAACGGCGCTTGTATGACACGCCAGACACTGCTTCCTACACGAAAGAATGTCGCGTTTTTATTGTAATTAATTGGCTAATCAACATAATGTAACTAAGCAACAGTTTTTCTGTCAGGGTAGCGGAATTTATTCCAAAGAGTGACGGAGGCCCTGGAGTGCAAAGGGCATTAGGAGGAACACAGATGGATTTTAGTCAGAAAGTCTGACACTCCCTTCTGTTCCGCCCAGAGCGAAAAGAGACATTTGATGATTTCACATCCTTAAAATAAGGAACAGGTTTTAGCAAAATAAAAATATTTATCACGTGAATCTGTTAACACCAACTGTACTGTAGGTACTACTGCAGGGAAAAGTATCTTCTCATATAGATAAAAATCCTAAAGCCGTTATTGTCGGTTAGAGCATTTTGTCGTTTGGCCTTAATCGGAACTTGACGCTGGCGCTGAAGGTTTATAAATCAACAGAATCTCCTGAGAAGATTCCAGGCAAATAATGGTCCACCCACAAGAAAAGCTGTTATAGACCAATACATAACTAATAACAAGCGAAGAATATTCCTGTTCAAATGATTATCACAAAATAATTCAATATTCAATAAACCAACTGAATTTTATCAGCAATAATTAAGGATGATAAATTACTAAATAATTTTAGTTAAATTAAAATTGGTTTACCTACATAAATAATTCAATACGGTGAAAAAATTTACATAGGGCATTCCGTAATCAGATTTAGAATTCGGATTAATTGAGTTAGAACCGGTTGAACGTCTCCTGAGACTGAGGATGTCACAGAGCTAGGAATTGCAACTCCCTGGCAGTTAATAGAGAAATAAGAGTAGAATTTTAATCTTTGTGGATCATACGAGTAATCTTCAATCACTGAACAGTACCTATATTCTAGAAACCACGTATTGAAAAGATATCGTTTGTGATTTCTTATGAAAGCTTTGGATCCATTTGCATTTACATTTAAAAATTCGAAACGAATACATTTCGGAGTGCGCCTAAGCCTTGCACTTGACTATCGTAAAGGGCAAACTGTACAGGTAGTTTTAAGATGTTTAATAAATAATAACATGCATTACCCCGCGGGCAAGGCGCAGTGATGATAGTTGGAGTAAGGCAGTGACTGAGTGGCGTCCAAGGACTGGAAGAAGAAGTGTTGGTCGACCGGCAGCGAGATGGACGGATGACATTGTTGCCATCGCAGGAAAAACCTGGATGAGGTTGGCACAGGAGTAAAGAGAGGCTTATGCTCAGCAGTGGGCGAAGTCAGACTGTGGATAATGATGATGATTCCCCTGCAATATGTTTTAAGCGCAAGTTCCGGCTTTCATAGTCAGAATTGTCACCGGGCCGTCACTTCTACGAGTAAACAGTAAACATTAACTAGAGGAGCTAGTGGCTAAATAATAACAGCCGCACGGGTCGATTTTCTAGGTTAAGCAACGCTTGTCGATGTCGGTCTGTGGATGGGTGACCATCTTAACATACCGAGACGTTAAACCGTTGGTCCCGGCTATCATTTGTATATCTTTGGCAGTCCGTGAAGAAGTACCAATTAATGGGTTGTGGAGGTCTGGTAGGCAGCCGCTCCACGTAAAATACTGATATTCAGCTGAATCCGGTTTGTCTGAGAGCCGACGCCAGCATAGTTGGAAAAAGGCTAGGCAGATGGTAATGAAACGGTGATACCAATGCCTTCTCTACAGTACGCATTTCGGTACTCTGTGGGGCATCTTAAGTTATTCATTTGTTTTGGAACTCGGTTAATCTGGTTACAAGTGTAAGGTGGTTGTTTGGGGTTTTCATTAGGAGAGGACCGGGTGGAGAAGGTTCAAGATTGTGTGTGACAGGCAGGTGGGCAAAAAGAGTCTACACATCATACTTAATATTATAAATGTGAATGTAAGTTTGTTTGTTACGCTTTCACGCGAAAACTTCTAAACCGATCATCATGAAACTTTGTACACATATTCTTTGTACACATATGCTTTGTACACATATATGGAGTAACATGGGATACTTTTTATTAAAAAAAAAACCGCCCAACGAAGTTGGCACGGGTCAGCTAGCACCATAATTTTGAGGAAGATGAAATTATGCAACGCTTATTATACGCCTAACGATTCCGTGCTTCGGAAGGCACGTATAAGCCGGTGGTACCAGCCGCCAAATGGCAGTCGTCAAATAAACCATGTCAGAGGCCCTTGAGGCGGTTTAGAAACTCTGACACTAGGGTGTGTGGGGTCGTTAGACCTTACTGCCCACACGATAAGAAGATGCAACACTGAATGACGTGCAAAACATGATTCTGTTTTGAAAAAGGAATATCTATATGCGTCTTGTTGTGCTCCATCTTCCGCACACTCTGGAATTATGATGGATTTAAGACGTCATAATTCCGCCTAGATCTTTTAATAATATTATCGTGGCAATGTAAGAAGTCGGATTAGACAGCAGGATACAACATTGCATTATAAGTAAGCATGAAAGAAAAGAGAAATGAAATAAATCTCTTTCGCACTCATTGGTAAAGCTATCTTCTATCCCTCTCTCCACAGCTGTCAAATCCGACTTCTTAGTTTGTCACGAATATACCTCATTCCTTTGTTAGTGATTTGACACCATGATATTTTTTTGGAAAACGAGAACGCTATGCAACGTAAAACAAAGCATAGAAAACTAATCACCACCATACAGAATCTCCTCTACCACATTCGAGCACTTACAACGACGTAAGTCCCAACTTCAACTTCCATTGCTCCATTTCCATACAATGAACCGTCTTCTCAACTTAGTAATGCAGCATTGGACGTTGAAGTAAGACTACCTTACAATGGCCATTTCTCCTCTGCCACATACGAGAACTTCGTCTTCCATTGCTCCATTTACATACAATAAACCGTCTTCTCAACTTACTAATGCAGCATTGGACGTTCAAGTAAGACTACCTTACAATGGCCGTTACTCTGGCGATCAAGTAATTCTAGCCAGTTCCTATTATTTAAATGGCAGTAGCCTGTTTGTTATACTAAGTGGAAAGGTACTTAGGTAGACTGAAACTTGTTCACGATAACGCATTGCAGGTAGATTTGTGTCCACTGTAGAATTAATACTGGAAGAGCCACTTTTTAGCTTCGATTTTCCATTGTTTTTTTTAATGTTATTGCATTTTATTTTAGTTTTTTTTGGTTTAGTGATCCACGACAAAATAAAAAGCAACGCTTTTTAATTTAATTAATTATTTTAAAATTAACGATATTGAAAAAAAAATAAATACTGCTACCACCTGCGCTTTCGAATTAGGTAATACGAACTCTCTTCATAATATCACTTTTTCTAATATACATTTTTAATAAAATTTCTATTTTTTGTGTGTTATTGTTGGAAATCTTTTTTCTTTCCTCCACATCCTTACATTCTCACACAATCTTTCACATCTTACAGCTAATGGCTCCACAAGGGAGTCAGCCGTTACTCTATTAGCCTTCCACTACCGCATACAATCCTCAGAGGAGTTCTTATGCGGTCCTGTAAAGAATTAATGTAATCACATCGCCGACATGCTAGCTAAATGCTGTTCCAAACTTGCTGGTACAATATTAATTTGTAATTGCAGTTAGGTGAGGAGCGAATGAGGTAGTTATGTTTATATCAGGCAATTCGGTATCAGGATTTCTGCTCGGTTGATAGTATCAGACTCTTTAACTGCTGCTGTTTGGTACGAAGCAGCAGTTAAAGCGGGTACCTGCAAGTCTGACTTTGACTCTGATGGGTGAGCCTATTGAGCGAGTGGATGAGGCGCGGAACCTGGGATTACGTATGGACAGCAGTCTTAGATTTGAGAAGCACGTTGCCGATTCTGTTAAAAATTGCTTCTACCGCCTGAGGCTGCTGTACAAAATGAGGCCCTACTTGTCCGAAAAGCTTCGCGAGCAGCTCGTCGAAACCTTAGTCCTTTCCAAACTAAATTACACTGATACGGTTTACGGCCCGCGCTTGCTGGCTCGTACCGATAGACTTATACAGAGAGTTCAGAATGCTTGTGCTCGTTTCTGTTATTCGGTTCCCCCTAGAAGTCACGTCACCCCATTTTTAAACAGACACTTTATTCTAAAAATGAAGTCGAGGCGCAAGTTGCATCTGGCCTGTCTTCTTTTTGGTGTCATCAAGTCTAAAAAGCCGAGGTATCTGTACGACAAACTAAGTTGGATGGCTAGTAGACGAGAGTGCGCGCCCAGGCTTTGCGCGCAGCAACTATCAACACAGTCTCATCGAACAGTAGCCTTTAGAGGCAGCTTCCGATATGCTGCATCTAAGGTGTGGAATAATATTCCACCACCTTTGCGGATATTGGGATCCTTATATACGTTCAGAACACGTTTACGGCAGTATCTGATGGACGCACAGCGAAAACAAGATATGGTCACCCTAAATATTTCCATTATATAAATGGCATGGGACGTTTCTTAAACATAATTGGGGTTATAGGTGTGTGGGTAGTCTGTATTTGCTCACGATACTCATATTTCTTCCTGTTGCGCCACAATTGTGCCGTTTATTACTAAGGTTATTTTGAAAATGTACATTGTACGAGTAGGTACCTACTTAATGCCGGTGGTATGTCTGCCGCGTTCAGCGGTCTGAGGCTGTGTGAGTGCATCGTGCCCGGAAATGAATATTATAATGACGCATAGAAATATTAGAAACAAGTTTTTTAGTGAAGTACGTTTATTGTTGATTCTCGTATAATTCGTCTCAATGAGTGATTTTTATTTATGAACGCATTACACGCAACAAACAATCATACCTACACATATGTAAAATATTTTCATCACTTTTATTTTAATTATATAAGTATAAAATTTATATTTACTTTTATCGATAATAATAACCATGTACATTTGTCACAAATGAAAATGAACCGTCACTCGTCCTTTGTAAGGTTCATTTGAAAATCAGCGTCAGACAACATTAGTCAGTCTGACATATTGCTGAAATGGACCTTTTTAGTGCAGCCGTGAGACACACGCTAGTTTTTTGTCTTACCTTTTTTTATTTTTCTGTTTGTTTTTGTACGCGTGTTTCATGAATGTGCTAAATAAACTTTATTCTATTCTATTCTATTCTATTCTATTCTATACTCTTACTGATCAAATGCGTTTTTGTTCTAGGGCCACATTAACTCTTTCAAAGAATCCCGCAACCCTGGCAGGAGATGAAGTACGTCTGGTGTTAATAATGTTAATGCTGACGTTATCCTTTTATTACACAAAAATAATGTTATTATGCATTGTAGGTACCAAGGTGTTTTAACTATAGCACACCGCATACAAAAGGTTTCATAAGAATAAGGTAAATATTGAAAATTAAATAAAAGCTCCCACAGCGTTATAAGGATTCCAAAAGAGAACCTACATATAAGCTTCAGAAATCCATTGAAATAACGCTAAGAATCGGCTCTCGAATACTCTCGATCTCAAAAACATGTTTTCTCGAATGTGTCGGCACTTAGTACTTTTCCTTTGAGGGAACGGTCTGAGAGGAAGGGGAGGCGTTACGTCCTCGATACTTCAATGGCTGCCTTTCAGCCTACGATTATATCTAAAAATACCGTACTTTTCCTCATAAAGTGAAGCTTCTGATATTATAATATAGTTTGACTCATTAATAAAGGTGGTTTTGCATAAACTACTTGACTATAATGTACTAGAGATTTTTATTTAACCTTTTTAGGTTACGTAACTTAAATATTATGTACAGTCGACCTAAAGTCACGTTTTATAACAAAATAAATCGTTGGGTATAAAAAAAAAACTTCCGAATCGCCGTGAATGACAAAAGTGCCCAGAACACAGATGTTTCTCCTCAAAATATGCCAGTTTTGGCACATCTTGCAAAAGTCCAACATCTTTCAAACCGGCTATTTATTCCTCGGATAAAAGCTATCTGCCTGTATTGAGAAATCAGTCCTAAGAATTAATCATTATGATTTTAGTTGTGTATTTGCTTGGCGTACGACGTCATGAAAATAAATACCGACGCTATCCATTAAAAACGTGCAGATTTCAACACTATAACAATCTTTAAAATAGACTATCGGTGAGTTCATCGATTTCAATATGAATTTTATTCAGCTACAATAAAAATATAAAACAATAAAACTCATCTAAGCCATATCCAATGGCGATATATCTTTGTACAGGGATTAGTTTTGGCGCCAATCCAGCGCCCCAGGTGCGTCCGTGTATGCAATCCGCCATGTTTGAATGTGGCGTGCGCGGGAATATATCGCGAATACGTAATTATAGTCCAATCTCTGTTGCTTTTGGGAGTCTAAGCACGATTCAGGTGCTTCTGTTTATTTGTTTAGTAAATCTAGTCTGATATGCTCGTTTTAATTGAAAATGATTAAATTTGCTGTTTTACAAAAGTCTATTCGATGTTTCTTGAAATAAAGATAGTAGGTAGGTATAGGCCGAAAAAACATGGCTATTTCGACCGGGCCTTAGTGTAGCAATAAAATCATATTAGGTAGACGATTGTGTTACCATTCATTATTGAATAATGGCCAATGAGCTGCTCGCTGCCAGCCATCCGTCGAAGCGTCCGTCACTCAGCTGTACAAGAGAGGTCCATCAGAGTAATTAGTAATCTGTCAATGGACGAACGTGGGATCGCGTCCGATGCGGACCGTACCAGTTACTGTTCTACATTCAAACATCGCTCAATTCTCACAGCAGCAGTGCGAAATAATTCTAATTTAATCTCCCCGATTTTCGCACAAAGTGTCTATTTAGCACGATTCCAAAACCAGTTTTCGGTTAAATACAGCGACCGATACGTATCAGCAAATTTGAAATTCCGTAATATTTCCACAAAGCATTGCCCATATTTACCTCGCTTAGCTCAATTTATGGTTCCCGCCATTTCATTTGATAATGCCTCAAAATGCCTCATTGGATGTTTGGCCTAATTACATTGATGTTAAGTGATTTAGAACGTTTCAAATAATTCGTCTGCACATTGGTTTTGACATGAAAGAGCAACAATAGATTGAAACAATTAGACTCATATCATCATCATCATCTGCCTAGCGTTTTCCCAACTATATTGGGGTCGGCTTCCAGTCAAGCCGGATTTAGCTGAATACCAGTATTTTACGAGGAGCGACTGCCTACCAGACCTCCACAACCTGGGTAACACAGTACTTCATGGCAAGACTGGAGTCAGATTTACTGGCTTCTGATTATCCGTAACGACTGCCAAAAATCTACAAATGACAGCCGGGACCAAAGGCTTAACGTGTTTTCCGAGGCACGGAAGAAACTCGGTATGTTAAGATGGTCACCCATCCACAGACCAACCTTGGCAAGCGTTGCTTAACCTTGAAGATCGACCCGTGCGGCTGTTATTATCTTGCCACGAGCTCCTCGAAACCTCCACGAAACAATTAGACTGATATGACTATGGTCAAATCAGTCTAAAATTAAACTCCTCCTCCTTATTTGTCCTCTTGGGCTGCCACATTTTGATACATATAAATGCATATGTACTCCAAATTAAGTCAATGAATACCAACAGGGCACTAATAAATTGCCTAGCAAAAAATACTGCTAACAGAAAAACATTAAAGAACTCCGTGCAATAAAAGCGAGCCCAGTCAAAAGAAAAGCACGGTAAATAAGACCCGAAGCATAAAATAGATAGAAAAGGAAGTCAGCCATGTTCTTACAAAAGGGTATTGATTCAGCTATGAATTATTAGTAGCTTTGAACATCTTTAAAATGTCGTCTTTACTGGGCAGGCTGCCAACCTAGCTAAGTAGTTCAAGAGGACCGGGAAGGCTTTCTGCAGTCTTGTCCCGACTCATTAATGCACCTCCTTGGAGAATTTATTAAGTCAAACATTATTTTTGTTGCCAGCTTAAAAATTGTGGCTGTCAAATGGTAGCTTTATACTTTTAAAGTCACGAGTTCCGTACCACAAATTGAAGATTATGTCTTTTCAGAGCTTTCACTTCGTGCGTCATTTTTAGTTTTTATAGTAGTGATCTAGTTTTAATGGCTTTAAAGAGGTACATCAAAAACTATTTACTCAATGATCGTGTGCTTAACTTGGCCATTCTCTATGTATGACAGGCAACCATTATGTGGGGCAATATCGTTGAAGAATTGACAACCTTCAGTAAATAAGCTGACGTGCAAAAAATAAAGTAGAATAAGCTTGAACAAAACAAGGCTTTTTACAACGACGCTAAGTCTGGGCAAATAGGTCACAGATTTACATAATGGATTTAAATATGCCCAGTAACCCAGACTTTCAACCTACAGGAACATAAAGAATCACATTCATTCATTGTATTCAGCCTTTGGCATAATGCCTGAACCGTTGTCCTAATTGGCAACGACCACGCTACGGCTCAATCGCTCAATTCGTGGAAACTGGGGCAAAATTGAAGTCGATCAGAACAATGATTAAATGGACAGTAAACTTTCCAATTTATCAGGTTGTTGAAGAGATTTTATGTTAAAATTTCCATAAAATTTGGGGTTCATCAATGAGTTTCTGTTTAAAGGCCTCCTCATTAATTAAATGGAGGGAAGCGAGTGGAAGAAGAGTGGAAGGTAAACTTCAATTTGCCCTTTAAATTCTAGTGTGTATTTTGGATTAAATGAAGTGTTGACTGTAGTGACAAGAGTATTTACCAGTTCTCCGTCAAAATTTCAGCAATAAAATACGTGCGCTTTCCACCAAAATATTATTCCATATTCCATTCTGTACGATAACAAGATATGCTATTCACAAGTTGGGAAAAACAACAGTTGAAAAACATCGTCAAAACAAAACGGTACAAATATTTTCGCGGGAAAGTATTCCGGCTTACGATTCAATTTGACGTCAACAGAGTGCCATTATCGGATAAAAATTTCCCTATACTAACGACAGGGGGCCAAATTTTTATACGGAATTTTCTTAATTTTTTCTTCGATTAAGCCGGTAGTGTTATCTTTCCTTACAGCCGGATTCCGGTGTAGACATTAGTAGTATAAATGGATATTGGATATTCCATTATGCTAAGTATATCTTTTTTTAGGGTTCCGTACCCAAAGGTTAACCAACGGAACCCTATTACTAAGCCACCGCTGTCCGTCCTTCTGTCTAGACGGACGAACAGACAAACGGCTGTCACCGGGCTGTATCGCATGAACCATCATAGGATATACATACGTTTTATAATAAGACACGTGTTTTTTTTCAGTTTATGGTACGGCACCCTTCGTATGAGAGTCCAACTCGCACTTGGCCGGTTTTTTCAAAGTATGAAAGGAAGAAAAATACTGTATGAAAAAGGTCATTCCGCACGATTAGACAAAATCAACTCGGGGACTATGTTTTTCTACGATCGAGCGGTACTGTGAAAACAATCAAATAATATACGAACATTTCAAACGAAGTTATTTAAAAACTCGATCACATTTATAGTAAAACAAGTCAGTAAACTGAGTAATATCATATTTATGTATTCTATATTCTTTTTATTACTATAATAAAATTTATGTGAAAATCCAGGAAAGCATTTTTGTAAATTAGTATTTAGGAGTTATGGGTTTTCACGAAAAAAAGAAACGGGAATTAAACCGAATTAAAAAAAAATACTAATTTATAAAGCTGAAGAGTTTGCTTGTTTGCTTGAATGCTCTAATCTCAGGAACTACTAGTCCGATTTGATAAATTGCCATTTTCCCATTCCCATTTTTCGAGGAAGGCTATAGGCTATATATCATCACGCTAAAACCATAGGAGCGGAGCAGACGAAGTTGCGCGGGTCAACTATTACTAATATTTAAAGCTGAAGAGTTTGTTTGCTTGAACGCGCTTATTTCAGGAACTACTGGTCCGATTTGAAAAATTATTTCAGTGTTAGATAGCCCATTTATCGAGCAAGGCTATATATCATCACGCTAAGACCAATAGGAGCTGAGCAGACGAAGTTGCGCGGGTCAACTAGTTAAAAATATTTGGTATGTAGACACATGTCTTTGTATTCCATATTTTTTTAATAACTACATTTGTTTGAATATTCAGGACCGCTTCAACGAGATATGTACCTACATACATTAAATTAATGTTATCGAATAAAAAAAAAACAATATTTGGTATGTAGACAGAGCAATAAATACTTTTAATCGAGTTATTTTAACGTGATACCAAAATCAAGCTCCCAAAACCAGTGTAATAATAATGTCCCTTTTTTGAAAGCAGGAAAAATCTTCAAATACCTATCTTTATTTCAATTTAAATATTAGCTTGTAATTTATACTTCAAAAATATTTTTAAAGACATTTTTCCCCGTTCGCTACTCTTTTTTCAATGGGTTTTGTGGATATTTTTAAAGGAAAATTTTCCTCTCGCGGCACCATCCACTTTACAATGATGGCTTCAGAGGCGGTGAAACTTTTGGAGTTGCAAGTCAATAAAGTCGAAGAATTATAGGTTTAGCGTAACCTGGGTTCGATCGCTGAGGAGTAAAGTGCAGTAAACCGATATTTTTAAAACGACTTCGCTTGCACAATTTCTTGAAATTGTTTGTTTGTTTAGATAAGGTCATTCTGGGAATTTTATAACGAAAACTCCTCCATTGATACAAAACTTTTACTTTATCATTGAAAAATGGTGATTTTCTACCCGGAAAAACGCACGGTTTCGGTGTCGATAACAAAGCTGCGGGAAAGATTCATAGATTGAAAGATTCAAAGCATTTATTTCAAATAAACCATTTACAGAAACTTTTGAAATCTCAAGGAAAAATGAGATAGCACTTTTCATACTTCATGCGTATTATTTTTAAATTAAATTAAAATTCATTTATTTCAGGCCATGAAACCCATAGACAATTAGTACAATAATTTTGATAAATAACAATAGCTCACATTCTTATTATTATTATTTTTTTTTCTTATTATTTATTATATTTTTGTTTGTTTGTTTCGTTGAACCCGCTTATTTCAGGAACTACATCGTTCGAATTGAAAAAGTCTTTAAGTGTTAGATAACCCATTTATCGAGGCAGGCTATAACATCACGCTACGACCAATAGGAGCGGAGAATTTATGAAAAAATGTGACGCAGATGAAGTTGCGCGGGACAACTAGTGGTTATTTCTGTCCATCAATTTTATTACAATATCTAACATGAGATTAGACAGAGATTGATCAAATAAGGCATTCACCAACTAGAGAAAAATAGGGAAAATTATTTTGCAGACAACTTTTCCAAAAATTGAGAGTAGGTACCTGTATTTTTATTAGTCGTTTATTTTATCGTTTCTTTGGCACCAGTTTCACTTAGCTTTTAAGAGGATTTTTCCAAGACTCATATAATTTTATGTTATCATTTCAAATCAACCATCGTGCGTAAGTAAACAAGTACCTGTATTTCGATAACATAATTATATCAAAGCGAAGGGTGGAAAATTCGGGGGTTTAATCCAATTATATAATGTGGTGTGTGTGTAATTCAGCTTTGAAATTATCCAAATTATTCTACGGAAACTCTAATTTACTGAAACCCCTGCCTTTATATGCATACCTATGGATAAATAATGATTATATGGGCAAGATTTGTATTTTTAAATTTACTAACAGGTAAATCCAGCATATTGGACCAGCACCCGTTAGAATACTCGGAAGGCAGATCTGGGTAAGCACACCTAAGAATATTAATAAACCCGCGTTACAAAAGTAAACGATGAGGAGCTCGTGGCCAAATAATAAAAGCCGCACGGGTCGATCTTTAAGGTTAAGCAACGCTTGGCAAGGTTGGTCTGTGGATGGGTGACCATCTTAATATACCGAGTTTCCACCCTGCCTCGGAAAGCACTTTAAGCCGTTGGTCCCGGCTGTCATTTGTAGATCTTTGGCAGTCGTTACGGATTGTCAGAAGCCAGTAAATCTGACTCAAGTCTTGCCAAGAAGTACCGTGTTACCCGGTTAATGGATTGTGGAGGTCTGGTAGGCAGCCGCTCCACGTAAAACACGGGTATTCAGCTGAATCCGGTTTGATTGGAAGCCGACTCCAATATAGTTGGGAAAAGGCTAGGCAGATGATGACAAAAATAAACGATGATTATAAAAAAAAACATAGTTTGAAACAGAAAAAGACCTAATAAAAAAAACAAATCAAGACATCTCGCCTCAAATAAAATCGTAACACAAGTCTTGACGTGTTCGCATAAAATCGAAGTGATCAGTACATCGCAAACACGTGTTCCTACGACATACGTACGACAAGGCACGTGTCGTAAATGGGACTCGTAAACCAAACGAGGGTATAAAACCTGCCAATGAGCTCCGGAAAGATGTTTCGAAGACTTTACAGACATAATTAGGTACGAAAATTGTCATTTGAAGGCGCTTGAGCAGCAGGCTACTTTGGTATGCATTACAGTATTTTAGATTGTTAGACTTATTTTAACCGACTTCTTCAAAAAGGAGGAGGTTCTATGTTCGGCTGTATGTATCTTTTTTTTTTATTTAGGTATGTTCAACGATTTCTCCGCCAATTCTGGACCGATTTTAAAAATCGTTCCAGTTGTAGTGTTTTGTTTTTGGAAGTCGGTTTTATTTTTTTGGTAAAACGTTTTTTTATTTAAGGTTATAATCATTTACGCCTGTTTCGAGAGATAGCATTTTGACAGATAGTATCTAAAGTTACTTGTCACAACGATACTGAAACGATCTACAGTTCTAAAGTTACTTGTCACAACGGTACTGAAACGATCTACAGTTATTTTCTATGGCTCTACTACCTATCTATGGTAAGTGCCAAGCCCTCCCAAAGATGGATCAAAAGTAAAGTTTGGAATTCCTATATGTCTTAAGTTTATGAAATATATGCGTTCGAATAAAGCATACATATCATTTCTGCTTGACAGTTGGTCAAAGATACGTTATTGAGAACAGCCGTTAACTGAGAGTTAAGCAGTTTGATTTAGCTTGATGGTAAATGTTTATTTCCTGAGCTGAGATAGACTGAACGGGACGATCTTGTAACTCCACGGATGTGAATAACCAAGTATATTTCAAGTCATCATCACAAAAAAACAATATGCAAGTATTATAAATGTAAATGTTATTTATTATAGTCTGTTAGATTAATGAAACATGCAATAATAAGGTTACAAAACCGTATTATACTCGTAATCATTATAATTGTGACATCAGATAATGAGTTGGTAACTTGACCGTGTACACCCTAGGAGAGGATTGGAAAATAATTATGAAGGTAATAATTAAGTTTGGGAGAGGACTTTCGTTTTGGCGCCCCTATGTAGGTAAGTTTAGTGAGAAAATGTACTCGTTAGTACCTATCAGGGCTGGCCCGTCCATAGGGCGAACGGAGCGGACGCTCCAGGCGCCAAGGGTCAGGGGGCACCTTCGGCAATGCTTTACGTAAGAAAGACGGTGTAAACGATTACAAATTTTTAAAAATAGTAGATACCCAAGTCACCTAATTTCTTGACTGTTGTTTATTTTTTATTGTTGATATTTTGTATTTATTTTATAATTAATGTATCCAGTGATTTGCGTGCCGTTAGGTAAAATGTTTTTTTTTTTTTTTTTGTCGATGGCCACTCGCAGTTTCAACCCTAGAGGGTTGTCAACTACTGAACCGGGAGGTAAAATATAGCTGATCTCATGTATTTATATGAGTCACCTTTTATTGTACCTACATTTATAGTAAATAAAAGTTCTGATACTAATTCTGATTTTGACCTAAGAGTAGGCACCGCACTTGGGTCGCTTAGGCGCCCTCTAATAATGCGCAACGAAAAATTGTGTAGAAGTTTTTGAAAGAAGTCTGTATCTTGTGGACCCACTATATGACATTTTCATACGTATACAGGAGTGCAGTGCGTGGTTACTTATTTTTTATTTTATTTAAGTAAGATAAGTTGGGGGCGCCAAAATTTGATCTCGCTCCAACCTAAATCTGGCCTCGGGCCGGTGCTGGTTATGTTGGGTAATAAACACGGATTTTGACAGAAGTTTAAAATAAGTTTAAATATAATTGATTTAATTTTATATTTGAACTAAAAACATTATTATTGCCTCCCTTAATTCAATCAAACCCTTCGGGATCAAATATAACCCTTTTCGTTTTTGAGATTGATGTGATCACCTGTCAAAATGGCCGCCACAAAATGGCGTCGGCTCGTTTAAATGAAAACAATAGCTATCTGTTCATCCAGAATGAATCCTACGCAATTTCCAGTCCAGTTGAAACAAAAAACCTCTTTTGTTTGTGACTTTTATCAATGTTAATTAAGGCGCGCTGAATCGAGACTCAGTGTATGAGAAGTTAATTGTGTTTTATTTATTAACGTGCTTTCGCTCGCTTGCAAGTCGAAGTGTCGTCGTTTTGTCTAAACTTGACCTTTCTGTAGAAAATAGAATCAATCTGCTTGTCAACTACATATGATGGGCTTGGATTCCTTCGTAACTGAAGGTAGCTGTGTACTAGTGTGCTCGGTGCACGTGTGAAGTAGAAATTACGCTTTTAAAGTATACCTATTGTCAGACATTTTACACGTGCAGCCTCTGGACAAGTTGCAGAAAGCCATCAATACTCTTCGAGTTCAATACAACAATGCTTTCAGGATACTGCTGGGGCTGCAACGCTTCTGCAGCGCTTCGGGAAAGTTAGCCACGAGCTCAATTTTATAGGGGTAGACGCCCAGTGCTGGACATAGGCCTCCCCCAACTGTCGCCACAACAACTGGTCCTGTGCGTCTCGCATCCATCGGCTACCCGCGGCCCTCACCAGGTCATCGATCTACCTTGTGGGAGGCCTCCCAACTTTAGCGTCTTCCGGTACTCGGCCGCCACTCCAGAACTTTTCGGCCCCATTGACCATCTCCATCCCATTGTTCTGCGAGCAATGTGCCCTGCCCACTGCCACTTTAGTCTGGTGATCCTTCGGGCTATTAATTAAAGCCTGCTGAATCACAGCGTATGAGGAAATAATTGTGTTTTATCAATAAATTGAGTATTATTAATATATTGAGTATTATATTAATTGTATTGCTGCGCAAGCATTAACTTCCTGATTGGTTTGGCAATAATGTAATAATGTCGGCTTTTATTGTTTCGTTTACTATTTGTTGCGGTATCCCTGTGGGGGATGCTAGGGGGGCGGGAGGGCGTATGGAGGGTGAATAGAAATCGGTTGGTTATCATTTGCAGCACGTTGTGGACGTTGATTGAGTGCTCCGGATTACTTGTAAGGGATGGGGTTATTTTTGGCGTAAGCTTAATAGGAGAATAGCAAAAGAAGAAAGTTTTTGGAATAAATGTGGATGGTTTTAAAAGAAGGTCAAGTTCAAAGAAAAGTTGAAAAAACTAAGTGACTAGAGTGACAACTCTAGTTTGCTCGCAGAACAAATGGTCGATGGTGCCGAAAAGTTCTGGAGTGGCAACCGAGTACCGGAGGGACCGATGACCTGGTGAGGAATGCGGGCCGCCGAAAGATGCGAGACGCATAGGACCCGTTGTTGTGACGATACTTGGGGAGACCTATGTCCAGCAGCTGATGTCTTTCAGCTGATGTGATGATGACGATGAGAGTGATAACTGAAATGACGATTTATAAAGAAAGAGGTATGGGAGATTTCGTCTTCCATACTACTGTCACAGTTTTTGCCGACACCAAACAAATTGGAAGTATAATGGTTTAAGAAAATAAGTAGAAGATAACGGTAAATTAAATGTTACAAGGTAAATTTTAAAAATGAGTAACCTGCTGTACCTAATTGTCTGTTGACAATTCAGTCGACCAGTCATAGTTTTTTATGAAATTCCTTTGCAGAAACTGATCACAATGTGATTTAGACATGACTTAGATCACCTATCAGTAGGTATATTCCAGCCAGTCGGTGGCTCCGGGTAGTGAATTGCAGTGGCCTCTTTGAAAAGCTTTGAACCGTTTAGGCACCCATTTCATAGACCCGTTGGATACTCAATGTGATTGCGGTGCCCCTGTTCAGAACAAGAGCCACATGTTGGAGAGCCCCAAATGCCCATCCACCTATACTTTTGGGGATTTAATGTATACCACCGATGTTATAGCAATTAACGTAGCCATCAACTGGTCTCAAACGATCTAGGGAGTTGTCTATCGTTTGGAAAACAAAAAGTAGGTATATCATAGAGCTAATAGGTACATACAACAACGGGTATATTGCAGTGCTATGATGCACATTAATATATTTATACTGGAGTTACGATATACATAATGTCATAAACGCATACAAGGCAACATTTTCCGATGACAAATGATCCGCAATGATCATTAAACGACCTTAGTCAGCTGTTACTATCCAAACATGTCCGTTTAATTAATTTATTGTTTGTAACTGAACGAATTTGATATGCATGTTAAGCGTGTAATATTGAAGTTAATTAACGTGACAGAAATATTGGCCTCAGAGTTGCTGGAAACAAAACATCCAATGTATTTTTAGAGAGGTCCTATTTAAGGCACTTGTCTTACCGCCGCGCCGGCGAGGAAGCGAGTAGCTATCGACCATTTGCTCGCTGAGGAAAGGGACAAAGGATATAGATCTCGTGTGAGTAAAAGAGACACATACATTCATAGTCGATAGCTGGCTGTTCACACTGCCAGCGAGCGGATCTTACCTCTTAGCTATCAAAGATTGTACTCGCTCAGTGACACTCGCTCGGCGATTCTCGCTTGGCGGTCAGAACTCAAACAGCGGTAATTTCTACCTATAGTGCGAGCCGCAACGAGTATTGCGAGTAAAAGCCCGTCGCATAAAAGCACTCGCTGAAAGCCGAGCGTCAAAACTATCGAAACTTTTCACTCGCTACTCGCCGATCGCCAACTGTTTCTAGTTTGAAGCTTTACTCGCTACTCGCTGATCGCCGGCGGTGAGACAGTTGCCTAAGGGTAATCAACGGAACCTTATGACTAAGCCTCCGCTGTGCGTCAATACGTCTGTCTGTCAGCGGGCTGTACTTGAAGTATAGGTAGACTGTTGAAATTTTCACAGAGTGTATATTTTTATTGCTGCTAAAACAACTAAAATAATAAAATTAAATTAAAAGTAGAGACCCTTTAGGCTCCCATACAAGAAACGTATTTTTATCGGTTTATGGTACGGAACCCTTCATGTCCGACTCACACTTGGCCGGTGTTTTTAAATTAATTTAGGTGTTAATAGGCGCGACTTTCACCACTCTCTCACAAGGTTTTATTATATTTATTTTTAACATAAATACCCTCAGGTTGTAGCTATCAAGAAGGCTAGATTCAGGCAAGGAATTCTTCAAGGAATTCCAAAGCTGTACCTAAGCATAAGCTAAGTATTCCCATAACGTTTCATACAACGCTATTTTCAAATTGTTTGAAAGGAAATCTTAATTTGAAAAACATTAGTTCACCTTAAACCAGGGCTACCGCTTCGTTAAAAATCGAAATTTTACAATCAACCGCTACAAATAAAGTGACCTTTAATGCGCAGTCAATAGAGTGCACAGCGAACCTTTCACTTATGATCTTTCTGTTTGTTTGGGGTTGAAAAAGGGTGGCGAGGTTTTAGAAGATTTATTAAGTTAAGCGGTTTCAGAGCTCCTTGAGTAATTGCTGCGGACTTCGGTCTGATAAAACGGAATTTCGTGGCAACCCTATAAGCTGCAGGTTAAGACGGCATTTGTAGACATTTTGTTAGAATTCGAGGGTTTGTATAGAGAAAATAATTACAACGTCGCGTCGGGTTGAAATTATTTTGTTGAAATACATATTGTTAGTGGAATACAGGATTTTATTTCTTTATAGTACCGAGTGTGAATGATTCTGAGAAATGTAAGTAAAACCACGCTGTATAATTGCAATTTCTGGTATAAATTATTTTGGGGAAATATAATTGAAAGGAATACTGATTTTTATGGGGTATAATTTAGACGGTCACCAAAAATAATATTTTTAAGACTCTAAGCCTAGGCACCAAAATGGATCAATGGTCACCAAATTCTATCCAACTCAACTGTGATTGCCATAAAATGTAGGCTTGGGGTTACAAACTGGATAAAATAGGTTAGGTTAGGTTAGAATTGTGACCAACCGCGCGCGAGCCGAGCGAGCGAAGCGAGCGGTGCCGCGGCAGCGGCCGGCGAGCGCTACTTCTCGAATATTATTTGGTGACCATTTATCTGTTTTGGTAACCGTTTAGAACTTTTTTGGTAGTAAAATAGGTACTTTTTTGGGCGGTGTTTAAACACAAGCCATTTTTATGTCTCTTTACAGTAGCGCGAAAGAGTTCTGAGAATTTTAGGTATATTTACATCAGTATAATTGCAATGCCTCCAGGAGCTCGTGGCTAGATAATAATATAGTAATAGCCGCACGCGTCGATCTTCAAGGTTAAGCAACGCTTGCCAAGGTTGGTCTGTAGATGGGGCACGTTAAGCCTTTTGTCCTGGCTGTCATTTGTAGATCTTTGGCAGTCGTTACGGATAGTCAGAAGCCAGTTAATCTGACTCCAGTCTTGCCATGAAGTACCGTGTTACCCAGTTAATGGGTTGTAGAGGTCTGGTAGGCAGCCGCTCCATGTAAAATGCTGGTATTCAGCTAAATCTGGAAGCCGACCCCAATTTAGTTGAGAAAAGACTAGGTAGATGAATTGCAATGCCTCGTTGAAATTATTTTAGGGAAATACGATTCATTACAGTAATGAAAGTTCTGGTAATAATATAGTAGGTAGTGCGAATAAATTCTGAGAATTGTAGGTATATTTACATCAGTATAATTGCAATGTCTTGTTGAAATTATATTGCGGAAATGCAATTTATGGGAGAAAACCGAGTTCTACATTTATGTATGGTGTCGGAATGAATTCTAAGAAATTGTTATATAAACACTAATAGACAAAGTTCCCGGAACGCCACTATCAAAGGAATTTCTAGTTAACAATTTGTTTTGAAAGCTTTATTTTCTTTACTAGAAATATTCACAGCATTGCCATTTTCTAGACAATATTTATTAAATAGAAATGCAGACAGGATAAATTCTGTGCAATATAAGATATCTGTGTATGCAATGTTATTACATTTGATCACGGTACATTGCGCAGAGAGCTGGAGGAAATAAACCCATTTATTAAACTATTGTTAGTGCAATATTTTGAGGAAAATTTTAGATAAAACTTTAATAAATAAGTTATTTAGGTTTGAACTAGATATCAAACCTAATTATTTGAATAAAATGATCTGCATTCGCCCCAAATCTTAAACTTACTTTCGGAAAATCAAGAAAAAATCGTAATAAATTAAAATTGAGCATACAATTAAGCCGAATGCGGTACAATTCCTTTGACTGCTCTTAACTAACCTTCTACCAAACTTTCCTGTTACAATAACCAGAACACATGCACAATAAGTCATGTAAGTAATCATATTCCTAAGAAAGTTCGAGAAAACGCAATTACCAGAAATGGACAGCAAACAAATAAAGAAGGAAACATTACAATACGACAGTAAATCAACTGATAACATACAAGAGGGAAAATAAATAATATGTCACAAGTTAGTGCCATACAGAAAGCTGGCCGACTAAAATAGGAGTGGGCCTTTTAGAATACAATGAAATATAATAGAATATATTGATATTATATCAATGATAGAATAGAATAGAATGGAAAAGAATAACGTTTACTGTCACCAGTATTACAGCTAGTAGTATTGGTACTTATAAACATACTGTTCGCGACGGAGCATTTTGATTTATATAACTCGCATAAACAGCCTTATGTACTTATATTCGTAAGCCTATATGTTTTTTAAGTTAGAAGCTTATATACTTAAATAGCAATAGAAATGTTCGCGGAGACGCATTTAACATTGTATAACTCGCATAGATAGTACCTATGTACCTATAGTCGTAGGCCTATGTACTGAATTTAGAAGCTTATGTACTTGCATAGTGATAGTTTGTAAGCTATGTAATCAATTTAAAGTCATATGTTTGTCGTTTTCCCCAAACACGTAAAAGATGTTCCGGGGAAAACATATTTTCAAAGAAAATTATAGTCAATAGGTAGGGCTACACATTTCCCTTACACATTCCCGATAGCACCCTGAGGGCGTGTTCTGATTGGCTGATGGAAATCAGCCAAATCGAAGGTATACAGAAAATAGTCATTTCACATTCGAACATAGTAGGGTGGTTGAAGAAAACCACCATGTACACGCACCTTCAGTGCTAAGTTTTTAGGGCATCTAGGAATTTAGGTCTTAAACCATAGGCACTGGAAAGCTGGCACTCAGCCCTATCCAGATATGTACACATCTTCATGGTCAGGCAAGGCATAAAGCCACAAAATAGATAAGAAGATAAACATAGTTTTTTATCCTCTCCCGGGTTCCTGACCTATAGTACCTCCACCCTTGGAGGGGTGGCTTGGTAAGTTGTGTAGCTGGATGGAGGGATGATGCACCTACCCGAATATAGATAGTTTCATAGCCCATGGGGCACAGTTTTTCGGGGAATCAACCCCAAATAGTAAGCAAGCTCAAAACTTGTGATATTTTTGATAGTTAAATGCAACAAGCCCACTAGTGGGCAGGGTTGAGGGGTTGATTTCCAACCCGTTCGACGGGGAATTTCGGGGGATTTGAATAGAGGTGCGTCAACCCCCATCCAGACCTAGAATAGACCTAGATATAGCCGAAAATGTCATAGAACCATAGTAAAAATTTGCAGTTAAAATAAACTGAAGCAGTTAGTGGTTTTTGGGCCTCGTTACGGTAAAGTATCCTCGTACCTTAGTAAATGGTAAAAAATAGCCAATTCGTAGTCACCGGCAGAAGAAATTATAGAATCTATAAATAGAATCACAGTACTCGCGACTTTGCCCTTAAACCATTAGCTGCAGTGTCCTCAAATTCCTGCCTATTATTTAACCCTGGTAAGCATTCACCCTGCACCCCAATCTACCCCGAAGACAGCAAGTATTTGGCAAGATAGAAGAACGCTGTACGTTAGGTGCGGAAGAGCCTTAGTTTTCGGTACAGGACGTCAGCGCGGCTGGACGTCGTCGGTCGGTCACAGTTCACTTCGGAGGAGAAGAAAAAGGATAGACCTACCCCATCACAACCCCGTTCCAGTCGATCACGCCCGTCCGGTACATTTTTTGGTCCTTCGAGCCGGATTTCGGACCAAATTTTTTGGTCCTTCGATAGCCGGATCTCCGCACCCGTACATCTTGTTTCTTAACAGTATGTCAAAACGTATCCGTTCCCGAATCATCCCTTGAAGAATCAACCCTTGAAGAAACAAGCCTTGAAGATTCAAGCCGAAGCCCTGCGATATAGTTTGGCACAAGAGCCAAATATACGCACCCCGTATCTTGTTTCTTAACAGTATGTCAAAACGTATCCGTTCCCGAATCATCCCTTGAAGAATCAACCCTTGAAGAAACAAGCCTTGAAGACTCAAGCCGAAGCCCTGCGATATAGTTTGGCACAAGAGCCAAATATACGCACCCCGTATCTTGTTTCTTAACAGTATGTCAATTGGTATCCGTTCCCGAATCAACCCTTCAAGAATCATCCCTTGAAGACTCATCCGAAACAGATCCGAAGTTAGTCGTCGATTGACGTTCCTGTGAAGACGCCTCAAGCTCAGTATCGTGGTTCATCGTGAGGACTACCCCTTGGAGAAAACTACCCTTCAAGAACCAACCCTTGAGGACTCACCCTGAGGCGGATCCGAAGCTATCCGTCAACATACGTTCCAGTTAAGAAGCCTCAAGCTCAGTATCGTGGTTCATCGTGAGGACTACCCCTTGGAGAAAACTACCCTTCAAGAACCAACCCTTGAGGACTCACCCTGAGGCGGATCCGAAGCTATCCGCCAACATACGTTCCAGTTAAGAAGCCTCAAGCTCAGTATCGTGGTTCATCGTGAGGACTACCCCTTGAAGAAAACTACCCTTCAAGAACCAACCCTTAAGGACTCACCCTGAGGCGGATCCGAAGCTATCCGTCAACATACGTTCCAGTTAAGAAGCCTCAAGCTCAGTATCGTGGTTCATCGTGAGGACTACCCCTTGGAGAAAACTACCCTTCAAGGAGCCACCCTTAAGGACTCACCCCGAAACTTTGGACTTTGAAAATTTTCCTGAAACACTGAAGGATCGCGTCTGGACTTAGAAGATTTCTAAGGAATCCTGGACTTCGAGAAAATTTGAAAGTTGAACCTGGACTTGGGAAGATTTTGAAGACCAAACCTGGGACTTAGAAAAATTTTGAGGATTGAACCCAACACTTAGAAAATTTTTCAAACATAGAAGCTGGGACTTAGAAAAATTTTGAAGACAGAACCTGAGACTTAGAAAAAATTTTGAGGATTGAACCCAACACTTAGAAAATTTTCGAATATAGAAGCTGGCACTTAGAAAAATTTCGAAGATTCATACTGGGACTTAGAAAAATTTGATCATCTGAACATAGAAAACATAGATTGATTCGGGACATAGAAAATTTTTGAAGAATTTGGACTTTGAAAATTTTGAGAAGATTCTACATATAGAAAACATAGATTGATTCGGGACATAGAAAATTTTCGAAGATTTTGGACTTTGAAAATTTTGAAGAGGATTCTACACTTAGAAGACATAGACAGATTCGGGACATAGAAAATTTTCGAAGATTTTTGGACTTTGAAAATTTTGAGAGGATTCTACACTTAGAAAACATAGACTGATTCGGGACATAGAAAATTTTTGAAGAATTTGGACTTTGAAAATTTTGAGAAGATTCTACATATAGAAAACATAGACTGATTCGGGACATAGAAAATTTTTGAAGAATTTGGACTTTGAAAATTTTGAGAAGATTCTACATATAGAAAACATAGATTGATTCGGGACATAGAAAATTTTCGAAGATTTTGGACTTTGAAAATTTTGAAGAGGATTCTACACTTAGAAGACATAGACAGATTCGGGACATAGAAAATTTTCGAAGATTTTTGGACTTTGAAAATTTTGAGAAGATTCTACACTTAGAAAACATAGACTGATTCGGGACATAGAAAATTTTTGAAGAATTTGGACTTTGAAAATTTTGAGAAGATTCTACATATAGAAAACATAGACTGATTCGGGACATAGAAAATTTTTGAAGAATTTGGACTTTGAAAATTTTGAGAAGATTCTACATATAGAAAACATAGACCGACTCGGAACATAGAAAATTTTGAAGAAGAATCGACTTGAAGACCAATCATGCCGATCACGAGGTCGCGTGGGAAGACACCTGAGGCGTGGGTGGTAGACCTAAACAGGGAACCAACCGAAAGGGCTCCCATCACCCGTCACCAGTTACCGCCGCGTTCACCATCCACGACTGAAGGAACACAGCCGTTGCAGTCGCACAGCGAAGAATTGTCTTCATCCCCCGCTCCAGTTGAACAGGAGGAGCGAACAGAACCACCAGCGACCTCAAAGAAGGGAACCAGATTTGAAGCGCCTTCAGACAGTACACTGAGGCCAACAGATAGAACATACAGCCGAATCCTGCCGGTGACTACCCGGGGTGACGCCCGTATTGAACGTATCGAACGTAGCAAGCCGCCGTCGACCGTGGGAAGGACGACGCGGTCTTATAGAAAAGTCGCAAAAGCACGCGAAGACTTACTCAAGATTAAGTTGGAGCTTGCACAGTTAGCACTTCAGAGAGCCGAACAAGAATCGGACGACGATTACATAGAAGACAGAAACTCGAACGACGAGTACGTGCGTTCCTGGCTGGAAGAGGCACCGGAACCTGTTCCTGATCAGAGAGAGACCAACGCCGCCGAGGGAGACATACAGAATAGAATAGATAGAAGCTGCGAGCAGCAATTGCCTCCCCCCGTGGACTCCGTACCGATAGTGGACTCTCGTCGAGCGCAAGTACCGGAGCAAGAGCCGAAAGTCGATGAAGTGACTAAACAGATAGCACCACCGAAGAAAATAGAAGACAATGGGGAAAATAGATTACAGCCGTTCATAACGGACTTAACAGCAGCTATAGCATCGCTAGCTGACAGGAAAACAGAACAGAATTCGTCCTCACCGTCAAAGGTCATCATGACTTTACCGAACTTCAGTGGTGCACACACAGAATGGTTGTCGTTTCGAGCCATTTACGAGACAACTCGAAGATATTTCAACGATGTCGAGAACACAGCAAGGCTCAGAAGGAGCCTACACGGACGTGCACTCGATACAGTGAGCTCAGAACTCATCGGACATGCAAGACCAGACGATATTATGAAGGAACTGGAGCTGCAATTCGGAAGACCGGACTCGATAGCGCAAGCCGAAACAGATAGACTGCGCGGACTGACACGGTGCAGCGAGAATCCGAAAGACATTTGCACGTTCGCAAGTCGAGTGAGATGTGCTATCGTCACGTTACGAGCACTGAAGAAGGATCACTACTTGATCAATGCTGAACTAATGCGAACATTGACAGAGAAGCTACCAAACTCTATTCGAGTTCAGTGGTACCGAATATATACGGAGAAGTATCAGTCATTACCTGATCTATCGTTGTTCAGCGAATTCATCACTGAACAAGCTCGCTTCTGCAGCGCATTTGCTCCCGCTGAGAACATCAACGCAACAGAGGGCCCATCAAACAGACGTACGGCACAGAGAACCCACACAACAACAGAAAAACCGGCCGATAGATGCCGCGTATGTGGGAAAGATGGGCACATAGAACGCGATTGTCGGAAGTTCAAGGAGGGCAACAGCTACCAGAGATGGGAGCTAGCGAAGAAGCTCAATCTGTGCTATCGCTGCATGAAGTTTCGACGCGAGCGACACCAGTGCAAATCGAACAGATGTGGCATCAAGGGATGTAAAGCCAGCCACAATCGCTTACTCCATTATGAGAAGAAGCTCGCTACAGCGGCCGCCGAAAAACCGAAGATCCTCGAACCACAAGATACCAAAGAAGTGGTTGCCAGTTCGCGAACATCGTCGAGTCACGCCTACCTCAAGATAGTACCGGTCCGGGTGATTGGACCGGCGGGAGAGGCGTCTACGTTCGCCCTTCTCGACGATGGATCAACCGTATCGTTGATAGACGAGGACCTCGCTACTCAAGTCGGAGCCGAAGGACGCATCGACCCGCTCAAGATTGGAGCGATCGGTGACACCATGATCGACACTCCTTGCTCACGCAGAGTGACAGTAAAGCTCGCGAGCCAGCTAAAGAACAGGGTGCCGTTCAGAGCGCGCACCATACCGAAGCTCAACCTCACGCCGCAAACAGTTAAAGAGGAAGATGTCACATACTGCAAGCATCTCAGCGACTTGAAACAACAGCTGGTGTACGAAGTCGGCGCGCCCAAGATTCTGATCGGCCAAGACAACTGGCACTTATTGTTAGCCAGTGAAGTAAGAAGAGGCCCGAAACACCAGCCCATAGCGTCACTCACGACTCTGGGATGGACCTTACATGGCGCGCACAATAGAATACTCGGTCAACAGGTGCACTATGTGAACAACACAGCATCAAGAGACGAAAACCTTGATGAACAGCTCCGAAAATATTTCGCATTAGAATCGTTAATAGTTAATCCGCAACGTCCAACTTCTGACCCCGAAAAGAAGGCAGAAGACATCTTGAAACGACACACCAAACAAATAGAAAATGGGCACATAGAAACCGCAATGCTATGGAAGCAAGAAAAATTTGAAATGCCCGATAGTTACGGGACAGCCCACAAGCGGCTTGTCTCTATAGAGAAGAAACTCGATAATAATTCGACTCTTCGAGATAGATATACGGAACAGATGGACTCGCTCCTACAGAAAGGGTACGCCGAGAAGGCGCCCAAAAATAGTACACCAGGAAGAACCTGGTACTTACCTCATTTCGATGTCTTCAACCCAATGAAGCCAGAGAAGTTCCGTATAGTACACGACGCCGCAGCTAAATCGAATGGAATGTCTTTGAACGACTTCCTACTCACAGGGCCAGACCTGTTACAGTCGCTGCCCGGCGTCATGATGAGGTTCCATAGACACCCCATAGCCATTTCGGGCGATATTGCCGAAATGTTTATGCAGGTGAAAGTCCGACAAGAGGACAGAGACGCCCTCCGATATCTGTGGAGAGGCGACAGAAGAGTGGGAGCTCCCGAAGAATATAGAATGACGTCAATCATATTCGGCGCGGCCAGCTCACCATGTACAGCTATCTTCGCGAAAGATTGGAACGCGAAGATGCACATAGAACAGCAACCAGAGGCAGTTGAAGCCATCATTCGTAATCATTACATGGACGATTATCTGGATAGCTACAGGACCACAGAAGAAGCGACGCGCATAGCAAAAGCGGTGAAGAAAATACACCAACAGGCCCGTTTTGAAATTAAGAAATGGGTATCGAATGACGCCAACGTCATAAAAGAAATAGAGCCGTCGCAAACGCCAACAGATGTCGTCAATATCGGCGACACAGAAAATATAGAAAAGATACTTGGTCTAATCTGGAGACCAAGTGCAGACACGCTGGGTTTCAACCTGGCCCTAGCGCGTCTACCGAGTGGAGTCTTAGAGAAAGACGTACCCACTAAAAGAGAGGCACTCAGAATAGTTATGTCATTATATGACCCGCTTGGCTTAGCCTCACCAGTCACAGTACGCGCCAAGCAAATACTCCAGGAAGCATGGAGAAGAGGAGTCGACTGGGATCAGTCACTCGATACAGACCTGGCCACATCATGGAGAGGTTGGATCCGACACTTGGAAAACCTCAAAGACATCACAGTACCGAGATGTTACCCGGGATATAGCGAAGCAACAGAGACCCAAGTCCATGTCTTCACCGACGCCAGCGAGAAAGCATTCGCCGCAGCAGTGTATTGGCGGATCTCCACGTCAGATGGCATGACGCACGTAAGCCTCGTCATGGCAAAGGCAAAGGTGGCACCACTCAAGCTGCAATCGATACCTCGACTCGAACTGCAGGCCGCGGTGATGGGAACCCGCGTGGCTGCAGCTGTGATACGCGAGCACGGAGTAAAACCGGACTCCGTAACCTACTGGTCAGACAGCAAAACCGTGCTGACCTGGATTAGAAGAGGAGCTCGAGTGTACAAGCCCTTCGTAGCCCACAGAATAGCCGCCATAGAAGAAAATAGCAAAGTCGAAGACTGGCGATGGGTACCCACGAAAAGGAACGTGGCAGACATTGCCACTCGTGACGTACCATTGGAATTCAATTCATCGCACGAATGGTATCGTGGCCCCAGCTTTCTCTATGAAGAACCGATGTCGTGGCCAACTGAAAAACCGCCGATTGACGATCAGACGGGTGAAGAGAGAACCCTAACCGTCAACATCAAACAGAAAACAGACCGAAGACTCTCCGAGGTCATACCCGATCCGGCCAGATTCTCGAAGTGGGAACGACTCCTAAGAGCGACAGCGAACGTATTGCGCTTCGTCTCAATCACTCGAGGACCGACAGAGAAAACGTTCTATAAAAGAACACAGAAAGGCAAGGAATCGGATCCAGATTGGAGGAAACGTACAAAGACGGCTAAGCCCCCTCCTAAAGCATCAGTGACGTCCACAGTGGCGTCAAAAAATAATATAATAGAAGCCGAATACCTCCGACAAGCGGAGAGGTTACTCGTGCAAACAGTACAGGAACAAATGTTCAACCGAGAACTGACGAGTCTGCGAGAGAACAAACAGATAGAAGACGACAGCCGATTGCGTCCGCTGCAAATAGAACTCACAGATGACGTCATACATCTGAGAAGTCGCATAGAAAAAACCGACGAGATAGCCGACGAAGTCAAGCGTCCGCCTATACTACACGGCGATCACCGCATCACTCAGCTGTACATAGATTGGACACACAGAAGTCTGCAACACAGTGGAACCGAGATGACAATCAACGAGGTACGTCAACACTACTGGGTTGTCAAGCTGAGGCCCACAGCGAAGATGATGGTGACACGCTGTCTGCAGTGTCGCATTCGAAAGGCACACGCTCCTGTGCCCGCCACGGGCGACCATCCGAAGACTCGCCTGGCTCATCACCAGAGACCATTTACGTACACTGGACTCGACTACTTTGGTCCACTGTCCGTCACCGTCGGTCGCCAGCACCAGAAGAGATACGTGGCCCTATTCACGTGTCTCACCACCAGGGCAGTACATCTCGAAATTGCTGCCAACCTCAGCGCAGACTCGGCAATTCTAGCTCTGCGCCGCTTCGCTGCGCGCCGGGGCTGCCCAACAGAAATATACTCCGACAACGGCACCAACATGCACGGCGCCGACAACGAGCTTCGAGACGCCTGCAGAGAAGAGGCTAGTCGTCGAGGCATCACATGGCGCTTCATAACTCCGTCCGCGCCATTCATGGGAGGCGCCTGGGAGCGCCTAGTCCGCTGCGTGAAGTCCGCATTGTACACCGTACTCACAGAGAAACACCCACACGAAGAGGTGTTGTCCACACTGTTGTATGAGGCAGAGTATACGGTAAACAGCCGCCCGCTGACACATGTGTCAGTCGACAGCGAAGACGACGAATCCATCACGCCGAACCACTTCCTACTCGGTGGTTCGGCCAGACTGCCAACACTCGGCGTGTTCACCGAGCAAGACGTCGACAGCAGGAAGCACTGGCGGCGCTCGCAAGCGCTCGCCGACCAGTTCTGGCGCCGCTGGGTGAGGGAGTACTTACCCGAGCTCCAACACCGGCGGGAGCCCCACAGCCGTGGCCCTGGTCTGCAGGTGGGCGACCCTGTGCTCATCGCAGACGGCCAGCTGCCTCGCAACACGTGGCCGCGAGGCCGCATCACCGCAGTCTTCCCTGGGACGGATGGAGAGGTCCGGACCGCTGAGGTGCGCACATCTGGCGGCACTCTAAAGCGTCCGGCGAAGAAGCTGATCCCGCTGCCGAAATGATCCAGAGCGTCGGAGCTACGGGCCGGAGCGACGGGCGTCGCGTCGGCGAGCATCGAGGCAACGGTCGCCGGGGCGGCGAGCGTCGCGTCGAGACAACGGTCACCGTGGCAACGGGCGACGCGACTACAGTCGTCGCTCACCGGCGAGATGCAGCGCCGCGCCGACATCGCAACGAGTCGTCACTGCGCTGCACGGCGGGAGAAATGTTCGCGACGGAGCATTTTGATTTATATAACTCGCATAAACAGCCTTATGTACTTATATTCGTAAGCCTATATGTTTTTTAAGTTAGAAGCTTATATACTTAAATAGCAATAGAAATGTTCGCGGAGACGCATTTAACATTGTATAACTCGCATAGATAGTACCTATGTACCTATAGTCGTAGGCCTATGTACTGAATTTAGAAGCTTATGTACTTGCATAGTGATAGTTTGTAAGCTATGTAATCAATTTAAAGTCATATGTTTGTCGTTTTCCCCAAACACGTAAAAGATGTTCCGGGGAAAACATATTTTCAAAGAAAATTATAGTCAATAGGTAGGGCTACACATTTCCCTTACACATTCCCGATAGCACCCTGAGGGCGTGTTCTGATTGGCTGATGGAAATCAGCCAAATCGAAGGTATACAGAAAATAGTCATTTCACATTCGAACATAGTAGGGTGGTTGAAGAAAACCACCATGTACACGCACCTTCAGTGCTAAGTTTTTAGGGCATCTAGGAATTTAGGTCTTAAACCATAGGCACTGGAAAGCTGGCACTCAGCCCTATCCAGATATGTACACATCTTCATGGTCAGGCAAGGCATAAAGCCACAAAATAGATAAGAAGATAAACATAGTTTTTTATCCTCTCCCGGGTTCCTGACCTATAGTACCTCCACCCTTGGAGGGGTGGCTTGGCAAGTTGTGTAGCTGGATGGAGGGATGATGCACCTACCCGAATATAGATAGTTTCATAGCCCATGGGGCACAGTTTTTCGGGGAATCAACCCCAAATAGTAAGCAAGCTCAAAACTTGTGATATTTTTGATAGTTAAATGCAACAAGCCCACTAGTGGGCAGGGTTGAGGGGTTGATTTCCAACCCGTTCGACGGGGAATTTCGGGGGATTTGAATAGAGGTGCGTCAACCCCCATCCAGACCTAGAATAGACCTAGATATAGCCGAAAATGTCATAGAACCATAGTAAAAATTTGCAGTTAAAATAAACTGAAGCAGTTAGTGGTTTTTGGGCCTCGTTACGGTAAAGTATCCTCGTACCTTAGTAAATGGTAAAAAATAGCCAATTCGTAGTCACCGGCAGAAGAAATTATAGAATCTATAAATAGAATCACAGTACTCGCGACTTTGCCCTTAAACCATTAGCTGCAGTGTCCTCAAATTCCTGCCTATTATTTAACCCTGGTAAGCATTCACCCTGCACCCCAATCTACCCCGAAGACAGCAAGTATTTGGCAAGATAGAAGAACGCTGTACGTTAGGTGCGGAAGAGCCTTAGTTTTCGGTACAGGACGTCAGCGCGGCTGGACGTCGTCGGTCGGTCACAGTTCACTTCGGAGGAGAAGAAAAAGGATAGACCTACCCCATCACAACCCCGTTCCAGTCGATCACGCCCGTCCGGTACACATACACAACACTATAATACCGGAAGCAAAAGGTTCAAGCGTCTGAATAAGGCCTATATATAATAATAATAAATAATAATAATAATAAAACTTTATTTCAGACCACCTCAGATCCATATTCACATTAAAAAAAAAATTAGATAGCGTTAGCGTTTGATATAGGCTGGTCACGTTTGCTGCATGTCGGACGATCAATGGACCAAACAGATGACCCTGAGGAACTCTTTATATGGCAAACAACATAATGATCTGATGGAGATGGTGGGATGAGCTGAACTTCCTCGGTAATGGCTAGTCACAAGTAGCTTCGCAAAAGGAGTACTGTAAAGAGAGAAATGAGGTCTTTGTGGGGAAAAGGACTAAAAGATAATACCAGCAGAGATAAAGAGAATTCGTCAGTAGCTGCCTGGAGACTGATGTTTGTGTCCGGTTTGTGGCAATAGTCTCGACCTCTAGTAAGTGAGTTTGACAGAGTATCGTTAAGGCTTGTTACACACGTACCACGACCACACCACAGCACGTGGTCAATGGTTGTCCGGTTTGTGGCAAAAGTTTCGACCCATAGTAAGAGGGTTTGACAGAGTATCATTAATGCTTGTTACACACGTAACACAACCACACCAAACCGACAACACGTGGGCGGGCGCTAATTTGTATGAAAATTAAAAGTTAAATTCACACGGATCACATTTTGCCGTCATTATCGACCGCGTGTGTGTTACCGACCACATCGCAGCCACGTCGCAACCACAACGCATTCACCAGCGACACCGCGTACTAGCAGCCGGCCACGTCGCAAACACACCCGCATTTTGCAGGTATCACAATGCAACCGCAAGAAACCGTAGCGACACTATTCACACGTAACACAATTCACAGTTTGACCATCTATTGTCGCAACGTTGTGGTTTGGTTGTGGTACGTGTGAAACAAGCCTGAAAGATACTCTGTCGAACCCCTCTAGGAATACTGGAGTTATGTTATGTGGTATAGAGGAAAATATGCACATATTGAATACTTTCATTATAAATACTTTTATTTAGCTTCAAGAGTACTAGGTCGATATACGTTCAATATCTACAGATCTATTCGATCCACTGATATTGGACATAGTATATCGCTGCCTCGGGAAATTGAATGTAATTTTAAAGCCAATATGAGCGTTGAATACTAGCAGAAATACCGATACAGTTGCAATATCGACGCTAGAGCGTACGGATCATGGATATTTTCTTTACGTCGCTGTACCGGAATATTTCAAGTAGTTCAGTGGTCGTTTTGAGCTGTATTTTTTGTACCTTCATGAACATCCTTTAAGCGACTTAGCTAATACTGGGGGGCTAAACAGGCCACTTTAATTATAATATTAATCACGCGAGAATCTGACAAATTTAATTTTCATCTTTATCGCTAATACATTAGGTTCAACGTTGATTGGGAAAATTTGACAGTGACAGGTAGTGTGATTTGCTTTCTGATTCTGCTAAAGGGGCTTTTTTAGACCTGCTGGTATTTAGCGGAATAAAGTTAGACTAGAAACCAACCCGGAAAAGGGCAAGGCGGTGTCCAGAAAACAGCTTTTCCCTCTGGCAGTACTGATGCGAATATTAACATTCTATCACCACAACGTTTGGTGGTAGAATTGAAACGCTCAGTGTATATGTGTGTGTGTGTGCTTCCTGTGGCTATCCCATATTCATAGTAGTCTAAAAGGGATCGTGCTTTTTTATTTCAAATTCTTTCGGTCCAAAACGTCTTGTAAAACAGTTGTATAAAAACTACTATTTTGTAATACAGTATATTCTTATCCAGTTTACAAATTGGAATCTGCTGGATGCAAGACGCATAAGACCGATCGATATGGCGACACTTGGAGGAAACTTGTGTCCCGCAATGGACGTCTTTGGGTTGAAAATATGGAAATGTTGAAAAAAAAAACGCCCAATTGCGAGTCGGACTCGACTCAGAGGATTCCGAACCATAAACCTTAATTTTATTATTTGTTGTTATAGCCACAATAGTAATACACAATCTGTAAAATTATACGGTTCTTGAGATACAGCCCGCTGACAGACGGACGGACGGACGGACGGACGGAGGGCGGACGGATGGACGGACGGACGGTCGGAGGGATGGATGTACAGCGGAGGCTTAGTAATAGGATTCCGTTGGTTAAAATGGTAATGGGGTGGTAATGGTAATGGGCGGCAGTAATGGTGGTGGTTTGCATAAAATATTTTTATAAAGATCTGACTGAATCATCAAAACAAAATGTATTTATTTGCTTTTCTTTTGCTTTTGCATTTCATGTATGTATAACAAAGTAGACTTTCTGTCTGTGCTTCATAGGGACGTAACGCGGCGGGATTTGATTAAGGACAACAAGGACACGAATGCGTTGTAAATTAACACTCCACGGCTGTATCAAACTGTTTCAGTATAACTATAAATTATAGTCACACCACAAAACATACGATACCGTATACAGTATATGGTTTCGTATGTTTTGTCAACGTCTCGCGTCTGTCAGAATGTTGAATGTATACCTACTCTTTATTATGTACACCATATACGGTGCTTACAGTAAGTTTTCAATTGCTTTAGAACAGATATTGATATAGAATTGAGGAGCTCGTGGCTAAATAATAACAGCCGCATGGGTCGATCTTTAAGGTTAAGCAACGCTCGCCAAGGTTGGTCTGTGGATGGGTGACCATCTTAACATTCCGAGTTCCCTCCGTGCCTTGGAAAGCACGTTAAGCCGTTGGTCCCGGCAGTCATTTGTAGATCTTTGGCAGTCGTTACGGATAGTCAGAAGCCAGTAAATCTGACCCCAGTCTTGCCAAGAAGTACCGTGTTACCCAGTTAATGGGTTGTGGAGGTCTGGTAGGCAGCCGCTCCACGTAAAACACTGGTATTCAACTGAATCCGGTTTGGCTGGAAGTCGACCCCAATATAGTTGGGAAAAGGCTAGGCAGATGATTGATATATAATTGAAAACTTAACAAATAGCAAGCCACATTGCTCGCAGAACCGAAATGATCTTGGGGCTACGAGAGACAGTGGATGCGAGAAGAAGGACCACTGCATGTGCCCAACAGTGGATAATGTGTTACAGCTGAGGTGATGATAACAATAATTTATTGCAATAATCATCTCTTAGTAAAGGGATTTTTCGGAAGGAGCTCGTGGCTAAATAATAACAGCCGCATGGGTCGATCATCAAGGTTAAGCAACTCTTGCCAAGGTTGGTCTGTGGATGGGTGACCATCTTAACATTCCGAGTTTCCTCTGTGCCACGGAATCTGGTAGGCAGCCGCTCCTCGTAAAATACTGGTATTCAGCTAAATCCGGCTTGACTGGAAGTCGACCCTAATATAGTTGGGATAAGGCTAGGCAGATGATGATGATGACGAGTAAAGGGATTTTTGCTTTCAGCAGAAAATATGATGTACCGCTATAACCAGCAGTGGTAAACACAGGGTACCTATTATGACACCTTAAAACCATCATGATAACGGTGTGGGAGGGATACGGAGTTATACAAGACGTATAACACTATCCCTTTTTCAAAGCTTAATCGTGATGGCATTAGCACGTCCTGACCTTTTAGCCAAGAACCAAATTTTTTCGACCAAACAAAAGCGAGTTCTCTCTCTCTCTGTAAAGCTTCTATTGTTTCGAAACAATTATATCCATAAAAATGCGCAGTTAACTTAAAAAAGCGGTGGTTTCCTATTTATTTCCCAAAACGAACTCTTCATATAAAGCGAAATCACCAATTAAAATGTGGGTAGTAATAAAGGAAATAAAGCCTCAATTCCGGGAGTTCGGGATTTAAAATGTGGCAACATTTCATCATTGACAAAGGTCGCGGGCGGTCGTTCGCGTTAATTTATATGTCGGTGTTGCCATAAATTGCAGTGTTTTGGTTTGCTTTAATTACCGGTGGTGTCGCCCCCAAATAACGGATCTTGGTACGATTGTAATTAATTATCTAATTACTGGAACGACGCCCATAACTTTTGTTTAAACAATTGACTATTATTTTGTAGGTTTTGGTCCTAAGTAATTGGGGTTCAGACTATTTGTGTTCTTAATTACATTACGAAAGATGATTTAACGTTTGAATCCCTGACCCTTTAATATAGGTAGGTTCATTCTGTTATTTTCTGCCGGATTAATACATATTTGTAGCAAATACAATCGGTGCCTCACATAATATAAAACTATGACATAATATTTCACAACAAAATGAAAGTGAAATTTATTTTTAAATCTTTAAATCCCGTCAGAGTTCAGAACTTTTTAAAACGTTATGTCACTAAACGCCACAGATTAGAAAATCCATCAGCTTTTCATTGGCGCAGATTGACACAAACAATCACTTCGAAATTCGAACGTTCATCAAATCGCGCTCAATATTTCGGCTTCAATTTATTAATCGGCCAGTTTCAAACCAGCGATCAAACACTAATCTGCGAGTTCATCGGGTTCGAATAGATTGTGCAAAGTGTTGCCAATTCTCTTCTAGCTAGAGTAAACTTAGCTAAGAAAAACTGGACAAAGTTGTTAATATGAATTTAGTGCAAAATTTAAGTATTTTTATTCGTTATAAAACAAAAACTAAGTTTTATAAACAATAATGTATGACAGTCAAGCATTAAAACAGACTAACGAAATACGCTTGTAAATAAATCACATTAGATGGTTTATAGCACATTTTCCCATGAAATAGATGGGATAAATTCTTAATTTGGGAAGATTTCTAAAAGAACAGTAAATCCTCTGTTAAAGCCGTAAGATTGGCAGCCCTGATATCATAGGTCTTCTAGACTATTCCGAGCTCCATCGATCACGTGCGAACGGTTCCGATTCCGCAGGTGATCCATTACAACAGTCAATACATCGAGGATATTAATAGTTCAGGAAATGGCGGGAAATACACGGCGATATTGCGATACAGCTCCGTGATTACTTGTTTGTGTCTTAATCATTGAGTGTAGGAGGTATGTAACCTGCTTTATATTATGTAAGCCGATAATGGCGTGAACTGCCAAGCGCAAGTTCGCGAATTTAATCGAAACCCTAAAGACATTTAGTTTATACTGCTTGCTTACCTGGTACGTAACATACATAAACGATGCCCATATTATTTGAAGGGTAAGGCAGAAAGAAGGGTTACTCTAGTGTACCGACATTTGTCAAGGTTAAATAAGTACCATGTAATAGTGGCTTAAGGGGATATTCTACTGCACCAACACTAATATAAACTCTAGACTTATAATCCTTACTACTATCCTTACTAATATTATAAATGCGAAAGTAACTCTGTCTGTCACGCTTTCACGCCAAAACTATTGAACCGATTTAAATGAAATTTGGTACACAGCTAGTCTAGAGCCTGAGAAAAGACATAGGCTACTTTTTATCCCGGGAATATGTTCCCTAGGGACCACGCGGGCGAAGCCGCTGACAGAAGCTAGTAATCTATTCTTTATTTTTAAATGCGAACGTCTTAATAGCTGAACGGATTTGGATGAAAATTAAACACATGGGCAGACCATGTCTTGGAGAGTATGTTTTTATTGTCTTTCAGGTGAGCGACGCCGTTGGCAGTAGCTAGTATGGAAATAAATGACATGCCAGCAATGTCAGAAACAGCCGGTCGATTCTGTAAGCATGTCGAAGTGAGGACTTGGGTGACGTGATTACGGAGTGAGCTGTCAATCCATAGAATCAAGATTGAATGACAGCTCACTTCGTTATCACTTCACCCGAGCCTTCACTTCGATATGTTTACAGAATCGACCGGCAGGATAGATATTAGGAACATGTATTGCTTCACTGCGATATGTTTACAGAATCGACCGGCAGGATTGATATTAGGAACATGTATCGCTTCACTGCGATATGTTTACAGAATCGACCGGCAGGACGGGTATTAGGAACATGTATCGCTTCACTGCGATGTGTTTACAGAATCGACCGGCAGGATGGGTATTAGGAACATGTATCGCTTCACTTCGATATGTTTACAGAATCGACCGGCAGGTTGGATATTAGGAACATGTATCGCTTCACTTCGATATGTTTACAGAATCGACCGGCAGGATGGATATTAGGAACATGTATCGCTTCACTTCGGTATGTTAACAGAATCGACCGGCAGGATGGATATTAGGAACATGTATCGCTTCACTTCGGTATGTTAACAGAATCGACCGGCAGGATGGATATTAGGAACATGTATCGCTTCACTTCGATATGTTTACAGAATCGACCGGCAGGATGGATATTAGGAACATGTATCGCTTCACTTCGATATGTTTACAGAATCGACCGGCAGGATGGATATTAGGAACATGTATCGCTTCACTTCGGTATGTTAACAGAATCGACCGGCAGGATGGATATCAGAAACATGTATCGATGTCTAAGTTTTCTTTTTTTTTCTTATTTATTGATTAGTTGGCTTATAAATTGAAAGTATGTATGTATTTTTTATTTAAATAGTTCCATACATGCTGAGATATAAATGTTTTTGCCTTTATGGCCAAAATACAAACATTTTTCCAAATTGCCAAAAAACGAAAATGAAGGATCTCTTCAAACTGAATCCAAAGTGAAGGTTTTATGCCAATCCGTTATTACGATTTATTCGAACTCAAAAAAGAAGGGACGAACAGATTTTCCTTTATTGGTATTAGAAAACAATTTATTTTGATGGATGAGTCGTCAAAGTAGATAGCTTTGACCTTTAGAATTTTATTTCGACAATATCACATTGAAAAATCATCATCTGCCTAGCCTTTTCCCAACTTTATTGGGGTCGGCTTCCAGTCAAACCGGATTTAGCTGATTACCAGTATTTTACGCGGAGCGGCTGCCTACCAGACCTCCACAACCCAATAAATCATTAAATCTCATTGAACAATAACTATGTACAATGTTTCCTTTATTTCTGCTATCCTTTCACAGAAAAGAGACATGTAAGTAAACTTTCTCACTATGTCAAGATTATTTATATACCACTTTATAGGCCAAACTATTCTTAATATCATAAGTTGCGAAGTTGGCGACAGACGCTCTCAAGGTTTTCATAAAACTTGGTAATTTCTAACCAGATGATCTGGCTATGAGCCTTATGGGTTAAAGGTTTTCGTGCGTTGGACAGATGCTTATCAAATATGTAATAAGAAAAGCGGTGAACATTTTTTTGTAGGTTAGTAGTGATATTATTTTCGGTAAGGGCCTTCAAGGTAGACTAGATAAGAAACAGTTTCTGTAACGAAAATTACCCAAAAAAAAAAATGAATGAAATGTGATAAATAATAATCAAAACGACACTAACTTTTGGTATGTTGATATGTTGAATGCATCATCAAAAGACAATCGCACAACTTGAGATATTTTTAATTTGCAAGGCGTCGATAGTATCTAATAAATTTCCTGGCTAAACAAAATTTGAAATGCAACTTCCATCGAATGCTGCATTAAAAGACACGAGGATGATTGTTTGAACCCTGTCCAGCTCCATCCGAAACCGTACCCACCAATTTCCAAACCAAATCGAATCAGCCAACAAACTGCGAAGACAGCTTCAAGACGGAAGTTTCACTTCTACAGCTCAAAACTATTGAGTTCCTTCAATACGGGTAGGTGGTGACAAGACCTTTATCTCGGCTCGTTTTCCAACCGGGATAGTTTTCAGACAAAGTTTTGCTGGCAGCGGGCCAGATCGTGGTCCGCAATAATTATACTTGTTCGAAAGCACTGCGGCTAAATATTATCGGGACTTACACTGAATTCCCAATAGTTTACAACGCTTTGTTGAAGTTTAAGAAGTACTTCAAATATTTGACTAAATAATAATAACCCCCACGATTCGATGTTCGAAGTTAAGCAACGCTTGCCGAGGACGGTCCATCCATTTCATACCTAGACTCCTCCGTGCTAGAAAAGCTAGGTAAATAAGCCGTTGGTTCTGAGCTGTCATTTGCAGATTGTTGTCAGTCGTAGCGGCTACTTAAAAGCCAGAAAATCTGACACCAGTCTTGCGAACGGGTACCGTGTTACCCAGTTATAAGCGTTGTGGATTGTGGAGGTCAGATAGGCAATCACTTAAATTAAAATACAAATACTTAGCAGCCGACTTCCTCAAAATGATGCGGAGGACTCCTGCAGCTAATTCCACTCCTTAGCTGTACGCATTATGAATGTGTTCCCAAAACGTTTTGTGCGTATGGGTGGGATGTCCACCATGTACCGGTGGCGCATCGCCGTTCGTCTTGTGGTCCGATGATGGAACGGGCTTGTGGTCCGATGATGAATTGTGCGTAAGATGACTGGAAAGGAGGTGTCTATTGAAGTCAAAGTCAAAAAATATTTATTCAACCCCGCCCGTCACCACTTCCTTGTCTAGGATGAAGAAGTGGCGCAACAAATTCCGCAGCAACACATCTATCTATTGAGATGACGCGAATAGAACGAAGTGCTGACCCCAAATACATTTGAATACTGCCCAGTAGGATGGTAATTGAGATTTGATGGAAGTGTCCAAACAGTGGAACGGGAAACCCGAATAAAACAAATTAAATGGATTGAAAGCCACGCATTCCAATTTTCTAAATTGACTTCCATGTGTGTTCAAATTCAGAAACTGGTGGATGTTTGCCCATCATGTTCAGTGCGGGCAAAGTGAAGTTATCGTTTCGTGTTGACTTGACTAAGACAATATTGCAATGCATTTTTCAAATTAAACTTCTCCTATTTGATGAAGTACAAAAATGTCTTTTGGTAATTTAAATTGCGATTTCTTTGCAATAATTCGATGACGGTGAATATGAATTACGAACACACAACTATAGTGTAGTGTTCTTCTGCAAAGACCTCACAATGAAACCTTAGGTTAGGTGCGCGGAAAGAGGGCTATCAAGTGCTGTTTGGTAACAATTTCAACAAGATAACTTAAATGAGAGAGCTTGAAGTTAATTGTCAATCCCTTGCGTCAATTGCAATAATAACTCACTTCACCAACTTATCACGGTGAGTTTTTTTTTACAGTATCGACCGGCTTAGCTTTCTACGCACTAGCGGTCAGCCGCGGGGGCGGCCGCCCCGGGGCTAACCGTTAGTGCGTTCCTACGCTCAGCATACTTTTTCTCCATAGCTGCCCAATCCACGGTAAGTTCCGCTACAAGCATTCCTGCCTTGGTAGACTGATTGACTGAGGAAATACTCGTACCAATACTGCCGAATTCCTAACTCGAGATAAGCAAGATAGGTCTTATGGAAACAACCATTAGTTTGATAGTTGGTAGCATACTAATATAGAACGGAGGATAAGATTTGAAACTAAACCGTTGTTGCATCACGTTCTTAGTAAGTATAGTCCCCATCTCTCTTATTTTGTCACTTGAAATATATCATGAACTTTGTATTAAAAATATAAAGATCCTAAATCGAGGACGATTTATGTTCTGAGTAATATACCGTAGTTTAGAATCACTCACCATAAAAGATAAGTCGTTAAGAACCTGACCACAGTTCGGTAACAATCCTAAGATCTTGTTTAAAACAACCGCAGAGCACAAATCACGAGCTTATTTATGACTTTCTGACTTATCTGGCTACACACATTCGGTGATAAATCTTTTTTTATTCATCACCAAAGAATTCGATTCGAGAATATTATTTTTATGAGTAAACTTTGTTTTATTTCCTAAATTATTTATTTATTTATTTAAACTTCATGTACAATAGTGGTACATAGGCGGACTTAATGCAACAAGGCATTCTCTACCAGTCAACCTTTGGGTTAAAAAGAAACACACTGTGGTAGGTGTATAGCAAATAAATAAAATATGAAATAGAATATTTAAATTCAAATATATAAAATATAATAAAATAAAAAATAAAAAAATAATAATAATATAAAATAATATATTATATACAACGTTGATACGACAGAGGGGCTTTCCTTTAAACTGCCTATACTAGGTACCATTTTCAAGCTCTGTACCAAAAATAAATTAATTAGGAGCAGTAGTTTAGTCGCAAATGATTTTTAAAGTTTTTGCACGGTTTGAACACGATGTATCTTTTCTAACAGCTGAATATCGTCTAAGCATAGGTCATGCACCTTACAACGATAAATCTACGATGCGTTGTTGCCACTCTGACGCATGTCGAAGGACATTCACTAAATATTGGCAATGCAAACAAGGAAGCAATCAATACACACACACTTGCACTTTCACAACGAAAGCGACTAACATAAAGCGAGCGAAAGAAATAGAGATAGGTCAGTTTGTTGCATCCTTGTTTTTTGCGATCGGTAATCGGTAAGTCCCTCCCTCAGTGCGCCGACGCTTGTTTTTCGGAACGTACGTTTTGTGGAATTCGCGCGCAAACAATTGTAATTTTATTTTGTTATTGTGAGAGGACACGTAACTTGGGATTATTATTATTTAGTAATAGTGTTTTTTTTTTTGTGATTGACTGTTTTTTATGGTGATAGGACACGTAACTTGGGATTATTATTATTTAGTATTAGTATCTCCGGACCTCACTCCCATGAATTTCTTTTTGTGGGGTTACATTAAGGGTGAAGTGTATGCCTCAGAGGTAAATACAATTGATGAGTTAAAAAATAGGATTATTTTAGCATTTCACAAATTAAAGTGCTTAGCGACGGACAGTGATCTAATTAGAAAAATAAATAACAATATTCTCCGTCGGTATAATTTGTGCATCAATGTGAATGGAGGACACATCGAAAATTTAAAAATTTAGTGTTTGTTTTTGTGCGCGTACTTCGAAACGTTACCTAACATAAAAGCCAGTGCGAGCGGAGGCCTAAGTCGCCGGCCGCCACCCCGGCCCGGCCCCCACCGAGCACACGAGATACGGTACACCGCGCTCCGGCGCGCGCGCGACGTTGCCGCTTTGTTACCTAGCGGTATCTAAGGTCAGTGTCATTTTTTTTACAAAGGGTGGTTGCGTTTTATTCGGATTTGCAAGCTATTTAGTTTGTTTGAAAAAATTTTTTTCTCATTTATGGCGCTTTTTGTTTTTGTACCGTATCGAATTAATACTGAACACGTATAGTATACGTAGTTTCATTTAATGCCCCTCTGTCGTATCAACTCTGTATATTTATATATATATATATATTTTTTTTAATTATACATATTCTTATGTAAAGTAACGTTTTGATGCTGGATCCTTATTTTATTTTACCTTTATCAGGCTAGGTTCTCCTCTTCGAAAGGCAGTGGGTCGCAATTCACCACACCTGCCCGCTACGGATTGATAGATGTCTTCGATTTTTGGTTTCCGGAGACGCTATTCAACTGTCTTGGATCCCGCAACGAAATAAATCATAAAAACAGCGGAGGAATAAGCTATTTCACCAACAAGACCTATCCTAGTAAAACGCCTAATAAAGTGGGTTTATAATACCCTACGGTAACTGTAAGCCTATCGAACAAACCCACGACTAATCCGTTAAGAATATCCACATCCACACACACGGTGCAGATCTAGCGCTAACAGTGGCCGGGCATACATAACTGTAGTTACCTATAGTTCGGATATTTGCCATCCCCATAGGAGCTCGTAGGGATGAAGTTACGAAAATGATATTAAAAAACTTATGTGACATTATAAATGCGAAAATGAGTTTCTATATTACGCTCTCACGCTTAAATCGCCGAAGCGATCTTAAAGAATTTTGGAATAAGGATAGATAGAACCCAAGCCCTTTTGTGTGTTGTGTTTAATATTCTTGTACCAAAATTAAATATATTATGTTCTATCTATCTATCTTTACATCTGCTACGAATCACAAGTTGGTGGCGAGCTGTGATTGGCTGACTAAAATAACCTAATCAGAAAAAGGCAGCCTTTTTTTCCAGAAGAGAGCTGGTTCTCAGTGTCGCACACTAGTTGAAACCTTCATTGCGCTAAATATACTGTATCAAGCCAAGTGATTTGACAAGAGCAGTAATTGAATAGGGTTCTACAAACCCCGTAACCGTACTGCGGAGTTAGCTGAACACTAAACTGAGGCTCACTCACACTGCGTTTGCCAATTCAGCAATCCAAAGTTACATCACAGACTGCGGCTTACTGCGAGCACTTTACAAGTTCGTCTGCATCAGAGCGTCCGTCCGTCCAAAATCGGCATTTTCCGGTCCGGTTGTGTTCCGGCTCCGTCAATAGAGACACTTCCGATTGCTTGGACGGATGTCGAAGGGTGAGCCTTCGGTAATGGACATGAGGAAATTAATGCTGGCAGGCCAGAAAAGTGGTGGGCTGGAATTGGGACGTTACCAAGTAAAGCCAATTTTGCACTTAAGTGAGTGGAGTCAAAATCGTTGTACCTATATTAGCTCTAGATACTAGAGCTCATACAACGATTTTTACTCAGCTAACGTTTCCTCGCATGGGATGTTGTAAAGTTTAAAACATCATAAATGAAGGAACTTATAAGCGGCACGAGTTGTGAGCATACTCTCCATTGGTCGGTTTGTAGAAATGTCGACGACAGCTCTGACGCTTCACGTTATTGGTTCGTCAGTCAATACTCATCAACTATTGGGCTTGCAAGTCTCGGTCGCCCACCGTACATTGGCGAGATCACCCTGCTGCATTCATTTTGTGCTCACGATTCGTGCTGGCTACTAATGCTACTATACGCACGTATTGGAATTAATAATCCGAGATAATTTAAATCATCACCGAATCAAGCGCCGACTGCAGTGTGTATTATAATTTTATACTTGTATTAAAAAGTCCCTTTCCCCCACCCCATACGGGTTCTAATAGAATTTGACCTTTTCCATTAGTATATTATTGCAGAATTTCGTAATTATTTCGAATCCCGAAATCAAGCAAGTTTAATGTTAATATAATTCTTTTATAACGCTACACTAAAGTCAGTGTAGGAAAAATACCTGTTTTTCAAGACTAAGGTGATTTAATAAACATGAGAATTTGGGATTTGTCTTTTTTATCTGAATCCTAGACAACATTTCCAACGACTCATTTTCTTGTTTCTAGAATGGGTTAACCAACGAAATAAACAGCATATTTATCTTACGTCAAAAACCAAAGAAATTACGCTTACACAGCAAATATTTATTTGAGAGCTATACAGACTTAGCTAGCCATACAAAAAATATGTAGTCATTTAATTCGTATATTTTCTATTGGCGGAGTGCCAAACCTCTGCGGATACCATAGCAGTTATTAGCCTAAGCTTCAAACGCAGGAACATTGGTTGGTGGGCTGTTATGTCATCTGAACTGGGTATTACAATCTTGTTGTGTTCGATTAAGGCAGTATGTCAATTGTGGGAGGATTTTAGGCTTTGTGGGAGAGTATTGGTGACTGTCCAGAATGTTCCCGAAATGTTAGAGTACCTCAATTTTACCTGTAAGTCAATTTAACTTAAGGTGGATGCTCCAGGGTAGCCCGCGAAATTCAAATATTTTTATGTCCTCTAAGTTCATGTAGTTCGAAAGAATGATTATTTCTGAAATATTCATATTCTGGCTATATTGATGATTAAAATGGTTATAATTCTTTAGATAAATACGCGTTACGGTCGCGGATCGCATTTGGTCCACATACAGCTTCACACTGACCGGCAAATTGCAAAAAACATAAAAATATTTTAATTTCGCGGGCTACCCTGGAGCATCCACCTTTTTTTTTGTCTAGTGTTTTTAGTGTAAAAATACTTTATTTATAAAACAAGTTATTACCTAGTCGTAAAATATTTGAATTTCGCGGGCTACCCTGGAGCATTCACCTTAACGAACTCTGTGAAGTTCGCGTTTCACTGCGCAGTACCCCACCCCTCAGCCCGTTGTCACATGAATTTAATTGCGCAGGGACTCGCGGAGTGTTACGACATTGGGTTTGGTTCTACCTGTACATGCTGGAGCGCCTTAAGTGCTTATACTACAACTAATTCTGCAACCCTGGCAGGCACTGGCACCCGTCAATTATGCTGACTTCTCTTTGAGGAACACGCGCGTGGAACACAACGCGCCGACACATATAACACTACATCATATAAATACAGGGAAACTGGGTAATCCCAGTAACTGGGTTGTGCAAAAGAGATATGCAGTCGCTTCATGTAAAACTAATTTTAAGCTTATCCCGTTTGATTGAAAACCGAGCGCTCTCTTCGCCAACTTCAGCCTTCCTAAAAACTCATGTATTTTTCTAAATGCAAAAAAAACAGCAGCCAAAAAAGCCTACATATACCAATTCATGCAAAACAATACTCCAGAGATTAGCCTGACTGCAACGCACGCTTGCCAACGATGACGTCAGAGCCGCGTACACTGCGACGTCCGCATCGCACGATCCCGTGCGATTCGCGACGCTGCACCGCGATTCGCTGCGGACGCTCCCAGTAGGGATGTGACAAAAAAAATATAAGTAATTTTCTTTTTTACAAGAATTTAATTTTTTTCAAAGGACAAACTACATCACTACATAGTATAAAACAAAGTCGCTTCCGCTCTCTGTCTGTCCCTATGTATGCTTAGATCTTTAAAACTACGCAACGGATTTTGATGCGGGTTTTTTAAAAGATAGATTGGTGCTCGAGGAAGGTTTTAGTTTACGAGTATAATTTGCAACCGTACGAAGCCGAGGTGGGTCGCTAGTACGGTATATTTCACAAAACTATTTTTTGCCTTTGTCTTCACCTTCTAGGCGTTTTTGTTTAATAAATCTTTCTTGTCTTTTCTCAACTATATTTTGAAGTCAGTTGCCAGTCTGATCGGATGCAGATGAGTACCAGTATCTTTCATGAAGCTACTACCTATCTAACCTGCAAAACCCAGTAACTGGGTAACATGATACTCCTTGACAAGAAAGGTGACAGATGTCTCTCAGACAATTTTTTCGTGGCTCATGAATTATTCTTGTTCCGCTAAAATGAGCCTGGTCACTTGGTACTGGACCTGTGACTGCTGCCAGCAATGACATGTGAGAAAAAACTTGAAAGTTCGAGTTGTAATTGTTCTTTGCCCTCACCTCATCCCTTTACGCGGAGTCGGCCTTCTTCGCTGGTAAGCATCATCGTCTCTAAGGATTTGCATGTCCTTCCGGTCATTTCATTTTCATCATTAAAATAGTTTGTGGTCTGCCTCTCCCTTTCTTTTATGTAGCCATGGAAAGGCACTTTTTCACGATATGGGCATGGTCTGCGCATTATATGTCCGACCGTATATGTTACGCACTATCTTTGAGAGTGACTTCACCCAAGTTGTAATTACTGAAGATATAACTCGATTGCAAGTATCAACTGAGCCAAGACCTATTCATTTCCATCACATCAAAGGGTTATACGAAAGCGCGATTTCTTGATGAATTTCCACTCTTGCGGATGCGGAGGCGAACTCGCGGTACAACCCTATTTCCCAGTGTTAAAATAACTAGACCGCTTTTGAGTATGGGACCCATTAACATTAATGTTTTGTGTGTTTTGCATCCGTGTTCATTTAACTTTATTATTAAGTGCTTTTGTCTCTGAGTAGAGCTGGTAAAACGAGGCGTTAGGATTGCCCCAGGCTTATGACGGCGCAGTTAAAATTTAAGTAGATTTAAACTAGACAAGTTCACAGAAATGTTTACATAAAACAGACCGGTAAATACTAACGATTAGTAAGATGTGGACGAGTAAATGACTTATAAGCTTTTCGGTGCATATTAATTTGTGTACCTTAAACGAAAATAATCGAAACAAGTCGAATCTGATGAACTTTTAATCAATTTTTGTTAGAACAATATTAATTTTAGGCATATAATAGTGATGATTATAGCAGTTGAACGATATCAGCACAAATATAACCTACTAGTTGACCCGCGCAACTTCGTCTGCGTCACAATTTTCATTACTGTTCCGCTCCTATTGGTCTTAGCGTTATTGATATATAGCCTTCCTCGATAAATGGGCTATCTAACGCTGAAAGAATTTTTCAAATCGGACCAGTAGTTCCTGAGATTAGCGCGTTCAAGTAAACATACAAACAAATTCTTCAGCTTTATATATTAGTATAGATATAGATTAAATCTTCGTTATTCTTTACATCACACAGCCCGGGTAAACCACTGCGTAAAAGGATTCTGCACTGTGCTCTGTGTTTTATTGGGACATGGTATGTGCAAATTTGTGAAAATTCTTTCCCTTTTGTAGTCAACTACGAGTAGCTGACCCGTGTCCACTTCGTTGGGCGGTATTTTTCGGGTTAATATATAGCCTATGACGCTTACAAATATCGTGGCTTTCTATTGGTAAAAGAATTTTCGAAATCGGTTCAGTAGATCTAGAGATTACCCCCTAGGTACAACCTCACAAACTCACAAACTTTACCTTTTATAATATTAGTATAGATTCGGCGATGAAAACTTGTATGAATGTTTGGTAATAATTTTGAGTCTACTATCCGTTTCAATTTTCAGCCATCTCCAGAATTTCAATCCTTCTCTATCATGGCAGACAAAGTTCTATTAGCAAAACCGATTCGATAATAATTGTAATTGATTCAGCAATTCCAGAGCGCAGTTAGTATGAATAGTACAATCAAACCGGGGCTGACTCTGAACTGTTTGGGGCATAGAGCACGGAATGCTACTTTATGATAAGATGCCAGTGATCATAATATGTGTGGCCGCGCAATGGGGTATTTTACTAAAATGCCACAGACACGCGTGACTTCATATGGCTTGGTAAAAATGTACCAAATTTACCAGGCCAGATGACGTCACGCGTGACTTCAACTCGCTGTATCTCCTTTATTTTTTGATTACGTGAAAAAAGAAAAAATACGTGTCGAATATTTTTCGAAAATCTATCAGACGAAATAATTAGATTTTTTTAGTAAAATACCCTATTGCGGTGAGTACAAGTTTCGGATTTAAAATTGTCACTGGCCTTTAACCCTTACGTGAAAAAATAAAACAATATAACTGATGCGGCAAAAGGCTGCCCAATTAAAAAAGGACTTGACAGTACTTCTCTACAGGATACCGGACAAACTGTAGCCAAAAAGCACAGAGCTGGTGCCCTGAGACAGTGAGGATAAGTCGCGGCAGATCACGAAGAAGATGGCAGGACGACGAGGACAATTTTTTTAAAGATGAAAGCTCTACTCTTTCTATCGCGAACGATGGAAGGAGTGGAGTGAAGGAGACCTTTGCTCGTGAGTGGGACACAACAGTTTTTAAAAAAGAAAAAAAATACCGTCAATAACAAGCTTAGTTTGTATGATTTTTATTTACAGTGTCGTCTCTATGGTAGACACCAGATAAATATGCAAGAACAGTAATTGACCCACAGACATTTATTGACTTTCTTAATATCAAAAACAGAAATGAAGACTTACAGCTGTTCTGAATCGACTTGTATCGTGATCCTTAACGTTTTCTAGTAATGAAAAACGGTTCATAATTTAATGTTCTTGTATCTACGAAGGGATATTATGGAAAGCTCATTTATTGCAAGTTTATCTGGCGCCAACCATGGCAGTGGCTGCCGAGGCGTTTCCTAGCTCTGTGGTTTAGAAGCAGTATTGATAGCAGACTTCGAAACTACGCCGAAGTAATATTGTGGGTACTAAAATACCAGCCGGTTTAATTTATGTCGCCTCAATTATTTGTTGGTTGATTTTGGAACGATTTGCGTAATAATGTCGTTGGTTGTCTGGTTTCTGTATGGAGGTTAGGTTTGTCTAAATGAGTTGGTGGCATGGTGGTGTTATATTTTTTTTTACACATGAGTTCATTCCGTAAAAGGTAATGCCCCTTTTTTTAAAGGATGGGAAATCATCAAATGACTCCTGCTCGAATATTATTAATTTGAAAGTCTGTATGTCAAATGGTTTATTGATCAATCACGCCTCAAGGGCTAAAAGTATTTATTAAGATGAAATTCAGTACAGGGGCAAACCGTAGCCAGATTTATGACAAAAGATACTTTTCCACACACCCGCAGGATAATTTATGATCTTTACTCGCGAAAGTCGCTGGCAGGAGTTAGTTTTACATAGGTTGTCAATACACGTTCCATATAAATCCAGATATGGTCCTATCCAAGGTTTAAGCCTGCATAATAATATTTTATCGCAGCACTTTGGCGACGATTTTATAGTTTCCCAAAGTGCTAGTAATAAAATCGATCCCGTCTTAGTACTTTATACTGTTTTAGGGTCTACGCCTACGAATTCAGTATTATCTGCTATTGTGAACTAAGTAAACGAAGAGTTCTTTCAAAGTCAGAGTCAGAACGTATTTTATTAGATTAGGTCTTAATTATTTAGGTTCTTTGTTACCCCCATAGAATAGCTGAATTACCCCTACGGAGATAATTATCCCCAGGTTCGGAACCACTGGTCAAACTGAAGTGGCAGTAGGCACAATGCTTGCAGAACAGCAAATCTATTCTGTAAATAACCATTTCGATATCGAGCTTCACCTGAGTGACAAACCTCACAAAGTGAGCTTTATTGCACACAACATAAAGGTCTTACGTTTGACGTCATTTGATACTCACCTCGGATTCCGCTGTCGAGACACGAAAACGTTGTTAAAGAATAGGGGTACAGATGTCGATGGGGCTGAAAAGTTCTGAAGTGGCGACCGCGTACCGGAAGATGCAGCGTTGGAAGGCCTCCCAGAAGGAGGACGGATGACGTGGTGAGGGTCGAGGGTAGGCGATGGATGCGAGACGCACAGGACCGATCGTTGTAGCGATACGCGCAGGGAGACCTATGTACAGCGTTGACCGTCTTTCGGCTGCGAAGATGATGATGATGATAATTTAGACTTTAAGAATGCAATAGTAATAAACCCAACAATATAGCACCAGTATTTTTTGGTCCGTCGTCGTGTCGTGTCGTGACGTGTCGTGGGTTCGATTCCCGCACGGAACAAATATTTGTATGGCCTACAGATAGTTGTTCCGGGTGTGGCTGTTTGTGTATGTGTCTTTGTATGTTTGTAAACGCACCCACGATACAGGCAAAAATCCTAGTGTGGGGCAAAGTTTTTATAAAAAAAAAAAAGAAGTATTTGGGTATTTTTGGGCTGGTGGTTTTTTTGGAGTGACACTGAACTCATCGAGAAGCCGAGGAGTTTTGTGTCACTCTGTTGTATTGTGGAGGTTAAATAGGAAGTCACTCCCTTACCAGTTCACTGGTAAGTATTCGGATGTATCAGGTTAGACTAAAAGCCGACTCCAACATAGGTTCACGGAACAACTGCATAACTGACCTTCAAAACCCAGTAACTGGGTTGACAAGCCTGTTAGATTTTCTGGCGTCTGGCTGCTAATACCGACTGTTATAGATACACAAAGGACAACCGAGACCAAGCATCATCTGCCTAGCCTTTTTCCAACTATATTGCGGTCGGTTTTCAGTCAAACCGGATTTAGCTGAATACTAGGATTTTACGCAGAGCGGCTGCCTACCAGACCTTCATAATCCATTAACTGGGAACACGGTACTTCATGGCAAGACTGGAGGTAGAATAACTGGCTTCTGACTATCCGTAACGACTGCCAAAGCTTTACAAATGACGGCCAGGACCAACGGCTTAACGTGCTTTCCGAGGCACGGAGGAAAATCGGTATGTTAAGATGATCACCCATCCACAGATCACCCTTGGCAAGGGTAGCTTAACCTTGAAGATCGACCCGTGCGGCTGTTATTATCTAGCCACGAGCTCCTCTCTCGGACAGCCGAGACCAATTGCTCTACCAATAACGGTCAGTGAACTATACTAATCGGTCATCCACTACTAATCCCAGGCTTAAGCAGCGCGTTGTAACCACTTACTGGAAATAGGATAATGCTACCCATACACTTAATTATGATCACTTAATCGCCTATTACGACACTATAACGTACACATACCTAAGCTTAAAGATAGGTACCGTCAACAGAAGAGATAAATAATCAGGTAGATAGGTCACTTCGGGTTTTTACAAAGCATTATGTGCATTTTTCAGTGCTTATAGCTGTTGCTAAAACAGCATGGCAATAGCAATCATTGATCCACCAATGTATGTTCGAAAATCTCTCCTCTCTATAATACATACGAGCTTTTGCCCGCGATTTCGTACGCACATATCCCGTTTTTCCCGTTCCCATAGGATTTCAGAAAATCCTCTCTTAGTGTTCCCCTACAGAATGTAGGGAAGCTACATGCCAAATTCCAGCTCTGTGCGACCGGTAGTTTGGGTTTGCGTTGTCCACCAGTTACTCAGTAACTGAAGAATTTTATATATATTGTTTGATATATAAAACGGAAACTGACATATCAACGCACAGCCGAAACTGCTAGGACTAGGGGATGAAAAGGGGGAAGTTGTTTACACTAAATCTGCGCAGACGAAGTACCGGTGAAGGCGTTAAACAGCTTTACGAATGAGAGTCTATTATAAGAGTATCTAAAAAGAGAGCAATGACCACTATACATATAATTGCCATGCAAAAACAAAACAAATAAATTCGTTGTTATTCTGCGTCAGAAATTCATTTACACAATTCTGTAGTCGGTAACTTCGAAATTCTCGCGACTGTACTAACGTATCTTCGTAGTGGAAAATCGGTAACTACGAAACTAGTTCGAAATTTGAATAACAATAGCTTCGTAAGTAAGTACGCAGTCTGCCAAGTTTCCATACATTTGACGTTATTACTTCACGAAACTCATCTCGTAAATGAGAACGTTTGGAGACTCTATTTTCATTGGTTCTTAAAACCACATGCGAAAGATATTAAGAGACGTTCAATAAAGTTTTATGGCAACCTCTAATTTAATTGGTTTGGCAACATTTTAGTTACGTAAGCTGACAGAAAATCGAGGTATTTAGAACTAGCAAAGTTTTTTTTTTTTTTTTTTATCCGGAGTGTCCGTTAAGGGGCCGTCCCCACGAGCGAGAGGATCGCGGCGATACTACCGCCATGCCACGTATTTCTATAACAACTCTATTAACGTGTCTCCACACGACGATATTATCGCGGCGATTCGACAAATGAAAAAACGTCAACTCGCGTCGATATATTCGCTCGTGGAGATGGCACCTAAAACTTGGTGACTTTCTTACAACGAAACTAAAAATTAACTCCCCTTTTATGCGGTCGTGTAAAAAGCCATAAATCGCGAAAAAATCTAATGTTCTCTACGTGTGCGAACATTAGATATTTTTATTTATGTGCTGTGCTGGTTTGATCTGAACAGGGAACATGCAATATTTCCATTTTTACTTTAATTTTAAAGAACTCCATCTAGAATAGACCACCACATAAATAAGAAATGAAAACGCTTTAATTTATTGCCAAAATCGCGTTTTGAAACCGACAGTTTAAAGGTTCGCTCAAAAACGGACGATGACGTCACTCGTGTCTATCACTGGTCAAGAACTGTCCTAACTCAAAGACATAAGGGTTCCTTTTCGTTGGCATGACAGCAGATACGTCACCAAACGCTGATTGTTGTTTTTAAATACGTTCCGTTTCACGTTACTTTAATTCATTATTTTTGTTAAAAATCGATACTAACCAAAATAAAAATGTTGCAATGGTCTTTATTTTATACTTTTTTATCATTTTACTGACAAAATTCTCATAAATTCTGTATTTGCATCTTCCCTATTATGACACGTGAATATACTCCTGAGTAACCCTCGAAATATTGCCAAAAAAACAAAAACTACTGCAGTAAAAACACTATCTCAATTATTCCAACATAATAAAACAACTTTTCTTAAAATCTCATTGATCAAACAGGCTCAAAAAATATGTCAAAAGGATTTCAATCCACTCTCGTAAAGCACATGGCGGCCGCAAAGAAAAAGTAATTTATCTACCCACATAAGTGTTTATAAGAGGGGTTCGCAAAAAGAAGCTTACATTAAAAAAAATGTCTTCTCAAGACAAAGTTTTGAGGGTTTGAAACTGGTGCCTTTCACTTTGTACTTACAGAAATATTTTATCTGAGATGTTGTCAAATAATATTCTTCACACAAATCTGAAGTGTTGTAAGAAACACTATGATATGAAAAAGCGATTGGTTCGTATTTCGTTGTGCTTTACAATTTATTTTGGCTGTTTCTTTGAAGGGTTTCATAGAAATATACCTACATTTAGTAATCCGACATTTTGCCCAGTCACATGTATGGCATTAATAAGTAAGTACAGGTTACGTTTTAGTCACCAATAATAGACCATTATTCCGATAGTCATCAAACCAGCACAAACGTAATTTTTAGCAGCTTTTAAGAGAATTTAAATGGAAACGACACGGTTGGCGCAGTGGTTGAGCGATCGGCTGCTGCGCTGCGTGTCGCGGGATCGATTCCCGCACGGAACAAATATTTGTATGGCCTACATATAGTTGTTTCGGGTCTGGCTGTTTGTGTATGTGAGTTTGTATGTTTGTGAACGCACCCACGATACAGGAGAAATTCCTAGTGTGGGGCAACGTTTTTTAAAAAAAAAATAAAAAAACATCCAATGAGATCCAAATGAATCTCGTAAAAGTTTATTTATTTATTTTTGGATTTCCAAAAAAATGATACATAGTTCTAATCAATATAATCAAAACCAAGGTTTCCACACCCAACAGTCACTTTTGTGATTTGTCTGACCACAAGACTAACGACTTAGTGAAAATTTTCTCAACAAAAGTGTCAAAATATTTCCTTTACATGCTTCTAAGTTAGAATCAAGTTGAAGTTCCCTCAAGTTACGTTAGTCTGTTGACTTTTGCCTACATTTGCATTCTCGCGAACTTAGTTGGGAACACTTGGAGGATAATTAGCAGGCCGAGCGTGATTGTATTTTCTGATGTCCCGGAGTCATGGCTTGTGGCCTTTAGAATGCGGTTTGCTGGGTTTAGAGAGTACTCAAAATGTAATCAAGGCACTTCCTAAAGTTCTTGGACGGCTTTCTGAAGTCTGGGAAATCATCCAATGACTCCTTCCGCTCTGGGCGAAGCGGAAGGGAGTGTCAGACTCTTACTGATTTTTTCAAACAAGTTCCTCAACCCTGGCAGGGTTTTATGAAGTCTTACACACTCATTCACACTCCTTGCGTCCACTAGGCTCAACTTAGACTCAGCCTCCTTCAACCAAATTAATAGTTACAGCATTTCAACCATTTACAATCAAAGTCTTCGACTTGCAGTGTATTTTTCTCTCTAACTGGGCCGAGTGGAGGAGCACCACCGAAAGATTATATAAAAATACACTTGTGATAGAATTGAGGAGTTCGTGGCTAGATAATAACAGCCGCACGAATCGATCTTCAAGGTTAAGCAACGCTTGCCAAGGTTGGTCTGTGGATGGGTGACCATCTTAATAAATCCAACGGCTTAGCGAGTTTCCTCCGTGCCTCGGAAAGCACGTTAAGTCGTTGGTCCCGGCTGTCATTTATAGATCTTTGGCAGTCGTCACGGATAGTCAGAAACCAGTAAATCTAACTCCAGTCTTGCCATGAAGTACCGTGTTACCAAGTTAATGGGTTGTGGAGGTCTGGTAGGCAGCCGCTCCTCGTAAAATACTGGTATTCAGCTAAATCCGGCTTGACTGGCAGCCGACCCCAATATAGTTGGGAAAAGGCTAGGCAGGTGATGACACTTGTGACAGAATTAGGTACTGCATACTTTGGTCAAGCTTTATCTGTGAAAAATACTGCCACGCACCAATACCCAGTCGAACGATAACGCTAGACCAATTTTGTAGCCTAACAACAAACAAAACAGCCTATAGGCACTCAAAAAACTCGAACAAAAGCCCCGAAAAAAATGGTCAGCGTAAAATCTGCCAATACAGCGAAAAAAGCGCTTTCTACTTTTTTCACCACTAGACACCTACAAAACCTACAAAGGGATTACAGCGCAGTGTTGAAGCGAAACACCGGCGTTCGTTGCACTAAGTTATATTAAAAGTCGCAGCCTTGTGAAGTACCCACATGCATTGGAAGAATTTAGCAATTTGCTGTTGGTACCCGCTGCTGGCGTCGTAAGTTCCGGGGTGGAGGATATTAAACGGGTTTTTATTGGAGAATTTTGAGGGGATGGATAGGTTTAAATGTAAAGAGAGTGTGTTTTATAACACTCGAGTTGGGCAGCGTATTTAAAAAAAAAACGATCAAGTGCGGGTCGGACTCGTGCATGAAGGGTTCCGTACCATTGTATTTTTATTGTTTGTTGTTATAGCGGCAACAGAAATACACACCCTGTGAAAATTGGAACTGTCTACCTATTACGGCTCATGAGATATAGCCCGCTGACGGACAGACGGACGGACAGACAGCGGAGGCTTAGTAATAGGGTTCCGTTGGTTACCCTTTGGGTACGGAGCCCTAAAAATGATATACGTAAAGGAAAGGTTGAGTATGTCAATTTTTTTGGCATTATTCTCTCTACATAGGCTGATGCAGTTTTGCAAAACGAATTAATCTTTCTGTTACCTGAAGGTAAATATATATTATTAAAAATGTTGTAATTCTGGGTGTTAGTTCATCAATCACGATTAAATTAGAACACGACGTGACACACCTGACTTCACGGTTTGAATTCGGATATACGACACTTTTATCCCAGTGTTACGTTCCTATAACCTTATCTATTAAATTAAAAAAAACATGAGGCGAAAGCAATCTTACGCTACGTGTCCACATGACAACACGTAGCGTAAGTAAGTGGTCCAATTCCATACGTATTAAGTTGGCAAATACACAAAATGGCGACGTAAACATAGTCCTAATAATGTGTGTATTGTATTAATTAACGAACAAAAGTAATCCTGTTAGATTTAGTTCAGACTAAGGGGCCGTCTCCACGAGCGAGATAATCGCGGCGATTTATTGTCCGTGCCAAGTATTTCTATAACAACTCTATGAACATGTCTCCACACGGCGATATTATCGTTGTGCCACGTATTTCTATAACAACTTTATGAACATGTCTCCACACGGCGATATTATCGTTGTGCCACGTATTTCTATAACAACTCTATGAACATGTCTCCACACGGCGATATTATCGTTGTGCCACGTATTTCTATAACAACTCTATGAACATCTCCACACGGCGATATTATCGTTGTGCCACGTATTTCTATAACAACTCTATGAACATGTCTCCACACGGCGATATTATCGTTGTGCCACGTATTTCTATAACAACTCTATGAACGTGTCTCCACACGGCGATATTATCGTTGTGCCACGTATTTCTATAACAACTCTATGAACATGTCTCCACACGGCGATATTATCGTTGTGCCACGTATTTCTATAACAACTCTATGAACATGTCTCCACACGGCGATATTATCGTTGTGCCACGTATTTCTATAAAAACTCTATGAACATGTCTCCACACGGCGATATTATCGTTGTGCCACGTATTTCTATAACAACTCTATGAACGTGTCTCCACACGGCGATATTATCGTTGTGCCACGTATTTCTATAACAACTCTATGAACGTGTCTCCACACGGCGATATTATCGTTGTGCCACGTATTTCTATAACAACTCTATGAACATGTCTCCACACGGCGATATTATCGTTGTGCCACGTATTTCTATAACAACTCTATGAACATCTCCACACGGCGATATTATCGTTGTGCCACGTATTTCTATAACAACTCTATGAACATGTCTCCACACGGCGATATTATCGTTGTGCCACGTATTTCTATAACAACTCTATGAACATCTCCACACGGCGATATTATCGTTGTGCCACGTATTTCTATAACAACTCTATGAACATGTCTCCACACGGCGATATTATCGTTGTGCCACGTATTTCTATAACAACTCTATGAACGTGTCTCCACACGGCGATATTATCGTTGTGCCACGTATTTCTATAACAACTCTATGAACATGTCTCCACACGGCGATATTATCGTTGTGCCACGTATTTCTATAACAACTCTATGAACATGTCTCCACACGGCGATATTATCGTTGTGCCACGTATTTCTATAAAAACTCTATGAACATGTCTCCACACGGCGATATTATCGTTGTGCCACGTATTTCTATAACAACTCTATGAACGTGTCTCCACACGGCGATATTATCGTTGTGCCACGTATTTCTATAACAACTCTATGAACGTGTCTCCACACGGCGATATTATCGTTGTGCCACGTATTTCTATAACAACTCTATGAACATGTCTCCACACGGCGATATTATCGTTGTGCCACGTATTTCTATAACAACTCTATGAACATGTCTCCACACGGCGATATTATCGTTGTGCCACGTATTTCTATAACAACTCTATGAACATGTCTCCACACGGCGATATTATCGTTGTGCTACGTATTTCTATAACAACTCTATGAACATGTCTCCACACGGCGATATTATCGTTGTGCCACGTATTTCTATAACAACTCTATGAACATGTCTCCACACGGCGATATTATCGTTGTGCCACGTATTTCTATAACAACTCTATGAACATGTCTCCACACGGCGATATTATCGTTGTGCCACGTATTTCTATAACAACTCTATGAACATGTCTCCACACGGCGATATTAACGTTGTGCCACGTATTTCTATAACAACTCTATGAACATGTCTCCACACGGCGATATTATCGTTGTGCCACGTATTTCTATAACAACTCTATGAACGTGTCTCCACACGGCGATACTATAGCGGCGATTCCAATGTTTGAAAAAACGTCAACTCGCCGTGTTTCTCTCGCTCGTGGAGATAGTCCTAAAGCTATCACCGCACGTTCGGTCGCCTTCATACACGCCTCGCCGTGATACAAACTTATAATGGCGCAAATTCACTATCGATGCGAGTTCGGCAATCGGGTTTACCGTTTTTCAATTTTCAACAAATTTTCGCGTATTGACGCGATGATCGCTTTCTAAGGGCGACGCTTCATGCCCGTTCATTTTGATCGAGTTCTTTCCCTTGCTCTGTACCCGACGCGGCGAACGTGTAGGATGTTCTTTGGTGAGTCCCATTCGTTAGAATTCGTTCGTTCGTTCGTTTACTTAGTCTGAACCAGGCATTACATGTCTCGTAATTTCGTCCCATTTACGATGAGTTAGCGATCTTTAGTTTATGATCCAACGTAATTAAATGCCTCAATTTCCACGTTTTAACTGCTGTGCTAACCTCTTGTACTCAGGAACGTATATTTAATTTGAACTATAGTTCAACTTGTGTTTAGATGATTCGTTGCTCATGTGATTGATGTTAGTAACTTGGTTGGATGTCTATTAACTTTTAATTAATCACAGGTAGACCATATTTTAACTTTATTAAAATATAATTCACTTTAAAAAAATAATCTCTCCTCCCAACCCTCTCACCTTAAACGACAGTTAAAACGTACAATATAAACGGGTGTTTAACTCAGCACAATGGCAAATTTGACTGCAGGAACATGGCAACACTCTCGTTAGTCTACACTCCGCCTTGCTGACGTCATTACGACACATTAGGCTACAATTGTATTTGGTTTACGCTTTGTGCTATTTACTTGAGGTAAGCGCTGTGCACAGGATGTTCGGTGTTGATATTAGCGTTAGGGAAGGCGTGTTCAGGGCACTGAATACTGTGTTATGTGAGAGGATCTAGGTTACCGGTAATAAGAAGCGAGAAAATCAATAAGACGTGCCAAGATGTATAGTGTGTTACCCAGTAACTGGGTGGTGAAGGTCAGAAAGGTAGGCGTTCTATGTTAAATACTGGAAAACAGCTGCATCCAGTCTGACTACAAGCTGTCTCCAATGTAGTTTGCAGAAGTTCAGGTAAAGAGATCCAGGTAAGCTAGCCTGGCAAGTAGCCTCTACATAGCCTCAAATGGCCTAAATACTAGTAAGTATTAAATGCAAACATGTGCAGCATACTGCATTTTTAGAGTTCCGTACCCAAAAGGTAACCAACGGAACCCTATTACTAAGCCTCCCCTGTCCGTCCGTCTCTCTGTCTGTCAGAGGGCTGTATCTCAAGAACCGTAATATGTAGACAGTTAAAATTTTCAGAATGTGTATTTCTATTGCCACTATAAAAAAAAAATTAGGGTTTATACTATCTTCACTGCTGCCCGCTGTGCATCACTACTTGCTCCCCTCGAGGACTTAATGAGGCCAACGAAAGAGCCATATTACGTATACGGTACAGAATATAAGTCGACAACGCAAGGACTAACTTAGCTTATTACTTAGTTTCTAAATACATAGCCTTTAAGGTCGCTTGAGCTGAGCGAGGCTAGGTGAATGAATCGATAATATTGGTTCTTAACAAACGCATTTCTCGCATATCTCTGGTGTAAACGCAGCCCAAGGTCAGGATCATATACCGAGCCATCGAAGAAAAAAAAACAAGAACTGCGCATAATTTAACTGTGTATCAAAAATTTTCAGCAGTCTCACGTTCAGATTTCTCGAAATCCACTGCGCTGATTTTGACACGAATAACGTATTCATTTAGTGCTACATTGAAGACATTTATACTTCTAATACCACGAACCCATCGCCATTTAAACGCCATGCATTTCAAACATGCAAACCAAGACATTTAGCTTATTATCACATAATATAGCACTCGCCAACATCAAAGCTAAACGGTCCAGATTCCCACAAACGATAAGATCTCACGTGCTCTAGAGAATGCATTAAAGTTATTAGGGAAGTTTAGAGGGTTTCCCAGAAGCGGACGACACAATTAGTTGAGAATCTAATTGAACACTTCTCTAGGTGCTCATCTAAATGCTTCAAAGACATGTCAGCATAGTAGACGGGGCCTGCTGGGGCTAGTGTCTGCTAGAGTTGCGGAATTTGTTCAAAAGAGTCAGCGCGGCCCTTTTTTATGGATGGGAAATCATCAAATGACTCCTCCCGCTCTGGGTGAAGCAGAAGGGAGTGTCAGAATCTTTCTGACTAAAACCCATGCGTGTTCTTGTCCCTGGAACGCACTGGGTATTCCTTTTGCATTCCAGGGAGGCTACTCTCTAACCCTGAAGTCTATAGTTTCAGGCTTAGTTGCGGGCGTATTCTACTCCGTATCATCTAACCACTAAGAATGAATGACAACGGTCCGGAGCGAGGAGACATGGGAAGCGGTCACCTCCTTCTCCGAAGCAGTAATGCTAGCAAAGGAGGAAGCCGAACGTGTGAGAGAGAGGGAAACCTCACGCCCCAGCCGCCGCAACAGAAGAAGACGCCCCGGACGTCGCGAGTCGCAGGGCGATTCTCGGCCACCGTAGGCGCGGGCCTGCGGACGGCGAGCTTTGGGTGGCTTGCCGTCTGATCAGAACCAGGCCCGGAGCGCGCTGTGTTCCACGCGCGCCTCAAAGAGATGTTAGCACAAAAGACGGGGCCCGCTGGGGCCAGTGCCTGCTGGGGTTTCGGACTTCGTTCGAAAGAGGCACCGTACCCTGGAACGCAAAGGGCACTAGGAGGAACACGGATGGGTTTTAGTCAGTTAGAGTCTGACACTCCCTCCTGCTTCACCCAAAGCAGGAGGAGTCATTTGATAGTCATTTGATGATTTACCATCCTTAAAAAAAAAAGAATGAATGACAACACGATTTGACAGTAACTGTCAAATCGTGAACTCATATATTCTTAGTTTGGGTTCCGGACTGATAGAAAGGGAGTTATACAGGGTTATTTGTAAAACACCAGCAACCTCTTAGGCAGTGAAAGTACACATGATTATAAGCAACTTTTACTTTGGAAAAACTCCGAAATTTCGAAAAAAATATCAGCTGTTTCATACAAAAAGCAATATTTAGCCAATGAAAATGTATGGAACAGCTGATATTTCTCTCGAGCTTTCGGAGTTTTCCCAAAGTAAAAGTCGCTTATAATCATGTGTACTTTCACTGCCTAAGAGGTTGCTGGTGTTTTACAAATAACCCTGTATAGAAAGTAGCCCCAGGGCCGCGGTGACTCAAATGAGGAAGCCTAACGAGTGAGAGAGAGGGAACCTCACGCCCTAGCGTGTAACATAGCCGAAATGGCGTCAGTGTACTAATCATTATAAACCACTTTTACTATGATTGTGCTTTTTACTGATAAAAGTCCATTGTGGTCCCCATTGATGTACCTTACCCTTATTAGTTTGACTTTTTATTAAATTTCCCATTCTGTGGAACTCGACCTTTCCATCTTTCCTTCTTCTACTTCCGTCAAAATTTCGCCAACTTACCTGTAACAAAGAACGGGACTAATTAGTGAATGAATAACAATATCAACAAGAAACAAAGGTCAGACATCTAACAATACATTTCTAAGACAGCTTAGCAACTAAAGTTAAAGTAACAATGAATAATAATCGATGGTGAGTTAACAAGGAAGTCCAATTAGGAAGGAACCACAGAGCACTGAGGCGCCACGGCGGCCATTGCTGAGACAGATTGTCATTTCCATACAAACAACTAGCTGACCCGCGCAACTTGGTCTGCGTCACATTTATGCTCCGCACCTATTGGTCGTAGCGTGAGGTTATATATAGCATATATGACATATGTAGCCTTTCTCGATAAATGAGCTTCCAACACTTAAAGAATTATTCAATTCGAACCGTTCCTAAGATTAGCGCGGTTAATCAAACAAACAATCTCTAAGCTTTATAATATTAGTTTAAATTAGTAATGACATCTCTAGTAGCTGCCGATTCCTGGGTTTCTGTACTCTGTGAAGCGACCCCATCATAACAAGGAACTTTATTCAAGTATAAGTATATTACAAGTCCAGGTAAAACGACGGAGGTCACGTTTTGCCAACTTGCTGGCTGAACGGCCTTATTTTCCCTGACACGGGAAAAAAGTAGAAAGGGCGCTAAAATAATTGAGCGGAGGCTTTTGAATTGAGAATGGTAATGCTGTCACTTATAGCTGACATTGCGACTTCATTTTAAATCGGTTGAAAAAAAAAAGGATTTGTTGAATTGTCTTTGAAAGTGTGAACACTTTTTATTTTCCCATAAATTAATGCAAGAAATCCCTGCAATCACAATTTTAACCGCGTTCAAAGAACCATAACATTTCGCGACGTTCTAAATACGTTAACAAAAGAACATTTTAAAAGCAAGCAAGAACCGCATTTTAAAACTAAACATGAAGTCCTTTGAACAGTGGGGTACAGTAAGCAGTAAAATGAGATCAGATCTGGCTGGCTGGCGACGCTGGGATTACGTCTGCAAGTCCACAGGCAAATAAAACTGCATTACAGTGTTCCGTTCTGAAGGACAATCGACCTCTTTAGAGCGGGAAAATGCAACGTTCGCGGATTTAGTTCCGTTTTCAAACAATAGATGGTGTTGCTTTGACCCGAGCTTTTTAAACTCTGTAGAAAAATGTAATAAGGCGAAATGGAAAATTTTAAAGAAGGAAAATGATTTTGTGTAATTTAACACTGTGATATTTTATGCAGTAATAGTACCTACTGCTATATTGTTTGAGATAGTCAAATACCAAAACCTGGCATGTTTTCATGGTAAATGTATGTGGGTAATTCGCACTGCAGGCACAGTCTACAGGTACAGCAAGTCTTTTCCGCTCTAATTTTTAATTAAACATTTGGTAGGTTCCTAAACTCAACAAGTTTTTCAATATTGGATTGTTTTATAGAAAGATTCAGGTTATGACAACCTACATAACCTATCATAGAATAAAAGACGTGTGGCACTCGGAGACTGCCGCGGCATAGCATTTTTTATCAACATATGCAATTATAATTATATATTTATTTTATTTATGCAGTATTTTTTTTTCTTTGATATTAATTCAAGTTAACACTTTGAGCTAAAAAAAAGTAAAAAGTAAAACTAAAAAGTATCACCGCTGTGCCGGTCGGAGTGGGGGGTGTTAGGTTTTTTTCGTTACGGAATTTCTGGATTCGGTCTCCACGCTCAAGGCCCGCGATAGAAGCTATGTAAAAACACAGTGAAATAAATTAAAGAGCCTTGTCTTTACATTTACAACAGATAGTTCTTTATTGTTTGCACATCGTGCGATAAAATGATTGCGAGTCCGTTTCATTTTACGCCATCATTAATGTTAATCACAGTGCTGTGCCAGTACGCTGCCTGATATGATTCCCTCGGAATGGCCACAAATATTTGTTAAATAGTTATTTTAAGTAGTTTTTGGTTCGTAAAAGATAGTGAGAACAGTTGAAAAGTTTAAGGGTCCCATTTTGTCCTTTTGAGGCACAGAACCCTAGAAACACAGTACAATTAATAATGTACATTTCGAACAGAAAGTTCCATACAGCAAGTCTATTCTGTAAGTAACCGCCGGAGTCTGTGTTTCCTGACAGCTACAACCTGGGAGTCTTTAAATCAAGAGTGAATAGGTTATTTCTAGGCAAGCGTGCTCCATCTTCGACCACATCCTCGCTTACCATCAGGTGAGATAGTGGTCAAACGCGTGCCTACCAATAGTAAAAAAAAAAAACCATTTCGATATCGAGCTTCACCTGAGTGAGATAGCTCAGTGAGACAACCCTAATCTCTTCAAAGTTAGAGTGAACAGGCTCCTTCTGGGTAGGCTCGCTCCATCGTAGACTTTGTCTCTGTCATTTCTGACATAGACTAGAGTCAAGAGCAAACCCATTACAAATAAAAAAAAAAAAAAAAAAAAAAAGCTCACAAAGTGAACTTTATTGCACACAGCATAGAGGTCTTATGTTTATACTCAGCTCGGATTCCGCTGTCGAGACACGTAAATGTTGTTACAGAATAGGGGTACTGATTCCACATCATGCGATGGCGATAAAATGATTGCGCGTCCGTTTTATTTTATGCCATAATTTACGTTAATCACAGTGCTGTGTCAGTACGCTGCCTGATATGAACCTCTCGCAATCGCCACATATATTTGTTAAATAGTTATTTTAAGGTGGAAGCGCCAGGGTAGCCCGGGAAATTTAAATATTTTATGTTTTTTTGCAATTTGCCGGTCAGTGTGAAGTGTTTGTTGAACAAAATACGATTCGCGACCGTAACGCGTATTTGTCTAAAGAATTATAACCATTTTAATCATCAATATAGCCCTCTAAGTTCATGAAGCCCTATTGAATGGTTATTTCATGAAACAACCATTCAATAGGGTAAATTGCAAAAAAACATAAAATATTTGAATTTCGCGGGCTACCCTGGCGCTTCCACCTTAAGTAGTTTTTGGTTTGTTAAAGATAGTAAAAGGCTTTCATTGTTGTGTGGTAGTTGGTGTAGATTACATTGGGTGCTGCTTTGGTTATATAGTTTTAAAGACAATTATGAATCTTGAGTATCATAGTGATTAAGAAGAGGATTCTATATGGTTTTACAAATGCTTTATTAAGTAGATAATTATAGCCTAAAATAAAATGATGTCGAGGTTTCCGTAGGAGTAGAGTTAGATTATATCAATGTATAGTACAGGTAGTGTACAACAGAATAGTAATAGGTACCACTAAATATATTTAACTAGCTTCTGCCAGCAGCTTCGCCCGCGTGATCCCCAGGGAACATATTCCCGGGATGAAAAGTAGCCAATGTCCTTTTTTTTTATATTGATAGGCACGCGCTTGACCACCATCTCACCTGATGGTAAGCGATGATGTGGTCGAAGATGTAGCACGCTTGCCTAAAAGTAACCTATTCACTCTTGACTTAAAGACTCCCAGGTTGTAGCTATCGGGAAACACAGACTCCGGCAGGGAATTCCACTCCTTAGCTGTACGCATTATGAATGTGTTCCCAAAACGTTTTGTGCGTATGGGTGGGAGGTCCACCATGTACCGGTGGTGCATCGCCGTTCGTCTTGTGGTCCGATGATGGAACGGGCTTGGCGGAATTAAATTATGCAATTCCGTCGCACATTCCCCAAAATGCAACCGGTAGAAAACCGACAAGCCAGCAACTCGTCGTCGATGCTCAAGACTTTGGAGCTTCGTCGCGACGAGCCTCTCATTGCCAATTCATCATTCATCTCTCATTGCCTTTCTCAGGCTTCAGACTATACGTGTACCAAATTTCACTTAAATCGGTTCAGTAGTTTTGGCGTGAAAGCGCGACAGACAGACAGTTACTTTCGCATATTAGTTGGAATATTTAATTATTACTAACTACAAATTGCCTTGAAGCTCGAGGTTGAGATATGGTTTTTTTTTCAAAGTGAAAATTCTGTTTTTTTTTTATATCAACAGCCTGTCGTATTATTTTCGGAACACGGAAACTTTACGTGTGCACGCATCTCATTAAAATAAAGTCAGGGCCACATCATTGCTTTATAAAGCAGGTACACCCTTTTTAAGGATGGGAAATCATCAAATGACTACTCCCGCTCTGGGTGGAGAGGAAGGGAGTGTCAGACTCTTACTGACTAAAACCCATCTGTGTTTCTCCTAAAGCCCTTTGCGTATATATTGCAAATTCCGCAACAAACTAGGTTCACCTACACAGTACTATCTGGCCTTACTTGAGAAGTAGTTTAATCTGTGACCACCATTGTTAAAAACGTTTATTATAAGGGAACACTTTATGAGTGTCTGTTTTGGCCATTTACTGAAAAGTTAAAATTGTTGCGTTTGAGAAAAAAAAATCATGAATTATCCTCATACAAAAGGTCAAACCTTGATCTAAATTAGTTATTTAATCGTTAAAAATTAAGAACAACAAATCTCATGATGTAGCGTCCACATGAAGTCCATATTGTTTCCGTTAAAAAAAATACATACTTCGAACTACAAAGAATCTCGGACAGTTGTTAATCCAACATAAAAAGTAACAGAAAACATCTGAGGTACATTTCTTTCAACAACAGAGGAATCTCATCCAAACATTAAAGTACCTATCAATCACTAACAAGAAAAAAGATACACATGGAATTCGCAAATGAAAACGTCTGGAACACTTCTGACAACCTGACAAAGCAAATTAAACTTTATCCCGAAAACCAAGAGTTTATTTTCTTTATGTCTTGTTGTGACAAGAGTTTCACATGGTCGTCCACGACGAGGACAAAGCAAATTAAACTTTATTCGGGGAAAACAGAGTTTGTTTTTTACTGGCTTGTTGTTGCCGGTTTCATGTGGTCTTTCCCGTTGAAGACCAATAAAGATTGGTATTTCATTAAAATAGTATTGAGTACGGAGGTATTTCTTTGGGTTTTCGGGTGCATTCTTGGCGGCAATAATAATCGAAGAGATCGTCGACAAAATTAATTACTCTTATCAAGTATTTCGATCAATAGTTCTTATGATGCTCGCTTCATTACATAACACGGAAAAAAAGTTTCAATGCCATAAGCAAAATGTAGGTTTTTCAAAAGGAGTTAAAAACGTAATACAGAAATTAAAATGTATCTTTATTTGTTCTCTGGTAGTAATTGTACTTCCGGGGGTTTAGGCCACGGGAGGGAAGTCGCTGATAAAAGCTAGCGTGTTATAGTTGCATTGCATTTTTTTTTAATTATATAGAATCGTAATTGTCAAAATACTCATAAGTGTAGGTATTTATCAACCTTGAATCTCCATTCTTAATTAAAGTGACCACAACCATAACATCGTGGAAAATACTGAGCACACTGTACTCATTTCAATGAATGTTGTACGAGCAGTTTATGGGCGAGGTGACAGATGGCACCACCTGCGCCATTCACAAGGTGCTAGTAGAAACGATCCCTATCTATTATTCAATTGTGGGTCACCAACTGTGTATTGGAATTTTAATTCGTTAGGGGTAATTTATTGTAGATACATTTTATATAATTATAAATATTTTATAGGTTAAACGGGACGTACAAAAATGCTTTTTACTTATTTAAAACGGTTTTTGACAGAATGTAAGGAAAGCATATGAAAAAATAATTTACTGTGACTAAAAAAATAATAGCGTTACTCTATAGTACCTTTGGTCGTATTAAAAAGAAACGAATGGATTATTCTAGTTTTAAAAGAAAAGTTAAATAATGGCGGGAAATGATTTGAAAGATGGTTCCCGTCAGCTGTGTGCTTGCATTGTTTAGTACCTACGTGTAACATAAAAGCAGCAGAAAGTTGTTTTCTATTGCTAAAAATATAGCGAATATAGAATCTATATTCAATAATTATCATTTTAATTTATTTCTTGTTTTTCTAGACTCCAGCAGGGCTCAGTCGCAAAATGACCACTTCTCAACATTTTAAGACGTGGTTATTTAGTGAACATTTTGCTACCTGTAGGTAGTCATTTTGAGAAGTGGTAATTTTGCGACTGAGCCTCCAGCAGTTACCAAGAAAAATAACTTTTGTATTCATAGAAACCACAACTAACTACTTACAAAATTTATAAACAAAAACAAGCCACAATTTTGTCAACAATAAAAACAAAACCTAAAACTTACTATTTTTAACGATAAGACTATTCATAGTGCACAATGAATGTCGGGCACAAGACCTCGGGCGGGCAACGTACAATGGGGCAAAATAACGTGTTTCGCCCTTGTTTTAAAACGTGGACTGTTGAAGTTTTCTTTCCCCCACTTTGATTTAGACGACAAGCTTTCACAACGACTGTTTGTTTAGAAATAAAGGCGACAAATGAATTTTGTTGCGAGAGGCAAGTGTGAAGTTTTAAGTTTGTAAGATTGTTTTGTCCTTGGTTTGTTGTGGAACAACTTGGATTTTTGCTACACTCTGTAGGTGTTTATAGACTAGAAGAATTTACCTTCTTGATATATAGTTGACACAATTAAAATAATAATTTCCAAAATTCACAATGGCGCGAGCCTCGATTTTAAGCGTGATGTATTATTAAAATGACAAAATCGCGTAAATGTTTAAAATAATCTCACGCTCAATAATAAAAAATGATTTCAGACAAAAATCATCCATCTACCTCAAACACAAAACAACAACCATTGCACAAAATAGTAGGTACTTACTAATTCCAGACACATCCATAGATACAACACTCTATGTTCTGTACTACCAAACACAATAAAACTTAACCTTTAACCGCTAACGAGCTCTCACCGAGTAATCTAGTTTCCTACGATTTGAAGTGCGCTTGTAAATAATGCATATAGGCCAATTGGATTGTCTGTCAGTCTGGCTTCCTGCAGCGACTCACTAATGTGCCACTGTCGATACTTCACAGACATGCAAAGGTTAACAGTAATAAAGATTTTAGATTTTCAATTTTCCACTGTCTCATTTATTATTTGTCACTTTTTAATTCCAAGTTTCGATTTGATTTTGGTAAAGGTTACTTCTAGGTTGCGTGTCACATCGAATGCGTCATCGCCAAGTGAGATAGTCGTCAAAGGTGAAAAAATACTTTGAAAAATATATGGATGTTAGAATGTTATTAATTGTATAGACTTTAAAAGAAGATTTGATTCCTAAGTAATTAATTACGTAATTGGTTTCGGTGTTTCTTCTCTAACTTGGAAACACCGACATCTAACTAACTTAAAACAAAATTAATGACGGGTAAGTATTATTTTTAACCAATTGATAAAACAAATAATTATCATTTATTTGAATACCAGTATTTTACGAGGAGCGGCTGCCTACCAGACCTCAACAACCCATTAACTGGGTAACACGGTACTTCATGGCAAGACTGGAGTCAGATTTAGGACTGGCTTCTGACTATCCGTAACGACTGCCAAAGATCTACAAATGACAGCCGGGACCAACGGCTTAACGTGCTTTCCGAGGCACGGATGAAACTCGGTATGTTAAGATGGTCACCCATCCACAGACTAACCTTGACAAGCGTTGCTTAACCTTGAAGATCGACCTGTGCGGCTGTTATTAACTAGCCACGAGCTCCTCCGATTTACTCTTGACTTGAAAATCCCCTAATTAGGCATGTGTTCTAATTTCTATTGCACAAATATTTGAGTACCTAATAACAGCTATGCTACCGCGATGTTCTTTATTTAAGAAAAAGAGATAGCAATACAAACAAGGTAGGAGAGTAAGAGAGGCAGGTAAGATAAATTTTAAAACGCGGTAGTATTTCTCGGACATCTCGAGGTTGTAAAGTTTAGAGCCAGTAAGATTTAGTAGGTAAGCTGAAATGTTTATTTTGATCTTTATTAGCATTGTTAACATTTATTAAGTACTTTCGCTGCGGTATTTAGAGTAATTATTTTGGTTTTTATTAAATAACACTGCTATTTTCTCCCGTAGTCGAAAATATATTTTCCGAGATAGTAGGATTTTTTTTTCGGGATCTTAGGATTTTTTTTCGGGATCGCAGGTGTTTTTCCGGGATAAAAAGTAGCCTAACACATTAGGCAACGTATATAGTTTACTATTAGTGGAGGAATCATTGTACCAATTTAACGGTTAATAAATTCACCGCCCATGTGTCATTTCAATGATATAGCTCTGCTGTCAATATACCGATATCACCGAGATTGATTTGAATTTGGAATTGGATTTGATTTCATTGCGATTGGTGTCAATTTTGTGCTTATTAATATCGATACATTAATTTCAATCATATTCGATACCATTTTGAAATTCGAATACGTTGAGAATATAGAAGGCCAAATCTTTGTTTACTTTTTTAAATAAATAATAAAGTTCAAACCCAAGGCATTGGATCTTCTCGACGACAATCAATGCCAATAACTTGTCAGTATGTAGCGAAATTAGAGGTGTTTAGTTCAGATAGTGACAGAAACGCGCAAAAGATTGCTCCTTGAAAATAAGGTAATTGGTCCTCTTCACTTAAAACCTTACAAAACATTTCTGTTCACACGAACAAAGTAGTTTAATGAAAAATAAAGAAAATGCTCTTGGCTAAAAATATAATACGTACCTACGTTAGCAGCACGAAGGTTTTCTCGTAAAAGGATTACTTACAAAATGGGGGGAAGACGCTGCAATTTTTGAAACTACTTCCTTTTTCGCTATAATCCTGCCAGATGCGATCTCGTGATGAGTTATATTCGTCTTTTGTTATGTTTTATGAAAAGGTTTAAGTTTTTAGAATGTCTTAATGACAATCAGATTGAACGTGGTCCTTAATAAGAAATCTAGAGAAAGATTTTTTTTACATGCCATTCATTCTGCCATGGTGATTGGTGACCGTAGTATGTTGGTAACTAGCTCATTTTAAATCAATCAATGAAAAGACGGCTGGATTGTGAGAGGAATGATATGAAAGAAAAGGAAATTAGCGTTCTCGTGACGACCATCGGGGAGAGAGGTGATAATTTGTTTTTTAATACATTCGTATTACACTGGAAATCTGACACTTTGTAAAAAAAAATCTTAGTAAGCTTGGTAGCCTACTGTTATATAAACCAGTACCAGTGTAGGAGAATCTCACAACATTTTCGGATTGTCGCTTGTCGGTTCTATTAAATAGAGTCTAATAGTGAGAGAGGTCTTTGCATTGACCCAGCCCTGATACAAGAAATACATTATGTAAAAAAAAAAGTGATTCCATCACGAGTGCTTAGTCTTTTATACTATGACGAAAATGGTCCAAAATTCGACCAAAACACAGCTGTGAAACTCAAACCCATTAAATCATAAACCACGTCTCTCAACCGACCACATAATATTAATGCCGACCCTTCGATAGCCTCATAAGTTTTTCAGCGGCCCAACCGGGCATGGCGTCTGCATTTTAATGTTAACTCCGACGGCCTGTTCCATCAACCGAGGATCTGAAATGTTAATTGGCTCTTTGTGCTTTTGTTACATGATTTCTGTCAAGAATTGAGAGTTGAATTGAATAATACCTTAAAAGAAAAGATAAGTTTTCTCTGATTCCGTGCTGGTTCGTTTCTGGAGAGATTTACACAGAAATTACTGTATAAGTTGGAACATCATGTATTGTGCAATGATGTGTGACAAACTGAAATAATATATTCCTTTAGGTGACAATTAAATGTTACCAAGAAGGTATCGATAAGGGTTACACAAGTTATAATGGACCGACGTTACACATACCCGAATATATTTCAATATTTTAGTTCAACATACCCAAATCTACACTATATCCAAATAATCCAAAGATACACCTCTAATCAAAAGCCCGAATACCAATCACGATAGCAAACATAGAATCTCATAACCCGACGCCAATCTACATGAGCCATGTTGCCATACCCCCACACGTCATCAGCGCCAATAATAGCAATATCCTGGGATTTCACAGCTAAGCTAAGCCTTCGATAGCGGTTGGGTTGCCAGCCCGCAAAATACAAATGAACTTGCGTTTACCATAGATGGGAAAACGTCGAGCAATGAGTTTATATAGTGGTTTGTGGTTGTTTTTGTTATCTGTTGCGTAGTTGGAAGGTTGGAACCATTTATGTAGTAATGCCATGGTAGCGATGTAGTATTTCTTGACTTCGGTAGTTATTCGTTGAGACTTACCAGCCAGATTTGTAGCATACGCCCAGATTTTACAACTATTTAACTCCTAAATACCACAATTTAAATCGTTGATTTTAAGTATCAATCGCTTTTAAATCCAATTAAAACTTCGTCTTATCGTGTGGGCAGTAAAGTCTAACGACCCCACAAACCAATTAAATAATGCAACAAAAATACTGGTAGGTAAATTATTAATATTAAAGCAACATTTTACCTAAACCATTTAACAACGTAATTCAATTTCTAATTTGCTGTTTATTGGATCGGGTCCAATTTATTAAGCAAACATCCATTCCGAGCAAGTTTCGCATAAATTATGTTCTGGCGAAATTTAATAAAACTTCGATCCCGATAACAGATTGGACGGCGCGAATTCGATATTAAACCTCTCTCCAATCATTGTCGATATCGTTAGCATTGATAATAACACACTTAAAACCCGGCTGTTTGTAAAAACGTGAAAATGATTATATTTACGTCGGTTTATTCCATATTGACGGATTTTACTCATATTAAAAGCAACGAGCAAAACCGCTGAACAAATTTTTCGTTAAAACTGTTTGAACACAAAATGATGATTTATTTTATCATCATTAATCTGTGAATGTTTATTTGTGTATGGATATCCATTTTGTGTGCTTTATCAAAATTGTAATTAAATACAAATACAAATTATTTTGGTTATGCAGATCATATTTTACAATTAGGCGCGAAAGCAGAGCATAGACAAGATTATCATGTGCCATTTTGTAGTTAGAGAAGCACAATTACTCCCATTTACCGATCGATAACACAATACTTAATCAGTTAGAATTATGAGATGAGAATAAAGTAAATGAATTAAGGCAATAAAAGGGGAAAACATTAAATATTGTGTACAAACATGAGTTGTGTTGAAACAGGCGTCTTTTAAAGATAAAAGACGCCTGTTTTGCGGTAATCATATAAAACAGTCAATTGTTTATCGTCAGAAATAAAATGATTCGTTTGAGCCTGTATTGTGACTGTGAAAATGTCGTTACATTGGGATAGTTTGTTATTGACCTTTTCGCAATAAACCGAGTAGGTAACTGATAACTACTTGTTGCTGTGTTAACTTTCCTATCTAAAATAATTTGGTCATATGTATTTTAAGTAAACAATTCATTATAATTATTCGTGTTGTTTTTTTTTGGTGTTTGTCCGACCATGGTTGTTAGTATTTGACTGTTGCAAATACATTACTCAGTAGCTAAAGCGCTTATTACACTACACGATCTATCGGGCCCGATCTGCAGGGACAGTGTGGTGCAATAAGAAAAAGGGAGTTAGGATAGGGCCCTGCCGCCGGGCGATTGGGTGGTTCCGATCTCGCAGTGGCGGCGTAGATTAGATTGGCACCCTGGGCAGTTTTGTATTGAGAGATTTCCGATTGATTATTTAACTTAAATATTCGATCACATTATTAAAATTTACTTCACTCCCTGTCTCTTTCAATTGATTTAATCGAAATGTTACATGCGGTATTAGATCAAGCGCAATATGAATTCATATTTTAGGGAATTAGAAATTATGTTCGAAAAAATAGAAAATATAGTTGCGATGCGTTGGTATTAGTAGGTACGTAAGTAGTTAGGTACTTAGAAGAGTAGGTAGTTATTTATCGACGTCTTTGAAGAGGGAGATTTTGTGCGCCTTCTTTGGATGTACGAGTGAGTTGTCGTTGTCACCTTGTTGCCGTGGTATAACTAAAATGCCGTTTGTTTTGTTTTTTTTTTACTATTGGCACGCTTTTGACCACTATCTCACCTGATGGTAAGCGATGAAATGGTCGAAGATGTAGCACGCCTGCACATTTGGTCGATTTCTTACTGTTATCTTCGATCTGTGTTTGTGAACTTCCAAAGCTATTCAAGACCTTAGATAGCCACGACAGCTTGGTTCTTGGCACCCAAGGTCCCCTCCGCCCCCACCATACGCCGCTATTCACGTACGCATTCAGCCTGAAGTCGGGAGCGATTACTAGTGTAGTCTAATAATCGGCTCCCTGCCGCAGGGACAGACCCGCCCTAGAAATCGGGCCCGATAAATCGGGTAGTGTAATAAGCGTTTAAGGCGCGCTTGATAATTTTTGGAACATTAATAGTTATTTTTTTATTTTTGCTATTGACAGTCGAGGTCAGAGATGACAGAGACAAAGTCGACGATGGAGCGAGCTACCAAAAAATAATATTATAATTACGCACACGCATTTTTTTACAGTTATTGAAAAACTTACCTGTGTAAAAATTTCCTTATTAAAAATGAACAAATTCTTTCGTTTTAATGATAAGGAAAATACTAAGGCCACACCATTTTTTCCTCTACGATAATAAGCTTAAGCATTCATAAATAATGACCACCTACACAAAACAACAAAGCCACATAATATTGAATAAAAGAAGTTTTCGTCGAAACGTCAAATCGTAAAACGAACAAAAAACGAAAGAGGGTTTGACAGCTTCCTAAATAGCCATTGCTTTACTGTCAATGTCAAATCGACACGTCTATGGTACTCTCTACCTCTCTCTTTAGTCAGTTTGACAGCTGCTCATAGATTTATAGATGTTTGGTGACCGGGTAATTTGGAAGACTAATTAAGGAAGGGATAATTTCCTGGTTATGACTGTGTAGTAAGTTAGCACTTAACCACTATGTATAAGTTAATACAAAACAATTATTGCAGTGTAAGGGTAACTACTAGTTCACTTAATGACTGTCACCCAGAGCGGGAGGAGTCATTTGATGATTTCTCATCTTTAAAAAAAAAAGGGTAACTACTACTTCACTTAATGACTGCCATATGACGACTCCTAAACGATGTACCATAAACAATACCAATTTAACTGTCTTAAAATAAATAATAGAATTGAAGAATAGATATTGTACCATTCTATTATATAATTTTATATCGGCTCAGAAGATTACTAACAGTGTGTGTAAACTTGAAAGAGTTTTACGCTTGTTCGTTTTACTAAATGTTTTCACTCCACGACTACCAATTAAGAAAGTTTAATCAACCAATTAAGAATACCTACGAGTTACCATAATTAAATTGCAATAATTAAAACCGTATTTATTTCCCCATATTACGGCACACCTGTGCCGCCTAATTTAGCCCAAACACTTCCTACTGAAATTAAAATGTTCTCAAATTCGGTTTAGAAAATTTATAACAAACGTAATTACAGATTACGGAATAAAAGAAAATGGGGAGTCGGCCATTTTGAATGTCGCTTCCCTAAAATGTTTGCCATTTGTAATAAAACTTTCCATAGCGCGGTCAATGGCAACTTTTTGAATTTCTTTATGGAAATTGGTTCTGGTTGGCGCTGCGTCGGTTTGCACCACCATTTTTCATCTCCCTTAAATTGTTTTGCATTAAATGGTTTCTCGTTTTAGACAAATTGTCGCCGATTGTTTATTTTTTGTTGTAATTTGATGACGTTATTTGGAACAGCGTTGATTGTTTACTGTAGTTAGGGAGTTGATTTCGTTAATAAATATTAGAGATTTGCGGGACAGAATATTGTGTCGTCTATGGGTTAATGTTTGCATTTAATTATCAACGTCAGTAGGTAGGTAGGTATGTGTTGTTCATAAAAGGAGCTTTCTTGCAATTTTAAAAATCAAACTTACCGATGAGCCTAATGTTTTTCACAACTATTCTTTTAAGTAATTTTAAATCACTTGATTGAAAGAAAGAGAAAGTATTTTTGACAAGAAATGACAAGAAAAAAAAAAGATATTATCACGTAAAAGAAGAGGAAATATTATGGGCATTTTTAAGAACCTTATTTGAAAAATCACAATGCTAAGTCACTTTTCATCCTTATTTATTTATTTATATTTTATTGTAAACCAAATTAAAAATACTTACATACAAAAGAAACCTAACACTTAAAAACATTCAATTGGCGGCCTTATCGCATTCCGCGATCTCTTCCAGGCAACCTGGAAACTTTCTATGTTCTAGCCAAAATCGTCCAATAACTACACCACATAATTTATAAGTCAGTCAGAGGCTGTAAATGGACCAGCCTATTTGTTATTCAGATTTGACGGACGATACCGCAAGATATAACTTGTGAACAACCCTTTTGGGGTAAGTGATAGCCTGGCAAGTTTATTATGCGAAAATACAACTTTTTCCTTAGAAAAGAATTTTCAGCAACCTTGAAAGACGCAGAGGCATTATTAATCTTGCAGTTCTATTCTGTGAAACTTGCACCGTGAAGACTTATGTCAACTGAAAATTAAGTGAGTTGTCAATGTATACTAATATAGAAAGCTTAAGAGTTTGTTTGTTTGTATGCTTGTACGAGCTAATCTCAGGAAATACTGGTCCGATTTGAAACATTCTTTCAGTGTTAGATAGCCCATTTATCGAGGAAGTCTGTAGGCTATATATCATCACGCAAAGATCAATAGGAGCGGAGCAGACGAAGTTGCGCGGGTCAACTAGTCTATCTTAAAAAAGTAGAATGACAGTTCACTTCAAGCTCCACCTTGGTTTTCGCTGTTATATGTTTGCAGAATACACCGGCTGTATCGTTATTCCATGGATTTAGTAAGTACGAGTACTAGCTTTTGTTCTGGGCAATGACTACTCTCACAACCTTGTACTATATTCTGAGTTACTTTTTAGGGTTCCGTACCTCGCCGGCGTGCGGAATCCGTTCGAGTCGCCGCGGCCCTGGAACGCAAAGGGCATTAGGAGGAACACGGATGGGTTTTAGTCAGTAAAAGTCTGGCACTCCCTTCCGCTCCGCCCAGAGCAGGAGGAGTTATTTGATGATTTCCCATCCTTAAAAAAAAATGGTTCCGTACCTCAAAAGAAAAATCGGAACCCTTATAGGATCACTTTGTTGTCCGTCCGTCTGTCTGTAAAAATAATACTTCTAAATTAACGTAGAGAAAAGATGCCGCAAAAACGTAGTATCCTACGGACCTCTCAAGGGATATTTCCCGTTGACCAAGAACCATGAAATTTGGCAAGTAATACCGTCTTGTACTACACGTTTGGGTACAAGTCTGAAAACTGTACATTTGCAATTAAATCATAAATATAGTCTTTATTTTAAGTAATATGTACCTTCAAATGTATACGGAAACCTCGGTGGGCGAGTCGGACTCGCACTTTTCCAGTTTTTTTAGTCTATCCCCACTAAAGTTGGAAAGCATGGAAATAATCTCGCATTTAGCATTTCCCAGACATTTGCTAAGAGATAAAGTTGAAGATTGCAACTTCATTGGCTGCATTCCGCGTTATCTTTAGCAAACTTTACTGAAAACGCGAAAGTTTTCCTTCCGGCAACCTCTTTTCATGTGAACGACTAAGTTGATATAAAACGAACATAGAAACAGACTAAATCCAATCACGGTTTGGGCCCGTACCGAATGAAACTAAAATGCAATTCGGAAAGGGGTTCGAATATAAAACAATTATTATTTAAATATAATTAAACGACTTCCAGAAAAGGAGGAGGTTCTCAATTCGGTGGGTATTTTTTTTTTCTTAAGTATTTACACCGATTACTCCGAGGGTTTTCATCCGATTTGTGTGATTCTTTAGTTCGATGTGGCATGCTTGCAGTTTGGTCCCGTAAAAATTTGATTCATTTTGGTTCAGTAGTTTTTATTTTATGAGCTGTTTCGCTTATTTCAATTTTTGCATACATGAAGCCGTCGTCTAAGTATCACCACTTACAAATGAAAAACAAAAAACTTTTTTACAAAAAAATATAACCGACTTCCAAAAAAACACTGCAAAGTATAAAATAACCTTAATTTCTTAAGCCGGTGTTAAAAAACGAAGATACAAAACAAAAAACATAAAAGATAGTTAGTACGCACATGGCGACTGGCGGCCGGGTAGCTATGCCACAAAGGCTCTATTTCCTTTAGCTACAACCTGGGAGTCTTTAAATCAAGAGTGAATAGGTTATTTCTAGGCAAGCGTGCTCCATCTTTGACCACATCCTCGCTTACCATCAGGTGAGATAGTGGTATAAATTCAGTGTAATTAATTATTGTTTCCTATTTATTGGTTTACATTTTTCTTACCTTAGTAAATACAACACTCAAACAGTGACAAATTCAATCGAATTGAGAACCTCCTCTCTATTTGAAGTCGGTTAAAAATATTCATACACTACCGCAAACTAAAATATGTTCCTATTTCCCATACTTGTTTGAAGGGAAGAAGAACCAAAATATTATTCTCAAAGTAAGGTAATGCCATAAACGTTTTTATTCACGTGTACATAAGGTTTAAATTACAACGACATTGGGCCACTGAGATGCAACAAACTAAAAGGATACCTATCAATTTTGGAAGTACACAAAGGGATGGAATTGAGTTGTAAATTATAAAAGATAGACCTTTTTATAGAACACCATGGTGATTTAAACGTAACGAGGTCGGTAGAGGTCGTTGTTACATTCGATTAGGTCTAGTTTATATAGAGAAAAGATGCGGAAAGCGGAACTAAGATAAGCGGAGCGGAGCGAAGATGAGCTGAGTTGAAATAGGAGAGGTGTATAAGTGAACATCCAAATCAATGGGAAAATGAGAATAGAATACTCCTTACGAAACGTCCGCAGTTCTATGAAAGTAAATACGGGCTGAACTAAAAATTACTCGAACCTGAAGATTGTAACTTAAAATAAAACTTGTTCCTGCTGAAGTTGAATATTAGTCTTTGATCATATTTTCTAGCGAGTTTGTGTCTGAAACTTTTAATCAAAACTAGAATCAACTGTCTTGTAAATCTGTGATAATTAAATTCCAAAATGGCTGCCAAATTCCAAAGTTAAATTGCTCTTCGTGTCAAATTAACTGTCTACCGAATCAGCAGTGCGATTCTGTAAATATGTCGAAGTGAAAACTTAGGCGAAGTGAACGACAAGTGAGCTGTCAAACCATACAAACAACATGGAATGACAGCTCATTTGTTGTTCACTTCAGTGTGATGTTGGCAGAATAGATCGGCTAGAATTCTGAAAATCGGTACTTGTTCACCGTTGAGTTTAATGCCTTGTTACCGGAATCTAGGAAGCGGATATTCAGGTTTTAGTGTGCTTTTGCTTCGTTTAAGCGTATCCTAACTTGCCGAGAAGTCGATATAGACATAGGTAGAGAATGGACGGAGCGGTCAATTCAGACAGAGCGAGTATGATGTGTGTAGTTGTATACAGAGAAGTGTGAGTTTAAGCTGTCATGCTAGAACCTGGTTGTCTTTTTAGCCAGCTGCCGATAATAAGTTTGTTTTTTGAGAGTATGTGCGTATGGATGTTTGTATGTCTTTTTATTTGGAACGCCCTGTTGCCTTAACGGCTGGAAACATTCGAATAAATGAGATATCATATCTCTTATCTTTTTATGGGCTTTGGACTAATAACAAGATGGCAATTGACGTTAGGTAGTGAAGTCGGGTTTTTTGATGCAAGCCAGTTTTAGTCTAAAACTTCGTTTGGGTCTCGTCACAGACTTGCAGTGTATGTAACTTTCAATACGGTTTATATAGAAGAGATTCTGTTATTGGCCGCACAGTCACTTTGCTCGCTCTGCAAATCAGACAATTTTGTGAGGTTATCGCTCAGTCCATTGTCAAAGGTCTATGGAATAAGGCAGTTATATCCTGGCAGTTAAGATCAATGGTGCTTGACATCGTAAGGAATCACATCGGCTCTGTTAAGACGCGTTTCGTTTACGCGAACACGATATAATTAAGCACAAATGGGACGTTAAGGAGCGGATATGGAGCGAAAAGATTGTGTTTTGGTTGTAAAGAGGTCCTTTTACTTATAGAGGTTTTATAGGGGATTTTTTTAGCGTGAAATGAGATGTATTTTATTAAAAAGAAAAGAAGTGAAAAGAATAATATCCCAACGGGGGATACGATGGAAATTCTATTTCCTAATTTATGTCAAACAGTGTGCCAAATTTCATTCCTATTCGTTAAACCGGGGGGCGTGATTCACTAAGAAACATCCAAACATAAACCAATTATACTATTACAAGGACAGTAAGATTCAGGCCTTTTGAAGAAACATTTTAGTCGGTTTTGGCGAATATTTTTCAAGCGATAAAAAGCACCTCTTTTACAGTGGAAATATAGTTAAGTCCATTTATAATTTGGAACAAAAGAACACAAGCACACCAACAGTATACATACTATACGTAAGCACGTCCTAGGAACGCGTGCATCTGTCTCACTTCACACATCTTTCAGTTTTTCACATTTACTGAAAATATCTTCACTCTCTCCAAATGCACGTACTTTCTTTCAATTTTCGGAAGCATTCGACACGTCTCGGTAATGTGGTTATAACAATTAAATTCTTGCTAAATCGTCTGAAGAGAAAGACAGGAATCTGAGAGAATTGTTTCCAAATTTAGACTACAAATATTCAGGAGCTCGTGGCTAGATAATAACAGCCGCACGGGTCGATCTTCAAGGTTAAGCAACGCTTGCGGAGGTTGGTCTGTGGATGGGTGACCATCTTAACATACCGAGTTTCTTCCGTGCTTCGGAAAGCACGTTAAGCCGTTAGTCCCGGCTGTCATTTGTAGATCTTTGGCAGTCGTTACGGATAGTCAGAAGCCAGTTAATCTGACTCCAGTCTTGTCATGAAGTACCGTGTTACCCGGTTAATGGGTTGTGGAGGTCTGGTAGGCAGCCGCTCCGCGTAAAATACTGGTACTCAGCTGAATCCGGTTTGACTGGAAGCCGACCCCAATATAGTTGGGAAAAGGCTAGGCAGATGATGATGATTAGTCTACAAATATTCAGTAAATTGTCACAAAGATAAATAGACCACTCTTTAGATAAAACATAGTTACGACCAGGTTACAACTCAAGCATGTAGCGTCCCACGCTCTCACTGTTAAAATAGTGAAACTCACGTTCAAAAAGCAACTTTATGTAATTCAAATAAACAGGCTCTAGTGAACACATAGTATTTTTTCAATACTAATGTTGGGAACCCTGCTAGAGGCATCGCGAACAAATCTTCAAAGGTCCTAGTAGGTACTAGTGTCCCACGCGTTATCTTTCAAAAGATACAAGTTGTGATTTACTGTATTTACAAAGTTGACATTCAAGGTGCAAAAGAAGTCTAATTCACAAGCTCTAGTGCACACACGTATTTCCTCAATACTTATGTTGGCAACATTGCTAGAGGAATCGCGCGAAAAAAGTCTTCAAAGCACACACTTGCACTGCACACTACAACTGTAAAAAAAATACTACATTAACGTTCAAAACTTGTGACTTCCTGTATTTACAAGAACGCTCAAATTCAAGGTGTCAAAGAAGTCGGATTCTCAAGCTGCAGTTCACACACGTCTCTTCTAAATACTTGTGTTGGCAATACTGCTGGGAGAATTCCTTGCGATGCACAGTTTGCCGCGTAAAATGATAATATTCACACCATTTTGTGAGGGATTGAGGTGTGAAAATCGTAAAGGTGAGGCGATTTTCACCGCAGGGAAAACCCGATAACAACATCTTGTGTTTTATTTAGTTTGTGGTTTTTAACTGTAGGTATAAGTATGTTGGTAAATGGATTTATTTCATCGAGCGTATTGGTGCTGCGTGTATTTTGTTACGTAACGGTGATGGCTAAAGCTGTTGTGCCGTTGTTGCTGCCTACCTTTATAGTAAAAAACATTACTCTCCTTAGATTTATGTATGTTAAGGTAAACGGCCTGAGATTACGAATGTCATTAGGGATATTCGATTCGGTACAAACGCACAATCAACCTACTTCTCCAACCTTGCTCAAAAATAAGTTCTGGAGCAAAACAGAATGACATTGGTTCGTAAAAATGTAGTTCTATAAATTCTGTCAATAATATAGATTCCAGAATTTACGCTTATGTACCTAGAAATTGTAGTTACAATTAAACGTAAGTAGCGATTGTAATTTAGGTAATGGCTGATTAATTTTATTCCATTTGTAATAGACACCTAACGAACCGGTTCTTATTTATTGGTTTGTACGATGTGAGTGGGTTTAAGAAATGACTGCAGATTAGCAAAACAATATTTTAACGTAACTTCCATTACTTATTATTGCTGGGCAATAAATTCTCTTCAACAAAGCAAGTTATTGGCAAGCAACAGTCTAACGCTGGAGTATATTCAAATTAGTAGGTATTTATTAGTACCAACTCCAGTTAATTAAGTTACTTTAAAATATTTTGATTTAGCTAAGTATTAAGCTTGCTATGTCCAGCAGTGGACGTGAGGAGCTCGTGGCTAAATAATAACAGCCGCACGGGTCGATCTTCAAGGTTAAGCAACGCTTGTCAAGGTTGGTCTGTAGATGGGTGACCATCTTAACATAACGAGTTTCCTCCGTGCCTCGGAAAGTACGTTAAGCCGTTGGTCCCAGCTGTCATTTGTAGATCTTTGGCAGTCGTTACGGATTGTCAGAAGCCAGTAAATCAAGAAGTACCGTATTACCTAGTTAATGGGTTGTGGAGGTCTGGTAGGCAGTCGCTCCACGTAAAGTACTGGTATTCAGCTGAATCTGGTTTGACTGGAAGCCGACCCCAATATAGTTGGGAAAAAGGCTAGGCAGATGATGATGTCCAGCAGTGGACGTCTTTCAGCTGTTATAATGGTGATGATGATTTTGATTTAGTGGCGAGTCAAGTCAGCAGACTGACATGACTGCAGTGCATTTTCTCCTACAGCCACTATACCGAAATCTTTACCCACAACATAGATCTAATTTTAATAGATAGGGTAAAGCCACCAAAGAGTACGCGCTACCAAAGAGCAAGCAGACTCTTTTCGTAGGTTTATTTTATCTCGAAATGGCAAAACCACTGACACATGTCAGTGGCATCTGTGATGTCAAGGACGGCAAATTGCATCGCTAAGGTATTTATGATGATTTTTATAGCTAAAATTAGATTTTCGAGGTGTTTGATCTTAATTTTCAAAATTTTAAACCATGATTTGTAAGAGTTGTGATTAATTTGCATCCATCGACTGTTATTTTACTAAACATTTGTGTTTCTAACTTTGATGCTTATAAGAGGTTATGTCGCCATTATACGTGTTTTCTGAAATAATACGGTCCATGCCCAATAATGCGTATTAGCTAAGAGTACGCACCTAAAGAGTACGCATGCGTACTCTAAGCTTGTATGAAGCTAATATAAACAGCACGCTTGGGTTTTTAGCCTTCTAATAGCAGATAAGAGAAACAAAATAAACAAGACTACTAGAAATAATCAACAACTGTTGAATACAAATACAGGTCAAGAAATTACAAGATGTCCCATTTGTCTTGAAGTCTACGTTGAGCCGCCGCTGAAGTTTGGATCCAGTGTGGCCGATGTGCTGCTTGGTGGCATGATGAATGCACAAACTACTTGGGATTCGGGGACTTTACTTGTGAGAATTGTCAGGGTAAATGTCTTAACTTCAATCTCTTGCGCACTCTTAGCTACTTAAAATTAATAAGAAGAACGAAGTGTAATTTTTAAGATAATTTTTTAATAAATAAAATTTCATAAAATGCGCACTCTTTGGTGGCTCTACCCTACAGCCCTCGTGTTTCTTCTTCACGCTAGATACTTCCTTCTATATTAAAACCGTGCGCGTTTACAGACGGTATGCTTACCGACGCGTAACGTTGACGAGGCGACGTGACTTGTGGAAACGGCGCGTTCTCGCTTCATTGGCCCCGCCCGCCATGCAGAACGTACTGAATCGACTGACGCACTATAAATATTAATAATCTGTGCCAGACACGGAGATATTAACATAATTCCGACGTCTGGGAGGCTGAACAGCTTGGAGATAAGTTCAAGTTAGAAAGATAAATTACATTTGATTACATATGATTGTGAATCGAGGATTGTCAGTCAATTATTAGAAAAGAGTACTTACAAGAAATAGTATTTCACTCGATCCGAACATATACCTACCTACATAAACTTGTTGTCCTACATAACCTATTACCTAAGTGAAATACTTGGCCTGTATTTTCATTTCATAATTTTATATTGCTTATAAAAATAACTCTTTCTATTCGAATAACAAACACATCATCAACAGAGATGAAACAATACTACGCCAAATACCACTATTTACTTAACTCTTAGAAGACTTCAACGTTATAAATAGCTGCCTAAATATATAAGAAGACACAAAATAAATACCTCTCTCCACAGGACTTACACAGAACTGAGTCTCCTGCCTCCACAGTACTTACACAGAACTTAGTGTCCTCCCTTCAAAGGGCTTATGCTCATTACGACACAGAAATTTATAGCTCTCAATATCATTGCCAAGCAGGGCCCTTATTGATACAAAATAGACGTTATTAGTGTTTCCAAGAAGCTTTTGTATACAAAAGAAATAATTAGAGATACTGAGAAATGAAATGGAGAAGCTCTTGGCTAAAAAAACAGTCGCACGGATCGATTTTTAACGCTTGCCGAGGTTGGTCTGTTGATGGGCGAGGTCTTTATTTATTTACTAGTTGACCCGCGCAACTTCGTTTACGTCACATTTTTATACTGCTCCGCTCCTATTGGTCTTAGCGCGATGATATATAGCCTATAGCCTTCCTCGATAAATAAGCTAACACTGAAAGAATTTTTCAAATCGGACCAGTAGTTTCTGAGATTAGCGCGTTCAAGTAAACAAACAAACATACAAACAAACAAACAAACTCTTCAGCTTTATATATTAGTATAGATTTTATCCTTTATTTCATGCAAATGAAGCCCATAAAACATAATTCCTTTCCTTTGCCCAGCGCCGGGATAAAATAGGCTAGATACATAGATCATTATCTTGTCCACATCGTATTTTCTCTTTCTAGCCACATCGTCTTTTTTTTTTAAAGGGGAAGATAAAATAAACGATTCTTCGTTTTTTAGGCTTCCGTACCCAAAGGGTATCCAACGGAACCCTATTACTAAGCCTCCGCTGTCCGTCCGTCCCGTATGTCTGTCAGTGGGCTGCATCTTAAGAACCGTAATAGGCAGACAGTTGAAATTTTCACAGATTTTGATAGATATTTCTATTGCCGCTATAACAACAAATAATAAAAATTTAAGTCTATGGTACGGAAACCTACGTGTGCGAGTCCGACTCGCACTTGACCGGATTTTTTTAAAAAGCCATCAAAATAGTTACCTTCATAATCTTCCTTCTGGTCAAACAAAAAACCGTCCATTTACGAGTCGAAATCGCACACAAAGGGTTCTGTACCACAAACCTAAATTTTTATCTTGAGATACAGCTCGCTGACAGACAGACCGACGGTCGGGCGGACAGTGGAGGCTTAGTAATAGGGGTCTGTTAGTTACCCTTTAGGTAACCAAATGAAGTAACCCTAAAAATGCAAACACCTCACTTTGCCATCGATATTGGAACATGAACCTCACAAACTGAGGGCGATCGACTCATTACCAAGTCAAACGGAGACCTATCTGGTCGGTATCGAATAATCCGAATATATCATCGAGAGTTGATTAGCTGCCGTCATTTGATCGGAACACAATTACCAGTCACGCCTGTTGCGAAGCTTTTCGATTCGCGTTTGAGACACACGCGATAGCAAATTGTGTTTGATTTTGCGATGTGATTCGGTGATTTTTAGGGTTCCCAAAAGGTGAACAACGGAACTCTATTTATAAACCTCCGCTGTCCGTCCGTATGTCTGTTAGCGGGCTGTATCTCACGTACCGTAATAGGTAGGCAATTGAATCTTTTACTGATTGTGTATTTCTATTGCCGCTATAATAAAAAGTCACATTAAATAAAAAAAACTGGCCTAGTGCGAGTCAGACTCGCACACAAAGGGTTCCGTACCATGAACTTTAATTTTTAATTTTCAACTGTCTACCTATTACGGTTCTTGAGATACAGCCCGCTGACAGACAGACAGACGGACGGACGGACCTACGGGCGGAGGCTTAGTAATAGGATTCCGTTGGTTATCCTTTGGGTACAGAACCCTAAAAATAAACGGGGCTCCCATAGAAGAAACGAGTTTTTTGGAACGAAGTTCCTTATCGCGCGTTGTGAAAGGGGGCTAGACGGAAAAAATTCTTGCGAAAAGTTGTCACGACACTTTTGCTATAGTAAGCTGTGCGAATGGAATGGAATGGAGTGGAATGGCATGGAATGGAATGGAATGGAGTGGAATGGAGTGGAGTGGAGTGGAGTGGAATGGAATGGAATAGAGTTTCTCATCTCAATAGGGACAGATTGAGATGAGAAACAGTGGGTCATTAGTTGCCAACGATACGATACCATCTTAGGGAAAAGGATAAAGTCGTAAAACACAGTTATGTTTCTAGTTTTATTACATTTCGCGCGTTGAGAAAGGGGGCTAGACGGAAAAAATTAAGACCAAAAGTTGTAACGACACATTAAGACCAAAAGTTGTAACGACACTTTTTGCTATAGTTGTAAGCCATGCGGCGTAGGAACTTCGTTCCATCCGGGTGTCCCTTGACACCTCTCAAGTTTTTTTTTCGGTTTATGTTACGGAACCCTTCGTGTACGAGTTGGACTCGCACTTGTCCGGTTTTTACTGAGATGTGTAATTTCTACACATTTTTGTCTTTTGTCAGATGTAGGCGAGGTTCAAGACTAACGAATCGTGTCGTAATCCAATTTGTTCGCCTAAAAAAAAAGATGAATTTTGAGTAAGAAATGAGACAGAACATTGTGAACACTCAATCGAATCTTCTAATTCAGTGTCAATTTTGAAACAATTCTTCCTTCTCCAAGATTCGAATACGCCTTAAGAATACCAATCGAACTCAAACAATTTCTATATCACTCGCTCCACGGTTCGTTTGCCGCTCGATAGAGCCAGAGAGTTCGATTCTGCCGTATTGGGCAAACACAAATACTGGCCCTACAATGGGTCTTACAAGACACGGAAAAAGAAAAAAAGGCCAACATAAAACCAGTAAACAAATCAAAGTTGACATCGAGTTTGGATCACAATAAGACATCGTTCGTATTGGAGACAAAATAGTGCTTTTAAAGACAGCTTTGCAGTCGACTTCAGTACATTTCATCAACATTGACTGAGAAAGAACTGTTTGAGAGATACAGTCTCTCTATCAGACAATCATGAATCCGTCTGTTTGTTAACAACTTGCTAAGATTGTCGCTACAAAAACTTTCACTATAAAAAAGAACCGATCAAGTGCGATTCGGACTCTCACAAGAACGGATCCGTACCATAAACCGAATTAAACACGTTTCTTGAATGTGAGCCCCCTTTAATGTTTAATTTTATTTATTTTTTATTATTAACAAACAATAAAAAGTTAATTAAATTAAACAATAAAGGGGGCTCAGTCATAGCGGCAATAGAAATACACCTACTCTGGAAATTTCAACTGTCTATCTATAACGGTTCTTGAGATACAGCCCGCTGACAGACAGACGGACGGACGAACGTCAGCGGAGGCTTAGTAAAAGGTTTCCCTCTAGTCAATTTGCCACTAGATAAGTCCCTGGGGAAGACCCCAGGAACAGGCAGACGAATAAGTATTCGTCTTGAACAAACAAACATTGGTCCAACAATAGGTATTATTAGATAAAATGCAATCACTTGGACTAGCTGGAGACATTGTCGTTTCACCAGTTTCCTTTTCGTTTGAGATTCAAATGATCCATTGTTGAAGGAAAGAGTTTGGGGCGATGCTCAGTTTCAGTACAGTTTGGGTTTTATTTTCTGTTTGATTCAAATGTTGGGAGGAGCAGTTCAGTTTCCTGTTTTCGTTGGACGAATAGTTTTGCCGACGCTCTTTGGAGCCTATTTAGAAGTTGTTAGACAAGATGGTAATTACTGTTACGAGTAGGTGCCGTACAGTTTTTAGTGAATGAATTAGTTAATGCAGTATGTATCTGGATGGTTTTAGACATAGAGAAGGGGAGATCGTGGCTAGATAATAAAAGCCGCATGCGTCGATCTTCAAGGTTAAGCAACGCTTGCCAAGGTTGGTTTGTGGATGGGTGACCATCTTATCATACCGAGTTTCCTCCGTGCCTCGGAAAGCACGTTAAGCCGTTGGTTCCGGCTGTCATTTATAGATCTTTGGCAGTCGTTACGGATAGTCAGAAGCCAGTTAATCTGACTCCAGTCTTGCCATGAAGTACCGTGTTACCCAGTTAATGGGTTGTGGAGGACTGGTAGGCAGCCGCTCCGCGTAAAATACTGGTATTCAGCTAAATCCGGTTTGACTGGAAGCCGACCCCAATATATTTGGGAAAAAGGCTAGGCAGATAATGAGACAAGTTGGTAATTACTGTTACGAGTAAGTGCTGGTACAGTTTTGAGTTAATAAATTAGTTATTGCAGTATGAATCTGGATGGTTTTAGACACAGAGAAGACCAAAGATACGCTAGCCAAACCATATTTCACACAAACCATTAATGTCCATGCGCGCGCCGTCGATCCAGGCCTGGTTCTGATCGGACGGCGACCCAACCAATTCTCGCCATCCGCAGGCCCGCGCCTACGGTAACAGACACATGGAAGAAGCAAAGATCTGAATACTAAAACATTATAAGGCCGTCCAAACGTTCACCACAAAAACCACGGAATTTTTGATGTCTCGTGCACACGACCACCTGCAAAGATAGCCGACCGCGAGAAGAGTTCGCTTCAGTCGAGACGGGCCAATAACGGGTACTTTATGGCGTTAGAAAATCGTGCAGTCCGTTTTGTCTTAACTATAAAAAATATTGAGAACAAGGAATGCTGCTCCGAACTACAAAAATGCTAGGCTGGTCTTCGAAAGGAATTGCCACACAAAATAAAAGCAGCTTCTTTTTCTTTTCAGACACTTGCAATCACATAAAAAAGTAACTGTAGAGTGAGCAAGAGACCGAAACCAAGCAAACTACCTATGTCAACCTACAAATTCGTGAATAGAAAGCGAGTGAAATTGTATTCTCATGCAACTGATGCAACACATTCAGGCAACTCGTTAGAACTGGACTTCTGGAGCAGACGAGACGTGAATAAAATAATAAAAGCGAGAATTTAACCGACCACAAACGGACAAAGTCCACAGCTTGCGCTCAAAACTAACGCCAAAACAACAAAACTGGGAAAAGTTGTCGAAAACCCCGTTAATCCTAAATTGGGATAACATGTTCAGTCGAGTTTTATAGTTTTGATCATTTTACAATGGAGGCTTTTACGAGAGTAAAATGTAACTATTATTATAAATCCGTTAGTATAAAAAAATAGTGAGTTTGTTTGTATGTTACGCTTTCACGCCTAAATCGTTGAACCGAATTTTATGAATTTTGGTACAGAGATAGATCGTACCCTGGAGATGGTAATAGGCTACTTTTTTGCGAAAATCTTTTTACGAAAGCGATTACAATTTTTTTTACCAGCGAATGATATTTTTAGAAGACAGATGTGTTGACCTTTCAATATAAAAACTGTAACTTGCGTAAGTATAAAATAAAGATGCCAATATAATATACCAAGCCTACAACCCTAATCTCTTCAAAGTTAGAGGGTCCTTCTGGGTAGGCTCGCTCCATCGTAGACTTTGTCTCTGTCATCTCCGACATAGACTAGAGTCAAGAGCAAACCCATTACAAATAAAAAAACCATGTTTGTGAAAACTAGCCAAGTCGAATCTTGAGCCTTAATTTATTTTATTTTCAGAACTTTGCACCCATTTGTCGACTTCGACTCGGCTTCCATTTTCACATTTATGTTTTTGATGTAAGAACATTTTCAGAAAACACAGAAATGGTTTTTCTATGATGAAAGCCAATGAAAGCAATAATTCAGAGTAAAATATTGGTCCTAAAACAGCCCCACAAAACAGAATAAATCAAACATTCTCTTTGAAGAGGTCCAAAAACGTACATAAGCCATTTTTAATTGGCTTTCAAACTAAAAGTAAACACATTGCGTGGTAGTAAAACAATTAGTCTACCATTTTGCCGACGTTGCTAACAATTTTGCTAGATATTCTGTTCTAAATACAAGCATGGGGGTTTTTGTAACGGTGGGTGTACGTTCAAGGGGTCTCACACACTTCCGCCAGTGATGAGCGAGGATGCTCAGCGAGGGATATGTTGTGTATAAATGAAGCGATCACTCGCTACGCATCCTCGGACATCTCTTGTCAAAACCCAGCCTAAGGGGTCTTACACACAAATTCGATGCGAATAAAGACAGAATCGCGGTAGCCAGAGAGCTTAAATGTTAAATAGACATGGTTATAGTTATTCTACAGGTATAAGAATTACCATTAAAATATGCAGTGTGCTAATACGCACCAAGTCGCGTAGCACTTGCTTGTGGAAGCCTTAAGGATCAGGGAATACTGACGCAGAGCCAAAGCGACAATTTCATAATATGTATACATGGCGTATTAACGACCCTCTCCACAACGCGCATATTTCTACCAAGATTTATTTTGTATTTTGTTAGATTGACGATTCGGCTCTGCGTCAATGTGCCCTGATCCTAACGCGACACGACGCGGCAAACTGCACCAATGTGCTCCCAGCCTTTAACATGCTTAAATTGAAATCCTTAAACGACCTCTAAAGCTTTCATTGGAGCCCTACAATCCCAGATATAGGCACTTTTACCAATACAATATGGGGGTAAAACAAGGCATTTTCCTTGCAATAAAACGATACTTATGTTGCCCTCTCTTCCCTTAGGAGTAATCCGGGGAAAGTGATATGGTAATGGTATAAGGCTGCAGTGTCAACTGACAGAAACAGAGCTTCTAAAATAGACAAAATACAAATATAAAACTAATTAGTGCGTCTATTACATTGTCATAAAATACTGGGCTCAAACTTTTCTTTTGCCACGTTAACAAAAATTAAGACAATCCAGGGCGGAAAGTCTCTGTTATCACTGCGAGGATCGCCCGGAGGACACGGTGGAGCATACGGTTGAGGTCTGCCCTGCTTGGGCGGAGCACCGCCGTGTCCTCGCTGAGGCGATCGGCGGCGGTGATCTCTCGCGTCCGGCCCTGGTTCAGGCTATGGTCCGAAGCGAGGAGACATGGGAAGCGGTCACCTCCTTCTGCGAAGCAGTAATGCTAGCAAAGGAGGAAGCCGAACGTGTGAGAGAAAGGGAAACCTCACGCCCCAGCCGCCGCAACAGAAGAAGACGCCCCGGGCGTCGGGAGTCGCAAGGCGATTTTCGGCCACCGTAAGCGCGAGCCTGCGGACGGCGAGCATTGGGTGGCTCGCCGTCTGATCAGAACCAGGCCCGGGTGGACGGCGCGCTGTGTTTCACGTGTGCCTCAAAGAGCTGTCAGCGTAAAAGACGGGGCCCGCTAGGGGCAGTGCCTGCTGGGGCTGCGGACTTCGTTCGAAAGAGGCACCGTACCCTGGATTTTCCATAAAAAAAAAAAAAAAAAAAAAAAAGGGCGGAAAGTCTCGACATAGTAGCGTCCGAAATTCGGTAAGGCCATCCGTATACAGTCAATTCCGAACGCGATTTACGATCAAAATCAATGATCTGATCGTGTAAATTCAAGTTCTTCTTTAACAGACAATTGTGTTGCTGGGGAGTCAGTGGCGCCGCTTCTTTCTTCTCTTTGGGGGACTGTTTCCCTCCATGTAAATTTTGACGTTCAAAAAGTGCTGATTTTCAGCGCAATTTGAATAACTGCCTTTTAATTTTACGGGTGACCTTACCAAATTTTGGTCGCTAGGCGACCGGTAAGTATGTTGAGACTTCCCGCCCTGGGTTAAAATTTGGCTTGACGTGACGTAGTATGCGAAATAAGTGTACCAATTTTTTACAAACTGACATAACACGCCCCCAGTTTGATGCGTTTTATTTTCGACAACTTTTATTGTATTGATAAAGCAATACATGATACGATCCATTATTTTTCGACAGTCAACTGACTAAATAAAATAATATTTCTTTTACTCCGGCAACATCCCTATTGAAGGGTTTGCTGTATTTTTATAATATTTAAAAATACTAATAAGTTTTTTTTTTAAACTAATAACAGTAAAAAAATGCCTACTTAATGTAAAGACTAGTGATGCTAAAGAAAAAATTGTGGGTCTTTGATATCACTCTTATAAGTGTGTCCTTAACTTAATATCTTACAGAACGTACGAGTACCATTACTCAGAAGTAAGTGATATTCTATTTTTATGAAAAGTTTACCTTGGTCACAATGACCAGGCTACCTTTGTATTGTGATCAATGTGACCAAGGATTGTATTTTCATCAATTGACCATTGATCACAATAATAAGTTTACCCTGGTCCCATTGCTCAAAATACAAATAAATACGAGTACTTAAAACGAAGTGGCAGACATTTCTGTGTTTGTACAGTTGTACAGATACAGCTGTGGGTTGTGGAGGTCTGGTAGGCAGCCACTCCTCGTAAAATACTGGTATTCAGCTAAATCCGGCTTGACTGGAAGCCGACCCCAATATAGTTGAGAAAAGGCTAGGCAGATGATAATGTACAGCTGTACAGATATATGTTTCGTTTAATGTACATCATCAACACACGTAATTAACTCCATATTTAACTCATGCAACACCAAACCGTCTTGCGGGGAGTCAAACCCTCATAACGCGAGTTTAACCCTTCGTTAGACAGATTACTTAACGCAGGTTAGGGCGGATGTACAGGGTTACATTATTAAGAAGATAGACAGAAAGTACATTCTCATAAACACTGACGAAAAGCGTTTTTTGAGAAATCTATCGTAAGATTATCACATCTTAGATATGAGCTTTTTAAATTTTCGCTTCGCAACTTTGTTCGCGCGGGTTTTGTATTGCAAATTTCGCAGGGTCCCTAAGATTTCTACTAATAAATATAGCCCATGATACGCGGGGAAAATTTAGCATTCCAGTGGTGAAAGAATTTTTGAAATCGGTCCGGTAGTTTTGGAGTTTATTCGTTACAAACATACAAATTTTTCCTCCTAATGATATTAGTGTGGGTAATATGCTTTGCTATCCGTAAGGATCCAGAGCGAGTCGTTAGTTTTTTTTTTTTACAAAATTGACCTTCTTTACATTTATATTCTTTGACACATGCGTGTTATTGCGGCGGCACTGGTCAGGTAAGCCCGAGTCTGTCAAGTTGAGCAAACAAAAAACTTCAGCTTAAGCTTTCGCGGCCTTTCATATTTGCGAGCGCTCCCCCTTAAATATTCATCGCTTTTTACTCATTTCGCCTGAGCTATGAAAGGGCATTTTTTATGCGCAACTAAATAAATATTTGCCACAATATTTATGATGTTTTTTGGTAGTTAAATGAAAATTGTGAGTAGATTGAGTGATTGCGATAATATTGGGCTTAATTAAATTGCTTGTTCCTGTGAACAAGCAGTGCGGGCTCGCACACGAAGGGTTCTGTACCATAAACCTTAATTTTTATTATTTGTTGTTATACCGGCAATCGAAATACATAATCTGTGAAAAAGTCAACTGTCTACCTTTTACGGTTCTTGAGATACAGTCTGCTGACAGACGGACGGACGGACGGACGGACGGACAGCGGAGGCTAAGTAATAGGGTTCCGTTGGTTACCCTTCGGGTACGGAACCTTAAAAGTAACCAACATTACGCCTACAAAAAGACATGGCTTCTAAAAAGATCACCGAGCCTTATTACCGACTAAATATTTTTTTCTCAAGTGCACAGTAACACGACGTTTGAAGAGGGTAATAAGGACATCCAGAGTACCTAGTGCTTTCATGAAAGCACTTTACATACGCCGCGAATTTTAATAGAATATCGAGCTAATGTAATGTGGAGTTACAAACTTCAGACGCTTGGTCCTCCATGCCACTGGGAATAGTAATTATGGCGCTGGTTGCCGACTAACTTTTACACTATTTTTTTTCTTCCCAGCTAAAACACGAAGTGGTGAAGAGCGAGCAATTTAGGGGATTGTCTTATGTAACTATGAAGTTCAAAAATAGCTGATGCTCAGTTTAATTTGGATATATGATTGTGATTTTTCAGTTATAAGAATTAATGATTTTTAAAGTGAAACCTTCTTTGTTATCGGCGTTGTGCACTTTTTGTCGCGTCAGGACACGTGACCTGATCGAAAATTCGTATACGTCAGGACACGTGACCTGATCGAAAATTCGTAAGACGGAGGGAGAGAAGCACGTATTCAAGTTTTCACGTCTGCCGGCACGCCGGGAGTGCAACCCGTTTTTATTTTACCACCGTGTCGGCGTGATTGATATGTATACCCATATCAAATTACAACTTTTTAGCGCTAAGCGTCTCTGAGCTAAGCTGCAGACATACTGGCAGACAGACATGGCGTAACAGCGGCGCTTCGACGGTAGGCACACGCTGTAACGCCCGGCATGCTTTAAAAAATAATACGAAATTACGCTTATCAATAGAACACTTACAGAGGTAAAATAAAAAAAAGCAGCTGGCTTCCTATTCTATAAAAGCCTTCACACGCCATTGGCGAAACTAATAAGGATCCTTGTTGACTTCGGAACCCTAAAAAGCGTGGAGGAGCCCCTCTGACCAGCGTCATGTCTGGAAAAAGAATAAATAACAAGAAAAGCCGCAGTCGACCCCAAATAATGGGATAAAGCTAAGCAAAGAAAAAGATTTAAGCTCACCAATTTTCATTCAAATAACGAAACAAACACGATATTAAGACAAACACTTCAAATAAAGAATAAGAAGAATTCCCATACATTTTCTGTCCATTACAGCCTGCAATATTTTCATAAACCCGCTTCAGGTGACCGATGTAACCACCTTTCAGGAGTCGTAACTCATAGAGAACGGTCTCATATGGCGGCGCCGAAAGCCCGCATTTTCATATGAAACTGCTGTAAATCTTAAATATAATTTATCGCTGAAACTGAATGGTGTTGAAACACTACCGTCTTGCGGTTCTGGTGATAGTGACATTAATTTGGTTTCTAGTGTAACGAGTTTGCATGGTTTTGGGTTCTCTTTTGAAATATAGTTTTGGTTTTTAGAAGTTAGCGGTTTCATGTAAAAAATGGGGTCAGGAAATTGAAGAAATATTTTTTACAAACTATGTTCTAGGCTTTTCTCCATATTGGCTAAATTTCAGTTTTGTATGCTAATATTTTCATATTAAAAAGCTGAAGTTTGTTTGGTTCAACGCATTTATCTTGGAAAGTACTTATTCGAATTGAAAAGGCTAGAGGCTATATAACCGCACGCTACGACAAATAGGAGCGGAGCATTAATGAAAAATATGACGCAGACGAAGTTACGCTGGCCAGCTTGTTAAATATTAAAAGATTTAGTTGCTAGTGATGTGAGGCCCTGTTGGATAACTGCTTTGTGACCTGTTGTTGTTTCCATGATCCCATTCGGATAGTTTATCTTAATATTTCTATAACACTTTTGTAACGAATTTGTAAAAAATGTGAGATACTAAGGTAAAAAATTTAACAAACAAGCCGAACGCTTAGGTCGATCGTGCCTCTGTATCGCTTGTTGCGGAACGTGTCACGTTTTTTCTGCGCGCAGCCGGCGTTCATCTATACTAATATACGAGGGGGCGTTTTTAAGCTCGCGGAATGGAGGGCAAGGAGTGAAAATAAAAATACTAAATTATTTTTCTTTTTCAATATATTTACCTGCTACCCTAATACATTTTTTAGATCTTTCAATTAGCTTATGTATACCTTCATAAAAAAAGTTTTGTCTTTGTCCGAAAAATAAGCTGAAACCGCGTCATTCACTTCTTCATCAGTTGAAAATTTCTTTCCACGAAGTTCTTTTTTCAGATTTGGAAAGAGGTAATAATCACTGGGAGCCAGGTCTGGGCTGTAGGGTGGATGGTCTAAAATATCGAAGCCCACCTTATGCAGGGCAGCCAACGAAACACGGCTCTTGTGAACAGGCGCGTTGTCGTGAAGAAGAAGGACACCTTTGGTCAATTTTCCCCTCCTTTTTTCTTTAATACTTTCTTTCAACCTCTCGAGGATAGAAGCATAGTATTCTCCGGTTATAGAAACGCCTTTATCTTTATAATCGGTCAACAGAATCCCTTCCGAATCCCAAAACACTGTTGCCATGATTTTCCCAGCCGATTGTGACACTTTAAACTTCTTGGGTGGTTGTGTACCTTTTTTGTGCCACTGCATAGAGTCCTGTTTTGACTCAGGCTCATAATGATGAACCCAAGTTTCATCTCCAGTAACAATTCGACTCAATAGTCCATCCTTATCTTCGTTACAGAGGTCCAAAAACGTGCGAGAACACTCCACGCGGCGTTGTTTCTGAGGCGGCGTGAGCATTCTTGGCACCCATCTTGCACTGACCTTTGTCATGCCAAGATGATCGTGTAGAATTTTGAAAATTGTTGTATCCGATACTCCAACCATTTCTGCAAGCTGTTTCTTCTTTAGTCTGGCATCTTCCAATATTATTTTTTCGACATTTTTAATGATTTCCGGAGTAGTCACCTCGATCGCTCGTCCGGGCCGCGGGTCGTCTTCAAGTGAGATCCTGCCTTGTTTAAAAAGACAATGCCACTTGTAAACCATGGTTTTACCCGGGCAAGAGTCCCCGTAAACGGATTCCATCTCTTCCAGTATGTTTTGAACTGACTTTCCTTGCTTGGTAAGGAACTTTATTACGGCACGGTACTCGATTTTTTCCATAATGCACACTTTCGTCCCGATTGAGTTGTTTGCTTGACGATAGTTCAAAGACTAATGACCCAATTAAGACAAAACCTGGTATTTATACTAATATTGAGTGGCTGAAGTCGTGGCCACCTCGATAATGACCTATTTTTATCATCTACCCTCCCATTCCGCGAACTTAAAAACGCACCCTCGTATAAAGCTGAAGAGTTTGTTTGTTTGTTTGCTTGAACCCGCTGATCTCAGGAACTCCTGGTCCAATTTGAAAAATTATTTGAGTGTTAGATAGCGCATTTATTGAGGAAGGCTGTATATCATCACGCTCAGACCAAAAAGAGCGGAGCAGTAATGAAAATTTTGACGCAGACGAAGTTGTGCGGGTCAACAAGTCGATATACAAGACGTTATCACGTCAAAAAAAAACCATTTAAATAAATCCATATCTAAGTCAATTCCGCAAATCGCAGCGGAACTTTGTAACAAAGCTGTAAGGTAAGTAGATCGTTAGAGTCAGGCGACTAACATCAAAGCGTGCCGACCACCGCTCAGCGCCCATCGACGCCACATTAGACCAAATACCACCACATTTATCACCATAACGGCCTCCACAACGCTTAAATTGATACTTATTTTCGTAAAGATACTAAAATGTCATAAATTTTCGAGTGAAAATATGGTTTTAGCTTCTTATCTTGAATAAAGAACTGTGTAAAGTAAAAATAAAGAAGTGAGGTTAGAACATATATTTCTACATTCAAATGTGTCTGCCGCTCTATTACTTACCTCTTTTTATTTTATAGTATAAGGTTCAGGTCGAACGAGAAAGTTACTTGATGTTATGAAAACCAAACCCCCATAATAATATGCGAAAGTAACTCTTTGTGTATGTCTAAAAACTAAAAGGCTGAGCAAGTTTATGTAAAACTAGCTTCTGCAAGCGACTTCGCCCGCGTGGCTCTAGGCAACATACTCCCGGGATAAAAAGTAGCCTATGTCCTTCCTCAGGCTCTAGACTATCTGTACCAAATTTAATTTAAATCGTTTCAGTAGTTTTGGCGTGAAAGCGCGACAGACAGACAGACAGACAAAGTTACTTTCGCATAAAATTTATAATATTAGTAAGGATTTGTTGCATAAGTGGATAAGGACAAAGGATACTTTTTATCTCAGTATATGGGGCTAATTTCCGACTACCAAGCTAGCCAAGTCGTTACCAAAAGCTAGTAAATGCACTAAATCAACCATAGACAAGATAAATCCTTCTAACAACGTCATATTGTCAAGAAACCCAGAATTATTCAGTCCTAGTCAGTGTTGTTTCCTCAAAACACATAAATATTTAAAAGTCTTTGACCGAGAAGCTTTAAAAATGATTTGGCGGACGCCTTGCCAGATGTCCAGAGTTTTACGGGACGAATATTTTATTTAAGCGTTTTTTTCTCTTTTTACCTGTCTCGGGAACGGCTGGCTTCGGTACAGGAAATAAGCGGGACTTCGGTTTTGATTTGTTACCTGAAATAGAGAGAAATATTTGGTAAAGTAAATGTCATGTATCAAAAACGGAAAGATAGTTGTCTGGTTTTAACAGTAGTAGATGGATTGTGTGAAAGATATCTACACTAATATTATAAAGAGGAAAAATTTGTTTGTTTGAATTGAATAGGCTCCGAAACTACTGGATCGATATGAAAAATTCTTTCACCATTAGAATCTTACATTATCCCTGATGAACATGGGCTATAGAATATTTTCAAAAAAGTTAGGGATCCGTATGAAAACTTCGATAATGTAACTCAAGGTGTGAAAAAAATACCAAAAAAATCCTTATATCGCGTACGCTGCGTAAACTATAGACAATAGAGCAAAGTGGACATCCATATCCCCAAAAAAGTCCGTGAGGGCGAAGTGCTAGTTGATGAATATAGAGATAACTGCTGACGTGCATCTTTGTCAGCAGTTATCTCAATATTAGTAGGCAATATTACTAATTTATACAAGTAAACGTCATTTGGCTAGAGAACTAAAGTCACCGCCGACATGGCGCGTAGAATCAGCATGTTAAAGTTGAAGTGGGCCACCCATGTCTGTAGACAGACAGACGGTCGATGAAGCAGACATGTGTTAAAGTGAAGATCGCGTATGGGCAAACGTAGTGTGAGACGCCCTGCGGCACGATGGTTCGATGATTTGAAGAAGTTGTCTGGCAGGTGATGGATGAGGACTGCTCAAGACTGGGATGGTTCGTGCTCTTTGGAGGAAGCTTACGTTCAGTACTGGGGTTCCATTGGCTGATTCAATATGATGATGATGATGATAATAACATGGAAACAAAGACGGACTTATCTAGCATAGCTATTTAGAAAATATACTATATTTTCATTTGTGGAGTTGAAAAGAGTTACAGTTTGCAATCTCTACTAAATTTTACTTCTAGGCATTAATAAAAAATTTCTTGTTCTACTGTTACGTTCAACAGTAAAAACATTACCCCTCTTTCTGGAGCAGTCGGGTAATACGTAACCCTCTAGAGTTACCAGTCACTCAAGTATGTAGGCTCGCCGAATACGTTTATAACTAAGTAGACCCTTTTAATACCCACTCGATCCCTCTTATTAACGCCAGCTTACACGCTTTTATTCTAGAAACACGATCACGTCACGGTTTTCCTCAAAGGGTAAGCAGAAGTGTCGGTACTTGTGCAAAACCGACGTTTTATCGATAATTCTGTGAACCCTATTATCCCAGGATTTGTGGACTGAAACTATAGATGTATCTACCTGTTTAGCCTTTTCCGAAATAAGTCGGGGTCGATTTTCAGTCTAATCGGATACAGTGAGTAGGTAGGTACCAGTATTTATAACCGACTTGACAAAAAGGAGGAGGTACTCAATTCATCGGAATCTTTATTTTTGTTAGGTATGTATGTTCCCCGATTACTCGACGATGCCTGGACCGATTTGAAAAAAAATTTTTTTATATGAAAGGTAAACGTCGCATGGTCATCAGGTCAGGATCAGATGATGAGATCCTGGAAAAAAGGAGGAATACTGCGAGTCCGACTCGCACTTGGCCAGATTTTTACATGGAGTGACTACTAATCTTAGTACCGCAACCCAGCAACTAGGTAACGCGGTACTCTTTGGCAAGGCTGATGTCAAATGTACTGACTTCTGACAATACGTAACGATTTTCTAAGATCTACAAATGGCATCGCGACGGCTACATTGAATATCGGTATCTTATCTCTATCCATCATCAATTGAGATCAAAACATATTAAACGAAGAAGTTTAAATAAACACTTCAACAAAGACTGAAAATACGCCAATATTGTTTTCAAAAAATTCGGCACGCCAAAAGTAGCGCGATCCTTCTAAAAAAAAAAAAACACTTTTTCATTTCCCAATACATTAATAAAACATAGCCAAAATATAAAACCCAGTGTGTAAACCAAAGTAACAAAACCAAAACAGAATATACGACGCGATATATTCTGTATGAACTGAGAATAAAGACCTATCTAGACAGCCGGTTACCGCATTGCGTCTGAACCGAGATTCACTCTCCACCGCGGCCAACACAGAGTTAGGAACGACATGACGCCGCCCGCGCCGCGCCGGCAGCGAGTAAAGACGCCATTCATAATATTAAGTGCTCCCTCATTTTCAGAATTCGCCTGTAATGTAACGCTATAGAGTCGAGCATTACATCAGTGAGGGAAAAGAACTGATTATTAAAAATGCAACCTGTATGTTACAGATTCGATCATTACAGTGCGCAACTTGATGCTACAATGTGTTAAAACGAATCTGAAATGTTACATTACAGACAAATGCTACATCTTATATCTTATACTAATATATAAAGCTGAAGAGTTAGTTTGTTTGTTTGTTTGAACACGCTAATCTCAGGAAATAATGGACCGATTTGCAAAAATATTTCAGTGTTAGATAGCCCATTTATCGAGGAAGGCTATAGGCATATCATCACGCTAAGATCAATAGGAGCGGAGCAGACGAAGTTGCACGGGTCAACTAGTATTATTATATTAATACTAGTTGACCCGCGCAACTTCGTCTGCGTCACTATTTTCATTACTGCTCCTATTGGTCTTAGCGTGATGATATATATACAATAGCTTTCCTCGATAAATGGGCTATCTATCACTGAAATAATTTTTCAAATAGGACCAGAAGTTCCTGAGATTACCACGTTCAAGTAAACAAACTAACTCTCCAGCTTTATATATTAGTAGGATAGATACAATACTCAAAATCAAAACAGGAGCACTTTAGGCAATACTTATGTGTATTTTGATAGTTTCAATCTGGGAGGCGTGGTCCATCGAATATCACATCATCACTTTTCATCAGGTGAGAATATGGTCAAACACGAGCCCATTCATATATTTTTTTAAAATAAATTAACATTATTTCTGAAAAGGGGTTGGAGGTACTCATCATTATGAATCTCTTTTATTATGGGACCAACCCCAAGATCGCGTAAATATAAAAAAACCGGCCAAGTGCGAGTCGGACTCGCACACGATTGGTTCCGTTCCATAAACTTTAATTTTTGTTATTTGTCATTATAGCGGCAATAGAAATACACAATCTTTGAAAATTTCAACTGTCTACCTATTACGGTTAATATAAATTTGCATATTGTACGCCCTACGGGTATAATAAAGCGATCTACATATTATTTTGATAAGAACAATAAATTATTTTGATTTTGATATTTTTTTTATTTTGGTTCTTGAGATACAACCCGCTGACAGACAGACGGACTGATCGCTAGCTTAAGTCAGAATTGTCACGAACCGTCACGTCAATTTCTAGGAGCAAGTGCTAACGCTCAATAACACGCTTAGTTTGTGATTGCAAATTTAATAAATTTAATGCCGTCTTTAGCAATGACCGCCGCACGGCGAATAATATATGTATTACAGTAGGGCCTCGTTAATCCGGAGAGGCAAAAGCAAGACGCTTTCCGGATTATCGAGTCTTCCGGATTATAGTATTCCATATTTAATGGCAAATAACACACATGTTTAACCTTAGTTTATTTAATCAATTTTTAAATAAAAGCATAACGACAAAAATTTACATGTCCAAAATTACAACCATGTAAGATAACAGTAAGTTAAAATAAAACATTAGTCAATTCTTCTTGAAAAACTCTGTTATACTCTTCTGTTTATAAATTCAAAAGCCCGACGATCTCTAAGTCGACGGAGAAACTTAATTTCGTGGCCATCAAATTTGTTATCTTCAGCACTATATTATGCACCCGCCCGCCCCCGCGAATTCCATTGTCCGGCCGGATTACAGCGATCACCGAACAAGCGGGAGTCCGGATTAACGAGGCCCTACTGTACTACTAACTTTTTCCCGCGACTTCGTACTCGCATATCCCGTTTTTTCCCGTTCCATAAAACTATCCTATCTTTTAAGTTGGATCAAATAACAGATAGTTACGAATAATTGATATTTTTTTTATTTTGGTTCTTGAGATACAACCCGCTGACAGACAGACGGACGGACGGACGGACAGGCGGAGGCTAAGTAATAGGGTTCCGTTGATTACCCTTTGGGTACGGAACCCTAAAAACTGTACAGTATGTACCAATATTCGAATTTCTAGGATTTGCGTTTTTTTTGTTACAGCCAGTTCATATATTGCGCTGATCGCTAGCTTAAGTCAGAATTGTCACGAACCGTCACGTCAATTTCTAGGAGCAAGTGCTAACGCTCAATAACACGCTTAGTTTGTGATTGCAAATTTAATAAATTTAATGCCGTCTTTAGCAATGACCGCCGCACGGCGAATAATATATGTATTACTACTAACTTTTTCCCGCGACTTCGTACTCGCATATCCCGTTTTTTCCCGTTCCATAAAACTATCCTATCTTTTAAGTTGGATCAAATAACAGATAGTTACGAAGTTTAATCAAAATCGGTTCATTAGTTTCAGAGTTTATCTCGAACAAACATCATGATACGAGATTTTTATTATTATACTATAGACAGATATTTATTGAATATAGGCATACCCCCGTGAATGTAAGTTTGGAAGTTTTTTTTCAATAATCGGGTTTATTTAAACTGCAGAATAAATGTGGCTGTTCGACAACATTCATACATAAATATACGGAGATTATTGAAAATGGCACCTCCAGCAGTGGGTGCCACTGTGTCGTCTAGTTGATCTGTGGTGGCCTACCTACCACGTCGCGACGCCGGAAGAAGATACTTTTAAGAACTTTGCAGTAAACAAACTTCTAAAATTATTTATATATCTTACTCTGTAGACTGTTAAAATTTTTGTTTTTCAATTTTATTAATTTATGTGTGAATTTTTTAAAGCATTGCTTGTTTCAAATTAAGAAAGTAGATACTTTAAAAACTGAATTGGTTTCAGGAAAATACCTGAAGGTGCTTTATAGTCAGAGGGCCAATTATACTAATTTTCAAGCAACGTTCGCATTGCGACTGACATGTGAATTCCAATGTTGTTTAAAAAATAGTAGTTGGTCCTCTGATACAGGTAAATTTTTAGTTAGGAAATGATACGAAGGAAAAGACAACGAAATCATTGTTTTTACAGTAGAGTAGTTAAAATATTCTACGTTCTTAAAATATAGTTCTCAAAGTATGAATAGCAACCCTAAGGGTGCCTGTCCATTTGCGCGGAGCGGAGAAACGAAGAAATTTTAACCAATGAATTGCACAAAATGTCGACTCACGTGGTGCGAAGATTTTATGTAATTCCATTGTTAAAAATTTCTCAGTTTCTCCGCTCCGCGGCCTCACTCCGCTGAGATAGACAGGCACCCTAAGGCTACCTGTCCATTGTCGCGTAATTTTCGACATTCACGCGAGCGGAGTCACGGGTGGCAGCTATTAATTTTATAAGGTGGCCATGTTGGTAATTTGGTCGACTTGCTCCTCAAATTATATATATATATATATTTTTTCTATTGATAGGCACGCGTTTGACCACTATCTCACCTGATGGTAAGCGATGATGTGGTCGAAGATGGAGCACACTCTCAGGTTGTAGCTATCAGGAAACACAGACACCGGCAGGGAATTCCACTCCTTAGCTGTACGCATTATGAATGTGTTCCCAAAACGTTTTGTGCGTATGGGTGGAATGTCCACCATGTACCGGTGGCGCATCGCCGTTCGCCTTGTGGTCCGATGATGGAACGGGCTTGGCGGAATTAAATTATGCATTTCCGTCGCACATTCCCCAAAATGCAAACGGTAAAAAACCGAAAGGCTAGCAACTGCTTTTTACCTTATACCTGTAATATATTATCGGTTTACTGTTTTGAAAAACCATTCAAATAAATTATATTGTGTTGTTTTTTTCAATAACTCAATACTAAATTAATATATGATGTTTGAAGAGGAAAATTTCTAAATTTGTACGTGTTTCCCACCACGTATTTAACTCGCACTCAATATAGCACAAGGATATGATTGATAACCTTAAAATAACCTTAACATAAAATTATATTACACGGCATAAAACTCGCCTATTTTTCAGCATTCTCGGCGTTAATCGTTGATAAAGTGGCGTATTCACAATGCGACAAACGCGATATACAGTCGAGCGACTTTTGATAGTTTTCTAAACCTATCTTCAGCGACATAGAACGATGTTCGAGGACAGGGTCCCAGTTTACTCAGACAGTATCTTACGTAACAGTTGTCGCACATTGAATACGCGTCTTTATGGCTCAATTAGAGACATACATCATTTTTCGCTGTCAATAATGTACATTGTACAGAATATGTCTATGTTATATTCTTTCTGAAGCTACATGGCATATTTATAAGACAGATGAAGTGTACGTGCATAAAAATAATTTGTTTGCCGTATTGTCACTCGGATTTGGCGAAGTAGAAAAAATAAATAATATGATATTCTTGTCGGGCAGCAAGTGACTGGAGCATTGAGAGGATGCTGAAATGTAGGTAGTAAGGGTAATATCATTCACACAACGTTTGTTTCTACGTCAATCCCGCCTAGCCTTTTCGAAGAGATCAGTCCCTTGCCAGTACGTATTTACCAGTATTTTACACGGAGCGACTGCTCACCTGACCTCCACAAAACGGTAACTGGCTACCAGGCAAGGGCAACTGGTGTCAGATTTTTTGGCTTCGACTGTCCGTAATGACAAATTACATAACTTCCTTTTCGTGGCACGAAGCTAGCATTGCTTAACTTCAAGGTTCGACCCGTGCGGCTGTTAGTGTTTAGTAACAAAGTAGTTTCGTCTTTCCAATATCAAAATTAAGAAAAGATTCAAGTGACAACAGCCAAGAGTTCATTACTCCCATATTTTCCGGATCTCAGCTCCAGATCTCAACACAATATGGATCCTCCATGTACATAATCTGGTAGTCTCCCAGGACAGGCACCTTCGGGTGGAAAATAAGTTCTATTGGCTGCGGACACCACCCGCATACGTAATGCACTGCCGAACTCGATCATGCCACAGAGTAGATGGAGATAGAAGGGCCTCGAGACAACAGTACTGTAACCAGGATTTTTGTAATAACTTGATTCAGGGCTGATTTTATTAGTCCTTTTATGTAGAACTGAACATAATACTATTATAGCTGTCAGACGCCATTTTTATTCGAAAGAATAAATAAATAAAATTTTATTTTCCAAACTTACCTACAATGAGTAATCACTACGTTATTAAACAAAACATAAATGATGAAAATTGACAAGTTTTTTTTACTATTGATAGGCACGCGCTTGATAACCATCTCACCTGATGGTAAGCGATGATGTGGTCGAAGATGGAGCACGCTTGCCTAGAAGTAACCTATTCACTCTTGACTTAAAGACTCCTAGGTTTTAGCTATCAGGAAACACAGACTCCGGCAGGGAATTCCACTCCTTAGCTGTACGCATTATGAATGTGTTCCCAAAACGTTTTGTGCGTGTGGGTGGGATGATACATAATTATACACTTTTGACACCCAAGCTACGATTGAACTTGTGGTACGGGTGTCAGTGCTGTCTAGGTGCTAGGGTGGTAGGTAGGTCAGTGTTCCGACTGTTAAAAAATCCGGCCTTAAAAGAGTTAGTTTATGAAATTTAATTTGAAGTTACTGATTTAGAATGTGCAATTAACTTGATCTTTCTCACAGACCGTTTTCATGAGTAAAATGCCTGTAAATGATTTGATTGAAATTTATGCTTTGATTTTGAAAGACATTCTATCCGCGATAAGTGAAAATGAATAAAGTTGAAGACCATGTGTTCGTTGCGCTATGCTATTCATCTAGGCCCAAGATCGTCTGTACGCAAACTACACGCCCCAGCCTGCGTCGGGAGTTGCAGGGCGATTCTCGGAACGAAAACAGGAGTACGCACACACGGATGCCTACATGCGGCGATCTCAAACAAATCCGCGAGTGCACTTGCACTCGCTGTATTTGCAGCGTGTCTGTGTGCGTGCGTTTTTGCTAATTGTATAGAGCTGACCTTCTGTTCCTAACTATTCTATGGCAGTACCCTATTATTAGATCCATGTTTGGTACAGTCACAAAGAAACATTCGTGGGTTTTCCATTTTTTTTTTCAACTTCAGTAAATTACTTCGCTTTCGAAGTTTTGTTTTTATCTTGTGTTTGTGCTGTGATGTGAGGACTGCGACGAGATTGGTAAAGAATAGATACGTTGTATAGTTCTTAGCAGCGTATTTATGTCCTTAAATATGTGCTGCAAAGCAAAGGCCAACAATTTTATATAAAAATTATGACAAATTTTCATTAAATAATTAACCATTGAAATCCTCTGAAACTGTAGGGAGCCCAAACAGACACCGAATAGTCCTAGATTAAATACATTAAACTCGCTACATTTTCCTGCGAAGTGGACAGAATCTAGAAAACGTAAGTCTCATGCTATGATCCTGACAGTACTAACTGATACGCCATAATCTATACTAAAACTACAAATGCGAAATTTCGGATGTTTGTTTCTCAATCACGTCAGAACGGATCTTGATAAAATTTGGCACAGAGATAGATTATGGTCTAGACTAGAATAACACATAAGGTTCCCTATATCCCGGGTATATTCCCTTGGGATAATTTTCGACATTCACGCGGGCGGAGCCGAGGGAATATGCATGCGATTTTTTTACTTGCAATATGAAATAATTATTAGCTCAAGTAAACAACCGTGAAATTATTTTTTGAATACCTTCAGCAGCGATGAAGTTAGAAAGATTCAAACATTACAATTAGAAAGAGAAGTCCGATGAAAATGTTGACGTCATCGTCTATGACGCCTATACAGCTGCCATAGAAAACAGCGGTTTCGCGAGAGGGACAGATATATTTGCTTAAAATAATTATATATCCTTCGTTTTTCGAGTAATTTTGATTTTATTTTCACTGCTAGTATTATATTTTTAGATACACTGTATCGATGATAAACATGTTTTTCAAGCAAATTCCCTAATAATCTACCCAATCACTAACTTTGCCTATCAAAACTGTAAAGCATAGATATATCTCCTCACTACATGTACACTAGTTATATAACTAGACATTATCTCTGCCAGTCCCTCGGGACTTCTTCAAAGACGTAACTGACATCCGGGACTTACATGTAATAAACGGAAGATTTAGTCTATGGTTAGTTCAGGAAGACAGGTGGCTGGAATTAGGTGGAAATTGTGACGTCATTTTCAGCACTGAGTCTGGATTTGTGGCTACTTAATGGTAAGTTTGACCCCTTTTATGTTTTTAGTTGGTCAGTTATATTTAGTTCCCGATGCAGTTCTGCATTCTTGCTTAACTCTATTGGTACGACTTAACAAACATTTTATTTACTAAAGACACGATGTAAGTAAATCTTTGTATTTTTATTTACATAGCGTTTTTTTTTGTAAATAAAAGTGATTCGTGTTTTTTTTTCTTTAATTGTTATTGGGAAGAAAAAAATATCTGCATTCATTGCTGAATTTTCTAGTTTCAATTAAAAGCAGCATTTTTTTATAAGTAAAAAATCGACGATATTGTCTCACACCTAATTAACTATATAAAAACAAGAAAATCCCAAACCAAAGTACTTTAGTCGGTAGAAGATATTTACATACCTTTGGATCTATTTTCTGTATAGAAAGATTGTTATCACAATAACCACACTTAATCTATTATAGTAGTTATACGTATAGTAAATCATTAAAACTTATAAAAAAAAACTGATGTATTTACACAAAACACATTGGAATCGCACGAAGTGAACACCACAACTAGTGCTAAATGTACTTAAGTTTCCTTGTACTGATATAACTTATCAGAAAGGATAATAATTCAACATTATAAAGCATATACCTAATTATTGTAATGAAGTATATACATATAACATTAATATAAATAATACCATTTAAATGAATATGCAGTCGTTTTACCTTATTTTTGCGTTTGAGTACTGACTTTTCAGTTAATTAAGACCATACGCCGATCGATTTTAATGAGTTTTATTATAGATACTAGAGACCCGCCCCGGCTTCGCACGGCTGCAAATTATATACTAAAACCTTCCTCGAGAACCACTCTATCTACTAAAAATCCGCATCAAAATCCGATGCGTAGTATTAAACATCTAAGCATACATAGGGACAGACAGACAGCGGAAGCGACTTTGTTTTATACTAATTTATACTACTCGTATCTAATGATACAATGTCCAGTTCAATTTATTTAAAAAAATACCCTCTTTTTGGGGCAGTCGGGTAAAAATCGTGATGAACAAAGCTCAAACATATTCATTGCACACAGAGGCGCCTGTAGGACGTAGGTATTAGTACTTTCTTTTTTTTACTATTGATAGGCAAGCGTTTGACCACTATCTCACCTGATGGTAAGTGATGATGTGGTCGAAGATGGAGCACGCTTGCCTAGAAGTAACCTATTCACTCTTGACTTAAAGACTCCCAGGTTGTAGCTATCAGGAAACACACTATTTTTTTAGACACACCTATACACAGAGGCATTTTCCATCAGTCGTCTACAAAGTCGGCCCCCTTAATGTACCCGAAATAAACTACCACTCTGCGCAAATATTTTTCTAAACTGACTGATATTTACTACTCTGTCAAGAAAGTACCGGGAAAAGATCAATAATACACAAAATGTCTGTTATTCATCCAAATTTATTTTATCACCTTCAAAGTATGCTCCTTTAGAAACGATACACTTGCGCCAACGAATAATCCATTCATCAAAACATTTTTTAAACGCTGCTTCCGGAATTGAGTTCAGTTCTCGCCGCGAATTCTCCTTTATGTCTTCTATCGATTGAAAACGGGTGCCACGAAGTGGTAATTTGAGTTTAGGAAAAAGAAAAAAGTCAGCAGGAGCCATATCTGGTGAATATGGTGGTTGCTGGATGGTATTTCAAAAAATTCGTTCACAATGATAGCCTTGTGCGAAGGCGCATTGTCGTGGTGCAAAATCCAAGAATTTTCTTTCCACAAATCTGGCCTTTTTCGTCGAATTTGCTCTCTTAAACGCCGCATAACGCTCAAATAATATTCTTTATTTACCGTTAGACCTTCCGGTAAGAATTCAGAGTGCACAACACCGCGATAGTCAAAGAAAACAGTCAACATGACTTTGACTTTTGATCGATTTTGGCGTGGTTTTTTCGGTTTCGGTTCAGTTGGAAGGCGCCACTCCGAAGCTTGTTGACTAGTTTGCATGTCAAACTCGTAAACCCACGTCTCGTCACCAGTAACAATGCGTTTCATGAATGTTGGGTCCGAACTGACTCGTTCTAGCATGTCCTCAGCGACTTTGAGTTTTTGGAGAAAATTCAGATCTTTTGGGACTAGCCGAGCAGCAACATGTTTCATACCCAAATGATTAGTTAAAATGGTACGGATCGACTCGTGAGATACAGAAAGTTCGGCGGCTATCTCTCTCAGAGTTGAATGGGGATTTTCAGTCACTATTTCCTTCACTTTTGCGATGTTAACTTCAGTTGCAGACGTTGACGGCCTACCAGAGCGAGGCAAATCTTCCATCACATCTCGACCGCTTTTGAACGCTTTGAACCACTCATAAGCACGAGTTTTTGATAAAGTCGATTCACCGTAAGCCTTCTGTAACATTTTCAGTGACTCCGAACACGAAATTCCATTGGCGATGCAAAATTTAAGACAAACTCTTTGTTCGATATTTTTGTCCATTATGAAATTCGCAATACACACTATATATGATATTACTAAAACCAGCACTGTATTTGATATAAATAACAGATGCAACTCAAACTCCGCGCCAAAATGGAAAACAGTTGCGCCAATCTAACAACTACAAAAAAACAAAAATTTGAATTTGGAACCATAAACCAATCATCCATTCCCGATACTTTTTTGACTGAATGTATATTATTATCTATTAGAAACTACGGTACGGACAATGCTAATTTTATCTCAGAAATAAAATAACCTAGGTTAACAAAATTCTAGTCACGCACACCTACGAGAATATTCTTAGGTACTGAAAATATTTTCTTACGGAGACATAATACGAGTCTACGGTTGTTATGACTTAGTGCCTGAACTACAATACATTATGCACATATTTTATTATTATGCTCGGTGAAAAAACTGTTGAGAATAATAAGCATAACATAGTATAAGTGTTATCATAACTTCTACGACTAGAGGTACTATGTCGCGAAGTTTTTTAGCTTTGCATAAGGTTCAAATTGGAACAACTGTTAGACTTCGTCACATTGTTTGAGTACGATAAGTTTATACATATTTGTGATGCGATGTTATAATAACACTTCAGGTACGTCTAGTCTTTTTCGATTATTTAACTGTCATTTAGATATTTAGAGGTATGCGGTACAGAAAATAACGTCCCGCAAACCTCAATTAAAAAGGAAGGATCCTCCGACGAGGCGGTTGTCGAACCTGACGGGCAACTACCCGATGGTTGATATTTGGACTGATGTATATGTTCAAGTCGCACGGTAAACTGCTTCTGGGATGCAGGATTTTAAACCTTAAAGTCAGCTGTTGTTTGAGTATAGGCACAGCGACCAACGTGTAACAGAATAAACGTAATACATCTTTAAGCTCGTTACTGTAAAACCTAGAAGCTAGATATACATATCAAGTGTTAGATAATATGTTCTAGATAGTATAAGATGGCTTCTATAAAAAAAAGAACGGGGTGCATTCCGGGAGTGCCGACAGAAGTGAAAACTTGAATACGTGCTTCTCTCCCTCCGTCTTACGAATTTTCGACCAGGTCACGTGTCCTGACGCGAGTCGTCTTACGTATTTTCGATCAGGTCACGTGTCCTGGCGCGAGTTTAACTTTTTTTACCCATCACAAAAAAGTGCACAACTAAAATACTGGTATTCAGCTAAATCCGGTTTGACTGGAAGCCGACCCTAATATAATTGGGAAGAGGCTAGGCAGATGATTTGAAAAAAGTGCACAACGCCGCTAGAAGTTTTCACTTCAAAATCAAGATTTGCTACAAACCTTACAGTGCTTTTCAAATATATCCGTCTGTAACTTGACGACAACTCAAATTATGTCCTTCGCTACCATCTTCAAAAAGACAGTATTAATATTAGAATTCACGACGATTTCAAATCAGATGGTAATGTTCAAAAACCGACCAAGTGCGAGTCGGACTCTCACTGAATTTCAAATGTCTACCAATTACAGTTATTGAGATACAGATGACAGACAAACGAACGGACTGTCGGATGGACGGCAGCACGGACAGACGGGAGGCTTAGTATAGGGTTCCATTAGTTACCTTTCGGGTAAGGAACCCTTAACACTAAAAGTACCCTCAAAAAAAAAACAGCAACAAATACCTCCGAATGCCATCTAATGAAAGTCCCTAACAAGTAGGTAGTAAACAAAGAGAATAATTAATTAAATCACCTAATGCGCCTTATCTTGAGTGTTTGATGGCCGCCGCCGAAGTGATACAAGAAATAAATTAGGACGAAACGCCGCTCGGCTTGCTCGTCACGCAACGACAGGTCATTTTAAACTAATGATGTTAAAAGAAAATTAGTTTTCACGTGTTCTTGTTTCGTGTCATTGATTTTGGATTACGAAACTTTGGAATTTAGATCCGTACGTAAAACGTTCTTTGAGGAAATTGTTTCTGGATCATGAGCTCATTTGCATAAACATCCGGATTATAAAACGGCCAAATGCGAGTCAGACTCGTCTACGAACAGTTCCGTATTTTAAATAAAAAATCACGATTCTTGTTGTCTCATAACGATAATAGAAACACACGACACACACACAATTTCCTGCTTTTTACCTTATGCTGCTAAACGACAGTGGATGAAATGATGATTCAAATAACCAGTGTTCAGGTATTGCGATATTTTGAATTTTGTTACACCTTGCACCTATTTGGGATTGTTATGCGCTGCGTAGATGTCACTAAATAGAATGACTAATCTCGACTCCAGCTAGCATTACTTAATCCAGAAGCATTATGTTAATTGTTAGTCATTGTCATTGCTAATTAACAAGTCCCTGCTTAATTATTATTCAAAGGCATGCTGATGTTACGTTAATACGACGTCAAATTAAACAGAATTAAAGTTAAGTACACGAGATCACAGAGGAACAGATAAACTTTATATAAAGCGTTTAGTAGGTACAGGAGTGAATATAAATTGGAAAGCTTTGTTGAATGCCTTCCTACGTGGAATTAACTCAGTCACCGGATTAACTTTTACTGAATTAGACTGACGAGAACTTTGTTTGTAAACTATTTGAACATGACACACGGCTGTATGTCAAGCCGGGAAGTCGGAAATATGTTAATTATTCCAGTGTTCTTAACTTTTTAAATGTTCGTTTTATAGAGAAAGAAATCATTTGTCCAATTAAAACCAGCCAATGATGCCGCAATAAACGTGGTTAACTATTGGGCACAAACTGTGTAAGGTTCACCATACTCAAAAAGAAGAATAAAAAATTAAAACCCTATTCAAAAATAATTGTTATAGTAATTTAAATATTAATAAGTCAAAATACACGGCCGGCACTATTCTTTTAAGTCAGCCTACGCTTTCGTAGCAAGCGAACGATCGCTACGAAAGCGTAGGCTGCGTAGCAGCTACGTCATCGACTCAGCTACGGCGTAGCTCGACGGTAAAAACAGTTGTTGTCTACGCTAGTAAGGTAGAATTGCTGAATTATTGACGTAAAGATTGCGTAGGCAAGCAATAAAATAGTCTAAAATCTTTTGTAATGAAGGCTTCTTATTGGGGATTTTAACTAGGTAGCCTATGACCATGAATTTACTTGTATCCCGGGCTCCCGGCTCATGGTAGCTCAACTGTGGGGTGTTGTTCGGCAGGAGTTCGAAATAACCCTTTGGTTTTCCCAAACGGTGGATATCTATGAGGATTTCCCTAAAAAAAGGTTTCAATAACGAGACCCCTTCGAGCCTCGGAATGGACGGTTAGCTGCTGGTTGCGGCTGTTGAAAACCAATCTTGCGTAGAGTTTCACAGCACTCAATAACTGGGTTTTGGAGGTTTCGTATAACCTCCAAAACCCAGTTACTCCTTTAATTTGTGTAGCCAAATATGATGTGCACATCATATTTGGCTATAAAACCAGGCGTAAACAAGCTAGGTTTCCCCAGAACATCTATTTTGCAAAAGCGTATTATGTCCGATGCACACACATAATATAATATTTGTGGGAATAACCCAACTCTTTGGAGCGCCATATGCATAATTTATGACAGACAACTTGGCTGTATAGTGTGTGTCGTGCCCAGCTACTGAGAAAAATAGAAATGCTTTCGTATTTTTCTAGTTTATGTTTTGAATACTATAATATTTGAGGATTTTCTGGTTATATGTGCACCCGAGTGAACGCGGACCTAGGCTTGGTGAATAAATGTATAATTCCAAGAACACAAAATATGTTTTCCCAATAAAATTTAATTTTGAATGGCTCAAATTTAAGTCGTGGGTTGATCCTTAATCCTACTTATTAAGATGATAATTAGCTTTAGAACAAGAACGTGATCTAAATATTTACAAGCTGTTTTCGTCTTTTCTTTCTTTTCCCCCTAATTCTTCCTGTCTTAAGTATCTATACAAGTATATCTCTATACAAATCTCCTATGGGTAACAATGCATCTGCCTGCCACATTTTCCTCTCCGTACAAAATAAAAATGATACAAGCAAAAAAGCTCAAATACTTAACCCTGTAAACGTAAGCGTGACGTTACACCGGGGTAACCTACTGTGAAAATCATTACCTCGCTCCCTGTGACCGCAGTAGGGAAACAAAACGCATCGGTTACGTGAGAGGAAAAGCAGTTTATCAAAGATATAAAGTTCGGTTCATAAGGATTGGTACACACGTACGATTATTAACTTTAGTCGTTTGCACACTCTATACTTTTAAACATTTAGTTAGGTTTCCGTACCCGAAGGGTAACCAACGGAACCGTATTACTAAGCCGTGTCCGTCTGTCTGTCAGAGGGCTTTATCTTAAGAACCGTAATAGGTTAGCAGTTGAAATTTTCACAGAGTATGTATTTTTTTGTCGCTATAACAACAAATAATAAAAATTAAAGGGGGCTCCCATACAAGAAACGTGTTTTTTTTTTTCGGTTTCTGCTACTGAAAGTCTTTGTGTGAGAATCCAACTCGCACTAAGGCTTGTATGCTTCCCTGCGTCTTAATAAAAAAACCTGAAAACTGAGACTCTGTCTGTTTAGTCTGCTGTCTGTCACAGTCAATAAGCCCCGAATCTCTGATGGCGATCAGTTTTGAGTTATACATAAGAAATTGAATAAAAAAAAAGTTTTTCTAACTACACCGCCCGCGACTCGCACCTGTTTTTTGCTGTTTTTTTTTTACTTCATATATATTAAGGAACTGGAGCGTGCTTCCAAATAGTAAACCTAGCTCATAAATATACGTCCATAAAGAATCTTCAGAGCTAAAGGTCACTAACATGGCAATGGCCCATATTTCCATGAATGACCGATACCATTGCATGACTGATTAATATTAGAAGTGGTGTAATAACCGATACTTTACTTGTTGCATGATATCCAGTTGTCATGCAACCCTAAGGTGCCACAGACTAACCAATAACTACCGAATGTCTCTGGACCTACTTTGATTTATCGCATTTATTGTTGACAGCATTTTTCCATTTACAATGCTTCTTTTTAAATGTTCTTTCAAATATTATATTTATTTATTAAGGAATACCAACGACATATTTATATTATTATTAAAGCTTTATTTATCCATACATATTTACAAAAAAAAAAAACATAAATTGTACATTGCTAATTTGTGTAAATATGTGACTTACACAACTTTTATACTTTGACATTAAATTATCATTATTATAGGTAATCATTTTATTTTTTTATTATTATTTATACAAAAATAAATAATTATGATATTATAAAGTAGTGGCCCGGCCCGGCTTTGCCCGGGATTCTTTTTTTTTTCTCAAAATTTTCTTTCAACCACTTACAAACCTTTCCCTTTTAATTACGATCACAACTATAAAATACTTATACAATTTGCGCCAGTCGTTACGAAGTTATACGCGTACAATCGTACATACATTTTGGCGATTCATTTTTTTATATAGATAGATGTAAAAGTTATGTTTGTTAATTTCGCGGCGAAACGAATAAATAGGAATAAAATTTGAATCGTCTGGATTATGAAAAAGTATTTTTCCTCCGACAGTACGTCCCGCCGCTGAAATGATTTTCGACTTGAAATACTTATTTGGCAAAAACTGGTAACGTAATTATAATTTTAATAAAACGCAAGAACAATCATAGCCGGTTTTCAATGTCATATTCAGGACTTCATAAAGTTGAAAATCCCAAAACTATGCCGATACAAACAGTGTTACAGAATAAACACTAAACCCAAAAAGGGCTCATTTCACTCGATCATTATAAACAACAAATTATAACACAACATTAATAACACAAAAATTGTGAAAAAATCTGGTGATCAGTATATTTTGCCAAGTTATGCGCATATGAATGCGCAGTCGATTTTTTTCGCGATTTCTATGATATTCTATGTGTAAAAGTACCCACAGAATTGAGAACCTCCTCCTTTTTTGGAAGTCGTTTAAAAATTATCACCAATACTTACAATAATTCGAAGTGACTATCACTTAATTTTCACATTATTTCAAAAGTTTCAAACAGATAAGATTAATTATATATTATTCGTGCTATGAAAACGTCCGCATTGTCCAACTGTTCAAATTAGACTGTGGCACAACTAATCACAGAAGAAATAATTTATGTCACCTGTTTTGACTCCCGCCATCGAAGGCAAATTGAATGTATGGTACCGATAACAACCTTGACGGACAATGGACATAGCTGTCATTACTTTTATATTGTGTTTTTATTATTTTCACTGTTCATTAGCCATAATATTAAACATTCAAGTTATGGGTAGTAGGAACTTTTATAACTAAAACATTCGAAGGACACAGTGGAAATTTTGTAAGTGATAACGATTGCTGTCGAAAAGTGAAAATGTAATAAAGAATGAAAAATCTGGCCAAGTGCGTGTTCCGTACCATTTTTCATTTCATTTCATAAACCGAATAAACACGTTTCTTTTGTGAGAGCCTCCTTTAGTTTTTATTATTATTATTAAAAGCTTTTATTTAACTTGCAATGTATGTATGTATGTATGTTTGTTCGGGTGGAATCTTGCTACTCAATTTTGAAGTAGATATCTTCAGCCTATTGAGCTGAATTTTTTTATACACGTTTAGTTTGGATGACAATACAAGCTAAGCTGTGTGATGTCATTCTAAATCCAATATGGCGGACCGTCCAAGATGGTGGAATAGTTATTTTAATGCATTTCTACAATATGGGTATTCAATGAAAAGGCTTGTTGAGAGTAACTCGAAAAGTAATGTGACGTCATTCTAAATCCAATAGTGCGGAATATCAAAATGGCGGAATATTATTTTTTATGCACTTCTACAATATGGGTATCAAATGAAAGGGCTTGTTGAGAGTAACACAAAATAACTAAAAAGTAAACAATAAATTAAATGAAAACTTAAAAAAAGCTTTTATTTAAATGCTCTAAAAGAAGAAAATAAAATTTTCCTTTAAAATTGATCATAAAAGATTGTCGCGAGGTTTGATTAATTAAATACTTATAGGTACTTACGCAAACCTCGTGACAAGCTTTTACGATCAATTTGAAAGGAAAATTTTATTTTCTTCTTTTTAGAGCATTTAAATAAAAGTTTTTTTTAAAAAGGTTTTTTTGCTTTTAATTTTTTGATGTTATAGCGACAATAGCACACACACACACTGACAATTTCCACTGTCTACCTATTACCGCTGACAGACAGACGGACGGACAGCGGAGTACGGAACCCTAAAAAAAAAACAACGGGTTTGCACTCCGGGAGAAGTGAAAATTTGAATACGTGCTTCTCTCCCTCCGTCTTACGAATTTTCGATCAGGTCACGTGTGTCAGATCAGTGCACAACGCCGCTAAAGAAGTTTGCAGGACACGTGACCGTATTACGAATTTTCGACCCTCACACGGGTTTTACATTTTTTACCCATCACGAAAATTGTGCACACACGCTAAAGAAGTTCTCACTTCAAAAACTAGTGAAAAAGTGCGTCTCATCCGCGCCAAACGCTATCACTGATACTCTCTCACTGAGACAGCCAAAGCGCTGGTTGCATTAATAATTTCAATAGCATGGAATTGACAAAACAATTCCATACATTTATTTATTTTTATTTACACAAAACAATACATAGTTATATCTGAATTAATGTCTCTTTCCCTTGAGTCTCAGGCATCAATTTCCATACGAATGCTTGCTACAAGAAGCTCGTGTTTCTATACAAACTGGGCTTAATTGTTTCCTAATGATTTTCTTTCAGTTAACGCTGACCACACGGCAAACATCCCTCAATAAAAGGTACAAAACACAAAAGCTGTAAGGAGAAACCTCGTTAACTACCTCAAAGGAACTAAATCAGAATAGACGTACAAAAGTAACACAACAAAGCTTTTTCCAACAAATCAGCATTCTGTACTTGGCCACGAATTCTGTCTACCTTTCACTGTATAAAACGATGCGAAAAGTCGTAATGTCGTCGGTCTGTAGGCACCCTAACATGAGCCAGGTAATAAATCAGCACCGGCTGCGTATATATGTACGTAAAATCGCGGGGTTGGACCACCCCTTACATTACCATGGCAAACAGTTAAATCAGGCAGAAAAGGCCCAAAATACATAGAGTAGAAAATTAGGAGTTATTCTGGTGTATTTGTTTCAATTGTGTTCTTAGTCGTTCATATGTGGTGTATCTTGTATGACGGGGAACATAAATTATTGTTTGTTAAATAGGTTAATAACGTCTGCTTGTACTAAAAGCTTTAGACGTTTTGCTCCAGATTCTTTGGAGTTCTCATTTGCATGGATCATAAATTGTCGTTTTACTTATACCATATTTTATTATTATACAAGAGCAATGTCTTATTGCTCTGCCTTGATGTTTCTGCTGGTGGAATGAGATGAGGAATTTGTTTGGAAAAATTATTGAGCTATTTAGCTTGATAATTACATCCACTAATCGATATCATTATTGTTGTCCGAAATATTCAAATAATAAATTAAATATCGAACGATGCATAAATATACTGGCTTTTGGCAGGCTTTTTAAAAATTAAACTGTTGTTTTATCAAAATAAGCCGCGTTATTCAGTTGAAATAATAAAACCACCAACCTTGCCTAGTTTTTGAACTCACAAAATAAAACTTCAAAGCACTTTTAAAAGGCCTTTCAAAGTTTCAAACTAAACAGAACACCTGTCCCTAAATGGACTTAATTTCAGTCATTCAGTCAGACAAACCTCATTTTAAAATATGACGAGGCCAAGTTACAGCTTAGGTTCTAACTTTAGGCCTTTAATACGAAAAACTTTTCAGAATAATTTCTGTGTCCCTCAAAATTAAAGCCCAGGGCTGGCACCAGAGACATTTAAATAAATTAAAGAAAATTATTTATTTTCCAAGTTAGGCGGAGTTGGTTTCTTTTATCATGATAATTCTGAAGGTAATCTTGAGATTTATGGTAGAAAGTCAACTGTTTATCCAGGCAGTTGTTTTAACTAAATTTGTGCTTGAATTGCGATTCTCGTTACTTGCGAGGAGTCATAATTACATTATTGGTTATTTTTTTAGTGGTTAGCCAACACAAATCCTAATATACAGGGTAATTTAAAAAATACCCGAAACCTCATAATCTTGACTTCGTATCATGACGCTGAACAACATTTGTTCTACGACTTTTCAAAATTCGAAACATTTTTATTCCATACAAAAAATATAACCATAGTTTAAATTTTGCATATTCTTTATAAGGCGGCCTACGAAAGGCCGACAGGCTGGCGGCGCGTGACTGAGTGCGCGCGCGCGCGCGTAGTATACGCGAAATAAACAGACTTCAAATAAATGAAAACCATTTGTTTTTGGCTACATTGTTTAGTTGAGGTCAAAGTCGTAGAACAAATGTTGTTCAGGGTCATGATACAAAGTCAGGGTTGAGAGGTTTTGGGTATTTTTTCAATTTCCCTGTATATAAAATTCTTCCGTTCCTGACTGATTGAATGACTGAGTGACTGACAGCCCAAATAACATTTTGGTGTCAGTTACAGGCTTTTGCAGGTGCCGCGGCAGCGGCCGCCGAGCGTCACATTCCCTCTATTGTTACAAGTTATTATTGTTATAATACGGTGGCAATTTCGGGATTTTGTACTTCGGGATTTTAAACTTCGTAATTTTAAACTCTCGGGCAAATGAACTTTCGTGATTTTAAACTTTCGACTAAACAACCATTCGGCGTTTCAATTATCGGGATTTCGTCCATCGGTATTTTAAAATTCGGTCTTTTAAAATTCGGGATTTTGATACGTGCCCTAAGTAATATAACAGGGTTATAATTATCTCAGTTATAACTAAAGACGATATAGAGGAGTTAACAAACAAGTTTTTGCCCCAATCGCAGCACTAAAGCTTTAATGGACGACGTAATACAGCTTTGAGTGTTATAATGGTGCTAGTAGCAGCAACTATACTTAATACGTTATAGTTTTACCTTTCTGTGACATTCAAGTCTTTATAAAAGTGTTCGCCGACTTCTTTTAACACTTATTGTTCTATAGTTATTGCAATGAACTGTTTTATACCACTTAAGAAGCTATATTGACTATTATTGCAGACATAGGCTATAAAATAGAGTTAGTCGAGAGTTTAATAACACGAGATGCTATAGGTGTCAAACAACTCCTTTATCTAGGTTTAACCTGTAATGAAGGGTTTAACTAAAGCTTATTGTGTTAGGCAGTACTCTTTTAAAGACGTTCTAAAGGTATTATTAACGCTAACTCACTTTTGTAAAGTTCGCCATTGTTTTGGTAACCTAACAATTAATATTATTTCGAGTTATTCAACATTTGACTACAATATACAAAATTTCTTACATTATTTGAAGCGTTCCATGAATGATAATGTTTAGCTTGAGGTACCTATTTTATTATCATAACTTTTCTTTTAAATCTTTAATAAATACTAGGCGCGTTAAAATTGAGATGAGAAACTTGGTATACATTTACCGTGAAATCATAAAGGCAGTCATTTTTCACTTCACATACTTAAATAACTTAATATTCCATAATATTATTCTGCTGTGTTGAATAATGGATGACATAACACTTTCACTACGAATAGATTTAATTTTAGTAAGGTTACAAGTTTTTCAATCTTGACGTGCGCTTTTTTGTCACCTGTAGTACTCACCAACGCGGTATTACAACGGTAATACCGGTTAAAGTAGTAGCTGACGATGAATAAACGCTCTTGTGCAGCTTTAATATCTTTTTAACATCGTACTATAGGATTAACACCCCTACCTTCAGGCTGCCGCTGTGGTCCCTACCTATGTTACCTAATGTATGAATGTCATTAGGAAAATTGCTACTGAATTAATTACTAGTGTTGATAAGTATATTGTTCTATTAGGACTTCTGTATAATTTATTAGTCCAGGTAGACACCTAATTTCCCATAACATTAAGAAGGTATGGTAATATTCATGTTATTTGAAATATAATTAATTACCTTTACTTATATTCAATTGACCTCACCCTAGGCTTTGACACGGTCTCCTAGCGTGCTAAAATATAATGTAAATTTTATGGATGACTCCATTTTTTGCTGTCCCATGTTAATTAATTAACACCCGAATAGTGACAGCATATTTATCATCGTAAATAATTCTGTGAACTTGTGATAAACGATTAACTTAGTCCAGGTATATATTTGCCACCGGATACAACCTAAGATCACAAAATATCTTGAGAAATTGTGAATCTCGATAAATTGTCAAACGAACTTAACAATTTATCGAGAATTTGGTAGACTTGTGCTCAGATTGGTCACCATTTACAGACTATCAAATTTTAATGCATAAAAAATTTAGTTTTTCAAGAGTATAATCTCTCAAGTTATTTTATAATCGTTCGGAGTTGGCCATTTTCCGGTGACAAATATGAACCTAAATTACATCTAATATTTGTTCATATATTAGCTGTCACTTGGGGCTCTGACCGCGTGAAACTCGGAATGCTTTTCAAGGGAATCTACCACTGGGATAAAAAGAATACCCTGTATTAATCCAGTTTATAAACTGCAGTGTGCCAAATTCCACGCAAGTCCGTTCAGCAGCGAGTAACGAACATCCTACTGAGGAGTTCGTGGCTAAATATTAACGGCTAAATGGGTCGATCTGTAGGGTTAGGCAGCTTGCCGGGGTTAGTTTGTGGATGGGTGACCGTCTGAACATACCGAGTTTCCTACGTGCCTCGAAAAGCTCGTAGAGCCGTTGGTCCCAGCTGTCATTTGTAGATCTTTGGCAGTCGTTACGGATTGTCTGAAGCCAGTAAAATCTGACTCGTCTTGCCAAGAAGTACCGTTAATGCGTTACCCTGTGGAGGTCTGGTGCGCGGCCACTCCACATAACACTGGTATTCAGCTGAATCCGGTTTGACTGGAAGCCGACCCCAATATAGTTGGGAAAAGGCTAGGGCAGATGAGTAACGAACATCCTTCTATCCTAACAAACTTTACCATCTATTAGTAGGATTACTAAATTAGTTAAAAAAACATTCCCAGTTTCAAAACAAAAGATACAATGTTATAATTATGACCTACCACCTGCCAAGCCCCAATGCGCATACGACTAAAAAGTTATGAAAACATCGGACAGCGATGTACACACTGCACGTGGCGAATTGTAAACTGGGGGGCTACTCTCTACACGGTGGAGCATACGGTGGAGGTCTGCCCTGCTTGGGCGGAGACCCGCCGGGTCCTCGTTGAGGCGACGGCGACCTCTCGCGACCGGCCCTGGTTCAATCTATGGTCCGGAGCGAGGAGGCATGGGAAGCGGTGACCTCCTTCTGCGAAGCAGTAATGCTAGCGAAGGAGGATGCCGAACGTGTAAGAGAGAGGGAAACCTCACGAATCAGCCGCCGCAACAGAAGAAGACATCCCGGGCGTCGGGGGTCGCAGGGCGATTTCCGGCCACCGTAGGCGCGGGCCTGCGGACGGCGAGCTTTGGGTGGCTCGCCGTCCGATCAGAACCAGGCCCGGGTTGGCGGCGCGCTGTGTTCCACGCGCGCCTCAAGGAGCTGTCAGCAAGGGAGACGGGGCCCGCTAGGGCCAGTGCCTGCCGGGGTGCGGAATCCGTTCGAAAGAGACGCCGCGTCCCTGGAACGCAAAGGTCACTGGGAGGAACACGGATGGGTTTTAGTAAGTAAGAGTCTGACACTCCCTCCTGCTCCGCCCAGAGCAGCAGGAGTCGTTTGATGATTTCCCATCCATAAAAAAAAAGAGAAGAAAAAAGGGGCTACTCTCTAAGCCGAAGTCCGTAGTTTCGGGCTTAGTTGCGGGAGTATTCTTCTCCGTATCATCTAACCACTAAGAAGTAATGACAACACGATTTGACAGTTACTTCGGGCTTAGACAGAAGCCCTCTGTATTGTTTAAAATAGTGAATATAGTACTACAACATAGTATCCGTTGTTTGATATTGTAATCATTTCTACAATGGGAATGGCATAACGAGTTTGTTTTCATTTCTTTCCCATTGGCCTTGTGTGAATCATTTTGCCTAGACTTTTGTCAACTATGTTGGGATGTAAGCTGTATTGTTTTGAATGTAGTACTCGAACACAGTACCCGTTGTTTAATATTGTAACTGTTTCTACAATGGTAATGACATAAGTTTGTTTTCATTTTCCATCAACATATTTCTCGGGGCAACGTTGGAAGGCCTCCCACAAGCTGGACCGATGACCTGGTGAAGGTGGCGGGTAGCCGATGGATGCGAGACGCGCAGGACCGGTCGTTGTGGCGACGCTTGGGGGAGGCCTATGTCCAGCAGTGGACGTCTTTCGACTGATATGATGATATTGATATTGCGGGGTCGGCTTCCTGTCTGAGCAGCTGAGCACCAGTACTTTATATGGATCTCCACAACCCTAAATGGAGTAACACGACCCCCTTCGGGAAAACTGCTGGCTGATTTGATGACTTCTGATAATCCGTCTCGGCTGTCAAAGATCTACAAATAACACCTGGGATCAACATAAGCTGTTGATGCATGTTAGACACGTTATGAATATGAATGGTCACCCATCCATGGATCGACCTCGGCAAGCGATAGTTAAAGTCGAAAATGTCGTGTAACTATTAAAAATAACCTGGTTAATGTCCAATTTTATAGCAGCCGGGGTAGTTTTTAAAACCAAATTCTAGCAGGCGACATAGTTTTTGCAAGTGTGGTGTGTCTCGAACATTAGCATAGCTTCTTATGCAACGCAGTGGTAATCTCTTGCTATCTACCGACCATCGGCCTGTCGCCTCGGATTCATGTCAGTGTAGCATGCAAGCGGATATTGTCCTCGGCTTTTAGGCACTGCTGTCCGAAAAGTTACGGGGTTTTGCTTTTTTGTGTTAGTAATTGGTTTTCTTGCCCTTGCCAGTCTAATTTAGGACCTAGGTCTAGGTAAGTACAGGGTAATTCACAGTCCAATGAGCCACTCGTGGTCTTCACTGATTGTGTGGACAGTGAACTTGTTAAATATATATTGTTGCTCAACAATAATCAAAATTCAGGTAAAGGATGCACACAAATATGTATGTAGTAAAATAAATATGTCTCAACGTACACGTTGGTATTATTTCATCGTCACCAGTTGAGGCTAAAGATATATACCTCTTCTTCTCACATCCTAGGTCCATTATTTAGGTATGTATGGTGTCATTACAAAAAACAAAAATGCCGCTTCTATCTTACTTTGAGCTTAGTCATACAAAATCACTGAGAAACAACAAAACAGTGCAAGCAATAATTTCCCCACGTCACCATTGTCGAGCGGCCGAGGAACTAAAACAAGTTAGCGACATCACTATTAAGAGAGTGACGTTCCTAATTTAAATATTCTAATTAACTGCACGACAGACTATACACTACTTTGTAACCAGCCAGCAGCAAAACTTTGCAACGGTTTCATTTGAAAATGGAACATAAATCAAAATGGCGGAGCGTGCAAGTTGCACTGTAAGAGCTGTCGGAACATTGTTTAGAGATGAAAGTATTTGGTTAACAAATGGTTTGGTGGGTACGTATCAAAATCCCGAAAGTTCATAATACCTATGGTTGAAATACCGACGTCCAAAACACCGAAATTCAAAATACCGAAAGTTTTAAATGTCGATAGTCGTTATATCGAAACACAAAATACCGATGTTCAAATGCCCGAAAGGACGAAATCCCGAATGGACGAAATCCCGAATGGACGAAATCCCGAATGAACGAAATACCGATGGATGAAATCCTGAATCAGAGTATCGAATGTCCTAGGTTAGGTTAGGTTAGAACAGTGTAAATAAACGCGCGAAGGCGAGCGAGCGAAGCAAGCGTGCCGCGGCAGCGGCCGCCGAGCGCCACATTCCCTCTATTGTTACAAGTTATTATTGTTATAATACGGTGGCAATTTCGGGATTTTGTACCTCGAGATTTTAAACTTCGGGATTTTAAATTTTCGGGCAAATGAACTTTCGAGATTTTAAACTTTCGACCAAATAACCATTCGGCGTTTCAATCATCTGGATTTCGTCCATCGGTATTTTAAAATTCGGTCTTTTAAAATTCGGGATTTTGATACGTACCCGGTTAGGTACTACTTTGCCTTTTAGTTTTAGAAGAGGATGTGGGGGGGGGTTATGAGGATAACTGTGCAGTTTCCTTGTTGAACACAGTTACCTGCTCAAACTGGTAATCTATATCTATATTTATGAGGGAAAAAGATTTTGCGAAATGGAATTCCTTTTTTAATTATACCTTACCTATAAACGGCCACATAGGCCGTCAGTCACTATAGCCTTCCTTGATAAATATACAACACGGCGTGACAAATTGCTAATTTTAAAAGCGTCATATCTTAGTCAATTATGGTTTTCTTAACAAAAGAAAAAAGCGGGTTAAATATTTTTTGATCATCTAACTGACGGACTAATTACATTTTTTCAGTGGACAAGCCTATTTTATATGTACAGTCAACAAAGTTATGTGGTATGCAGGCAGCTAATTTGCAATTACTTTTAGGTAAACCACGTTGTGAGTGTGTTGAGTAGACAATTATTGTAGACCACACTCGTAAGTATGTCTTTATGAGGAGCTCGTGGCTAGATAATAACAGCCGCACGGGTCGATCTTCAAGGTTAAGCAACGCTTGCCAAGGTTGGTCTGTGGATGGGTGACCATCTTAATAAATCCAACGGCTTAGCGAGTTTCCTCCGTGCCTCGGAAAGCTCGTTAAGCCGTTGGTCCCGGCTGTCATTTGTAGATCTTTAGCAGTCGTTACGGATACTTAGAAGCCAGTAAATCTGATTTCAGTCTTGCCATGAAGTACCGTGTTACCCAGTTATTGGGTTGTGGAGGTTGTGGTTGTCCTCGTAAAATACTGGTATTCAGCTAAATCCGGCTTTACTGGAAGCCGACCCCAATATAGTTGGGAAAAGGCTAGGCAGATGATAATGACTCGTAAGTATGTCATAACCTTAAAAAGTTACACATTAGAAATACATCTTGGCAGTGCCGTAGAAAAGATATTATTTTTGCGTGTATACCAAATAGCTTTTTTGACAGCACATACTCGTACCTACGTTATAATGGTCACCAATTGACTTAAACAAGCCTATCTTACTTACTCGTGGCTCAGTCGGCATACAGCCAAAGCTACATATAACTCATTCGCTTGGAACAAACTCGTCTAATTTCGCATTCGTGTAGTAGATTACCTGACGTGCACACTTGAGACGTAAGCCGGGGCATATTGAACGCATTTGTCATGGAAACGGAGGGAATATAGACGGTTGGTTTAATGCTGGGGTATATTGAATAGAAATAGCAAACGGTTGGTATCGTTGTTTCTTTGTTGTTAATTCGTTTAAGGATGGTAAGTATGAGTTCCAAGAACTATGGTATGCGCCAGATAAATGTATCTATACTAATATATAAAGCTGAAGAGTTTGTTTACTTGAACGCGCTATTTTCAGGAACTACTGGTCCGATTTGAAAAATTCTTTCAGTTTTAGATAGCCCGTTTAACCCTAAAAGCAATAGGAGCAATAATGAAAATTGTGACGCAGACAAAGTTGCGCGGGACAACTAGTTAGCAATAAAGTTATCTGGTATCGACCATACCTCGTATCCGTTAAAAAAATCTACTAATGACTTATGAGTTCACTTGAATTACTCTTTGGGATTTGTAAAACATTTTAAAGCCAATTATAAACCTTGTTATTCCAAAAAAAGTTAAAAGAAGCAGAAAAAGTGCACTTTGGCTTAGTATATGTTTTTCCACGCAATCGATCGCGAACGTAAACATTCGCTTATGTCAAATTGTATAGAAACAAAAAAAAGTTTATCCGTTATTGTCACCAGACGGCGCTTATCCGATTTTAATACAAATTGAAGTTTACGCTAACGCGATCGAGAACGATAAAAAACTTACACTAAGGCCTCTGAGGGCTTAGTGTAAGTTTTTTAACGTTCTCGATCGCATTGACGTAAACGTTCGCTTATGTCAAATTGTATAGAAAAAAAAATGGTATTCCGTTGTTGTCACCAGACGGCGCTTATTCAGTTTCAATACAAATTGACGTTTACGCTGACGCGATCGAGAACGTTAAAAAACTCGCACTAAGCCTTCAGGTGACCGTCCGCCTGCCTCTCAGCGAGCTGTATCTGTAATCTCACGAACCGAGTGTGTATTATTTCTATTGCCGCTAATACAAAAGTTAATAACAATTCAATTAAAAATTAAGAACCATGTCTTTTTTTAGTTTATTGTGCGATATCCGTCGTGTGCGAGTCCGACTCGCACTTGACCTGTTATTCGTACTTTTGATTGATTAATAGTTCTCTCTGATGAGGAGCTCGTGGCTAGATAATAACAGCCGCACGGGTCGATCTTCAAGGTTAAGCAACGCTTGCCAATGTTGGTCTGTGGATGGGTGACCATCTTAACATACCGAGTTTCCTCCGTGCCTCGGAAAGTATGTTAAGCCGTTGGTCCCGGCTGTCATTCGTAGATCTTTGGCAGTCGTTACGGATAGTCAGAAGCCAGATAATCTGCCTCCAGTCTTGCACTGAAGCACCGCGTTACCCAGTTAATGGGTTGTGGAGGTCTGGTAGGCAGCCGTATGTAAAATACTAGTATTCAGCTAAATCCGGCTTGACTGGAAGCCGACCCCAATATAGTTGGGAAATGGCTAGGCAGATGAATAATTCTCTGTGATAGACAATCACATTTACTAGCGCCTCGAGACACCTGCAATCCTTGAGATTTAAAACGAAGACCCTACCAGAAAACCTTCTGTTTTAAATAAACAATCCTACATATTTTCCAAAGCTTTATTTCTACAGTAAATAAAGTAGACTTAACATAATTTAATTCAAAAAAATGTTTGCAAGTCTTCCGCTGTCGCTAGATTAATTCCATTGTAATCCCTTCGCACTTATTTGACTTTGTAAATAAGAAACAAACTTTGTCATGTTTCTATACGTTTGTGAGAAAAAGTTTAGAACTTGCTGAAATAAGTTTTGAAGGGATAATGGATTATCTGAGACTAAATCGCCGAAAGGGAAGGTATCAAACGAGTCTTTGGAATATTAATACAGTGAGTTCGGTTATTATTTCAACAGCGATTGATTTTAATCGCTCTGAGGATGTGGTTGATGGTTGGTTTGCCTTGAGGGCTTAGAAAATGACGGGTGAAGAGGAAGCGAGGTGGAAAATTAATTCAAAGATTATTTTAAGTAGACAAGCCGGGTGCGGGCGACGGGATTTTCAGTAGGAAAAGTGACGAAGTTCCGTCCCCAAAAATTGGGATGGTTTTTATATATCTACTTCATAAGGTCTTTTCTTAGTGTCAAGAGTTTTTATAAAATAAACTCCTGTCCATAACATCCACCTAGAGATTAAGGCGGTGTGTCGTTATCTGACCTCCCATAGTAAGGTTTTTCAATAGAACGCGAGACCAGCTTTTAACTGGTTTTGTACTCGTAACAATAAAGCTATTTGTAATCATCACCAAAGTCACGTCCCATTTTACGAGTTCCCAGTTCCCTAGTTTCAATTTCATATCAAACCGAGAGTTATGGACTACCCTCAACTTCTACAGGCGCCTTCACGCATATTTAGTATTGACACAAGCACAGGCCCTACATCAAATTGGGAAACTTGCGTAATTCATGCAGAATAGTCTGGTTTCTGGTTCCTTTAACATGGCCCGTTTATAAAATGAGTTTCTCGCTTCTAGTTCGAGAGATATTGTCGCAAGACGATGCTAAGTTTACGCTTGTAAAAGAATAATGGGAAATCATCGATTGACTCCTTCCGGGCGGAGTGGAAGAGAGTGTCAGACTCTTACTGACTAAAACCCATCCGTGTTCCTCCTAGTGCCCTTTGCGTCCCAGGGCCGCGGTGACTTTTGGGACAAAATTCCGTAACCCTGGCAGGCACTGGCCCTAGTGGGCCCCGTCTACTTAGCTGACATCTCTTTGAGGCGAGTGTGGAACACAACGCGCCATCGACCCGAGCCTGGGTACCTATTATGACATCTTAAATCCAGCATGATAACGGTGTGGGAGGGAGACGGAGTTATACAAGACGCATAACACTATCCCTTTTTCACAACTTAATCATGATAGCATTAGCACGTCATAATAGGGTTCTTATGCTTATTGGACGGCGAGCCACCTAACGCTTGCCGTCCGCAGGCCCAAGCTGCACCTTCCAGCCGATTCTTTCTGTAAAAATCTCACCGAGAAATCTTTGCTCAAGTGATTTGTCATATCACCTTGATTGGACAGATTGACAGGTGACTTCCTGTTCACTTCACGTAAGTTTATCGAATAGATGTTTACAGAATCGCACTGCGGAATAACAATTTTGTCATTAAAACTTGATTGAATAAGCTGACTTCAGCTTAAAATCTACGGTGAGACTTACAGAATGATCCTCGCTAAGATTTATAATAGGCAAGATTTGCAAAGAATATCGTGTGAGTTTTCCTTGAACGAGTCTGTTTCACATAGGTACATAGTCGCCTGGCGAGTTTCATCTCCTCAACGAGCGAGAAACTCTCCACATGTAAACGCCTCTTTAATAAAGTCCCTCAAAGTTCAGAAAGCCACAGCGTAATCAACGTCTCCACTATATTTGTTATCTCTGCAAGTTATTGAGGCCCTTTTCTTGAGCATTTATTTACATGTGAAAACTTCGGTCCGACTCGCCCGAATGGTAATGAGATGGTGGAGTTGGGACAGAATTTGTACTAAGACGGAAATTGGATGTATTCTTAGGCTCTTTCTTTGTTCGTTTAATTTGGGTTCTAGATTAGGAGTTGGGAGTTACTTTGTCTGGTCTAGTTTGTTGTATGAGCCGTGAGGATAACTGTATTTTGTTGCAATTTTGATGATTATTATGGAATTTCTTGTCGTACAACTTATATGGATAGTGTTGTTACTTTTGTTCAGTATATGAGATAATTATCACACCTGTATTCCTCGTTAGGTTAGGCCAGAAGTAAGCAGAGGTGTACGTACCTACGATATACCCATATTTCACCAGTTTGTCCTATGTAGGTAATATCTATTTATATCTACTGGGCACAAATGCTGCTTCTGACCATTTGCTGATGTAAAATCTAACAATACAGTTTACTACATGACGCAGGAATTGAACCCAGAACCACAGACTGAACTAGGTCTCGCAACTACTAGACAAACGGGATAGTCAATTATTATATTCCGTAATACTTGGGCTTAAATACCCAACAGTACTTATCCCAATGAAAAGGATAAATGGTGAAGGGGAAAAGGATTTATAAATCATGCTCCATTTACTTTTTCGCTTCAGTATTCAGAATGCTTTAATGTCGCATGTTAAGAGGGCGTTCGAGATAACTCGAGTAAACCCGCGGGATATGCAAATACTGCAGTTAAAACCGGACTTTGACTGTCTCCGAAAATCCCATTGCGGCTGAATCAAAGCGGAATTTGATAACACGTTTGAAAATATTTTGAGTGCTTTGAAATTGTGAATAATTAATTTTTTGCTGGACGTGTTCTATTTTAGGGTGACAATTTTATTGCGAAATGCTCTCTTATCTGTTTAGCCATCAACAATAAGGAATGAATAAAGATAACTAGGTATAGGTACGGTCCTCAATGTCTTGAATTTTAACGATATGATTATGAAAAATTGTAATACAATTTAGAATAAGGCAGTGTATTCTGAAGACATCACCGTTTTAAAGTGAAAAATTGACCACACTAGTTATTATTTATCTGATTCCCACATACATTGTTTTTACAGGAGTAAGCTAACGCTAATCTCTTCAAAGTTAGAGTGAACAGGCTCCTTCTGGGTAAGCTCGCTTCATCGTAGACTTTGTCTCTGTCATCTCTGACATAGACTAGAGTCAGAAGCAAACCCATCACCAAAAAGTACCAAAACTCAAAAATATTATTTCTCAATGTTGATCAGTCCAAAGCCTTAGATAACCGGCATACATTGTTTTTACAGGAGTAAGCTAACGCTAATCTCTTCAAAGTTAGAGTGAACAGGCTCCTTCTGGGTAAGCTCGCTTCATCGTAGACTTTGTCTCTGTCATCTCTGACATAGACTAGAGTCAGAAGCAAACCCATCACAAAAAGTACCAAAACTCAAAAATATTATTTCTCAATGTTGATCAGTCCAAAGCCTTAGATAACCGGCACTAATCACACAGAGGTCAACACGCTAAGTACCACCCACTGGAATTCTACGAAAGAGCAAGAACCATTTATCCTCTTTTTTATACTGATGACATTAACACAACCCTACCCCACCTTAATTATAGCCTATCAACAATGTCCAAACAGAATCTCGTGTCAAGCAAATATCAACTTCAATATCCAAACAGCAATAATAATTTGATAATGATTATTGCTGATGCTAGCACCAACATAAGTTGCCCCTACAAAAAGGGACGAGTTTCATCCCCTAACAATGATACCGCATGAATGATCACCGAAGTTGAGGGTGGTAATAATTAGCGATATCTGTAGACGCATTAATCAGGACTCAAGAAGGTAATGGACAAGAATGATTGTAGAGGCATTTGGGAGCTAAAGACAACTCTTAACGACTGTTAAAGATCTACAATTTACTGCCCTGACCAACGGCTTAACGTGCCTTCCGAGACACGGAGGAATCTTGTTAGAGGACCAAGGACAAAGGAGGATGACTGGGAAAAAATGAGCCAGTCGAGTCTCTGGCGGTATTATTAGTGTGGCCATGTCTGTTGGCGGAGTTAATCTGTCAACGGAGCTGAGACAATAGGAATGAGTAATATCGAAAGCCGCAGATATTTCCAGGATACGGAAAAAAAGCAAAAATAAATGGCGCTTTTGACAAAAAACTAAGTACAGGGGATTAATGGCGTTGGTACTAATTAGCAGTAAACACATTAACCAGGAGTCCTCAAGGAGGCAATGGACAAGAAATGATAGCTGAGAAATTTGGGAACTACAGACCCTTAACGACTGTTAAAGATCTACAAAAGTCAAAGAAAATAAAGCCGTGGAGGTGTAAAGGACCAAGCACTCAAGGAGCATCAAGATTTGGGAAAATAGAACCAGTTGAGTCTATGGCGGTATTATTTGTGTAACCATGTCTGTTGGAGGAGTTAATCTGTCAACGGAGCTAAGAAAATAGAAAACGAGTAAAGCGAGGTTTGCATATATTTCCAGGATACAGGGAAAAAGTAAAATGAATGGTGCGTTTAGGACGTACAGGCAAGGTAAGTAGGTTCATCATCATCATTTTAGCTGAAAGACCAAAGCTGGACAGAGGTCCTGTGCTTTTCGTATTCAGCGGATACCTAAGGGCTTCACCAGAACATAGGTCCGCCTTGTGGTAGGCCTTAAACGCTGCGTATTCCGGTACGCGGTCATCCTCCAGAGCATTTGTCCTGTCCACTCCCATTTTAGTTGGCAGTTTTTCGAGGTACGTAGGTACCTACCTATAATATGTTTGCTGAAAGCTCAATTATAAACAGAACTCAATTTGTTTCGTTTACAAACGGCCTTCCACTTACATAATTTGATTTATTGTTGTTGACACAGCTAACAGTATAACAGCTAGTTATTTTTTTCTTACTTTTAAAGAGAGTGTCAATTCTTAAAGATTCTTAATAAGACTTAATTTTCATACACTTTTTTTGACTAACATGCGAATGCGAACGTAGCTGGAAAATTAGTAGTATTGGCCCTCTGGGGTTTGGAGATTATTCTGGTGTATACTCAGTGTAGTTCATAGCTAGCGAGGAGCCCCTGGCTAAATATTAACAGCCACACGGGTCCATCTTAAGGTTAAGCAACGCTTGCCAAGGTTGGTCAGTGGATGGGATCTTAACATACCGAGTTTCCTCCGTGCCTCGGAAAGCACGTTAAGCCGTTGATCCCGGCTGTCATTTGTAGATCTTTGGCAGTCGTTACGGATTGTCAGAAGCCAGTCAATCTGTCACCAGTCTTGCCAAGAAGTAGGCAGCCGCTCCACGTAAAACACTGGTATTCAGCGGAATCCAGTTTGACTGGAAGCCTACCCCAATATAATTGGGAAAAGGCTAGGCAGACGATGATACTTAGTGTAGTTCATACACAAATATAGGGGGCACACAAATTGCGCAAGAAGTAAACTTGGCATTAAAGTAGAATCAAACGCAACAAAGCGTTTGCTTAGCTGGAGAACCCCTCACTTTATTGGTTCTGCAAGTTAACGCTACAACTTCCGAACTTGGAAAAGACATTAAATATAATGTTCATTGCATTGGCTCTCAAATAAATAAGTTATAAATAAGTACAACGACTTGGTGCAAAGTTCACAACTTGAAAGGTTTATGTACCTGAGATACTTCGACTCGTTATTTGAAGTCGAAGTAAGTTTAATAGAGTTACCGCATTATTTGTAATTTTATGGTGGAATTGGGGTCGTGCGTAGGGCGATGTTAAATTGAATGATTCGATGGGCACAGTAGCCGAGCAAAAGTTTTATTCAGGTTTGTGAAATTCATATTTGCATCTGTTAAAGGAGTATCCGAGGAGTTTCTTGCTCGTTCTTCTCCATAGAGATCTACGCTTTGGGCGCCTCATCTAAAATAATATGACCAACAAAAATATTGACGTGTAAAAGAGTTACTCGTAACCTATTTGCAAAATAAATATCATTTATCATTTGGAACCTGCAAATAACATCTTTGACTGACCGACCAGACAATTCAAAAGTGCCTGAAAATGGTTAAGTTGAATTAAATGCTTTGAATTTGAGTTAAAGACTCAGACAGCACTATTCAGTTAAAGGCTCTCGCTGACAGGCGTCACGCCACTACAATGCGACATCCTTTTGTAAACAGGCATTGTTCCACGGATCGGTGTCGCATTGTCGCATCACACCTGTCTAAGCAAACCTTAAGGCGGATAGAAAATCTCGCGCGTAAAATGTTTCCCCACGGTGTTATCGAAACCCATGCCTTTTGCCATTGACTTAAGTGGACGTTTACTAAAAGCTAAAATATTAAACTTTTTTTTGTTAGACTATTTGTTTTTTGTACATTTGTGTCCCACTGTTAGGCAAAGGCATCCCTTTTCGCCTTCCAAACCTACACATTTTACCTATACTTATCTGGATCTGCCTAGCCTTTTCCCAACTATATTGGGGTAGGCTCCCAGTCGAACCTGATTCAGTTGTATTTCAGTATTTTTACGTGGAGCGGATGCCTACGAGACCTCCACAACCCATTGACTGGGTAACACGGTAGAATAGCACTACAGATTTCAGATTTCTTGACTTCTGATAATCCGATAACGACAGCCAAATATCAGCAAAGACAGCCCGGGCCAACTTTGCGAGGCACGGAGGAATCTCGATAAGTTAAGTCGATTATCCATCCACAGACCGACCTCGGCAAGCGTTGCTTAACCTTGAAGATTAACCCGTGCGGCTGTTATTATATAGCCACGAGCTCCTTTTATATTTCAAACATAAAACACTATAATTTAAGCATAAAGTGATAAAATAAAATACGAAAATGATAAATGTAATGACAGAATTTGCCTGTAATATTGAATTTCGTTCCGAACTCATTTGAATATTTCAAGCGAAATAGACTCGCACTGGTAATAAATCTTTGGATGTACTTACTGTAAAGTGTAAATTCATCTCTCTTCAACGTTTTCTATCAGTCTATACACTCTTCCAAAATAGTTATCTTTTCAACGCCATCTCGTGTTAAAAAATTAATTATTTTGAATGAGTGTGATGATGTTGCTCCAATATTTCAGGTGTAGGTACGTTTATGGTATTACAGTCATATTCCAGTTCCTCAAATTACAAAATGAACAGATGAATGATGAATTACTAATACTTTAAAAAAATATCAGAAGCAAACTTACAAATCTTACAAAAAAATTGATACGACTATGTGCAAACGATGACCTGGTGAGGGTCGCAAGTAGCCGATGGATGCGAGACGCATAGGACCGGTTGTAGTGGCGACACGCGCGGAGACGCCTATGACCAGCAGTGGGCGTCTTTCAAAGAATTTATTGTACAAACGTAGAACAATTTCTTTTAAAAAGAAAGGAATGTCGTATCGTAGTCGCTTGTCGCTTTGTTTGTCGCACCTGCCTGCGAGAACTAAGTGAGCCTATGTTCATTTAAACTGTATGTAAAATAGTGGTACATGGGCGGTCTTAATGCAACAAGACATTCTCTACCAGTCAACCTTTAAGCTAAAAAGACTACACTGTGGTAGATGTAAATAAAATATTATTACGACTCATCAAATCATATCAGCCGATATACGTCCACTGCTGGACGACGGCCTCCCCGCGCTTGTCGCCACAACGACCGGTCCTGTGCGTCTCGCATCCATCAGCTACCCGCGACCCTCACCCGGTCATCGGTCCACCTTGTGGGAGGCCTTCCAACGTTGCGATTTCCGATACGCAGTACTACTACTAAAATTACCGATATTGGCAAAAACACAAGTAAATTTCTCCTTAGAGGTCAAACCGCAATTGACCAATAGTTTGACATAAAATAATCTAAAATACATTCCATTTTCGATATAAATATTATGTTTTGTATAACATACCAATCATGTCCCATTAATATCAAAAGACCCCCATGATTTATGAAGTTACACGAAATAGAATTCCTAAATAAGAAAATCACGTCAAACCTGTCAACCGACAAATGGAAAAGCCGGTTACTATTTACGGCTGAAAGAAAGGTTCTAATTTCGAACGGTTACTATTTATATGGGCTGAATCATGCGATCGAGTTTCGTTCGAGAACAGAATATTGTTTTTCTTTCAAGATGAAATCATCATTTTTGATCATAACTTAAAATGGTTATAGATAATAATGCTGTTGGAACGTTTGATTACATGCGTTCACAAAACACGAAAAATGTTATTTTTAATTTCCAGCGCGCACGACCTTTCAAGGAGATAACAGACCTCATAGCGAGTTGGCTGTAGTCTAGACGGGCCACTGAGATAGATTATAGTCTGGAATAGCACATAGGCTACTTTTCATTCCAGGATATATATGTATCTGCCCTTGGGATAATTTCGGACATTCACGCGGGTGAAGCCGCTGGCAGAATGTAATTGACTCAATATATCATTATACCTGTATTCCCCGAGGGGTCAGGCAGAGATTTACCCTACAGTACACCTGTAGTGCTATTCTGTAACATTTTCGTGTCTTGACAGCGGAATCCGAGGTGAGTATCAAATTCGTATAAATATTAGACCTTTATGTTCTGTGTCGTATCTTAACTTGCGTATTAAAGTACACTTTGTGAGCTTTGTTACAGAATACTCTAGCTGTTGCCAGTTACATAATGCAAGTCCCACTTAATAGAAGCGAACCTTCTGCTATTAACCGGACACAAATCCAGACCCCGGGCTGCTACTAAAAACTTTCAGATGGAAAGCCTAATAACACTTTACCCGACCCGGGAATCGAACCACGGACCCCACGCTCAGCAACCACCGCTTGCGACCATTGCACAAACTAGGCAATCATCTCTCTTTTTGTTTAAACGCGACTACGTACGTATTATTCGAGTAAACTGTAGATTTACTCGTAATAGAAAAGCATTGTCAATAAAGATCTGAGGTGATATATCCCCCAAAATGCGTAAACAGCCTCGGGGAGGCAATTCAGTTATCGCCTCAACAGCTCTAAGTCAATATCTCACCTTTGACAAGATAGTTCATTCGCTCGTGAACGCTTTTCACCGTCCCTCGGCCAAAAATCATTCGTTCGTTCGGTCCCCTTCACAAGTAGGGCGCCCATAGACCTGGAGAATGGACTGAGGAGTATCCTCTTAAAAATGGATTAATTAGAACCTCATAATGTTGTACGTAACGTAAAAACATTGTGAGCATCCAGGAATTGAGATAGTACATGCAGTACCTACTTGTAATAAAGCGACTGAACGGTCAATAATTTGTCTCTTTCAAGGCCTAGTGATGAGGATATTTCTGTGACGTGGACCAATCAAAATAATATAATAATCGAAAAAGACAAAACCTGTCTGCGAATACTTCATCGCGTTCATATTTTTCTGCCTGTATTATTCAATCCATTCAACCAGGAATGGCAATTCCCATAGTTTGAAGGAACGTTCGCATTCCCATCGCTCTCGGTATCTATTAAAAACATTTATATTTTTCTATATTATTATGATAAGTTTTTGGCATACATTTTCGATGATATGATATTACGACTTGAATTTTAACGTTTTTAAATAATGAGATTTGGTCTTCTGTATGGGGACGAAAGAAAAAATGAGAGTTTATTTACGCCAAGCACGACGCATAAATATAAACAAAATTGCAATTTAATGAAAGTTGGGAAGAAATGATTTTTGCGAAAGCTCACTCCATTCTCTAAGTTTTGAGTCTCGCTCCGTCAACCATTCACTCAGTCCCTCGACCTTCTGCGAAGGTCACGCTTACATTTCCTCCCCTCGTTATGTCATGGTCCTGTGCATTTCATTCAGCATTAGGATCTCTTTGGTTACTCAGTGCTCGAGGAAAATACTTTTACTTTTTTAGGGACTGATTCATGCATGAATTATTGTGTTAAGGCAACTTTATGCGGATAGAAGCTGTTTCTGTTATAATGTTCCTAGAGATTATTATTATTAAAGAAGGTTACTATTAATTCGCTAGCTATCTTTTCGACAGTGAAAGAACTAAGTGCGAAAATCTAACAGTATGGGACCAAATTTGATTATTATAATAATCAAAGAGGACAAACTACGAAATATAAAAAAAAAATCTGCTGTTGAGTCTATCTATGGTCTCATAAGTCAAGACAATGTAGGTGAACAGCGATATTTTTATTTGTGACTAGCACCTCGTCCGCGCTGCAATTTTCTTATGGTACTCTATTTTTTTTTTTAATAAATTATAGCCATGTTTATCATCATCATCATATCGGCCGAAAGACGTCCACTGCTGGACATAGGCCTCCCCCAAGCGTCACCACACCAACCTCGCATCCATAGGCTACCATAACAATGTTACTTCCTGATAATTTAGCTTTCTATTGGTGAAAAAAATGGTTAAAATCGGTCCAGTACTTTTGGAGCCTGTTTGTTACAAAAAAACCTTTCCTCTTATAATATTACTAGTTGACCCGCGCAACTTCGTCTGCGTCACAATTTTCATTACTGCTCCGCTCCTTTTGGTTTTGGCGTGATAGCATTCCTCAATGAATGGGCTATCTAACACTGAAAGAATTTTTCAAATCGCTCCAGTAGTTCCTGAGATTAGCGCGCTCAAGCAAACTAACAAACAAACAAACTCTTCAGCTTTATATATTAGTATAGATAGTATAGATCAGCGAGGACTATTGATCTATCAGGTTTCCAATTAATTCAGTCAGCCTGTATTGTTGGGCACTAGACGTGGCTACACGTTTCAGTCGGTATTTTTATAAGTCTACATTGTTTATTTCTAAGAAACAATGTTTAGTCTACGACTCGACGTGGTGGGATCAGAATCGTTTGTCAGGTTGTCAGTATTTTGCGGGTTTTGTTGTGGTATAAACAATTTTTGTATAGGAATTCTATATTTCGATCGCTGTTGATGGAGATAATATAGGTCATCTCCAACAAGTGCGAGTTGGATTCCCGCGCAAAGGGTCCGGAACGAATCGTATTATTTTTAGGGTTTCGTACCAAAGTTTAACCACCGTAATAGGTAGACAGTGGATGAAACGTGTTTTTTTTTTGTTTAAGTTATGGATTACTTCGTATGTTTTATAGCAATATATTTGTCATAGGTTTACCTGTAATTGATGTACCTATTAGTCAAAGTCTATATTTCCAGATGTTTTATTCCAAATTTGTAGAATAAGACATTTTAACGTTTATTTTAGGCAGACTTTAATTAAACGATTAGTGTATTTATGTACTACTAATCGAGTGTGTATAACACATGTGTACGATCTAAATTGATAGACTTTACAGACTAGGTATTAAGGTTCACTTTATACATAGCCATTAGCCATAATGACCACAACCAGGAGGTTGGAAGCCACAAGTACCTACCTACCTACAACTATACGATACGGAGTGGCCATGTTGTTGTTTATTAATAAAAATGGTTATGTGCACGATTTCTCTTAAATTTTCTAGTTTTTCCCCAAAACTGACCAATAGGACTCAAATTTATTTTAATTACGTAATGCGCCCGTATTTGGATTACAGTTCATATGTGTACCAAATTTCGACAGAGGAGAAAATTGGTTGTGACAGACGGACAGACAGACAACCGATTGATCCTGTAAGTATAAGGGTTCCGTTTTTGACTGATGTCGGAACCCTAACATCTATGTTTTTGGTTTTGGTTTGAAAGGTTTATAGAGCACAGGTGCCGTGAAACTACAGGCAAAAAACGCGTGAAACAGAACCTTTCTATGTCTGTCCGTCTACCTCAGCCAAATTACTCCGAACCAACAGGGTCGACTCAGATGAAATTTGGTACACATTATGAACTTTGGCGTCATAAAAGAATACTGCAGCGTAAGCAATTACTCCTAATGACAAGAAAACAGTCCTCAAGCTTCAAATATGTTGACGACAACGATATCATACAGCTGGTTGTCCAGTTAAGTCCTACTTTTGACAGGAGGAACTGAAGGAAGATATAATCGAATGCCACCGGATATATCTGTTACCCACATTATGTCAGCGAATGGATGCGTGATTTCCAGAAATACTATAGGTAGGTATATTGCGGCAACGGGTGTTTCCAACGATAAGCTTTTAAATACAGCAAGGTTTAACCGTAGCCGTTCAAAAATAAAAAAATCGATTCTGTATTGAACGTTTTTCTGTTAGTATTTTTTAAATTTTTAATAGTTTTAAATAGCCACACAAACTTTTGTGTTTACCAGTTCTACTGTGTGCCACAATTTGGACGAAAAAATATCTTAATAATAACGGTTTTTTTTTTTTCTTTTTGTGAAACAGATTTCTAGAGTGAAACGAAACCGAATGGAAAAGTACAGAACATGAGAAATACTTGATGGTAACGGAAATCAATGTCATTTCCCCGAAACGGAGAAGAGGCAACCTACGCTGTAAGTTATTTCCATACGACACGAGCAATTCCCTTATCTACGACACGAGCTCTTCATTAATAACTTCGACAGGCTATAGTAAGTATTTTTTCAGCCCACGGGGTCCCACTGCTGTGCTAGGGCGTCCCTGGTATCTTTTCATCATTATTTTATATCCTGTCTTCTCCAGGAAACCTTTTACGTACGGTCCAGGAGGTTCCAGAAGGTCACACCAGCGTTTTACCCACCTGCCCCAGAATGAAGGTAGGATTTTGTGTGTATGTTTTTTTAAATGCGAAATGGGCTTGCTTTTGACCACAATCACGCCTGATGGAAAGCGATAGATGAGGTCTACGATGGAGCGAGCGTGCCCAGAAGATGCCTGTTCACTCTTGAAGAGAGACGGGTTATAATGAGGACGGGAACACAGACGCTGGCAGAGAGTTCCACACTTTAGCTGTGCGCAAAATAAATGAGAGAAGCGCTGCGTACGACTAGATGGGATGGTACCCTGCAGTCGGGACCAAGTACGGATGGTACCCTGCAGTCGGGACCAAGTACGGATGGTACCCTGCAGTCGAGTCCAAGTACGGATGGAACCAAGTAAGGATGGTACCCTGCAGTACATCTGGTATTCCTGTAGTAAAAGGGCGATGGTGGGATCTAGGTCGTGGAGCTCCTGCGCACACTCGCCAAAGAACAGTCTGTAGAAGACCGACATGTAGGCAACACTACGCGGATGAGATGTATGTGTGTTTAGATGTCTATTTATTTAGCACGTCCTGTAGCCTAAATGACTGAATTGACATAAACAAATGAGGTTTATCTGAGTACCGAAGTGACACTACCTAAATGATTTTTGCGGTCGGGTTTTTTGTACATACAAGTAATTTTTAGGACTGCCGCGGTCTTTAGGTACTCACTGACGACTTTTCAAAGTCGGTGTCGTGTGGATTGTCAATAAGAGTGGTTTGAATTGTAGCTGGTACTTAGGTATAATGAAGTGTTTCTACGTTATGTAAATAAATTCTTACATTTTTATTACTGGGTGTCCACTGGCTTCGAGTAAGTAAATGATTTTCCTTACCTGTAAGAAAAATAAAATCTCATAAGTAGGTATTATAATCACAATATCAAAAACGAAATGATATCTTTATAAGTCGGTGTTTTTCAGATCTTCACCAAATTAAAATGGGACCAGTCCGGGAAAATACTCATCCTGGCGAAATTATCGCTGCACAAACATTTTTCATGGGATCCTATCATCAGATCCTTACCTTATACCTGATAATCAGGCACAAATAGCTGAATTGCAATAGAAATTTCATGAAAAATATTGTATGTGCTTATAAAATTTGAGGGTTTCCCTCGATTTTCATGGGATCCCACCATCAGATTCTGACTTGGTGACAATGGGACCACCCCAAGAGTATTGCTTTCGAATAAAAAAATATTTTTTTAAATCGGTCCACAACTGGCGGATAAATCGGTGAACATAAATAAAAACCAAAAAAAAAAAATACATATGTACAGCCGAACATAGAACCTCCTCCTTTTTGAAGAAGTCGGTTAAAAATTAAAAACATCTCCACAATCTGAATAGCTGGAGCTGCCGTACTATGACAAATGGGTGGTTCCAATTCATCGTATTAGGCAATTTTCGTTATCTCGTACGGAAGTATTATAGGCAAAACCCGGTTATGTTATCAATTTATAATAATAATATATATATATATAATACCACGGCTTCTATCCTCATTGCGTAAAACTCTTAGATTAACAATTTCATGATAAAATTATATTAATTTTAAGTTGTAAATTGTTAAATCTGTTAAATTATAGGAAGGCGCAGTAGATATAAAAAAGGTTATAGGAGAAATTTAAGGTACAGCTTCTCCCCGTGGTTTCGCTGAGACCTATCCATCTGAAATAAAGCACTTCTCTGTTAAGAAACCAATGAAACCCAGCGATAGGTTAAAAAAAAATATAATTAGTTGAATAATTCCAATATCAAATCAGTATTACCTTTTGCAAGACCATAAACAAACAAAAAACATAGAACTTGTTAAGTCGCACAATCTAACAGAATTTCTTTCAGTACATTATTACGTAATACACATTACCGTTATTTAGCGCACTATTCTTATAAGCAGCCAAATGATTATTACCATATACATATAGAAGTTTGTCTATTGTTGCCATACCCAAAATGGACGCCATAGAGCGGCTTTGTGCGCTTCACATCCGCAGGGTTGACAGTCGTTATTATTGCTATAGAATCAGCTGAAAATGTACTTCAGCGGTCTTGATTTTATTGTGAACGGATCTATTTGCGGTTTTACATATTAAAGGTAAAAATAGTTTATTTTTTTCCAGTACCTATACCATATATCTGAATTAGACAATGTCACATTCTTATGTAATAACGATTGTCAAAAGTCAAAAATGTATCGCATTAACAGCGAAATAACTTTTCTTGTACTAATTCATGTTTTTTTCGGTACCAGACGGAGTCCATAACCTGAGCGCCATTTCTACTAGTTTTTAGACTTTCGTACCCAAAGGGTAACTAACGGAACCCAATTACTAAGCCTCCGCTGTCCGTCCGTCTGTCTGTCAGCGGGCTCTATCTCAAGAACCGTATTAGGTAGGCAGTTGAAATTTTTACAAATTGTGTATTTCTAGTGCCGCTATAACAACAAATCATAAAAAAATAAGTTTTGTGGTACGAAATCCTTCGTGTGCGAATCTGACTCGCACTTTGCTGGTTTTGTTTAGCAACATTCGCATACGCATGTCAGCCGAAAGATTGCTCTTTCAAAAATGTTTGAAAATTGAGGCTTCTTTGACAGATCGCGACTCACATGCGAATGCGAGCGTTGCTTGAAAATATCGAAATTGGCCCTCTGCAATGTGTTTAAATAACTAAAATTAACAAATACAGCAAACTATAACATCAAAAAATTCGCCCTCAACGCTGTCAGCTAGTAATGTGCCCAAGAGACTGGCGGCATTGCCACGTTGAATGGCAATACTTTAGTTTATACCCAAGTAAAAGCCAGCTCTTGGGTCACGGGTAGTATCAACCAACCGTTTCGAAATTTCTTTGAAAAGGCTGTGAACATAAGGGCCCCACGGCCCGAGGGTTTCAACCCCAAACGGCTCGAAAATATAGTTACCAATAAGGTTACTGTATTTACGCCGCTAGAGGTTTTCTGCAGCCGCAGTGACAGCGCCAGCACAAGCCATTATGGATTGCAATACCAATTTAAGTATTTTAATGTCCAGTCATATTCGTAGATGGAATGCCACTCCGTCAAAAGCCCAATACCTCACTACATATTTTATTTGACTGCTGCACTACTTTCCCTTACCTTAGCTTCAGATTATTACCTACATAAGACTCAAGACAAATCCCAAAACATAGATCACAGAGTTCACAAGAAAGCTCCTTCACAAATCGCATTTGGACAACCCTATTTAGGTGTTAACGAGTAGCTAGAAGAACACGGAAAACTCACAGAAATAACTTACGAGGTTAACTAAATGTCGGGTAAGTAATTCGACTGCTCGGACCCTATTCATCAACCAAGATGGCTGACAGTATGACGTCATTTCTGGAGATAGCGTCAACCGAATAAATTGCACAATTTTGTAGACAACTTTTGATTGTATAAGTTGAGCAGGGTATTATCATCTTTCTGCCTATTTTATTTGTGGTTGGCGCGACATGCCTCCATCTTCCATACATGTATATTTGTCGTTACGTCAAACACGGATGGGATTTAGTAAGTAAGAGTCTGACACTCCCTTACTCCTTGCCCAGAGCGGGAGGAGTCATTTGATGATTTCCCAATTCCGATCTTTAAAAAAAGAAAGCTTATACATTCGGCATAAAAAGGGGATGGGAAGAACTCATTGGCCATCGAAAAACCATCCACTACGCTGATAACGGGAAAGGTGTCAGAAACATTGGCAGCATTGCCACGTTGAATGACAATGCTGATTCTTTGGGCGAAAAAAGGATAGCCCTCTGATCAGTAAGAGTCTGACACAACCTTCCATTCCGACCAGAGCGGGCAGAGACATTTGATGATTTCCCTTTAAGAAAAAAAAAACCCTCGGGTCTCGTGAAGAATTATTTTATTTAATTGTAGCCATATTATCTTTCACACAATACATATACATCCATCGTTTATTTGATCCTCCTCGGCTGGTTTCTAAACCCCATCCATACTAAAGTTATCAAACCTTAGCAAACATGGACAGAGATGGTATATTTTGAGTCGCCTTGACGTAAATCCCAGTTGGTATTAGGGCTTCAGGCTCAATTTATTGCAAGACTAATCTTCTCAAACATAAATCTTGAGTATTTTGCTGAGCCTTACATAACTCAACTAAAATAACTTCTTCCTCTTTGTTTTCCGTGAAACAGCGAGTCGATTTTTTTTGTTGGCATGTCAGTTTGCGACACTAAACAATTTTGTTCATAACAAATAGAACACATTTCTTTTTGCGGTGTTACCTAAAGCAGTGCTGAGCTGAGGCCCTTTTGGCGTTATAATGTTTATTTATGTTCACACAAAAACACTTAAGAGAAAATTATGTACAAAGAAGATGAGCACAAAGGTAATGGTTCAAACGACTTTAAATTTTTAGGTTGTGCCAATACGATCAATTTTCTTTAAGCCTTATTCTTTTACTGACGGAAATTATGATCATCTAGCTCACCGTTATATCATAACACCTATTACGCAATACTCCCACGTTCAATCACAAAAAGAAGCACACAGACGCACATAGCCCACAAAAGACACATCAGAAGATAATCTATACTAATAAATAAAGCTGAAGAGTTTGTTTTTTTTGTTTGTTTGTTTACTTGAACGCGCTAATCTCAAGAACTTCTAGTCCGATTTGAAAAATTATATCAGTGTTAGATAGCCCATTTATCTAGAAAGGCTATATATCGTCACGCTAAGACCAAAATGAGCGGAGCAGTAATGAAAATTGTGACGCAACCGAAGTTGCGCGAGTCAACTAGTTCCACTATAAAACTTTCTGATGATATTCGCTACGCGAATATTATTTGTACCAGGCTTGTTGACACGATACGAAAATAAAAAATAGTTCGCTATTTCTACGATTCGATCCAAAACTAATAAGACCACTCAAATAGTTATTGATATCATTACCTGATGAAGCATTTCATGGCGGAGACTCTTCTATTTCCCTACGTAAATGGAAGAGAGATCATCAACTCACCAAAACATTTCTCTAATCCTTCACAAAATGTCGATTTCGATTCTCCCCTAGCTGCTAAAACGATCAAAGGAGGTGCCAAAGTCCGGGGAACTGTAAGAGACGAAGTTAGGGGCACAATTTCCGCCGACTGGTTGCTCTGATCTCATTCGGCTGAACGACAAAGTTTGTACGAAAACTAAGATACATCAAACACGGCGACGGACAAACGTGACGTCACACCGCTTTCAGGATTGTCCGGGGACCCTTTTAGTTAATGTCCTCGCAATAAAAGAGACCCACATAAACGAAACTGTTTATTTTATTGCCGCTATCAAGATTCATCTCAACTACATATCTCTGCAGTGGATTAATTAGTGCAAGATGCAGTACTTCCTGAAAGGCTCTTTTGGGGGTTATGACCGTATTTTGTTTTGCTGTACCTTTGGTAGATATGCTCTCAATAGCATTAGGCGTCGACCTTACTAGCTGAGGCACTTGTCTCACCGCCGGCTAGGAAGCGAGTAGCTATCGACTATTTGCTCGCTGAGGAAAAGGACAACAACAAAATAATAGATCTTGTGCGAGTAAAAGAGACACATTTATAGTCGATAGCTGGCGGTTCACACTGCCGGCGAGCGGCTCTTACCTCTAGTTGATCGCAGCGACAAGAGCTATCAAAGATCGTACCCGCTCAGCGATATCGCTCGGCGATACTCGCTTGGCGGTGAGAACAACCAAACTGCGGTAATTTCTACCTATAGTGCGGGCCGGAGCGAGTATTGCGAGTAAAAGCCCGTCGCACAAAAGCACTCGCTGAAAGCCGAGCGTCAAAACTATCGAAACTTTTCACTCGCTACTCGTCAATTCGTTTCGAGTTTGAAGCTTTACTCGCTACTCGCTGATCGGCGGCGGTCAGACAAGTGCCTTACGATCGCACGGGTTAACGAAGCGATTTCGTCGCGCGATGAAAATGATTCCTGTGCTTTCGAGATGATTTGCAAGCTTCAATTAGTACACTCTAATGAAATGTGTGTTTAATCTTGTCGTGCGACGAAATCGAGCCTCATTGCAATTGAAACTTTTATAACGCTCCAAGGTTTGTTGATTCTATCGAGATCCTGTTAATCCTGGCGGAAACAGTTAACCATCGCCTGTGATCTGTGGCACAGTCCAAAGCCCAAACTGTAGCTAAAAGTATTCTCATTTGAAAACCAAACCAAACTGTACAATACACTATCAGAAGTCCCCATTTAGCCCTTGTGACACCCAATAACGTAGCGTGAGGAACTTTATTTGAGTAATTCATCTCCATGTTAAATGTTTGTGACCTCTGCCCTCTCGACCAGGGGAATAATTTAAAGGGACGTTGCTCCAACTTCCTCGTATATTTAATTTGCTAAACCAATGGCGGACTGTTTTTCTTTGAGTCCTAAGTCAGCATCGAAATGCCGACACGTTTAAATTGTATAAATTAGATTTGTTTTACCACATCAATTGACTCTTGTGTTGTATATTCTATATTTAGATAAAAATAATTGAAGGGTTGGCTTGCAAATTGTGTATTTACAGGAGATGAATTGGTTCGTTAAGTCGGCAGTCCCCGCTGTCATTTGTAGATCTTTGGCAGTCGTTACTCTAGTAAATCTGACTCCAGTCTTACCAATAACTACCGTGTTACTCAGTTAATGGGCAGTGGTGGTCAGATAGGCCATCGTTAAAAGTAAACCACTGGTATTCAGCCGCTTCCGGTCAGACTGGACTAGACTATAGTTTGGAAAAGCTAGGTAGATAGACTGATTGATTGAATCAGTGGGTAGATATCTCATAGGAAAGATGCACATACATTTGCCTTCGCGTAAATGGAAAAGTAACCAATCAAAGACCAGAATTAATGATTCAGGAAGACATCCTTACAAAGAATCTTTTACGCCGCCGGTATATAGTGGCGAACTTAATAATTATCTAAAGATGACCTCGCCAAACGTTGTCAAAGTTACGCAAACTCCTCAAGATCTTAAGTCACTTAAGCGAGGACCACAATTAAAATATACTAGCACCCTTACCCATAATTTTCGGCGCCTAAATTATACATTCAGGGTTACTCTCAAAACTGTATCATCACGAGTACACGGTCCTGAGACTGTCCGTAAGGACACTACAGTTGAAGTATTCTAAGGATCCTTTGGAGAGGACTTGGCGAAATCCCTCTTAGCAAGTTTACATTATGATGGTAATACTCGGGACTCATGTTTTTGGTAAGGGGCGGCATTTATTGGATCATCTATTACGGCTGTTAGCTCGACAGCGTTGAATATGGACTTAATTGTAAAGGGTAATTTTGTACGTGTTTCCCAGGATTTCAGGTTGTCACCCAGGAGCTTCGCGTCACGGAGATGAAGATGCTGAGGTGGATGAGTGGCGTAACGCGATCCGATCGCATACGCAACTCTTTCATCAGAGGTAGTCTTGGTGTCCGTGACGTGGGGGAAAAACTGCAAGAGTGTCGTCTGCGATGGTATGGCCACATCATGCGCCGCCCTATGGAGTACGTTGGTCGGGGATGCATGAATATGGCTGTTCTTGGGGCTAGGTCCCGTGGTCGCCCTCGCAAGCGCTGGTTGGACGTCGTTAAGTCCGACATGAGAGCCAATGGCCTTACTGAGAAGGATGTTCAAGATCGGGCAAAGTGGAGGAAGCTAAGTAGGAAGGCGGACCCTGGCAATAGCCGGGATTAACGCCAGGTAGAAGAATTTTGTACGTGTTTGTTGGTGGCTGGCTAAAAATATGCTACATCGTCTTTTGATATGTCAACCCATTTTATCAGAAAACTTTAGTGGAAAAGGCTTTCGACATAATCTCTACTAATATTATAACGCTGAAGAGTTTATTTGTTTGCTTGGTTGAACGCGCTAATCTCAGGAACTACTGGTTCAAATTGAAAAAATATTTTAGTGTTGGATAGTCTTTTTATCGAGGAAGGCTATATAACAGCACGCTACGACCAATAAGAGCGGAGCATTAATGAACAATGTGACGCTGAAGAAGTTTCGCATGTCAGCTAGTATTACAGCAGCAAGCTCACAGAGAAAGATACTGAAGCCACCTCGAATAAAACCGAAAATAAATTGTACTGGCTGACTATAGAAAGCAGAGGACTCGGTGTGGTGGGATTTCATAAGAGATGACAGCCCTCTGTATAGCACTGTCGGTGATGAGTAACCAATGTTCTACTATATTCGTTAAGTAATATAGTAAGGAGGTGGCTACAGAGTAAGTTAACAGAATAGAATACTCTTTATTATGTACACTATATAAGTTACAGAAAAGATAGATGAAGAAAAACTTAAATGGGGTGACACAATGGGCAGCCTTATTGCTAAAAGCGAACAAGCACACACACAGAGAGAAATATGGATAAAGAAAATAATTATGTTGCACGAATCTAAATTAAATTGGTATAAAAATAATGCCGATTCGTAACTAAACATGTCTGGTTACGAACCGGCATTATTTGGCAATACCAATTTAATTGAGATAACAGCAAGAGAATAATTATGGTTGAATAACGTACTGTGTGCAAACACAAATCATTAATTTTACCAACATAAAAGAGGTACAACAACCAATAATAAAAATATTATTTCGGGCCCCAAGATTAAAGCGCAGGTAATGGTGTTAAACTAGGGCGCTAATGACCTTGTTTTTCTCTTGAACCTCAGTTAGTTCAAGAGTTATGTTATCGCCCTGTAGTCGCGTCGATTGACCGTTATAAACGAACCGGCCCTGGAATACAAAGGGCATTTGGAGGAACAGAACCATTATCTGCATTTTTTCCAAAATTGTAGGCTCGGTAGGGACGGATAATTTCTTGAATAACTTCAAAAGTATTTATTCTAAAATTATGAAAATATAATAAAAACCCGCATTAACTAGCCCTTTCATTTGATACGTCACACGTTACAGTTTGAAAAACTTTTTATTTTTTAGTTTGACCCCTATAGCGACCCACCCCCACTCAAAATTGATTTATTTAAGTAACGCGTCTGTGGATGGGTCACAGAAGTACATATGTGCACAAAATTTCAACAGAATTGCTCCAGTAGATCCGGACGGACCGACAGACACCCGAGTGATCCCGAGTGATGCTGAAAACCAGCGCTGCTGATTTTGGACTTGTCCAGAGTCGCGGCATACGCTGAGCAACGACCGATTCTTGCTCGAATGCGACGCACAACTTTAATTTGTTTTCGAAGTTTTCTTTTACATTAATTGTCTATTTCTGTTATTATTGTTTACTTTTTTTCGTGATGTCAAAATGCACTGTCAGACAGTGCAGTGCCGGACGTCATGCCATAGACATTGCAGTGTTCTGTTTTGTCTGTGGAGTGACCAGAGCCTCGTAGTAGGCTAATATCCGGTCCTGACATAGTTGCAGATTTTAGATTTATGTTAGTAATTAGTTTATTTTAATTTTGTGTTTTTGTGCGTCATTTCTGGCAGAATAAACGTATTTTCTTTTCGTTTTCTTTGATCCAATAAGGGTTTCGTTTCTTAGTATGTTCGGAACCCTGCAAAAGACTACAGCGCCGGTAATGGTGTTAAACTAGGGCGCTAATGACCTTGTTTTTCACTTGAACCTCCCTTAGGTCAAGTGTTACGTTATCGCCCTGTAATCGCATCGATTGACCATTTATATACGAACACGTGTCACGCAACACTAATTACAGAAACAACTGAGGGGCAACTGTACTTAGTTCCGATAAAAGGGGGAAGGAAAGTTGCGTGTATTTTTTCGACTTATATTAATAGACTGACCGTTTGTGAATTTTGCCTTGACCTCGGAAAAGGAAGTTTTGATTAAAACTGTAGAACGCATATTTTTAATCATATTAACTAGAGTAGGAGAAGCTAAATTAACTATGAAGAAAAACGTGACGAAATCGGCAAGTCCTAGATTTCCTCTTTATCTGACTAGGCAGATGATGAGGAATTCCCAACCAACAATTATTTCGCAATATGTATTGGAAAGTTGGATTCAGCTGAATACCAGTATTTTACGCGGAGCGGCTGCCTACCAGACCTCCATAACCCAGTAACTGGGTAACACGGTAGTTCTTGGCAAGACTGGAATCAGATTTACTGGCTTCTCACTATCCGTAACGAATGCTAAAGATCTACAAATAACAGCTGGGCCCAGTCTCCAGTCTCGGTAGGAATGTGATGGACTTTCACCCATCTACAGACCGACCTGAAGCCATAAAGATTTACACGTGCGGCTCTTATTATTTAGCCACGACCACCTCTAAACAGATGAGCTACTCTTAACTAAAATAGAATAACTTTCTGCAATGTTCAAAAAATCCTTATTTAAAACATCATACTCAGCAAATCCCTTTTTAGAAAGGAATGCGTGGGATTAAGAATGGCTGAGTGATGATTTCTATCGTCGCCCTCATAAATTCGAGGCTTCCTTATCGCGCCTGCAAGTGATACAGCGTATTATCACCGCACTAAAAAACAAGACAACTGTCATTTATCATCAACACTTAGAAATACCCCAAAGATACCATCTCACCCCAACAAATCTTTCTTTCTAAAAATGGCAACACTAAAAGCATTCCTTTTACTACAAGGCATTTTAAACCTTAACACAACTGATTATAATTCAATTTAGTTCACAGATGAGATGACAAGAACAATAAATAATATATATTTACTGGCAACATTAGGTTCTCAAAAGCAAGTTTTGCGCTGATTCATATTTCATTCAAATGAAAATCTAAACTTGGAAATGTCTTGGAAATTAATGGTTTTAAGATTCAGCGGCACAGCTGGTTGAAAGATGAGAATCCTCACTAGATACTGATTGAACTGAGTGAATGGATCGAACTTATTGAACGATTTCTCTTAGTTGTCAATGAGGGTAGACGGATATTAATTAGAAGCACTGAGAAATAACGATACTAATAAAAAAGGAGCTGATAAATCTGGTTGCTAAGCAATTACACTTGTTGGTATAATTAATTTCGAGGTGCTTAGGTATAACTCATGCAGTGTTTACCGGATTTTATTGCAGTTATTATCGCTTGTAAAACTCTGTAATAGAAGGAGTGGCTAGATAATAACAGCCGCACGGGTCGATCTTCAAGGTAAAGCAACGCTTGCCAAGGTAGGTCTGTGGATGGGTGACCTCTTAACATTTTTTTTTATTTTTTAAGGATGAAATCATCAAATGACTCAGAATGAGTGTCAGACTCTTACTGACTAAAACCCATCCGTGTTCCTCCTAATGCCCTTTGCGTTCCAGGGTACGGCGCCTCTTTCGAACGGATTCCGCACCCCAGTAGGCACCGGCCCTAGCGAGACCATCTTAACATACCGAGTTGCCTCCGTGCCTCGGAAAGCACGTTAAGCCGTTGGTCCCGGCTGTCATTTATAGATCTTTGGCAGTCGTTACGGGTAGTCAGAAGCCAGTAAATCTGACTCCAGTCTTGCTAAGAAGTACCGTATTACTCAGTAAATGGGTTGTGGAGATCTGGTAGGCAACCGCTCCTCGTAAAATACTGGTATTCAGCTAAATCTAGCTTGACTGGAAGCCGACCCAATATAGTTTTGAAAAGGCTAGGCAGATGATGACATATGATGAAAAAGACTGGCCCGAACTAGCAAAGGACAGAGATGTGAGATGAAAAGGGAAAGGTAGCCAGTGGGACAAAATAAACAGCTACATATATAGACATAATAGACACATTCTTGAGGCGTTGTTGGTTTTACTCTAACCTCTTAGCCATCCAACTAAACACGTAATAAAAACGTAACCAAGCAAAACCTTATCCTAGTATTCAACGTTTATTTGTTTGCCGCCTACTAAAACCTAGACCAAAAGCCTTTGCAGCAAAAAGGAGGCCACATGATACCCGACTACTTTATTACCATTTTTCGTAAATATTCGCCACTGGCAACACTGATGTCTTCCAAACAATTAGTACAAAAAAGAGTTCCCTAAACGTTTTTTACAGGCAATAAAAAGATGTAGTTAGAGGCAAATGTGACCGTTGTTCGGAAACTATGCCTCGTTACAGGACCACGGAGAGTACTTGGTGCTAAACGACCCAGCCTAAAGTGCTCTGAGGAACACAAATTGTTCAAAGTTTCCAAAGTATACTATAATAGTTTTGTTTCTGAAGCAGCGGGTGCTTGGGTCAAAACAGAGCGGCTGTCAGTCAAATTGATGGTTAATCTGCCGTTTCGAACAGATTAAGCTACTAATTGACGTTTGAAGGTTTGGAAGTCTTGTTATGGCCTAAAACAGACAGCTGTCCGTCAAATCTATGCTAATAATTATAAAGATGAAGATGAAGAGAGAGAAGAGTTTGTTTGTTGATTGAACGCGCTAATCTCAGAAACCACTGGTGCGTATTGAAAAAATATTTTATTGTTGGAAAGCCTATTTATCGAGGATGGCTATTATATTATAACATCACGCTATGACCAACAGCGGAGTATTCATGAAAAATATGACGCAGAAGAAGATGCGCGGGTCATATCTGCCGGTTTAAAACGGAACCCTTATTTATAGGGTCTGTCTATCTGTCTTGACTGTCTGCCCCACGCAAAACGGACCATAGCATTTGGAGGAAAACAGGTGGGGTTTAGTGAGTAAGAGACTAACACTCTCTTCCGCATTTCTCATCGGAAATTAAAAAAAAAGTTGGAAAACGAAATTTCTACATTTCCAAAACGTCTGTCCATCTGAAACAGCCGTTGTTTTTAATGTTGAAAGGTTCGCAAATGACCACCATCTCATAGGACGGTAAGCGACAATGTCGTCGACAATGTAGCGCGCTCGCCTGCAACCTACCTACTAAGTCTTTTTTTTAAGGATTGTAAATCATCAAATGACTCTTTGGATGGGAAATCCTCAAATGAGGTAGTGTCAGACTTTACTGACTAAAACCCATCCCTATTCCTCCTAATGTCCTTTTCGTTGCAGGGCCGCTGTGACTCTTTCGAATAAATCGACCACATCATCGCTTACCATCAGGTGAGATGGTGGTCAAGCGCGTGCCTATCAATAGTTAAAAAAAAAAAAAACCGTTTGCCTGGTGACTTAAGACCCTGTGGGTTCTTAAAGCTTTTTGATTCAACACCCAGATAAGGCCTTAAGCGGCATTTTCTTCAAAAAACATAAAATTACGAGACTAATGAGGCCTTCTTATCGCGCCGGTTAATACTGCCTCGAGGCCTGATGACGTCAGACCACAGAAAAGGATGGGATCACACTAAGCCTGTCAATCATCTTAACATCCTCGAGGAAAAACAGCTTGCGGCAAATGTTTAACCAGGGCACAAGAACACGGCACAGAAACACAGTCTCTATTTTCAAACGGGCAGAGAGGTTTAAATCCCGTGAAAACTTTTCTCGTTGGTAATGATGTTGTAATGACGATAAAAATCTCAGTGAAAATGGATCTGTAACTACTCTATAATGACTTTTTTCTATTTTATAATGGTAGAACAGTTTATTTCTAGTATTGTTTGTAAGTAGGCCGTTGCGATATTTCCTCGTGTGTGGGACGTAATACGAAAAGTAATTATGAATTGAATGAAAAATTTTCTCTTTCCCTAAAAGGAGATGGTGTTTTTCGTGGTTTATTTAACGGCAAAAGTAAATTAACTACATGTCATCTTTAACAGATCTGGTCTGAAAAAGACTATGCTGACAGAAAAAAAAAACGAAACACAGGCGAAAGCTTTATTAGTTCTTGTAATAAGTACCTGTGAGAAACAGACACAAATTTTTTTTCGTTTTTTAGGGTTCCGTACCCAAAGGGTAAGCAACGGAACCCTATTAATGTGCCCCCGCTGTCCAACTGTCCGTTCGTCCGTCCGTCCGTCTGTACGTCCGTTCGATCTGTCTGCCAGCGGGCTGTATCTCAAAATCCGTAATAGACAGTTGAATGTTGCACAGATTGTTTATTTTTATTGCCGCTATAACAACAAATACCTAATAAAAAAAAAAACTAATAAAAAAAAAATGGGGCTCCCGTACCCATTCTTAACCCTTCGTGTGAGAATCCGACTCGCACTTGGCCGGTTTTTACCATTTGGTACGCAACCCTAAAACCACATTGAAGACAAACTTCTTATGGCCAGCATCAGCAAGAAATCCAATATTAAACTATCGGCAACTTATCGACGACCCGAAATTATTTCTGACCGTCATCACTTTACCTTGTGGAGCGAAATCGCTTTAATATCTATCTCGCACGGTTGCTTACACCCCGGACGCGAGCCGACCTATGGGTTAGAGGAATTTAGTATTCATAGTACACGATCAGAAGGAATATTTGATGGCAGACCACAACCGATTTTTACATAGTTAGGTACCTACCACATGATGTTATGAAAGCCTACAAATATATTACTTTTAACTAATACCTACTACTAAAAATCTCATACTTACTGCACTTTTCTGATTCCGGATTTCTGAATCTGATCTGGAGTCGAATTTTATTCGAATAAGTACTACCTACTTTAATTTGAAAACTTGTCAAACTTGGGCATTAAGGTAGCTTTCCACACACAATTCCAAACTCTCAATAGGGAACATGCAATATTTTCATCTTACTTCCATTTTAAAGAATTCTGTGTAAAATAAACTATCACACCAGACACACTCACACAATCCACCATTCCATTTTAATAGATAATCTCGTAAATTCTGTATTTGCATCTTTCCTATTCAGAAAATCCCCGAAAAGTTAAAAGACATAGACAATTTAATTTGAATAATAATTAAATGTAATCATTTGTACCTACGTCAATTAGGATAAAAATAGCGATCCTGACAGAATGAGATCTTATTATAATTTGTACCCATGTTTTGAAAATAATAATTTGTAAAGAACATCGGCCAAATACGACCTGACCAAAATATGAAACGGACACCAATGAGTGATACGTCAAAAAATAGAGACTTAAGTTTATATTAAATTACGGGGCTCAACTTACTTTATTAGAGCCGATAAAATAATTTAGCTTTCTAACAAACATCTCATTTCCTTACTACTTTTTATAGGTTTTGGAACGCATCTAAACCCGTCCCGTTTTTATCTGTGGTAAACCTTTCATCTTGACACTACCATTAAGCACTTACTTTAAGATGGGGATATACATAATATAGATTGAGTATTCCGAAATGAGTTGAAAATGATTGGTTGGCAGTAATATAGAATGCATAGAGCGGAACGTACGTACTATGCCAATATTGTAGTCTTTGTTATGATATGAGAGCTGTCAAAGCGTTTACCGCCGTTCGTTGCGTACTGTGCGATTTCTTGTGGTTTTAGTGTTTTATTTGTGACTATGCTGCTATTACGGACTCCGACCGTTTTCATTTTGTGGTTTGAGCTGAGGTTATAGTCATGGCAGTAGTAAAATTAACTACATCATAACCTTAAAAGTAACTTTCTAAGATCCTCGGCTTTAAAAAAATATAATATCAATATAGGATTAATGGTTTTGTACAGGGCAACTAAATAATGCATACAATATACCTACATGTCCACGATATTTTATAGTCAGGTCGCACGATGTGTGGGCCGTGACCGACCTTCTTTGAATACTACTACAAGTATGAATATGTTTCAAAACCATAAAGAATAACGAAAAAAAACAAAACAATCCAATTTTCGAAATACAAACTCAACTGACAATCAAAAAAGCTACCTGACAGCTGTCACTGTCAAATATTATCCACGCAGAAATAGTGTTACGAATTACCGACCATAGCATCAAGCGAATAACTTTAAAATGAATTTATGTATTGATTCAAAAATATGCAAAATGCATGTCGTACGTAAAAATGTCGGCCATGATTATACGCGACTGAGTTACAGTACTGTGAGATTCGATTACTGAATTTTCGAACACGACTGTATTAAAGTATCCTGGTTTTATTTATGACTAGCCCGTGACTTCACTCGCATGATTGAATGGATATACGAGTATCTATCTCGGTACCAAATTCATCAACATCGGTACAGCGATTTAGGCGGGAAAGCGTTACGTACTAACTAATTTTTGCATTTATAATAGCTCTGGCTTTTGTATTTATAGTTCGGATAACTAAATTCGCTGACCTATAAGCTAAATACGCCTAGTTTTTTTCTTTATTTGTACTTTATAAATAAAAATAACTCATTCCAACCCATATAAAGATCCCGCTGAAGACAGTTTTCGTCTATCCCAGATCAGCAAGGCAATTCCTCTTCGAATTTATAGCCTCCACTTTGTCTTCGGGAAAATGTCTGACTAAATTATTCCAGACTGTACAAAATAGTACAGACTATGGTTACGTTTCCAGCAGAGATGTGCAAGGATTCGTAGCGAGGAATGTTTGTAAAGAACCAATAGAATCGCTTGCTGATGCGAGGCTAGGTAAATGAAGCGATTCTATTGGTTCTAAGTTTTGAGTATCGACGACGAGTTGCTAGCTTGTCGGTTTTCTACCGGTTGCATTTTGGGGAATGTGCGACGGAATTGCATAATTTAATTCCGCCAATCATCGGACCATAAGACGAACGGCGATGCGCCACCGGTATATGGTAGACATCCCACCCACGCGCACAAAACGTTTTGGGAACACATTCATAATGCGTACGGCTAAGGAGTGGAATTCCCTGCCGGAGTCTGTGTTTCCCGATAGCTACAACCTGGGAGTCTTTAAGTCAAGAGAAGTAACCTAGTCAGGTTACTTCTGGGCAGCGTGCTCCATCTTCGACCACATCATCGCTTACCATCAGGTGAGATGGTGGTCAAGCGCGTTCCTTTCAATAGTAAAAAAAGGCCTCAATTCCCAGCCGGTACAAATTAGCACCAGTTGCATCACTCGTTTGGTGGAAGCGCCACGGTGCCCGCGAAATTCAAATATTTTTATGTTTTTTGCAATTTGCCGGTCAGTGTAAAGCTGAATGTTGAACAAAATACGATTCGTGGTACGGCCGCGAATCGCGGATTTCAAACGCGTATTTATCTAAAGAATCATAACCATTTTAATCATGAATATAGCCTTCTCAGTTCATAAAGCCCTACTGAATGGTTATGTCATGAAAAAGTCATTCAATATGGCTTAATGAACTTAGAGGGTTATATTGATGATTAAAATGGTTATAATTCTTTAGATAAAAACGCGTTACTGCCGCGAATAGTATTTTGTTCAACATACAGCTTCACACTGACCGGTAAATTGCAAAAAAAATAAGTGTCCGGTTCGTCAGAGGCACAAACACAAAACTATGGTACACATCCTCGCACATGTCTCTTGGAAACGCATCTTTATACTCGTTTTCACAAACGTCAGGCAAAGCAATCTCTGCCTAGTTTGTGAATGTCTAACGTTAGAAGTTTTCTCTCAATTCGTCCCGTTCCTAATTGATTGTGTTTTGTCTTTGAGCCAAGTACGGTGACTATAAATATTACTAGACATCCTGGTAGAGTTATTGTATCATTCGAGACATTACGCATTAGAGAAACGGTGTCGTAACTTTAGTCTCGCCCTGTATTGAACATAGTGTTGACTTTTTAAACGCATGTGTGGTTTTAATTTAAGCAACTTGGTAAGCAGTAATTTAAGTCAAAGCGACTTGGTTATTTTATTTAACTTATGTTTTGCATTCAATAATTTATTTATTACTAACTTTATTTATACTAACAAGAAAAGAAATAAAGCCTTCTCTTTATATATTTCAAAAGGTTTGTAGTACTACTTTTTTCTCCAGAACGGTCTTTAATAAAAATAGGTCCGCAACATGTTGCAGTTTTGTTGCAGCAGCAACATTACGCGTTACATTTAGGTAACAAAAGCGAACAGTAACTAGCAAAGTAGATTTTTACTCTCACATATATATTGCTGATGAATACGTTTTCTCTTTATCTTAAATAAGGTCTATTTATCGTCTGACGGTTACCATTAAGAGAATTAGCAGTTCTGAGCCAGGCCAAAAGCTCATGTAGCTTGCCAGAATTTTGTGTGCGTAAGTACATATTATTTGTTCTTACATCGAAGCTACTTTCACAAATAAAGAAAAAAAATGACTTACATTGTCTTTTCTCTCCATTTGCTCGACTTTTTGTTACAGCCCTAATCTTAGTAATTAGCGTGCTTCAGACAATCATTAGCTTTCTCATTATCTTATCTACTCGGACCTTTTAAGACTAGCTGACCCGCGCAACTTCGTCTCTGCTTGTATTGGTCGTCTGCTTGTATTACCGTGATGTTACATAACCTGTCTTCCTCAATAAATGGGCTATACAACACTAAAAAAAAATTCAGTTCGAACCAGTTTGTTCGTGACATTAGCCCGTTCAACCAAACAAACAATATACAGTCTAGAAAAGTTTTTTTTTTTTTATTATTATAGATAGGCACGCGTTTGACCACTTTCTCACCTGATGGTAAGTGATGATGTGGTCGAAGATGGAGCACGCTTGCCTAGAAATAACCTATTTACTCTTGACTTAAAGACTCCCAGGTTGTAGCTATCAGGAAACACAGACTCCGGCAGGGAATTCCACTCCTTAGCTGTACGCATTATGAATGTGTTACCAAAACGTTTTGTGCGTATGGGTGGGATATCCACCGTGTACCGGTGGCGCATCGCCGTTCGTCTTGTGGTCCGATGATGGAACGGGCTTGGCGGAATTAAATTATGCAATTCCGACGCACATTCCCCAAAATGCCAACAAAAAAAAAGAAAAAATAAAATAAATGTCTACCATTTTCCAGTAACTTGCACAAAAGTCATCATCATTGAAGTCGAAAGACGTCCACTGCTGGACATAGGCCTCCCCCAAGAGTCACCTCATTGACTGGTCTTGTGCTTCTACTTCTAGCGTACTCCCGCGTCCCTTACCAGCCCCCTACTTTCAGGTGTCCAGTGGTTGCGAGTAAATTACAATTACCTTACCTGGAACAAAAACAAAATTTAATTAGTGCCATTATCACAATCATCATCATCTAGCCTTTTCCCAACTATATTGGGGTCGGCTTCCAGTCAAGCCGGATTTAGCAGAATACCAGTATTTTACGAGGTGCGGCTGCCTACCAGACCTCCACATCCCATTAACTGGGTAACACGCTTCATGGCAAGACTGGAGTCAGATTTACTGGCTTCTGACTATCCGTAACGACTGCCAAAGATCTACAAATGATAGCCGGGACCAACGGCTTAACGTGCTTTCCGAGGCACGGAGGAAACTCGGTATGTTAAGATGGTCACCCATCCACAGACCAACCTTGGCAAGCGTTGCTTAACCTTGAAGATCGAACCATGCGGCTGTTTTTATCTATCCACGAGCTTCTCATGTACAGTCATAATGCCATTATCACAATCTATACTAATCTTATACTACTTACTATAATATAAAGCTGAAGAGTTTGTTTGTTTGTTTGTTTGCTTGAACGCGCTAATCTCTGGAACTACTGGACCGATTTGAAAAATTCTTTCAGTGTTAGATAGCCCATTTATCGAGGAAGGCTATAGGCTATATATGATCAAGCTAAGATCAATAGCAGCGAAGCAGTAATTAAAATTGTGACGCAGACCGAAGTTGCGCGGGTCAACTAGTATATGTATAAAGCTGAAGAGTTTGTTTGTTTGCTTGAACGCGCTAATCTCAGGAACTACTGGTCCGATATGACAAAATATTTCAATGTTAGATAGCCTATTTATCGAGGAAGGCTATAGGCTATATAATATCACGCTAAGTCCAATAGGAGCGGAACAATAATGAAAATTGTGACGCAGACGAAGTTGCGCGGGTCAAATTAAATAAATAAATACCCTTTTCCTAAGGCCTCCAGGACCTTCCTTAGAGCCGGCTTCCAGTCTGACGGATGCAGCTGACTACCAGTATATTATAGGGAGCGACTATCCATCTGATCTCCAAAGCTCAGTAACGAGGTAACACGGTACTTCTTGGCAAATGGTGTCAGGTTTTCTGCCTTCTGACTATCCGTAAGGAATGATGACTGTTGACCTGATTGTCTGATAAAAAAATGATTCCGAGCTTCGGAAGATAGGTATATAAGCCGGTGGTCCCGGCCGCCAAATGGCGATCGTCAAATAAACCATGTCAGAGCCCCTAGAGGCGGTTTAGGAACTCTGACACTAGGGTGTGTGGGGTCGTTAGACCTTACTGCCCACACGATAAGAAGATCTACAAATGACAGCAGCTTAAGGTACGGAGCTTTTCAAGGTACGGATGAGTCTCGGTATATCCAGGGACGGACCTCGGCAAGCGTTCCTTAACCTCGAAGATCGAACCATGCCGCTGTTATTATGTAGCCACATCCTCCAATAAAATACCTCCCACAAAAACTAGGTTAAAACCTCGACCGATAAGTTTACGCATCTAAGAACTCTCGCTGCTAACGTAGAAAGGGCTCTTTGGTCTTCAAGAGGTCGCAAAGTACTTGCTAAGAGTCTATCAAATTACTGAAAGTACGGTCAACAGAACTCTTGAACTGCGAAAACCATCCTTATTGCAAAGACGTAAAGCTGTCAGTTTTAAATTGGTAGCTTCGTGTGATTGGAAGTACACGGGGGACGGAGACGATAGGTATTACTTTGCGGACTTTTTGCTGAGTGAGTCTTTACTCCACAGTGTTATTTCTGAAGTAAATCTTCAGCTAATTGATGTGAGGATAGCTTTTTTGTTTGTTACCTAATTGGAACAGCGTGGATTGGTGAGCGTCATTCTAGTAAATATATCTAGCTTCTACATTCGCTCTAGCTATCTAGTGAAAACACGCCCGCATAAAGTTCGAAAACAATTTATTTTTTATGTGCACACAATAAACTTACAAAATATAATACCATACAAACAAAAGAGCACAAAGATACTGCTTATTTCAATGGAAATTTCTTCCAGCAGACCTGCGACAGAAGAGTGGGATAAAAAACGTAGTCACAGTGTGTAGAGAGACAGAGAAGGAAACTTAAAATAGACTATATATACAATAATAATAATAATAATAAATCTGTGGCTCGGCTGTCAAGCCAACTGACGTAAGAAATTTTTCATCCCGTATTTTTATCGATTTTTATTTAAATAAACCATAGAAACAATGCTTTTTATACCGAATACATCAAGAAAAAAAAAAAATAGAACCACACGAAAATAAAAACTAAGCAATGCGGAACTAATGGAAAAACAAAATTACAATATGAAAATAAAATGTTGACACGACGCCGAGCACGACTACAAGCCGCACCAACACCATCTTCGGGTTCGTCGCTGAGCTCCGCCTCGCAGCCGCCGGGACCTGCGCCAGCCGCGAGTCCAGAGATTCCGGTAGCTGCAGTTGCGTCGAGCTCGAGCGACGAATACTTCTCGCCGCCGACGACACCACCACCTGCGCGTCGGCGCGGACGAGGCCGACCACCGGCCAGCTTAGGACCTCGAGGCCCACCGGTCTCTGACAGGGTCCCCGCTATCGGTGGAAGTGTGCAGCGTATAAAATGGACACAAGCCATGAACGAGAATGTTATACGCTCATACTTTGGGGCTACAGAGGGGGGAACTAACCTGACTGCGTACCGTGGTCGGATGCTCTCTCTGTTTCAGGTACTTGAGCCAGCTGTCAACGTTTCAGCCCAACGATTGTCGGATCAGGTGCGGGTTATCCAGCGTAACCGTATGTTGGATGACGCCGTACTTGATAGACTGCGTCTGGAATCACGGAGCAGCCGCGTCTCACCTACTTCGCCACTGGCCGCGGTGCAAATACAACCCAGTGCAAGTGTTTCACCGCGACCCAACTACGTCGGTGAAGATGATGATGACGGGGCCACATCCGTGAGTACCCAATGCAATGAGCGATTGAGGAGCGCTTTGGAGGATGCCTTCCGAGAGTATCGCTCCACACCGCCTGGGCTTAGACCTCGTCTACCTCGTTTGCCCATGCATAACAAAAATAGGGCGTTGGTGTGTGCTCTAGATTCGCAGCTAACAAGTTATTTTGATAGCAGCGAAGACCTTGTCGATACCCACTCGATCTTGTACTGTGCGGCTGCAGCGGCATGTCGTGTAGCTCATGTCAAATTTCCTAGTAGTGATAGAGTTACACGACCGGCTGTACCAGCTTGGCAGTGCAGGATCGAGCGTCGTATCGGTGAGGCTAGAGCACTCATTGGCAAACTAATCTGCTTCAGGGAGGGCAACACTCGCCGCAGAGTGATGCGCTTTGTGAGGCGGGCGTTCTCGGGGACTGATATTAGTCCTCGAGATTATCTGACCCGCGTCACAGAGCGTATCGACTTCCTGAAGCAGAAAGTCTATGCATGGGCAAACCGTATACGTCGGTACAAGCGGCGAGTGGAGCGATACACTCAGAATCGCACATTCCAAAGCAATGAGAGGTGGGTTTATAGGGCTTGGGAGCGACCAGACCAAGGTGTGACTGATACGCGCCTACCGGATGATGATGCCATGTGTTCATTCTGGCGCAGCATCTGGTCGGTGCCTGTCAGTCATACCGAGGGCGATTGGACTGGGGAGGTCGAGCGCGCGTGCGATCCGATACCAGAAATGGGGGCAATTAACATCAGCCCCCAAGACGTAGCTCGTGCAGTCCGTCCGTTGCCTAACTGGAAATCTCCGGGACCGGACGGGCTGCACAACTTTTGGATTAAATGGTTCAAAAGATCGCACGCTCGCTTGGCATCTCAATTCCAGTCTGCGTTAGAGTCAGGGTCGCTGCCCCAGTTCCTAACTACAGGAATAACCCACCTGCTCCATAAATCAGGTAGTACCGCGGAGCCTAAAAATTATAGACCGATCACGTGTTTACCGACGGTCTATAAAGTTCTTACATCCATTTTGAGAGGAAAGATTAACCATCATATTGATAGTAATTCAATAATGTCTTCTTCTCAGAATGGATGTAGGAACGGGTCCCGCGGTACTAAGGAGCTGCTCCTCATCGACATAGCCATTAGCCAACAGGTTCGACGTTCCCGAAGAGATCTGTCGACATGCTGGATAGATTATAAGAAGGCCTATGACTCAGTGCCACATACATGGCTCATGAGGGTGCTGGAGCTGTACAAAGTTGATGCAGTTTTACGCACCTTCCTGATGTCGTGTATGGGGCAGTGGAGGACGGTTCTTCGCTATCCAGGGTGTCGACAGACCCAGGCGAACAGCGAACCGATAAGGATCGAGCGTGGCATATTTCAGGGTGACAGTCGGAGTCCACTGTGGTTTTGTCTGGCCCTCAACCCTCTCAGTACATTGTTGGAGAGTTCGGGCCAAGGCTACCGGTTGAGAAGAGGTGGTCAGGTCATATCGTACCTCCTTTACATGGATGACTTGAAACTCTTTGCTCCTAAAAACTTGCAACTGATGAAGCTACTGAAGGTAACAGAAACCTTCAGTGGCGCCATCAGGATGGAATTTGGTTTGGACAAATGTGCGGTCATGCATGTAAAGCGAGGGGAGATTATGGAATCCGAGGGAACACAACTCTCGGATTCCATAGACCTTAGGTCCCTCTCCTCAACCGAAACTTACAAGTATTTGGGTATGTCGGAAGCGTTAGGCATCAGTGCTACGGACATGAAACAATCGTTGAAGGAGCGCTTCTTTGGCCGCCTGAACAAAGTACTTAACAGTCTTTTATCAGGCGGAAACAAGGTGCGCGCCTTCAACGGTTGGGTCATGCCGGTTTTGATGTATTCTTTCGGCATACTCAAATGGGCTCAGACGGAACTTGACGCCCTGGATAGGAGGGTACGTTCACTGCTTACCGCAAATCGGATGCATCACCCACGGTCATCGGTGATGAGGCTGTATATCCCGCGGAAGTGCGGGGGTCGTGGCTTCTTAAATGCTAAGACCCTGCACAACCGCGAGGTATGCAGCCTTAGGGAGTACTTCCTAGAGGCCGACGTGGGTATGCATCGAGATGTGGTAGCGGTGGACAAAGGCCTCACCGCGCTCTCCTTGGCTAACGAGAACTGGCGCAAACCTGTGGTATTAGATACTAACGACCTCAGGGAGGTATGGCAGAGCAAGGAGCTGCACGGACGCTTTTATCGGGTCCTACATGGGCCCGATGTAGACTTCTTAGCGTCCGTAGCCTGGCTTCGTTTTGGTGACCTCTTCGGGGAAACCGAAGGTTTTGTCTGTGCAATTATGGACGAAGTTATGATGACTAATAACTACCGGAAATACATTGTGAAGGACGGTACGGTTGACATATGTCGGGCATGTCACCGGCCCGGGGAATCCATCCGCCACATTATTTCCGATTGTTCTAGTCTGGCTAAAGGAGACTATTTGCACAGGCACAACCTTGTAGCCAGGATTATCCACCAGCAACTTGCTCTTAAATACAATCTTGTGGAATCGGAAGTACCGTACTATAGGTATGTGCCCGACCCAGTTCTCGAAAGTGGTAGTTGCACATTGTATTGGGATCGGTCTATCATCACTGACAGGACTATTGTTGCCAATAAGCCTGATATAGTGGTGATAGACCGACTAGAGCGTCGCGCAATGATTGTTGATATAGCAGTCCCTCATGACGAGAACCTCGTGAAGTCAGAGAAAGATAAACAAACGAAGCATCTTGACTTGGCTCGCGAGGTTGTCGACATGTGGGATGTGAACACAGCAGTTATTGTGCCGATAATCGTGACGGCCAATGGCATTATTGCCAAGAGCCTCGACCAACATCTCAAGAGGCTCTCGTTGGGCAGCTGGATCAAGGGCTTGATCCAGAAAGCAGTACTCCTGGACACGGCGCGCATCGTTAGGAGGTTCCTCTCTCAGAAGCCCTGACCACCGGTAGCTTGGACCCTGTTCCCGATACCGGTGGGTTACTATTTTTTATATTTTTAAATGTTTTTTGTATTTTTATAGAAATATTTAAAAATGTAATTTGTATGTATATATAAATAAATAAATGGAATAATAATAAATCTGTGGTCCGGCTGTCAAGTTGACTGACAGCATAAATTTTCATCCCGAATTTTTTATATTAATTTTAATAAATACCAAGCTCCAAAATGATAAAAATCCAGGACACATCCAGGATAAAAATAATAAAAACAATATACAGTTGAATTGCAACACAAACTACACCCACTTGTAAGAAAATGCTGACAAGACGCCGGGCTCAATTACTAGCCGCACAAGAAACATCTTCGGGTTCGTCGCTCAGTTCCGCCTCGCAGCCGCCGGGACCTGCTCCAGCCGTAAATCCTGATGTTCCGGTAGCTGCAGTTGCGTCGAGCTCGAGCGACGAGTACTTCTCGCCGCCGACGACACCACCAGCTGCGCGTCGGCGCGGGCGAGGCCGACCACCGGTCAGCTTAGGACCTCGAGGCCCACCAGTCTCTGACAGGGTCCCCGCTATCGGTGGAAGTGTGCAGCGTATAAAATGGACTCAAGCCATAAATGAGAATGTTATACTCTCATACTTTGGGGCTACAGAGGGGGGAACTAACCTGACTGCGTACCGTGGTCGGATGCTCTCTCTGTTTCAGGTACTTGAACCAGCTGTCAGCGTATCGGCCCAACGACTGTCGGATCAGGTGCGCGTCATCCAGCGTAACCGTATGTTGGATGATAGTGGGCTTGATCGCCTCCGCACTGAAATGTGTAGCCATGTCATTGCTCCTCCGTCGCAGACTGTGGCACCAGCACAGTCAACCCAATTGCCCAGCCACGCTGACGAGGAGAGTAATGACAGGGTTACAAACGTAAGTACCCAGTGCAATGACGAATTGAGGAGTGCTTTGGAGTGTGCTATTCGGGAATACCGCTACATGCCGCCTGAACTTAGACCACGCTTACCTCGTTTGCCCATGCATAACAAGAACAGGGCGCTGGTGGCTGCTCTGGATTCGCAGTTGTCAAGCCATTTTGATAACTGTGATAACCTTACCGATGCACATTCGATCATGTACTGCGCGGCTGTAGCGGCATGTCGTGTAGCTCATGTCAAAATAAAAATAACCAATGACAGAGTTACACGACCAAAACCAGCCGTACCAGCTTGGCAGTGCAGGATCGAGCGTCGTATTGGTGAGGCCAGAGCGCTAATCGGCAAACTGATCTGCTTCAGGGAGGGCAACACACGCCCTAGAGTGATGCGCTTTGTGAGACGGGCGTTTTCGGGGACTGATGTCAATCCCCGAGATTATATATCTCGTGTCACAGAGCGCATCGACTTCCTGAAGCAGAAGGTGTATGCATGGGCAAGCCGTATTCGTAGGTACAGGCGGCGAGTGGAGCGATACACCCAGAATCGCACATTCCGAAGTAACGAAAGGTGGGTATATAGGGATTGAGAACGACCGGACCAAGGTGTGACTGACACGCGCTTACCGGATGATGATGCTATGTGTTCATTCTGGCGCAGCATCTGGTCGGTTCCTGTCAGTCATACTGAGGGTGACTGGACTCGGAGGTCGAGCGTGTGTGCGATCCGATACCAGAAATGGGGGCAATTTCCATCAGCCCCCAAGATGTAGCTTGTGCAGTCCGCCCGTTGCCTAACTGGAAATCTCCAGGGCCGGACGGGCTGCACAATTTCTGGATTAAATGGTTTACGAGGTCGCACGCTTGCTTGGCGTCTCAATTCCAGTCTGCCTTAGAGTCTGGGTCGCTACCCCAGTTCTTAACTACAGGAATAACCCACCTGCTCCATAAATCAGGTAGTACTGCGGAACCTAAAAATTATAGACTGATCACGTGTTTACCGACGGTCTATAAAGTTCTTACATCCATTTTGAGGGCAAAGATTAATAGTCATATTAACAACAACAACATCATGTCTGCCTCTCAAAATGGATGTAGGAATGGGTCCCGCGGTACTAAGGAGCTACTCCTTATTGATATGGCCATTAGCCAACAGGTTCGGCGTTCCCGATAGGATCTGTCGACATGCTGGATAGACTATAAGAAGGCCTATGACTCGGTGCCTCATACATGGCTCATGAGGGTGCTAGAATTGTATAAAGTTGATGCAACGCTACGCACCTTCCTGATGTCGTGTATGGGGCAATGGAGGACAGTCCTTCGCTATCCAGGATGTCGAAATTTCCAGAGGAATAGCGAACCGGTAAGGATCGAGCGGGGTATATTTCAGGGCGATAGTTTGAGTCCACTTTGGTTTTGTCTAGCCTTGAATCCTCTTAGCACACTGCTGGAGAATTCATGGCTAGGCTATCGGTTGAAGACAGGTGGTCAGGTTATATCTCACCTCCTTTACATGGATGATCTGAAACTCTTTGCCCCCACTAATCTGCAACTGATGGAGCTACTGAAGGTAACTGAAACATTCAGTAACGCCATCAGGATGGAGTTTGGTGTGGACAAATGTGCGGTCATGCATGTAAAGCGTGGAGAGATTATGGAATCCGTGGGAACTCAACTCTCGGATTCCATAAACCTGAGATCCCTCTCTCCAACTGAAACTTACAAGTATTTGGGTATGTCGGAAGCGTTAGGTATCAATGTTACTGACATGAAGCAATCGTTGAAGGAGTGCTTCTTTGGCCGCCTGAAGAAGGTATTCAATAGCTTTCTATCGGGCGGAAACAAGGTGCGCGCCTTCAACGGTTGGGTCATGCCAGTATTGATGTACTCTTTCGGCGTACTCAAATGGACTCAAACGGAACTTGACGCCCTGGATAGGCGGGTCCGTACACTGCTTACTGCGTATCGAATGCATCACCCACGGTCGTCGGTAATGAGACTGTATATCCCGCGAAAGTGTGGAGGTCGAGGCTTTTTAAATGCTAAGACTCTCCACAATCGCGAGATATGCAGTCTTAGGGAATATTTCCTAGCTGTCGACGTGGGTATGCATCGAAATGTAGTGGCGGTGGACAAGGGACTCACCCCGCTCTCCTTGGCAAATGAGAACTGGCGCAAACCTGCAGTGCTTGACACTAACGATCGCAGGGCGGTATGGCAGAGTAAGGAACTTCACGGACGCTTTTTCCGGGCCCTACATGGGCCTGACGTAGACCAACTAGCGTCCGTAGCCTGGCTGCGTTTCGGTGATCTTTTTGGAGAAACCGAAGGTTTTGTTTGTGCAATTATGGACGAAGTTATCATGACGAATAACTACCGGAGATTTATTGTGAAAGACGGCACGGTCGACATATGTCGGGCATGTCACCGTCCGGGAGAATCAATTCGCCACATTGTCTCTGGTTGTTCTCGTCTAGCTAACGGAGAATACTTGCATAGGCACAACCTTGTAGCCAGGATTATCCATCAGCAACTTGCTCTGAAATACTCTCTTTGGAGTCGGAGGTGCCATACTATAGGTATGCGCCCGACCCAGTTCTCGATAATGGCAATATCACATTGTACTGGGATCGGTCCATCATCACTGACAGGACTATTGTTGCCAATAAGCCTGATATAGTGGTGGTGGACCGAATTGTGAGGCGTGCAATGATTGTAGACATAACCGTCCCGCATGACGAGAACCTCGTGAAAGCCGAGAAAGACAAACAAATCAAGTATATTGACTTGGCTCGCGAGGTTGTCGACATGTGGGAAGTGGACTCCGCAATCATTGTACCGATAGTCGTATCGGCCAATGGCTTAATAGCCACGAGCCTCGACCAACACCTTAGGAGGCTCTCGTTGGGTAGCTGGATCAAGGGCTTGATTCAGAAAGCGGTACTTCTGGACACGGCTCGCATTGTCAGGAGGTTCCTATCTCTGGAGCCCTGACCACCGGTAGCTTGGACCCTGTTCCCGATATCGGTGGGCTACTATTTTTATATTTTTAAATGTTTTTTTTTTTCTAATGTATATATTGTATAAAAATGTTTAAAAATATATAAATAAGTAAAGAAAATGAATAAAGGAAATAATAATAATAAAATTTTAAAGCCGTTTTAATTGTCAATGGTCAGGCAGGGGCCAATAGTTCTTCCATAGTAAACGATTATTAGTCCACTAAACCAGCCAAACCTATAGCGTTTCATCTTTTGTTTCCATATTCTGCAATAGTCCTGCTCCAACCGGGGATTGTCCTTGGGTATACTTTCACAGTGCATACAGGGATAATCGTCGGTTGGTGTCCCATTCCATTTGAAATGTCTAAAGAGGCCTCTGCGAGTTAGCTTTGGCCCCTCGTACGCCTACCAAAGGACCGGGTCTCTAGGGACCCGAGAAAGTCAAAAACAAAAAATAATAATAATAATAAGTTTATTAGTACATAACCAAAACAACAGCACAGTACATAGTATATGGAAACAGTGGGTTGTACTACCAATTTTTAAAATTATTGACAGTTTTCCGGGCTCCTAAACTAGGTACGCAGACCTGTATCTTAGGAGTCGGAGATTTTGCGGCTTCAATTTATATAATACAACCGTGACTTTTCTGTTTGTTTACAGTATTTTTTTTTATTTTATTAACACAGCAAATGGAGTGATTGTAAATGAGTGTTGTGTGTGTGTGTGGTGAGGTGTGTTTGTGAAATGAAATCAAAGAGTCTAATAACTTTCTTTCAAGCTAGGTTTAATAAAGTTACGATTCTATAGCCAATATAATTTCTGTCTCATCATAAGTTAAGGATAAAAGCCATTTTCGTAATTTATTTTTAATTTCATATAAGTTATATCTATACAACGGAATAATTTTATTTATTTTATTATACATTCGTGAACTTTGAACCAACAACTGTCGACTAGTAAACGCAAAATGACAGGGGTTTGTCTTACATATAGGAAAACCGTGGCGTCTCAAAAGCAGCTATGTGACAGGAACGTACGGAAAAAATATAATTTGACCTAATGCAGGTCATGGTGGCTATCAGTCTTTCCTAAACTGTCACTGATTAACAAACGACATGACATCTACCAGTTGTAATTTTGAATATTTAAACATCCAGGGACCGACTCAAAGACATTTAAATAATAACATCAAAATCGGGTAAGTAATTTAGGAGAATTTCAATGACATACAAACGTAGAGAAGAATTATTTAAGTCGATATATTAGGAAGGAATCAATTAGGACAATGGTCTCTTCATCCCTCGTGATAAAAATACACAAACAATAAGAAATTCCCAATTTCTTGATCTTAATGATGAACCGACGTACTGATCCGATGTACGGGAAGCTGGAAATTCAATCAATCAAAATGGGATCACGTTAATATGAGATGCGTATACCTTGAGGCGGTAATCACATTTGGGCAGATTTTGCTTCAGAATAACATGATGTTTCAAACTTAAAGTAGTCTTAGTGGCTTTATGAGTATTTATTTAGTTTTAAGACAGGCTTAGTAATAGGGTTCCGTTGGTTACCCTTTGTATACGGAACCCTAAAAACTTAAGGCACCATTTGACTTTATATGTGTTACCGGTAAGATTGTAATAAATCTTTATTAGATTACGATTAATATTATGGAAAATTCGTTTTATAAACAAGTTTAGAAAAATAATCATGGACAAGAAGGTACAGAGGTTAAGTAAAGTCATTAGGTATCACAACATTTTGTCTTCAATAAGAAAAATGCAAAAAGTTAGAATGATATGCTTATTTTTAACCGACTTCTTCGAAAAGGAAGAGGTTCTACGTTCGGCTGTTTGTATTTTTTTTTATGTATGTTCACCGATTTCTCCGCCAATGGGGTATTTTACTAAATAAATCTAATTAGTCCGTCTGATAGGTTTTCAAAAAATATTGGACACGTATTTTTTATTTTTTCACGTAAACAAATAATAAAGAGGATACAGCGAGTTGAAGACACGCGTGACGTCATATGGCTTTGTAAAAATGTACCAAATTTACCAAGCCAGATAACGTCACGCGTGTCTTCAACTCGCTATAAGTCCTTTATTTGTCAAAACTCCAAAAAAATACCAAAAACACCGACTTCCGAAATTAAAGTTATTTTTTACTTTGTAGTGTTTTGTTTTAGGAAGTCAGTTTTATTACTCTATTGAGTAGCTTTCAGTTTTAAACCTGCACTTACGCCTCTTACTCGAACATGCTACCTTAGTACCCCGCACAACGTATGCTCAACTTTAATAACACTTAGAAATCCAATATAGGAGGGAAAAGCAGTCTACAGGTCTACTGCATGCCGTTATGAACCCCTTAAACTATGCACAAGGGTTAGTGCTAGTTAGCGGGAATAGTTCAACACAGGCGTACCTTTCAACCCCTTGGCTCGGTAACTTCTACCAGCATTATCGCTTTAGAGATTGTTCGCAGACTTAGTTCATTGAAAGCTGTAATATACGGCTGAATGTCTAGCTAGTGGTTTTAGCTTTCAAGTGCGGAAACTTGGAAGTTAACAGCCGGTTTTATGCATATATGAAGTCAAGCTTTTGCCCGAGAGTTCGTACGCGCATATCCCGATTTTTCCCGTTCTCGTAGGAATTTCGGGAACTCCTCTCTTAGTGATCTCCTACACTCCTCAAGGAACCTACATACCAAATTTCAGCTTTCCCAGTAGATTCGGCTGTGCGTTTGTCTGTCAGTCAATCAGTAACGGAAGAATTATATATATTAGGAATAAATGTATTCGTAAGTATTTTTACCACAAGTTACTAAATGCATTTTATCGCAAAACGAATTCAATTCATCGTTCTATTTCTGTCAATCGTTTGAAGATGTAAAATGAAGAACGATGTTTTAAAAACGTTTATCGTTAAGGTGGAAGCGCCAGGGTAGCCCGCGAAATTCAAATATTTTATGTTTTTTTGCAATTTGCCGGTCAGTGTGAAGTGTTTGTTGAACAAAATACGATTCGCGACCGTAACGCGTATTTGTCTAAAGAATTAAGCCCTCTAAGTTCATGAAGCCCTATTGAATGGTTATTTCATGAAAAAGTCATTCAATAGGGCTTCATGAACTTAAGAGGGCTATATTGATGATTAAAATGGTTATAATTCTTTAGAAAAATACGCGTTACGGTCGCGAATCGTATTTTGTTTAACAAACACTTCACACTGACCGGCAAATTGCAAAAAAAACATAAAATATTTGAATTTCGCGGGCTACCCTGGCGCTTCCACCTTAAATGCATATTTTATATAATGATTTATGTTGCACACAAGTGGCCTTAAATTCAGAATAGCTTTAATGACGTTTCAGGGTTTTTATTGATATTTTGGTTATAAGTAGGTAGGTATTTAGGTAGGTACATATTTGTTAGGAAAAGAACCTGTTTTCCTTACAAATACAAAAATCCGCGACGTCACCCAGCAGCCAAGCTAAAATGGGAGTGGATAATGAGTGGTTCATGGGTTAAATCAACCATAACGTGGGTCCCCAATATCCAGCAAAATCGCGGTATACTCATTGGAAGATGGCCGACGGAGCTTGACTCCTACTGATAGGATGTGGACTTATGATCCTATGACCCCTAGCTGGGGCAGAGGCCGTCCACAGTCTTCCATTGCGAAGAGTCTTGCGTTTCACCCTTCACCTCGCTCCACGTCATTCAGACCACGCCACGCCACGTTTTGATGGGGACGGCCACGCTTCTTTTTTCCTTGTGGATTCCAGACTTTGGAATGTGATCGGGATCCCTCAGGCGCTTGATCGGATAAGATGAGAACTGTGGACCGATTTTATGGATAGACGTCAAGCTCGTTCCGTCTTCCATCCAACTTGACCGAAGCTGGGAGGAATGGAAGGAACACGGGGAGGTCTTGGCCCTGTAGTCGCATAGAATAAGCGGAAGACAAAACAAAATAGTGTATTTAGAAAACTAAAGTTTAGTTTGCTTCGATTTCATGCAGAACTTGTTAATAGAAAACAATTTGTCAACTTAATGGCTTAATTTTAAAATCCACTTAACTGCGATTCAAACGCTTAATGGGTAATTTAATCCCCTATAAGTATCGTCAATAATTGAACAGTATCAATCATTAAATTAATCGCTTTTACTGTTAACTACTCGATTTAAATGTTCAAATTACAGTTAAAGTAATTATGTATTGTATTGATTGCTCGGTTAACGACACATACATTATTTCAGATACGATAGCTTTGATATTTTAGTATTTATGGGCATAATCTGCTGGACATTGTTGATAGTTGAAAATTATTGCTTCAATTCCCAAAAGGGTTCTGTTTGAACGATCGTATTAATATTTTTATGTATTTTTTTCAGCATAGCACAAACCTAACTGTAGGTAGGTAAAGAAAAAAGGTATACGGTAAGTATGTATATCGAGTCCCACACGATAAAATTTGCTCTATCTACGTCTAGTCAATCAGAAGTCCTAGGTAAACGCCTTTATTTTGTAGCAATAAGAGTGATTTTTCGTTGGTTACCTACATACATAGCTACTCAATTTATCTGTGAAAGGTTTCATTGTAAATAAATTACACTCGACATGTGGGTTCGTAGCCATAATTACAGCATTTCACAAAAGATGCATGCAGCCGAAAATTATTGCCATAAATTAATTTAACAAAATTTTCACCGTAAAAGGAATTTTTGAGTTTTTATCACGTGACTTTGCCGCTATCCATTTGGATTGTTTTCCAATTCTTTGATCTGAACTCACAATACATTTTCCGATAATTATTTCATCGTCATTCAGAATCGACGTGAGAAAATATTCATTCAAAATTAACGAAATGAATACCTCTTCAATTTTCGTAGTCTTTATTTTTTAATGAAACATTTCTGGTGTGAAATATGTTTTATTTTTAAATTCAATTCAATTCATTTATTTATTGCATCAAATATGGTAGGTATAAGTTCTTATCAATATTAAGTAACACACATTTGGCCAATGTATAGCATGCAATATTACAAGTTCTTAAGTACTTAACATATAATGACATTTTTGGACGCTAATTATGACGTAGGTATTATTAATTTTTATCATTACATAAAACTCTATTTTAAAAATTAAATACATCACGACTGCAGTAAAATTTACCTAACAATAGATCTAAATTGGCAATACCTAAATAATAACTATATGATAATAAACATAAACTTAATAAACATTTATTGCAGAATCTCTTCCGTAATTTGTTTTAACAATGTAAACTTATGAACTAGTGTTAGTAATATTTGTATTATGAGCCTGCATGAGGCACGCCGATCCAGGGGAATGTCTACTTGACTGCATGCAGTCGATAATACATCCTATGAATATTTTCACAAACACGTAAAATCCATGAAAACCACAACTTATCCAGACTTTAAACAAAGTGTTAAATTACAATATCCAACGAAAGTAATAGTAAGATCGCCTGACACGGCAAAGTTACGCCGTTCGACAAACAAGATGGATGCCATACAATTTTCTTTTTACTCGCGACTCAGGCGACAACTCCATACAGCCTAGTTTTAAACTCTTGTTCGGCGCACACGAAAAAGTTTTTACTCAAGATTTTAACACATTCTAGTTGAGCTAAATCGACGCTATTTTCGAGAACAATTTTCTGCAGAGCTCCAGTGAGTTATAGAGATGATGGTTTTCGTGGCAGCTGTGTAATTTTCTGCAGCTTTTGTTTAATTAAAATATAATTTTTTGGGGAATTATAATAAAGTAAGAAGTAGCAATAAGTGTCATTATTTGGTGTGATAGTTTTAATTAGTTTTTTTTTTTTATTTCCCGAAATTCCCACGGGAACAGGAAAAACGGGATATGCGCGTACAAGTCGCGGGCAAAAGCTAGTCTATACTAATATATAAAGCTGAAGAGTTTGTTTGTTTATTTGTTTACTTGAACGCGCTAATCTCAGGAACTACTGGTCCGATTTGTAAAATTATTTCAGTGTTAAATAGCCCATTTATCGAGGAAGGCTATAGGCTATATATATATCATCACGCTAAGACCAATAGGAGCAGAGCAGTAATGAAAATTGTGACGCAGACGAAGTTGCGCGGGTCAACTAGTACTAATATATAAAGCTGAAGAGTTTGTTTACTTGAGTGCGCTAATCTTAGGAACTATTGGTCCGATTTGAAAAATTCTTTCAGTGTTAGATAGCTCATTTATCGAGGAAGGCTATAGGTTATATAATACTAATAGACAATTACACAATTAAAATTGTGACGCAAACGAAGTTGCGTGGGTCAACTAGTTATGACATAAAACAGTAACAATAGATTTACAACACAATTCATGCTGGTTTCCAAATAAAGCGGATTTCCGCTGAATCACTAGCACATGTATAGGATCATCGACTTATCTATATATATAAAACAAAGACGGGTTTGTTACAACACTTATAACTCGAGATCGGCTAGACCAATTTTCATGGTTTTTGGTTCGTTGGATTTGTCCCCGCCCCGAATAGCAGAATACATCTTAAAAATAATGAAAACTCGACGAAAACATAATTATAAAAGATGAATAATTTTCCCTTAATGTTACTTTGTTTCGTACCTGTCAAACATTTGTTGTCCATCCTGTCAAATACTATAAGTAATGGTTGACATGCGTTCAGAAATAATGACAAATGATTAACATTTACGCGTGCGTTCAGATATTTATTAGTAGTCTATGTTCTAAACTATTGTATTTCTGAAATCAATTTCTAAGATTTATTTTATAGGTTATCGAAAACGTAAATGTCTTTTTTATGTTGTCTATGATTTTTCTAAGATTAATAATTACAAAGGTTAAAAAGTGCATTATCCAAAGTAATAGTCTATGATCTAAACTAATGTATAGCCTGACCAGAAATATGTAGGTAGGGTAGGTAGGGTAGGTAGGGTAGGTAGGGTAGGTAGGGTAGGTAGGGTAGGTAGGGTAGGTAGGGTAGGTAGGGTAGGTAGGGTAGGTAGGGTAAGTAGGGTAGGTAGGGTAGGTAGGGTAGGTAGGGTAGGTAGGGTAGGTAGGGTAGGTAGGGTAGGTAGGGTAGGTAGGGTAGGTAGGGTAGGTAGGGTAGGTAGGGTAGGTAGGGTAGGTAGGGTAGGTAGGGTAGGTAGGGTAGGTAGGGTAGGTAGGGTAGTTAGGGAGGTAAGGAGATAGGTAGGTAGGGTAGCCAGTTGACGGGAGCGAAGCCGCGCGGGTCAGCTAGTAACTGATAAAATGATGACACACAAATAAAAAGGTATCTATTGTTTTAGTTGTTCGAAGCCGAAATAAAGGTCTCGGCTGCAGTAAGCTTATAAAAATTGGACGGAAGAGGAATAATTCTTTTGAACAACAAAGGTTAGGTTGTTAGGGCACGTATACATCGCAACAAATAGTTTCTCTTATCTCTCAAATACAGTGCAATGTGGTGAAATTCTGGGTGATACTAAGTATCGGTTAAAGCGATCTTTCAAAGACAACATTTGGATGAATGATGGATGTGCAATTCTGCCGTTATAAAGGACGTATCGACACAAAACGCAGTAACCAATTTCCGACCTTAACTTATTTTAATAATGTCGGAACTCGGGTACTTTGTTTTGTGTAGATATGTTCTTTATTCTTATGGCGGCAGAATTGTACATAGATTTAATAGGTATTATGAAAACGCGTTATTTTGGCTGAAGTCTATATTAATCGTGTATATACTGAGTAATTTTGGAAACTTCTAGTAAGGAATAACGCAAACGACATTATCATGAAGGAGCTCCAAAAATTTTTTGACACCGACCTGCACCACCATCATCTGCCCAGCTTTTTTTCCAACTAGGTATATAGGGGCCGGTTTCCAGTCAAACCGGATTCAGCTGATTACAATCCGCGCCACGAAAGATGAGACTTGTCACTCAACTTAAACTTTATTATTTTGTTATAAATATTATAATATTGTTAATCTAAATATCATCGAAAAATCCTTGAATAGACATACAAATTATGGATATTTCGTACACGACTGTACCTTCGCAAGCTTCACACTACTGATGCTCGTCAAGTCTCACCTTTGTGGCGCGCATTGTAATCAGCTGAAGCCGGTTTGACCTGCACCACGAACAAATTTTAATTTCACCCCGCACCCGGACATGTAAAACGGCGAAGATCCTCGAGGGCCCTGATCCCCTGGTACCTCATATTTTATTTCTATCAAACAATGCTCACAAAGGGACAGAATATAATGGCTTTATTACCAGTGTTCCTTTGATAAGGTCCTCAATTGTAAATTGGCGTAGTAAGGTGGAAATCGATTCTCTTGCTTCCTGCTTACATCAATGATTAAAATGTAGATCGTACCTACAGCTGAATTTAGATTCATTAATTATCCTGGTACACATTTCCATGTAACTGCGGATGTGGTTCGGGGTTTCTGGTTAACAATAGCTGCTGAGTAAAAGGTTATTTTGATACTGTGTGGCCAGGAATAGGGAAATTAAGGGTCGAAAAAGTTACATGTAATAAGGAAGTAGGTATGCATTGTAGCACCACAGGACTTCGCCCTTGGTTCTACTTAATCTATATCTCTTGCAATCAGCAAGAGATATAGATACAAATCATAAATTATGATCATACGTGCACTTATTTACGGCATCTGCCATAGAAGGAAGCTCATACATGGCTCACCTATATAAAAAAGCACATATATATTTTTACATTCATAATTCAAATACTTTTTATATTTCTGCAGATGCGTCCAAAGTTCTACTAACTTTTCTGCCAGTGACTTGCAGCCAAGGAGTTCAAAGTAGGAAATCATTCTATTTCAAAATCGTTTCAAATACTATCACTGTTTAAAAGAGCCCCCCGGCAGAGCATCTGCCCCTGGACGCGAACTTCAGTGGCCAATCTGGAAATCTCTTAACTGACTGCGGACCCTGGTTGGCCGCTGCAAACATAACTTGGCTAAGTGGGGCATTTTCCATCAATCCCAAACGCAGTGCTAGTGCGGAGCCCTTCACAGGACATCCTTAATTGCCCGTCATGCATAACTACCTGTATCCAAGATTAGAACGACGCCAATGATGAAGCTGTACAGGCTGCTCAATACTGGTCGGACAAAATATAGTGAGAGTCAATCGACACGAAAAGAAGAAGAAAAACTTGATAAAATGTAAGGGAATAATAGAGCTTTTGATAGTTTGGAACAGCGATGCGAATGCTTCTTTATGAGAATAGCCACTCCGTTTAACAAGTTATTTATGTACACTAATATTATAAAGAGGAAAGCGAGGAGCTCGTGGCTAAATAATAACAGCCACACGGATCGATCTTTAAGGTTAAGCAACGCTTGCCAAGGTTGGTCTGTGGATGGGTGACCATCTTAGCATAACGAGTTTCCTCCGTGCCTCGGAAAGCACGTTAAGCCGTTGGTCCCGGCTGTCCTTTGTAGATCTTTGGCAGTCGTTACGGGTTATCAGAAGCCAGTAAATCGGACTCTAGTCTTGCCAAGAAGTACCGTGTTACCCAGTTAATGGTTTGTGGAGGTCTGGTAGGCAGCCGCTCCACGTAAAACACTGGTATTCAGCTGAATCTGGTTTGACTGGAAGCCGACCCCAATATAGTTGGGAAAAGTCTAGGCAGATGATGATGATGAATATTATAAAGAGGAAAAATTTGTATTTTTGTATGTTTGTAATGAATAAACTCAAAAACTACTGGACCGATTTGAAAAATTTCAGCAATGGATAGCTATATTATTAGGGAGTAAGATAGGCTATATTTTATTCCCGAAATCCCACGGGAACGGGAAATACGCGGGTGAAACCGCGTGACGTCCGCTAGTACCTACCCAAATATAAACAGTAACGCCCTTACGTGACAAGTATTTGCCAGCAACATGAAGAAGAATAAAATTGACGAAGATAAAAGACTTCAAAGGAGGCTTGTGACGTCATTTTCGGATAAAAAGTGTACCGGAATGTGACGTCTCACGCGAGTTTTCAACGCACTGTTTAGTCTTCATTTTTGTTTACGTGAAAAATAAAATAGGTAGATGTTCAACATTTTTTAGAAATCCGTCTGTCGGACTAGGTAATTACATTTTTAATCATCTACCATAAGCATTCTTCTTTTTTTTTTCAATGTACCACTCTCTTAAATTAAATCTGTTTCTTATCTTTTATTGCTTACTTTGATGACAAATCACGACCTCTTTTGTAACTATTCGACCACGTTTTTCACCTACAACCCATGCAAGTTGCACTACATTGCGGGTTACCCAGGAATAATGCCATCAATCGCTCGAACGTGCCCCGCAATGCAATTAACTTGCGATCGAGTTGCTTACAGGTGAAAACGCGGCCTAAAGCTTAGTAAAGGTGTTTTAGAGACATTTATTTCAGTGTTTTCCGAGGTACGTGGGTACGTGGTAAGCGCTACGCACGTTTTCTGCCACGCAGAGTTATTTAACCGCATTTAGGGATTTTTCTCAAATTCTTTTGAGTTATGTTCACGTTTAATTTACTGGAAATGTTCCGTTTATATACACCACATAGCAATTTTATGAACTCTTCTTACGAGTCACTTTAGCCGATATAAAAAGTGTCCCACTGTTTACTTCGAAGTGACGTAACAAGCCGGACTCCTGTACCCCTATTCTGTAACAACATTTTCGTGCCTCGACAGCGGAATCCGAGGTGAGTATCAAATGATATCAAGCGTCAACCTTTATGTTGTTAGCAATAAAGCTCACTTTGTGAGGTTTGTCACTCAGGTGAAGCTCGATATCGAAATGGTTATTTACAAAATAGACTAGCTGATCTTTGGTGCGTTTTATTTGTATTTTTTATTAATGTGATAAAGCCAAAAATCTGTGTCCAATTTTTTTTTTTTTTTATCTAACGGACAAAATTTTTTTTTTTATTAATCTAGAAAATAACCTTATCATTAGTCTATTTTTTAATAATAATACAATACAGACTTCCTTTAGCAATTAACAAAAGACATTGGCTGAATAGCCCATCGGATTTGCTTGGTACATAAAAAAATGAACAGAACTAGTCAGTAACAGATTACCTAAACAGACCAATTAAATAATTTAATTATTAATTAACTATCTTAATTACAAATAGTAGCAAAACGAATTTAATTACTCTGAAATTAAAGTTTAAACAACCCGTTGTTTAACTAAACCGTGGTTACAGTAATGCCTACAAACTGAACCAAAACTATTCCGAAATACCTACGGGTTTTGGTTCCATTTCACGGGTATTAGAAAGTTTAATGGTAATTAAGGAGAACATGAATGTTTTACCAATTAGGTGTTAACGACCCTATATTTAACGGAAAACTTGTTCAATTAAAAGTTGTATTAATTTAGCATTTGTTTTTGATTTCTATATACATCGTTTGGATTCGAACTGCGTTCAAAAAGAGAACATCAAAAGAGCGTTTAAATTTCGAATAAATAATTAGCTTTAATATTGGTTTAGTGATGTGAATAGGTACCTACTTAAGATTCTCAATGGATGTTGATATTAATTTATCAGTGACAGTATTTAAAGTCTGCATAGACATTTTATAAACGAAGGCAATTTTGTCACCATCATATTTTACAGATCGAAAAAAATATGCAATAAAATTCTATTGTTTTTTAGCATCGTGAGAAAACGTATGAAACGTTTTCTCACGATGCGATGGTACTTAGGTAATAGTATGACAATAATTTTATTTAGAAGAAAAAACATTATTAGGTACTAAGTTTATCTTCATTTTACCAACAGATACAACTGACCCAACAACTCCCAACAAACGTTTCTACTACAGCAAATAATCTCCCATTCCCAAAGATGCTTACCCTAATCCTCTCAAGCTATCAAAGGCCAAATCATATTGACATGACAATACAGTTAGCTTCCGAAACTACTCAACGCTCAACAGTTTCAAATTTCGAACACCGAGCAGAGTTGCCAGCTCAAATAACAGCTGTACCCGCTTCCCTTAGACTATAGAGTTGGGCTGAATAATTTGAATGATTATGTGCACATTTCATTTGTCTAGTGTTAATGCTGTGAGGCAATTAGGAATTGGTTCAGTTGCAGTTTTGGCTGCAGATACGTATGAAATTGTTAGGACTTCGCTATAAGAGGCCATTCTCGTCAAAAACGCCTCTAAAATCCCTACATTTCGACAAGGACCTGAATTGATTGTTGCTGAGATAACATTACAACTTGAATGCTTTTTATGTACGAGAATTTGCCTTCCTACATTTTTTGTATGTACTTAGTCTATTAGTTTATTCTGAAATAAACAGGTTTTTTCTACAGATGATGGAGTCAATTTATTTAAACACAAAGCGTCTTTAATTGGAAAAAGTATCCAAGAACTTTTAAGAACGTAACCTTCCCCTCGTTTTCCCTTGTCAACGGTTACCGATTAACGGCTGTCACTCTCCTTCGCGCTGATTGGATGTCCCGGCCAAATGTCAGGCCCGAAAGTAATTCCGCCAATCACGATTCACCATTTTTACAAAACCGTTGAGAACCGAAAAGATAAAAATGCTAACGTACGTGCGTTTATAAAATGAAAATTCTGCATACTGAAATAAAATGCACAAAAGAGGGATAAAGAGAGAAAACAGAGCAAAAAGCCTTAAATTATCGTCGAGATAAGAAGGCGGAAGCAAAAAGGATTATTTAACTTACACTTTAATTTTGCTAAGCGACAATGGCGATAGCACGAAGGAATTTAGTTAACTTGAAATTGTGCTTTGAAAACTTTACATTAGTCATTGCTGAGGAGCGTATGCAAATTTTCTTTTTTTTTAAAAGTTTTTTTTTACTATTGTTTGGCATACGTTTGACCACTATCTCACCTGATGGTAAGCGATGATGCGGTCGAAGTTGGAGCACGTTTGCCTCGAAGTAACCTATCACTCTTGACTTAAAGACTCCTAGGTTGTAGCTATCTGGAAACACAGACTCTGGCAGAGAATTCCACTCCTTAGTTGTACGCACTGTGAATGTGTTCCCAAATTGTTTTGCGCTTGTGGGTGGGATGTCCACCATGTACCGGTATATTTTAGTTTGTTGTAAGTTTAAGTGTGACTAATTAATTATTTCACTAAAAAAAACTTCATAACGATATAGTAGTAAAAATTTAATTTTAACTGGAATGTTGCTAATCTACTTAAGAGCTAACGCTTCAACGAGGTCACATTAACACGACAATATAGAATAGCTGCAGACTTTAAACTAATCCCGTTAAAAAAATAGCCGCCTGAAAAGACTCACGGCGGATGAACTGAAAACTTTGTCATTGATTTAAAAACTTTTCACTCGGCTCAAAGCGGGCAAAACCACGGAAAAATTGCAGTATTTGATATTTATAAGTTTGGGAAGTACGATGACGGTCGTGGATGGGCTAAGTCCTCAAAGTAATTGGTTTATCGGAGGAGAGTAGTAGTTTCGGGCATTCTCGGGCATTTTCGGGTATTTTCGGGTATTTTCGGGACCAGTATTCTATCAGTGTCTTTATTTTGAAGTCGTTCCTTTGTTGCTTATCGATGGTCTTATCTGTTTACGAAATGATATTGGTTTGTGTCTATGGTTTGCGGACGATTTTTGTGCTTCTGGCCAAGATATATGTACGTTTTTACTATTGATAGGCACGCGTTTGACCACTATCTCACATTTACTGTATTCGACGTGATCCTTTGATGAGTAGTTAAGTAGGTAATTGATAACAAACTATTTTTTTAACAGTAGTGGCAACTAAATAATACGGCCAAATTAAAAAATAGGTTAACCATAATTTACTATCTATCATGCCTGCCTATTTTACCAGCCCTTGAAATACAACGGTTTCCATATCAATTAAATTTATTCAAAAAATGCCTTGCAAAGTATCCATATTTAAAAAAACTACAAAGACCCAATCAGGTTTCTACGCAGAAAGCACTCATGCAAAATTCATTCCATTGCGACCCTTATTCATTTAATTATTTAGGTATTGAAACATTACGCACAAGTAAAAAACACCGTACAATAAAGCTTTAAATATTTGAAATTCAAATACCTACTGCAAACTCATATTTACTCTGCGAGCCAGTAACACACCCAACCATAATGAAATCCGCAGTCCTTTGAAGTTCGCCTACTAGAGCAAATACTCGACAAGAGTACTCGCCACTGATATATAAAAAGCTTTCAATATTGTCACTGTGTTCACGAAGAGTTTGCAAATGAGTTTTGTTTGTCTATGGTATGTCCGCTTATCATATTTTACGCTGGCAACATTGGAGATTGGATGTCATTGCGGCTTTTGTTGTGTTACGTCAGAAAATATTGTAGTAAGTGGGGTCAATCTTTGGTAAAGTAGGTACCCTATGTATGCGTAGGCTAGTACGAGTTTATAAATCAGAACTAGTACTGCTTAAAACATTTTCTGCTAAAATATTCAAATGATAATTGCAAAGCCTAGTATTTACCTTAAATGCGTAGTACTGACTAAAGCGCGTTCCAGAGAAGAATGACTGAATAAGAAATGAAGAATGAAGTCTATTAACTAATTTAAAAAAAAAACAAATATTAAAGAAAACATCTTTGCAAAATGCTGTTTTAAACTGAAATGAAAATAACGCAACTTGCAGAGCTATTTTGTCTCCTGTTTAGTCAATCCATAGACTAACTTGCAAAAAAAATTGCATGCCTAACAGATTATGCACAGTTGCTCGTCTGAAACGCAAATATAAAAGAGAATACTTTTTAAAAAGCCTTTTAACGCGTAATATAGTGAATTGAAGTGTTTAGGTACTTTAGTACTAACGTATAAAAGCTTAAGAATGACGTCGCAGTAGACGTATTGCTATGTTATTATGAAGCAGTGTACGATGTGCCTAAGCGATTTACTGAAACGCTAGTGAATGAAATTTTGAAACGAGCGGAGGCTTTTTCAAATTTTAAATAAGGGATAATACCTACGGACTTTTATGAAAGTCCCGCAGAAATGTAACAAAAAATATGTAATGAGATTCCTCTGAGATTGCTTTTTATTAATTTAACAGCTGAGGTAGGTACCGTGGCGAAAATAGTGTGTTGCCATGTTCATTGTGATGCTCAGCTTATTAAGTTACAGTGATAATGAAAATTCTAAATTAAAATCTCAGAACAGGGGTGATGTTGTTTGGTTTGCAATTTATCATATTAAAATATTTTGATCTAAATACGAACAATCATATTGTTGATTCTTCCCAATTTCTGAATTATGAATTTGAAATTGCATTTATACCTATTCCTAGTTTAGCCTGAAAGCTTGTCAAAGTTTGGCATTCAATTAGGGCTTGACACATTCTTAGGTCCTAATACTCAAGTCACAATACGGGCCTATTTAATTAATATCATAGTCATTATAAGATCTGATCCATAAGCGTAGGTAGATTCGATTCAAGAGACATGACAAATAAAGGGTTTACCATGGCGTTACAGCGTAACAAATGCACGCTGTGGAAAGCCTTCGAGATAAAAGAGATCAATGGAAGACGCGCCATCGTTTATCCCGTAATACGATTTCCAGGATCGTTTTTAAAAGTCGATTTCGATCACCTCTAATAGATTTAAAAGTCGATTTCTGTCGTCACATCCTTAGTCCTTAAAAATAATACCTCAATAATTCTAACGGGACTTCGCATCGGATTCGAAATTTAAAGTGATTTGAAATTACAGAATGCTGAGAAGAAGTCTTTCTACTTTTTTACTATCTTCTATTACTTATGTATTATAAATGCGAAAGTTTGAATGTTTGCTACACAATCACACCTGATCTGAATCTGGATGAAATTTGGCACAGAAATAGATTTTGATTTTGAATACTTACCTATATGTAATACAAAATCATTAAGAATTTAATGAGTGCTGTTATTAGTTATTTACAGGCAATTTTAGTACTAATAAATATTATATTAATATTCGCTATAACAAAGAAATAGAGTAATTTAGACTTCAATTTCATGTTTGATTGCCTTTGACATGTCAAACGGCATTATTATTTTCTAGTAGGTTCTATACACCACGTAAACAGAAAAATAATTTACTGGTAACGCTAAAATATTCATAGATATCGGATAAGCTCGGTTAGCGCGTTCAACCGTAGGTAGTGCTGAAGAATTCATATTTAATAACACATGATCCACGTGTTAAAGACGGCTTTATTAGTCTGGTAACACTACAGAAATGTACTTGTTTTTGAAGTTTAAGTTAGCTTTTGAGTGGGATATAGGCACTATGGTTTTTCCTTTGTAGATAACCTACTGAATCTTTGGTATTCAATGGTGCGTCGATGTGTCTTTAATCCTTTAACCCCTACCTTAAACTTATCAAGGTGAAATCCATAATAAGTCAAACAACAACCCAGCAACAGCTAAAGATTAAGGCGGCGACTCGAGATGAGAACGGCAGCTAATCCAGCCCAAATAAACTGATTATCGTAGGTACTTAAAATAATTTACGAATAAAATAGGTATTATTCGTAAATTATTTTAAGTTAACGCCAGGAACACTTTTACAATCTTATTCTCGAGTTAATAAAACCAATTTGGCTATTGATCTACAGTGACAGTTTCGGTAGGAAGCCATCTTGGATTTTATTTCGAAGGGCGGGAAAAGCTGGGACAGTTTTCGTATTTAACTTGTAGTTGCAGGTAGGTTTGAATTTTAGGAATATAGATAATGGTATTTCGCTATCACATTAAATTACCCTACACTCCTATAATTGACCCTTTCAGCACAGCAAGTAAAAAGAAAACGCGTATGCACGTATGCGTACAACAGGCGTTTAAACCAGTTATCCTTTGTGTGATCCAGTAGGTGATATGGTGGTAGTGACATAGGACATATAGAAAGGCTCTGTGGAAAATATGCTAGAAAATAAAGTAATACGTTATTTGACCCCACTGAATATCTTCTGTGGGGCTTTAAGGTACCAATTTCAGAAACAAACCTTCAAGAAATATAACAATATTCCGCCTCCGTTCCGCTCAATGAAGCATGAAACTTTACGCATAGTTACATGTTTGATAACATGACATTATAATGTAATTGAAATCGCGACATGTTCAATATAAACAGACATATAGTAGAAAGCATACAGCAGATAAGAGGCTTACAACGCATTAAGCAAATTATTTGCAGAAGACTCATTTGCAACATTATAAAATCCGCATTATGCAAATTATTAAGTTCCTCGGTCCAGTGGTCTCAACCACGATGTGAAAAACAACAGTTCACTGTTTCAAGAGGAAGACTTTAGACCAGCATTCAAAAGGTTAGCAAGAAAAGCATGCACTACCGAGTAAAGGCTTCTTTTATTTAAATGATGGTAATAAAATAAGTAAGGTAGGTGCTTTACTTCCGAAATAACAAGCGATCACGCCATACAAATACAATATTTCGTTACAAGTGGTTATTTCAAGTTAACCTCTACTGATCGAAATAAAAGACGTTTCAAGTCAAAGAGTTAAGTTATAAAGTAGCCTCAAACGTTCAATTACTCCCTATAAGTACCTAGTCCAAACACTTCGATAACTTTACAAAGCGTAAACGTTCCAGCTCGCTCAGCGTGCTACAATAACAAATTGCGCATGCCAAAGCACAAGAAGCTTTTACTTCGAAGTTGGCGATATGTTACTGAAAAGCGTTTTAGGTTAAGCGACTTGCAGCGTTCCACGTCAGTATAATAATTGCACGTTTTAGCGGATCGATGATGCATCGTATTTAATGTTACATGATAGGTATTACAATATTTTAAAATGTAGCGATTACTACGGTTGTGCTTTTCAGTTCTTCAAACAATGAAACGAGCTTTTATTTTTCCACTTGATAGATTTTTAAATACCGTTTCGATGAGAACCCAAATAAATTGGGGGCCTAATACGACTAAGTATAATTATATTATCTATTAGATTATTAGCTATTAGATTACTTATCTATCAGTAGATCCGTGGTTTAATAAATTGCTCGTATAAATCCGAAATATTTTATGGTTTCGTGGTTTTCAGAAATCCCTACGGGAACTGGAGAAAAAATATAAGCGCGTATGAATTCGCGTGCGAAAGAAAGTTTTATATATTAGGATATAACGTTTCTTTGCCTAGAGCTGAGACGCAGAACCGCAAGTGGATGAGGAATTGTAAAGGGCCTTGACAACTAATAGTTCAGTTTAGTTTTGTACAAAGCAGAACATCTGTTCCTCTTCTGCCACATGTCACTAACCGATAACTGCGTGTCAGTACGCCCACTACTCATTGTTAACATCCGCGCTGATAGCGGGAGGAGCTTGATGCGATTATGATTGACACACGCCGCCATTGTTCACGTTTCAGCTCAGCTCGCTGAATCAATGCTGGTTGTTACTCCGTTATCGTGTAGTCTAGGTGTGTGTGATAGTTTGTAGGTATGGCGCACAACCGCAACAGAAGAAGACGCCCCGGGGGTCGGGAGTCGCAGAGCGATTCTCGGCCACCTACTCCGCGGGCCTGTGGACGACGAGCTTTGGGTCGCTCGCCGTCTGATCAGAACCAGGCCCGGGTCGACGGCGCGCTGTGTTCCACGCGCGCCTCAAAGAGCTGTCAGCCAAGAAGACGGGGCCCGCTAGGGCCAGTGCCTGCTGGGCCTGCGGACTTTGTTCGAAAGAGGTACCGTAGCCCTGGAACGCAAAGGGCTCTAGGAGGAACACGGATGGGTTTTAGTCAGTCGGAGTCTGACACTCCCTCCTGCTTCACCCAGAGCGGGAGGAGACATTTGATGATTACCCATCATTAAAAAGAAAAAAAAAAGTGAGGCTCACAAGGGCTGCGGACTTTGTTAGAAAGAGGCACCGTAGCCCTGGAACGCTAAGGGCTCTAGGAGGAACACGGATGGGTTTTAGTCAGTAAGAGTCTTACACTCCCTCCTGCTTCACCCAGAGCGGGAAGAGTCATTTGATGATTTCCCATCCTTAAGGTATGGCTCACAAATCAGCAGTGCTATTCTGTACAATCTCACCCTGTTTACTAAGATGAAGTGAGCTTGTATTGGAACAGTACGGTACGTCTACCATGAGTTTTATCAATCTATACTCGCTAGCGACTGTCTCGAGGAGCTCGTGGCTAGATAATAACAGCCGCATGGGTCGATCTTCAAGGTTAAGCAACGCTTGCCAAGGTTGGTCTGTGGATCTTTAACATACCGAGATTTCTCCGTGCCTCGGAAAGCACGTTAAGCCGTTGGTCCCGGCTGTCATTTGTAGATCTTTGGCAGTCGTTACGGACAGTCGGAAGCCAGTTAATCTGACTCCAGTCTTGCCATAAAGTACCGTGTTACACAGTTAATGGGTTGTGGAGGTCTGGTAGGCAGCCGCTCCACGTAAAATACTGGTATTCAGCTAAATCCGGTTTGACTGGAAGCCGATCCCAATATAGTTGGGTAAAGGCTAGACAGATGATGATGATAACTCGCTAGCGACTGTCTAAAGTTTTACTTGCAACTTGCTTGCTTGTTAGTTAACAAACTTAACAAATAAATTAGAAACTTGTTTTTTTTTTAATTTTCATACATTTTTTTAACTACAGTCGCTAGCGAGTATAAAACTCATGGTAGACGTACAGGGATCTTTAAAGCACGGCCCGCGAGCCGTTTGCCCGCGGTTGAATTTATGCGGTCCGCAACATGTTTCTAATCTACCATAATTACACAAATTTAACAATGTTTTCTTTTTTGAAAAAATCACATGAATGCACGTATACTTTACATTATTTACTTAACAGACAGTGACGTAAGTCATAGAATTATAAAAGATAAATGAATGATGCTGCCTTGTTGCGTAAAGTCCGCTACACCACAATTGAACATAAAGTTTAAATAAATAATAAAATTATCGCCGTATTTTCATTTTTCGTCTGTACTTATACAGATATACTTTTCCTTTACGTGTGGAATGAAGCTGCTTCTTTAACAGCTTCATTCATTATTTTATCCAGGATCATTATATTAACATTTGTAATACCTAGGTATTTCTTCTTCAATCCATCCAACAACCGAAGCTTCCTAAAAGTTTATAAATAACTTGAATGTAATTATCTTCTCTCGGATTTCCACACTGCATCATATTATAATAATAGAAGCCATGATGATACATGTAATTATCGCGCCACCTCCTTTTGAACAACGTTCTCAACAGTCTGCCCTCAGGGAAATTAATGCTACACACAGCAAACAAACCATTGTAAATCATCCCCACTTCCCTATAATAATCGTATCGGAATTCCCGTAATAATCGAATAACTTACACAGCGACAAACTAATCGCCTAGCATAATCTGTAAATACCGATAATCGTTTATCGCGATTACGAGAATACACGCCTTAAGCCGCGCGTAACTCGAGGCAAAGGTAACTATTTTAGGGAGCCTTAAGGGATCCCCGGAGTAATTAATCTTCATCATCTCAAGATCCCTTCGGATAGTTTTGGGGACTGTTAAATACAGGGATACACGAATAATAACGTGCGATGGACGGGGCTGATAATGGGGAAATAAAGGTCACTCGCATATTTTACCAAGTTTGTCGGCCATAGACATGCGAGCTTAGAATCAAACAAAAACGTAATTTGTGGTCATAGTGCCACGAAGATTAATTTACTAGGTATAAATAAAGTTATTTAAGTAAACAGTGAACGTGCTAATGAGAAATAAATGGTCATCGCCCATTTAGACATAAAGATAGTGTGTTTGTAATTTGATAAGAACTGTTTATAAAATAAAAAATGTATATTATCGAAGCTAATGTGACCCAGCACGCAAACACGCTAATACAATATGGTTTACTTTTATGCACGTAGTTGACTATTAAAAGTTCAGTAAAGATAATTTGATACGTATAGTACCTAATTTTCGCATTAAAGCGCCACAAGTAAACCTCTTGTCACAACTATTGAAAAAGTCTTGTGGTCAGGATTCATTTAAGTCCAGTGAGTAGGTTGCGTGCGTCCAAGTGGCACTTAACAAATGTCTACACTCTCCAGTTAGCACTTGACAACCCTTTAGTGATCGCGTCGAGAATGTCAGGATATTATTAGATCGGTGACAGTTCGTTTTGACATCTGTCAATTAGAATTATGGCGGGAACTGCTTGAAATTAGTTATAACAACAGGATTCATACGTTAATATTACTCGTATATTGGGATAGCACCTGTGGTAAGGCACTGATTGAATGATTATTATTGACGTGGAAGCTAACCTTTGTATAAATAAAGTACCTAATAACTTCGATTTTATAGGTCAGTGATAACTTAATTTAATACAATTCCATTCCGCTGCCCTTGGCCTTCTATAAATAGAAAACAGGTATTCCGAACTTTCAATTTCCGCCCAAGTTATCTACCCATCAAAGTTTATTTATTTTTCCACCCGTTTAGCAAACTAATCATAACAAAATGTCGTTATTTTTTATTAAATCAGTACCTATCTAAAAAATAACTTTCGCTGCTATCTCGACGGCAAGATTAGGTACTTTTTTTTATAATTAAAAGTATAATGATGTCAGCTAAACTTTGTTAATTTATCTGCGTAACTTGGGAAATATACTGAGTGAGTACCATAGAAACTTTTGAGAAACAAGTTCATAATTAAAGTTTTAATTATGTGTTAGCTGAGTCGGAAACTTTGGCGACTGTTTGAGACACTGGTATGTTTTGTTTAGCGATCTAATAGAACTTTGTAGTAAATACCTATTTACTAAGAGTACTAAGACTTAACTGTACATGACAAGATGCACATGTTGAAGTGCCCCACTCAAGTGGCTATCTCGCACACGAGTCGTTTCAGGGTTCCATTCCCGTAGGGTAACAAACGGAACCCTTTTACTAAGCCTCCGCTGTCCTTACCATAGTATAAAGAGAAGGGAAGTAGGTTATCTTCATACAAACGCACCGCGCGCGGCTTGTATGTGTGCGCCATAGTATCTATGCATCGACGCACGCACACTTTAACAAAATCTCGACCCGTTTCTCAGTGCGCCAGTCGGGGCTAACACTGCACGAGGTTCGCGCGTCGCGGCTTTTCGGCACCGCTAAATAAAACCAAAATGTCTGATAATCGCAGGAGAACGTATTGCTGTGTGTTTGGGTGTCTTAATAATTCATCGATTCCAGAATTGTCTCTGTTCAGATTACCTATTGAACAGGAAAGGTAAGCTAGTTACTTATTCTAGTAGATATATAATTTTTACTTGATGATGAGATACCTACTTACTTATTTTTTGTTGTAAGTATTAGTTTTCTATCACACAGAGGAAGTAGGTAGGTAGGCCTAATTTCCTACTGGAATGTATTAGGTACTTTTGATCTGTCAATTGATTTGCCGCTATTGCTTTGTTTACGTTTAGTTATGCTGATTTCTCAGTATTGTAGGTATAGTAACTAAGTACCTACCTACAGTTATAAAATCGTAATTCAAAATAAGTAATTGACTAATTGTAAATCAGATATACATATAAAGCAAAGTTCGAATCATAACAACAAATTCGATTATAGTCTAAGAGACAGTCGTTAGTTTTTTTAATGTTGTTTTGTATTTACAGTGATTCTTTTAATTATAATGTTTTGTTTTTAGTCACTTTATTCATTTTTTTTATTATAGATACCTAATGTATATTAAATGTGCTTTTCATTTCAGACGCCTTCAGTGGCTGCGCTTAATTGACCGCGAGGATTTGATAAATAAATCCCAACCCAAGCATGTTGTTTGTGAAGCCCATTTCCACCCAGAAGACATAATGAAAAATAGTGTTAGAAAATTACTAAAAAAAAATTGTTTGCCGAGTTTTAATTTGCCAAATATTAAAAAAATTGACAAACCTACAAAAGTGGAAATAAAAACTTCATATAATAATTCAAGTCAAACAGAAACCACTAGTGCTTCAGGGTCAAATGAAATTGATTTAACTATTGCCACTTCATCATGCCAAACGGATATTAACACCACGGATAACCTAACTCAAACTACTGCTGATCTTTCTGCAAGTACTCCACGCAAGAGGAAACTAAAATCGGAGTTATTAGAATATAAAAAGCGTTTACGAGCAAATGAATCAGCAAATTCTTCACAAGATATGTTTCATAAATTATGTGATCGTTTTTTATCTAAGGACTTAGCCGAACTTGTTAAAGCTCAAACATACTTAAAATGTGCTAACAAAGGAAACAGATACACTATCGCTTACAAAATGTTTTGCTTAAACTTGTACTACGTCAGCCCACAAGCTTACCGTTTATTAGAAAAAACTCTTTGTCTGCCCTGTAGAAGTACGTTAAATAAGTTATACATTCCGATGACTACTCAAATAAACGAAGAATTAATGACAGTACTAAAATTAAAAGTAAACAATATGTCGGAGGGAGAAAAACATTGTACTTTAGTGATGGACGCTATGAGTTTAAAAACGAACGTCTTTTATGATATAAAAAACGACAGAATAATAGGCTTCCACGAAGTAGATGGCGTTCAATCGCCGACACCAGCAAAATATGCCTTAGTGGTAATAATGAGAGGTATTTTTGTGAAATGGAGCCAGCCAATTGGCTACGCCTTATTATCGGAATGTTCAAGCGATGCTAATATATCTATATGGATTGATAAACTTATAATAAAACTCTTTGAGATCGGATTAAAAATCAGAGTGTGCGTTTCAGATATGGGACCAGATTTGTTAAAAGCTGCTAAAGAAAGAGGGATTTGCGTGAACAAAACTTATTTTACTGTTAATGGTCATAAAATTTATTATATTTTTGACGCACCACATTTGATAAAGTTGGTTCGTACCAACTTGATGGCGTATGATTTTCATTTTCAAAATGGCGCTGTAGCAAAATTTTGTCACATAAAAAAATTCTATGAGCATGATAAGAAGAAAAGCTTTAGACAAGCTCATAAATTGACTAACAGCCATATGTACCCTACAAACTTTGAAAAAATGAAAGTTCGTTACGCAACGCAACTTTTAAGCAGATCTGTAGCAGCGGGTTTGTCAACATAATATAGATTTTAATGTGATAGATGAATCAGCAAGGCACACAGTCGAATTAATAATGTTGATGAACGATCTGTTTGACGCATTGAATTCATCGAGTCTCCGTGACAGCTATAAGTACAAAAGAGCGTTTTGTGGGCGTAAAGAACAGATTGATTTTTTCAATAAAATGTTGATTTTTTTCCGAACATTAAAATTACGAGATCCCCGAACTGGAAACGACAGTACTCAAAACGTGAAATTTATTCAAGGGTTTCAGATCACAATCAAGTCAATTTTACATCTGTACGAAGATCTTAAGCAAGAAGGATATCAATATATTCTGACGAGACGTCTTAATCAGGACGTGATCGAGAATTTTTTTGGTAAAATTAGATCGAAAAATGGAAATGCTTTAGAACCAACCAGCAGACAATTTATATCTGCATATCGTAAAATTTTCTTTGCCAATATTACCCGGGCTCCGAAAGAAGGCAATTGTACCATTACGGAAGATTTGACAGAATCCCTCGTTCACTTAAGTAATTACAAAAATACGGATTATGACGCTACTGAAATCAATAACGTTCCACCTGTCATCAATATTAACCAATCAGAGATATTGCAGTCAAATAGTGTATTGCGTGATATTAGTTGTTCAGACTATATAGAATTTGATATTCCCGAAAAAAATGCTTTTTTTTACGTATGCGGAGCCTTATTGAAAAAATGCATTGATCGTCACGAGGATTGCGAACAACTTAAATCGTATTTAAACGCGAATCAGCAAGTTTGCAATTTAAGTGCAGAATCTAGGTACCTTCACTACAAAAATTATTCTAGAGACCAAATTTTGTTAGTAGTTCCACCCGACGACTTTGTAGAAAATATTAAGAGGATGGAGCAGATATTTCAAAAAGCATTTAAAAATGATCACATAAACTGCAAAATTGGCATGTCTGTTTATGAACAAATAAAAGATTTACATTTTTCACCGCCCTGCCCATGCTTTCCAAAATTATATTTGCAAAAGTTATTTATAAGGATGCGGATATATTACACATTAAAGTTTAATAACAAGGCGTTTCGTAATAGTCGAAACCGAAGAAAGTATTTTTCTGTAGCTAATTTGTAATTTTGTAATAAATGTGTGATTCTATAGATATGTTTGTATTATTAATATGTTTGTATTAATTAAAAATAAATATGGTCCTTTATGTGTAAAAATATTACATTATGCCTATTAAAAAAAAATGATATACTAGTATATGTATAAACTATTAAGCAAATAATTTAAACACAAGCTCTTAGTCTATGTTACCGCCTGTGCCATCTAGTGGCGACATAAAAAGTCGGGACCGCGACTTGACGTTGCCGCTGTTTATGCGGTTGCGTTGCGAGCGAAGCGCGGCCAGCCGCGCCCAAACCACCCCGCCGCGCCGGCCGGTTTATTTTATCCTTTTTTTTTGATAAATAATGCTGCCCTGAATCTTAAATATCTATTTGTTAGGAAAACCATTGTTGAACTTTATTGACAAATGCTCCTGAATTAGTTATACAGAGATATGTGTGTTATTATTTATATTGAATTGGTGATAGTACGATAGTAAAAAAGTTTACTGATAAGTAAGCTACCGTTTACTCGTGCTCATCACCGCCCCGCGCCGCCTGTTGCTGGCCCGTCGCTGTTTCTTTCATCGTTTAGATAAAATCGGCCTCACAAACTCTGTACCCGGACAATACAATAATATAAATTAAAATTTATCTAAAAGTGACAACCCTAAGACAGTAGGCAATTGTATCGCGGATTGGGCCGGAGATAACCTACTTCCCTTCTCTTTATACTATGTCCTTACGTTCGTCCGTCAGTCTTTCAGCGAGCTGTAAAAATTGTGTGTGTAAAAATTAAAGGGGGCTCCCATACAAGAAACGTGTCTTTTTCAGTTATTAGTACGGAACCCTTCGTGTGAGAGTCCGACTCACACTTGGCAGGTTTTTTATGTCAAATACATTCTATCTTTTGTTTCTTCTTTCTTTCTTTTCGTTGATCTGCAGTTTTTAGGACCTAAATGCCATTTTGTTGCTTCAGATTTCTATTTACATGGTCACCTACTGGGTCCAAATTTCTTGAAAAATCTTTCATCATGCATTACCATCGATGCGAATATAAGAAGACTGGCTTTTTTGGGTTTGATATAAATTCTATAACAACGACAAAGGGGAAAGAATTCTGCAGGTTACAAATATGCATTCGTATTATATTGAATGTGTTTTATTGACAGCTAAGATGGGTTTAGGTTTCCGAACTTCCGTAAAATACGGAACCCTTATAGGATCATTCGGGTGTCTGTCTGTCCGTCCGTCTTTCGCAGCTAGTTTTCTCCGGATAGTAGATCTGACGGATTTTGTTGAAATTTGGTATATAAATGGATTTGTGTGACCTAAACACGGACGTGTTACGTAAAAAATAATTTTTTTAGCATGGCGGCACTTTTGAGGGCCAAAAAAAGTCTTTCAAACTGTACCGTGTGACCGTGTCAAATGAAAGGGCTTTCTGTGAGGGTTTTAAATATATTTTTTTAATTCTAAATAAAATTTTTGAAGTTATTCAACAAAAATAGACCAAAAATGAGCATTCCCCCCCCCCCTTACCTCCGAAACTACTGATCCTAAAACTTAAAAATAATGCAGATAATAGTTCTATACCTAAAGATTACAGGAAAACCTACTTATAAGAAGTCTGTAGTGTTAAAATAACATGTTATAAAACTGAACTTGGTTCGGAACCCTTTGCACGCGAGTCCGACTCGCAGTTGGCCATTTTTTTACGAATTAGTTTTTTCTTAACACACAGGCTGAGGTAGAAGGATTATACCTGTAACGCGTATGTCCTTATTGAAAACACGAACGTACCTGTAACAAAAAAATAAATAAACATTACAAACGGTTAAAACGTAACATGAGATTCTCTCTCACACACACACACACACACACAACACACACTCACACACACACACAACACACACTCACACACAGACACACACACACAACACTAACACACACACACACACACCACACCTCTAACACATATCTAAGGATATTTATTATAACAAGATAGATAAGCTGTAGAAACATGTAATTACTTAGCTGACCCGCGCAACTTCGTTATGTTATTCATTACTGCTCCGCTCCTTTTGGTCGTAGCTTGATGTTATATAGCCTACTAGCTATTGCCCGGGACTTCGTACGCGCATATTCCGTTATTTCCCGTTCCCGTAGGAATTTTTGGGAATCCTCTCTTAGTGCTCCCCTACACTCCCCAAGGAACCTACATGCCAAATTTCAGCATTCTACGACCAGTAGTTTCGGCTGTGCGTTGTCTGTCAGTCAAAAGAATTTTATATATTAAGATAGTTTCCTCGATAAATGGGGTAGTTTCTGAGGTTAGCGCTCTCTTCTGCTTTATAACATAGTACAAGGTATAGATACTTTTTTATTTGTGACTAGTTGACAAGCGGAACTTCGTCTGCGTCACAATTGTCATTACTGCTCCACTCCTATTGGCCTTAGCGTGATGTTATATAGCCTATAGCCTTCCTCGATAAATGGGCTATCTAACACTGAAAGAAGTTTTCAAATCGGACCAGTAGTTCCTGAGATTAGCGCGTTCAAGTAAACAAACAAACAAACTCTACAGCTTTAAGTATATACTAAGTAAGATGGGTTTGCTCTTGACTCTAGTCTAGGTCATGATGACAGAGACAAAGTCTACGATAGATCTATAGTATAGATAATATGATATTTGAAACTACACCACAGGTAGTAGTTTAATGTTTGTTAAAAATATTTTCATAACATGGCGCGTGATAGTTGGTAATCCAATACGCAAGTACAGGCCAGAGTGTAAACATCTGATGCCCGGTTTCTGAGGTACCCAGTTTATCGGTCGTTTATCTGTCCGTTAACAACCGACCAACCAATGGCGATATGACAAATAGAGGGTTAACAGACAGGAGACCTTATCTTAGAAACCGGGCATACCGGGATTTCAACTGTCATTTTATTACGGTTCTTGGGATACATTTTTTCATTTTATTTATTTAATACTAGCGACCCGCCCCGGCCTCGCACGGGTGCAAATTATATAATAAAACCTTCCTCGAGAACCACTCTATCTATTAAAAAAATGAGCATCAAAATCCGTTGCGTAGTTTTAAAGATCTAAGCATACCTACATAGGGACAGATAGACAGCGGAATCAACTTTATTATATAACTGGTTGACCAGCGCAACTTCGTCTGCGTCACAATTTTTATTACTTAGCTTGATGATATATAGCCTATATAGCCTTCCTCGATAAATGGGCTATCTAACATTGAAAGAATTTTTCAAATTGGACCAGTAGTTCCTAAGATTAGCGCGTTCAAGTAAACAAACAAATAAACTCTTCAGCTTTATATATTAGGTAGTATAAATATGTAGTGAAACATCAAATATGGTAGTAAAATAAGTATTTGGCCAATATATAGCATGCAATAGTACAAATTTTTACTTAATATGTATATTAATTACTAGGTAACCACATTACGTCAATTTATGTAAAAATATCTACTAAACAATTAAATATGTCTGTGCTTTATTTAATAAAATTTACAGGGACATTTTTGAAAGAACTCATCTATCGAATGAAAACACTCTTGTAACAACCACTTCCGCAACGTAACACAAAACTTATTGAAGGGTAGTTGAGTAATTGACCTTGGCAAAGCATTGTAAATGGGGAGCCATATAAACGCAGCTCCGCCGAAAATTTTCTAGCCGGGAATTTCAAAATCTAAATGTGTAGGTTTCCTTTTGTTTATCACAGCCTGGTGGGCTACTATCTAAGCCCGACGTCCGTAGTTTCAGGCGTATTGTACTCCTTATCACCTACGGACTTACGATTAGTCCCGAACCCAAACTAAGAATGAATGAGAATACAATTTGATAGTCGCTGTCAAATCGTGTTGTCATTAGTTCTTAGTGGTTAAGTAATACGGAGTACAATACGCCCGCAACTAACCCCGAAATTGCGGACTTAGAGAGTAGCCTGCTGGCAGACAGAAGGACGGACGGACAGCGAGTTCCGTTGGTTACTCTTTGGGTAACCTAAAAAACCCGTGGTACCATAAATACAAAATAGTACAAAAGACGGACAGCGGAGGATTAATAACAGAGTTCCGTTAGTTACGCTTCGGTTACGGAACCCTAAAAAGCACAGGCTCTGTTCACAGCAGACTGCGATATGTGTAACTTGTAGCAATAAGTGAATTTAAGACCGTCGTAACTGAGTTATGGCTACTGAAATAGATGCTAACGAACTTTGGACGGTCTACGACACATAAGTAACTTTAACGGCTTAGGGACACGATCCAATTTTGTCTGATGGCAGCTTGGTCAGATATTTTCTCACGTAGGTTTCAGGCTTGGAACTTAGATAAACGATTAATACATCGTGTAAAAAGGATTAAAATTTGTCGCAGTGTCGCGCGGCAGTTTAGAGAGAAAAGTCAGCTATTTGGATACTTTAACTGTAGATACTTAGGTACTAGGTAAGTATACATAACGTTCTTTGGTAAACCAACATGGCAAACCATTTATTATAGTTAATTTTGTTCCGTACAAATATGGTACGTATAATACAAAGACGATGATAATTTCCCATCACAAGGTGTTATTGATGCTATAACTCGTGTTTTTGTAAATAAATATAACTGTAAAATATACTGTAAGAATAAAATAACTCATTTTTTTTGGTCGGTCTATTTAAAACAGCGGGTAGCCAATAGATGCGAGACGCAAAGGACCGGGTGTTGTGGCGGCACTTGGCCGGCCTATGTCCAGCAGTGGACGTTTACGGCTGATTTATGAAGGTAATGATATTTTAATTGCAAATATTGCAAACCACCTATACGGTCCATTAGATAATCTAAACCATCCAAGGTAAAGGGAAATTGATCCAACCGTTGTTGATGAGTGATACACGATCGTTACAAAAATAACTAAGTAGCAGAAGCAAAAAAAAACTGACCGTGAAGGTAAACATCTATTATTTCCATTTTTTTTTTAATTTTAATTTCAGTAGTTTCGGAGATAAGGGGGGGCAATGGTCTAGGAGTGGAATTCCCTGCCGGAGTCTTGTGTTTCCTGATAGGGCTGATAGCTACAACCTGGGAGTCTTTAAGTCAAGATTGAATAGGTTATTTCTAGGCAAGCGTGCTCCATCTTCGACCACATCATCACTTACCATCAGGTGAGATAGTGGTCAAACGCGTGCCTATCTATAGTAAAAAAAAAAAAAAAGTTTCTTGAATAACTTCAAAATCATTAATTTTAAATTTATGAAAAAAATATAATTAAAATCCTCACCACAGTACGCCCTTTTATTTGATATGTCAGACAATATTTTTGCAAAAACCCCCATACTAAAAATTTAATAATTTACGCAAAGCTTCCGTGTTTGGGTCACAGAAGCCCATAATTGTACCAAATTTCAACACAATCGGGCCAGTGGATCCGGAGAAAACTGGCTGTGACAGACGGACAGACAGAGAGACACCCCAGTGATCCTATAAGGGTTCCATTTTTTGTTCGGAACCCTAAAAAATTTTTTTCGTGTTACCCAGGTGTTATATTATGACAGCTTATCAACAATCAATCACCGTATGGACACAACAAGTCAATATTAACAAACAGCGGTGTACTCATGAAGGCACTGTAGTTCCGTTTTATCAATCAGAGTATCCGAGTCAATAATACCATTCATTGTGTCAACATTATTGCCAGTTAAAGTTTACACAATTGTATTTATTTAACAGGTAAAATAAATATCTGTTCGGTTTTTTTACAGCCAATCTGTGTTTGCGCAAGCTTGTGTATGTAGTCTTATTGAAACTATATTTGGATGTTTTTGGTAAAAAAATGTGATTTTTCTTCTTCTTGATGGACAATCGAGCTTCGATAGATAGACGATTGTGTATTATTATGTCAGCTGAAAGACGACAATGACATAAATCTCCCCAAGAGGTCCTAGTCTTGTATCAAGTGGATACCCGCGGCCTCCCCCAGGTCATTAGGGCAGCTTGTTCATTAGGGCTTCATCTATCTTTTCTGTAACTTATATGGTGTACGTAATATAGAGTATTCAATTCTTGTGTGCGAATGTGGTGTAGCACGCCCTATAATGGCGAGAAGTGAAATTAGTAGACAGGGACAAGAAAAAAAAAATAATAGCACATTCTGGTAGCGGATAGAGGAGCTGTAAAAACATGTACAGTCTTCGATTGTCGGAGTGTATCTCCAATCAGTCCATTTCCTGCAAGACGGGTAGGACCAGCAGTGGTGGGAGATGGAGTTTAGTGCATACCAAGCGAAGTGGTAAAATTAGGTAAATGACATTTCGTTCCTGTTCTACAAAAATATGTCATATCGTGATGATACGATTAGACAGCCCGGCCAGTAAGGTTAATGGCCTGATCAGACATACACTTACAGAATCCACATTACATCACCTTTTCCAACACTTCTAATATTAGTTTACTTATGTTACAAAAATACATTCATTATTCATTGACACTCACACCTACAGCTCGCTCACAAAGCCCGTTTACACGACGCGAGTTTCGTGCTTTCGTGCATGTTACTTACAACAACACCCTCTTAACAACTTCTACTGTTGCTTCAACTCATGGTGTTCCACCAGCAAACAAATCGTATCGCGTAAATAGGCTTAGCACGGACGCAGTTTTGACCCCACACGTTACAGTTCCGACTTAAATACGAGTTAAGGGTTGTGGATTCGAACCCAACTGTAGGATTGTCTGTTTTTATTTATTTTTATGACATTAACAACAGTAGTTATCCAGACCTGTCTTTAATGACACTACAACAGGCAGGTGCTTTTCTATGTCGCATTTCATCAACACTACTATCAATTCGGCACGTGCAAACATTTTAAAACAAAATACACAGGCGTCGCAGTATTCCTCCGAATCGCTGTCAACTGGAAACGTGCCCAGAGGACTGGCAGCATTGCCATGTTGCATGGCAATGCTAATGCTTTGGGCTAAGAACGAGCCAGCCCTCTGGTCACAACATTCTAAGAATAGTTATGATATGACCCTGTCTGTCCCTTGTTGCCCCCCGAAAAGCCGAGCTTAATACCTCATAGGGGGTGCCCTTACCGAGCGGTCATTTTGTTTACAAGTAGTTTTGTAGCCCTGCCTGGGGACCTTAAAATCGTTTAGGTCACCACAGGATAGTCCGATAAGCAGTAACCAACCCTAGCGAGTTGAAATGCAAATGGCCCCCCCCGTCCAAAGAAAAAAGAAATGGGCTCACTCCCTCTCACAAAGAGGAATCCAATACTGTAGCAGTGAAAACATTAAGCTTAATGTTCTAGAAATCTAGATGATAGATGATTTTCGTGTAGCATAATTAGAGAATTATGCTACACAAAACGAACGACACACGAACGGAGACAGAAACACACGTGCTGTAGGGTTGCCAGGTAATCAAACCGAAAAGCCGGACAGACCAGCCAGTTTAGCCGGACATTTGAGTACTAAGGCCGGACAGCCTTCATTTATTAGTTTTAGTATAACACGACAATTTTTTTTTTTTGTAAAAAAAAACCTTAACTTCCTTCTAATGAAACAACAATAAAATTTAATGAATCAGTGTTCTTTACTATCAATCATTCAATATTTATTGCTATATTAATTTAAAAGGTGAGGCGTGCGGAGCGGAAATTAACACATGAAAAATGTGAAAAAATGCTCAAATTAAAAAAGCCGGACTGGCCGGACACCGTCTAAGTTGGCCGGACACAGAACCGAAAACCCTGACTGTGTCCGGCTTTATCCGGACGCCTGGCAACGCTACACGTGCTCCTATGTTTAAGTGATCCTTCACTCCTCATTTTACATAGAACATAATATAGGAAACACCTTAATAACACACACTCCAAGCAGTCTAAGGGCTCTTCTAACTGACACGAGGCCCTTCTATATTCGAAATTGGAATACAGGCAGCGACAATATACGTTGACGTATTGATTTCTTAATATCAGTCATTTGTCACGTCTCAAGGACTTCTTGAAATTTACCATCGACTAAAACTGCCTATTGTCCTACTGCTAAATTAAGTTGTGAACTTGTTGTCTATGGGTGTCTAAGAGACGATATGGGTGTCTCAGTTCGTGCCACAACCTGATAAATGAAACCTATCTAGTAGAATAATTTGATAGTTTTCAAAAGGCCTAAGGAAAGTTGCTTCGGTGGTCCAGTGCTAGCAAGATGCTGGTTCCCCTCGATTCACCCCTGATTTCATGCGAGTAAGGACAGAAAATAACCAGTTCATCAACACATTGGCTGGCAAGTTATGATGTTCTATACTATCAAAACGAGTGATTCAATTCACAGTTACAGTTATATGAGACAGAATTTTTGAGGCTTTTCTATGAATTTTCTGATAAAATAAACTAAGCGAATATTTTCAGCATTTAAACATAATATACGAGGTAATTAGCAACGAATGCGGCGTACGGCAACTCATTAGTTAGTCCAATGTAATCTATGGCGCTGAGGCAGTAAGGCTTGCTGCGAAAAATATGGGACCTACTTGAAAACAAAAGGAGGAAGGAAGAACTTTGAAAAACGGATTTGAAAAAAGAAGCGTGTTTTATTTTGTAGATCGCCTAAGTATTTTTCGGTAGGTACTGGAAGAAATAATTCTCAGTAAATAGAATCAGAGGAGTATTCTCGTATTTTATGAAGCGTGTTGTTGTTGCAAATAGTCAAAATACCTTTAATTTCGAATTAGTTAACTTTGCCCCACTGTGGGGCAGAATAGACAGGCCAAACTGTATTTGGCTGGCTTGAGAAGTATTAATTAAACACTTTTATGGTGATAATACCATCCCATCACTTCCCATGGGTGTCGTATGAGGCGATTTAGGGACTCGCCAGAGAACGGTCAGCAGCGTTCTCTGTGAAACTGAACACCATACACTGCGATCGCCAACTCGCCTGCCAAGCTTGGCGATTATGGCAAACCCCCCCTTTTGGGGGAGGCTTACATCCAGCAGTGGACGTCTTTCGGCTGATATAAAGGTGATAATTAATTACCCTAATTTAAATTAAATACTTTAACTTAATTTTGAATGCATGAAGAAAGACTGTTACTAATTCAGAACACACATCTTTTCTACCACATGTTTTGAAAACAACCGTAGTCCAGATGATTCAATTGTCACGCGTACAGAAAAACAAATGAACGAAATTATGTATGGCTGTTTCCAAGCTTACCTAAATAAGTGTGAAATCATGGCTGCGACAATTGCAAAACCCTACTAACTCGTTAAATATGGCTAAAAAAAACTTTTAATTGAAACACCGGTATGTTGGATGCCTACACTATTAACTCCATGTTTTTTGAAGGATGGTAAGTCATCAAATAAAAACTCCTTCCGCTCTGGGCGGGCCCCGTCTCCCTTGCTGACAGTTCCTTGAGGCGCGCGTGGAACACAGCGCGCCGCCAACCCGGGCCTGGATCTGATCGAGCTTTGGGTGGCCGTCCGCAGGCCCGCGCCTACGGTGGCCGGAAATCGCCCTGCGACCCCCGACGCCCGGGACGTCTTCTTTTGTTGCGGCCGCTACTATAAACCCCTGCGCGAAGGATTATCATCATCATCACCATCGTATCAGCCAAAAGACGTCCACTGCTGGACATAGGCCTCCCCCAAGTGTCAACATTTAAACCGGTCCTGTGCGTCTCGAATCTATCGGCTACCCATCATTAAAGGATTAAATTTTTAACCGACTTCAAAAAGGAGGAGGTTCTCAATTCGGTTGTACTTTTTTTAACAATTATTTAAAAAACATTGACCGATTGTTGGCTTTCCTGTAATCTATGAGTAAAGATAATAGTTATTTGTTTTGCAGATAAGAGAGCGGAATGGTTTATTTTCATTAAATAGATAATCGAAGTCAGTCGCACCGTAGTTTTTCGCAGTAATGTGCATCGAAGTTAAGCAGTATCGCAGTGAAAATCTTTCGCGGTAATGTGCATCAAAGTTAAGCAGTATCGCAGTGAAAATCTTTCGCGGTAATGTGCATCAAAGTTAAGCAGTATCGCAGTGAAAATCTTTCGCGGTAATGTTCATCGAAGTCAAGTAATATCGCAGTGAAGATCTATCGCGGTAACGTGCATCGAAGTGTAGTGGCTTCGCAGAGACAGTCTTTCGCCGTAACGTGCATCGCAATTTTGTAGCATCGTATTATCATTTATCGATATTTTGTGCGTCGACATTCCGTATTCTACTCAAGATTACCTATGCAGGATCTTCACAATAACCCCTTTCATTTGTTATTATTTTTTTTAGTTTTAGGAATGTTTGTGTTTTCTTTCCTCAAGGTTTTCAGGAATGTAATAAAAAAACCGGTCAAGTGCGAGTCGGACTCGCCCACCGAGGGTGCCAAACAAATTACTTTAAATACAGACTATATTTTTTTCTGATTTATTTACAAATGTGTAGTATTCAGACTTTTCCCTAAACTTGTGGTATAAGACGGTAGTAGGTAACTGCCAAATTTCACAGATCTAGGTCAACGGGATACCCAATACATTTTGGTTCCCTTGAGAGTGTCGAAATATATGTTTTTTGAGCATAGACGACCGTATCTTTTATTAAAGTTAATTTAGAAATTTGATTTTTCAAAGCTGCAAGGGGCCTGAGTATTTTATTTCAACTCGATACCTCCACGCGTTACCGAGATAAACGGTCTTGACAAACAGACGGACGAACAACAAAGTGATCCTATAAGGGTTCCTTTTTTCCTTTTGACGTACGGAACCCTAAAAAACAGTCAAATAAGATGTAATCCAATTTCAAAATTCAATTACTGATACGAAATACGAGTACTTACTGTTAACTGCGCTTTGCCGAGTGTTCTAAGATAATAATTAATTTATATAAACACAAAATACTTAAAAGAGAAAATATCAAAAACAAATAATTTAATATATAAACTAGGGTATAAAATTATTGTGTTCTTTCAGTAACCGGTAGGAATAAGTACTAAATTACTGAGACTAAATAAAAACATTATCTAAATATTACTAAAGCCACCACAGATAATGAATCAGTGACGGAACCACGCATCCGTTCGACGATATCTCCACATGTTTTGTCAAAAAACCCAGGCTTGTATCAGTTTGACTAAACACGAACGTTTTACTGTGAGTCTGTGATACAAAACATACGAGATTCTTATCGAATCGACCTTGAATCACAATTAGACTGGCATAATTTGAATCTGAGCAGTGTGAAGGCCACTCATGACTAATTTTATCTAAAACGAGAACAAATATTTAGGTATCCGACATTTTTATACTGTGTTTCCGCAAACAATACTGTTCTTCCGTTGTTTTCTCTGCTTATCGACCTGACTGAAAAGGAATTCTGCTATGATTTGATGATATTTTCATCCGGTTTAAGTTTCCGACGAAAATAATTATCTGAAACCGGACTACGAACGAAATAATTGACTGCAACGGGATAGGATGCTGGTTGGAACCAACCTACAATATTATTATTTTTCGTGTTAAATTTTGTAAATACTTTCAGATATCTGATAAATATGTAAACAGAAAACAATTTTGCTAGAGCAAACAAGCAATATCACTTATCTCACCGCCGGCGATCAGCGAGTAGCGAGCGACTAGTGGTAAGCCGCTCGCCGGTAGTACAAAACTACAAACAGCCAGACTATGAATGTATCTCTTTAACTCACACGAGAACTATATTTTTTGTCCCTTTCCTATGTGAGCAAATATGGCCGGCGGCGGTGAGACAAGGTGCCTCAAACAACCCAATGTGACGGTCTAAACCTGTACTCTTTGGTAAAACTGGTATCAGGTTTCCTGGCTTCTGACTACCCGTAACGACTGCCAAAGATGATCAAATTACGACGGGATCACGGAAGAGTTCCGGTATGTTTTGGATCGTCAAACTGGTCACCCAAACACGGGTTTTTAGGGTTTCGTAACCAAGGAACCCTATTATGAAGCCTTAACCATACTAGGTTAGACTAGTTACGATACAGTTGAAATTTTCAGTGTGTGTATTTATTGCCGCTATAACAACAAATAATAAAAAATCAATTAAATTAAAAATTATTGTGTGGTTCAACAACAACAATAATTTTCAGTTTAAGTATGACCGGTTTTTTTTTATAACCACACGCACCTACAGCAGACGTACTCGTATAAAAGTTTACATTTCGCCGAAATACTAAAATAACCTCCAAAGTAATAAAATTAGGTCACCATTTTGCCTTTTCCCTCCCTAATTGCCTCATACGCACTCTGATTACAAGTGCTTTTAATTCCGCCCGCTAGGTTTTCAAGCGGCTGCAAATTAGACGAGAACTAATTATCGATGTTAATTGGGCCAGGTGGTATGTAACTAATTTTAGGCGTTTTAACAAGAAGTCCTTTGGCGAAATTGAATTTCTACGAAGATATTTTGCTTTTAAAAAAGTAAAGGCAAAGACATTTCAATCGTTTCTCTGGGACTCGACGAGATTGCAGCCGTGGTGCTTTTCAGTTGGTTGATTCTGGCAGCTGTGAGTTGTAGTGGTTGGGAATAGTGTGGCGAGTTCGTCCGTATTCAAATCCACATATCCTGAGGCGTTTTGGCTGGATAATGTGATAAATAACACATAGAGACTATCTTTAGAGAGTATCGGCCACGTTAGGAATGAATGGAAAGCTTTTTCGTAGTGATTGTGGCTAACTGGGCCCAAAAACTCTAAAAATCTATGTCGCACTGAGGTTTATGGCTAGTTTACACAGTGCGAGCTACCGTGCGAGTCAGTCTGCCAAGTAGCTGTAATGCAAGTAACTCGCATCGTGAGGACCATAGATATAATAAACAAGGTATGGACGCATCTTGCGAGCTACTGCCACGTGCGAGTTGGATAGAAACCCGACTTGCAAATGTTGCAAATGTCACATTGTTCGGACGCGTTCGGCAGTAGCGTCAGAGTCAGACAGCTTCGAGCGAAACCTATTTTCTCGCATGATACTGGGCAGCTACTATCATTTTGACAGCTAAGGCGAGCCGAGCTACTGGCATACGAGTAGGCAATCCGAGTAGGTATCTGTCAACTGTCTAGGCAGCAGTACGCACTATGTAAACTAGACATTACTGTATGTGAATTAAATTCTATAAATGAGCTGTCCTGTTGTAGTTATTAGGGTTCCGCACCCAAAGGGTAACCAACGGAACCCTATTACTAAGCCTCCGCCGTCCGTCCGTCTGTCTGTCAGCGGGCTGTATCTCAAGAACCGTAATGGGCTAGCTGAAGTTTTCACAGATTGTGCATTGCTGTTGCCGCTATAACAACAAATAATAAAAAAATAGGTTTATGGTACGGAGACCTTTGTGTGAGAGTCCGACTCGCACTTGGCCGAATTTATTTTTATGTATGTATTTGAGTGTCCAATAAAAAATTTGATGAAGCAGGCCCATTCAAAAGATTTATCAACATCAACCCGATATTATTATTTTATGAATGAATAGTCTAATCTTGTCGACCTAAGCCAGGTACTCCACAGTCGATATAAATAACTGATAAAACTAATCTACCCACTCTATTCCGATAACATGGACAGCCTGGTTAAAGTTTTATCATACTTCATTCATAACTTACCTCTCCAAAGAGTTTCTAAGTAAAAAAAAAGTTTTCTTTACATAAAAACAAACTGCTTTTCAAACATACGCTACACTCTTAACTTTATAGCTTACTTTTTAATTAACTCTGAAACTAACACAGGAGAGCTATGCATTAAAACTGGCGAAGAATTTCGGACCGCGGTTTCTGTAGCCCGGCCAGAGCTGTTGTAGTTGGAGAAACAGAAAACCAACTTTACAAGAAAATAAAATGTCGCGATCTAAGGCGCGTTAAAAAAACGCCGTGTGTAAAATCTGTGTGCAGATGATGCGCTAACGCGCTTTAACCGCAATTCAGGCGCAGACAGTACGTACCTACTGCTTTTTGGTTAGTAAAACGTGCGTCGTTGGCGCGTTAAATATGAGCCGTCTGCATAGGCTCTAATTCGTAAAGAAAGTAACATAGTTTATTCCTCCCAAACAGACGCACATTACATTATTATAAAAATACACAAACAAAAACATCGCTATGCAGTAAGTAGGAGTTGTTATGCGAATTTCGACCATAATTGATGGCAGGTAGAACCAGGATTATGCTTGCGCAGGAGCGTGGTGATTGGCGCAGGCAAAGAGAGACCTATGCTTAAAATTTGGGTGTAATTTCGCCTTGAACGATGAAGACGAATAATTTGAGTAATCTCCCACGCGAGAGTAGCAGTGTAGGTTATTCCATTATTTCATCAGTGACAAAAAACAACTACTCCCACACCATAGGTATTGCACCTGAAGAATAGTTATGTACGAGAATGTAGTTTGGTGTGGTCGTTATTTATCCGGTCTGGGGCAAAACTATACCTAATGATCAAACGGATTAAGGACCGTTTAGACGAGTCATCATCATCTGCCTAGCCTCTTTCCAACTATATTGGGGTCAGCATCCAGTCAAGCTGAATACCAGTATTTTACGAGGAGCGGCTGCCTATCAGACCTCCACAACTCATTAACTGGGTAACACGGTACTTCATGGGAAGACTGGAGTCAGATTTACTGGCTTCTGACAGTCCGTAACGACTGCCAAAGATCTACAAATGACAGCCGGGACCAACGGCTTAACGTGGTTTCCGAGGCACGGAGGAAACTCGGTATGTTAAGATGGTCACCCATCCACAGACCAACCTTGGCAAGCGTTGCTTAACCTTGAAGATCGACCCGTGCGGCTGTTATTCTCTAGCCACGAGCTCCTCGTTTAGACGAGTCATCAGCATCATCATATCAGCCGAAAAACATCCACTGCTGGACATAGGCCTCCCCCAAATGGGGGTTAGCCATAATCGCCACGCTTGGCAGGCGGGTTGGCGATCGCAGTGTATGGTGTAGAGTTTTACAGAGAACGCTGCTGCCCATTCTCTGGCGAGTCCCTTAGTCGCCTCTTACGACACCCGCGGGAAGTGATGGGATGGTATTATTCTTTAACGGCACCAACTTGGCCAACACCATACGGCATACGAGTGTTGTAATATTATTATAATATAAATATCCTAATACTAGTTGACTCGCGCAACTTCGTTTGCGTCGCAATTTTCATTACTGCTCCGCTCCTATTGGTCTTAGCGTGATGATATAGCCTATAAAGTTTGTTTGTTTGTTTACTTGAACGCGCTAATCTCAGGAACTACTGGTCCGATTTGAAAAATTTTTTCAGTGTTAGATAGCCCATTTATCGAGGAAGGCTAGACGATTTATATATAATAACTAAAACTAACAAATACACTAAACTAAAAACAAACTAAAATATAGCATCAAAAAATTCATCCTCAACGCTGTCAGCTGGTAATGTGCCAAAGAGACTGGCGGCATTGCCACGTTGAATGGCAATGCTTAATCTCTGCCCAAAGTAAAAGCCAGCCCTTGGGTCACGGGAAGTGTCAACCAGCCGTTTCGAAATTTCTTTGAAACTTAGAATTTGATTAATTGGGTTTTTTTTTCATACATTAAAATTTTACCCGTGCTCAGTATTCACCTGTTCATATAAATAATATTTGCCCATCAAGGCAGCGATTACACGAAGTTGAATGGTATTATGTATAAATAAAATATCACCATGTAAATTATTCCTACATGTGTGGCGCAAACAAATAAATTTTAATTTGAAAAAGGTATTTTGTTTGTAGCAGACGACGAATACCTAATTTTAGTACGAGGTAAACAGTAATACCCAGTTCCAAAATAAATATTGTTTTTATATATTGCCTATACACTTATTTATATTTAGGTGTCAACCTCAATATGAACAAAAACAGGAAAATAATAATACAGTTAGACGAGAATTGAGAGTGAGGACACATCACGTTTACGTGCATTACGTCGTAGAGAGAGAAGAAAGATATTTCTTTATTATTTACATAAACCCTTCCTTACTTATATTTTGCCATATTTTTTTTTTTTTTGAAAAATCGTATATGGTTTTTAAAACCATCGACGTTTTTACACTATTTATGGCTAATTTTAACGATGATTACATAAAAATCTTCCGGAAGAAATTCTCTAAATGATAGTGAAAACCGCATTAAAAATCCGTTGCGTTGTTTAAGATATTTAAGCGTACAGGCGCGAGAAGCAACTTTGTTTTATACAATGTAGCAACTTTGTTTTACCTTGCCTCTGCACTGTTTCTTAAACGGGACTTCTGTAATTTCATACCTCGTGACCCAGGGCCGAGTTCTGATGAATGAACTATCCCCTGCCCCCCGCTTCCCCACCATACCCTCGGGCACTCCAGCCTCCGCTCTTATCTATTGTTCACGAAGAACTAGGTACCTTCATGGCAGTGGCGTAGATAGGGCTGTTGGATCATTGGGGCCTATTTTAAAAATTTGATGGGGCCCCTATTTTATCAGGCTGTGGCAAAAGGAGGGTAATATTTCAAAATAAAAAAAGGAGTCTGGATTCTTGTTTTTGGATAAATTAAACAAGCATGAATAATGAGCGAAACACGATTGAAAATTACAGAATCCTGACCTGGGTAGGTAGTTTTCACTGTGATTTCCCAGAGAGTATATTATTGCCGCCATAGCGAATTAGGAAATTTGGAGCATCCTGACTCGGATAAGTTAAGCTGTCATAATAACAAATTAGGAATATTAAAAAAAAAAACAGAAAATTCCTTAAAAATAGTTTAAATTGCAGATAGTATGTCGGCCCCTGTACTCGGGGGCCCCATACGCCCCTGCGCCTGCCCTAAGCCTCCGCCAACCCGCACTGTATGCATTCTGCCGGCTTGGCAGACTTTAAAATTCATACAAGGATTTCAAAAGGACAGATTTGTATTATGTTTACTGTAAATGTGAACCGAGAGGGCGGAATTATTCAGTTGAAATGATGGGTATAATAGGTTGGTATTCAGTTTTGCGAATATTTTTAAGCATTTTGGGGCGAAAGAAAAATACATGATAGTAAAAACAGTTCTTACAGGAGAGCGCATAATTGTGAACCATTCGTTGATTCGTGTAGTTTTTTTTTGTAGGTCCTGTGATGTTATCAAAAACATTGTACCTACATATTTGGCTTACGTACCTACCTAGCATATACCTAACTAACATTCTGTACCTAGGTACATGGTAACAGAATTAGACAGGATACAAAAATATTTACACAATAAGTACAATATTTTTCAGAAATAATGATACAATGCGCAAAAGAACCAAGGTTACCGACGTAGCCCAAAGAATCGTCAAACTGAAGTGGCAGTGAGCAGCGCACATTGCTCGCAAAACAGTTGGTCCGGAAGACGCAGCGTTGGAAGGCCTCTCACAAGGTGGACCGATGACCTGGTGAGGGAAGCGAGACGCACAGGACCGGTTGTTGTGGCGACACTGGCGACGATTCAATAGTTGACGTCTTTCGGCTGATAAAAAGAAATAAATTCAAATACAAGATACTTGCCTATGAATAAATGACTGCGCCTATGATATAATGATGACAATATATTTCCATTATTTCAATAATTAGATAAGTTCTGTATTGCTACCAATTTACCTATTTAATAACCCAGATAATGTATCTGCATGATGTCACAATATAGCAAAGTACATACTAATTCCATGCATTGTAATTATGTAACCCAGTCATAATCAACGCTCATTCATCAGCAGCTGTCACAACGCAGTGTTGCCGTTATTCACGAATTAATGTTATAACGACTGCATGTATTATCATTTATCTTTTTTTTTTGTGTTTTTGACATTCTCGGGTCCCTAGAGACCCGGTCCTTTGATAGGCGTACGAGGGGCCGATGCCAACTCGCAGAGGTCTCTTTAGACATTTCAAATGGAATGGGACACCAACCGACGATTATCCCTGTATGCACTGTGAAAGTATACCCAAGGACAATCCCCGGTTGGAGCAAAACTATTGCAAAATATGGAAACAAAAGATGAAAAACGCTATGGGTTTGGCTGGTTTAGTGGACTAATTACTACTACTATGGAAGAACTATTGGCCCCTGCCTGACCATTGACAATTAAAACGGCTTTAAAATAGCAGGGGGTGACTTGCACACTCAATAAATGGGCCCCCCGAAAAGGGTCGCTAGCACAAAGTGACGTAGCGCCAAGGGGGCAACATATCCTGAGGTGCTAGAGGAGTGGAGAGGTATACCACGGCTATCAGGACAATCCCGGAAGTACGGTCAAGATCCCTACCAGCACCTTACTGGATTATACGTCCTTTTCCCGAGCACGTTTGCTCTTGCGAATCTCCACTCAGACCGGCCGATTAAGGCTAGAAAGAGGTGGGAGCTCTGTTCCTCGTCAGTGTTCACTCCGGCCAGCTAATAAAGGCAAGCCGGAAATGAGGAACAAGAATTCTCCCTGGAGATCAGGTCCGTGGGGTCGCTAGTGCCCAACAGTTCGCCACAAAACTGCCTTGCGGATTATCATTTATCTTATATTTATCGTACGTATTAAAGACGTATTGCTTTGGAAATAACTATGCAAAATATCCCAACTATTTAAATTATAAATGCGAAAGTGAGTTTTTTGTTCGACAAAAATTCTCTCTCTCTCTCTTCTTCAAAAACATCTAGTTAAAAATAATTTACTTTGCAAATAAGTTATTTAAAAATAGAATCGGCTATTTTTGCTTATGAAAAATACAGATGAATGAATACTTATTTGATAGATGTTATTGAAACATAACGATAGGTGAATAAATAAATAAAATTCGTGGAAAAAAAGAGAAGTTATAATCTTTTGAAGTTATTATTCTATCCTTGTCAGCTTGTCACCCCAAATAACGTTTGTACTGTATGGCTTAAATTCAAATTGGTGCGACTTGTGAGTGACGTCACACACAATTAATTCTGTCTCTGTTTATCACAGATCTTAAAACACTGATAATACCGCCATTTTTTGAGATTTTTTTTGCGATGTTTTTCAACTGCGTCTTGCGTCATATTCCTACGTTACCGCACTGCAAATAACATTTTTAAAATTAATTATTTATTTATGCATGTAAAACAAAGCTACAAAAGTATGTTCGCGTTTGAGGGTTCAAACGCGAACGTGCTTATTCCTCCGTTCCCCAGAGACTGGCCATTTTATTTCGAATTTCGAAGCAACCTCAATGCAACACAGAAAATGTATTTTATGTGCAATACGTGACAATAGATTGTATTTTTGAAATCTGTGAACTGTTGTGAGCTGAGATTTGTAGCGAACGTTGTGAGGGTTGGATTAGCGAGACGGAGATATATTTTCACCTTCGAGTTTGCGGGGAAACAGCTGTCAGTCGCGATTTTTCGTATTTTCGAATAAAGAATAACCGTGTGTTGGCTGGATCCGGGCACTTATCTATATAGGTAACTTCCATACGAGTGTTTTGAAAGGGTATCATTTATTTTAGGAAAATAATTAGGGTTCCGCGCAAACAAAATAGAATTTACCATGAAATTGTTACTTACTTATTGCGTTTTACGAGTTTGACGCTAACAAAGACGCGGGCAATAGCAAGTAGTTTTAGCGCTCCACCTCGCTTACACTGTTTCGACTGAAGCGGAGCGATATCGAGCCTTATGATTGGTTGATTGATGTTCTGCTCCGCTCAGCTCCGCTAAGCTCTACCTCAACAGAAACACACCCTAAGCGTCAATCGTCAACGAGTTACCGACTGTATATTGAAAGATTGATTCCGTTATTTTTATCCAGTTAGGTCGGTTTTATTTTCGGTAGATTTCAAATCAGACGTCAAATGTCGGCCATATTCCTATCATCTAGCTGTCATCCTTCTTCAATCATCATTGGGAAGGATTCCAATACGTTCCCTCCCATATTGATCGAGAAAATGTAAAAATCCCTTTTTCTATTATTTCCTTGCTACTCAATTTGTAGCAAAATTGTTTTACCGCAGAAGCGTGGTTTCGATAAACGGTCTTACTCAAGCTCAGCGAAGACTGGAGAGCTAATAAGGCGTCGACTGCAGTGGCGTTATGTTTCCTACCATAGAACACGGTAAATTGTAGACTAGACGTATCATTATCATTCAGTTCAATTATTATTCAACTAGTTGACCCACGCAACTTCGTCTGCGTCACAATTTTCATTACTGCTCCGCTCCTATTGGTCATAGCGTGATGATATATAGCCTATAGCCTTCCTCGATAAATGGTCTATCTAACACAGAAAGAATTTCAAATCGGACCAGTAGTTCCTGAGATAAGCGCGTTCAAGTAAACAAACAAACATACAAACTCTTCAGCTTTATATATTAGTATATTCAAATTCAAATTCAAAGCATTTTATTTCAAATAAACCATCACAGGCACTTTTGAAACGTCAAGGTCGGTCAGTCAAAAACATGGAAGCTATTTGCACGTTCCAAAGCGTAGATCTCTATGGAGAAGAACGTGCAAGAAACTCCACGGACACTCTTTTAAATCATGTTCTGTTTTACAAAATTCCCAGTTACATATACTTGTTGCTTCTGCATGTGAGGACAATGCAAAGAAAAAAAAAGGGCTTATTATAAGAATTTTAAATATAAAGATTAAAATAAGCCAATGGCAGTTAAGAGATGACCAGTCTCAACCGACGGCGCCTGTTCACGAACATGACGCGTGTATCGGCACCCTTCAGCTCAACAATTTCGAAGGGAACCGAATGATCAAACCCACGCGCCGCCATCAGCGAGACATTTGAGTGAGCATGACATGCTCTCAACCACCATGCTCGTTCATGTCCAACAAGTAAAACTATAACTACATAAAATGTAAATGGTTTCATGGTACTCACATTTACAAAATTTGAAAAATATGCTTCTACTTTACACAAAACTATGGTTGTCAATGACCAAATAATGAAAAATAAATTAATAAAGAGAACGATTAAGTTCTTACATCAAAAATAATAAATAAGTAATTAATATAATAATATAATTTGTATGTATATAAGAATAAATAAACGAAATAATGTAAGAACCTCTAAAAGGAGCGAGCATCTCTTCCAAATATGAAAACATAAAAACCTAAAAAGTGAACCTAAGCAGCTGTGACTGTGGAGCAGGACCAGCATTTAGCCAAGCGTTTTTATCGAGGATATAATCTTCCAGTTTATAATACGCTTGCCTACATAGTGTGCGTTTTATGCATGCTTTAAATTTTCTCTCATTCAGTTCGAGAATATCAACTGGTATTTTATTATAAAATTTAATACAGTACCCCATAAAAGAAGTGTGTACTTTGGCCAATCTGAATCGGGGTTGATCTAATTTGTTCCTATTTCTAGTATTAAAATTATGCCTGTCACTAATCTTGCTAAAGAGATGAAGATTTTTCCGAACATACATAATATTTTCGTAAATGTATTGACAAGGTACCGTCATGATGTTGATATCCTTAAACAGTTCTCTTAGGGAATCACGCCGACGGAGATTGTAAATGGCTCTGATGGCTCTTTTCTGCAGGATAAATATAGACTCGATGTCTGCAGCACGTCCCCATAATAAGATACCGTAAGACATGATACTATGAAAGTAACTAAAATAGACCAGCCTCGCGGTATCTATATCGGTAAATTGACGGATTTTTCTGACAGCGTATGCTGCTGAACTTAGCCGTCCCGCAAGAGATGTTAAATGAGGACCCCATTGTAGCCTTGAGTCAAGCGTAATCCCCAGGAAAACCGTGTTTTCGACGAATTCAAGTTTCTCCTTGTTCAATACTATGTCGCAATCATTTCTTTTAACGTTCGGTAAGGCAAATCTGATGCATTTAGTTTTTTTCCCATTTAATACTAAATTATTAGCAGTAAACCAATTTTGGACCTGCTGTAGGGCGTTATTTACGTCGTCAAGATTTATGGAACGTCTATCTATCTTAAAAATTAAGGACGTATCGTCAGCAAATAATACCATATGAGGGTGATTTTTTAAAAGATGGGGTAGATCATTAATATATACTAGAAAGAGGAAAGGACCCAAAATAGAGCCTTGAGGTACCCCCATTTTGACTTTTAAACCCCGTGAATTGACACCATTTATTTGAACTTGCTGCTGTCTATCATTTAAGTAAGATTTTATTAGACTGAGTGCAAGTTTACTTAGTCCGTAATGTCCTAGCTTTAGGTAGATAAATAACTAGATTAAGTAAGTATAGAAACCTTTTTTTTGGAGTAGACCTTCAAATTTGTACGCCAGTAAATGGCGAAACATGTCAGATCTCCTTATTTAATAAGACCTAAAAATGTACCATGTTTTATACAAATAAAAATATTCTTATTCTTATTCTTATTCTAAATGGCACATGGGCTTTTGGGTAAAAGGCCAAGGATTGTATGATTTTTGCCTCAATAAAACCAGTCTTTTTATGTGATGATCACCACATAGAAGATGCCCTGTAATGAGCGCTGAGTTAAAGACAGAATGATTGATGATTTCTTCTTTTCTGTCTAAGCGCAACGTAACCAATATCATTCTTTCTTCTTTTCTGTCTAAGCGCAACAAACCGTAATCATTTGCGTTTGACGCATACCAAACAAATATAATACAAAAAGTTATGAATACAAATAAGAAAAATATGCGTCACTCATGTCCATAGTGCGGATAGTTACAGGCCGTAAATTTCTGTGAGCAATTACTCACTGACAGGCTTGTCCATCTGTGTGCTAAGTCGGACACAAATCCACCAAGCAGCAAAAACAAACAAACTTAAACAAACTTTCAAGTTTATATGTTTGGAAATGAATGAACTGATTTAAATGAAACTTAAATACCTAGGTTTTAAAAGCTGCTTCTGAACTTTTTTTAAATAAGTTTAGAGAGACAATGAGAGCAATTTTAAGTTTTCTACAGAAAGTAAAAATTGACAAGAAACTAGAGGAGTAAACGCTCTTAAGGCGTGTGAAAAGTTAATAGACAGACAGATAAAAAAGTATGACTTAAAATATTTTAAAAAGACAAAATAATATTTTGATTGAAAAATGTTACTACACTATTGATTACTTCATGAATAAGACTAATTGACATACTTCCTACTTCATTTGGCATTATTGTTCTAATTGACATTATTTCTCTATTTGACATTTGTTCCATTTGTATTATTGTTATTTTTGCATTTTCATGACAATATTTAATTTATTTTAATTTGAAATTTAATGTAATTTGCATGCCCATGTGCCGGTAGAATATGGAGGATTTATTATAAATGAAACAACTGTACAAATTACCCATGTTTGCAAATGAATAAATTATTATGATTACCTACTAAAATATTAGTCTGGCTAATTTAGATACTGTCTCTAGCAAAGGCTGACTCGCACCTCGTAGCTCTGTGTGTACTGACACTCGGGATTCTACTGAAGTAAATTTTTCTTTATACATACGGTCATAAATCAAAAATAGGTAGGTTTCTAAGGGTCTACGTAAAGTGACATTCAATCAGCGGTGACGTCTATTAAATCATTAAAAATAGCCCAAAGTGTGATTGATAAGCCATTAGTTTATACCCAATATGGTTGCTGTCTCTAGCAGTGACCGCACGGTACCACGTAGCTCTGTGCTCACTACACATCACTACATTTCGCTACACTCGTCTCAACACTTGATTACAGCGACGACGTGCCTCGAGAAATATAGCACGAGACAAGAACACAAGCATCGGCGGCGCGGGGGGTTGATTCGCTCTTGTAGTCCTGTGTCACTACTTTCTGAGTTGCCAATTTATTGTGATACTCGAGATTGTACTGTTCCTAGTCGATGATTCTTTGTGATTAGAGAAATAAATCAGAAATCAGAAATTTGTAGGTATCGGAGGGACAGGTTCTACCTAAAGTGACTTTCAATTACCGGTGACTGCTAAATAGTAAAAAACGTGAGAGATTAATAAGCGATTAATACGCATAATATGGATGCGGTCTCTAGCAGTGCCCGCACCGTATCTCGTAGCTCTGTGCTCACTACACATCACTACATTTCGCTACACTCGTCCCAACACAAGATTACAGCGACGACGTGCCTCGAGAAATGTAGCACGACCCAAGAATAAAAGCATCGGCGGCGAGAGGGTTGATTAACTCTTCTTGTCGTCCTGTGTCACTGCTTTCTGTATTGTCAATTTATTGTGATACTGATACTCGTGATTCTAGTGTCGCCAATTTTTCTTCATCTACTATTTCTGCTGGCTCTATAGCCAGCAGGAATAGTAGGTAGGTATTTAAGACAATCGACCTATAATGTCAAGTTATTTGTGAATGTCATAGGTCATATATTAATAATACGTAAAATACCGCCCAACGAAGTGGGCACGGGTCAGGTAGTTGGAAATATTTCAGGGGTAAAAGTACGCGCGGTAATACGGGAGGAACGCTGAACAGCGAAAATAAAAAATGACATCTTCAAACATCTATATAAAGCTGAAGAGTCTGTTTGTTTGCCTGAACGCGCTAATCTCAGGAATGCTGATCTGATTTGAAAAATTCTTTCAGTGTTAGATAGCCCATTTATCAAGGAAGGCTATCATCACGCTAAGACCAATAGGAGCGGAACAGACGAAGTTGCGCGGGGCAACTAGTTTTTATAATAATTTTAGAATAGACATAATTATGTTAAAACTTTAGTCATCTAAAATATTGCCAATGAATTCAAAAAGACTCAGCCTGTATAAAGTGTCCGATCGTTAGCATATTTCATTTTGACATAAAATACCAAGAAGATCCGAAGAATTTTAATTGCTAGTATAATACTCGACATTGTGCGGCATATTACGAGTGAAACATTGGTTTTGGTTTATTATAAAGTTATCAAAATACCTGATCAAAACATTGTTGGTTTATTGAAATTAAATACTTACATACACGAGCTTCAGGTATCAGATCAAAGTGCGGTAATTACCTGTAACGAAAAACATATTTTTTATTAGTAACAGTAAAAAAATCTTTGTCTTTTCGTTGGTAGGTGAATGAAGAAAAAGGAAAAAGGTCAGGATTTATCCCAAGGTAACACCGAGATAAAAAGAATCTAAGCCACCGTTTTCTTAAAGTCTTTGAAGTTGAATATTTGTCAACCTCACGCTAAAGACCTGTCGGATTTTAGCATAAAATTGTGGTTTTCAACTCCAAACTATCAATTGAAATGTTCTAAACCAGGTCTACCCTCGTGTCAAGTTAAAAAACATCGGGCATCTAGACGCAGTACAAGTTACCATCCCTACCTTGTTGCAATAGGGTATTTTACTAAAAAAAATCTAATTAGTCCGTTTGATAGATTTTCAAAAAATATTTGACACGTATTTTTTCTTTTTTCACATAAACTAAAAATAAAGGAGATACAGCGAGTTGAAGACACGCGTGACGTCATTTCGCTTGGTAAATTTGATACATTTTTACCAAGCCAGATGACGTCACGGGTGTCTTCAACTCGCTGTATCCTCTTTATTATTTGTTTACGTGAAAAAATACGTGTCAAATTTTTTTTGAAAATCTATCAAACGGACTAATTAGATTTTTTTAGTAAAATACCCCATTACACCAATTCTAAGCGTTTCCAAAGGGGGCGTCTTCTTTAATGCGCAAAGCAAGGGAGTGGAACTCTCTACCTGCGTCTGTGTTTCCGAACGCATACAACCCTAATATTTTCGAAAATTGAGTGAAGAGGCTTCTGGGAAAACTCGCTCCATCATTGGCTTTTTCTCTGTCACCACTGACCTAGACTAGAGTCAAGAGCAAACCCAACTCAAATAAAAAAAATGTTGAAAATCCGCTTAGCCATTTAGTTTAGATGTTTGTTTTGTTTAATAACTCCTCTTATTAAACAAAACAAACATCTAAACTAAACAGAGATTTTCACATTTACAACTTAGATATTTCTTTAACTTTAATAATATCTCTTAACAAAAAAAAACTTTTAGTCGGTGTTTCTAGTTTTGTTTTTTTGTTTTTTTTTTAACACCGACTTCCGAAATTAAGGTAATTTTGTACTTTGTAGTGTTTGTTTTGTAGTCGGTTATATTTTTTGCAAAGTTTTTTTTTATTTTTCATTTTTTAGTTGTGCGACTTGGACGACGTCTTCGTCTACGCTGAAATTGAAATAAGCAAAAATGCCAATAACATAAAAACTACTGGACCAAATGGCAAGTAGCATACCGTATCTAACTAAAAAAGATCACCAAAATCGGATCAGAAACCTCGGAGTAATCGGTGTACCTACATACACAAAAAAAAAAACAAAAAAAAATACCCACCGAACTGAGAACCTCCTCCTTTTTTGGAAGTCGGTTAAAAAAGAGGATTCATCTAAAAAGGTCATCCATGTAATTGGAACGCCAGTGCTTTCATCTTTTAATCTGGAGTCTAATCTCGAACTCAAAGGAATCGATTTCATTGAGAGCAATACGACAGACATGGCGAATGAAACCAATTCCCCTTGCCGTTGATATTGTGATAAAGTTACTTATATAAAGTACCTATAGGGAGTTTCTGCATTCATTAAGATAAGATACTTTCTCGGTAGATATTTTATTGTACCAATTTTTGCGATAAGCTGTCAATAGACTCCACCCGTACTTCCCCTTTATGTGTATTTATTTTATTATCTCACTAGTTGACCCGCGCAACTTCGTCTGCTCCGCTCGTATTGATATTAGCGTGATGATATAGCTTATAGCCTTCCTCGATAAATGGGCTATCTAATACTGAAAGAATTTTTCAAATCGGACCAGTAGTTCCTGAGATTAGCGCGTTCAAGCAAACAAACTCTTCAGCTATATATATTAGTATAGATATTTATGTTTTAGTCGAACCATTTATAGGACAGTTTTGCATATTCAAGGAGTCGGTTAGTGACGACGCGTGTATGAACATCATTCAGATCAACCATTTTAAAGGAAACTGAATGATCCGACACGCGCCACCATCAGCGAGACATTTGAGTGAACATGACTGCATGACATGCTCGTTCATGTCAAGCAAGCACCTAATAACACAAATAGCTCTATGGTACTCACATTTTCAATATTTGTTATTTTTTTTGTCTCTGAAACTATGAAATATACTGGCCGGTTCGGATAGATTTTCAAAAAATATTCGACACGTATTTTTTCTTTTTTCACGTAAACCAAAAATATAGGAGATACAGCGAGTTGAAGATACGCGTGACGTCATCTGGCTTGGTAAATTTGGTACATCTTTACCAAGCTAGATGACGTCACGGTGACGAAAATCTATCAGACGGACTAATTATCTTTTTTTAATAAAATACCCTATTGTGACAGGTTAAGTCAAAAATATCCGAACTAAACATTCTCCCGGAATGACAAGTATCCTGTGACCTATTCTATAAAACAAAATCTACCCGTGTGCTTAGTTCCATCCCAATCTGTTCAGCCGTTAAAACGTAAAGCGATACCAAACAGACCGAAAAAAGGAGCACTTTAGCACGCAGGCCTGCAATGACCATGTTGCGGAATTTGTTCGAAGGAGTCACCACGGCACTGGAACGCAAAGGGCATTAGGTGGAACACGGATGGGTTTCAGTCAGTAAGAGTCTGACACTCCTTTCTGCTTCGCGCAGAGCGGAAGGAGTCGTTTGACAATTTCCCATTCTAAAAAAAAAGACCTGCAATGGCCATGACACTTACCTACGTCATACTGACGGGTCTACCTTTTATAGCAGAACTTTTTACGTCATAATATTGTTTTGCATAACAACGGATAGCATAAACTTCATTTCGCAGAAAATCATTTCGCATACACTCAGTTGTCATACATTCAAAACTCATAATTTTGTTAGTCAGAATCATCTTTAGGCATAATGTTTATATCCATAATAATTAAAAAGCAGAACCATCATATCGCAGAAAATTCACAGTCAGAATCGTCTTTTGGCATACATTTTATATCGATAGTCATTAAAAGGCAGAACTGTTTTTTTTCGCCACACACATGCGACGATAACGTTAATTGCTACCTCTTTCTGATCAGGCGTTGTTTTTAGTTCCTTGTAAGAAGCATTCAAACATGCAAACAAGAATACACCATGATATTACTACTAATATCAAAACGCTAACCTAAATGCTAATTACAAAAATATTGTCGGCTTGGATGCATGTAGCATGCAAACAGGCATACAACATGCAAGCAGGCATGCAACATGCAGCATGCATGCAGCATGCATGTAGCATGCAAGCAGGCATGCAACATGCAGCATGCATGCAGCATGCAAGCAGGCATGCAACATGCAGCAGGCATGCAGCATGCAAGCAGGCATGCAACATGCAGCAAGCATTGTTTTTGTCGCGGCTCCGGCGCTGCGGGGTTTGGGCGGCGCCACGCGAGCTTATCGTCACAGATGGTTTTAACGCTCACCACCGCGGCTGAGGCTGGCCGGCGAAGCCGGCCAGCAAGCCGAAGCGGGCCTTCAAACCACCTGCTCCTCAGCTCGCGGGCCGCCCTACCCCTCCGCGCCTACGCGGGTTTAAATTACACTCTAGGGGTAGGGCAGACAAGACTGCGTAAAGTCGGTTTCGCAGCGATTCGTTTCTGTCACAAAATTTTGCAGCACAACGTATTGACTTTTTATGACACAAATTTAATTTAATATTGAAAATGCTACCAATACATGCTATATTTAGAACATTCTATGTCACTTTTGCAGACCATTCGATTTTAAATACATTGCACGTAGGTTATCTAACCATTCGACAGCATAAATTTACTTTATTTAAATTATCAGTTTTATTCCATATATTATAAGTTTTTGATGTTTTGAACACTAATTTTTACAAGAAGATACATCTATTTTAATTTTTGATGTTCAAATATGCACCCATACCAAATAATCGTATCTCTAAATAAATGTTATGCTAAACAAAATTATGCATAATATTAATTATGGCAAAGGTAATTATGCGAAACAAAATTCTGCCAAGATAAAAGTATGCCATTGTAAATTCGGACACGTAAATATTCTGCCAAACAAAAGTTATGCTAAATAATTTTTATGCCTTAAAAATATTCGATTAAATAAGATTATGCCATGTGAGTTATGCCAAATAAAAATCGGAGTATCAAGATTCTGCCAAATAGAAGGAACCCCATACTGATGAGTATGCCGTTCTACAGATATTCGACATTTACCGGCAATGCATCATTTTACAGTTATTTATTTATTTTATCGCCCATCTCAATTTATAGTCCGCCGAATGTGTTTACATGTCCAGATGAAAATACAGCATTCATAACATTTTAGCAACGTTCTGATATTATTTACATATTAACCAGCGATTCATTGGAACTGATTACAGAAGTAATATTTTAAATGCTGAATTGAGTTTGATTTTTACGCCTAAATCGCAGAAGGATTTTGGATGAAATTTGAAATAGAGATCGATGGAACCCGGTAACACTTACTTTTTTTGCGAACATCTATATCACGAGGGCGAAGCCGCGGCCTAAAGATAGTAAATAGTTTGTAAAAAAAATCATACCTACCGTAAATTAGGCTTGTCCACTAAAAAAACATAATTAGTCCATCAGTAAGATTATCAAAAAATATTTGACCCCTTTTTATTCTTTTGTTACGTAAACCTAAATTGACGAAGATACGACGCTTTTAAGGGCCCCTTTTCCCGACAGCACCTTTTCCCTTTTCCCGGCAGGACACTAGCGAGGTGCGCGCGAGTTTTTTACGTATTTATTTAATATAAAAAAGTGCCATATTATAAATCTATCCAATAATATCCCTGTCAAACTCGATTAGTAAATGAAATGTTAAATTTTCATAAAAATTGCGTTCCCACAAGTCACATACAACTTAAAATACTTTCAAAATCGACTTTACTTCCTGATTTTTTTTTATCGATCAAAATGTTAAATATCGTGTTTTTAACCAAAAAAGTCACTAGATCTCACATGTATCTATACTATATATTTTTTTACGAATTTAATATGGTGATTTCTCTGAAAACAACTTGATCTAGAAACGTAAATTTCGGATAAAAAAAAATTCTCAATACGTCACGTTCCGTGGTATAAATTTTAGTGCGTTCTGACGTCACGAGCCCCCACTCCCGAGTTTTGATACGTTTTATCTTTGTAAATATTCATTGATTTACAAAAATAATAAATACGTGTCCATTATTTTTCAATACTCTAACTGACTAAATAAATTTGCAATTTATTGATGGTGGAAACTAGCCTACTGTCGTGCATAACTGTCAATTAAAACCGAACAAGTGCGAGTTGGACTCGCACACGAAGGGTCCCGGACCATAAACTTTATTTTTTATTATTTGTTGTTTTAGCGGCAATCGAAATACATAATCTGTGAATTTTCAACTGTCTACCTATTACAGTTCTTGAGATACAGCCCGCTGACAGAAAGATGGACGGACAGACGGACGTACGGACAGCGGAGGCTTAGTAATAGGGTTCCGTTGGTTACACTTCGGGTACGGAACCCTAAAAACGAAAACCTTTTAAAGGGCAACACATCGAGCGCACTATTAAATAAGATACAATCATTATCTTGGAAATCAACATGAATCAATACGAATTAAGTTATAGATATTTATTTCTACTTCTAGGGTTATTAATATCTAGATTTTAATAATATAGGACCATCATAGTTGATTGGAACATCAACTGAGTTACTATATTCATTGTGGCCGACATCGAACGGTTCGCGTGTGAGTTTGACAGACACATGACGTACGAACAAAGTAATTGGAGGGAATTTATTGATAACCGAATAATTACGTGAATAGCATCAATTTCGTTACTAGTTACTAGAACTGGGTTTTCCAAAATTATTGGTTGTATATTATACCACACCCATAAATATTTTCATTTGGTTATTTGATGCGTTGCGTTTTCCCAAGTAAATAACCGGCACGAGACGTGAGCACACTCTCCATTGGTCCAGCTGTGATGCTTCACGTTATTGGTTCGTCAGTCAATGCTCATCAACTACCTATTGGGCTTGTAAGTTTCGTTCGCCCACCGTACATTGGCGAGATCACCCCGCTGCATCCATCTGTGCTCACGACTCCTGCCAGCTACTATACATTGCTCGGTCGCTGCTGAGTACCAGCTGTTACATGGAGCGACTGCCCATCAGACCTCCACAACCCAGAAACTGGGTAATTCAGCACCTTTTGGCTGAGTAGTGCGGATTTTATGGCTTCTGACTATCCGTAAGGAAAGATCTACAAATGACAGCCGGGACCAACGGCTTACCTTGCCTAGGTTTAATCAAAATATCATGCAGGCAAGGCGCAAGCTGGAACTAGTTTTATTTTAAACTAGCTTTTGGACGCGACTTCGTACGCGCACTTCCCGTTCTCGCAGGAATTTCGGGAAATCCTCTCTTAGTGCTTCCCTAGAGTCCCCAAGGAGCTTACATGCAGCTTTCTACGACCAGTAGTCTCAGCTGTGCATTGTTTATCAGTCACTCAGTAACGGAATAATCCTTACTTAATATTATAAATGCGAAAGTAACTCTGTCTGTCTGTCGCGCTTTCACGCCAACACTACTGAACCGATTTACTTAAATTAAATTTGGTACACAGATAGTCTAGAGCCTGAGAAAAACTACTTATTATCTATCCCGGGAGTATGTTCCCTAGGGACCACACGGGCGAAGCCGCTGGCAGAAGCTAGTTTTATATATATATTGATAAGGTATACATATTGGTTCCGCGTACAGAAATAAAAGTAGCAAAAGCCTCATCTTTATTTTATTACATTTTCCACAAAAGCAGATTCAAGTCACGACGACGTTAAAATAAACCACACTTCGCGCTTTTTGTACAACATTTGGAGAACAACACAATAAAAAACACATTTCCATTCCCCTTCATAAAATATTTCAATATCTGCGAGTGATAAAATAACAATATTAGACTAACAACAGTACTTTATGTTCATAAAAATAATGTTTCACATGAGTGGTGCCGTACAGTTTCTATGGAAATTACTCTGACAAATATAAAACACATTACGCATCTGACAGTAAGAAGAATGTTCCTTTATTTCACACGTTTTATACGCTTGGGTAACGGCTACATAATTTTGTCGAGTTATATCTAACTTTATATAATTATGTCACCGGAAAATTGCAAACGCCGCGTAAGATTGTAAAATATCGCGTAAAAATGAATTTTTTTCTTTCTAGACACGAATATATTGGAAACTATTGAATTTTGATAGGATTTATGGTATTTAAAACGACTTTTTTCATAATATATACAGAAATTATCTACCTATACTAATATATTAAGCTGAAGAGTTTGTTTGTTTGCTTGAACGCGATAATCTCAGGATCTACCGGTCCGATTTGAAAAATTCTTTCAGTGTTAGATAGCCCATTTATCGATGAAGGCTATAGGCTATATAACATCACGCTAAGACTAATAGAAGCGCAGCAGACGAAGTTGCGCGGGTCGACTAGTAATGTAATAAAGATTTAAGTATTACAATCTTACGGAGTCTAAAAAATTCCGGTGACATATAAATAGGTGGGAGGCCACTTATGTCCAGCAGTGGACGTCTTTCGGCTGATATGATGATGATATAAATATAAGATAAGGGAAACAGACTGACTGACAACGCACTGTCGAAACTAATGGGACTAGGAACATGTTTGGCACTAGACTTCATTTAAGAGCCCTATTACAATTTGACTGTATTTTTTACGTAAATTTACCAATTACGGCTTTCTTATTCTCAGAAACGGAAATATTTACACAACTTTGGCATAATGGGTAGTTGAGAATAGTTATTAGTGTAGTGCATAGCGGTCTCACTTTTCTCATTATTTTCTTATCTATTTGTAAAAAGCAAAAAAACCGAAGTAAGTTTCTCATAAAAAGCGCGACGGCACTTTTTTGAGCTCGTGGATTGAACTGCTGTACTAACCAAATGAAATTAAAAATATATAATAATATTCCTTAAAATATAGTGGGTTCGTGCATAGCGGTCTCAGAAATTTGAAATAAGAATGGAATATCCGTAAAAAAATCCCATTAAATTCCGTAAAAACGACTAAAAACGCTCAGAATTAACTGTCAATTTCTTCATAATACATTAATATTATTACGTAAAATATATACCAAAATAAACCATAGTTCATAAGAAATGAAAATGTAATAAATATTATATTCATTCAATAAATTAATAATAAACTCTGAACTAGATGTAATTGCAACTGCCTAATCTATATCTATACTATATAAAGCTGAAGAGTTTGTTTGTTTGTTTACTTAAACGCGCTAATCTCAGGAACTCCTGGTACGATTTGAAAAATTCTTTCAGTGTTAGATAGCCCATTTATTGAGGAAGGCTATATATCATCACGCTTAGACCAATAGGAGCGGAGCAGTAATGAAAATTGTGACGCAGACGAAGTTGCGTGGGTCAACTAGTTTCTAGATAATGCGATGAGTCAGCAGTTTTGTGAGTAAAAACACAATTCTGTGACAGGACTCTTAAAATGTAGATGAGAACTAAGAAGCGACTTTTGGAAATTCAACCTTAAAGGGGGTGAAAAGGGAGTATATCGTTATTACCAAGCTGCGCAGAAAAATTCGCGGGCGAAGCGCTAGTCATCCATAGAAGTATGTTTCTCGAGTTTTTCTCACTACAAATAAGGGCTACGAATGCTATTAGTTGTTGGACTTACATGTTATTTCGTATTAAGGTGTGTCCCTTTTCGTATTAGGATTAAAAGCATTTATATAGTAGAGGTTGTTAAGGTAATGATAGGCTTACAATACAACCCACGCCGCCCGGCGACGCCTACGGACAAGGTAAACACCTCATATGACTATTCAATACATGCGTGGGATGGCACTATACAGGGTAATTTTTAATGTATTAGAAATCTTCCAGGGGTGAAAATTTGCGCAGTATGCAAAGAGTTTACAATAGGACTACATCTGAATTCGGCTGATATTATTTGTTGAGTAGCGAAAAAATGTGTTTTCATCATCACCTGCCTAGTCTTTTCCTAACTATATTGGGGTCGGCTTCCAGTCAAGCCGACGAGTGTTTTAGTTTTTTAAAACTTTTATACTATGAGAGTTTTCGTCCCTCGGGAAGATTCGCCCAAAAGGCGAAACGCCTGAAAGGTAACCACTAAATTCAAAGCCACCGTGTATTTTTCTTTAATTACAGTAAGGTAAAAGGACACATTGTTCTCAGTATAAAGTTAACTACTTAAGCTGTAAATAGAGCCATTATAATAATGAATTGAGGAGCTCGTGGCTAAATAATAACAGCCGCACGGGTCGATCTTTAAGGTTAAGCAACGCTTGCCAAGGTTGGTCTGTGGATGGGTGACCGTCTTAACATAACGAGTTTCCTCCGTGCCTCGGAAAGCACGTTAAGCCGTTGGTCCCGGCTGTCATTTGTAGATCTTTGGCAGTCGTTACGGGTTGTCAGAAGCCAGTAAATCTGACTCCAGTCTTGCCAAGAAGTACCGTGTTACCCAGTTAATGGGTTGTGGAGGTCTGGTAGGCAGCCGCTCCGCGTAAAACACTGGTATTCAGCTGAATCTGGTTTGGCTGGAAGCCGAGCCCAATATAGTTGGGAAAAGGCTAGGCAGATGATGATAATAATGAATTTAGAAGGTGTTCTACAAATTAGTCTGCTAACATAAACTGGCTATACGTTTTATCCAAATAACTAGTCTTTTTCATATCAAAGCATGCACATAAAACGCAAATAAAGCCATTTAACCTAATTCGACAGCATAAAAATCTCATCACACCTCGAAAACTATTTAAATCGTAGATGGCAACCTTAATGACTATCATTCCTTTTTAATGGCAACACCAGATAAATTAAAAACATAACACGACATTAACATACGATTAACTTTTATAGCACTCGTGAAAAAACCGGCCAAGTGAGAGTCGGACTCTCACACGAAGGGTTCCGTACCTTAAACAGAAAAAAAAACACGTTTCTTGTTTAGGAGCCACCTTTAATTTTTAATTGAATTTGATTATTATTATTTCTTGTTGTAGCTGTAATAAAAATAAAACATTAATTTTAATTTTTTTTTGTAATGGGTTTGCTCTTGACTCTAGTCTATGTCAGAGATGACAGAGACAAAGTCTACGATGGAGCGAGCCTACCCAGAAGGAGCCTGTTCACTCTAACTTTGAAGAGATTAGGGTTGTAAGCTTTTGGAAACACAGACCATTGCAGCATTTATGCCATAATTTGGTATTATATGCCAGTAATGGAACGCGCCTAGCATTGGATATGACTGTAACGCGGGAACGCGCCCGCCTCGGGACTGCCCTTCTGGACAGGAGTTGTAAGCGTGTTTAAATACATTGTAATTAAAAATAATAAATGTGTGACGAGCTTGTTTAGAAATAAACACTGAACATTTCACCTGTCTACCTGATAGATTTACAACGTGTAACAGAATAAACGCAATACCTCTTAAGGGGTCTTTGTACTCATCATTATGAATAACTTTTACATAATATGGAACCACTCGCGAAATCGCGAAAAAGAATTTAGCTGTTCAGTACATTTTGTCGAGTTTTGCGCACAGAAATGTATGGGGGCGTGGATTTTTTTTTTCGCGTCTTCAGTGTTAGTCCCATAGTGAAAGTTGGTCATAATGATGAGTACAATGACCCCTTAAGAGGCAGGAGTTGCAGGTTATATACAACCCGCTGACAGACAGACGGACGGACGGACGTACAGCGGAGGCTTAGTAATAGGGTTCTGTTGGTTACACTTCGGTTACCGAACTCTAAAAATGTAGTCGTACGAAAATTTAGCGAAAAGCGGCCATTTTCCTTAATGAAGAGACCGGACAAGAATAATGATAATGACGTGACATTTTAACTTGTTTGAGAGCCCGGTAATCGGAGGCAGGGGAATGATTCGAGGGCACAAGGGACCAGGGGACGTTTTTATAACTTCGCAAAGAACTTACCAATGTTTTTTTGGCCGTAATCGATGTTTTTCTGCTGTTCGAACATGCTTGTTTAAAGTTTCAGTAAGTGTAATTGGAGGGGGATTCGGGAGTAACTGATTCGATTGCGTTTTGCTTTGAAGTTGTGTCTACTGCAGTTTTTTTTTTACTATTGATGGGCACGCGCTTGACCAAACTTGACTTAAAGACTCCCAGGTTGTACCTATCGGGAAACACAGACTCCGGCAGGGAATTCCACTCCTTAGCTGTACGCATTATGAATGTGTTCCCAAAACGTTTTGTGCGTGTGGGTGGGATGTCCACCTTGTACCGGTGGCGCATCGCCGTTCGTCTTGTGGTCCGATGATGGAACGGGTTTGGCGGAATTAAATTATGCAATTCCGTCGCACATTCCCCAAAATGCAGCCGGTAGAAAACCGACAAGCTAGCAACTCGTCTTCGATGCTTTTATAGTTTCGATTTGTTCGTCTATCTGTCTGTTCGCAGTTTAGCTCAGAGACATTAAGCACTAGAAAGTTGGAATTTGGTATGAAGTATACACATTAATCACGCCGACAAGTGGTAAAATCAAAACTTGAAAATATAATTAGGGTAAAAGTAAAGAGGTAATTTTTTTTTTTTCGTCTATCCATCCTAAGGTGTGGGGTTACTAATTTTCCATCCAAATCTAAATTATTTCCACTGCGACTTTCAAAGTTGCACTAACAGAGAAGATATTCCGAATTTCTTCAAACCGAATCGTTTTACTTCTGATGTTTACTTTCCAGATTAATACTATTTCAATTAGTCTTTGTTTCTTATCTTCCATCGACATAAATTTATTCAGGTATAGGCGAGTCAGGTTAAAAACCGGATTAGTGCGAGTCGAACTCTTACACGAAGGGTTACGTACCAAAAACCGGAAAGAAACACGTTTCTTGTATAGGAAGATGGGAACCCCCTTTAATATTTAATTTATGTTTTGCTGTAACACTGGCAATAGACATACACACTGAAAACAACTGTCTAACTGTTACGGTTGTTGGGATACAGCCCGCTGATAGTCAGACAGACGGACGGATGGACGGCGGAGGCTTAGTAATAGGGTTCCCTTGGTTATCTTTCGAGTACAGAACCCTAAGAAAGGATCTGAACTCATTAGACATTCAGTTTTTCCAACCAAGATACGGCTGAATACCTAAAAGGCATTGAGTTGGAAAAAGCGCATAATTCAACGCCATCCTTTTTTACAGACTTCAAAAAAAGAAGACGTTCTGTATTCGTCTGCATGCATTTTTTTTTTCGAGTATTTGCATAGTGTAGCTAAGGCGAATAGTAACTTATTTTTTATTCTGCCTGGCCAGCATTATTATCGGCATATAACTATGTTATTTGCATAAAGATGTTATGAGTTTTTTACTTTGCAATAAAAAGAAAAATGCTACGTTATATGAATGTTACGAGTAAGTAAGTGCTTCGTCTAGTTATGACAACTTCGACGTTTATGGGGCAATATACTTAATTGCATTATTTTATTAGTTATTTGACTATATATTTTTTTAGGTATGTAAATTGGATTACAACTGTTTGCATCAACTCCATCATGACATTAAAATACGATTTAACAGTAACAATAGATAAGGAAAAAACACTTTTTTTAATATAGCAACAATACCTAAAGCTTTCTTTGTTAAGCAAACGATGAAAACGTCCATTTATTTTTTAATAAACACCTAAACGAGATAAATATAATAAAAAAGAAACTAAAAAAAAAATCTCATTTTATAAGTCAAAATCCTCTCGCATATTGCGCACCAAGCACGAAGATTAAATTAAACTGAAGCGCGCTCAAAGCTAAAATTACCTAACAAAAAGCATTTCTACTTGTATTAAAACGACAATATGTAGATTAGGGAGTCTGAGTGCCACAGTATCGCGAGAGCAGTATCACAAGCCAGGGTAATGTTATGTGCCAGGGTAATGACCGCCAGAGTAATGTCATATGCCAGGGTAATCACATGTGTCACGGCACGGTAACGAGATATCAAGATGCCTCTGGCAATATTCAGGTGATACAATTAGACAGAACGTCTGGTATTCTACTGTTTTACAGTTTTAATCTGAGATTACAGAATTTTTTGCGGGTGAGGTAATGAAAGTTAACAGAACGTGAACGCGTTATCTGGACCCGATTAGCAAAGTAAATTATGCTACTAAAAAGATATGCAAGTAATCAAAAATCTTAGGCTAATTACAGTACCTACATTGTACTAAAACCTGACCATCTGAAACCGAGTTTCATCGTCATAGTTCTGCCTGCAATGACCAGACTACTGACTAAAACCCATGTGTGTTCCTCCAAGTGTTGTTTGCGTTCCAGGTGGGCCGCGGTGACTCTTTCGAGCAAATTCGGCAACCCTGGCTGGAATCGATGGTAACTGCTCAGGTAATTTAGGCCCAGTAGAATCGCAGTTGACCGGTAGCTGTCTAGACAGCACTCAGTAACGCAAAGTCAATCTGACTCATCCTTTCACCACGATGATAAACCCATATGGACAGACTTGTTTTCCTTTTTATCTTCGTGTGTGCGACTTTATTTACGGACAGAAATATCCTACTTTCAACCTTGAACACTGGGAATCCCTATGCAACATCTTGTGAGTTATAAGACGTACCAAAATAATCATTTTTTCCTCATTGGAAGTGTGACCAATTCAGAACAATAGGCTACACTGCAATATCAATCGTCACGCTCCAATATCAACTATCAAAATTCGATAACAGTCTTACGAGTAAAATCTCTAACCTAATTCTTTGGCCTTATTGCGAGTTTTTTAACGTAACAAGTTCGCTTGAACGTAAGCAGCGTACGTGAACGTGAATAATTTTAGTTTAGGTTCATGATTTTTGGTTTAGGTTTATTTTTTTTACTAAAACTTAATAATTAACCAACAACAACAACATCTTAGCAACAACAATCAACAATATAACACAAGCGAACGAGTAAGTATAAATTACTTCTTCGTGCATTAGCAAAATCATGCACTGCTTTTCCGATCTACTATAGAAATTGACATTTACTATTGAATAGTACATATCAGCTTTTTGCTATACAACATAAAAAAAAATTGCTTAGTACAGAATATTTTTTATAAAAATCTCGTACTGAACCTTCTGCACGCGACTCGCTTACCTTTGCGAATTAATTTCATGAAATAAATCCCCTCCATTTAGGCTTCGTTTCCATCATAGATGTGCGAGTATGCGTAGGGAGAGATGTGTTTGTTAAGAACCAATGGAACCGCTTCATTTACCTAGCCTCGCTCAGCGCAAGTGATTCTAAATTGGACTAGGATGAAATGTTAAATTAAACTAGGAAGTTGCCACTAAGGAACGTAGTTTATCTACTGTGTATTTAGTGACAATGTCGTAAGCTAAAATTGAGTGGATCATTCCCGGTTTTACGTCATAAACGTTTATCGAGTCCCGGTTATGAATTCGGAGTACTTTAATCAATGTTTAGGCTGCAATTCGCTTGTTAGTTATACGAGTTGATAGGGATAGCATTGTTAACAGGTTAGCTCTTTTGAAAAAAAAGTCCCGTTGAACTCGATTCGTTTACCTTTGCGAATTAATCATCTGCCTAGCCTTTTCCCAACTATATTGGGGTCGGCTTCCAGTCAAGCCGGATTTAGCTGATTAGCAGTTGTTTACGAGGAGCAGCTGCCTACCAGACCTCCACAACCCATTAACATGGTAACACGGTACTTCATGGCAAGACTGGAGTCATATTAACTGGCTTCTGACTATCCGTAACGACTGCCAAAGATCTACAAATGACAGCCGGGACCAACGGCTTAACGTGCTTTCCGAGGCACGGAGGAAACTCGGTACGTTTAGATGGTCACTCATCCACAGACCAACCTTGGCAAGCTTTGCTTAACCTTGAAGATCGACCCGTGCGGCTGTTATTATCTAGCCACGAGCTCCTCACCTTTGCGAATTAATACCACGATATAAATCCCCGCTGTTTAGGTACCATGTTCAAATTAAACTAAGAAATCGTCACTAAGAATCGCACTTTACCTACTGCGTATTTAGTGACAATGTCGTAAGCTAAAATTGAGTGGGTCATTCCCGGTATTACGTCATAAACGTTTATCGAGTCCCGGGAATGAATTCGGAGTACTTTAATCAATGTTTAGGCTGCAATTCGCTTGGTAGTTAAGGTTTGGCAATACAAGTAGATAGGGATGGCATCGTCAATTGCTTTGTTACCTTTTCAAAGGTATTTTAACGTGTGAGGAGATGGGTTCACCTTTTGAAGACGCTGTCTTTAGATCGTAGCCAACATTGTAAATCCGAAAATGAGTCTGTTATTTTGTTTGTTACATTGTCACGTCTAAATCACTGAACGACTTGCGATGAATTTCGGTACAGAGATAGATGGGACCCTGGAGACGGTTATTGGTATGCTACTTGTTTTGGAAAATCTATATTAACGCGAGTGAAGCAGCGGAAAAAAGCTACTACCTAATATAAATAAAAACAGGAAAAACCAATTCGTTAATATGTTTATCTTCATACCAACGCACTTTAATAAAATTGTATACCAGATCAACATCGAGCATCACTGGCCGCTCATCAATCATGCCTTATTACAATTGCTAATATTATCACAGCCGCCATATTGCCGACTTTTTCCAACTAATACAGAGAACAAACGAGAAAAGTTTTATTAACATTATTAGCGAAAAGCCCTGAAGCTCTGGCACGGAATTGTTTCCGATAAAATCTTTTAGAAAACTACTAGCTTTCGCCTATGGCTTCATCTGTTTGAATTTAGAAGATTATCCCAAAAGGAACTCTCCCGGGATGAAAATGTATCTATGATCTATTCCCTGGAATAGGTCAGAAAATCCGTTTAGCCGGTAAGACTCGAAGAGATGACATCATTTTAGATCAATACTAATAAAGAGGTTGTACTTGTTGTTGCGGACTTTGTTCGAAAGAGCCACCGCGGGCCTGGAACGCGTTCCAGGGCCGCGGTGACTCTGAAAGAGCAAGGATTAGTCTCAGTAAGTATCTAACACTTTTCTGCTTCACCCAAAGCGGGAGAAGTCATTTGATGGCTTCCCATCCTTAAAAAAGGGGGTAATCTCTGGTTTTACCGAACCGATTTTGAAAATTATTTCACCAACAGAAGGCACGTTATTTGTGAGTGTCGTAGGCTATAATATTAACTAGAAAAATACTGCCCATCGAAGTGGACACGGGTCAACTAGTACAAAATAAAATTAAATAATAATAATAATAATAATAATATTCCACACAACTATCACACAACGCCATCTAGTCCCAAGCTAAGCAGACAAACTTAAATAAAACTTAAACTAAATCAAACTTTATTTCAGTTTGTTGTTTGTTAGTACTTTTGTGTTAGTTACAATAGTTCTTAAATAAGTAAGTTAGTAGGTATTGTTAGTTTTCACAAATTATTTTGTAAATTAGTTAGGATGTCAATGTAATAATATTTTATTTTAGCAAAATTAAACTGTAAAGGAAGTTCACATTAAATTCTTAATTAAAATTTCGTCGTGATAAAATAACGGGTAATCGAATAATCAGCGAAAATGAAAATGCTTGTTTATTTCGTTTGGCCTCTCAAAAAGCTTTCAGTGGAAAATAACAAGGTTACCCTTAGAGAAAATCACATTGGAAAATAATCTTAGAAAAAATATTCAGCAAAGTCGTTCAATGTTTATTGCACAGATTAATCATACTTAATGCAGAGAAGCTCGTGGTTATAAAATAACTTACGAGGTTAAGCTACGCTTCTCGAGGTCGGTCAATGGATGGGTGACCATCCACTACATACCGAGTTTCCTCCGTACCTCGGAAAGCACGTTAAGCCGTTGGTCCGGGCTGTAATTTGATCATCTCTAACAGTCGTTACGGGTAGTCAGAAGCCAGGTAATCTGACATGTCTTGCCGAGAGATACCTTTGGAGGCAGATAGGCAGTCGTCATCACCATCATCATCATAACAGCCGAAAGACGTCCACTGCTGGATATAGGCCTCCCCCAAAAGGGGGGCGAGGTTGCCATAATCTCCACCCTTGGCAGGCGGGTTGTCAGTCGCTCCGTGTACAATACTGTTATTCGGGCCGTGCAAGTACTTATTACAACGTAAGCAGAATTTTAGTCATTTTTAATAATAGGATTCCGTTGATTACCCTTTGAGTACGGAACCCTAAAAATGTGACTCGGACGAAGTGGCGCGGTTCAGCCAGCACAGTCATACCGCAGACCTGGAAGTACCAACATAAGCATAATTTCGCAGAACCATATTATAACAATGGTTGCTATTGTGGACGTACAATTCTACATGAGTGTTCGCATGATTGTTTCACTTCAATTGACGATAATACTATTGTAATAGGATTACATTTTTTATGCCAATTAATACTTAATGGTTAACACAGTATAGGATATTCAACATAACAGCCGAAAGACGTCCACTGCTGGACATAGGCTTCCCCCAGCAGGGGCATAATCACCACGCTTGGCAGACGGGTTGGCGATCGCAGTAGGTGTTGCATTTTACAGAGAACGCTGCTGCCCAATATCTGGTGAGTTCCTTAGTCACCTCTTACGACACCCACGGGAAGTGATGGGATGGTATTATTTTTTTACGGCACCATACGGCACCGGCCGACACCATACGGCAGCATAGGATAATTTGTGGTTAGATTAAAGTTGTAGATTGCGATAGATACGCATGCACAGAGTTTGGGAAATTAATAATAAGCAAAAACACGGAGACAAGTGAGGGTCTCGCCTCGCGCACCGAAGGTTCCGCACAAACTCGTATGTTTTGATTTACTTGCGATTACCAAAGTATGTCGCAAAAATTATGCATGAATGGTCGTATTGTATTATTGCGTTGGCTAAGCTTGAATTTTTTGGAGTTCCAAGGTATCATGGACTTGCGTATTTGATATTAATTTCAACATAGCACCTCTAAGAGTTCCTGAGAAATAGGATAGAAGTGACAGACGGACAATGAAGTTATCCTAGAAGGGTTCCATACCCAAAGGGTAACCAACGGAACCCAATTACTAAGCCTCCGCTGTCCGTCCGTCTATCTGTCAGCGGGCTGTATCTCAAGAACCGTAATAGGTAGAGAGCTTTTTTTCACAGATTGTGTATTTCTATTGCCACTATAACAACAAATAATAAAAAGGTTTTGGTACGGAACCCTTCGTGTGCGAGTCCAACTCGCACTTGGCCGGTTTTCCTTTTGAAGTACGGAACCCTTAAAACATACATATCGCAACACAGTAAACTGATAACCAAAAGGTCATTAATTTGAACTATACAATCAACCGGACCTAACTACATACCTACTACATATTTTGTTTTTACAAAAGCAAATTATTGTTTTGCTAATCACGTATCGAGGAAAGGTCCAAGATCACGGCTTTAAGGAAATAACATCAAATTATATCAAATCATAAACAATAGTAGTTTACGTCAAGTTCATGCTTGAGTGATCGATCATCATCTAGCCTAGCCTTTTCCCAACTATATTGGGGTCGGCTTCCAGTCAAGCCGGATTCAGCTGAATACCAGTATTTTCCGAGGAGCGCCTGCCTACCAGACCTCCACAACCCATTAACTGGGTAACACGGTACTTCATGGCAAGACTGGAGTCAGATTTAATGGCTTCTGACTATCCGTAACGACTGCCAAAGATCTACAAATGACAGCCGGGACCAACAGCTTAACGTGCTTTCGAGGTACAGAGGAAACTCGGTATGTTAAGATGGTCACCCATCCACAGACCAACCTTGGCAAACGTCGCTTAACCTTGAAGATCGACCTGTGCGAATAGTGATTGATGCATTGGAAAAATTCAAGTAATTTTTACCTCACCTTACATAATTCACGTGTCACAAGTCACAAAAACCAAACCTCTCTTGGATATCAAAACAACCAAAAACAAATAGGAAAGGCCGGCCTGCAATAGTTGCACCTACTGATTGAAAGCCCGGCTTCAATTTGTAAAAAAATTGCCTTTCATTGCGTACGGGACATAGTGGTATTCAAATCTCGTATTGTATTTGTCTAGGTAGTTACGAGTAGTAACGAATTGTTTTCGTGCCCGATAGGATTGCCAGTATCGAAATTGGCAACAAAAATTTTTCACGGGTGTCGTGCCAGCAATTTTTGTACGGCATAGATACTTGCATAGTTCTTAAATGTTAAATATGCAAAATCTATATATACTAATATATAAAGCTGGAGATTTTGTTTGTTTTTTTGCTTGAACGCGCTAATTTCAGGGACAGCGGGTCCGTTTTTAAAAATTATTTCAGTGTTAGATAGCCCATTTATCGAGGAAGCTTATAGGCTATATAGGAGCGGAGCAGTAATGAAAATTGTGACGAAGTTGCGCGGGTCCACTAGTATATGTATATATATATATATATTTTTAAGGTTGACAAATCATCAAATGACTCCTCCCGCTCTGGGTGAAGCAGCAGGGAGTGTCAGACTCTTAATGACTAAAACCCATCCGTGTTCCTCCTAGTGCCCTTTGCGTTCCAGAGCTACGGTGCCTCTTTCGAACAGATTCCGCAGCATGCAAAATATATTATGCAATCGCGTTGCGGCTAACCATACTTAATTGTACGATGTTTTATCGACCATATTTATGTGGGAACTGCCAAAGTTAAAAAAAAAATGGGCCATTCCTTATTTAAGTATAGTGTCCCAACCTAAAGTATGATAAGTTGGGCATAGGCTTCTCTTCGTTTCACCCAAGTTCTTTCTTTCCTGATAGCTTCAACCTGGGAGTCTTTAAGTCAAGAGTGAAAAGGTTACTTCTAGGCAAGTGTGCTCCATCTTCGACCGCATCATCGTTTATAATCAGGTAAGATAGAGGTCAAACGTGTGCCTATCCATAGTAAAAAAAAAACTAAGTAACTCTCTGAAAACACTCGCGTTTATCTACTTCTACTTTTCGACCTGATGGTTAACTCTATGGAATTATTTGGGCCCAGGCTTCGTTAATTGCAGCATCTTTGACCAAGCAGTTAAACAAGGTTGTCTGTGACAGAACTCCATTATGAATGAGATGGCTACCGATATTCATCAATAGGGTCTTTCACAAAAGGCTTGGTAAATTTGATATATCTTTACCAAGCCATATGACGTCACGCGTGTCTTCAACTCGTTGTTTCCTCTTTATTTTTTGTTTACGTGAAAAAAGAAAAATACGTGTCCAATATTTTTTGAAAATCTATCAGACGGACTAATTAGATTTTTTTAGTAAAATACCCCATTGATTATATAAATGACGTAACAAAGGTCGTGATTTTTCACTCGTCATTGTCACTGACACGTTAAGCAGATCTAAGTAGGTTGCTGAAAAGTCCGTGGTTTAGTTGCATAAGTGAGTCACGCATGCGCAGTGCACGCACAACATGCAAATAAACGGATGGTCGCTGGTGACAATAGAGGAAGCAGAGCAGAGATAAAGTCCACACATCACAGCTCATTACTGCACAGTTAATAACATAGGTAGATATATAACAGAATTATGTTACACCTAAGTTTATTTTTGTTGAACTTTGCTTGTTCTACGTCCAGAACAACGGCCTCCAAAGGGAAAGACTTTTTGACTGACTTCCAAAAAAGGAGGAGGTTCTCAATTCAGCGGGTATTTTTTTGTATGTATGTATTCCGATTTGTGTGATTCTTTTTTAGTTCGATGCGGCATGCTTGTCGTTTGGTCCCGTAAAAATTTGATTCAGTTTGGTTTAGTAGTTTTTATTTTATGAGCATTTTTGCTTATTTAAATGTTCGCATATATGAAGACGTCATCCGAGTATCACCAATTAAAAGTAAAAAATAAAAAAAATAACTTTTTCGAAAAAATATAACCTACTTCCAAAAAAAGTCAAAATTTCGGAAGTCGGTGTTTAAAAACGAAGATGCAAAACAAAAAACACCGACTTCTGAAATTAAGGTTATTTTATGCTTTGTAGTGTTTTTTTGGAAGTCATTAGGAATCGTTTTCCTTCGCCACTGCGATCCAAACATCACGTATGTCTAGGACGTCACAACACCTCTTTCTTGGCAACAAATAAGTATGTCATTAGGATAAATATTGATGAGGGCAAAGAGGCATCTACATGTTCTTTTTTGTTGTTTAAAATCACAATACTAACGTAATTCATAATAACCTAATTGTTAACTCTCCAACAACGGAAACACTAATGTTTATTACATTTCAAAGTTATAAAACCAAATACAAAATTAAATAAATGCTAATGTACCACAGACACAGACATACTGTCTGACGTTTTTATGGCGGGAATTCTGGACGACTTATGTCATATTTGTGCGTCAGTCAAATTCTCGTCCCGAATGCTAAAGCGGTGAGGCGACAAATCTTCTGACGTTGAGTTATCCTTAAATGTTTTACATTATGAATGTGAATATACCATTAATCCTTTACACTTGATTATTTTAAACGTGACGTCATGTGGCTTGGTAAATTTGGTACAATTTTACCGAGCCACATGACGTCACGCGTCTTTAACTCGTTGTATCTTCTTCATTTTTTGTTTATGTGAAAAAAAGAAAAATTAAATGTCCAATATTTTTTTAAAATCTATCTGATGGACTAATTAGATTTTTTTAGTAAAATACCCTAATGTGCGAGTTGAGGAGCTCGTGGCTAGATAATAACAGCCGCACGGGTCGATCTTCAAGGTTAAGCAACGCTTGCCAAGGTTGGTCTGTGGATGGGTGACCGTCTTAACATAGCGAGTTTCCTCCGTGCCTCGGAAAGCACGTTAAGCCGTTGGTCCCGGCTGTCATTTGTAGATCTTTGGCAGCCGTTACGGATAGTCAGAAGCCAGTTATTCTGACTCCAGTCTTGCCATGAAGTACCTACCGTGTTACCAAGTTACTGGGTTGTGGAGTTCTGGTAGGCAGCCGCTCCGCGTAAAATACTGGTATTCAGCTAAATCCGGTTTGACTGGAAGCCGACCCTAATATAGTTGGGAAAAGGCTAGGCAGATGATGACCCTATTGTGCGAGCAAATTTTCCTTGCTGTCTATGTCTCCTGGTATGGTAGCTACAACCTGGGAATCCCAGCAATGTAGGCGCTTCGTTCTTATGCCTACTGCCTCCAAAATATGGTGCTGATCAACTGCAACCAACTTTTCAGGGACTTCATTAAAGTAAATGGACCGAACTATACATATAATGATATCTTAATATAAGATAGGCACGGACACTTGACCATTCGCAATTAACGGATCGATGTGTTACTTGGCCTTATCATTGACATAATAACGAGTGGTCGCTCACTTAATAATAGCCAGTTAATAACGGCTACTAGGCCAGGTTAATGGGCGATAATTAGTTATTTAATAAACAACCCCTAGATTATCTATGCCTACGAAAAAAATACCATATTCAATTAATAGCAACAGCGCATGATAAATTATCTCCTATTCACAGTAACTGACTACGCGTACTGCATATTCAATTCGAAATGGCCATTTTTATGAGTTTTTTTTTACGAGATTATGAAATTAATGATAAAACTACGCAACGAGCCGACGATGGCCATAAAGAACCTCGAAGGGATATTATCATATTTCCGGGCGTACGAAACGTGGTGACATAAGCAGGAGTATATCAATATTGTTGGGTTCGTTGGCGTCTGTTGTAAATGGATGGCATTTGTCTCGCGGACGGGCCTCAACGATATATTGCGGAGTAACACTTGGACGAATAAGTGTTATATAAGAAGGTATGGAGTATATTTTTTGGAGTAAAAGAGGATTTGGGGATGTCAGGAGGAAATGTACTATTTATCTATTGCAGACTAAGGCAATTTTTTGTGGGTTATTGTTTGTGAAGGTGGGTTATTATGTAGCGGTTTTTATAATGTTATCGTATTTATGGACTAATAGGGATTACCAGATCAAAGTTGGCTCTACTTTTATGTTTTTCGCTAAATATTTAAAACATACTTAGTAAAATCCGCGCGATTCCGACTCAAACACGAAGGGTTTTTCACCATGGAAATAAATTGTAGATACCTATACAAGATATGCCGCAACATAAGCAATAGAGGCAACAGAAAAAAAAAGTAAAATTGTAACTAACCTTATGGACTGCGGTCTGAAATAATTTAATGACACCAACTGTATTTCTGGAACACCTTGTATACGTCAACCGCACCCTATGTACTCAAAAGCCACGCTTATACGCTGACTAGATAATCTTTCATATACATAGATATATGTATATGAAAGATTATATATTAGTCTATGCTTGCCACTAAGTCACGAGCAAGCTCTCTTGCACCTGACAACACGATAGCAAAAAAAAAGCAATAAACAAAATAACTTAGCAATAAGTAAAACGAATAGAATTAGAACAATAACTAACTTAATAACATAACTCTTTAGAATTTTTAATCTTATTTTTAACGACGTAATTTATAATTATAATAATTGCACCAACAACGGAAACATTCATATTTTTTATTACATTACATCTAAAAGTTGTATAAAACCATAAACTAAATTAAATAAAGACTAATGTACCACAGACATGCTGTTTGAGCTTTTTTATGGCGGGAATTCTAGAGATGGCTAATGTCTTTGTGCGTCAGTCAACTCAAATTTTCATTCCGAAAGGGGTGAGGTAAGGCCATAACGAGACTGCAAGAAAAACTAAAAACAACATACCTCAAGAAAATTCATTAAAACTTAAAAGTGAAATGGCTGCTCTTTACTCTTATTTTTAACGTGATAGTGGATGTGATAACTTTGTAAGTTATAATAAGTATTTTAATTGACGAAGTTTCAGGCAAAAGTTTTCAAGTAGCAAGAGCAGTTTTCCTTTGGCAAAAGTTTCATGCAATAAACCAAAAACGGTAAAGGAAAAGGTGGTAGTGAAATTAAATTAAAAAAAAATTATAAGTAGTTAAAAAAAAACTAAGAAACACGTTTTTATAGACAATCCAACAAAAAAATAGAAAATAAATTTGAATTAAAAATAGTGTAAAAAATGTATTTATTGTAAAAAAGCGTGGTGTCAATAGTTATAAATATTTAAATAAAGCACCCCGCGATTTAAAGGGGGTCAAAATCATGTTTAAAGTTTCCGTTTCATACATACTAACATACGTATGAAGCTAATAAAAGCGTATTAAAAAAACTAATTTTAATTAATCAAGAGTCATCCTATACTATTTCTATACAATATGTATAAATGTAGAAGCTTAAGGAGTAAAAAGAGTTTTCAATAAATTGTATCCTATTTCTTTTTCATTAGGTACTATGAAATTCAAATAACTATGATTTTTACTAAAAATATTAAAGTTTAAATGTGAAAGTCTGTAATGGTTGTAATCGACGCCTCAACTGCTTAACTGATGTTGATTAAACTTGGCACATGGATAGGCCATGAACTACACAGATTATTTTATCGCCCTTTTCCGTGCGATAGTTTTATACAGCTAATTCAGTAGCAAATTCGTATTTATTTACTGTGCTTATAAATATACAATACATATTTCCTCTATAGATACAGGCAGCCGGAAACCAGATAAAACGCTAAAATGGAGTTCAGTTTGTTCCCAATTCAAATTATATGGTTCCAAAATATAAGGAAGGGAGTCATCAAAGCGTTCGAAAGCGATTGCCAACGAGTTTGCGAACGACTTCGCCACGCTACCATTTGTCTAGAGCGTCAGGACAAGACACATCGAGCGTATACTTTTATAGTTCTAGTCAAATCGAGAATAATACAAACATCTACTTGTTACCATTCTTAATTAAGAGTACCAATTAATTGAGCTCAATAACAACAGCTCTTGAAACACAACTCAACAACTCGGAAACAGCTCAAAGAATTAGTCGAGTGGGCGCGCAACTTGCGTGCATAAGTAGTTCTACTTACAGAACTTACTCTGTATTCGTAATTCGAATTGAAATTTCACAAAGAAGAATCTAGAACGATTTTTAAGCGTGATTCTCGATTTGAATTTAGAATCATAATTACGGGAGAATAGATTTGTTGAGTTCAGCTTGAGAAGGGTCGATGTTGGTAAGTCTATGGAATAAATTCATTCAAAAGTAGGTTGACATTTGCTTCATAGGTTTTACAAGTTGGCTTGAAGAATTAAACGTATTAATATAGAGTGCTACCTTAGACCAATTTAATAGCTCAGGGAAAGCTTACCATCGTCATTTCCACCGAAAGACTTCCACTGCTGGACATACCTATGCCATTCGCAGGTGTTGCCACATTGATCCTGTGCGGGCTCATAGCGCGGCCTTCACTAGGCTAGGTCAGGTCATCGCTATTCATATAGGTAATCCAAGATCATTCTATGTCAATGATTTCAATTTTCATGACTTAAATTTTATAAGCGTACGTTTCTTTAATAAGGAAATCAAATCACAACCCAATTAAATAATGAAAGAGCACAACAAATCAGCACTAAACGATGCAATGAATAATCAAGCGATGTAGCGCTGTCTGTACTGTAAGCGTCTACTACGTTCAAGCGTTTAATTGTTCGTAATTGCTATATTTGTGCCTTCGCGGACCCCTTTCCGCGGCAATTTGTACCCCTTCTCTATGCCTCCTCCACTTCGTTATGGTTATCAAAAAAACCGTTTTCGCCTCCGGTATCTTAGGAAGGAAAACACTCGTTATATTTTATATTTCCGCTTTACTTCTGTCCTGTTTTTGTAAGTATAGGGATCCTATTCAAGGATGTTTTGTTAATAAGCGAATGTAACACGTGTAAAATAGTAATTTCCGTTTATATAAATACAATAGTAAAGATACGGTCGTCAAAACAAACACTTCTTCGAAGAAGGATCGGCAAACTGAAGTGGCAGTGGGCAGGGCATGTGGTGAGGGTCGCGGGTAGCCTACGGGTACCGGACACACAGGACAGGTTAATGTGGCGACACTTGAGGGAGGCCTATGTCCAGCAGTGGACGTCATTCGGCTGATATGATGAAGGATATCAATAGTAATTAATTACCAATCTAATATCAGAGATCGTTAATCCAAAAACTATTTCATGAAAACCCCTTTATATAAATACCTTGATTATCAATTAAGATCTTAATCTAATCAAAGGTAAAGTAATTATAAGCCCACCATGCCAGTACCACTTAATCGGTGACAAAGACCCCCAGCAAAGATTAATGACGAGGAATCAAATAAGGTGGGAATTGTACGAGTTCGTGAAATGTTAATCATGCTGTAACGGGCTACACAGTTGCGACTGGAATGAAGTGGGGATTTATTAACACGTTTGTAAATCTCTCATCGTGAATGTCTAGGCGAAGGGCCGAAGGCAACATGAAGTGATCTGCCAATCTATACACAAGATGGAATGATCCGGCGTGGCACTCGCCCCGGCTTCGCTAGTTAGAAAAAAAAAACCCGGCCAAGTGCGAGTCGGACTCGCACACGAAGGATTCCGTACCATAAACCGTAATTTTTATTATTTTTTGTTATTGCACAAGAGAAATACACAATCTGTGAAAATTTCAACTGTCTATCTATTACGGTTCTTGGCATACAGCTCGCTGACAGACAGACGGACGGACGGACAGCGGAGGCTTTATAATAGGGTTCCATTGGTTACCCTTCAGATACAGAACCCAAAAAAGCATGCGTGTGGGCTGGTCGCTAGTTAATAACAAGGCGAAAGTAAAAGAACACAACAGTATGTTACCTACTTTATTTAGCAAATTCGCAGAGATTTTAAAGTCAAAGTCAAAACGTTTATTGCGAACTAAGTGTACAATGGTGTTAGTTTGTTAGTGGGTACTTATGACTTAGCAGCCTTTTACAAGCATTGCAATATTATTCCTCATTTATTTTATAGCAATAGAAACAACAAGTCATCAACAGCGTTCATCGTTTATATTTTATCTCCATCATGTGTTACTAAATTAATGTTTAATTCCTTCTGATTCCCTCACTGAAGGATAAAATTAAAATAAAAAACAAATATCTTTATCTTATTTTACGCTTTATTTTTAAGTACTGAAGGTTGAAGATCAAACTATGTTTTCAGTTTTATGATAAGGCTCATTATCATTTTATTTTATGCTTTGTTTCCATGATTTTTAGGTTCAAGTTCAAACTTTGTTTTGAGTAAATCTGAGTGTCAAATTTGCCTTCGCTCTGTATCGAGTTGGCCTCGAGGCCAAAGTGATCAGGCATCAGTGAAGACTGATGCGTGATTTGACAGGAAAATAATGAGATTATTGACGGACTGCTATTGGTCCACATAATCAGCATGACCTCTTGTCCAGGTTAGTGAGTATCGTCACGGGTATCCCCACAACCCGTAAACATTCAGATTTATGTCGCAATTGATTGTAAGAGTAGGTAACTAGGTTCTTACTTAGTGATAGTGACGAGAATGGGAAAATACTGACATTATCGAGTATCTCTTTCGAAAACTTACGCTGTCATGTATTTTGTAGTCTCTTTTTTAATAACCGACTAGTAGGTACTTAACGCCTAATATCTTGTTACAAAGAACACATGTCTACTAATCTAATCTACTTCTTAAATGTGCAATAAGGAGACTGACCAGTCGTCTATGAACCAATAGCGATATTTTTGTGGTATTTCTGTGGCAAGAAATGTGAATTCTATAGCATTATTTTTCTCAAAACTGCCAAGTTAGATTTTGATGCCCTTTGCACAAGGAGTTGAGGCATCCCCACAGAAATACGACTACAGTATCGGTATTGGTTCATAGACCATTTCCCACACAAATTAAAACAGTCTCATTTGGCTTTTGGTAAACTGGGGACCCACCGACTAAACCATTTATTTTTAAACTAATCAGAAATGCGTAACTAGCCAGTCACATTTTACCTATAAAGTAGCTGTCGAAAACAATTGGAATTAAAAAAAAATATCTGAAACATGGCGGCACTCAGTGGGCGGGGCATAGCATAGGGCATGACAATATGCGCATTCCATTGAGCGATCCTCTCGTATTTCAGCTCGCATTCCTCCGATAAATCAAGGGACTGAATAGCTCGCAAATGTTCATCGGACGGATCTGTCAGTCTGTCTACTTGTCTATGTTTCCAATATTAATGAGAATTGGATTTTCGAATTTGGTTTGACAGTTGAAATGGATAATGTGCATTTTCAATTAAATGGGGAAGAAATCGTAAAGGATTAATTCCATCTTCTTATCGTGTGGGCAGTAAGGTCTAACGACCCCACATACCCTTGTGTCAGAGTTTCTAAACCGCCCCAAGGGCCTCTGACATGGTATATTTGACGACCGCCATTTGGCGGCCGGGACCACCGGCTTATACGTGCCTTTCGAAGCACGGAACCATCTTTTTATCAAAAAATCAGGTGATTCAAGCTTGCAATGTCATAGCCAAACTGGAAAACAACTTTACAAAGTATGCTTCCCGTGGGAATCGAACCCACGACCAATGGGTCACAAGGCAAACGCCTAAACCACTCGACCACGGAGGCAGTTCGTTAGTATCTTATTACTTTATTTAATTAGGTAAGAAAAATGTTGAACATTTTTTTTTTCTGAAATTGAATGTTACTTAGGATATGAACTCGGACCATCTTGAGCGGCATAGCTGCCTTGGGCTTTGGTCCAATATAAAGCCTTTTATATCTTACAATACCAACTTTATGACTAATAATGTTTGTGATTGCTGTGCTCTCTGTACAAATTAAGAGACATGATGATCGTCCGCCAAGCTTATGCTTTTGCACTGAATTTGCTCTGCAATACTCTAAGCCCAGACGCCATTAGATAAGCTCAAGCAACATGGGACCATAACAAGACTAGCGTTATGACCATTCCGTATTAATTAATTAGGTACTTATTTAAGATTTTAAAGGACACATTCTTAGCATTCTTTAATAAGGTCTAGCAACAGACATGGACAGATTCTCAATACCGCTCAACAAAAGAATATTTATTCCAATAATCAACAAATATAAACGAGTTCATAACTTATTTATATGTATCGTTTTTATCACGCCGAAGCAATTATCATAAAACGCCTACCTACTTACATCTGCATAATATAAAACAGACAGCTGATAAGGTGATGCTGATGCATGCAACACATGGCCTTGTTTGTATCGGGATCAACCAATTTTTTCATTAACTGACGTGTATTTATGTCATGTTTAAAATTAAGTATTTAGGCTAGATAGTAACTCGTACGAGCCATTGTATGGATACGGACTACGGTAAACTATGTTTCCTACTGTTAGTACAAGGTTGAGTACCAGACATAATTAACAAAGTATTGAAAAAAAGAAAGAAAACAAGATACATTCAAAAGTGCCAGTGTTATGGTAGCTCTAAACCGGCCGAGCATTTGGACTTAAAACAGGAGGATTCTTTGCATAATTTACATAATCCAAAATGTAGAATGGCGAAGACCAACTGGACCCTTAGGATGGAGAAGTTGGAGGCGTGCCATAACACCAATTTCAAGTCGTTCGTGGTGCGCGTTCCGCCCCATCATTTGGTGACCTTCCTCAAGGAAGAGTTTTGTGCTGTGTCGGCGTTTCGACGGCCGACTACGTGACACCTCACGCTACTGTCACTACGTGTGCAGTAGCTTTTAGGTTTGTTGTATAAATAATTATGTATTAGTTTACAGCTATTTATTGTGCTTATATATGTATTATGTTTTATGGGCCTCAGTTTCCTGAAATAAAGGATAAAATAATAATAAATAATATTAATAGTACAAGTGTCGTTAAGCAGTGGGAGCCAGAGGACGTCGAGAAGGAGACCCCGCTGAGAAAACCTACATTACGGATTGGTCGGAGAAGACAAGCACCAAAGAGTGGAAGACTGCGTTGGGAAACCTCTTCCCAGCAATAAAATTGGACACCAAAGATTGAAAAAAAAGGTGATTGTATAATTATAATGTATGATGGTAAATAACAACAAAATAAGAGCTCCTATAAACAAACCTATTGTCTGTTTTTTAATCCCGTAGACTAAATTGACAAGTGCAAAGGGTAAACTGTCAGATTACAATAGCATTTAAGTCAGTTTTGACATTAGCACTGTCTCCGGGATTAAAAAACCGACTGTATACTCGTATATATATTTTATTTTTTAAATAAAACGTTGCCCACACTAAGAATTTTTCCTGTATCGTGGGTGGGTTTACAAACATACAATGTCACATACACTCACAGCCAGACCCGGAACAACTATCTGTAGGCCATACAAATATTTGTTCCATGCGGGAATCGAACCCGCGACACGCAGCGCAGCAGCCAATCGCTCAACCACTGCGCCAACCGTGTCGTCATTACATTACAGTCAGCGTATGAGTTTCTCATTTCTACATATTTCAAGTTCTCTTGGCTCTTTTTTTAACCTCTCATTTGCGTACGTTACGAAGTTTCCCGGCTTTTCCTTACGAAAGGTAAACTTCAGGCGCTTTGTAAACTTAATAATAAAACCACAATCATCAGTGTACAGGTTAACATCAATATTTGAACAGGAGCCAACATTTACAAGGTGATCGCGTAATTGAATGAAAATACTTTCTGATAAGTTGTTATATCGAAGAGTAGAGTATTAATCGACGAAGACTCATCTTTGGTGGATATTCCATTTTATTTCTTCTTCTGCCATGTCCCAAATATGTGGGAGTTATCTTTCAGTCACAGTACCTATGTGCAGGTGTATTTTTAACCGACTTCCAAAATGAAGGAGGTTCTCAATTCGTTTGGTATATTTTTAGGGTTCCCAACACTAAGCCTCCGCTGTCCGTCCGTCCGTCCGTCCGTCCGTCTGTCTGTCTTGCAGCGGGCTGTATCTCAAGAACAGGTAGACAGTTGAAATTTTCACAGATTGTGTATTTCTATTGCCGCTACCTATAACAAAAAATAATAAAAATTGGTACGGAACCCTTCGTGTGCGAGTGCGACTCGCACTTGGCCGTTTTTTAAATGTGGTCTGCCTATCCGACATCCATTACCAAGTTAACCAATACGAACCCTTTGATAAGAATAGAATAGAATACTCTTTATTATGTACTTACACCATACAAGTTACAAAAAAGACAGATAAAGAAAACATTGCATAGGGTAATACCAGCCTTACCACCCTGGTAAGGCTGGTTGTCCGACTCTCGGCGTCAATTTTATTTATCGTTACTTAAAAACCAAATTGTTGGGATTATACCTTTGAATAATCCTCAGTTTAAACAAGCCGTACAGGTTGATCTTCAAGGTTAAGCAACGCTTGCCGAGGTTGGTCTGTGGATGGGTGACCATCTTAACGTACAGAGACTCCTTCGTGTCTCGGAAAGTACTTTAAGCCGCTGTCATTTGCAGATCTCTGGCAGACATTACGGATAGTCAGCGGCCAGAAAATCTGACACCAGTCTTGCCAAGGACTACCGTGTTACCGTGTTAATGGGTTGTGGAAGTCTGGTATGCAGCCGCTTCACGTGGAAATACTGGTATTCAACTGAATCCAGTTTGACTGGTAGCCGAACCCGATATAGTTGGGAAAAAGGCTAGGCAGATGATGATTATTATTGATTAACAAATATGTGAACAGGCTTCTTCTGGGTAGGCACGCTCCATCGTTGACTTTGTCTCTGTCATCTCTGACATAGACTAGAGAGTCAAGAGCAAACCCATAACAAATATTAAAAAAAATGGATTTTTTACTTCTTTTCTAAACCTCGTTTCCTCTCAATTAGGCCCCCTAAGCTAATGTAAACTCTGCCTTTTGACGTAAATTTAAATATTTTACAAGTGTTCCAAGAGTTGGCTCCTTTGTTTCTTCTGCCTATGCGAAATTTTACCTAGTTTTTTAAAGGTTTCAGTCGAGTTTCACGTGGGTTATCTCACGTTAGGGAAATTTATACTTTGAGAAAGTTTTCAAGAAATTCATAGAATATAATCTTAAACTCCTTGAGCTGGGTTTATTTCTGCTAGTTCGACGGTCTGTGGGAAGGTAAACCTTTGTGAGGCTCTCTTCAGCTCAACTTATAAAACCGTTCCTAATAGGCAGAAAAATGGGAATCTCTCCTTTGGAATTGTAGTTGTAGGCAGCTATAGATATAGGTACTGCTTGAGCCGTAGCAGTGAAGTACTAAATAATAATCATATTTAACACTAGTTTTTCCCAATCCCGTATAGCCTAGCTACTACTAGTACTACTAGCTTTCCTCATAAATGTGGCTATCATATTATAGGAAAATATTTTTTCAAATCCGACTAGTTCCAGAGTTTAGCGGGTTCAAACAAACAAGCTCTTAATTTTTTTTTTGTTTTTAGCATAGATATATTGATTGTATTCGTTTAAATATCAGTTTTACACCCGTCTGTGGCATTTACAACCACCTATATCTATTTTCCTTGTCTTAAAACCGTGTTCGAACGATTTCCTTTTGCTGCTTTTGGCTGCTTGACCTCTTATTTTTCTATCTATCGACTATTAATATAATATTCCCATCACAGAAACTTGTAAGTAGCTGATAAAAAGTGATAACCGATATGCGATCAATGCCCTACCTATTTTATCAGTTCCACAGTCCTCGATACTAATAATGTAAACATGATTGGTCCTTAAGTACAAACTTCAGCACAAAAAGATAACTGGAACCAGATATCCATTTTAAAGGTCTTTATTTTCTCTTTAGCAGTCCCGCCTGTCTGTAATTACTTTCTGTAAATATTAAAGCGCACACAAAGCTCGCAATGTAAAGACTTAGCGCGTTTATAGCTGCATTTTGCAATTTCGCGCCACTTTGTGGGTAAATGCAAAAGCCGGCGCCATGTTGGAATTTGCAAGTAAGGAAAAATTTGAAAACCGAACGGCGAAATTATATGGCTTTTGCTTTTAAATTATTTTGCTCATCGAATTTATTTTACTCGTATGGTAGGTAGCGCTCATATCATTACAGAGTTAATTTCCAAAATTACTGTTCCAAATAGAAACGTGACCGAATTGTAATTATGTGTTGATACTCATAAATACAGCTAAATTTTAATGAGCCTATCAAACAACAAACTCGTTCACAAATACATAATTATAATTTATTTATTTAGGTTATACAGGTTTTAGTCTACAAAAGCGATTTCATTTATTTGGCACACGGATAATTTGATAGATATCCAATTATAGAACTTTCCATTTTAAAAAGGAACGATCCTGGAAAAGACACGGGAAATTGGCCCCTATAAACCGGAGTCGACGTGAAAAATGGCTTCAAAGCAACTTCAACGCTTTGAACGGCTGATTCAGGACTTTTTTTTAACGATTTGGCACAAGGGCTGGCTGGAGCGGGCAAGCGATCTCACACAATGAAGTGTGCTAGTTAGCATTTCGTTGCCGCTGAACTAACGATGAGAATTTTGAATTTTCGAGCTAAACAACGCGTTTTTTTACTTTATTTGAAGCTAGGTTTTGGTCGGTTTTTAATACTTTTTGCCTGCTTTTGAGGTCGATTTAAAACTCATTAAATAGTACTGGCAACTCTTAAAAAGGCAAAGGAAAAATTACCAATAGCCTTATAATATTTGACCGGTAAATATGTTTTGAGTAGGTATTGGCCCTAACCGTCTGACTCTTCTGAACGAGAATAGAAAAAAAGTGTATACACAAAAGCCACGGAAATATTAGAAAGTGGAACCATCCATAGTGTTACTACACTAAAGCTCTTTAGCTATAGTGCCAGTATCAAACTATTATTTTGACGACACGTGCAGTTACAACTGTTACTTTATTTTCAAATTTCGAACGCTCGATTCGATATAAGAACCAATAACATCGCTGCATTAGAGATGGCTGCAAAGATAAAGTTGAAAAGAAATGTTAGTCTCTGAGATTGTGTTGGTAAAGGAGTGTTCTTTGTAGGAATCTTTTAGTTCTCGCTGATCCTCAGCTGCCGAACCGTCTTCGACTAAGTAGGTACCACTTTTGACAGATCTTTACTTTAAAATTCGAAATTATTTAAAAACAGTTTTTCGGCTAGCAAAGCAAATAATGAAACAACAATAACAAAACATTTTTTTTAAAACCACTTCTACTTACTCTGCCACAATTTGGTACCTAGTGAATAATTTAAGTTTACATTTTTTTATGTGACAGATTTGCTATTAGAACATAATTAGTTATTATGCGTTTCGAAATAATAGTAAGGAAAACACAGACAACCACACAATAAAAATGATCTTATGTAAATTGTAATCTAGATTCTACGCTCTGAGCTCGTGCAAAATCGCGCTTTAAATCTTACAGCTTGTGGTTCTTTATTTATTTTCTTTTTTTCCTCTGGCTTCGCATGGTTCAGCTTGAGGATGTATGATACATCTAGTTTCGCTTCTATTTTATTTCTTAGACACATACATACATTATGAAAAATTCAGAAGCCAGGAGGTGAAGTTGCGTAATTTGTTCGAAAGAGTCACCGCGGCTCTGGAACCCTAAGGGCATTAGAAGGAACACGGATGGGTTTTAGTCAGTAAGAGTCGGACACTCCCTTCTAACCCATCCAAAGCGGGAGGATTCATTTGATGATTTCTCATCGTTAAAAAAGGAGGTGAAATAAAGCGTGTAAACTTTCCAATGCTTCGTTATATTTTTTAACCCCGACCAAAAAGAGGGGTGTTATAAGTTAGACCGCTATGTGTGTCTGTGTGTGGCACCGTAACTGATAAACGGGTGAACGGATTTCGATGCAGTTTTTTTCAATAATACCTACTCAATCCAATAATTTTACTAACAAAATCATGTTCAACATTCCATGGCGGGAGAATAATTGCAAATATTATGTTGATGATATGCAGACGTAATGACAATGAAGATATTCTTTGTTCAATTTAACACTGTCTTCGAGAAACTTTGTTTTGACTAGACTTAAAACAATGGCCAGTCAACCGATTGAATCCTGCTAAGGTTGTGAAATAGGTACTCGAATGAAAAGTAATACACAGCTAAGTGGTACCTAAGTTACATGTTCAAGGTTATTACTTATCTCAAAAGATTTAATAAGTGAAGTAGGTACTTTTCATTGCAAATTGCAAAATAGTAATTTCAGTTCCCAGCTGCGTGCATATACCTACCTAACCTATATTATTTTGTAACTAAACAATTTGTTTACAAACACAATCTACAACTAAACATAAAGTAAACAGACACAAACACATGTTCCACAGACGTGTCCGTGACACATGTTCCTGCCAATGAACGAGGAATATCCAATATCAAACACATTGCCCAGTTTAACTTGACACGTGGCGAAACGCGGAACTAAATTCAAATGTACCGAATTTGACGTTTCACTGACAGTTGTCTATGTTAGTGGCGCCACTATCAAGTGTCAGAGAATATTAGGCGGTCTGTGTAATACAATATCTGTAATATTTACATAGAGATTACATTGCTATCGTAAATCCCAGTCGGCAATGACAAGAGCGTCTACCTTATCTAAATTTACTTGTAAGTAAACAGTTATAAAATATTGACCGTCAAATTTATTTACAATTGGAGATAATGTTACAATGATAATATGTTTAAGAGTAGAATATTATTATAAAACGAACAAATATTATAAAAACGATTTTTTCTCTTCTCTATGGTACGTTTTTACGTCTAAACTGTTGAACGAGTTTAGATGAAACTTGGCACACAGATCAACTATGATCTGGATAATTCATTTCTGTATAAAATTGCGCTGGTATAATAAAATATATTCTACTTTGACGACTACGATCAGACTTCTTCTTCCCTTCGTGCGTGTTCGAAATTCAATTTCGGAAAATTCTGTCTTAGTGCGTGTAAGGAAGCCACATGCCAAGCTTCAACTTTCTACGAATAGTAGTTTCGGCATTGCGGTGTGTGTCTGTCCAGAGTAACTGAAGAGTTTTATATATTAACAGGTTCATTGTCGGCACAGCACAATAGTTAAACAATCAGCGAACACCACCTGTGGTCTGTGGGATTGTGAGCCGGTTATGAATAGATTTCTAAATAATCGTGGTAAGTTAGATACATTTCTACTTAGGTACAAACGTGGGCTTAGGTAGCAACAATATCACCGTTCTGTAAAGGTAAGTGCGTCACATGTCTAACTACTGTAAACGAAGGCCTCTGGCTTTTGTATCATAAATCACAACGGCCTTGAAGTGAAATGAATCAACCATACGTGTGCTAAAAGATCTATTTGTATAAGATTTTTAAAATCCGAACGACAATAATTCTAGAACTAAAAAATACGTTCATCATTGTAATCAGAAGTTTCCGTAGCTACGCTACCCGAATTTAGACTTTCGGACATTGAAGTTCTTCCCATATATGCAGTACCTAGACTACCAGCACTATTATATTTTCTTATCGACAATATCAAAAATCTGTCAAGGGAAATTAAAGGCGTTTTTGACATATTGCTACGCGAATACGAACGTTCGTCTGAAATTAGGCGGGAATGGAGAGAAAAGAAGGGAGAGATGCAAAAAATGCACTGACCAGGTGAGATAGTGATCAAGCGTGTACCTCAAATAGTAAAAAACTTGAAAAAAAATTTCATTACTGCTCCGCTCCTATTAGTCTTAGCGAGCCTTCCTCGATAAATAGGCTATCTAACACTGAAGGATTTTTTCAAATCGGACCAGTGGTTCCTGAGATTAGCGCGTTCAAGTAAACAAACAAAAAACTCTTCAGCTTTATATATCAAGTATAGAGTATAGATGAAATTTGTAGACAACATAAAATATAGAAAGTCGATAATAGCAGTTCCATCGTCAAAAAAATCCTATAAAAATCCCAAATAGCGTTACTTACACGAATGACATTGACGTCTTCTCATAATTTTAAAAGGGGGTGATAAATTCTCGTCCCATACGGTGCGAATGACGTCATACTCGATACGACCTTTATTATATTACATGCTGCTTTTCACAAGAATACGGTAAGGTAGGAGAAAATATTAGGAGCTGAAAAGACGCGAATTACGCCGTCTGCCCCCGTCAATTTAATTTTTTATATATCTCTCACTAACACTCTCGGATTTACGGTAGATCAGGTGGAATGGGGAAAACCAAGTGAAATATGTATAAAGGTATGTAGTGTTATACATAATGTATTTTGCAGAAAGATTAGTTACGAAATAAATAAATAAGTGTCAAACTTTCTGGCTCCAAAGAAAGTTTGACACTAGACTTGCCAAAGGGCATCATTTTCCCCAGTCACTGCATTCTGATACATCCAGTTAGAGTGGTGGATTTCTATCCACCTAGCGTTTTCCCTACTAAGTTCAAATCAACCTCATATCAATCTTGATATGATTGATATTAATTTATCGTACTGGTATACCAGGTAAAGCAAAAATAATACCTAAGATATTTAATAGGAAATGCGAGGAGCTCGTGGTTAAATAATAACAGCCGCACGGGTTGATCTACAAGGTTAAGCAACGCTTGCCAAGGTTAGTCTGTGGATGGGTTACCATCTTTACATTCCGAGTTTCCTCCGTGCCTCAGAAAGCACGTTAAGCCGTTGGTCCCGGCTATCATTTGAAGATCTTTGGCAGTCGTTACAGATAGTCAGAAGCCAGTAAATTCTGACTCCAGTCTTGCCATGAACTACCATGTTACCGAAATAATGGGTTGTGGAGGTCTGGTAGGCAGCCGCTCCACGTAAAATACTGGTATTCAGGTAAATCCGGTTCGACTGGAAGCAGACCCAAATATAGTTGGGAAAAAGCTAGGCAGATGATCACTTAATAGGCAATGTACTAGAGGCTGAATTTCTATACAAAACCACTGACTTTTATATAAGACCGTCGTCACAAACGGTAAAACGTGAAAACAACAGCCTTTTCTATGAAAAACTGAACAATACACAAGGCTATAAATAATGCTAACTCCTACGGTTTCTTTCGAAACAAAACGGAAACTTTTCAAAGTGAAATAAACAGCTGTGATTGACTGCACACAATTACAGCTCGACGACTTTTTAAGGAGTTTCAATATTGTTTTCTTAAGATCTACGCACACCGGGACGCGTAAATACGACGGCGGCTGCAACACCGACAGTAGCTGTTCTGTAGCACAGCTGGGTCCGTATATTTTTAAAATCATTACAAATACGACTGTATCACAGACATTTGAAAACTGTCTGCACTGTGATCGGTTTCGTATGACATTATTTCAACAAATGCGGCTGCAATACAGAACTGTACCCCTATTATGTAACAACATTTTCGTGTCTCGACAGCGGAATCCGAGGTGAGTATCAAATTACGTTAAACGTAAGACCTTTATGATGTGTGCAATTAAGCTCACTTTGTGAGATTTGTCACTCAGGTGAAGCTCGATATCGAAATGGTTACTTGCAGAATAGACTAGCTGATCATTACCCTCTCGCTAGTGTCTGTACTATGATCAATGCAGCGGCTTTGCAGACAGATTCCTTAGCGTGCTCTCCAATGCTATATCATGAAATCCTTTTTGATGTCGCGGAACCAATTAACATTAATTATCATTTATAACATTGACATTTATGTCGTATTTCTACTAGATAAGTTTGAATATCCCTTGGTAAAAAATTGGTAATATTTTGCCTTTCCGAAGACCACAACTGCCCGGCTCAATACATGACGACCATGAGGCATGAGCGTACCGACCGAGAAAAGATGTTTTTAGGGTTCCGAATATCTGTAAAAAACGGAACCCTTATAGGATCACTCGGGTGTGTCTGTCTATCTGTCCGTTTGTCACAGCCAGACCGATCCTGATACATATGGACTTCTGTGACCCAAACACGGACGCGTTACGTAAATAAATATTTTTTTGGACAAGGCGTAGACTTGATAATTAATAAATCAAATCTGTGATTGATCTAACATAAATACAACTGCATGAAACTGCTTGAAAATTGACATAATTTTGCCTTTTTAGTCGTTTTTTTTTGTCACGCAACACGAATAATAAAAACATATATATTCACATAGCCAAAAGAATATTCTAATTCAATAATTCTCCTAATCGATTTAACAGACAGGAAACTTTTTAAGATGCGAGTCGCGTCCGACATTTTTAATGAATTCTGTGTCAAAATGAATCACGGTGTAGCGATGGCATAACAATGGTATATATGACTTCATCGGAAATGGAGCATTCAGTGCCAATTTACGTTCCTAATAGTGTCTCGATCGCAATGTTCTTGGTAACGGCTCTAATTTAGCTCCAAATTACCGCGGTCAAGAAAGTTAAATTTCAAATGAATTAAAAATGCTTTTTTGGCTATCGTCAGCAGCGAGTACCTTTAACAGCCCTCTTAATTGCACATTGAAATATGTACTTACTAGTTTTTCTGGACGCAGGCATAAAGTTGTGAAACTATTTTTGATGCACAATATAATAAAGTACTTACTTATATTCTATCTGTCTCTGTAGTTAGGTTAACTCTTCGTTTTTTCGATCAGGCATCCTCGAAAATATTTCATGAAATGATTGGCTTCGGATTATATTTTTTAAATACAATTAAAACTAATAGGTAATTAATTACTTTTGAAATAGCTACCAGCAACAAATGAAATCTCATTTGGAAACATGGACATATACCACCAGCGTAGACCATATTCATTCAAAAAGCTTCCTCATTTTATATGTCCAACTAAAGAAGGCAATAAAACTTACCTACATCAAAGGTATATTTCCTCATATACGTTCAATACGCAGGTAAAAATTCCGGAAAGTAATCAAAATATTTCGGACTGCCCAGTGCCCTGAATATTCCTCTAACGAATACCGTCCATTTTGGCGTCCGGTGCCGGATTTATTCGGGATTTGTCCCGGTCCGGTTTGAAGCCGGCTCCAGACTTGATCGGCTTTACCAGCATGTATCATAAATTATTTGAAATGGCTGGCCGGGTTGCCCACACACGATAATGGATGTCGTTGCATTAGAGAACCCGAGAAACCATAAATGGAATTCGAAATTTAAACTAGACCCGTGTTTGATACTGGTTGGAGAAGGTGGCTTTAGAAAATTATTAAAGCCATTCCCGTAATTTGAAGAAAAAGTTTAAATGCAACTCACAATGTCACCTCAGCGAGAATAACTTTTCAAATTGTGGTTTTTTGACAGATCGCGAGTGAAATGTACATCTATGTGCATAAAGTATTAAATAAATAAATAAATAAATGTAAATACAAACGTTCCTTAGAGTTGATAATATTGATAAGAAAAACTGCATTTAAATGCTATAAGTTCATAACACAAACGTGCCCAGAAGTTTATTTATTGACATGCCTATGAAATCTCGATTTCTTATGAAGTCTATGCGTTCGTGAACCAATTAGACCACAAAGAATGAGAATTTTGGTTAAATGGGTAACAATATAGGTACAAAAGAAAGCACACACGTATAGTCTGTAAAAAAATCACAACATATTCTTAAGTAAACAGTATTCGCTCCATCGTAGACTTTTGACTTTGTCTCATTCATCTCTGACTCTTCCTAGAGTCAAGACCAAAGCCATAACAAATAAATTAAACATTTACTGAAACAACATTTCGCAATGACAATAAAACACATTTTTAACTAAAACATCTTATAAAAATTAGCCCTATAACAGATGCACGTCAGTTAACAGCTGGTAATCCGAACAACTACCTACTTGATTAAATTTAATAAGAATTTAAACACTCAAAACTTCAGTCTTTCAGGAAGGCTCAGGATAATAAAGTTTCACACTTTCTTTAGATTAAATTAATTTTCGACGGAACTTTAAAATTAGGTTCTCAGGAGCTGTGAGTCAGAGATAAGCTCGTTCTACTGCGAAGGCAGTTGCAGACAGGTACAATGATGTGTACCTACGAGTACCTAATTCGTTCCGTCTATTTTTATCTTTTTTGTATTTTATATGAAATATTAACAGTTTGTAATAATAATGTAAATTTAATTTCCTATGTGTGACTATTGTATGCCCTAAGGGCGGGACATAGCTGATCGCAGTTAAACTGTCTAAGACCTGTATTATGTACCTACCTATGATCCACAATAAAGATATTGATTGATTGATTGATTGACAATGTAACAACGCTTATTCGTAAAAATTGGACATCTGAAATTTCTGATCCATTTTCATGAAAAATGCAATGTCAACAGGTCGCGTCGCACTTCTCTACTAGCCTTGAAAGTGCTGTACTTTTCAGTAAAATTTAGAATAAATGAGCAATGCTTAATCATTTAACACTTCTATGACGATGTATTCCCGACGATGCATCCTTATTACGTTTGGAGCACGTTTTGGCTTAATTTTCCTCAAGGTCGTTTGTTTTAGCGCTTCATCAACCGCCCTAATTGATTCTAGACGAAAGAATACTAGAAAAACACAAATTATCAATTTTAATTACTAGTATAGATACTTTATGCAAATGCAACTCCTCGCGCTTGCAATAACATTGTGCTCAAAACCTTAGGACAGTACCTACGTACTAATTCCATGCATTGTGCATAATAAATTTTATTGTCTGTGGTCGTAAAGCGTTGTATTCATGCGTCAAGAAAGAGACTAAGAACATAACAACACTTTGTATAATGGTGCCTATTGTTTTACTTGCAATAAGTTGTTCCTACTTTAATCATAATAAATAAAATTCCTTAATTACAGACTGATTGAGGAGCGCGTGGCTAGATAATAACAGCCGCACGGGTCGAACTTCAAGGTTATGCAACGCTTGCCAAGGTTGGTCTGTGGATGGGTGACCATCTTAACATACCGAGTTTTCTCCGTACCTCGGAAAGCACGTTAAGCCGTTGGTCCCGGCTGTCATTTGTGGATCTTTGGCAGTCGTTACGGATAGTCATGAGCCAGTAAATCTGACTCCAGTCTTGCCATGAAGTACCGTGTTACCCAGTTAATAGGTTGTGGAGGTCTGGTAGGCAGCCTGCTCCTCGTAAAATACTGGTATTCTGCTTAATCCGGCCTGACTGGAAGCCGACCCCAATATAGTTGGGAAAAGGCTAGGCAGATGATGACTGACTGATTGAGTTCATTGAGTGACTGACAGAAAGCTGAAATTTGGCCTGTAGCTTCCTTACATTTATAATTTTTATTTATAATCTTTTTTGACATATGATTTGTAATGAGATATAATTGTTATACTTAATATTGACTGTTTTGTTTTTATCTTTATTCGCATGCAATTATATTTGTACGCTTCTTAGCACAACATAGCGAACTATGAACTATTTAAAGAACTGTATTTACCACCTATGTTACACGAATAAAAATATGATATGATTTGATTTAAGGGGGATTAAGGGGATTGTAGGGGTCCCCTTAATCCACGTAAAGCGCTGGTATTCGGCTGAATCCGGCTTGACTGGAAGCCGACCCCAATATAGTTGGGAAAAGGCTAGGCAGATGATGATGATGATGAAGGGGATTGTAGGGTTGCACTAAGGGAGGAGTTCCCGAAATTCCTACGGGAACGGAAAATAACGGGATATGCGCGTACGAAGTCGCGGGAGAAACCTAGTTATAACTTAATCTGTTGGCAAGGAGCCGACAGATTGATAACTCAACGGCAAACTTTATGAAGCGTTTTTCTGCTCGCGTTTTAGTTTTTATCGCATCGTGAACTTAAATAAATTATATTTATTTTGTAAATCCTAATCCTAACTAGCATTATAAATGGCTCCACCCGCGCCTTCGTTCGCGCGGATTTAGTTCCCCCTCATTTCCCCTCCCCAGTCCCTATATGTAAATTACTTATTAATAGACCAAACGTAGGGCAGTTCAATCAAACTGCAACATTTTTCTTAGAGTATTTTTATACCCATCGTAACTTATAAACGAAAGGACCGATTTGAATATTTTTAAGTATAATTTACATGTACGTAACCAACCAACCTTAACTATCGAACAATCTATACTTCTATACTAAACAACTGAAGAGTTTGTTTGTTTGTATGTTTGTTTGTTTACTTGAACGCGCTAATCTCAGGAACTACTGGTCCGATTTGAAAAATTCTTTCAGTGTTAGATAGCCCGCTTATCGAGGAAGGCTATAGGCTATATATCATCACGCTAAGACCAATAGGAGCGGAACAGTAATGAAAATTGTAACGCAGACGAAGTTGTGCGGGTTTACTAGTTTAAAGATAAAAGGATTAATAACTTTATACTAAAATCACCACTATTCTATTTCACCGGGGTTTTGATTGAATAATTTGAACAAAAAGTCAATAGTTTCCGCAGCGTACGCGAAATAAGGATCTATTTTGATATTTTTAGGATTCTGTAGACAAACGGCAAAAACGGAACCCTTATAGATTCGTTATGTCTGTCTGTCTGTCCGTCCGTATGTCACAGCCACTTTTTTTCCGAAACTATAAGAACTATACTGTTGAAACTTGGTAAGTAGATGTATTCTGTGAACCGCATTAAGATTTTCACACAAAAATAGAAAAAAAAAAACAATAAATTTTGGGGGTTCCCCATACTTAGAACTGAACCTCATTTTTTTTTTCATTATACCCATACGTGTGAGGTATCTATGGATAGGTCTTCAAAAACGGAACCCTTCGTGTGGAGTCCGACTCGCACTTGGCCGGTTTTTTCACACCTTGGGTTCCATTATCGGTCACTTTTTCATACGGGTCCCTAACTTTTTTGAAAATATCTATAATATGTATATAATATTTTCAAATCGGTCCTGTAGTTTCGGAGCCTATTCAATTCAAACAAACAAGTCTTTCCTCTTTATAATATTAGTATAGATGGATGGATGTTTGTTACCCAATTACGTGACAATGGCAGAACGAATTTTGATGAAAATTAGCACAGAGATAGATTATAGTCTGGAATAACGTACAACTTTCATCACTGCTCCGCTCCTATTGGTCTTAGCGTGATGATATATAACATATAGCCTTCCGCGATAAATGGGCTATCTAACACTGAAAGAATTTTTCAAATCGAACCAGTAGTTCCTGAGATTAGCGCGTTCAAGCAAACAAACAAACTATTCAGCTTTATTTATAAAGCTATATTTTGCTTTTTTTTATATAGATTATCTCACTAACAAAATGTATAGGACTCTGTAGTGTCATGACATATAAACATCCCACAAGGTTATGTTTAATTTAGTTTTTTTTACTCGGTTTAAATATTCTTGTGTGCAGTCGTAATTATTATTATTATATATGCGCCGTTTTCCTTAGGAACCTCCGAATATGTATTTTCCTTGTTACCTACCTACTAATGAACATCAATATGCAGTGCGTATGTCCTTATGTATTTGGTTTAATTATTGTCCGTAGCAGACGATAGGTAAGTAGGTATGTGAAATATGAGTCGACTACAGAGGGCTTAGTGTAAGTTTTTTAACGCAAAATTGTATAGAGAAAAAAGGTTTTCTATTATTGTCACCAGAGGGCGCTAATTCAGTTTTATTGACGTTTACGCTAACGCGATCGAGAACGTTAAAAAACTCGCACTACGGCCACAGAGGGCGAGTTATTAACGTTGTCGATCGCGTTAACGTTTAGGTAGGTATCTAAACGTTCGCTTGTCAAATAGTATAGAAAAAGAAAAGGTTTTCTGTTATTGTCACCAGACGGCGCTTGTTCAGTTTCAATACAAATTACGCTAACGCGATCGAATCCGCACTCAGGTCACTGACCAAGCCATAGACGGAGGTACAGAGGGCCAATTCTACTATCGCAATCTATCAAAAAAGCCCCAATTTCCATCCATTTTTGACAGATTGCGACAGACGCGCGAATGCGAACGATGCTTAAAATTTGTACAATAGGCCCTCAGGTATTACCTATGTTTCTACTTGGCTAACAAGCCTATCTATAGCGAGGCAGCGGAGCGGAGAAACGGAGAAATTGTAACCAATGGAATTGCACAAAATCTCCGCATAACGTGAGTCACTGACATTTTGTGCAATTTCATTGGTTAAAATTTGTCCGTGTCTCCGCCCCGCTCTGCCTCGCTCCGTTGAAATGGACAGACAGCCTAAATCGGCTTTTCCGACTAGTCGATCCACCTAATATAGTGTTTATGGTAGATCAAGAAGCCAGAATTTTTATAACTTTTGCGCTTAGTCGTAGTCAGGTCTTGATTTAGCACAATAAAATTTTGTTTAGATTTGTCAGGTGGAAATGCATAAATTGCGAAGGATGTATGTGTTATCATTTAGAACAAGAGAAATCAACACGTAATTCGTGTAAGTTTTTAAATTATATTACTTTTAGGGTTCCGAACAAAAAATGGAACCCTTATAGGATCACTCGGGTGTCTGTCTGTCCGTCTGTCACAGCCAGTTTGCTCCAGATCCATTGTATCGATTCTTTTGAAATTTGGTACACTTCTGTGACCCAAACCCGGAAGCGTTACGTAAATCATCAACTCACTCACTTACGGGTCACTTATGCGGGTCAAACAAGAAAACTACTAAAAGTTTTTTGAACAATATCGTGTGACGTATCAAATACTGTAATACTGTGAGGGTCTTAATTTTTTTTTTCATAATTTTAAAATACATGGTTTTGAAGTTATTCAAGAAATTAGACGAAAAATAACCATACCCCTTTATCTCCACAATTACTGAGCCTAAAATTTTGAAAAAAAAAATGGAGTTAATAAATCTTTACCTTACAGGAAAATTAGAATTCTATAGTGTTAAAAACCTTTACACGCGAGTCCGACTCGCACTTGGCCAATTTTTATCAAGTAAATAAGGAACATGCACACACAACCACAGTTAGTACTGACAATACTGAATTATTATGTTAAAAATAAGTTCTTACATACCTATATATCATATTTTATGTCTTCATTGTTCACTCAAATCCGCTATTTTAAAAGGATGTTTAAATCTCTATGTTAAATGATGTTTAGTTATATTATATTTTCCTGATGTTATCGAAGGTCACATTTCTGCAACCTATGGCTGATCTATGGATCAGTGACAAAAAAATGAACGTCAATTGACTCGAGTCAATCACGAAAAGTACGCAATGTTTCTTAAAAAAACCGGCCAAGTGCGAGTCGGACGCGCACACGAAGTGTTCCGTATCATAAACCTTAATTTTTATTATTTGTTGTTATAGCGTGGCTAAAGAATAACAGCCGCACGGGTCGATCTTCATGTTTAATCAACGCTTGCCAAGGTTAGTCTGTGGATGGGTGACCATTTTAACATAACGAGTTCCCTCCGTGCCTCGGAAAGCACGTTAAGCCGTTGGTCCCGGCTGTAATTTGTAGATCTCTGGCAGTCGTTACGGATAGTCAGAAGCCAGTAAATCTGACTCCAGTCTTGCCATGAAGTACCGTGTTACCCAGTTAATAGGTTGTGGAGGTCTGGTAGGCAGCCGTTCCTCGTAAAATACTGGTATTCAGCGAAATCCGGCCTGACTAGAAACCGACCCCAATACAGTTGGGAAAAGGCTAGGCAGATGATGTTATAGCGGCAATAGAAATACACAATCTGTGAAAATTTTGGCTGACTACCTATTACGGTTCTTGAGATACAACCCACTCACAGACAAACAGACGGACGGACAGCGGAAACTTAGTAGGGTTCCGTAGGCTACTATTAGGGTACGGAACCCTAAAAATGGTCCGCGCTGGGTCATGAAGGTCCAAGCTGGGCCCATGCTACAGAAACTTATGCGTTATCCGCACTCTTAAACGGAAAGAAAAACCGGCCAAGTGCGAGTCGAACACACGAAGGGTTCCGTACAATAAACCTTAATTATTATTATTTATTGTTATAGCGGCAATCGAAATACACAAACTGTGAAAATTTCAACTGTCTACCTATTACGTTTCTTGAGATACAGCCCGCTGACAGACAGACGGACGGCCGGACGGATGGAGAGCTTAGTAATAGGGTTCCGTTGGTTACCCTTTGGGTACGAAACCATAAAAATGAAGGCAACTGCCGTGATCCCACGCGCGAAGTTATTATCTGGCAACCGATAAGTGCCGATAGCGGATGCACTGTTTATTAGAGCAGTGATTTTGGTACATGGCGCGTCTATGTATTTTATGTACCTAAGTACAATACGTCATTGGCTAGGTTATAATGTCAAATGTTTATTCCATGAGTCAGACGCATTCCAGTAACACAAAACATTAGACGACAGCGCTTCATATCGATAAAATATAACCCGACCAAGTGAAATTGTTCGTTAGTTTCGTATTACACGTATGTTACTTTGAGTTGATTGAATTTGGGATTATTTGCTGTCGCTACGTAACTTAGTAGAAGTTTTTTGTTTACAGAATTTATAGCTTCTCGTGACGGGGACTAGATATACGCCATTCTTGTCCATAAATAAATACAGTTCTAAAGTAGGATCCTAAGTTTCATTTACTACGGCATCTTCGAACTCGAAGAAGGCTGAATCCAGGACCATGTATTTTATTAGGAGAGCTCCGGTTAAAATAACAATAGGACGACTAAAGCGCACAAAAGCATCGGTGCAGACTTGCAGTGCCGAAGCTCCTGTGTTTAAGTACCTACCTCATCTTGCTTCTAAATATATTGCAGGTGGATAGGTAGCTACATTCCTTTCGGTACATAACAGCGTATTTTGGAAAGCTCCATACCTATATTAGGGATGTGTGAAGTGACAAAATATTGTTTTGTGTCGGTATTTTGAACATGCTGAGTGGTTGCTGTATTTTTTAACAGACCTGAGCTGCAGGCTTTTGATCCAGGGTGACATTTTTCGATAGATTGAAAGTACGATTTTTAATAACTTTAAAAAATCTATTTAACAAAGTATCTTTAACTTTATTGAATTTAAAATCCTACTAACCCTGTTTTAATGTGTTACCCTTATCTACACTAATATTATAAAGAGGAAAGATTTGTATCTTTGTAGCGAATAAACTCAAAAACAATTGGACCGATTTCAAAAATTCTTACACCATAAGAATGTACTTACAATATCTCTGAATAACAGGCTATATTTATTTACAAAAAATGGGTTAGTAAGGAAAATTGCAGCGCTGCCGAAGAGCTAGTTTCTTATAAGTTTAAAACAGTACCCCAAACTGAAAGGAGAAGATAAACGCTACACATGGCCCCGAAACATCGGCAGAACATTAAGACGCAATTAAGGCTGCTGTAGGTAATGATTTAATTACCCGGCAGTTTGCATGTAACACAGCTTCACTATTTAACTCAAGACAATGTTTGTGCCGTCTCATTCGGGAGCGTGACGTTTCATTGTTAATTTAGCTATGTGGCTGTTGCTAAGGCCCGTTTATACCGGCTTATAGACGTCTTAAATTCAAAGGAGTAGGACCTATTTACCTAGGGAAACTTTAACATTTAGGAATACTTGATTGACGCTTTTGTGCTGCCACCTATAGTTTCTACACGCTCCGTTTGGGGGCAAGACGCAGACTGTGCAATCTAGCGTTGCGATAACGAAACTTACAGGTTAAATAGACTTGTCAATGACACTTCTGTGTTGCCACCTACAGCTCCTGCACATTTGCACAATCTCTATAGGGAGTTAAAGTTACTTGTATGTATGTCAGGCGAATGCAAGTCATCTCTGGAAGCTCTGAATCGATTCCGGGTTTTCTTTATCTGATAGAAAGTTAGGTAGGTACCTTCAGTACACAGTGCTATAGACAAAGATTGAAATAGGTAGTAAAGATAGGGCCATCCAGACGTGGCTCATCAATTTGTTCATCAATTCTCCATGTAAGACATAGGTAGACTTTTAATATGCCACACACTACTCACGAAGTTAGCGGACCTGACCTGCCTAGTCAGCTCTGAGTAGTGCTGAAGAGTTTGTGTTTGTTTGCTTGAACGCGCTAATCTCAGGAACTACTAGTCCGATTTGAAAAAATATTTCAGTGTTAGATAGCTTATTTTATATATTTCATCACGCTAAGACCAATAGGAGCGGAGCAGTAGTGAAAATTGTGACGCAGACGATGTTGCGTGGGTCAACTAGTATTAGTAATAATATAATAATAATAATATAATAATAATACTTTATTTCCATCAAAATATACATATAGATGTCACAACACTGCCAGTCACACCTGTTCCAAATGTCTAAGAATTTGATGGCAATCGTAGATTGTGTAGGTACCACTTAAGGAAAACATTGGTTCTATCTGAAAGAATCGAACAAAAAAGATACCTAATCGAATATCTAACTATCTACCTAGTAAGCAAACACACTGCAGTCAAGGTGAAGCATAACAGGAGCAAAACATTCCACTACCGAGCACGCAAATAGAATCAGTTTGTTGTACCTATGTCATAGCCATATCGTAGAATTAGACATTTCATTAAGTGGCCAATCATGTTGAACGCGCAACGTTTGACGATTTGTGCATTGTTTAGCCATAATATCATAATGTAAGGTCTCCATTACCTACGTTTTTTTTTTTTTTGTAAACACAGTTCATGTAGTTTTTTCTCGTTAGGTACAACATTTAAATGCACTTTCTTCCTCAATTACCACATTATTATTAACTATTTAAAGCTTAAAGAATTGTTTACTTACCGCCGCCGCAATGCAAAAACAAGTTACACAAGATGTCAATAATGGACTATCAGCGGTGCTAGTGGTGTACAATGACATATTTTACGATTCTGGTACTTTTGAGGAGCTTACGCCGTGGCATCGTCGTCGCTAACTGTCAGAACAGTCTTGAATTTGAATGCCTTAAGTAGTTACGAGAGTTGGCCTTATATATGATCATGTTTGACCATACCACCTAACGTATGGCCGGTGACTTAATGAAAATACCAATTCACGATCTAGCTGCGACATCTACACCTAACGCAAGCTATACAAGTCAAGCCAGGCTGCAGCATTCAGTCTAAGGACAGGACATCCTGTATGCTAATAAAGATCTTGGCACAAGAAATAGGGAATATGCATGAAAAACATCTGTATGCTAATAAAGATCTTGGCACAAGAAATAGGGAATATGCATGAAAAACATATTTATCATCTATACAGTTTATCTATACTAATATATAAAGCTGAAGAGTTTGTTTGTTTATTTGTTTACTTGAACGCGCTAATCTCAGGAACTACTGGTCCGATTTGAAAAATTCTTTCAGGGTTAGATAGCCCATTTGTCGAGGAAGGCTATAGGCTATATATGCACGCTAAGACCAATAGGAGCGGAGCAGTAATGAAAATTGTGACGCAGACGAAGTTGCGCGAGTCAACCAGTAAGCTATAATTTATTTTCAATAAAATTGGAGATCCTTAAGAAAATTGCAGCGCGTATTAAGTCGCGGGGGAAGTGCTAGTCTAAAAATATACAAAAATATAATACTAACAGTGAAAATATAATTAAAATTACTCGAAAAACGAAGAAGATATAATTATTTTAAACAAATATATATGTCTCTCTCGCGAAAACGCTGTTTTCTATGGCTGTATAGGCATCATAGACGATGACGTCAAAGTTTACATCGCATTTCTCTTTCTAATTGTAATCTTTAAAGCTTTATAACTTCATCGCTGATGAAGGTATTTAAAAAATAATTTCATGGTTGTTTACTAGAGCTAATAAGTATTTCATTTTGCAAATAAAAAAATCGCATGCGTAAGTATTCCCTATTGACGGTAGTTAAACGATGAATTAATCTGGCCACTGATTTGACAAAGCGGTCATCAAAAGCGGAAATAATTGATTATTGTTGACTAATCAATGATTTGGTACAAAGTTAATTAAAGACGTCTAGATGCAAAAAGATTGGCGATTTTGTCTCGTTTAAGCTAAGTTTCTTTCTGTTGTTTTTCAAGTATATTACGTGGCTGTGGATCGAAAATTATCACGTTCGGAAGATACATCTTCTAAATGGCTCATTAATTATCAGGGATATAACCTGATCCTTATTAATCTTTGAGATAAGACAGCCCATATCAATTTTAATGACTCGAGTCATAAAAGTTTCATTGCGAAATCTGACATAATTCCTTACGGTTAGAATTTCACGGTGAAAAATACACGAAAATTTACTCAAATTTTATCGTATCTATTACGATAATCGTTTTCGTTATCAATGCAGAGACGCCATCCATAATTCCATACTAGTCTGAACTGTTCATGTTAACAAGTCTGTCTGTACCGTTTTAACATCTTAATAACTGAACAGATTTTAATTAAACTTGGCACACGGATAGACATTTTCCCGGCAGTAAGTTCTCTTCATCATCATCATATCAGCCGAAAGACGTCCGATGCTGGGCATAGACCTCTCCCAAGTGTGACCAAAACAACCAGTCCTGCGCGTCGGGCATCCATCGTGTAGTTCCCTTGGTATAATAAAATTATTTTCACACGGGCGGAACCGCAGGCAGAAGCTAGTCACTAATATAGTCAGGCCTGAATCATTGCGCTAAGCACAATTTTCGATTGACATTCATACCTGTAGACGAATTGTCACGAGCCGTCAATTTGAAAACGGGTGTACTCTAATACGCGTTCAGTTAGTATGGATTTTTTTTAGAAGATCGTCTCTAGTAGTTACTGATCGTCTCTAGTGATACATCTCGGTACTCTGTGGTGTTCATAGACTGAATGATCGAGACCCAAAGTTGGTCTTTCTCTCGGTGCTACAAATGTTTACGTCAACCTTCGCGGCTCGCGGCGTCCGCTTATCGCATACGAAAATTAACCGTAAAATGTGAGATTGTAAAGTTATAAATCAGGTGGGTCGAGTGGAGCCAAAAAGTTCCACTTGTGCCAGTGCACAAGTGCGTCTAGTGGCGGTTATAAAAATAATCGTCATAGCATTTAGCACGTTTCCGTATCCGAATTCCGAACGCGACAGCGAAACTGCGGCGTCATTAGAATAAAAATCACGTTTCTAAAACAATGATACGAACTGATATGGGAGCATGGAGCTACATTACCAGACGCCATTATCTTCCTTGCACACATGGTGACCCATTTAGCACATTGCTTATAAAAACAAAAATATAAAAACTACATCATATAGAAAGAAACCTGTTCCTTATTTTTTGGTATCGGGAGGAAACCTTCGAAATGCGCCTGGGAAAAGAACATGGTGGGGGATTTTTATATCTCTGAAGCCACCTTGGTGATCAGCGTAGATGTAAAGAACCCTGTGACCTTATAAGTCTTATTTTAAAATCTTTTATTTAACTTACAATGTATGTATGTTTGTTTGTTCGGGTGGAATCTTGCTACTCAATTTTGAAGCAGATATTTTCAACCGGTTGAGCTGAAAGTTTGTATACACGTTTAGTTTGGATGACAATACACGATAAGCTGTGTGACGTCATTCTAAATCCAATATGGCGGACCAACCAAGATGGCGGAATGGTTATTTTTAAAGCATTTCAACAATATGGGTATCAAATGAAAGTACTTGTTGAGATTAACTCGAAAAATAATGCGAAATCATTCTAAATCCAATATGGCTGACCATCCAAAATAGTGGAATAGTTATTTTGTATGCACTTCTACAATATGGGTATCAAATGAAAGAGCTTGTTGAGAGTAACTCGAAAAGTAATATGACGTCATTCTAAATCCAATATGGCGGAACATCCAAGATGGCGGAATAGTTATTTTTTATGCACTTATACAATATGGGTATCAAATGAAAGAGGTTGTAGAGAGTAACTCGAAATAATTAAAAAGTAAACAATAAATTAAATGAAAAAAAAAAACTAAAAAAAAACTTTTATTTAAATGCTCTAAAAAGAAGAAAATAAAATTTTCCTTTAAAATTGATCATAAATGCTTGCCTCGAGGTTTTCGTAAGTGCCTATAAGTATTTAATGAATCAAACCTCGCGACAAGCCTTTACGATCTTTTTTTTTTTTGCTAGCGGGCGTAAACCTTTAAATGGCGCCAGAAACTATTAAGGAGTGTCACTGAGTATCAGGGAGAGTGGGATTTTACCTCACTAAAACCACCACCACATGGAAAAATTGCCTTACCCTCTTGAAAGATCACCCCAGCATAAACCTAACGAAGCGGTCATGCGTTCATCTGCCCAGCTTTTCCCAACTATATTTAGGTAGGCTTTCAGTCAAACCGGATTCAGCTAATACCAGTATCTTACGTGGTTAACTCGGAACTTATTCAGACTGGTGGTAGATTTTCTGGCTTCTGACAATTTGTAATTACTGCGATCTCCAAATGACGACCGAGACCAACGGCTTCACGTTTATTGTGCGAACCACGGCGGTATCTCGATGTTAAGATGGTCACCCATACACAGACGGACCTCTGCAAGCGTTGCTTTGCATAACCTAGCAGATCGACCTATGCGGCTGTTATATTTGCTGTTATGATTTTTTTTTCCACGAGCTCATGCGTTGTATTAGGTAATTAGCCTCTACCTACATGTTTTATAGCTTCTTTAAAGTACAAGAATTATGCTGATTACGGAAACTTTAAAATCAAACGTACATCATAAACTTCGATTTTATGGCAGGAATAAAAATTCAAGGATAATTTTCATGTTTTCTATTCATAATTTCTTTCTGATAAGAAGATTTTAATACGTAAATATGCTGCCGAATAAAACGATATTTTTTCTGTGTTTCCTCAGCCTTTCAAATACATAAAAATACATGCTGTAGGTGAAAATAGTTGCTAGAACAAGTATAAGTAATGATATTAATTTTAGTTTAAATCCAGCCATACGACTTTCTTGCGAAGTTGGAGGACTTGAGGAATTAAAGGATCCACGAAATGAAGTAGGAACTTCGTCTTGAGTATAGGAAGGGGCACTGGAAAGAAAGATAGTAATGAATTAATTATTACTAATGTAGGTGGAATGGAAATTTTAGACATTTAGGGTGCGTTGCCACCAGAGACATAAGAACCAATAAAATAGCTTGCGCTGAACGAGGCTAGGTAAACGATGCGATTCTATTGGTTCTCGACAAACAGTTGCTACGCATTCTCGCACATCTCTAGGGAAATGCAGATTTAAAACGTTTTTCTTCTGTCTTTCAGCGTTTCCACATTAAAGTTCCATCGATTACTGATCCTAAAGTCAGCTCTAGCCTCTGTATCATAGGGTAGCAACTCAGATTGGCCCTAGATGTAATGTAAGGTCGTGAATATTTTTCGTTATGACGATTTTCTGATAAGAGTGTTAACTCCTCACGATATTTTATACTTACTCGCTCGCCCTTCATAGAAATTAATCAACCGTTTTAATGAACCTTGATACGCATTACTGTTCTATAAAGTGAAAAATCACTCTGGTCTAAACATGCGCCACGCGACGATGATGCGACGTGACGTGTTTTATAGAAGTTGTATTATCCTAATAAGTAAACCTTACTGTAGACTGCTAACAATAAATTAATTTGAACAATTTATTTAAAAAGGTTTGTCGCTTTGATTGTCTGCGGCAGCTTTAAACATGTGTTGTCAAACGCGTCTGTCGTGCCATAAGGCGCATCTCTGTACTTACGAACGTAAGATGTTCCGATGCGAGTTAATGAGAAATCCCAGATCGCGGGAGTTACGTAATGAATGACGTGGCTCAGTTTTTCATTACTGGAACTGGCTTTTGTACTGCTATTATTTCGAGGCGTCTTTTTTTTAAGTGAAAACTTTTGCGGCGTTGTGCACTTTTTTTATGATGGGTAAAAATTGTTAATCTCGCGTCAGGACACGTGACCTGATCGAAAATTCGTAAGACTTCAGGACACATAACCTGATCGAAAATTCGTAAGACGGAGGGAGAGAAGCACGTATTCAAGTTTTCACTTCTGCCGGCACTCCCGAAGTGCAACCCGTTGTTGTTTTTGAAAAAAAAATTATTACTGTTCTTAACACGATTGACACCGGTCATGAACATAATTATGATACACGATGCCGAACTGGACTACTACGGGTTGAGGCTTGCAACATGTTCTTCCTAACTCGGTCAAGATTTATGACATCAAGAGTGGTACACAAACCCTTGCTACGGATCTGAAGGGTCACTTCGGTCCAGTGTGGCAGGTCGCATGGGCCCATCCTAAGTATGGCAACCTACTGGCATCATGTTCCTATGACCGGAAAATTATCATATGGAAAGAATCCGGCGAGTGGACGAAACTGTATGAGTATACCGGACATGAGAGTTCCGTGAACTCTATTGCGTGGGCACCAGCCGAGTACGGTCTTATTCTGGCTTGCTGCAGCTCCGACGGCTCCGTGTCCATAATAATATACTCGCAGGACGGCGGTAACTGGGACGTGAAGATCCCTGGAGCACACGCCATTGGAGTTAACTCTGTCAGCTGGTGCCCAGCCATCTCCGCTGACTTGAACTTGGAACCTCTGAGCAATAAGGAGGCATCAAAGAGGATTGTAACTCGCGGTGTTCTTGTCACCCATAACATCAATCATTGTTTCCGTTTGGAATGGCCCTACCAGCAGTTACGGTGTCCAGCTGAGCACTAATCATTTTTAATAGATAAGAATAAATATGGACGTAATTAGGTATACGAGTAAAATAAAAGTAGATGAAATCAATTCTCATTTTTTTGTTAGGCTCAAATCAATTCTACGCGGAACAAAGATAACCGTGTATCTTTGTTCCAACCAAAATTGATTTGAGGCTAACAGGAAAAAAAAAATGACTTTTTGCGAGAATTACGGCACGGCAATTGATTTTATAGGTAGGACGTAGATATAGGTGACTCTAACACAAAAAGTGACATTCCATCGGCGACAATTATTGTAGAACATCAATATATATATGGGGGAATGAATACTACGTAAATGTCACAAGGTCAACCGCCTTTTTTTGTTTAATATTGGAAGCCTTCAAATGACTCCTCCCGCTCTGGGTGCTTACTCTCGAATATAATTCCGATAGATCGACATTGGAATTGTCAGTCGAACGTCAGGGATTGGCTAGACTCAGTGAGTCCAGCCAATCCCTGACGATTAAATCAACCAACTGACGTTTGACCAATGTCGATCTATCGGAATTATATTCAAGAGTAAGCGCCCTGGACGGAGCGGAAGGGAGTGTCAGACTGTTACTGACTAAAATCCATCTGAGTTCCTCCTTATGCCCTTTGCGTTTCAGTGGGGGGCTACTCTCTTAGCCCGAAGCCCGTAGTTTCGGGCTTAGTTGCAAGCGTATTCTACTCCGTATTACCTAACCACTAAGAATTAATGACAACATGATTGGGCAGTTACTGTCAAGTCGTGTTGTCATTCATTCTTAGTTCGCGTTCGGGATTAATCGTTAGTCTGTAGATGATACGGAGTAGAATACGACCCCAACTAAGTCCGAAATTACGGACTTCGGGCTTAGATAGTAGTCCCCCAGGGCCCAGAGCCGCGGTCACTCTTTCGAACAACATCAGAATTTCAACAATCGATTTCGCTCATGGAATGTCTCTATGCCAAGAGCCTCTCGTCGTTTTATGGCGAGCAAGCGACCTTCAACCTTAAGGTGATGAAAAGTCACTTAGCCTGACTGTACCTAACGTATTGTGTTCTTTAAACGGTAATAGCGTAACAAATGCATTACCAGTATTATGTCAATAGAGACGGCCTCAGATGACGTCACGGCGACGCTTAGAAGATGAGGTCAAACATAAGTCCGCATTTTAATAGTACATTTACATTGACCAAATAATAATGATGCAAATGAACTAACCAGTTTTATAAAACTGGTCTTTATTCTGAAGTCTATAAGGTTCAAAGTTTATTGCAGAGGTAGTTTTTATGGGAGTTTTTTTTATCCTATTTTTAGAGGATTATTGGATGTTAGATAACAGCAAAACTGTGATACCTATCATGGTAAAAATAGTAAAAAAAATATTCTGTGAACTTTTAAAACCTATCCAGTTTTTAATTGTAGACAATTTGTAGGTATACAATTAAAAGTTCTATCTTTCTACTGATAATGAAAACTATGATAAGCATATGATAAAAAATAATATGCAATTGCACACACTGAAATGTTACTATTAAACTATCTAAATTAATATTCAGCAGTTATCTAAATAGTTGGTTTAATGTATTATACTAAAAATGTATACCAAAACATATTACCATAGTATGTTGTATGCAGAATAATACTATTGCAAGTTTTTATTTAACTATGTATTGTTCTCACAGTACACCATAAAGATCATTTTACGTAATTTAACCACAATATACAGAGTGAGAAATCACATTGTTTAATTATATTTGTCAAATGTTGTATACTTGTAGTTAATTTGAAAAGTAATTTAAATACACCATCTTGAACAAAGCGGGAAGCATCAAGGACACAAAATTATTTTTTCTTTACACTGTTTTTGAAATACTGGCATGTACCAGAAATAGGACAAAGAGTAAAAGTAGAATATTGTGCCATATACACACATAGGAGATATTTAATGAAATTATAGTGCAATCACTTCAATGGGCACATCCTCAAGACAATAGGAGCTGTTGTGCCGAGGTCATATCAATAATGGAGTGCTAAATTGTAATCTTAGGTAACAACCATAGACAGGAGTAGTTTTGGGAACATTCTTTTTGGTTTCTTATCAAGTTCTGTCTTAAAAGTTGAGATTATTTAAGTTATGGTATATAGCCAGTGTATGAAACCCTAAAAAAAAACTATTGTGTAGCAGAGTTTTTAGTCAATTGTTTTAAGCTTTAATAATTTATGAACTCTGAAACAATTCAAATGTTTTACTTGTGCTTAATGGGATACCTACTAAATATTTTGTCATAGATTTATAAGGGGGCTACCTAATACCTGAAAGTATTTTTGTTTGTTTTACCAAATAGATGCATTTTATTAGTAGTTTAGTAACAAAACAAGAATTACAATCTGTGAGCTTATGAATGTTGTTTAATAATTAATTAAATACCTACTAAAAAATTCGTAACTTTTCCAATTGCATATTTACACATTTTACTCTTATTTATCCTAGAAAATTGTAAGGTAGATATCATGTTCTAGAATATTTTAATTGAAAATAACAATGATGTCCGTAAATACCAATACATACATAAAACAGGTTTCTATAATTAGACCAACGCTACAAAACAAGCGTGTTTTATCGTACATGCACAAATCTACATAAGTATGGTTATTACCTTGTATTCACTCCACTTTGAATTTCCGATCAAGTTGCGCCAAAAATCAGGAACGAAATACACGAAAAAAACAAGTCTTTGATGAAAAAAACACTGTCTACACAAATTTGAGGTTTTAACTCCGAATATCAATACAAACACGTTGGTACAGTTATATCGACATGTGAATACTGTTTATTACACTATGTGATGATTATTAACGAGTGAAAGTGCGAATATTAGGATTATTGTCAATGCGGAAAATCCACACAAACCAAAAACCGTCACTGACTACCGCAGCCGCAGTATTCAACTGACAATTGAATTGACATTTTACCATCAGGCGAGAACGAAGTGGTGTTACCAGTATAAGAAATATGTTTACCTACCAAAACAGATGTACAATAGGGTATTTTACTAAAAAAATCTAATTAGTCTGTCAGATACATTTCCAAAAAATATTGGACACGTACTTTCCTTTTTTCACGTAAACAAAAAATTAAGAGGACACAGCGAGTTGAAGACTCGCGTGACGTCATGTGGCTTAGTAAAATTGTACCAAACTTACCAAGCCACATGACTAATTTTTTTTTTTTTGTAAAACTTCTAAAGTTTGTTTCATTGACAACAAGGTTGTCAATGAAACAAACTTTTGAAGTTTTATAATAAGTCACTTGCATGTTAATCTGATAAATTAATTGTTTATACTTACTGTACCTACCCATATTTTTTGTCAGCAAACACTTTAATAACAAAGTAAGCGGACTTAGCTTAACTTGTTTTGTATTTCTAAGAAACTTTGACATAATGGGAATTATTAGGAGGTTTCCTCTACTTATGGCAAACTATCTAACTATGGCAGCACAATGCTGCGCGTTCTGTTTTGCGCATTATCTTGAACAATTTTGTGAGATCGGAGGTAATGTGTTAAAACCAGTTAAAACTATATCTTGTTTTTTTTCTATTATTATAAATATTCCGCTTTTTACTATCATTAATTGCAAAGTTTTTTATGAATCGTTATGAAATGCCCATTTGCGCAACACGCACAGCACAGCGACATCTATTGAAGGGACAAGAAACGATAACGCTAGTCAGCTGAGTCAGCTGATTAAAACCGTTCCTGGTTAGCTGTTTTACTTGCCAACTACTTCACTGTCCCTATAGATCAGTTTGCCTTCCACCTCTAGTAAAATTGAAGAGAAATGTGGTAAGAACAAGAATAATCTGGTACCAATATCCTCTCTGTTGAGATTCAGGCAGGAGGCCTGAATCTCAACAGAGAGGTTAAAGATGTTAGAATCTCATTGCAGAGAGGTTAAAATCTCATTGCTTTTGTATTAGGTGCCTACCTAATTTACCTTATTCGTACACAAACCTTCGGTGGCTTCTAAGGTAAGATATCTATTTTGGTTATTTTTAACATTTTCGCCTTAGCTTCCGTAACAGCGGAACTTTCGCAGTAGGTACCTACCCATATCGCACCTCCGCATCCACATTACCTCCGCAAGTTTTAAAGGTAGAGCAGTGGTTTCAAACCTGGGGGTTGAAAAAAAAACCCCTGCGGGTATAGATTAGGTAGCTATTCTGTGGGGTTACAAAAAAGCCAATAATTAAGATCTAAAATTATAAAACCGGCCAACTTCGATTCGGACTCGCACACGAAGGGTTCCGTACCATAAACCTCAATTTGTATTACCTATTTGTTGTTATAGCGGCAATAGAAATAAGTAAAAATCTCAGTTGTCTATCTAAATCCGTGAGAATTTCAGTTGTCTATCTATTACGGTTCTTGAGATACAGCCCGCTGACAGGCGGACGGACGGACAGCGGACGCTAATAGGGTTCGTAGCTAGATAGTAAATTATATGCTCTAAAGTTGCAAAAAGTTATGTTATAGTTTTCATCCTTGGTACTCGTATAATCTTAACCAGACCATAATACAATTGAGGGATTCCCCGTAAAACTTACATGAAAAGGGTTGCCAATTTAGGAGTTTTAATTTCCTGTTTTTTTATTTAAAAAAAAGAAATAATGTTACGTAACGTGTTGTAAGAAAGCCGGCCCGCCCCGGTAACGCTTCGTAACGTTTTACGAGGCCCCCTCCCCCCCCAAGTTGCGTTACGTAATACTTGAACGCTCATAACATGTCTTTCTGCAATTGTTAAATATTGAACCAAACAAAATCCTGTAGTTCAGGATTTATTTGCAGTAGGTAGGTAGTACACTCTAGCTATTGGTTAAGACCATATACCTACTATCGATGGCAAAATTATAGACGAAGACGTGGCGTCTTATGTGGATTTTCTCGGAAGACCTACGCGCGACTAGGTATCTCTTGCAGAGTAGTATTTCAAAATTATGATCTCAGCCCATTTTGGCGAATAGCTCGATAGCTGGTGCCGAATATCCTGTATTAACTAACAGACCTTTAAAACTGCTTGTAGGTAGCCTTGGCCATCACATGTGAGAATGCTTTGTCAACTTTGGCCATACCTAATGAACAAAGGCCGGAAACCGTCTCAATGTGAAACATGACTTAAGATTCGCAAAAAATACTTGCGAATGTAAAACAATAGGTAGGTTGGTACCAACTATCACACATAGATATTTTTAACCGACTTCCTCAAAAAGGAGGAGGTTCTATGTTCGGCTGTGTGCTATGTATTTTTTTTTATGTATGTTCACCACTTCTGGACCGATTTATAAAAATATTTTTTTATTCGAAAGCCTATATTCCTGAGGTAGTCCCACTGTCACCAAGTTAGAATCGATAATGGGATCCCATGAAAATCGAGGGAAACCCTCAAATTTTATAAGCACACTAGTTGACCCGCGCAACATCGTTTGCGTCACAATTTTCGCTACCATCGCTCCTATTGGTCTTAGCGTGATGATTAAGATATAGCCTATAGCCTTCCTCGATAAATGGGCTATCTAAAACTGAAAGATTTTTTCAAATCGGACCAGTAGTTCCTGAGATTAGCGCGTTCAAGTAAACAAACTCTTCAGCTTTATATATTAGTAATTTAGTAGAGATATGTTTTTCATAAACTTTCTAACGCAAATAGATATTTGTGCCTGGTAATCATCATGTCATGTTGCTGAGCTGATGATGGAAGGTATAAGTCAGGATCTGATGAAGAACTTCGGAGGTAGGCAACGGAACTCATCAATAAATGATAGGATTTCTGAAATCGCATGTCTGTTGTTTGTTTACACTAGTTCATAACATAAATAAAAAAACTTTTTAAAAACAAATAAAACCGACTTCCAGAAACAAATCACTTCTTCCGAAATTAAAGTTATTTTTTACTTTGTAGCGGTTTGTTTTTGGAAGTCGGTTTTTTACTAAATTAATTGTTTTAAAAATTTCGCTCGCTTCGCTCGCTCACAGTGGCTCCCGCGATCCCCTTCATGTTAGGTTACTTTCAACCCTGCAGGCAAAAGTAGGAGGGCACAGCGAGGCTCCATCAACTCACCTTAATCACAAGCGTAATTTAAGTCGAATGTACATCCATATTAAAAGTTAGTAGTACCTAACATTACACACCCAAAGTAAACCCAAACAACATCGGACAATGGGAGGTCCATTTAGTTCGTATTTCTATGGCGAACATGTGACGTCACATCTGAAAAGACCAATGAGAGCCTTGTTTCTTGTAGACTTGTGCTTTGATTGGTCGCCCTTTTTTGTTAGTCCATAATTTTTCGGAAGGACTTAGAGAAATTATGGACCTATCAAATATTGCGTTGCGTAAAAAAGTATTCCAAATGTTCAGTTGGCAATTTATAGAAAGATTACAATCTCTTAAGTTATTTTATAAAGAGGTCGGAGGTCTAAAGCGTACTTACCTAATAAACGATAACCTGCAGAATTTTTAATTCGAGTTATATGGAACCTTTTGATTCCACCGGAGCACATAGAAGTTATCATGCACAAGAGTGAAGCCGCTGCGCCTGGAAAAATCTAGTTATAGATTAAATCATTGCTTTTATGCAATTCATTGCCATGAATTCTTTTCAGAATAGGCATAAAACTGAGGAATAAAACACAATACTCTGGCAACACTTTAATAAAACTTAACTCCGGGGCTACTCCATTTATGGTTTAGGCCGGTAATGTTGTCAGCTCGTGGGTTAATGTCGACGACGATGTGGGTAAAAAGGGGTCGAAATTTCGTAGAGATGACATAGTATTCATTATTAGAAAGCCCATCAATCTTGTATCTTTCCACTGCCCTGCTGAGGAGGTGGTGCCTGGAGAATTAAAAGAACGTCAGTGTATCAGTTGCGAGGAACTCGTAGCTAAAGAATAACTGCTGCACGGGTCGATCTTCAAGGTTAAGCAATGCTAGCCGAGGTTGGTCTATAGATGGTTGACCATCTTAACATACCGAGTCTCTTCCGTGCCTCGGAACATACCAACATCTCCATTCAGGGTTTCAGGAACTACGGAACGCCATCTATTATGATCTTCACGTACCTACTTACTTTAGCTTCTTTTATAGATCCGGCGGGCTGATTACGTATCTTGCAAAAGCAGAGCGATAGCAAAAATTGCCCTCTGATCGCTAATTCGTATTACGTATTAGCGAAAACCACACCATAGCAATCTCGCTACAGTGCTGCCTCAATGGAACAATCAAGTAACGGAACTATTCCTACATCTAGCCTCTATATTTCTTTATGCAATTAACTAACATTGAAGTGTTTGTTTGTAATTTCAAAATTGAAGCTTTTTAGGGTTATGTATCCAAGTGGCAACCAACGGAACCCCATTACTAAGCTTCCGCTAACCGTCCGTCTGTCCGACGTCACACAGAGTGTGTCTTTCTATTACCGCTATAACATCATCATCTGCTTAGCCTTATCTCAACTATATTGGGGTCAGCTTCCACTAACCGGATTTTAGCTGAATACCAGTACTTTACGTGGAGCGGCTGCCTACCAGACCTCCACAAGCCATTAACTGGGTATCACGGTACTTCAAGGCAATACTGGAGTCAGATTTACTGGCTTCTGACTATACGTAACGACCAAAGATCTACAAATGATAGCCGAGACTACCAGTTTAGATTGTTAACCGAGACACGGATTAAACTCGGTACCTTCGTTAAGATGGTCACCCATCTACAGACCAACCTTGGCAAGCGTTGCTTAACCTTGAAGATCGACCCATGTGGCTGTTATTAGTTAGCCACGAGCTCGTCCTATTGCCGCTATAACAATTATCTAAATTAAATTAAAAATGTAGTTTATGGTACAGACAGATCCCGTCGTCACTTCGTGTGAGAGTCTCGATCTTGGCCGGTTCTTACTACACTGGCAGATAGCTAATGTTATAAGTAGTAAATTGGTGCGATATTCTCAAAATAGCATAAAAGATTATGGTACCATGCAGAAAAAAAAAATAATTTTCACTCGGCCGAACGCGCGGGCAGAAGCTTGTCGTCTACATAATTAGGTAGGAACAAATGCTTGAATTGGCCTTTGGGACAAATCAATAGCAGCGACCCGTCTAATAATATTCAGAGGAATGTCCCAGGCTCCCAGTTATGTCTGCGGCAAACCAACAATGTGTCAGGTAATTAAGTCACCGTTAAACGCTTATTATACTACACGATTTATCGGGCCCGATTTCTCGGGCGCCCTATACCTGCGGCAGGGAGCCGGTTATTGCACATTGTCCCTGTCTTAGTCTGAATGCGTTGCACGCAGTGGGGGCGGAGGGGGCTGATCTGCCCGGGGGCCAAGCACCAAGATAAAAGGTGGCAACGACAACTCAATCGTACATCCAAAGAAGGCGCAAAAAATTTCCCTCATAAGACATCAATTAATAACTACCTACTCTTGTACGTAACTACTTACATCTAAAACCAAAGTTCGCAAGTGTATTTTAATATTTTTTTTGTTGAATATGATTTATTTTTCCCCAGAATAATGAATTTATGATGCGCTTGGTCTGATCTTATACCGCGCGTTTCGGTTTTATCAATTGAAAGAGACAGGGAAGTCAATTTTGATAATGAGATCGAATATTTTAGTAAAATAATCAATCGGAAATCTCTCAATACAAAACCGCCCAGGGTGCCGATTTACCCTTTTTTTTTAGGATGGGAAATCATCAAATGACTCCTCCCGCTCTGGGTACAGCAGGAGGGAGTGTCAGACTCTTACTGACTAAAACCCAACCGTGTTTCTCCTAGTGCCCTTTGCGATCCAGGGTACGGTACCTCTTCCGAACGAAGTCCGCAGCCCCAGCAGGCACTGGCCCTAGTGGGCCCCGTCTTCCGTGCTGACATGTCCTTGAGGCGCATTGGGATCGCAGCGCGCCGCCGACCCGGGCCTGGTTCTGATCAGACGGAGAGCCACCCAATGCTCGCCGTCCGCAGTCCCACGCCTACGGTGGCCGAGAATCGTCCTGCGACTCCCGACGCCCAGGGCATCTTCTTCTGTTTCGGCGGCTGGGGCGTGAGGTTTCTCTCTCTCTCACGCATTCGGCTTCCTCCTTTGTTAGCATTACTGCTTCGCAGAAGGAGGTGACCGCTTCCCATCGTGCCAATTTACCCTACGCCGCCACTGCGACTGGGCCTTGCCTCCCTGTCTCTTATTACACTAGGCGATCAACAGTGTGGCCGGGACGCGGGGAGATCGGAACCACCCGATCGCCCGGCGGCAGGGTCCTTACCTTACTCTCTGTTTCTTATTACACCACGCTGTCCCTGCAGATCGGACCCAAGAAATCGTGTTGTGTAATATGCCTTTCAGTTGAAATCTACTTAGTTAGGTAGGTAGGTATATTTATGACTAGGTACGGGAAACCGCAAGACATCAAACAAAAGGATGGACCCAATAAGAATTTTTCGAGTGAGCGAACAGACAAACGCGGTGGAGGACTTTTTAATAGGTAATGTAGTGATTTACAAGTGATAAACTCCGTAGTTTCGGCCTTGGTTACGGGCGTCGGGACTTCGGGCTTAAAGAGTAAGTCGCCAGGGCCGAAAAAAATCCGCAACCCAAGCAGGGCCAGAACGCTCCTACAGTGTAATTAACTGCTTTGATAATTATAAGGTACTTAGGTAAGTAAATATAATATTACGGTAATTTCCTAAAGATAAATATGCTCACACGTTATGTTGTAGCAAAATAGCATGCTAATTTCGAGCAGATGCTGCTAAGTATTTAGCATTCAATTAGCACGTGCATACGAAAAGAGCACCTATGAGAATTTTACACATAAGTATGGAGAGCAATCTATAAGTAAGAAGGTAGAGCTTCCTACACTGTTTTATTTTTGCTTCGTAATGTGGCTTTTAAAAATGATTTTTGTTGTAAGTTCTGGCACTCAAACCTTTACACATGGCGTTTTTTTAACGCACTGAGGACGTCCAATGACGCGCGAGCGCGCTTTAAACGCAATTCAGTCGCGGACAGTACTGCTTATTGGTCATCTACAGCAGTCGGCGCGTTAAAATAGTAAGGGACTCTTTCGGAAATAATAGTAAGGAACCTACTTAAACATTTTTGTCAGGTATATGAAAGACGAACAAGTATTCAAAAGTATGTTAGATGCATATAACTCAGAAGAATATTATCTCACACTCTTACTGTGGGAACCGTCGCCGCCAATGGTCCTCCCATGAAATAGAGAATGGACTGAGTGGTACCCTCAAAAAATTGGTTACTTTTTGTTATATGAATATTGACAGTACCTGCCAATATTCATATAACAAAAAGTAATCAATGTCTTTCCACGTTGTTTATTATATCTCTTTGTGAAGAACGCAATAGCTCCTGCAAACCTACCGACGTGGCATTATCACAATTTTGGTACAAACAACATGTAGTAAGTACAAATTAGGCTGCACGATCGCTTTCACACATCATCATCTGCCCAGCCTTTTCCCAACTATATTGGAGTCGGCTTTCAGTCAAACCGGATTTAGCTGAATACCAGTATTTTACGCGGAGCGGCTGCCTACCAGACCTCCACAACCCATTAACTGCGTAGCACGGTACTTCATGGCGAGACTGGAGTCAGATTAACTGGCTTCTGACTATCCGTAACGACTGCCAAAGATCTACTAACATGGTCACCCATCCACAGACCAACTTTGGCAAGCGTTGCTTAACCTTACGAGCTCCTCCCTTTATTCCTTTCACACAGTCCGCTTGAATTCACTTCATATCCGATTGCGAACGCTCAGTCCATTACTTCTTTCAGTCTTGAGCTTTAAAATATAAAATAAAGAGACTGAAGTCGATATTATGTCCCACCTGAAAGGATTAGCTGGCTCTCGGTAGTGTGGTAGCACGAAGTACACGCCAACAGTGATGTTGTACCGCACAATTGGGTACCCAGCAGCATTCAGCCTGAAAGAAAAAAAAACAACAATGGACTATAGATTTTTTGCGTGTGCGTAATTAACTTACACTACCAATACTTCTGGAAGCTTACAATCAAATGTTTTCAAGAATTTCCTAGTGTATAATCTAATTATCATCATCACGCCTGTATTCTTTTTTTTGAGGTATGGGCTTGTTCTTGACCACAATCACGCCTGATGGAAAGCGATGGATGAGGTCCATGATAGAGCGAGCGTGCCCAGAAGATGCCTGTTCACTCTTACTTTGAAGGCAGACGGGTTATATGTGGACGGGAACACAAACGCTGGCGCAGAGTTCCACACTTTATCTGTGCTCATAATAAATTTGGAAGAGACGCGGGGAACGACTAAACTGGATATCGACCAAGTACGGATGATACCCTGCAGTACACCTGGTATTCCGGTAGCAAAAGAGCGATGGTGGGATCAGGTCGTGGAGTTCCTGCGCACACTCACCAAAATACAGTCTTTAGAAGACCGGCAGGCAGGCAACACTATGCCGATGAGCTAGGCTGTGAAGCTGAGCCACCAATGTCTCGTCACCTGTAAGCTCTTCTGTATTCTCTAAAGTAATAGGCAGAGACTACCTGTGGAATTACTCTCACACTCTCATTTTTCACTATTTAGGTTTGCTTAAGGCCTATTTCATGGGCCCATTACCATCAATCGCATCAAAAATTGAAACACCGAAAAAAGCCAGGAGGACCTCATGCTCAGCAGGTAGCGCTTACAATAAAGAACACAGCACTCAACTCGAAAAGGGATCGCACCCGCATCGCCTTTCGCCTCGCCGACAAACAGGCGTACTTTACGTAAGCACGTAATCAAAGTGGATCAGCGGATCAGCAGCTCCGGTAGGTCAATTCGGTTACGGCTAAGCGTCGCCACGCTTACGGCTAGACGCCGCCTCGCTTGTCCGGAGGCGATTTCGTTACGATTTCGATAACTGTGCGTTGCAGTAAGGAGTACCTACAATACAGTATTATTTGTAGGTATGAAACTCCCTCCTGCAACAGCTCGAGTTGAAATGGAGACAATCCCTTTATGATTTGATATGTGTGCTGTGTCCTTCTGATATGTGTGCTGTGTCCTTCAATCGGACAGACAAGATAGTCTCGGGCGATAAGGTTTTAGTTACTTTCCCTTTAACTAAGATAGGGGTCGTCCTGCTGTTGGTCATGACTTTTGTATTGCTTAGATTCATCTCTAAGCCTACCGATTCGCTCACCGTTTGAAGATCGTTTACCATAGTATTAAGTTCCTTGAGATTTTCGGCTAATATGACGATGTCATCCGCAAAGCGTAAGTGGCTAAGATATTTTCCATCGACTTGAATGCCTCGCTTCGACCAAGGAAGGTCTGTCATTATGTTCTGTAAGACAGCAATGAACATTTTCGGAGAGATAGGATCACCTTGCCGGAGTCCTCTATTGATGTTGGTTTTAGCACCGACTCTATTGAGTTTGACCCGACTTGTACTTTCTGAATAGATATTTTTCATAATGTTAATATGTTTTGAGTTAATATTTTGTTTCTTGTGCCATATACTATTGTCACACTCCAAGAGTTCTCGTAAAGGCTCCCCACGTCTTACCTGTAGAACAGGTCGTTGTCTTCACCTCCCCATCCGAAGTAAAGGTTGGAGAATCCGTTGGCTCTTTCGAACTGATCCCTTGTCATCGAAACCACGCCACCGAATAGGTTTTGAAACTTGTACGATTGACTGAAACGGAATTTGGAATAAATAAATAAATACATATAGTAACCGGAATAAGGATTGTGAGGAGCTCGTGGCTAAATAATAACAGCCGTACGGGTCGATCTTGAAGGTTAAGCAACGCTTGCCAAGGTTGGTCTATGGATGGGTGACCATCTTAACATACCGAGTTTCCTCCGTGCCTCAGAAAGCACGTTAAGCCGTTGGTCCCGGTTGTCATTTGTAGATCTTTGGCAGTCATTACGGATTGTCAAAAGCCAGTTAATCTGACTTCAGTCTTGCCATGAAGTACCGTGGTACCCGGTTTATGGATTGTGGAGATCTGGTAGGCAGCCGCTTCACGTAAAAATACTGGTATTCAGCTAAATCCGGCTTGCCTGGAACCGACCCTAATATAGTTGTGAAAAAGGCTAGGCAGATGATGAACTTACTTAAACTTCCTCATCTCCGTATCGTTGACCTTTGCGCACATGTGTCGAGGCAGCGTCGGGCAGCTGTACAGGATGCTCTCGTGCAGAGGCAGTAGGTCTACGTCGTGAAACACCACGCATTGGAACGTGTTGAACTTCATCATCTCGTTAAAGCCCGCGTTTAGTATGCGACCCTTGTTGAACAGCTCGGTTCCTTGAAATATAAGTAACTATTAATCAAGGTGGAGATGCTAGTACAACAATTAATGCAGCTCCTTATACTTAATGACGTACCCAGACCATCCGTCGTTCTATTTTTAAAATTTTCTCTTCAGTCATGAGAAATATGTTTGGTGGGTATCAGAGTACCAACTCTCTTATTCAAAACCTTGTGCCAATTTTCTTTAAAGAAGGTGTTCTATTTCGTTGACAGTTTCAGCAATTAAAGTATGTTTTTTTTTGTACATTATTCGATAAAACAATACAAACGGCTTAATACAAAATACACAGGTGCTTACCTTGCTGCTCGATAACAAATATTTGATAATCTAATTTCTGGCGCATTAAAAACGGGTGTATATTGTACAAGAATGTCCCGAGATTACGTATGCGGTCCCTGCAACGACAATTATTGTCAAATTAATATTCTAAATGCTTTAAAACAATGATTGGATGATTGGAATGATTGAATGATTAAAAGAAGTTATGGCTAGTTTACACAGTGCGAGTTAGCATGACGAGTACTGCCAGATGTGGGTCGGATTATAGTTCGGCTCCGAGTTACTTCAACATTATTTGTTAACCGACTTCTTCAAAAAGGAGGGGGTTCTATGTTCGGCTGTATGTATCTTTTTTTTATGTATGTTCACCGATTTCTCTGCCAATCCTGGACTGATTTTAAAAATTCTTTTTTTATTCGGAAGCTTACACTCCTGAGGTGGTCCCATTGTCACCAAGTCAGAATCTGATGATGGGATCTCATGAAAATCGAGGGATTTTATAAGCACACTCAATGTTTTTCATAAACTTTCTAACGCAATTGAGATATTTGTGTCTGGTAATCATCATCTCATGTTGCTGAGCTGATGATGGAAGGTATAAGTCAGGATCTAATGAAAAATGTTTGTTCAGCGCTATTTTCGCCAATTGTTAAACGATTTGGATGATTATTTTTTTGCTTGGAAGAGTATATTCTCGGACTGATCCTATTTAAATTTGGTGAAGATCTGATGAAGAACTTCGGAGGTAGGCAACGGAACTCTTCAATAAGTGATAGCAAATGGATCGGGATTTCTGAAATCGCATGTCTGTTCATTGTTTACACCAGTTCATAACATAACATCACGACGGCACGCTGTGTTTGTGGTACTTTTTAGTGGTACGCAGGTAACACTAAAAAGTGAAAAATAAAACAAAACCTTTTTACAAAAAAATAAGTGTTTTTGGTTTTTTCGGTTTTAAACATCGACTTCCGAAATTAAAGTTATTGTTTACTTTGTAGTGTTTTGGTTATGGAAGTCGGTTTCATTTTTTTGTAAAAATGTTTTTTTTCACTCGACTGCTCGCCTGACAGTAACTCGGACCTTACTCGCATCGTTCGGACGCTTTCGGCAGTAGCTTGTCAATATCAGCCTGGCAGTTGCGAGCGGAACAAAAATGCAGGTTCCGGTCGCAACTGCCTGGCTGACACTGACGAGCTACACTGTCAGACGCGTCCGAACGATGCGAGTGATATCCAAGTTGCTGCTACGCGCGAGTAACTGTCAGGCGAGCAGGCGAGTGCAATAAAAAAATATTCAAGTAACTCGTACGTGGCTGTAACTCGTACGACACGTCCATACGACTTCAAGTCGAACTGGATGCAGCTGAGTAATATTTAGATACGTACCTAAAAAAACCGGCCAAGTGCGAGTCGGACTCGCACACGAAGGGTTCCGTACCATAAACCTTGATTTTTATTATGTGTTGTTATAGCAGCAATAGAAATACACAATCTATGAAAATTTCAACTGTCTACCTATTACGGTTCATGAGCTGACAGACAGATGGACGGACGGACGGAAGGACGGACGGACAGCGGAGGCTTAGTAATAGGTTTCCGTTGGATACCATTTAGGTACGGAACCCAAAAAAAACTAGATAACTAAAAAACCACGAAAGAAAATCGGTAGAACCGCAGAATTTGCTCAGTCCATATACGTACAAGTTATTTGATAAACAGGCATTCAAGCAGCTTTATAAAATTGGCATGAAGGTCTGTGGGAAAATTTAATAAAAAAAATTAGTCGTGAAATGGCATGAAAAACTAAGAATTATCATATTTCTATTTGATCGAACCTTTATATTTCTATGGATCAAACATTTTGAACCAGGGGCGTAACAACCGCCGTATCAGCCGTATCAAAGATACGGGGCCCCCGGACTACGAGGGCCCCGTCGTGTAGACGCAAAGCCATACATTTAGTCCCGCCATCTCCTTCGTGGTTTACCAAGACAGTCCTTTTAGTCCAGTTAGCTAGTAGGGCCGGGCCTATTTTGTTTAAAAAACAATACTTACTCCTAAAACCAGCCCCCCCCCCCCAAAGATTTTTCATACCTGGCTGGCCCCTTTGAAGTCTACGCCACTGGTTTGAACCAGCCTATTTGATCCAATGACTTGAACGCATATGGACCGCATAAATATTAAGAACTAAGGCCTCACAAAAACGTATCATACCTGTATGGAACAATGATGCCCACTTTGAACCGTGCTTTGCAATCCGCGGGGTGATAAGATCCTCCTTTTGCCACCATGGGGTAGACATTTTCCTGGGACAAGCTGACGCTCTTCATCTTTATATTGAATTTTGCTAACATAAAATAATCATTTATTTATTTGGGAAGACAAACAATTGTACTGTGAGGATTACATAATATAAAATTAAATGAAATATAAGGGTGATTACAGTACAACCCACTGCGTTTCCACGGATAACAAAAAACGAATATTAGTACAGTGCAGGTACAGTATTATGAATTTAGAAAATTAAATTTGGAAAAAAGCGGTATTATTAAATAAGTCAAAAATAAATTAGAATTAGAAAAAGGAATTACTAAATCATTATTATCATTATTAAATCGAAAGGGAATCTTTGGAATATGCATTTCATAAAGAGGATGAAACACATGTGACTATTAATAAATTAGGGTTATTAATCTTTACATATAAAATAAAAGTAATATGATCGGAAATGTTAAATATAGGTTTATTTTATAACGTAAGCATTCGCTAACTTTAGGATTTTTAGAAGTTCGGATTTTAAGGGAGGAGGGGGGAATGAGAGGGGGACTATGTATCGTGATAACCGATATATATATGCGGACGAAGTTCGATCAGCTGGATTGTGAAAATGACGAGGAGTGAGAAATAATATGAATGGAAAGTGAGCGAATTGGAGAATAAAACGCGTTGATGCGATCCCAAGTAACATAGAACCAGGGTGTGTGTTTAATCCATTAATAGTGTGTCATTATTAAATCCATTAATAATGTGATCTGAGCCTACAGGCTCCTTCAGAATTTAAAAACATAGCTGATGAAATATGAGTGTTATAAACATTATGGTATAACCCATTTGCGTAAAGCAGGCGTTTGATTAAATCAATATACATGAAAATAATATTTATTATTTTTACAGTTTATATTAAAATATAAAAAAAAAACTCTCGCGAAAACGCTGCTCTCTATAGGTAGACGTCATTTAATTTGACATCAGAGGTCGTAACGGACTTCTCTATCTATTTGTAATCTTTGAAGCTTTATGACTTCATCGATGATGTTAGTATGTAAAAAATAATTTCTTGATTGCTTACTACAGGTAATAAATGGGTATTTTACCTATTTTGAAAATAAAAAAGTCGCAGGCATACCTATTCCCTATTATTAGTATTTATCTCTTTTTAAGGCTGTGACTGGCTGTGAAGGCAGTGACTGTATCTTTGTCATCCTGTCACTGTGCCTGGAAAACTAATTGGCATAGGTGCGTGACATGACGCTTCTGTGCTGCCACCTATAATAGTGTCTGCACGCTGAGATGTCGGCCTATAGATATGTCATGTGAAGAAGACGCCACGGGAAATTAATTTGGGTTTTCTGCAATGAGGTACCTACAACCAGTGGCAGCACTGAGACGTCAGTTACGTACAGCCTGTCAATGAGGGCTATCGCGTTTGAATTCGCCCCTAGAGGCGCTAAGGTTTAATGTCAAATTTTACTGTTGGTTGGGTATTGACGCGAGTTTATTTATTTGTTTTTATTTTGATTTTCCTTCTGGCTTTATTCAAATGCGCTTAATAACAACTTTAATGCTTTGATTAAAGAATTTATTACTCGACAGTGGCGCAAAAGTGGTCAGTACAAAAACGGAAGCCCTCATTCTGTCAACATCTCACCGTGTAGACTTAAAATCTGTTTTTTAATCTCAGAGACTCACACCCATATTCACAAACAATACTTTTCTCAGTAAAGTAGCAACTCTATGCGAAGTAAGGCATATCTCACTGCATTGCATATGGCAAACCTTTCAATTCATAAACAATACTCAAACGACCCTTGACTAAGCAAACGCACAGCGTTGAATAGAGCTCTGTGATTGGTTCGTTTGTGTTGCGTAGTTCACTTCGCTGCTTGACGTTCATTCCTAGGTCTAAATTTATCAGTGGCAAGAGTATAATAAGTACCACATCTTTGGAAAACTTGTAGCATCTCCTAAATTCATCTGAACTGTAATAATCAAAAGGATTTTGGAAATCCCGTATCACTTTTCTGGTATTTATTGTGCTTCTCTCATTGATATAATTATCAAATTCTTCTTCACTATTATAATCCATTGTAAAAGGATGCTATTAAAATGAAAAATTATCACAAACAGTAAATTCCAACCCCGAAAAATATCTCTCGTAACACATAATAGACCACAGAGAATCGAGAGACACTTGCTATGCGTTGCTTAAAACAGCTAGCAGGCTACCTTAGTTGTGCGTTCATTCTAAGGGACGCATAGTGCTAGCCGCCACTCAAGTATTGTCTATCAATAAGTTTTAGGGGCCCTGTGCGCTCGCGCGCACTGTGAGACCTCATAGTAACGTTTGTGAATACGGGTGTAAATGATGACGAGTGAAAATGACAAACTGACATAGATTTCAATAGCAATTAAGTCAGTTTTGACATTTAAAGTTGTCAATTTAGTCTCCGAGATTAAAAAACAGACATTAGGTGGAGTGGGCATGAAGTGAACTGTCATTCCATCTAGTTTGTATGGATTGGCACCTCACTTCATTGTCACTTCACCTAATGAGTCATCCATTAATCACATGATGTACTTTTGTCAAATTTTTTGTCCTCCCTCCCCCCTGATGGTATGTAGTGAGGTTAATACCAAAGCCCCCCCTACCCAGAATCGCGTGTATTTCTCTCGTAGAAAGTAGAAAAAATAAGGATATTTTCTTAAAATAAAGGTATAATTTTCAACATTTATTTCTGTAAAATTCGCGCTCATCGAAAAAATAAATACACGTGATATCTCACTACAACCCCTGTCCCCCTAGTGATTATTGGACGACCCCTAAGCTTACACGTTGAGATATTTACAAAATCGCACTGCAGAAACCAGTCAAGGTATGTATAGGTACTATAAGAACATTATATTAACTAATTTAGTTAAATTGATGTCAACGTCTTGTTCATGTAATAACTTCACAAGTTCCATTTTCATAGAACAGGTCATCTCGCCAAATTAGTGTCAACTGGTAATTTTCCTGAAAAACCCTCGTTGCCAAATGGTAGGTTGATGATTATGATCTAGAGTCTATGGAAAATTTGTGTGTAAATATAAATTAGGAATTAAACTCTTACGGTAAGGTTTCTTCCGGAAACACAGCGGCAAATCGCGGATCACGGGAAGTTTTCTCTTGATTTCCTTTAATCCTGATTCTGTGATGGAAGTTATAAATATTAAAACTTATAAGACAGTCATTCGACACTACAAATAGACTCTTTTCCTTATAACTATTGTACCGTACAAAATACTTATAGTTACTGTGAAAATAATCTTCATAGGGTGAGTGGGGGGAAGATCGAACGGTTTTTGATGAGATGAGCAGTGTTGTATTGTATTTACAGTCTTGTAGAACATGCTCATGCTCATGTTAACATTATTTTGTTATAAGTAAAAGGCAAAGAGTATATTTTTCTAGCATATTGATGACATCGTGCTAAATCTGTTCCAAAGCAGAAAAAAAAATGTTTCATCTCGAGAATGAAACAGGGGGAAGACAAAAGGGCGATGGGGAAAGATCGAAATTATGTCTAAAATCGTTGAAATGGATATTAGGCGTTGTTGATGGTCACTACTTATAGTGCCAGAATACGGTATTTTGAACCGTGATATTTTTAAATATTTTAATTGGACCTAATGTCCATTGGAACTATTTTAGAAACTAATCTTCTTAAAGAAAATTGAGTGTTCATTTAAAAAAACTTAAAACAATGGTCAAACATAAATGATGGGAAAAAATTTCAAACTTCTATCGGATGTCATGTGAGTGTCAAGTGAAGCGTGCAGCCCCCACATTCATTCATTCTCCCACATCACCCGTCTCATTTTTCCGACAATTTATAAACAAACGCGATACAGACAAGTTTTGAATGCACTTCTCGCGCGCGTTTGTATCGCTTTGTTTGTAGCGTTTGAATTGATACGAATGCGACAATTTGGTTTTTGGTCATTTACAGCGCCGTGAGCGCGCGTTCGTAAAACGTGCGTCTTCGGCGCGATAAAACTACGCCGTGTGCATAGGCTCTTGCGTACCGTCAGCGATGAATATGGGTTAAAAGTTATTTAATTATATTAGTACTTTGGAACGAAGTCAATGCAATCATTATTTTCGTTCAATGTCAATGACTTGAAAACTCTCCAAAACAAAATTGCGGTCTTTGAACGGCAATCCTTGGCCGTAGCATGGCCGTAGCTTGGTGGAAAATAATGTTGGACATCCGATTTGACCACCTTGAGCTCGTGGCTAGATAATAACAGCCGCACGGGCCGATCTCCAAGGTTAAGCAACGCTTGCCAAGGTTGGTCTGTGGATGGGTGACCATCTTAACATACCGAGTTTCCTCCGTGCCTCGGAGAGCACGTTAAGCCGTTGGTCCCGGCTGTCATTTGTAGATCTTTGGCAGTCGTTACGGATAGTCAGAAGCCAGTAAATCTGACTCCAGTCTTGCCATGAAGTACCGTGTTACCCAGTTAATGGGTTGTGGAGGTCTGGTAGGCAGCCGCTCCTCGTAAAATACTGGTATTCAGCTAAATCCGGCTTGACTGGAAGCCGACCCCAATATAGTTGGGAAGAGGCTAGGCAGATGATGATCCGATTTGACCACCTTATACAACACGGATAGTATAATATTAGCTGAAGTATAACAGACGCACGGGTCGATCTTCAAGGTTAAACGACGCTTGCCTAGGTTGGTCTGTAGATGGGTGACCATCTTAACATACCGAGTTTCCTTCATATATTGGAATGCACGTTAAGCCGTTAGTCCCGGCTGTCATTTGTAAGATCTTAGGCAGTCGTTACGGAATGTCTCTTATATATTGCCAATAAGTACCGTGTAATCCATTGAATGGGCTGTAATGTAGAGGTCTGGTAGGCAGCCGCTCTACATAAAATACATATTCAGCTGAATCCGGTTTGGGTTTAACTGGAAGCCGACAACAATATGGTTGGGATAAGGCTAGGCAGATGATGATATAACAGGAATACGTTTATTATTTGTCTACTTTGAAAGTTTGAATATTTATTTTATTCTACCTCTAAAAAGGTTGTTTATAAGAGTATCAATATATGTCTTAGTATAATTTGCGTGTGAGCAAACCTGAATCATTTGGCGGTTTGAATTAGTTGACGCTGTCGCTATATTCGATTTTTTTAACTTTCGGTGCGGAAGTACGAGGACAGAGTGCGGTGCGCTTGGGGAGAGAGATGCTAAGCCGCGCCTTTCGAACTGTCAGAAATTATCGTAAAAACATTTTAAATGGTGGTACGGAACCCTCGATGCGCGGGTCCGACTCACTCTTGACCGGGTTTTTGTCAATGCATTAGATTGACATTGGATAAGCTTTAACAACATTAAAATGTGAGCGGGTACACATTCGCAATCACACTTCAGACGACGAGTAGTCGAGAGCCGGAGCGTGTGAAAAGGGTCTAGGGAACTGCTCATTATACGTCATCGGAAAATTGCAAACTTTGTAAGTTTGTAATAAATCTTTTTTAGATTATAATTGATCGACATATTGTGATCATATCATTTTTAATACAATAAAACCTATCCAAATCCAATAGTTCCCGCGATATTGTACAATCTAACGGTGTCTGCTATTTTCTGGTGATGAATTTAGGAACAGAGATAAGTAGAAAGGACTTAACGCGACCGCTGCCGCGGCCAAAGCTAGTTTAACCTGTCAGGATCCCTTAAGGACCAATTGGGGCCGAATCGCCCTAATTGAAAAATCTGTAAGGGCCTACTGGGGCCACCGACTCGCGCGGTGTAAACGTTATTTAATTTTGTAAGCGTCTCGCGAATTATTTACGTTTATTGATTTTTTTTTTATATTTCCCCAGTTATTAAACAAAACAAAGGTCCTTCAGAGGTTAATAACGCAAGGGGCGCGTCTGGAACAATACGCGCCACCGTCTCGAGTCCTGCTGGATGGGGGCGGCGGACGACCCCGAGTCCACCGTCCCTCTGGACCTTTCTACGGGGGCTGGAAGAGGGCGTTGTCCGCCCTCGCCGACGCCTGGTTTGCCTGCTGCGGAACGGGAAAGTGGCCACGGGCTCTCTCTCCCTCTCCGCAGCCTTCACCGCATTCCATGACTCGGCGATCTCGACCATCGAACAAGCGACGGCCGGCAGCGACAGGTCGGGTTCCACTTCGGATACGAGGGCACGGCGCTGCTCCTCCCTTGCGGCACACTCTGCCAGTGTGTGCTGCGCCGTGTCCTCCCGACAGTCGGTGCAGTGATGGCACCGAGCGTCCGGCTCCGTGTTTGTGCGACACAGGTACTTAACAAAGCAGCCATACCCCGAGAGCACCTGCGTCGCCCGAAACGACAGGGAGTCGTGCTTCCTCCCGAGCCATTCGTCGAGCACTGGCCGGATGGCCTCGATAGTGACGAGGCCGGCGGTAGGTCGCGAAAGCCTTTCCCGCCATTCACTCACCATGGCCTCGCGGAGCTGTGACCGACGCAACTCGATCTCGCGCTGCATCGGTTCACAAACCCGCGTCCGCACCTCCTCGCGCCATCGGTAAAGCGAGGCCAGAACCCTCGCCTCTAAGTCTCAGGGCGGTGATCCGACCAGTGCACAACCCGCCTCGTAGGAGATCGTGTGATACCCCCTGATAGCCCTAACGGCCATCGCCCGCTGCGGTCTTCGCAGTATCGCAATGCTGCCGGCCGTCAGGTCAGAAGCCCATACCGGGACCCCGTAAAGGGCCATAGATCGCACGATTCCTAAGTATAACCGCTTAGGCGGTAGGCAACGCTGCGTTGCGAGCGCGCTCGCGGCTCCCATTAACCTGGGCCTCAGCCGCCGAAAGTGGGGGCCAAAGTTCCACTAGCTGTTGAGCACCAATCCTAGGTACTTCATGGTAGACTCGACAGCAATTTTGACCCCCCCGACCACGATGTGTGACCCTGGTGGCAGCGCCCGTCGGAGCCTTGAAAGACCATGGCCTCCGACTTGTCCAAGGCTACCTCCAGACCCAGGCGTCGTATGCGACTCACCACTTCTGAGACCGCAGCCGTCACAAGCGAGCTCTCCCGGGCCGTGACCAGCGTGTCGTCCACATAACACGTCAGGTCCACTCCCGGTTGGAGCTCGCCCCTCAGCACCCAGTCGTAACCGATGTTCCACAGGGGTGGGTCCAAGACCGAACCCTGTGGAACACCGCACGACATAAGGTTGACTTCAACCTGGATTAACATAATGTTACTTTTTATTGAGTAACATGTACATATTACCCAGAGTCCCAGATAAACATGTTTGGACAAACCCACTACATAATTCCTAATTACTGGAATTCCTGATTTCTCGAAATCTTTACTGAAAAGTGGCAACAACAAAAAAAGGGCCAAAGTTGGTCATAGACAAACAATTCAACTGTCATTGCTGGGTGTTTCTCTAGGACATGAGCATACAGTGGGAAATACTTAAAATTCTAATTGATTATAACTAGTCTGTATATTGTCCCAGTCCAGAGTACAGACTGCCCTCTCCGGTCAAGGGTTCCGTACCATCATATAAAACGTGTAATATTTTTACGAGCTGACAGTTCGAAAGGCCCGAGCGCACCGCACTCTCTCCTCGTACTTTCGTACCGAAAGTACAAAAAATCGAATATGCGACCCTCCGTCAACTAATTCTAACCGCCAAATGATTCAGTGTTGCTTGCACGCAAATTATATTAACATTAATTGACCCTACGCAACTTCATCTGCTCCGCTCCTATTGGTCTTAGCGTGATGATATATAGCCTCGATGAATGGGCTATCTAACACTGAATGAATTTTCCAAATCGGAGCCGTATTTCCTTAGATTAGCGCGTTCAAGCAAACAAACAAACAAACTCTTCAGCTTTATATATTAGTTTAGATAGATATATCAATACACAAAAAAAAACAACATAAACAACCATTTTAAAGATAGAATAAAATAAATATACAAAGTAAACAAATAATAAACGTATTCGTGTTATATCATCATCTGCCTAGCCTTATTCCAGCTATATTGTTGTCGGCTTCCAGTCAAACCCAAACCAGATTCAGCTGAATATGTATTTTACGTAGAGCGGCTGCCTACCGGACCTCTACAATCCATTAACTGGGTTACACGGTAATTATTGGCAAGATAGGAGTCAGATTTATTGGCTTCTGGCATTCCATAACGATTGCCCAAGATCTACAAATGACAGCCGGGACCAACGGCTTAACGAGCTTTCCGAGGCACGGAGGAAACCCGGTATGTTATGATGCTCACCTATCTACAGACGAACTTGTTTTGAAGAGTTTTCAAGACGAACGTTTGTTTTTTTTTCCAATAAGCAGATTGTCGCATTTGTATCGATACAAACGCGATACAAAAAGCGCGGGAAGCGCATTTTATCTCGTCTGTATCGCGTTTATTTATGAATTGTCAGAGAAATGAGACGGGTGAAGTTGTTAGGAGCAAAGAGCTTCCAGTCATCCATGTAAAGGAGGTGCGATAAGACCTGACCACCTCTTGTGAACCGGTAGCCTTGACCCGAACCCTCCAGCAATGTACTGAGAGGGTTGAGGGCCTGACAAAACCACAGTAGACTCAGACTGTCGCCCTGAAATACGCCACACTCGATCCCTATTGGTTTGCTGTTCGCCTTGGTCTGTCGACATCCTTGATAATGAAGGACCGTAAAACACTCGTACTTTTTAAGTAAAGTTTAGGACACGGGGTAAGATTAAAACAATTGATTTGATTGCGTAAAAAACACTGGATAGACTTTTGTATTTTTCACTCGACCACTCACTTTGACCGGCAAACGCTGATTGAAGTGTGCAACGCAACAAAATGACGATCTTAACAATGTTACCATCACTGCAATAACTGCACTGAATCTGGCGTTATAGACGACTTTTTGTGTTACCCCGTTTTTCGTCTTCCCCCCATTCACCCTATATTAAAGGTTCCACATACTTCTACAAGAAATAAACATGGTGTGGCGCTAGTGACGATTTGCCTACTGACTGAACCGATACGAATTCTGAAAGGATTCGCTAAAAAACTGACAACTAGCGGAGGACTAGAAATGAGCAACGAGCTGAAGTCAGTACTTCATGTCACATTCGTCCGTAAGGACATCTCACACATCTGCGGAGATGTTTTTCAGCTAGGGTGTACCGTAACTGTGCGGAGATGCGTACTGGCTAGATAGTAGCGGAGATGTGTGCTGGCTAGGGTGGAGATTTACGCTGACTACACTGCACGCCGCACACATCTGGTCTCCGCTGCGCGCCATCTTCGGCTTGCAAGGCAAAGCTCACATCTCCGCCTTGTACCGCGGCCCAGCTCAATCTCAGCGAGAACCAGGTCACATATCGCTTCCATCGCGCCATACAAATATGATACATATCCGCTCAGTGGTATCCGCTAAAGCTGAGTGGAGGCGAGAATTGTCATTAAAGAAATTCTATTGGATTTTGAAAACATGTCTCCACCTCGCTCGCTCTTCTCCGTTTTGGTGGAGTCCGGGCCTGGCACCGGTCAGTACCCAGCTTAAAAGATCCAAGGAATATAAACCCTTACTTAATACGTCTGACTTGTAGAAATCCCCAGATGTTTTCGTTTTGGTGGTGGTCGTCGTCGTTTCAACGGTCTTGGCTGTGCTTGGCTTTGCGATTGGATGAACTGGTGGTTTCTTCATGTGAGTTACATGTTGCGAAGATTCTGTAATGAAAACATAGCTTCAATCATCATATCAGCCGAAAGACGCTGGACATGATGATTGAATTTGTTTTAAAAAAACAAAACTTACTGATTTTTTCATTACGTGTTTTCGTGATCAAACTGTGTTCATTAAATGCTGGCAGGTAGTGAGCTCGGTGACAGTATAAGTAAATCACCGCAGACAGCAGAAAGAACAGTATGAACCAGGGATTGCACCTGCTCCGTCTCCTGGCTCCGGTCGAGTCAAAGTATTCTTGGATCGAAGATCTTCGCTCGTGTCCTGTTTTTGTAAAAGGAGATTAAAGTAAGAGGTATAGGGGAGAAGAAGGATCACGGTCCATACGAAATTACCCCATGTCCTACAGTAAAGAGAAGTAAAGTATATAGGTAAAAGTTAAATATATAGGTAGAAGTTTAATATATAGGTAGAAGTGAGTCGAAAGAGATGACTTACCTCCGAGAGCCGTTCCACACAGTCTAACATTTAATAAAATTGCTATAAAAAATAGTTCAGGAGCAATACCTAATGTCGAATGAATTTGACATCAATTTCTAAAGAATTATCTCTTTTCAGTAGGGCGTGGGGTAATTTTAATTATTCTTCTATGATTTTAGTCAATTTATTTAAATGTATGCACTAGTAAAACATTGTACAAAATACCTTAGGCGTAACTTCGTAAGTTTGTGGTAAAATTGTTCATACCCAGTGCCGGGCTGCATGCTTGCTGGCAGACCAAAACGAAAGTCGCAGGTTTTTTTTTGTTGATTTTATTCGGTAACGCGATAAGGTAAAATCGCCAATTGGCAATTTTAAGAGTAATCGGAGAACATTCCTACATAAAAACCCGGCCTAGTGCCGAACTCTCACACGAAGGTTCCGTACCATAAACCGAAAAAACACATGTTTTTAGGGTTCCATACCCAAAGGGTAACCAACTGAACCTTATTACTAAGCCGCTGTCCGTCTGTCTATCAGCGGGCTGTATCTTAAGAACCTTAATAGGTAGACAGTTGCCATTTTCACGAATAACACGGATCGTGTATTTCTATTGCCGTTATAACAACAAATAATAAAAATTAAGGTTTATAGTAGGTACGGAACCCTTCGTGTGCGAGTCCAACCCGCACTTGGCCGGTTTTTTGTAAGTATGGGAGACCCCTCTAATTTTTAATTTAATTTAGCTTTATTATTTGTTGTAAAAGCGGCAATAGACGTAAACATTCTGAAAATGGCAACTGTCTACCTATTACGGTTCTTGGGATACAGACAGATGTACGGACGGATGCACAGTGGAAGCTTAGTAATAGGGTTCCGTTGGTTACCGTTTGGAAAGAAAGAAAGAAAATTGTGTTTATTGGCATTATACAAATAAAAACACCTTAAAATGTAACAAAATAAATAAGAACAACATAAGCTATGCGGATGACATGGTGCTGCTCAGCGCCTCAGTCTGTGTCCTGAGGAAGCTTGTGAGTGTGTGTGAGAGATACGCCAGTGCTCATGGCCTGTTGTACAATGTACAAAAGAGTGTCGTTATGGTCTTTGGGGCTGGTGGGAAATGTCCAGAAACGGTACCCCCAATAAAGATGAATGGTGTACCGTTATCGAGAGTGCACTCTTTCAAATACCTTGGGCATGTCTTGACCACTACCCTTAAGGACGATGACGACATTGAGAGGGAGCGAGGGGCGCTGTCGGTCAGAGCGAATATGATTGTCCGCAGGTTTAAGCGTGCTTCTACGGAGGTTAAAAAAACACTGTTTAGAATCTTCTGTTCCTCGTTTTATACCTGTAGCCTGTGGGTACATTTTACGCGAAGATCGTACAGTGCTCTTTGCGTTCAGTATAATAATGCATTCAGGGTGTTGATGGGGCTGCCTCGCTTCTGTAGCACATCAGGGATGTTTGCGGAATTGCGTGTTGATTGCTTTTATGCATTAATGCGTAAAAGATGTGCGTCCTTGGTGTGCAGGGTGCGAGCCAGTTCCAACAGCATCCTGGGTATGATTGCTGACAGGCTGGACTGCAGTACTGTTAATCATTGCTCCAGTATCTTAGCTGGGATGCTGAAGCGGTGATAATTATGTTGTGTGTGTTCGTATAGTTGTTGTTATATTGTGTCACTAACATAGTTGTAAGTTTTTTATTGTACTAACACTATGAGTCATTGTTGCTCGTAATAAATAATTTGATTTGATTTGATTAATGCCAAAAGAGCCTCAGCTTTGGGTACGGAACACTAAAAAAAAGACTAACGAATTGACCTCCTTTTATTTAGGTCGATTTAAAACATCGTTGCAATAAAATTGTACTAGTTCTTCTACAAATTTCTTCTTTTCCGGTCATTCGCTAAAGGCATTTTCTGGGTAAGCTCGCTCCATCGTAGATTCTGTCTCTGCCACCTCTGGATTCGACTAGAGTGAAGAGCAAACCCATCACAAATAAAAACGAAGGACTTTGAGCGGCCGGCTCTCAGAAATTTTAATTTGTATTTATTGTTAAACCGATTCTCATTTTAAAGTAAATTCTCTGATTGACATGACATTATTAATATTGATTTTTCAAAAATTTACTTCGTGTTTTTTTGACAAAGTAAGTTTTTTTATTTCCTACATTTTAATGACTTACTTTTTTGGAATCGTCTCCTCGAGCCCTTTATCTTGATACCCCACTAGATAGGTTTCGAAAAAAAAAAAAATTTAAGGCATAATTTGGCACCAAAAATCCGCCATTTAGTTTTTTTTTATTTTGATATAACCAGTAGCCAAAGAAATATACATACTAATTGTATACACACGAAAAACACAACCCTCCTTCTTTCGCAGTCGGGTAAAACCAATGGTGTAGTTTAAGTTTTCATCAAAATCGGGAGTCGTCTGCGTACCTGTTTTGCTATTCCTCCTAATTTTGGATTTGGCCATCCACGCCCACTTGAAAAATTATATTTCTACAATACACAACACAAAAAACACAAACAACAACAAAACAATAACATAATTTAAAATTTATTTAGACAATCGTTAATGATTTCTTGTTTATGTTTATATTTTATGGGTACGCCTTTATAGAATATAATACCTACTCGTTATTATGTAAACCATATAAGTTACAGAAAAGATACATAAGAAACATTACATAGGGTGGCACAATGGGCGGCCTTATCGCTAAAAGCGATCTTTTCAAGACAACCTTAAAAAGATGATTATGTTGTGTATTTATTGTCAGTTCTGTGACAAATAAATACATTTTCATTCATTTTTCGTGGTGGTAGATTGGCCTTGTCTGCACTCCTATGTGTGTATAATAACCGGAACGAGTCGTGAGCACACTGTCCATTGGTCGGTTTGGCGACGACAGCTGTGACGCTTCACGTTATTGGTTCGTCAGTCAATGTTCATCGACTGTTGCGCTTGCAAGTTTCGTTCGCCCACCGTACATTGGCGAGATCACCCTGCTGCATCCATCTGTGCTTACGACTCGTGCCGGCTACTACAGCAGCAGTAGGAACTTTAATTATGGACACGGCAAGTGTTTCCATGTCGTTTTCATAAGGAATTTCTCAGTTATCAGACATTCGGATTCTAGATTTGTGTCCGTTTGATGGACACAAACAGACATCGTATGCCATAATGAAATCATTCAAATGAAGTTTATATGAAGCAAAAAAAACTGCGGTAAACAGGTACTTACTAGGATTCCGCTGCGCGGACACAATCTTAATGATCTTCCTGATGTACATCTTCATGGTAAGAAGATTGAATAAGAACTGAAGTTCTACTAGTTATAAGTTAGTTTTGGAAACTATTTTGTTTTCTAAACACTGAAGGATGTGTACGCATTGCTAGAGTTGTCATAGACTTCTTCGGTTAGAATTTGTTTGTTGACAACAAATTGATGGAAGTCTAGGCGGGCTTAAGGCTACTTTTCCGTTTGCGCGGAGCGAGGCAGCGGAGCGGAGAAATATTAACCAATCATGTCTGTCAAAATATTAGTGAGTCTCGCTCGCAATGGACAGGCACCCTAAAGCGCCATTTACACGATGCGAGTTTCTCGAATATTTTGGGACGAAAAGTCGTATACGATTATCGGATGCGATAATCTTGAGGCGATTACCGCATCCACACGTTTACATTCAACCAAAAAACAAAAACTCTCTACTAGAAACGAATAAATGTCATACGATAATCGTAAGGTAATTATCCCCCTGTGTTTTGTTTACACGATGACACAATTTGCAATGCGATATTTGCCTACGATTTCTCGACTCGTCTAAACATGATCTTGTATGACATTTTTTCAAGTTCATGCGAGTATCGTATAAATCGGTTGCAACCGATCTGCATGCGAGACTCGCCCGAATGGTCGTCGTCGTCGAATTTCTTGCTTTAAATTTTGTTTAGACGGAGAAATCCAGTATTCAAAGGCGAGGCGATTATCATCCTTCCACGTACGATATCGTATATGATGTTTACATGATCACATTTTTGTTCTTAAGCGCCATTTACACGATGCGAGTTTTTTACCTCGAACATATGATTCTCGAGAGTAAGAATCCTCCAACCAATGGCGATTCTCCTGTCCACCTCCTCCGCTCCTCTGTTGCTACCAAACGAGATCCTTTTCCCCAAGTATACCTATTCCTGTACGTACTCTAAAGGAGTGCCATTTACCAATATTGGGATTTCGCGGTTGTTTGCCATCAGTTTAGTTCTATCTAAGTTCATTTCGAGCCCTACGTGTATACTGGCTCTATGTAGGTCATTTACCACGCTATTAAGTTTTTTTGGGCTTTCTGAAAATAGGACAATGTCGTCAGCAAATCTTCAATTTTTGCTGGGGTCGGCTTCCAGTCAAGCTGGATTTAACTGAATACCAGTATTTTACAATGAGCGGTTGCCTAACAGACCTCCACAACCCATTAGCTGGGTAACACGGTACTTCATGGCAAGACTGGAGTCAGATTAACTGGCTTCTGACTATCCGTAACGACTGCCAAAGATCTACAAATGACAGCCGGGAACAACGGCTTAACGTGCCGAGGCACAGAGGAAACTCGGAATGTTGCAAGCGTTGCTTAACCTTGAAGATCAACCCATGCGGCTGTTATTATCTAGCCACAAGCTCCTCGGTAGTTCGCTATATCGGCATACAATTAGATATAATTTTTCTCCTTGTTGTTTCAATTATTTTCTTTCCTTTTACACAGGTAGATCACTAGACACTTAATTGTTATGTATACACATTTACATATTATTAATATTATATATTTACCAGTATATTTAATACCTTAATCCGTATATGTTAACGTTTGGTGCAGTTGAAACCAGGCGTCAGGCAGGACGTAGTTGTCTGGCATTTTGCTGAACTGCTAGTCTATTCTGTAAGTAACCATTTCGGTATCGAGCTTCACCTGAGTGACGATCAATAAAGATCACAAAGTGAACTTTATTGCACACAACATAAAGGTGTTATGTTTATACTCACCTCGGATTCCGCTGTCGAGACACGAAAATGTTGTTACAGAATAGCACTACTGGACCTATTTGATGCAGCCGTGGGCACTAATCCAGTGGAAATTAACATTAAATTCTCAAAGCTGGATGTTGTTCTGATTGTTTGGTATGTTGTATGGATCAGTTAGAATGGTGAGAATCTAAATTTTTTTTATTTATTCATTTTACAACCTTTATGTGTACATTATCGAGTGCAATAAACGATTTGAGATTTAAAATTTGCAACTTCAAAAATCTCGTTGCGCTCCACGCGATAGACTGCGATATTTTGGAACTTTTTTCACTTTTTGCTCTAAAAGTAAAAAAAATCACTCATTTTCGACCAATAAACATTCAATAGTTATATAAAGGCACCTAAATTTGCAACAACCTAAGTCCAACCGAAGCTCTATGAATGAACCTTATAGGGACCAAGATATAGCCCATCAAAGGTGGTTAATTTATCTCGCAAATTGTCAATTTTAAGTTTTGCTCCAGTCTGTAGCAAAATATACCAAAAAATCAGAACTTCATCCAGCTTTGCGAATTTAGCCTTATTGAGCGTCAATTTCTACTGGGCTACACAAAATGTTATTGTTTTTAAAATTAAGTTTCCTTTTTTTGTACCTACATTGTGCGTAAACTGTGTGTTTCAAATAAAAAAAAAATACAACCGAATTGAGAACCTCCTCCTTTTTTTGAAGTCGGTTAAAAATAGTTCTCTTTGTCTCTTTTTGTTAACATAAATATTTAGTATATACTTATTTTTGAATACAAAATTACTAAAGTACCTCAGTCTGGTCTCGAGGCAATTAAATTATAAACACGGTCTATAGTTCTTAATACTCTACTTAAAATACTAACAAAATCACAACTTAACTCATAAAACCGAAAAAAAGTAACATTAAAAAAAATATATTAATGATATCTTTTTAACAAAAGAACTTGACAGGTATTATCAAAATAATAATTTCTAAGTCGTTAGCCTATTTATTTTTAAACATATAAACTCACATACACAAACAGCCAATATTTGTTCCGTGCGGGAATCGAACCCGCGACACGCCAATCACTCAACCACTACGCAAACAGAGTCGTCATTAATTTTTATTAGTCTAATGAGAATTGTTTTGAGAAATACGTCCAAATTTCGCTAAGGCGTGCTTTAGGGTGCCTGTCCATTACAGCGGAGTGAGGCAGCGGAGCGGAGAATTGGAGAAATTTTAACCAATGTAATCGCATAAAACCTCCGCACCAAATGGATCACTGACATTTTGACTGACATGATTAATTAAAATTTCTTCGTTTCTCCGCTCCGTTGCCTCGCTCCGCTGTAATGGACAGGCACCCTTATTCATGTTTTTATACATGGTGCTACTTTAGTCGTCTTACAACGGCAGCCCCCTTCATAGCCCGGTCAAATTAGACATCCAAGGTTACAAAAATTCCGACTTGCCTGAATATTGGTAGGATTGTTCAATACACTATTATAAAGGAAATGTGAAAAGTTCTCATCGATCCGGCACGTGCAAAAAAATTTACTCGGGGTCAAAGGTCACAAAAACGGGTTTTTCGCGATTTTCAGCAAAACGGTAAGTTTTATCATAAAATTAGCTCAGACAAAAATTGTAGATCATATAATTATCTATAAAAAATGTCTAAATACTTTTTTTCCTAAGAGCCACCGTTTTTGAGATATAACGATTGAAAAAGTTGATAGAGTTGTAATCGTCATAATATGCACACGTTTCCACGCCACCTTTGAGGTAGTGTACTTACTCGTAGCGCGTTATTTTTAATGTGGTTTCCCCGGTAGGCCTACTCCACTGATCTTTTGTGATTCTGTTTAATTTGAAACTATTGAATAACTGTAGACAAGGGTTGAAAAAGATAAAAGGGGTGTAAATTAAAAAAATAAGAAAATTTATCCATCTGCATCTAAATTATCATTAACTTCTGCTTTCTCTTGTTTTTCTTCTTCTTCTCTTTCTTCTTCTTCTTCTTCTTGTTTATCTTCTTCATTCTAGGTGTTAGTAAATTGTCCCAATAATGACACATCGCATGTCTCTTCGTCAGCATCAAATGAATCTTCAATTGTTGGCAATTCAACATTGGAGCATGACCGGCTTTGACAATTTGTTAATACCGTAATTATTACTGTCTAGCGTATTTACATTAATATCAGCATTGTCTGCAACGTATTGAATAAGTGTGCCACTTTCTGGTCGTAGGACATGAGGAGGACGATGAAAAACTGCTGCTGCTTCGTACATTATTGTATCATTATAAGATGCACACAAACCGAAAGATGAAAAAATTTGTATAAGACGCTTAGACCCAAACCGTCGATGAAAAAAAACTGAGAGACCTAATTGTAATTTAGACTTAAAAGACCTCGGCCGAACAGCAGCCATAGTATGGCTAATATTAGTGCATATTAATTTTAAATAATCTAAATTTGATCTTTTATTTTTTTAAATCACTCGCTCCAAAAAATGTGTCAGTGACTCCGGAATTTCATTGTTTAAATCTTCAAACATGCGATCTGGTGGAGGGTAGTTAGAATTATCTAATACGGTGGATTGAATAACTTCGCGAATGATTGCTGCAGCAGCTTCTAGAATTCTCAATTGTTTTTCTTTTTTATTTGTTTTTTGTTTCGTACCAAGCTTGATTTAAAATATCATGATGATTGTCTATTAAGCATATAAAGGTTGATGTTCCTGATTTTTCAGTGATAATAATTTTATCACTATACCACAATTTTAATCGAACCTTTATCGTCCTGTTATCTACGGTTGTAGTTTTACAAACATTTTTCAATTCGTTTAAAGTGAATTGACAGTCATCACTATTTTCGATGTAAGTGAATATTTTCTCCGTTGCCAGATTCGTAGATTCATCTTGCGGTCGACCGACTTTAACCCCAGTTTTCGGTTTTAAGAAGGAACTGAAGCAGTCATAATGATACTTAGCCTCAGCAGCAACCAAATCATATTCGTATTCTACTCGAGCAAGAACAGTTTTAGCCATAGCAACAGAACGAGCCTGAGCTGTTTCCAGAACCATATCTTTGAATGTAGCTGTACTTATTTGTTGAATTTTACGGCGAAAATCAGAGGACTTTTTTCTTTCACGCTCTTCATTCAATTCGTGGCCGCAAAATAAGCATTGTTTTTTAAAACAAAAAGTTGACTCACTTACACGTGCTCTGGTACGAGGAGGATTTTTAGTAGATGTACTGGCTTCTTGTTCTTCATGTTGTCTTTTAATAGCTGCAGCAATACAACACTTTCGAGTATAATTTTTACGACAGTACAGATTTCTGATTTTTAAGAAATTCTGAAAATTCATCAGCTCTTTCAGTACTCGCATTAATTAATGTCTTCATACCACGTTAAAATTCTCATATTTTATATGTGTAAGTTACACTAACCGATAGAACGATATTTTTGCTTGTATTACGGTTTCAGTGATGTATATACGTTGTGTACTTATACATATTATGACGATTACAACTCTTTCAACTTTTTAAATCGTTTTATCTCAAAAACGGTGGTTTTTAGGAAAAAAAGTATTTACATATTTTTTATAGATAATTATCTGATCTACAATTTTTGTCTGAGCTAATTTTATGATAAAACTTACTGTTTTGCTGAAAATCGCGAAAAACCCGTTTTTGTGACCTTTGACCCTGAGTAAATTTTTTTGCACGTGCCGGATCGATGAGGACTTTTCACATTTCCTTTATAATAGTGTGTTGAACAATCCTACCAATATTCAGCAAAGTCGGAATTTTTGTAACCTCACCCCTATTTTTTAGTCTAATTTGACCGGACTATTCATCTATCCAATGACTACACCTACACATTCATTAAAAAAAAGGATATTTTATGAACATTTGATTATTTAATAATGAAAATATTATTCTTTATCATGACGCATGACGTAGTTTGAAACATCCAAGAGCGAGCGCAGTCCGAACCTTGTGTTCCAACGACGGCTCAAAGTGGAACGGCAACATTGTTTTGATACGTAAACATTAATAACAGAGTGTTTCATAATTCTAATATATGAATTATTTTTACAATCACTATTGTCCCGGCAAACTTTGTTTCGCCATATAAAAAAAAAATAGCTCACGACCTATCCTCGGAACTATAAAATGTACACAAAAATTTTCATAAAAATCGGTCAAACCGTTTCGGAAGAATTCGATAACAAACAGTGTCACATGATTTTTTTCTATATTAGATTAGACTAGTTTGTGCCCTCGACTTCCTACGCGCACATCCCGTTTCTTCCCGTTCCTGTAAAAATTTCGGGAAATCCTCTCTTAGTGCTCCCTTACACTCTCCAAGGAACCTTCATGCCTCAGCTTCTTACGACGTGTTTTATATATTAGGATTATAGTTTTACCTCGTGGCTAAATAATAACAGCCGCACGGGTCGATCTTGAAGGTTAAGCAACGCTTGCCAAGGTTGGTCTGTGGATGGGTGACCATCTTAACATAACGAGTTTCCTCCGTGCCTCGGAAAGTACGTTGAGTTGTTGGTCCCGGCTGTCATTTGTAGATCTTTGGCAGTCGTTACGGATTGTCAGAAGCTAGTAAATCTGCCTCCAGTCTTGCCAAGATGTACCGTGTTACCCAGTAAATGGGTTGTGGAGGTCTGGTAGGCAGCCGCTCCACGTAAAACACTGGTATTCAGCTGAATCCGGTTTGACTGGAAGCCGACCCCAATGTAGTTGGGAAAAGGCTAGGCAGATGATGACAGTTTTACCGGTTTCATAGAATCAATTTACTGTGTTTGAATAATCGATTTTTTAAATAGATTTTTTGTAGGTACTGAATGAGGAGACTGATTGAATGAGAAGCTCGTAGCTAAGCAATGACAGTCGCCCGGGTCGATCGACCGGTATGTACACTCCTACCAACTTATCTGTGAAATGGTGAAAATTGGAACTACGGCCGTCATGTTGAAATGTCATTCGATTGTTAGTGTCATTAGTGACATTCGGGTTTTCTGGTTGTTTTGTCGTGATATTACTAAATTTATAAAGTTATATATGTTATATTTATAGTTAAAGCTATTAAAAATGATGTTCGAAACATTATTCTGAAAGTAAAAACCTTTTTTGAAGAAGCTCAGGCGGGGTCTCCGATTATTCCATTAATCAAATATACAAACGAATTTTGGGAAGCGACAGGTTAGTGTTGTCAACTTTCTTGTTATAAATTACCCGATACTTAACTAATTATTTAAGTCCACGAAATATTAGTTTCAATTCTTGCTGCAGGTTAGCGTAACGGTAACGTACATCTATTAGGTAACCTGCTAAGTGAGTGAGCCAACTAACCTGCCGATTTTTTCTTCGAACATTTATTTTATCATGTTATATATTACATGTGGGGAGTCAAGTTCAATTAGTGTATTAATAAGTAATGTACACACTACCCGAGGGTAGAGGGGAGATTAAGTTCGTGAAGTACCAACTAAACGCGCGCGAACTGCTAGTGAATCATAAAGAAAAGGGCCTTCCTGAAGCGACTTCGCCCACGCTACGCCACTGACGGTGTGAAGGTACCTAACTGATTGTGTATCCGTGATAAAGAACAATGCTAAAAAAACCCAGGCTTGGCGCGAACGGAATGTATCTATTTTTTTTTTTTTGTATAGGTAAATGTGAAATGAAATGGTGGCATCATCAAAATCGATGACTAAATGTAAATAAATGCTATTTGTTTAGTGGCAGGGATTATTTTTTATTAACTGTTTTTCTGTGTGAAACTGCGTAAAATCACATTACTCTTTGATTACTGGTTCATCGTACGCATCACTACAGCGCGCCATAAGACGTCTAAGCTATACGAGCGAGAGAGAGATAGCTTACTGGTCACTGTGGAGCTGCGTGGGCGCAACGGCAACAATTCTGAGTGGTTCAGTACGGCACTATTCACAACAATGGAATCATCTGCGATCTCCCTCACTCTTCAAGATACGGAGTATTCTCGTTCTGTTTAATACCTGCGCAAGTCAATCAAATGAATGTAAATGTGCATCCAGTCCCTCAATAACCTTCCAAGTAATCTTTCCAGCCCTAGAGAATCGTTTTGCAACTGACAGCCGCCAAATTATAAAAAAAACTCGTTGAATATTTCTGTTGAACCATGTCCAACTTTCTATACAGCCAGTCAATTACAACGCGATGTCAAATTGAAATAACGTAAACGTTTATTAACTTAAGATATTTTTTTTAGTGGCTAAATTATATTATTTTCAAATATTTCTTTAAAATAACATAGATTTGGGCAAAATATTTACCATTTCTTTAATGATGATAATGTAAAATAATGGCATAATAATAATAATTTTGAAATAAGTACCTGAATTTAACCCTGCCATTAAACAAATAGCAATTTCTTACATTCAGCCATTTCGATGATGCCATCTATGTAGCATTTTATTACATGGATAAACTAAAAATCTAAGATACATTTCATTTGCGGCAAGCTTGGGTTTTTTCTCATACTTCGTGAGCATTTTCCAAGGAATATTTTTCTCCTACAACGGCCATAAAATTATTAATACACTTCTTCTTCGAGTCGATCCTGACCTTTAACATTTTGTGGCCACGCTTATAGCGGCTTCTATGGCATTCTTCAGAAACGCTAAATATTCACAAGTACCAGGAGACCAGAAAACATTTCGAAGTAATTCCGGGGCTGAAAGGACGAATAAAAAAGACTCACAAACTATCAGGATACCAGAATCATGAAGATGTATTTCCGTGGATTGGCTACCCTACCTACCCTACCCGACCTACCCTACCCTACCCTACCTACCCTACCCTACCTACCCTACCCGACCTACCCTACCCTACCCTACCTACCCTACCCTATCTACCCTACCCTACCCTACCTACGGCTACCCTACCTACCCTACCCTACCTACCCTACCCTACCCTACCCTACCTACCCTACCCTACCCTATCTACCCTACTCAACCCTACAAAAAAAAAAAAAATAGATAGTAGCCGATTCTCAGACCTACTTAATATGCTCACAAAATTTCATGAGAATCGGTCAAGCCGTTTCGACGACGGACGAACATTGTGACACGAGAATTTTATATATAAGATATTTCTTTCTAAAAAAATATACTCAAATAGCTTAGTCAAACAAGTTTACGTATGAACTACAAACATATAGTTTTGATCAGCCCAACCTGTACTCTACATTTGAGATAAAATTCTAATTTAACATTTTTTAACTAACCTCTCTTTCTTGTTTTTTTAGATAGACAGAGATGAAAATAACGTTCTTGTATAACGCCCCGCCGCGGTATGGAAGGCCTGACACACCAGTTATTTTTTATGAAGGCTGAGTCTGATTTCTTACTATAATAATAATCCACCAATTTAGATCGCATCGTATTTTACTAACACACACTAGTTCGTGTTGGAAGTATTTAACGTCAAACTGCTTAGAAATATTTTATTAGTTAACTGAAAGTGAACTGATTTATTTTGTTAGTAAATCAAACCTGTGTTTGTGATTGTCGTTCGCCATACCAGGATACCATCGGGCATGGTTTAATGTGTATTATATACACTATTAAGACGCTCTTGAGGATAGTGGTGGTTCCGCTATATACAAATTAAGAAAATTGGAGTGTCTGATTGTAAGTACATATTATTATAAAAATAACAGTTTTTACCTTTTTACCTCTACCTTTTTTCCTATAAATACCTTACTAAATGTAATTTCAATTGCAAATATATTTGAAAGTATAAATGATTTAAAATAAATTTGTCTGTTTGTCTGTTTAATTCCGGATACTCTCCAAAGAAAACTGGACCGATTTTGACAGCTTTTTTACTGGCTGGTTGGAGGAGTAACTTCATTTATTAAAAAAAAAATGTTCTGTGTAAAAATAGGAAACCCACAGCTAGTCTAGAGTAATAAAAAAAACATATAATTGTTTTCATTGTAAGTAAAATTATTTATTTGTAAAAGGTCAAAGTCTCTCAAAGTTCTGATTTTCCTATTACAAAATATTGTTCACTGGTAAAAATGTACATTATTACTACATTTAGGTTGAAACAATATCATTCGTGGAATAAAATTAAAGTTAAGCAACTCAGAAAAAAAATATTGACCTTGGTACGCTGAGCAACGGTTTTTAGATTTGCCTTACCATGATCTAAAAATATTGCTCTTTATTATTCAATGAAGCCTTCCAATATAAATAGCTGACTATAATAGCTATACTAATATTTATAGCTGAAGAGTTAGTCTGTTTGTTTGAACACGCTAATCTCTGGAATTTACACGCCAATTGGGATTGGAGTTGGTATTTGTATATGATAGCCACGTAAACGAGAACGGGAGAAATATGCGCGTATGAAGTCGCGGGCAAAATTTCCGTCTGCCGTGTTACCCAGTTAATGGTTGTGGAGGTCTGGTAGGCAGCCGCTCCACGTAAAACACTGGTATTCTGCTGAATCTTGTTGGACTGGAAGCCGACCTCAATATAGTTGGGAAAAGGCTAGGCAGATGATGATGAAGTTGCGGGCAAAATCTAGTTAAGAATAACTTGCTTTTAGGAGATCTAGATATTCGTTTGTTACAACGATGGAGTTTATTATGTTTTTGGTATTTTGAAGGTAATTTTTAGTTTTCTTTAATTAATTTTTATATCATTTTAAGACTGCTTAAGTTTGTTGCAAAAATTGAAATTGTCGTTCCAAAATTTTGAATGGTAATAAAAACTGTTTCCTATTGATTGTTGTGTGTATATATCATGTTTATAATACAACTAGCAAATCGCCCGCGACTACGTTTGCGCGGATTTAGTTGTTACTCCATGAACTTCATCTCCCCCCTCTACCCCCTTATAGGGAAGACCAAGCGAAGGGCAGTTCGCTTAAACTGCCACATTTTTCATACTTAGAATATTTTTATAACCGTCGTAACTTTTAAACGGTAGGTCCGGTTTGAATAATTTAAAGTGTAATTTACGTGTACGTAACCAACCTTAATAATCAAATAGTTTAAATGGATAAATAAGGATTAATATCATGATACCAAAATCATCATTTCTATTCTACCCGGGTTTTGATTGAATAATTTGAACAAAAAGCGGTCATTGTGACTTAACCATGATGGTTAGATATTAACCTCGCAATTTTTTTTGTAGATATTAATGTCTTCTATAAAAATTTAGTACATCACTTTATTTATTTATTTATTAATTTTGGTATTTTTTCACACCTTGGGTAACATTATCGAAGTTTACACACGGACCCCTATCAGGGATAAACCACCTTAATTTTTAAGATAGATAGACGTTCCATAAATATTGACGACGCGCGACGTAAATAACGCCCTACAGCAGGTACAAAATTGGTTTACTGCTAATAATTTAGTATTAAATGGGAAAAAAACTAAATGCATCAGATTTGCCTTACCGAACGTTAAAAGAAATGATTGCGACATAGTATTGAACAAGGAGAAACTTGAATTCGTCGAAAGCACGGTTTTCCTGGGGATTACGCTTGACTCAAGGCTACAATGGGGTCCTCATTTAACATCTCTTGCGGGACGGCTAAGTTCAGCAGCATACGCTGTCAGAAAAATCCGTCAATTTACTGATATAGATACCGCGAGGCTGGTCTATTTTAGTTACTTTCATAGTATCATGTCTTACGGTATCTTATTATGGGGACGTGCTGCAGACATCGAGTCTATATTTATCCTGCAGAAAAGAGCCATCAGAGCCATTTACAATCTCCGTCGGCGTGATTCCCTAAGAGAACTGTTTAAGGATATCAACATCATGACGGTACCTTGTCAATACATTTTCGAAAATATTATGTATGTTCGGAAAAATCTTCATCTTTTTAGCAAGATTAGTGACAGGCATAATTTTAATACTAGAAATAGGAACAAATTAGATCAACCCCGATTCAGATTGGCCAAAGTACACACTTCTTTTATGGGGTACTGTGTTAAATTTTATAATAAAATACCAGTTGATATTCTCGAACTGAATGAGAGAAAATGTAAAGCATGCATAAAACGCACACTGTGTAGACAAGCGTATTATAAACTGGAAGATTATATCCTCGATAAAAACGCTTGGCTAAATGCTGGTCCTGCTCCACAGTCACAGCTGCTTGGGTCCACTTGTTAGGTTTTTATATTTGGAAGAGATGCTCACTCTCTTTTTTTTTAGAGGTACTTACATAATTATTATAATTACTTATTTATTCTTTTTGATGTAAGAACTTTATCGTTCATTATTTGGTCATTGACAACCATAGTTTTGTGTAAAGTAGAAGCATATTTTTCAAATTTTGTAAATGTGGGTACCATGAAGCCATTTACATTTTATGTGATTAGTTATAGTTTTACTTGTTGGACATGAACGAGCATGGTGGTTGAGAGCATGTCATGCTCACTCAATATCTCGCTGATGGCGTCGCGTGGGTTGGATCATTCGGTTCCCTTCGAAATGGTTGAGCTGAAAGGTGCCGATACACGCGTCATGTTCGTGAACGGGCGCCGTCGGTTGAGACTGGTCACCGACCTTGACGTTTCAAAAGTGCCTGTGAATAGTTTATTTGAAATAAAATGCTTTGAATTTGATAATTTAGGATTCTCATGGTGAAATAATTGAAACAAACAAATCTTTTATCTGACCCGCGCAACTTCGTCTGCATCACAATTTTCATTACTGCTCCGCTCCAATTAGTCTTAGCGTGATGATATATCACACACTAACACTGAAATATTTTTTCAAATCGGACCAGTAGTTCCTGAGATATAAACTCTTCAGCTTTATATATTAGTATAGATATAGATAGATATTGTATAAGTGTAAATGTAGATAAATGGAGTAAACAATATTTCTTTTTACATTCTTGATTTTTATACCAAATTGAAATTGCACCGTTTGTTTCAGAGGCAACGCTTGGTTTTATGAATGTAAGTGCAAAATATACTTACATAAATTGTTGACGAACATTTTGTACACTGAATTAATTTGTTGGTTAGACAGCTTGATGACGACTGTGCGAGCGACACCCACTGCTGATGATGATTATTACTCGTATGATTATTATGATACCGCCGAGGATTTACCTCCTACATTAACTTATGACAGAGTCTTAAATTCTCTTGAGTATAATTATTTAAAATTAAGCTTGTTGGTTTTGTCGTTTGCTTCCTTGGCATATGGAGTATTATCATGGTGCATGTTCAAAAAGTTTCGTATCTTCAAAAACTTTGTGTTTCTCAACATAATTTTTACAAATTCAATCGGCACTGCAATGGATCTGATCCACGCCGTTTTAATTCCTATTGATATTAAGTCTGTTTATCTTATGCTTTACTTTAAATCAGTGTACTGTTACTGGTTATTGATTTTGTGTCACATATTTTACCAAGACTTTGTTAAAGTTTTCAATGCACATAACATGCGTAGGAAATATCTGAAAAGTGTCCTCTTTGCTTGGGGTATGTCTTTACTGAACATCCTCATTATGATTTGTACTATTAAGTTTGTACCGACTTATGGAAGTTCAAGCCCCTTTATCGTTTTTATAAAGCTAGTTGTTATTTTTACCACAAATAACTTTTTACCTTTGTTGATTAATTTTTGTTTATACCTTAAAATCGTATATTCACTTTGTCGTAGTTTCAACAGTAGCGCTCATACAGCTTCTAACATTTGGCGTCGCTTATATATAGCCACTCTGATCTTTATTCTGAGCGACGTCATTATGATACTTGATTTCGTTATTTTTATGATCACAAATTTCAGTTATTTAGAAGTGCAAATTCGCGGTTTATTGATTACAAAAACAAGTTTAATTACTTTAAATACTGTAGTATTGGACATTAGTTTGGTCGTTTTCAAAAGCAATCGTACGATTTGGTACGAATTTTATCTAAAAAAAAAAAGAACAAAGTTAATAAATAAATCTAGCAGAGGGATTACGAATATTGCGATGGAAAATATAAATTAAATAATAAATTAAATAGCCTGATAACCTGAAGTTAGGTATTTAAGTTAGTTATAAACATATTTTTGTTGTTATTTAGTTTTATATTAAAATATCACTTTGTCTCCACTTTGAATAGATGTTTATGTTTTGTTTGTTGCTCGGCGGACATATCGTCTTGTTGTAAAGCAATTGTCTCACCGCCGACAAAATAGGCACATCCCTTGTGATTGATAGAGACAGTCAATAGCTGGCTGTTCACTCTGCCGGCGAGAAATCTCTTAACACTAGTTGGTCACATCGTCAAGAGCTATCAAATATTATACTCGTTCAGATACAGAGACTAACGCTGAGAGACAAACCGATTTCTACCGGAGCGAGTGGCACGAGTAATCGCCCGCCACACAATAGCACTCGCTTATGACCGAGGGACAAAACTATCGAAGCTACACACTCACTTCTCGCTTTTCGCCAACTCGTGTCTATTTTCTAGCTTTACTTGCTTCTCGCTGGTCGTCGGCGGTGAGACAAGTGCCTCAGGTCCGCCCAAGTTACCGTTATGCTAGAGCTAGAATCAACGTAAAACTCCTACTATAAAGCTCCTCGCCATTCAAAGCGAGATAATTAACCCACTTTGTTCGGTAGGCACCTATAACAGTCCATTGTAAATTAAGTAAGTAGGTATTAAAATTTATGTATTTTGTAAGAATTAAAATTTTGGTTAAATAAAAGTAAATATTTTATTTTCATTGAACCCAAAGGCCATGCTTAATCTATACATGTAATAAAATCGTAGAAGAACCGTGTCTGTAGGTACATTGAATATTTTTGCATAAAAATTACGTAGAAAAGTTAGGAAAAAGATATAAAACACAAAAATGCAATTTTTGTTATTTTTGTCTGTTTGTCTGTTTACACTATTGCCGCTATAACAACAAATAATACAAGTTTAAGGTTTACGGTAAGGGACCCTTCGTGTACGAGTCCGACTCGCATTTGTCGGTTTTTTTTCTTTGCAATTAAGAAACGAAAACATATTTTGCAACAGCGACTTAAATAGGTTCTTAATAATTCAATTGGGGGCATCATATGAAACAGCGCTATTTGCACATTTTCCATTTTTTTTTCTTTTTCACTGCATAGTTTCCAACCTTTGACGATAATTTTAAAAAAAATACCATTCCCCCCCCCCCCGTTTATCTCCGGAGTTTGCTTAGAGAACAATCTGAAATTATTCTATGTGATAGATGTTTATGTAAAGATTACAGGAAAAATACCATGCTGCTTAGTGATTTGGCAAATGTTTTACAGTCGGCTGCCAGCCTGACACCAACCCTCCTAGGGAATGCTGTTGCTGATGGTTTCCCCGCCACCATGGATCAAAATGTTGGGCTGCGAAAAAGACGGATGAAAATAGATTGCATGTAGCGGAGATGAGAATGTTGAGATGGATGTGTGGAGTAACGAGAATGGATAAAGTGAGAAATGAGTACATAAGAGGTACTTTAAAAGTGGCGCCAGTGACGGAAAAGTTAAAAGGGAATCGCTTGTCTTGGTATGGTCATGTGAAGAGGAGTGATGAAACGCATGTAACTAGAAGAGTTATGAACATAAATTTGGATGGATGGAGAGGGAGAAGAAGGCCAAAGAAAAGATGGATGGATTGTGTGAGGACCGATATGAAAGAAAAGGGAGTTAGGTCGACCCCAAATAACATGGGATAAGGGCAGGAAGATGATGATGATGACAGGAAAAATAAAACACGTCTCTAAATAGCACACTTTTACAGAAATCATCAACAGAAGGTACATTAGTTCCCCTAACGGTAAAGAGATGGCGCTGATCTAAATTGGAATGTACACCGTAGTGTAAAAATTCTCTGACGAATAGAGGCCTCGCCGATGAAAATTAAAAAAAACATTTGATGTTTTATATGGTGGTACGGAACCCTCGGTGCGCGAGTCCGACTCGCTCATGACCGGTTTTTCTATCTTTATCTATACTAATATTTATAAAGCTGGAGATTTTGTTTGTTTGTTTGCTTGAACGCGCTAATCTCAGGAACTACTGGTCCATTTATCGAGGAAGGCTATAGGCTATAAATCATCACGCTAAGACCAATAGGAGTGGAACAGACGAAGTTGGGCGGGTCGACTAGTGTTTTATATGGTGCTACAGAACCCTCGGTCCGCGAATCCAACTCGCTCTTGACCGGTTGTTTTATACAAAAGCAAATTCCGCTCCGCGGTGTGGAAGGCCTGGCAAAACAGGTTATTTTTTATGAAGACTGGGTCTGATATCTTGCTATAATACGAGAGTTCACCAATTTAGATCCTGTATTCGTCGCATCGTAGTTTTCTAAGACACACTATAGTTCGTGTTGGAAGTATTTAGCGTCAAACTGCTTAGAAATATTTTATTAGTTAACTGAAAGTGAACCGATTTATTTTGTTAATAAATCAAAAATGTGTGAGAGTCGTTCGCTATAACAGGATACCATCGGGCATGGTTTAGAGCCCTGCGGTCTTAAGGAGTTTTCAAAACGGACAGTGGTGGTACCGTTTAATATCTACACAAATTAAAATAAAGTATATATAAATAAATAAATAATAAATAATAAATTAAGAAAATTGAAGTCTGTGATTGTAAGTATTATAAAATTACAGCTTTTACCTTTTTACCTCCACTTTTTTCCCTATAAATATCTTATTATTTACTTTCAATTGAAAATTCATGTGATATATGATTATATGGTATAAAAACGATTTGTTTTGTCTGTCTGTTTAATTCCGGATAGTCTCCAAAAAGACTGGAACGATTTGGACAGAACTTTTACTGGCAAATAGCTGATAGGTTGACGAGTTGCTAAGGCTACCTTTTTATTAAAAAAAATACACCCGAATTGAGAACCTCCTCCTTTTTTTGAAGTCAGTTAAAAATAGGGTTCCGTGTAAAAAAAAGAAACCCATAAAATACTTTTAATTTGAACTAATCCGCGAGCGACAGCTGGTATAAACTAATAAAAAGAAATCTTTTTAAGTAAGATTATTTATGTGTAAAAGCTTCTTCTTTTTCCTATTACAAAATACCCTTTACTGGTAAAAATAAACATTATTACCGAGTGCCAACATTTAGGTTGCAATAACATAATTTGTGGAATAAACTTAAGTTAAGCAAGTCAGAAAATATGATTGGCTACTTTACGTGGTACGCTACAAATATTGCTCTTTATTATTCAATGAAGCCGTCCAATGTATATTGCATACCTACAAATTGCATACCTATAAATTGCATACCTATAAATTGTATAAGTACCTATAAATTGCATACCTATAAATAACCTATAAATTCTTCTATAGCTATACTTATCAATAAAGCTGAAGAGTTTGTTTGTTTGAACGCGCTAATCTCTGGAATTACCAGTCGTGTTTGTAATATTTTCTTGAATATGGTAGCCACATTCATGAGGTAAACGGGAACGGGGAAAAGGGATATGTGCGTATGAAGTCGTTTTGGCTTCCTCTTATCCATTTTCTTAAATATTATTTAAGAAAGTGCAGAAGCTTCTTTACTTGCAAAAGTTGCGAAAGTGTAAATAAATATAATTAATTAATTAATAAAAATAAATGTACCTATAAAATTTCGCATAGTAAAAAAACCGTTGTATCAGTTTTCTATTGTTTGTTGTGTAGCTGATGTCATGTATATAATAATTATACTAGATGACCCGGAAAACGCTGTTTTGCCGTATAAATAAAAAAAATAACTTACGACTATTCTCAAACATACCTACCAAATATACAAAAAAAAAAAAAACATAAAATCGGTCGAAATGTTCGGAGGAGTTCGATAACCTACACATGACACACTTTAATTTATTATTTTATATAATAAATTCAAATCTCTAGAGTCAACCATTTTCTTTTACATCCTTGATTTTAATTGATACTTAATTAAAATTGCATCGTTTGTTTCAGAGACAACGCTTGGTTTTATGAATGTAAGTGCAAAATATACTTACAAATGATATTTAATAAGTTCACGAACATTTTGTAAACTGAATTAATTTGTTCGTCAGACAGCTTGATGACAATTTTGCAAGAGAGACACATTCGCCATGGCTGACAATGATACCATCGAGTTTTGGGAATGGGAATTCAGAGACATTTTTGAGAATAATTTACGGTCAACCGTGTTGGTTTTTTCAGTTGCGTCCTTGACGTACGGTGTGTTATCATGGTGCATGTTCGAGAAGTTTCGTAACTTCAAAAACTTTGTGTTTCTCAACCTAATTTTTACAAAATTAATAGTCATTTCACTGGATCTTATCCTGCCGGAGTCATATGCTATTATATCTGTTTATTACGGTTTAGTAGTTTACTGTCAAACAATGTACAACCAATGGTTGTTGATTTTGTGTCACATGTTTTACCAAGACTTTGTAAAAGTCTTCAATGCACGTAACATGCGTAGGAAATATCTGAAAAGTTTACTCTTTGCTTGGGGTATGTCTTTACTGTCCACTCTGATTTCGTTTTTCACTTATTATCAGTTAACAAAGATTTATTCTTTCGAAAGAGAAAACGAATTGCCTGATTTTATAAAAGTAGTATCTATTTTTTTAGACGGTCCCTACGTTTTACCTTTGATAATTAATTCTTGTTTTTACATTATAATCGTATATTCACTTTGTCGTAGCTTCAACAGTAGTGCTCATACAGCTTCTAACATTTGGCGACGCTTATATATAGCCACTCTGATCTTTATTCTGAGCGACGTCATAATGTTATCCGACTTCGTTGTAAGATATGTCATTACATTCATACCTTTGGACATATATTATGTACGCGCCATGATAATTATACAAATATGTTTAGACCCTTTAAGTATTCTAGTATTAGACATTATTTTCGTTGTTTTCAAAAGCAATCGTACGATTTGGTACAAATTTTATCTGAAAAAAAAAAGAACAAAGTTAATAAATCAATCTAGCGGTAGGATTACGAGTACTGAGATGGAAAATATAACATCATCTGCCTAGCCTTTTCCCAATTATATTGGGGTCGGCTTCCAGTCAAACCGGATTTAGCTGAATACCAGTATTTTACGCGAAGCGGCTGCCTACCATACCTCCACAACCCATTAACTGAGTAACACGGTACTTCATGGCAAGACTGAAGCCAGATTAACTGGCTTCTGACTATCCTTAACGACTACCAAAGATCTACAAATGACAGCCGGAAACAACGGCTTAACGTGCTTTCCGAGGCACGGAGGATACTCGGTATGTTAAGATGGTCACCCATCCACAGACCAACCTTGGCAAACGTTGCTTAACCTTGAACGTCGACCCGTGCGGCTGTAATTATCTAGCCACGAGCTTCACATGGAAGATATAAATTAAATATATTATGTAACTTATTTCTTAAAGTTAGATATTTAAGTAACTCATAAACATGTATAATTATTGTTATTTAGTTTTGCATTAATAAGATCACTTGGTCTCCCCAACATGAATAGATGTTTAATTAATATTGTTGCTTGACTATTAGCAATTTGTTTGTTGCTCGGCGGACATAACGTCTTGTTGCAAGGCACTTCTCTCACAACCGACGAGGAAGCGATTAGCTGTGGTCTATTTTCTTGCTGAGGAAACGGACAAAAGATATAGATCACTAGTGAGTGAAACAGACACATACATACAGTATAGCTGTCTGTTCACACTGCCGGCGAGAAATCTCTTACCACTAGTTGGTCACAGCGTCAAGATCTATCAAAGATTATACTCGCTCGCTCAGCTCGCTTGGCGTCAGAACTCACGCCGAGAGACAAACCAGCGATCATTTCTACGTATAGTGCAGTAGTGCTATTCTGTAACAACATTTTCGTGTCTCGACAGTGAAATCTGAGGTGAGTATCAAATTACATCAAACGTAAGACCTTTATGTTGTGTGTTATAAAGCTCATTTTGTGAGATTTGTCACTCAGAAGCTCGATATCGAAATGGTTACTTACAGAATAGACTAGCAGGCCGGAGCGAGTGGTGCGAGTAACCGCCCTTGGCACAATAGCACTCGCTTATGGCCGAGCGACAAAACTATCGGAGCTACACTCACATCTCGCTTTTTACCAACTCGTGTCTAGTTTCTAGCTTTACTCGCTTCTCGCTGATCGTCGGCGGTGAGACAAGTGCTTCAACTCCGCCCAAGTTACCATTATACTGAAGCTAGAGTTAACGTAAAACTCCTACTATAACGCTCCTTGCCATGCAAAGCGAGATTATTAACCCACTTTGTTCGGTAGGCACCTATAACAGTCTATTGTAAATTAACTAAATAGATAATATGACAGTTTATATTTTGTAGGAATTAAAACATTGGTAAAAACAAAAGTATTTTATTTTGCGTGTCTAACATCTGGGTGTCTGTCTGTCCGTCTGTCGCAGAAAATTTCCCCGAATCTTTTGGACCGATTCTGTTGAAATTTGGTAGATACATATATGAACGTCTGTGACCGAAGAACGGGCGTGTTACGTAAGTAAATATTTTTTAATAAAGGGGTTAATTTTGGGGACAACCTAGAAAATTAAAAAAACCTTTTCTGACTGTAAGTACTGCAGAGATCCTCTTTGGGAGGTGCGACCTCAATGTCATAAGCCTTGAAAGAGTTAAGAAAAAAGAGTAAGTTAGAATTTGAATGTGGTGACATAAGGAAGTGTTAGTTTTTTTCTAGGGGATTCGATTGTTTGCCTTGACGTTGAAAACACGCAATATATAATTATACTTGAAAATACTCTGATTTTATTTATTAAAGAGTAGGTGCCTACGCACCCCATTAAAAGCAAATGAAAGGACTTATTGTGAGGGTTGTAATTATATTTTTTTTTCTTAAATTTTCAAATTAATCATTTTGAAGTAATTCAAGAAGTTAGATTTATAATGACAATCCCTTTTCTCCGAAACTGCAGAGCCAAAATATTTGAAAAAAAAAATCGCAGATTAAACTTCGTTTTTATTCATATGAAAACATTTCATATCTACAATTTACTGTTTCATAAAAGACCAAAATATTATATTTTTCAAAACTAGATTTCATTGAGGTATCCTCACAGGAATACCACAACAGTATCACTATTGGTTCATAGACCACTTTTGATCAGTCTCCTTTCAACCTGCGGAGGAAATTTTGTGCCAGACGGACGGATAATTTTATATCTTGATTTTCGCCGAACATGCTAGAGGCTGTGCCAGAAACCGTTAACAAGACCGCTAAGACCGCTATACGCAGTGGGATCTGATGCAGTGTCACAAATTTGGCACCAGTTAGCATTCATTCACTCGTACGCCTTGTCTGTACCCAACATCATAAAGCCAGAAACACACTGGTCCTACGTACGCAACGTATGCAACGCTTTAGTTATATTTTTCATACAAATTTCAAAAATAAATTCATATTGCATTGTTTTTCGTACAAAATCAATAGTCCAGATATAATAATGCATTGCATAAATTGCTTACGTGGGACCAGTTTGTCTCTAGCTAAATAGTGTCATACTACACTACATAAACTCCAGTGTTCTTCAACAAACAGGAAACTTATTACTTTAATAATTCTAAACAAGAATACAGTGACGTCATAATTAAATACACCAATTCTGGTTTTTATCTAAGCAAGTTAAACTGCGTCGACTGTTGTTGTGAACTCTCGTGTTAGTGGTCACGTCAAATAAATACTAACATGTTTTGTTCCAAAAACTCGTTTACAATACAAAACTGTGCAAGTAAGATTCGCTGTTAGAAGATCATCGTCTAACAGCGAATCTTAAAACTTGTCGTCTTTATCTATTTTCTAATATATAAAGAGCTGAAAAATTTGTTTGTTTGATTGTTTGTTTACTTGAAAGCGCTAATCTCAGGAACTACTTATCCGATTTGAAAAAATCTTTCAGTGTTAGATAGCCCATTTATCGAGGAAGGCTATAAGGCTATATATCATCACGCTAAGACCAATAGGAGCGGAGCAGTAATTAAAATTGTGATGGAAACGAAGTTGCGCGGGTCAACTAGTCTATACTAATATTATAAAGCTGAAGAGTTTGTTTGTTTGTTTACTTGAAAGCGCTAATCTCAGGAACTCCTGGTCCGATTTGAAAAATTCTTTCAGTGTTAGATAGCCCATTCATCGAGGAAGGCTATAGGCTATATATCATCACACTAAGACCAATAGGAGCGGAGCAGTAATGAAAATTGTGACGTAGACGAAGTTGCGCGGGTCAACTACTTGAAATAATATTTATCACTCACTGCAGAGCCATTTACAATGATGTGACACGAGTTTTTTTTATTTGTTTGTGATAGGTTGCTCTTGACTCTAGTCTATGCCAGAGGTGACAGAGTCTACGATGATGCGAGCCTACCCAGAAGGAGCCTGTTCACTCTAACTTTGAATAAATTAGGGTTGTAAGCTTTTGGAAACACAGACGCAGGCAGAGAGTTCCACTCCTTTGCTGTGCGCATTATTAAAAGACGTTTGGAAACGATTAGTGCGAATTGGTGGAATAGCAAGGTACAAGGTAAGGATGGTAAGATGCAGTGCGTCTGGATGTCCGATGGTAGAAGGGGGCCGGTGGGATGAGGTCGTACCGAAGTACAATCTGTAGAAGACCCACAAGCAGGCAACCTTACGGCGATGAGCCTCTTAGCTCTGCGTTCCACCGAGTCAAGCGCGGCAAGCTGATACTTAGCTGAGCCGTCCCAAAGGTGGCTAACATATACCATGCAGGGTCGGACTTGTGCTTTGTAAAGGGTTAAAAGCTGTCCAGGCCTGAAGTATCGCTTCACCCTATTTAGGATGCCCAGTTTGAAGAAATCCACCTAATGAGATACGCTTTCACGCCTAATTCACTAAGCCACACACACACACACACAGCTAAAACCAGCAAAAGCTAGTACGACTTTAGTAATGATCTCATTCTCTTTAGTAATGAGACAATCTGTCAAACTTTAGGCACGGAGGAAACTCGGTATATTAAGATGGTCACCCATCCACAGACCAACCTTGGCAAGCATTTTACCTTAAAGATCGACCCGTGCGGCTGTTATTATTTAGTCACGATCTCCTAGACTACCTACCCTCTTCAGAGTATGGGGTTACAATTCGAAGCCTAACTCGCTCTTTCCGCCATAGATGACTGACTGACGTGTAAACTCGAGCAAAAAACACTTTCCTTCGTGAACTTACTAAAATAGGTAAAGTTTATTGTTTGACCTTTTTTAGGGTTTCGTACCAAAATGGTAAAAAGGAACCCTTATGGTGTTACTAAGTCTCTCCGTCCGTCACAGCTTGACATCTCAAGAACTACTTATGCTATCAACTTGAAATTTGGAACGGTTTTAGGTGACGTTTGTTCCACTATTTAAAAAAATTAAAGGTTACGGTCCTTTTTTTTATTTGTGATGTATTTGTTCTTGACTCTAGTCTAGGTCAGAGATTAGGGTTGTAAGCGTTTGCTTTTTTCTATTACAAATTATCTGGACGCTAAGTATCTTACAGTGGCGTGCCCGTATTATTTTGCAGTGTGCCACCACCGGCACGAACAGTCGAACAACACCAACGCGTTCGACTGTTGTAGTTGTAAAAGCAGCCAATACGTCCACTGCGTAGACAATAGGTATTGTTCTGGCGTCTATGCTTACAACATTCAATTTACTTCTTAAAACTATATTTATCTTGCTCTAACTTGCATAGAGTCTAGGAGACGGAACAAGAAAGATATATTTTCACACATTTCACAATTACTAATACATTACATAGCAAAACTATACTAATCCATACATTATCCTGTTAGCTAATTTAATAAAGATTCCAATGATATAACTGGTAGAGAGTTAATTATCGTAACTTTCGTGATATGTATCGTCGTTTTAATCAGACGCGGCGTATATCAGGAACCACCAGTAATTGCCTCACAGATTCTCGATGACGCGCAATATGGCCGCAATTATTGAGCGGATTAGGTTCCTGGCTTTACTATTATAACTTAAACAAGACACCTCATAGTTTCACAATGTCCGTTCGTCCGTCTTTCCGTGGCTTTACTCGAAGACTATTGGTGCTGCGAAGCTTTTATTTGGCATAGTAGTAATATCTGTAATATTAATCACTCCTACAAAGTATCTACTTAAATTAATTCTGAAAAATCTTTTTTTAGATATTCAAGGTAATTTTCGTTAGAGTAATGTCCTGTCCTACCAAACCAGTGGCGTAGCTACTCTCAAATGTTACATTTGAAAGTAGCTACGCTATCCTGTATTTTTTATAATTAAACTAATTTGTAATCAAATAAATATTTTTTAACTAAATTCCGACCGCCGAAACATAAACTCTTGGTGTGATTTTTTATAACTCGCTAGTGGCAAGTGTGTCATACAAGGCGATGGTTAAAGAGGTTTGTGGAAGAAGGTAGTCCATTGTTGGGGGCTCGTTTTTAGGGGCATTGTTTTTTTTTTTTACAAAATAGGCCCTACTAGCTAAGGATTGTCTTGGCAAGCCACGAAAGACACGTCATGACCCTTATAGTCCTGGGGCCCCGTATCTATTCTTTACAATACTCGTATAATAGGGTATTCTACTGTAGGTACGTGTGTATGTCACTGTAAACGGCTGGACCGATTTGAATGAATTTTTATGTATGCGTTTAGGTGGCGCCCTGAATGGGCTAGATTCACAAATCAGCCTGGCAGATGGCGCTGCTCATGCAGAACAACGTCTGTCGGGTTCGCTAGTACTAATATATAAAGCTGGAGAGTTTGTTTGTTTGCTTGAACGCGCTAATCTCAGGAACTACTGGTCCGATTTGAAAAATTCTTTCAGTGTTAGATAGCCTATTTATCGAGGAATTTATCAAAACGATAATATCAATAGGAGCGGAGCAGACGAAGTTGCGCGGGTCAACTAGTCTTTAATACGTCGGCTAATACTGCGGTAGCTACGCCCCTGTACCAAACTGTTACTTTAGGGTAGGTATGTGAAAAGTGTTTACGATGTCAGTAGATATAGAAGTTAAAAGTAAAAACGACACCGCTAACTAGGCTTTACAAGAATGAGTACCTAATAGTCGAACAACTTATAAAATGTAACAATGATGTGATAAGTAAAATTAATTTCTCATAATGCCATAGCAAATGACTTTTGTAATGTTGTAAGTTTTATGCATTTTTTTTTTGCGATACCTATGTGATGGGTAACTACTCGTATGTAATCTTATACTGTGAGTGACTGAGTGGCCCGACACGCACTTTTTTATTATTATTTCTTTGTACCGACCGCCTCTGCTGTTTCATGAAAGTGTTAAATACATTTTATTGTATGTTTAGGGTTCCGTACCTCAAAAGGAAAATACGGAACCCTTATAGGATCACTTAGTTGTCCGTCCGTCTGTCTATCAAGACCCTTTATCTCGGGAGCGCGTGCAGGTATCGAGTTGGGAATATACTTAGGTCTACGGTCCGTTGAAGCTGTGAAATAATCTTTTTTTTTTTTTACTATAGATAGGCACGCGTTTGATCACTATCTCACCTGATGGTAAGTGATGATGTGGTCGAAGATGAATTATTGTCCTAAGTTAACGTTAAAAAAGATACGGCCGTTTATGCCGCAAAAAACGAATATTTTGACACTCTCAAGGGAATCAAAATTCATAGGGTATTTTCCGTTGAGCCAGAACTACGAAATTTGGCTAGTAATACCGTCTTATACTACAGGTATAGGGATAATTCTAAAAACTATACATTTACACACCCACATACTTTCTCTGCTTTATAATGTGCTCTTTAATCCTTCTACTCCTTTTTATCTTAAAGAACGATTTCAGTTTCTCTGTGACACGCATTCTAGGTCTTTGAGTTCATCGGAAAATCTTAAATTAAGTATTCGTATGCATTCCACATCCTTCTTTGACAAATCTTTCACTATTCAAGCAGCTCGTTTGTGGAATGCATTACCAATAGATGTGAGGTGCGCTCAAACGCTACCAACGTTTAAAAAATTGGTGAAGGAACATTACCTCTCACTATAACGTTTTGTTTCCTTTCCCTGTTATATAGTTGATATTTATTAGTATATTACTTAATATTGCATGTATTTGTTTTAACTTCTTTAGTTCAGTCCATCCAAAGGTTGTCTGTAAAAGATTGCCCTGTGCGATAAGACCGCCCATTGTACACTAGTTTTTATAAGCGTTTTTAATGTGCTTGTTATGAGGTGTACAATAAAGTATATAATAAATAAGTCTTTATTTAAAGTACGTAATCAATCACCGAGGATAATAAATCACTGATTGGATTCAAAATCTAAGTACTTAAAAACATAAAGTGTTATCCTGAGTAACATTTAACGCTTATTTCATTAAAATCGACCCACAAAATCAAAAGATATTGAATTTTTTAGTTTAGGAAGGAACTTCCTAATGTATTCTGATCAGTCAAAGCGCCGTCTATTGAGAAAAAATAAAATGCACAAAAGCATGAAAATAAAACCATAACAAATAGTTGAGTTATTTGTTAAACTTTTAAAACTCGTATGTAGTAATGCTGAGGTTGGTCTATGGATGGTTGACCATTTTAACATACAGAGATTTCAGCGTGCCTTCGAATATATCAGTCACATGGATCGATGTTCAAGGTTAAGCAATACTAGCCGAGGTCGGTCTGAGGATGGGTGACCATTTTAACATACATATGGGTCGTTCGACCAGTGCTACTCTTATTACTTAGCTACGATCTTCTCATTCAATCAGTCAACTCATTCAGTACCTACTGAAGACCTGTTTAAAAAATCGATTATTCTTACAAAATAAATCTATTTTATGAAACCGGTTCAACTGTAATCCTAATATATAAAATACGTCGTAAGAAGCTGAAATTCGGTATGTAGGCACTAATACACGATATCCCGATTTTTTACAGAAACGGGAAAATAACGGGATATGCGCGTACGAAGTCGCGGTCAAAATATAGCCTAACCTAAAATTCTTCCGTTACTGAGTGAGTGAGTGACTGACAGACAAAGCACAACCGAAACCACTGGTCGTAGAAAGCTGACATTTGGCATGTGCATAGGTTCCTTGAGCACTGTAGGGCTAGGGGAGCACTAAGAGAGGATTTCCCGATTTTTAACAGAAACGGGAAAACACGGGATATGCGCGTACGAAGTCGCGGGCAAAAACTAATACTAAAATAAACCATAGTTCATAAGAAATTAAAATTTACTAAATATTCATAAAATAAATTAATAATAAACCCTAAAATAAACGTAATTGCAACTGCCTAATTTCTACATAATGCGATAAATCAGCAGTTTTGTGAGTGATAGGCCTCGCATTTATCGCAGAACTGACTTGAACTAATTTGGTACTTGCGAAGTACTGGACTATTCGACTTGCAAATCAGACCTGTAGGGTTCCGTACCAAAGGTGCTGACGGGACCCTACTATATTAAGCCTCCGCGATAGATTCTTAGCTCGGAAAAGCTCGGAAAAAACTGCAACACTTGATCCTAAATTATTTAGAAAACATACTCAGCCTATAATGTTCCCACTGCTGGGACACAGGCCTCCTCTCGGTGAGAGGGAGTGGGCCGTAATCCACCACGCGGGCCCAGTGCGGTTTAGTAGATAGTCACATGTCTTCGAATTTTTGGAAGGAAACCGGCATGTCCTAGACATGCCGGTTTCCTCACAATGTTTTCCTTCACCGTTTTGAGAGCAGTGGTGATGAAAAAAATTACCTACACAAAGTAAAGCGCCTGCCTGGGTTCGAACCTACGACCTACAACTCGTAAGTCGCAGCCATCACCACCGGGCCACCACTGCTCTCAATCTTATATTTAAAACTGAAGAGTTTGTTTGTTTGCTTGAACGCGCTAATCTCAGGAACTACTGGTCCGATTTGAAAAATTCTTTCAGTGTTAGATATTTATCGAAGAAGGCTATATATATCATCACGCTAAGACCAATAGGAGCAGAGCAGTAACGAAAATTGTGACGCAGACGAAGTTGCGCGGGTCAACTAGTTATTTATAATACGTACCGACAAATTTGTACGGAACCCTCGTGCGGGAGTCCGACTCGCTTTTGACTGGGCCTTAACTTGGGTTAGGCGTTATCATTCAACCTAGGGTTATCATTTCGGCAACAAAGATTCTATATCGGTTAGCGCACTAGTGTTCAGTGTAACATTAAGAGTCGATCAGAACACTAAGAACTGTAAGTCACTCTTATTATTATTTTGATTTGTAGATATCACCTACAAAAATTACGTAATTTTTATGGTTCCTCACCTAAAGGGCCGCTATTACTAAGCCACCGCAGTCCATTCGTCTGTCCGCTTTATCTACTGAACAGTTGAATGAATTTTCACAGTGTGTATTTTTGTTGCGCTAAAACTATATTGTAATAAATTTCATTTTTACAAGAAGTATTATTTTTTTCGGCTTCTGGTACGGAACCCTTCGTGTGCAAGCCCGACTTGCAGTTGGGCGGTTTTTTAAAATAGTGATAGCTGGTAATTGAGTGCGTTCTTTGTAATGGGTTATATTAAACCTGATTCTTGAACCAGAAATCTTGGGATAAAAATCCAAGTTGCGTTGTTTTTGGGTTACCAAAGCTTTAAAATATTTTAGAAAAATTCTCCCTGAAGACCTAAAACTGCAAATGTTGAGAATCCTCTGCCTCTGGATAATCAATTGAGATTTCTCGTCAAATTAACGGATGAACCCCTCATATTACAAATAAAAAAAAGTCTAGCTTTGGAATTGGAAGCGTCGCAAAGTAAGCTATGAAAGTTTTTTGAAACTTCTCTTAGTTAATGAGCCACTTTACTTGAAATAAATACTCGTACATGACTTGAGGTACAAACTATAGGGAACACTTGTTTCATGAGCTTTCTAAAATGTTATAATAGTTCATCAAAAGTCCCAACGTGCAGTCGCTTGTTTAACCTGCCCAAACTTTAGGACACCTGCCGGTCGATTCTTGGGTGAAGTGATCACAAAGTGACCTGTCAATACATATTGATACCGTGGATCGACAGCTGACTTCGTGATCACTTCACCCAAGCCTCCACTTCGACATGTTTATAGAATCGACCGGCTTAATCAAAAGCTTTGTCTTCCGTTTTGCAGGTCAATCATGAAGTTAACGCTGTGTCTTCTCACGCTGGTGGCATTGGCAACACTTGCTGCCGGCAATCCTGCTGGTCTACTCTATCCAGAAACACCCACGGACACGGCAACTTATTGTGGTCAAGCTGTGATAAAAGCGTACATGATTTTGTGCGGCATAGACCAAAAAACGGGTGGTAAGTTTGAGCTAAGAAATTATGTAATAGGTTTTATCACCAGGCTAAAAAGACTACTCAACTAATACTTATTATGTAATAGGTTTTATCACCAGGCTAAAAAGACTACTTAACTAATACTTATTATGTAATAGGTTTTATCACCAGGCTAAAAAGACTACTCAACTAATACGTATTACGTAATAGGTTTTATCACCAGGCTAAAAAGACTACTCAACTAATACTAATTATTATGTAATAGGTTTTATCACTAGGCTAAAAAAGACTACTCAAATAATACTTATTACGTAATAGGTTTTATCACCAGGCTAAAAAGACTACTCAACTAATACTTATTATGTAATAGGTTTTATCACCAGGCTAAAAAGACTACTCAACTAATACTTATTATGTAATAGGTTTTATCACCAGGCTAAAAAGACTACTCAACTAATACTTATTATGTAATAAGTTTTATCATTAGGCTAAAAAGACTACTCAACTAATACTTATTATGTAATAGGTTTTATCACCAGGCTAAAAAGACTACTCAACTAATACTTATTATGTAATAGGTTTTATCACCAGGCTAAAAAGACTACTCAACTAATACTTATTATGTAATAGGTTTTATCACCAGGCTAAAAAGACTACTCAACTAATACTTATTATTTAATAGGTTTTATCACCAGGCTAAAAAGACTACTTTAGGAGAATCATAATATGAATCATACAACAATCTGTTTTTATTGCTAACGCATTAGGTTCAAGGTTGATTGGGAAAATTTTACAGTGACGGGTAGCGTGATTTGGTTTCTGATTCTACTAAAGTTTAGACCCGCAGATAAATGTGCAATAACGGTCATTGACCTACATACATTTAATTTTATTGATTTTCTTATTAATATCGAAAACAGAAATAAAGACATAAAGCTGTCCTGAATCGACTTCTATCGTGATCCTTTACGTTCTTTAGTAATAAAAACCGACTTCCAAAAACAAAACACCACAAAGTATAAAATAATTCTAATTTCGGAAGTCGGTGTTTTTGGTATTTTTTGGCATTACTTCCGAAATTAAAGTAAATTTATACTACATTTTATACAAACAAAAAAAGAATCATCCAAATCGGTTATGAATTGGCGAAAATATCACATTTTTCGAAAGCCTATACTCCTGAGGTGGTCTCACTGTCACCAAGTCAGAATCTGTTTGTGGGATCCCATGAAAATCGAGGGAAACCCTCAAATTTTATAAGCACATACACTGTTTTTCATAAAATTTCTAATGCAATTCAGATATTTGTGCTTGGTAATCATCGTCTCATGTCGCTGAGCTGATGATGAAAGGTATAAGTACTTTTTAGTGGTACCTTTTTTTTTTTTTTTTAAGGATGGGAAATGATCAAATGACTCCTCCCGCTCTGGGTAAAGCAAGAGGGAGTGTCAGACTCTTACTGACTAAAACCCATCCGTGTTCCTCCTGGTGCCCTTTGTGTTCCAAGGCTACGGCACCCCTTTCGAACAGATTCCGCAGCCCCAGCAGGCACCTGCCCTAGCGGGCCCCGTCATCCACGCTGACATCTCTTTGAGGCGCGCTGGGATCGCAGCGCGCCGCCGACCCGGGCCTAGTTCTGATCAGACGGCGAGCCACCCACTGCTCGCCGACCGCAGGCCCGCGCCTACGGCGGCCGGAAATCGCCCTGCGACTCCCGACGCCTGGGGCGTCTCCTTCTGTTGCGGCGACTGGGACGTGAGGTTTCCCTCTCTCTCACACGTTCGGCCTCCTCCTTTGCTAGCATTACTGCTTCGCAGAAGGAGGTGACCGCTTCCCATGCCTCCTCGCTCCGGACCATAGATTGAACCAAGGCCGGTCGCGAGAGGTCGCCGCCGCCGATCGCCTCGACGAGGATCCGGCGGTGCTCCGCCCAAGCAGGACAGACCTCCACCGTATGCTCCACCGTGTCCTCCGGGTGACCATCACAGTGTTGACACCCGGGCGTGTCCTCCCGCCGAATCCGAAACAGGTATCTCCCGAAACAACCGTGTCCGGTGAGTACCTGCGTCAGGCGGAAGGTGAGGACGCCGTGGCGCCGCTCCAGCCACTCCTCAAAGACGGGACTTATCGCCTGGATTGTGGCGTGCCCAGCGCTGGGTTGCGACAGTCGCTGTCTCCATACCGCAATGAGATCCTGCCGGAGCTCCGTCCGCCTTGCTGCGATTTGCCGCGGCAGAGGAGTCTCGCCCCGGCGTTGCGCCTCCACGCGCCACTTGTAAATGTGCGCGAGGGCTCTCGCTTCCAGATCCCGCGTAGTCGAGGCTTACTTGACGGACAGAGCCGTCATCTACCCCGGTCACCTGGGAGAGTGGAACCGGCGAGAGATGTCGTGTGGTGTTCCACAGGGTTCCGTTGTGGGGCCGCTCCTGTGGGACATCGGCTACGACTGGGTGCTGCGCGCCGACCTTCCTTGCGGCGTCAGTGTTGTCTGCTATGCTGACGATACGCTAGTCCTGGCGCAGGGACGGTCGCACCAGGCGGCGGCTGACGCTATGACACGCGGGGTTGCGATAGTCGTTGAGAGGATCCGGCAGTTGGGTCTCGAGGTGGCCCTTCACAAATCCGAAGCCATGTGCTTCCATGGTTCTCGGAACAGGCGACCATCGGGATCAAAAATAACGGTAGGAGGGGTTCACATCAATGTCGGGTCGACGATGACGTACCTGGGTCTCGTCCTTGACAGCCGGTGGAACTTCGTAGAACATTTCCGACGTTTGGCTCCCAGACTTGGGCGAGCCGGGGCTGCCTTCAAGCGGCTTCTGCCCAATCTAGGGGGTCCAAATACCTCCTGCCGGAGGCTTTACGCAGGGGTTGTGCGGTCCATGGCCCTTTATGGGGCGCCAGTGTGGGCGCCTACTTTGAGGAAGCGACCTGCCCGTTACCTCAACGCGTCTCAGAGGGTCATGGCTATCCGGCTGGCCCGGGGATACCGAACGGTCTCTGGCGAGGCGGCGAGCCTCCTTGCCGGACTTTTAGTGGTACCTGCGTACCACTAAACTACTACACTACTTTTTCTGCGGGGAACGGTGTTTTTCCAAGCTCATGGAAAGATGCTCAAATGATCCCTTTACCAAAAACATCCAATCCCACATCCTTTTCCGAATGCCGTCCAATAACTGTCTTGCCTTTCCTGTCCAAAGTCCTTGAAAGATTAATCCATAACCAAATAAGCACTCTCCAGAAATAATCTCCTTAACTCCTTCCAGTCCGGCTTCCGTCCTGGTCATAGCACAACTTCAGCACTTCTTAATATTACGGAGGAGATAAGGTCAGCCATGGAAATGGGTAATTTTACGGTTTTGGCTCTACTGGATTTCAGTAATGCGTTTAATACTGTGGATTACGATGTTCTGCTTGGCATTCTTAGCTCTCTTAACATATCTCCGTCGGTAATTGACTGGTTTCGTAGTTACCTGTTCGGTCGTCGGCCACGTATTTGCATCGATGAGACCTTGTATTCCTGGTGTAGTACTACTGCTGGGGTACCACAGGGTAGAGTTTTGTCTCCTTACTTTTCGTAGTGTTTATTAACTCTATCTCAAACGAATTAACTTCTTCCTACCACCACCATCTTCAGATTAACACACGAGCTTCTCTTGGAAGTCTGTCTGAGGCTATCTTGACCCTAAACCGTGATCTGGCCCGTATATGCGACTGGCACAAGAGGTACGGACTCACGGTGAACCCCATAAAGACCCAGGTTTTAGTGGGGATTTGGGGTCTTTATTCATCTGCTGCTCTATCTCTGCTCTGTCTCTATCATCTTTGAAAAAACTGCGGAATTTTCTACCGACTGCCACCAAGATTGCGCTTGTGCAAACTCTTCTTCTACCCATCCTTGATAAAGCAGCTGTCAGCTATCTTGACCTTACTGAAGTGCAACTTGATAAACTTCAACGCCTCCAAAATGTTTGCATTCCGGTTCAAATTTGGTTTGCGTAGCGTAGTATGGCCATGTTTCCGAATTCCGTGTTAAACTCAAGTGGTTGGCAATGCGCCCTCGCCGGAATTCTCATATACTTTCCTTATTGTATAATGTGCTCTTTTCTCCTTCCACTCCTCTTTACCTGAAGGAACGATTTCATTTTCTTTGCGACTCTCACACGAAACTTCTTAGGTCACCGGATAACTTGAGACTGAAAATGCCAATGCATTCCACTATTTTCTTGAACAAGTCTTACAGTCCAAGCTGCCCGTTTGTAGAATGCAGTATTAAGCGCGCGCAGTCGCTGCCTGTTTTTGAGAGACTTGGAACACTACGTGTCGCTGTGATAACTCTTTCGATATTGATTTTTAAAAATTGACACTTATTTCCTTTTAATGTATATATTTTATATGTATGTATTTGTGTATCTATTTTAGTTTATTGTATTTCTTTTTTTTGTGTAACAATTATGTTAACTTTAATATTTGCACCAAGTGCAACCCCATTTCGTGTCCAGGCTATTCATATCCATTCCAGGTTGCTTGGAAGAGAACGCGGAATGCGATAAGGCCGCTAATTGTATATTTTTTTGGGTTCCGTACCCAAAGCGTAACCAACGGAACCCTATTAATAAGCCTCCGCTGTCCGTCCGTCCGCCCATCCGTCCGTCCGTCTGTCTGTCAGAGGGCTATATTTCAAGAACTTTAATAGGTAGACAGCTCAAATTTTCACAGATTGTGTATTTTTATTGCCGCTATAACAACAACAATAAAATTAAGGTTTATGGTAAACCTTCGTGTGCGAGTCCGACTCGCACTTAGCCGGTTTTGCATGTTTCCTTAATGTATTTTAAATTTGGTGTACAATAAAGTATATACAAATAAATGTAAAATAATACGTCATCATTTCATAGTTTTAGCATCAGAAATCCACTAACCTACGTGCCTTTTTCGTTTTATTTCCAGAGCTTGACAAGCCCGCAAGGATTGCAAATCTAACAACTCTTTATGAGGAATGTTGTAAACGAGTTTGTGTTGTCGACGTTATGCTTAAATATTGTTAGTTAAAATAACAAAATGGCAAGCTATTCGGTTCATTAAATGGATGAAACAATGTTTGTTTTTTTTCTTCTAGAGTGGAAATGCAGCGTTAAGCCCATATACCAAGTCATCCAACACGTGAGATCCCGTCATAGCATTCATGTTAGGTTCCTTTAAACATTGCAGACCTAAATAGGAGTCCCACGCAGCGGGGCTTCGTCGTCGATAGCCCGTCTGCCTTCAAAGCCAGAGTGCACAGGCATCTTCTGGGCACGCTCGCTCCATCATAGATCTCATCCATTGGTTTCCATCAGGCGTGATCATATACAAAAATCGACATCTATAAAAAAATCGGTTTGAGGAGGCCGAGAATACAGTGGCGTAGCTAGCATGGGTGACACCTAGGGCGGATACTGTGGTGTCAAACCAAATAATTAAAGTTACGCCTTTCGTTATGGTGTCGACAGTCGCAAGCCACTTTTGGGAAGGGGGAAGGTGTTTCTTTTGTGCTGCAGTTTTTTTTTTATTTTCAGGAATGTTTTTACATCATCTCGGATTATTTGGATTTTCATTTCATCATTGTTTAAACTCGACTTTGGTTAGAAAGGGAAGAAAATTAAAAAATCGAAAATTTTTGCATCCCACCTCGGAAAATAACGTTTTTTCACGATTTGGTTGCATTAGTTAGGGTTAGTTACTTCCATTGTCTTGGAGTCTGAGTTGAGTAGAGTTCCCTTCATTATGCAGGCGCCAGAGAGAGTTTAGAGAGGAAAATTTGTTTTTTATATTTGTAAATGATATTGTTGACACCATACGACACAGCAAATGTTCCATGTTTGCAGATGATTTAAAATTGTACAAAGAAATTAAAACGGACTTCGACGTATCACTTCTTCAGAAGGATCTGGATGCAATACACGAATGGTGTTGGCTGAACATGACCCTTAACGTAAGTAAGTGCTGTCACATGACTTTTACGCGTAATAAAAAAATAAGGCTTGTGTTTAAACACCGCCCAAAAAAGTACCTATTTTACTACCTAAAAAGTTCTAAACGGTTACCAAAACGGATAAATGGTCACCAAATAATATTTGAGAAGTAGCGATCGCCGGCCGCTGCCGCGGCACCGCTCGCTTCGCTCGCTCGGCTCGCGCGCGGTTGGTCACAATTCTAACCTAACCTAACCTATTTTATCCAGTTTGTAACCCCAAGCCTACATTTTATGGCAATCACAGTTGAGTTGGATAGAATTTGGTGACCGTTGATCCATTTTGGTGCCCGTCTAAATTATACCCAAAAAATAATAGCTTCGTATTATAGATTAAACGGAGTATCTCTTCATAGGTAGCAAATTTAATTAAATTTTAACGTCTTTAATCTGTTTTAATGTTATATTTGTTCTGTGTCTTTAATTATCAAATTAAGTAAGTTATTCTGATGTTGTGTTTTCTTTTATATTGTCTTCAAATAGTAAAGTTGTTCCATTTATCTTTCACAGTAACAATAAAAATAAGTTTAGTTTAGTTTATTTTATATCATTCAGGATCTCACAATTAGTATGTATTTTTTTATTTATGATTTAGCTGTGTACGTCTGTAAGTGATAAATTCACCATAATAATAGATGTGTAAGTTCTTTTATGTAATTAGTTATTAGTGAATAAGTCGTTGGAGTACCTAATATATAAATAAATAAAAAAATGTGAGGACTGAATTCCAATAGATTTTTCATAAGAATGCTCAATTGACATAAGAAAGGTGATGGCTATCACTCGAACTTTGTTTCGCGATAATAAAAAAGAAAAAAATTGAAAAGAAAAATAAAGACTACCAACTCCTAAAGTCATCGTGTTTGGGCTCAATTGAATCCTTCTGATGAGCACTATCCAGTGCAGCTAGTTACAACGATCTGATGACGGAAACCATAAAGGTGAGTAGTGGCTCACTTAGTTTACTACTACTATACCCATCCTGTTTGGATTCATTTGAATCTTTCTGATGAGCACTATCCAGTGCAGCTAGTTACAACGATCTGATGACGGAAACCATAATGGTGAGTAGTGGCTCACTTAGTTGACTACTACTGTACCCATCCTGTTTGGATTCATTTGAATCTTTCTGATGAGCACTATCCAGTGCAGCTAGTTACAACGATCTGATGACGGAAACCATAATAGTGAGTAGTGGCTCACTTAGTTGACTACTACTGTACCCATCCTGTTTGGATTCATTTGAATCTTTCTGATGAGCACTATCCAGTGCAGCTAGTTACAACGATCTGATGACGGAAACCATAATGGTGAGTAGTGGCTCACTTAGTTGACTACTACTGTACCCATCCTGTTTGGATTCATTTGAATCTTTCTGATGAGCACTATCCAGTGCAGCTAGTTACAACGATCTGATGACGGAAACCATAATAGTGAGTAGTGGCTCACTTAGTTGACTACTACTATACCCATCCTGTTTGGATTCATTTGAATCTTTCTGATGAGCACTATCCAGTGCAGCTAGTTACAACGATCTGATGACGGAAACCATAATGGTGAGTAGTGGCTCACTTAGTTTACTACTACTATACCCATCCTGTTTGGATTCATTTGAATCTTTCTGATGAGCACTATCCAGTGCAGCTAGTTACAACGATCTGATGACGGAAACCATAATGGTGAGTAGTGGCTCACTTAGTTTACTACTACTATACCCATCCTGTTTGGATTCATTTGAATCTTTCTGATGAGCACTATCCAGTGCAGCTAGTTACAACGATCTGATGACGGAAACCATAATGGTGAGTAGTGGCTCATTTAGTTGACTACTACTATACCCATCCTGTTTGGATTCATTTGAATCTTTCTGATGAGCACTATCCAGTGCAGCTAGTTACAACGATCTGATGACGGAAACCATAATGGTGAGAGTAGCTCACTAAGTTGACTACTCTTATACTCATCGTCTTTGAGCACATATGAATTTTCCTAACAAGTAGTATTTATTTTAGCTGGTAACAAGGTCATATAACATAGGGAGACTAGAAACGCCTAAAAGCGAGCCATCTTAGAGATCCAGTTGGATCTTTTACACATCGTGGTTTCTTACACACATCGTGTTTGAGTTCATTCCAAAGGTACATGTGGTACCACTTTAAGTGGTCAAACAACTTTAAAATAACTTTTAGTGTTTTGACACCTTTTATTTTAAATAGTTGTAACTAAATGGAATATAATAATAAAACTTTTCTTCTCGTTTGTTATTTTTTTTCTAAATTATTTAATTACTTCTTTATTAAGACTTCACAACACCTTATTTTTAGAATAAAACCAGCACTGATGAACCCAAACACGGTAGTTATACTAGTAAACAACTAAGAGATCCACTGTCCACCTATCTGCTTTCCATCATCAGATCTTTACTACCAACAGCAATAAATAGTGCTCATCAGAAAAATTTAAACGATCTTAAACACGATGGCTAAACCAGTAGCCAATTAAGAGATCCACTATCCACCTTTCTGATCTCCATCATTAGATCCTTGTTTCCAACAACGGTCAATAGTGCTCATCAGACGGATTCAAATGAGCCCAAACGCGATGGTACTACTACTATCAACTAACAGATCCACTATCTACCGTTCTGCTCTCCGTCATCAGATCTTCATTATCAACAGCAATTAATAGTACTCATCGGGAGGATTTAAACGAGCTCAAACACGATGGCTAAACTAGTAGCCAATTAAGATATCCACTATCCACCTTTCTGCTCTCCATCATCAGACCCTTGTTTCCAACAATAGTGCTCATCAGATGGATTAAAATGAGCCCAAACACGATGGTTATGCTAGCGAGAGTGTATGAAAAACAGCTTTTCTAAACTTTTTGAACGAACACTTAATACAAATGTACTTATGTGTTAGCCATCGAATTCGAAAAAAAAAAAAATCTCTTATATTTCAGACGACAAACAAGCTAGGATATGTGTGATTTCTGTCGGATATGGGTTGAGTTTAAAGTTTAAATAAAGGCCATTTTTTATTTCCTACATATATGATTTTAATTTCAACATGATACATTCACGCGATCCTGCGAACAAAAGGATTGTGACAGACAGACAGACGGACAATGGAGTGATCCTATAAGGGTTCCGTCTGTTCTTTGGGGTACGGATCCCTAAAAAACGGCTGGGCTACGCCTGTGCTCTGCGAGTGTAATGTAATTTAACCTTAGGTTATCACTTTATCTCCGACAATATACGCCGCAAGCGCGACGGGGTTTATCCCAGTACACAATCAAACGCGGACTTGAGCACTACACAAAGTGGTAAGTACCTCTTTGGAATTCGGGTAAAATAAATTGATTAAAAAAGTAATCAATTTGTTTTAGCCGAACTCCAAACACGACACTGCTGTCTCGTGACTGCACGACGTTCCAAGGTAGGCCAGGAAAATTAGCTTTGAACCTTGCAAAAATTTCTAACCCAGGTTTTGAAGTAAAACTTCTTGGTGAGGAAAAGTCATTGATTTTGCGTCATCGACACTGAACGCTTTCCATCTTCACTAATATTATAAAGAAGAAAGATTTGTATCTTAAAAACTACTGGACCGATTTCAAAAATTCTTGTGCCGTTAGAAAGCTACATTATTTTTATTTATTTTAATTAGACCAAAAATGACCATTCCCCCCCCCCCCCCGCTTATCTACAAAGCCTACAATTAAAAAAAAATGCAGATAATAGTTCTATACCTAACGATTACAGGAAAATATATAAGAAGTCTGTAGTGCTAAAATAACATGCTAAAAAACGAAATTGGTTCGGAAACCTTTGCACGCGAGTCCGACTCACACTTGGCCAGTTTTTTTAATCCCCTATGGCATAATTTCCGATTTTCACGTGGGCGAAGCCGCTGGCAGAAGCTAGTTGCATACAACACTAGCGACCCGCCCCGGCTTCGCACGGGTGCAAATGTTTATTAAGTCCAAACTAACAAAGTGAACATCAAATTACCAGAATCAATAATAGTGTGGTTCAGCTGAAATAAAATGTGCAATGGACAACCGTCAACGACGAATGCTCTCAGGTGTCTACCAGTTCTACCTCCTTTATTATTATTTGGTTGCGCGACTTTCTTTAATTTTGAGATAACTATATGTTTTTTTTTACCATTGATAGGCAAGCGTTTGACCACTATCTCACCTAAGATATTCACCCAAATTAAATGGTGTGAACGGCATTTTGCTATAAATTAAACATTCAAGATGACTAACATATTTATTAAGATAAGGATTTGTACTATAATGGTGAAAACACCTCTGCAAACGAAGCAGTATTTTTTTGTTTTTTTTTCATATCAAATTTGAATATCATAAAAATGGTTACTGTTATTTAACCATAAAAGATAGACATATGATATAGCGGACTTTTTCGTAGGTGTTATCTAAAATTGTAGTAGGTACTTTGTTTTGTTCTATCATCAATAGTTTTCGCAGCGCGCGCGATGTAAAGAATTTTTTAGATCATTTTGTTCTGACCTCTTCAGTATTAATCTTCATATATTAGCCAATTTACACAAAACCTTGACAAACTATATACTTAAACCTTCCTCGAGAACAAACCGCATCAACATCCGTTGCGTAGTTTTAAGAACTAAGCATACATAGGGACAGACAGACGCGGAAAGCAACTTTGTTTTATACTACGTAGTGATTGGCAATACGAGCAGCGTACTATGAGGCTTATCCTAGTAGAAAAACCGGTCAAGTGCGAGTCGGACTCTCACACGAAGGATTTACATTTTTTTCATCCAAACCTGTAAAGTTGTGAAGTGGTAATAAACAGACAGAGTAACTTTCGCATTTATAATATTAGTAGCTTTTGCCTGCGACTTCGTACGCGCATATCCTGTTTATTCCCCTTCCCGTACGAATTTCGGGAAATTCTCTCTCTGTGCTCTCTTACACTCACCAAAGAACCTAGATGCCAAATTTCAGCTTTCTACGACCGAAGTTGCGCGGGTCAGCTAGTTTTTAACCGACTTCTTCAAAAAGGAGGAGGTTCTATGTTCGGCTATATGTTTTCACCGATTTCTCCGCCAAGTCTGGACCGATTTTAAAAAATCTTTCTTTATTCGACAGCCTATATTCCTGAGGTGGTCCCATTGCCACCAAGTCAGAATCTGATGATGGGATCCCATGAAAATCGAGGGAAACCCTCAAATTTTATTAGCACATTGTTACAATGTTTTTCATGAAATTTCTATCGGAATTCAGACATTTGTGCCTGATAATCATCATCTCATGTTGCTGAGCTGATGATGGAAGGTATAAGTCAGGATCTAATAATGGGATCCTATAAAAATGTTTGTTCATCGTTATTTTCGCCAATTTTGAACCGATTTCGATGATTCTTTTTTTGTTTGGAAGAGTATTTTTCCGGACTGGTCCCATTTTAATTTAGTAAAGATCTGACGAAGAACTTCAGAGGTAGGCAACGGAACTCTTCAATCAATGATAGCAAATGGATCGGGATTTCTGAAATCGCATGTCTGTTGATTGTTTACACCAGTTCATAACATAACATCACGCCGGCACGCAGTGTTTGTAGTTTCACTTCATCTGCTTCTTCTAGCCTTTTCCCAACTATATTGGGGTCGGCTTCCAGTCAAACCGGATTCAGCTGAATACCAGTATTTTACGTGGAGCGGCTGCCTACCAGACCTTCACAACCCATTAACTGGGTAATACGGTACTTCTTGGTAAGACTGGAGTCAAATTTACTGGCTTCTGACAATCCGTAACAACTGCCAAAGATCTACAAATGACAGCCGGGACCAACGGCTTAACATGCTTTCCGAGGCACGGAGGAAACTCGGTATGTTAAGATGGTCACCCATCCACAAACCAACCTTGGCAAGCGTTGCTTAACCTTGTAGATCGACCCGTGCGGCTGTTATTATCTATCCACGAGCTCCTCCTCGTTTGTAGTTTCACTTCTTACAACTAAAAAGTGAAAAATAAAAAGCTTTTTTCAAAGAAATAAAAGCGACTTCCAAAAACAAAACACTACAAAGTATAAAATAACTTTAACATAAAATAAAATAACTTTAATTTCGGAAGCCGGTGTCAAAAAACCAAAAAAATACCAAAAGCACTCACTTCCGAAATTAAAGTTATTTCATTTAAAGGAAGAGAAATGGACCAGAATAATAACGGAATGGCCGTTATTATTCTGGTCCATTTCTCTTCCTTTTCTCTCAACATAAAGATTAGATTTACCTAATTATTTTTTCTATCTTTTGCAGATCAACCATGAAGTTAAACATGTGCCTTCTCGCGCTGATGACACTAGCAACATTTGCTGATGCCTACGATTTCTCCGATTCGTCTAAGGAATGCATAGACAGGGTGGCCGAATTTTGCCTTGCGAAAGAAATGGCTGGTTTTTGCGTCACTGGCTTGTGTAAGTATCTGACGATGCGGCGTATTCATTGAAAACAAAGTCGAGAAATAGGAAACCGATTAGCGAACAAAGTCAGCATCCGCCTAGCCTTTTCCCAAATATATTGGGGTCGGCTTCCAGTCAAGCCGGATTTAGCTGAAAAACCAGTATTTTACGAGGAGCGGCTGCCTACCAGACCTCGACAACCCATTAACTGGGGTAACACGGTACTTCATGGCAAGACTGGAGTTAGATTTTACTGGCTTCTGACTATCCGTAACGACTGCCAAAGATCTACAAATGACAGCCGGGACCCACGGCTTAACGTGCTTTCCGAGGCACGGAGGAAACTCGGTATGTTAAAATGGTCACCCATCCACAGACCAACCTTGGCAAGCGTTGCTTAACCTTGAAGATCGACCCGTGCGGCTGTTATTATCTAGCCACTAGCTCTTCCGATTAGCAACCAAAGTAATATTAACTTTCTTTTGTAAATCTAAGTATTGTTATGTTACGATCAAAGCTGAAAACCAGCGCTGTGGCTGTCTCGCACACGAGTCCTAGCATTATCTATACTAAAATACAACCTGTAACAGAATAAACGCAGTACCTCTTAAGGGTCATTGAACTCATCATTATGAACTTTACTCACGCTAAGACTAATAGGAGCGGAACAGACGAAGTTGCACGGGTCGACTAGTATAATAATAAATCTCCAGGGCCGGACGGGCTGCACAATTTCTGGATTAAATGGTTAACAAGATCGCACGCTTGCTTGGCGTCTCAATTCCAGTCTGTCTAAGATTCTGGGTCGCTACCCCAGTTCCTAACCACAGGAATAACCCACCAGCTCCATAAATCAGGCAGTACCGCGGATGTTTGCCTCTCAAAATGGATTTAGGAATGGATCCCGCGGTACTAAGGAACTACTCCTTATTGATATGGCCATTAGCCAACAGTTTCGGCGTTCCCGAAAGGATCCGTTGACATGCTGGATAGACTATAAGAAGGCCTATGAATCGGTGCCTCATACATGGCTCATGAGTGTGCTAGAATTGTATAAAGTTGATGTAAGGCTACGCACCTTCCTGATGTCGTGTATGGAGCAATGGAGGACAGTCCTTCACTATCCAGGATGTCGAAATATCCAGAGGAATAGCGAACCGGTATGGATCGAGCGGGGTATATTTCAGGGGGACAGTTTGGGTCCGATTTAGTTTTGTCTAGCCTTGAATCCTCTTAGCACACTGCTAGATAATTCAGGGCTCAGTTGAAGAGAGGTGGTCAGGTTATATCTCACCTCCTTTACATGGATGATCTGAAACTCTTTGCCCCCACTAATCTGCAACTGATGGAGCTACTGAAGGTAACTAAACTTTCAGTAAAGCCATCAGGATGGAGTTTGGTGTGGACAAATGTGCGGTTATGTGTGTAAAGCGTGGAGAGATTATGGAATCCATGGGAATGTATGTATGTATGTATGTATGTAAATCGGGCTGGTTTCCGCAACTCAAGCGCGTATTTTGCGTGTAGATGGGACAAATGCGTCATTCGATCCACCCCAGCTCCCCAAGGAAGGCCAGCAACGCCTTGGTGTTACTAACTATCTCGCAGAGGGTACCTGGGTTTCCGAAGTACTTTGCCCTGTAATCCGCAACTACCGGGCAGCTTAGAAGCAGGTGTGCTGCTGTCTCATTCTCCTCCATGCAGGCTCTGCATAGCGGGCTGTCAGTGACTCCTATAGCATAGAGGTGTTTATTAAAAGACCCATGGCCAGTTGTTACGGCTGTGACTGAACGCAACTGTTGTTTAGTCAGTCTTAGGGCTTGTTTTGTGAAACGGCCATTTATAGAGGGAAGTGCCTCTTTGGCCTGCCTACACTCACTATGGTCAACCCATAGCTTGTGATGTTTATCTCCGGTGCGTTTCCTTACCAGATTGCGTAAGTACCCGAAAGGCAGCGGCACGATGGGCTCAGGTCCCATTGCTGACAAACTCGACCCCCTTCGGGCGAGTTCATCCGCAGCGTCGTTGCCTCGAGATTCACTGTGTCCCTTGATCCATTGAATGGTTACTTTGTTGTGTCTACCAACCTGGTTGAGACGTTGGTGACACTCGAGAATCAACCCAGAGTTCACTGTGTGGCTGTTCAGAGCTTGCAGGACAGCCATGCTGTCCGAGAGTATGCGTATTGAGTGGTCCTTAACTTCCCTGGTTAGGATGGCTGATGCCGCCAGAGAAATGCCCATGCATTCAGCCTGGAACACTGTGTTGTGGACCCCCAATGGTGTGGCTATGTGGATATTGAAATCCTCTGAGAAGATTCCCGCACCAGTACCTGTACCTGTTTTTGATCCATCGGTGAAGATCCGCAGCTCGGCGGGGCAGAGCCCCTCGCACCGATGATCCTCATGCAATTGGATTTTGTATTTTTTATCGAAGATAAATTGCTTGGGTACCCGGTCATTGATTGCTTTTGTTATGGGGAGTTCATTGTTGAGCTCCTCGAGCAGAGCGGTGTGTCGTGTGTCTCTCTTACTCCAGAGACCTAATGTTTTAAGGCGTACTGCTGCCATCGTCGCTTCCTGTTGTATAAACAAGTGTAGCGGAGGGAGCCCCAGCATGGCTTCCAGCGCCGCAGTTGGAGTAGTCCTCATGCAGCCCGTCGTTGCCATGCAGGCCAGCCTTTGCATGTGTTGTAACTTGTTTACGGCTGTAGCTAGCTTTGAGCGTGGCCACCACACCACGGCCCCGTAGGTTAGCATGGGCCGAATTACTGCGCTGTACAGCCATAGTATTATTTTGGGAGATAGGCCCCACTTCTTCCCTATCATTTTCCTGCATTGCCAGAAGGTAATGCAGGCCCTGTTTAGTTTATAGTCTAGGTGATTACTCCAGCTTAACTTACTGTCTAGGATGACGCCTAGATACTTTACCTCGTTAGACAGCTGGAGCTCTGTGTTGAAGAGCATAGGTAGCCGGTAGTGGCCTAGTGCTCGCTTTTGAGTGAACATGACTAATTCAGTTTTCGTGGGGTTTACCGACAGATCATATTCGTCGCACCATCTTTCCACGATGCGTAGTGCTTGTTGAGTGAGGTTGCAGATCGTTCCAGTCACTTTCCCTGACACTAGGATTGCGAGGTCGTCAGCATAGTGCGTTGAGTTTGGTGATCAGGTCATCAATTACCAGATTCCACAGAAGAGGGGAGAGCACACCCCCCTGCGGGCAGCCTCTGGCTATCAGAGCCAACTGCCATGGGAACTCAACTCTCGGATTCCATAAACCTGAGAACCCTCTCTTAAACTGAAACTTATAAGTATTTGGGTATGACGGAAGCGTTAGGTATCAATGTTACTGACATGAAGCAATCGTTGAAGGAGCATTTCTTTAGCCGCTTGAAGAAGGTATTCAATAGCCTTCTATCAGGCGGAAACGAGGTCTCTCTCCTTGGCAAATGAGAACTGGCGCAAACCTGCGGTGCTTGACACTAACGATCGCAGGGCGGTATGGCAGATCAAGAAGCTTCACGGACGCTTTTCCGGGCCTTACATGGTATTATGGACGAAGTTATCATGACGAATAACCGGAGATTTATTGTGAAGGATGGCATATATTGGGCATGTCACCGTCCGGGAGAATCAATTCACCACATTATCTCTGGTTGTTCTCGTGTAGCTAAAGGAGAATACTTGCATAGGCACAACCTTGTAGCCAGGATTATCCATCAGCGACTAGCTCTGAAGTACTCTCTTGTGGAGTCGGACGTGCCCGACCCAGTTCTCACATTGTACTGGGTCTCGGTCCATCATCACTGACAGGACTATTGTTGCCAATAAGCATTATATAGTGGTGGTGGACTGAATAGTGAGGCGTGCAATGATTGTAGACATAACGGTCCCGCTACCGAGAACTTCGTAAAAGCCGAGAAAGATTAACAAATCAAGTATATTGACTTGGCTCGCGCGGTTCTCGACATGTGGGATGTAGATTCCGCAATCATTGTACTGATAGTCCTGTCGGCTAGTGGCTTAATAGCCTCGACCAACACCTCAAGAGGCTCTCGTTAGGCAGCTGAATCAAGGGCTTGATTCAGAAAGTGGTACTTCTGGACACAGCTCGCATTGTCAGGAGGTTCCTCTGTCTGGAGCCCTGACCGCCGGTAGCTTAGACTCTGTTCCCGATACCGGTGGACTACAATTTTTTATATTTGTAAATTTTTTTTTATAATTTTTTGGAAATATTTAATATGATTTATAGGAAAGTTTATGAATAAAGGAGACAAAATTAATACTTTTATTTTAGAAAAAATATCCATAATTTGTTAGTAAACATTAACTTTAATAACTATGTTGGTATATGCAGGTTGGTTGGTTGGGAGCGATGGCCGTTTGTGTGAATGTGACGCATATTTTCCGAACTTTCATAAAATTGTCTTTTCTTTTTCAATTAAAGATCGGAAACGCTCATGGAGCGACAAAATAGCTTACAACGCGTAGTGGCTTGTTCCAAAATTCCAGATCGCGAAATTCAATGTGAAAATAAAGAAATGCCAAAATGAGTTCTGAGCCCTTCTTAGTGAAGCAATCACAGCGTTTGGGGTTGTCACTTACGCTTCTGTGCCACCTTTAGCTCCAACACCTTCTCTATTCAAATAAAACTAAATGTTAATTTTACAGATCGCCAGTTACGTTCCAGTGACGACAAGTTTGGAGGTCTGGAGGCAATATGCTGTCATGGACGGTGCTCATGGAGTGAATTGTTAAATTACTGTAATTTCCACCACGAACTGCTCAAAAGATTTTTTGTAACATCACATGAGGAATAAAAATACTGTTTTCATTTAATGGTCTTTTAATTAATTCTTGGCATCTTCTATAAGTTGACTTATTTATCACCATATTTTTTTAGGGTTCCTTACCTCGAAAAGTAAAAACGGAACCCTTATAGGATTACTTTGTGATCCGTCCGTCTGTCTGTCAAGACCCTTTACCTCGGGAACGCGTGGAGGTATCGAGTTGGAATTTAAACCATATATTCAAGTCTACGGTTCCTTGAAGCTGTGAAAAAATCATAGTTATAAGTTAACATAAAGAAGATACAGCCGTTATTTCGACACTCTCAAGGGGATCAAAATTCAAAGGGTATTTTCCGTTGACATAGAACTATGGAATTTGGCAAGTAATCCTCCTCCTATACCCCTATACTACAGGTATAAGGAATAGTCTAAAAACTATACATTTGTAATTAAATCATGAAAAATATAGTCTTTATTTTTAGTACCTAATCAATCCAATCAGTGGTTCAAAATCAAGGTACTTAAAAATTTAGCGTTATCCCGAGTACCATTTAGCGTTTACCTACTTCATCAAAATCGACCCTTAAATAAGATATTGATTTTTTTAAGTGTAGTAAGAAATGGTCGATAGATGGCGTTGCAACGATGACGCGTTTTTCTGAATTGCGGTGTTAATATTTTCCATTGAAAGAAAGAAAGAAAAAGAAAGAAAGAAAGATTTGTTCTGGTTCGTTAATCGTGCATTAAGCATTTATCGTAGAATTGTCTTGAAATAATTTGGTACTTGCGAAGTAGGTACTGGATGGTTCGACTTGCGGATCAGGCCTGTAGAGTTTCGTACCAAAGGTTCTGACGGAACCCTACTATATTAATCCTCCGCAATAGATTCTTAGCTTGGGAAAAAACTGCGAGGCTTGATTCCGCACCTACAAATTTGTACGGAACTCTCAGTGGGCGAGTCAGACTCGCTCATGACCGGTTTTTTATTAGTAGATAGCCAATGTATTAATCGAAGACACGATTCATGAAACAATCAAAATCAGAAGGTATTTATTCAAACAAGGCTAAAAATCAGCACTTTTTGAACGTCAAAATTTATATGAAGACAGTCCCCCAAATTGCCCGCCCGTCACCACTCCCTATTGTTTTAGCTGGGAAGAAGAAGTGGCCAACAAACTCCCCAGAATTGAATTGAAGAACTTGAATTTATACAAAAGAAAGAATGAAAGAAAAATGTTTATTTGGGACTCGCACAAGAAACATAAAATAAAGTAAATCAAACTGACATAAAAAAATATGTTTACACAAAATTAATATGTGCGAGGCCAAAACAACAGTATTATTCAACATTTTATAACAGATATCGAACATTAAATTAGATTAAATAACACATTTCAGCTAGCGCACTTTATTATCCCAACAACTAAATATCATCATCATCTGCTTTGCCTTTTCCCAACTATATTGGGGTCGGCTTCCAGTCAAACCGGATTCAGCTGAATACCAGTGTTTTACGTAGAGCGGCTGCCTACCAGACCTCCACAACCCATTAACTGGGTAATACGCTACTTCATGGCAAGACTGGAGTCAGATTTGCTGGCTTTTGACAATCCGTAACGACTGCCAAAGATCTACAAATGACAGCCGGGACCAACGGCTTAACGTGCTTTCCGAGGCACGGAGGAAACTCGGTATGTTAAGATGGTCACCCATCCACAGACCAACCTTGGCAAGCGTTGCTTAACCTTCAAGATCGACTCGTGCGGCTGTTATTATTTAGCCACGAGCTCCTCAACAACAGCCAAAACAACAGTATTATTCAACATTTTATAACAGATATCGAACATTAAATTAGATTAAATAACACATTTCAGCTAGCGCACTTTATTATCCCAACAACTAAATATCATCATCATCTGCCTTGCCTTTTCCCAACTATATTGGGGTCGGCTTCCAGTCAAACCGGATTCAGCTGAATACCAGTGTTTTACGTAGAGCGGCTGCCTACCAGACCTCCACAACCCATTAACTGGGTAATACGCTACTTCATGGCAAGACTGGAGTCAGATTTGCTGGCTTTTGACAATCCGTAACGACTGCCAAAGATCTACAAATGACAGCCGGGACCAACGGCTTAACATGCTTTCCGAGGCACGGAGGAAACTCGGTATATTCAGATGGTCACCCATCCACTGACCAACCTTGGCAAGCGTAGCTTAACCTTAAAGATCGACCCATGCGGCTGTTATTATTTAGCCACAAGCTACTCCAAGAACTAAATATGAACAATGATAAAACTAAGAATATAGGTAGTTAAATAAGTAAACTCAAGCATACAATACTAATCAAAATGAGCCTCCAGGGATAAACAGCATGCGCGCTTACACGTGACCCATAGTCACAAGTGATAAACTGGGACCATTGCTTATAACACTTAAAAGATAAAACAATAACAAAGCACTATCAATTTGTCGAGGTCACTAGGTAACCACTTAATGCAATACAACTCATAAATAAACATGAGAAGATTATGTCAATAAATAAGTAAAACAAAAATGACCGCTTTAAAAACATTTAAAGGAAAACAAACAGGTAACTTATTATAAAAGCGGATACCGAGCCCTAAAATGTGGCCGTAGACCTTACGAAGACGGTGGAAAGGAGCATGTAGTTTGTGCTTTTTTCTGGTGTTAAAGCTGTGGATATCACTCATATACATTTATATTTTGCCTGATATACAGTATGTTGGCAAAAATGAACTGTGACACAACCGTGAGAATCTTTAAAAAGTTCCCTTAAAGATACTCTGGTCCCTAGCTGGTATATTGCTCGTACGGCTCGCTTTTGTTGGACAAATTTATTTTGTATGTTAGCAGCTTTTCCCCACAGTAGCATACCATAGGACATAACACTATGGAAATAATTAAAATAGACTAACCGAGCTGTGTCGACGTCAGTAAATTGTCTATCTTTCCCGATAGTGTTGATATATGAGGGCTCCATTGAAGTTTGGTCTCAACTGTTATACCCAAGAAAACAGAACAGTCTACGGTTTCAAGCACCACGTCACTTAAGATGCTATTGGGTCCAAGATTTTTAACATTAGGTAAAGCAAATATAAATTTTGTTTTCTTAGCGTTTAGGACTAGATTGTATGTTGTGAACTAATTCGTAACCATGGTGAGTGCACTATTTACGTCGTCAAAATCGTGTCTATTCCTTTCTATTATTTTTAACTTTAAAAATAAGGAAAGTATCATCAGCAAAGAGAAGAACATATATACCTTTTAAATAGAATGGTAAATCATTTATAAATAATAACAAGATTAGACATAATATAGAAACAAGAATAGACCCAGTATTGACCCTTGGGGTACATCTAACTGAACGGGTAGCCCTGAAAACTTCGCACCATTAACATCTACACATAGGAACCTATAATGCAAATAAGAATCTATAACGTTAAGAGCTTCATTTTGGAGACTGTAGTGTCGTAGCTTTCGCAATAGCGTGTCATGGTGTACACAATCAAAGGCTTTGGAAAGATCACAGAAAGCTCCAATTGCATTTTGCGAGTGCTTCCATGCATTAATTATGTGTTTAAGGAGAGCCACACCCGCATCTGTAGTCGAACGACCTTTTGTAAAGCCATATTGATCATTATGAAGGAGGCTATTGATATTAAAAAATCTTCAATTTTTCAAATATTTTACTAAAAGCAGGTAAGATGGATTTAGGCCTATAGTTACCTATATCATTCTTATTACCTGATTTAAACAAAGGAATGACTTTACTACTTTTCATGAGGTCAGGAAAAGTTCCTAAATCAACACATTTGTTAAAAGTAACAGCAAGATATGGGGCTACGATGTCAATTATGCTACTCAAAAGTTTAATAGAAATGCCCGAGTAATCAGACAAGTGTATTAAAAACATTAACTACGTCACTTGTCTTGGCGTTACATGCTCGAAATTAATAATTGACTTCATTTAGGCACACTACAATGTAAAAGCTTTTCAGCATTAGACGGGGACGAATTTAAGGAGCGAATAGTAGTTGTAGGTAGTATGTTGGCAAAAAAATCATGAAATGCCTTAGCTACGTCAGCTGCTGTACTAACTTTTTTACTTTCAACAGTTGTTTCTACTTGGTTATCTTGTTTAACAGACTTGCCTGTTTAATAGTTAATGATTTTCCAAGTAGCTTTTACCTTATTATTCGATTTTTTTATCGTTTCGCTTAAGTTTTTAGATTTAGCTATAGCGCGTATTTTAAATAATTTAGAATAATTCTGGCATACTCTAGAAAAGGAGTATCAAATTTATATTTTTTTAGACCATATAACTCGTATAGTCTCGCAATGAATACCTGCATTATTTTTTAAAAAACTGGCCAAGTGCGATTCGGACTCGCGTGCGAAGAGTTCCGAACGATTTTTGTTACATGTTATTTTGACACTATACACTTCTTATACATAAAATAAAAATAAAAATCTTGTATTTCAGACGGAATCCTTTATTTGGTAAGTATACAAAAACTTAGATACTAGTGTTAGTACTTACAACAACTGGAAAAAATACAAATTACATACGATCTTATAGGATATTCTGTAATCTTTAATAAAACTACAATCTAAAAGAAAGAAAGAAAGTAGGTATTTATTTTTCTCAGTAGTTTCGGAGATAAAGGGGTTCACTTTTCGTCTAATTTCTAAAATAAGTTCATAACTATTTATTTTAAAATATTGAAAAAAATAATAAATAGGTATTAAAAATTTCTTAGAAGCCCTTTCATTTCATATGGCACACGGTACAGTTTAAAAACTTTTTTGTGTTTTCCTAGATAGACCCTAGATATTTATTTACGTAACGCGTTTATGTTTAAGTAACAGCAGTTCATATGTGTACCAAATTTCAACAGGACCAGTCTTGTATATTCTGAGTAAATTGGCTGTCACAGACATACCTCTAACAACCACTTGAAATCAGACAGCTCAGGTGTCTGCACGACCCAGCACGAAGAATAATGAGATAACGCAACGCAAAGAAAGCAAGTGAGTGTGTAGGTACCCTTATTTTTAGTTGTTTACGGATACGGACTAATCAGCTTTCTACAAAATCAGCTAACCTAGGGTTATCGTCCCGTTGCGAGGCAGATTAGTCACTCTCACAACAGTGAGATAAGTAACAGTGCATTGTGCACTCTAACGCGGACGCGATCACTACACTCAATAAATTGTAAGTACTTTTTCGACATCTCTCTTCGCGATCGATAATCTTGTGATGGTGTATAGTACCTTATAGTATTTAATAAACATACCGAAACTCCTCCGTGCCTCGAAAAGCACGTTAAGCCGTTGGTTCTGGCTGTCATTTGTGAATCTTTGGCAGTTTGGCAGTTGTTACGGATATTCAGAAGTCAAAAGAATCTGACACCAGTCTTGCCGAGGAGTAGTTGTGGAGGTCTGGTAGGCAGCCAGTCCACGTAAAATACTGATATTCAGCTGAATCCGGTTTGACTGGAAGCCGACCCCAATGTATGTAGTTGGGAAAAGGCTAGGCAGATGATGGTAGTGTTGCCAACTTTTTAGACGAAGTGGAGTAGGTAGCTGTTCCAGAGTTGTTATTTTTAAATATTATTATTTAAAAAACTGTTTGTTTGTTTTTTCTTTATGCGTACTTGAGAACATTTCTATGTTTTTGAAGTCAATTTGGTACGACTCTATTTTCAAGTTCAAATATGCAGATAAGGTCTTGAGGATGGCATCAATTTAATCTAGGTAGGTATAGGTACTTATATTATAAAGCTAAATAGTTTTTTGTTTGGTGCGACTCTGGAAACATGTCGAAGTGAAGGGTGAAGTGATTGCGAAGTAAGTGAGCTGTCAATCCAAGTACCTAATCAAGCTCGCTCGAATGGCAGCTCACTTCATGATTACACCCAAGCCTCACTTCGAAATGCTTAAGTACAGAATCGAGCAACTCGTTAGAATTAAAAAAATATTTTAGTGTTGGTTAGCCCATTTATTGCTCTGCGTGCAATGGAGAGAGCAATGTTCGGGGTTTCTGTAGTGGATAGAATTCGCAACGAAATCATTCGCCAGAGAATTAAAGTCACCGACATTGCGCGTAGAATCAGCACACTGAAGTGGAAATGGGCCGGCCATGTCTGCAGACGGACAGACGGTCGATGGAGCAGACACATGTTAGAGTGGAGACCGCGTATCGGCAAACGTAGTGTGGGACGCCCAGCGGCTCGGTGGATCGATGATTTAAAGAAGATGGCTGGCAGCGGATGGATGCGGACTGCTCAAAACAGGGATGGCTAGCGCTCTTTGGGGGAGGCTCACGTTCAGCAGTGGACGGACATTGATTGAAATGATGATGATGATAAGTGCATTGATCGAGGAAAGCTTATAATAACATCACGCTACGACCAATGGAAGCGGAGTATTCATGAAAAATTGGACGCAGATGGAGTTCCGAGGGTCAGCTAGTGTACCAATATATGTCCAGCGAAATTTAAAAAAAGAGTATTTTAGCGTGGACAGGCTTTTTTAAGACTATTAAATACGCCTACTCGAAATAGACTTCATGTGAGAGAGTACGGTACGTTTAGCAAACCTAGTGTAATAGTGACGAAAATGGTGAAGTCCGTCCTTCTTATTTCCTAGCTCTTTGCTTAACGTCTGTCAGGAACATTATAATCATTTTGTCTTGCCTGTACAAACACTTATTACTAGAAACAGAAAGTTTTTTTATTCGAGAAGGGTTTGCTCTTGACTCTAGTCTAGGTCAGAGATGACAGAGACCGAGTCGACAATGGAGCGAACTTACCCAGAAGAAACCTATTCAATCTAATTTTGAAGATATTAGTGTTGTATGTTGATTTTTGTTTAACCCTGCGCTATCTCTTGATGGCGTTCTCGCATGAAGAAAATCGATCGATGAGGTCGACGATAGAACGAGCTCGTTCAGCAGTTGTCCGTTCTTCACTCTTGCTCTGAAGACTCATGTTTATGATAAGATATTATTATTCCTACCTACCCTGTAAACTGCTCCGTTGGTCTCAAGGTCGCAAATGAGACTGCCCAGCGTGGAGTTGTGGGTGCGATAACCGGGTCAAGCAAAAAGTGTAATTGGATTTTTTTGTGACCACCTGGAGTTTGGAAGTTAATGGTGCGACAATCCCGCGCCTCGAAAATTACGTTAAGGCTGCTCTCGAAAAACAGCTTAAAACAGCGTGCACATGAAGCAGCTTTTCTTCGGCACTAATAGAGAAATTATATCTGAAAAAAATACGTCAGGAATCTACATACGTAATTTGCTTAAGTCAGAATTTGTCTATCAGTATCACATAATTAGAAAATAAACCACCAAGTCACCTCCAAATCGTTGAGATGAAACCATTTTACTCCGTCATTTTTTATCAGAATAGTATAAAAAATATTTACTGCTTTGTGAAAACTTTTTAAAAATGCGAGTAGCGGAGTGGCGCGTAAAGGGGTAATTAGCTCCGTTTATATGCACAAGGTTATTACGCATGAATACAAGCCTTAAGCCGTTGGTCCTGTGCCAGATTACTCGCCAATCTTCCCGGATTGCCGTCCCATCAGTCTATGAGAGTGATGTCCCGCGTCAAAGTCTAGTCTCATTTGAGATTGGTCGAAATCGGTTTCCGCCTTGTTTTGGCTAATCTCTGATGTATCAACAAATGTTGTGTATTACCCAAATTGCAAAATAGAGGAGCGAGGAGCTCGTGGCTAGATAATAACAACCGCACGGGTCGATCTTCAAGGTTAAGCAACGCTTGCCAAGGTTGGTCTGTGGATTGGTGACCATCTTTACATACCGAGTTTCCTGCGTGCCTCGGAAAGCACGTTAAGCCGTTGGTCCCGGCTGTCATTTGTAGATCTTTGGCAGTCGTTACGGATAGTCAGAAGCCAGTTAATCTAACTCCAGTCTTGCTATGAAGTACCGTGTTACCCAGTTAATTGGTCTGGTAGGCAGCCGCTCCGCGTAAAACACTGGTACCTATTCAGCTAAATCCGGTTTGACTGGAAGCCGACCCCAATAAAGTTGGGAAAAGGAAATTATATCCTATTACAATACTGATTGCCGGAAAAATAACGCTACTGGCTTATTGTTTTTACTATTCAGGATCCGTTTTATTACATTGTGTGTATCTATGTGTGCCAAACAAACAAGTTTTATTTCTTTCTTTCTTTATTACTTATACTAATTAAAAAACATGTGTTGTTGTCTGTTAAAACGTTATATCGACTTCGTTATGTTTTCTTTATAATAATCGATGCCATTAATGCCTTTACTTCAGAGCCACCATGAAGCTGTCGCCGTGTGTTGTCGCGCTCCTGACGCTCGTGACAATGGTAAAAATCACAGCAGCGCTTCCAGTCGGCGAAACATGGCTTGGACCTTTATGTGGCCGGCACTTATCTACGACTCTTACCTCTCTTTGTTTTGGTGAGCTTGGTGGTTAATTATGGAAATATTTTATGAATATTGAACATTTCGCTGAATAAGTTTTTTTTTATCTACAGGATGTTCCAGAACTTGTGCATGTTCATATTTAAAAATTATGTAGGCTAGCTAACATACATTAGGGAACAATAATAACCTATTAAAAGTTACTTTTTCAAGAAAATCGATCATTTTCATCGACCCCATCCAAGCGCAGTCTTCAGGTTAAGCGTTGCTCAACAGGAGCTGCTTTTAAAACGATAGGTATCTGAATTTTAAAACAAGAAGTCTTTTGTCTCAAGTAACAGTCCACTAACGTGTTTTTATTTTAATTTCAGGAGTCGACGAACTAGCTCTTGTTAGAAAGAGAAGAAGTCTTGTCGAAGATTGCTGTTACAAACTATGTACGCTGGAACACTTAAAAACATATTGTTGATGCTAAAGAGGATTTATTCGAGCCTCACGCGTCGTAGGGATCTATTACATATTGTAGTTTATATGTCAAGAAGAATAAAAGGTTATGTAATGTTACCCCTTTCAGTGGTGGAGGAAGCGTCTACAGATTTTCAAAGTGTAATAAAAGCAATTACATGGAAACACTTGATCGTGTCAGATATTGGTACAATATTTTAGATGCCTCAACGTGTCTCTAATGTCTGTTCACCGACAGTTTTTTTTTTTTTTCTAGCGATTTGATATTAATTAGAGGGGATGTTAAGCGAACCCTAAAAATGCTCCAATCAGAAGACTGCCGTTTCAGAAGTGACGCAAGCTCGTATGGAATTTTTGAAGATGCTAAAATATCCGCCATAATAATAACGGCTATGCGCATGGCGTCGCCAAATTTTAATAAATTTTGATTCTATTTTAGCTACAGTTTAAAAGCTGAATTTTATATAAAGGTTAACTTGGGTAACTTTTAAAAAATGTTTCTTTCCTATTTCTAAGTACCTAGCCGTAATTAAAACGTATCTAAGCCTAAAGTCGTGGCTAATGCCTTTGAGTTATGAGGAAACAGAGCAAATCCTAGTAACATTCATATGATCCAAATGATTTCTTGCTTGAATATGAGACGTACAACACTTCTCCGTTATTTATTTATTTATTGATATGTACTTAAATCAGGACAATTAATATCCCATATGATCTGTCAGTAATCGCTTATACTATGTTAGTATAATAAACATACATAAAGATATAGACATAAATAAAGTCACAAAACAAAACATTACAATACAATACAAACAACACAAAACTAGTAAACTACCATAGTCTGGGCGCACTTGGCAACGACACATGTACAGCGCACAGGTGCCCCATCAAGTGGCCCTCAGTCTTGCTAGCAACAATATTGCGATTGCAGTATTCACCTACACACCACACACACTCACTTTTACAGGCTTCCAAAAACTTTGAGTAATTTTTTTTTTTGTTTAATTTGTTTTTTTTCTCGTAGTTAAATTAGTTTTTTAGCTTTTTTTTTATTATTATTTTGCAATAAAACTAATTGTGTCTCTTTTCGGGAGAGGGCACTGGCTCCTGTAATACAGGTTTATCACCTAGCACAGGAGTCGGGGACTTACCTGCGCAACTTCGTCTGCATCACAATTTTCATTACTGCTCCACTCCTATTGGTCTTAGCGTGATGATAATTATAATTAGCCTTCCTCGATAAATGGGCTATCTAACACACTGAAAGCATTTTTCAAATCGGACCAGTATTTCCTCAAATTAGCGCGAACAAACAAACAAACCCTTCAGCTTTACATACTAGTATAGATTATTATCTCATTCGATGCGAATAGAATCCGAATAGTATCGCATATTTCTTCGTGCTTGCACCTATGGCTGACCTGTGAATGAAACTGTCCGGCTACCTACTCGGATAACATCCTTAACTCCGAATATTACGACGTGACACTTTGGGGCACCATGTTAATAACAATTTTGTTTTATATTTTTGACCGACTTACCGACAAAAAAGGAGGAGGAGGAGGAGGAGGTGTTTCTCAATTCGGCGGGTGTGTTTTTTTTGTATGTATGTACACCGATTACTCCGAGGTTTCTGATCTGATTTGAGCGATTTTTTCTTAGTTCGATGAGACATAGGTAGGTACTTGCCATTTAGTCCCGTAAAAATTTGATTCAGTTTGGTTCTGTAGTTTTTTTTCGTAGATGAAGACGTCGTCCAAGAATCACCACTTCAAATATAAACAAACTTTTTTCCAAAAAATATAACCGACTTCCAGAAAAAAACACTACAAAGAATAACCTTAATTTCGGAACTAAGTGTTAAAAGAAACCGGCCAAGTGCGAGTCGAACTCGCACACGAAGGGTTCCGTACCATACACCTTAATTTTTATTATTTGTTGTCATAGCAGCCATAGAAATACACAATCTGTGAAAATTTCAGCTCACTAACTATTACGAGTTTTGAGATACAGCCCGCTAAAAGGCAGACGGACGGACAGCGGAGGCTTAGTAATAGAGTTCCGTTGGTTACCTTTCGGGTACGGAACCCTAAAAACGAAGATGCAAAACCGAAAACCCCTACTTCTGAAATTAAGGTTATTTATACTTTGTAGCGTCTTTTTTGGAAGTCTTTATATTTTTTTGGAAAAATGTTTTTAAGTACCTATAACTTACACACGGTGTCTACATCTCTGTTATTCGACTCTCCTTTCGCAGGTATGCTGGAAGAGATTTCCTTAGAAATAATCATCGCCTTTTGATTTTTTTTTTATATATTTCCTATAATTCTTGAGGGTTTGAAAGACCACGTCGCTTTTAAAATAGTGAAAAACTCTCTCGCTTTGGGCGCAAATTTGTATTGTGCAGCCTCTTCCAGAGTTATATCCCACTGGTTATCAGAAATAACCAGAATTAGAATCTTTCTGTTTCCTTCTTTTTATCTATCTGTTTAATATGTGTACGTAGATAAACTGTTAATTAAATAAATCATCTCATCATCTGCCTAGCCTTTTCCCAACTATATTAGGGTCGGCTTCCAGTCAAACCGGATTCAGCTGAATACCAGTGTTTTACGTGGAGCGGCTGCCTACCAGACCTCCACAACCCATTAACTGGGTAACAGGGTACTTCTTGGCAAGACTGGAGTCAGATTTACTGGCTTCTGACAATCCGTAACGACTGCCGAAGATCTACAAATGACAGACGGCTTAACGTGCTTTCCGAGGCACGGAGGAAACTCGGTATATTAAGATGGTCACCCAAAAACAGACCAACCTTGGCAAGCGTTGCTTAACCTTAAAGATCGACCAGTGCGGATGTTATTATTTAGCCACGAGCTCCTCATAAACTATTAAATATATAAATACCTAAATAAGCTCTACTGCGCACCAAAACTAGATTCACGGATATTAACTTGAAAGCTGGGCCAGACATGTCTGCCGCATGTTCGAAGAGCACTGGGCTCGCAGCAAAACAAAGCAAAGGTAGAGAGAAGAGCTTGACACTTACTGCTAAGACTAGCCCACAATGGGGCCGACACCACGAGCGAGAGAATCGCGGCGATATTATCAATCAATCAATTTATTTAATCAGACAAATAGTCAATTTGTTAAAAAGATCGACCAGTGCGGATGTTATTATTTAGCCACGAGCTCCTCATAAACTATTAAATATATAAATACCTAAATAAGCTCTACTGCGCACCAAAACTAGATTCACGGATATTAACTTGAAAGCTGGGCCAGACATGTCTGCCGCATGTTCGAAGAGCACTGGGCTCGCAGCAAAACAAAGCAAAGGTAGAGAGAAGAGCTTGACACTTACTGCTAAGACTAGCCCACAATGGGGCCGACACCACGAGCGAGAGAATCGCGGCGATATTATCAATCAATCAATTTATTTAATCAGACAAATAGTCAATTTGTTAGTCACAAAATATCTTACAAACTATGTTCGTAAACACATTACTAAAGAGTAGGTAGATAAAAGTTGGTAGGTATAACCATGAAGCCTTTCGCTCGAGTTCAGCCTAGATTGCATCGCTATCCGACCGGAACCCGAAGGGAACCTTCATGACTGCCGAGTCATGCTTCCCTGTAATAGGGTATTTTACAAAAAAAAAAAAAAATTTGTCCGTTAGATAGATTTTAAAAAACATTGGACACGTAATTTTTATTTTTTCACGTAAACAAAAAACCGGCCAAGTGCGAGTTGGACTCGGACACGAAGGGTTCCGTACCATAAACCTTAATTTTTATTATTGTTGTTATAGCGGCAATAGATGTGTGCATCTTCGACTCACTTACCATCCGGTGAGATAGTGGTCAAACGCGTACATACAAAGAGTAAAGAAAAAAAAATTGTTTCGATAAATTTATTTTATAGTCGTCAGTGTTGTATAAAATAGGGTTTGTTTCACCTCATCCGAGGTTAATTTCCATCAAATTCTTTGTCACTTTAAAAGTACTGACACATTGCAGAATTAACCGTCGAGTAGTGGCTACTCACTCAGATATTCTCAAACACACCCTGAATAATCCTGCAATCTAAATAATTCACAAATCGATTTTTAGTAAAAAGGTTTGATTGAGACTAAGTAATCGGTAACGGAAAAGTGAAGAACGCATCGCCCTACAACTTCGTAATGATAAGTATGATAATAGAGATTCTCGCCGTCCATAGACTATAGTTTCACCATGTAGATTGTTCTCTACATCACACTCTTCATGTTGAGTTTCAGTTTCGTAGGCTTAACGTCGTCTAAAATGTGTGTATTCTTTTTTCAGAGACTTATATAAGTTTATATTTCCTTTTGGCAACGTAGTTCCGAGAGCATGAGGAGTAAATTTCTGTAAAAGAGCATACTAAGTTCAAACGTGTCAATTTACTAGGCAGTAATTTCTGTTATTAGGGCCTTATCACACTAACGAGTTGCCAGCGAGTGGAAAGCGGGTCGAGTGCGCAGCGAACACACCGCGAACAATAACGCCACCGAAGGTCCCCGATAGATCTTATAGGAAGAATGTTAGACTGAATTCAAATTGGCATGGTTAGCTATCTCCGGTTACGCACTGTACCTATTTTCACTTCACTATCGTATAAAGCCTTGCAGAGAATTCGGCACGATGGTCACCCATCCACAAATTGGTAAGCCTGAGAGCTCCTCCCGCCCATGAAATAAGAAGAATGAGGAATTAAATTGGTATCTCACTTATAACCAAAAGAATTAACTGCAGCTGCGAAGGCTGTGGGTTATTCACGATTACGGGAACTCCTCGTGCTCAGGCACCAGGTCCACGTTTTGGAAAATCAGATACTGCCATGAGCCGAACCGTCTCCAGATATGCAATGTTAAATAAAGTGGCTTTGTTGAATTTTTCTGTACCTGTAGAAAATTAATTGGTTAATTGATAAAAACGAATAGTTATCACACCAAAATTTTGTGTATCATCAACAATAGGCTAGTTTCCACCACCAAAAAATTGCAAACTTACTGAAAAATAATAGGCACGTATTTTTTGTTGTTGTAAATCAATAGGCCAGTCAACGTAGACAGATTAAACGCGTGTTAGGTCGCAGAAAATTGGGCAATCCTGATTTTTTTGGTTGGTCGTTAGGATAGATGCTAGTAGTTTCCTCCCAATTTTTCAACCTCGAAAGACCTGTGCTAACTGCGTAGTGCTCAGAAAAGTTCTTAATTTTCAGTAATTTTTAAGATTTAAGGCTTAATTCTCCTAAACGGTGTTTTCTAGGGAGAAAGGTCAACCTGAATACTTTTAAAGTAGAGAAAATTTGCAACAATTTGACTGCAACAGACTCTGTTAGAAATCCGAGTTTTAGTTTTAAAGTTGGGGTAGGCATAATCTTTTGCATAAAACATCTAAGAACACTTCAATCACTACACGGTGATGTATAAATTACTCATGTAAACTTTTCCGTCGTGATATTACAGATAATTCTTTGGTCGCGCAGAATAATTCTAGAGGATTTTATTTAAATTCCCTCCCTGCTCACTGATGTCTGCATACGACATTGTAAGTACTTTCACGGGCAAGGCGAATCAATACATTTTAAGAATGTAAACCACATATGGTGATGCAACTTTTGAGTTACGAGATATATGACTTTTTGGTGACGACGAAATCGGTTCATCTCTACTTTAGTATCTTTACCTTTTTTAAAACGTTTTCACGTTAAATACTCACTCTACAAGGAAAATCGTAAGAGATGAAGTCGTAAACTAGTTGATTCAGGTGGTTTTTAACCCCCGACCATAAAAGAGGGTCTGTCTGTGGCACCGTAGCTCTTAAACGGGTGAACCGATTTGGATGCGGTTTTTTTATTTGAAATCGGGTTTTCTAGCGGTGGTTATTAGACAAGTTTTATCAAAATCGGTTGAGATGTTTGAAGGTCATCAGCTCTTTTCTAGTCGATGAAGGCTTTTAATCAGCTTTTACGGGTCTAATCGATGCGAAATTTGGTATTTTGTTACTTCAATGTCATTGCAAGAACATGGTTATATTGCCATGGTGCTGTAGCATAACCTGAGGTCTGCAGAATACCCAACTCCTCACTAAGTTATAGCAGAGGTATTGTGTTTGAACTCTATGGAATGGTTTCAATGAACAGATTATATATAGCGTAATTCCACCACACTATATGTTATGTATCATGTCACTACACACTTTATTAAAGACTTTAATCACTTAATAGTCGTGTTTTTTTTTTTTTGTGCTTATCAAGTCTGACACAGATCCGACCGGTATGAACGTCAAAACGCCACTCCGTCAAAACGCCACATACAGCAGACCTTACGTTTTCGTATTCATTTAAATGTTTGCAATGAATAGGTTATAATTATATTGTCATGTACCTTATAAATAGGGCCTAATGATGAAGCAGAATAGAGAAATGAGTGAATACATGGATGAGAGATGCTCAGCTAATTTCACTCGTTCTAGCGATATGATATCGCATACTGATGATTGGTATACTTAGGATGTAGGTTTTAGTGCCGTTTAGGTCAGTGTAGATCATATGTGACAGGTTGGAGAGGGAGAAGAAGGCCAAAAAAAAGATGGATCGATTGTGTGAGGAGCGATATGAAAGGAAAGGGAGTTAGTGATAGCGTGACGGCTAACAGGAGAGAATGGAAGTAAAAAACGTGTTGCGCCGACCCCAAGCAACATGAAACAAGGGCAGAAAGATGATGAGATCATAGGTTTTCTAGTAGTACCTATTAGATAAATTAAGTTTAAAAGCATAAAATTAAAATTAAATTAAAAATATCGCGATACAAAATAAAAAAAAAGTAAAAAAAATAATACGTATTGATCCATTTCATTTAAAATAGGTACGATTCCTTGGGTCAAGCGGCATCACGTCGGGGAACTGCTAATACTCGTAATATAGATAGGTTCTTAACAAATACAAAATTAGCGGTCTCTCGAGGCGAAGGAACAGGATTTTTTTTTTTAATTCCCTACCTGCTCACTGATGTCTGCACAGGACATTGTAAGTACTTTCACGGGCAAGGCGAAACAATATATTTTCAGAATTTATACCACATATGGCGATGCAATTTTTTTATTACGAGATATATGACTTATTGGTGACGTCAAAATCGGTTCATCTCTACTTTAGTATCTATACCTTTTTAAAAACGTTTTCACGTTAAAAAACTCACCCTGCAAGGAAAATCGTAAGAGATGAAGTCGTAAACCAATTGATTCAGGTGGTTTTTTTTTTAGTAAATTAACTACAGTAAAAATCAAATTCGTAGTCCTAATTCACTTTCCCTATACTAAAAATTTTAGTATTAGTAGATTTTGCTAGGGGATTATAGCTGTTAGGGCGCTAAAAATCTTTAACTTCGGTACTCAAAGTTAGTCACGTAACTACTTAGGTGACTGACTTTGTAATTGTCAGTATGTTCGGAGTTTATGACTTCATTAACTCCGAACATACTGACTATTACAAAGTCAAGTCACTACCAAGGGTTCTTTTTAGAAAGCTCTTTTTACTGGTGTAACTTATGGTTTTTTTAACTGAACCAAAACCTTAACTTTGGAGTCTAAATTTTCACATCTCCAAACGGACCTAAAATTAGAAATAGATATATTTAGGCCAAAAGTCCGTTTTAATAGTTATTTCCATCGACGACTCTAATGATGCTATGGGGCGCTAAAAAATGCTTAACTCCAGTAATCAAAATTATTTGTCCGTTCAGGTTTAATTTCATTAATTAACTCGAACGAATTCATAATTGACAAAAGTTGAATAAGTAGCAAATGATCTTCTAGAACAGGGCTTTCCAATGGCTAATGTCTTAAGGAAACATGTGGGTATCTTCCCATAGTTGGATGACCATTCTCATAGAATATTGAAAATACTAATATAGATTATGCCTTATACTTAAGTTGCAGAAGTTAGCTGAGGTCCCGTCATCACGTAACGTAAATCATTTCCCTTAATTTTCTTCCATGATTGAATACTCCCAAAATTTGTGCAATATTTAAGATCGATAAAGGGGATTGACCAACTTCTATGGCACTTTGGCCACTTATAAACAAACAGTTCAGCTAGTAATATATGATTGATTTAATAGTTCATATCAGTAAGAATGAAGATATAAACCTAGTTTTGTATCAAGATTTATATTTAGATATTTTTTTAACATTTTATTGAAATTGGTTATGCATGAAATAAAACTTGTTTTTCTTATTGAATCGGTGTCCGTAGAAGTGCCAGGGTCATCATAAATACAAGGTTCAGGGTCCATGGAAGTGCCAGGGTCGTGAAGAAGGGAAGAATCGGAATCCATTTAGAAACAGCCAAAGTAATCGCAATAAAACTCGCAGAAACAACACTCACGATGCAAAAAAAACAAAGCGAATGAAACTGTCATTTCAACACAACATTTTTAAAGCATTGTGTTGCCAAATAAAAAAATATAATTGTATCGATACATAATAGAATCGATTATTGTTTTATAAGTTCTTCTGGTATAATGCAGTCTTCAATTTAACATTTTTAAGTCTTTAATCATTTATATCGTGTATTAGTATTTTCAAAATAATATGATTAGATGAAAACTGCGTTAAATACAGTGGAGAGATTACGATACATTTTAAATCGATTAGAATATGCAGTTATTGTTTGGCAACATTAAAGTCAAATTCAAAGCCAGCTGACTTGGTCACATCAAAACAAATACAAAAAAACAAGATTTTTTACAGTGATAATTCATACACCATTATTAGCATCAGATATATACTAAAATAGAATTATAATTATTGGTAAATTAAATTTTTGTATAGCAGCGTGTTTAAAAATGGCCAAATCTGGACAATTCCCTTTATGGTATTTTTTTAATTAAAAAATTAAATTTCACTCGATTTTATTTTATATGATAAGAAACATTTTCCACTAAACTATCTAACATATCTTTTTCGAAAGTCTAGCATATCACAGGGCTCCATTTTTTAAACTACGATTTCGATTTTTGTGAAAAATGGTTCGTGTTTGATGTGCTATATCTCCATACCTCTAAAACCAATTCAACTGTATGTGCACTCTAATTGTATCAAATTTTATTTACTAGTCTACTGATTGACTTTTTATGTAGAATTCACCATTTAGAAGATGTAAGCCAAAGTCTGGAAACTGACTGAAAATTTTGAAGTTTTCCGAGCACCACGTAGTTAGCACAGATTATTCGAGGTTGAAAAATTGGGTGCACACTACTGGCATCTATCCTAATAACATTACAAAAAACCAGGATGGTGCTAAATACTGCGACCTAAAATGTCTTGTATGACTGGCCTACAATGAATATTGACAAAGATAAAACGCATCAAAACTCAGGAGAAGGCGCTCGTGACGTCAGAACGCACTAAAAATTATACCACGGCGTGACGTATTGAGAATTTTAAAAGCGTCGTATCTTCGTTATTTTTGGTTTACGTAATAAAAGAAAAAATACGTGTCGGAATTTTTTGAAAATCTATCTGAAGGACTAATTAGTTTTTTTAGTCCACTACCCTATTGAAAAACTAAAAAATAAGCCGACTAAAATTGTGCAAGTCCTCAATAAAGAAAGAAAATAATATTTTTATTTGAATTAAAGCGTTCGTGGCACAGTGCGTGCTACGCTCGTAGCGCATTGCTACGGCGTAGCACGCACTGTGCGCGTATGGCGAGTAGTTAGTACTCAAATATTTCTTCCAAAAAATTATTATGTTTATCTAGCTGACCCGCGCAACTTCGTCTGCGTCACATTTTTCATTAACTTTCCGCTCGTATTGGTCATAGCGTGAAGCAAAAAAAGATAATGAAATGCCTGATTTGCCGATCTAAGAACAAGTTTCCTCAATAAATTGGCTAGTTACTGAGATAAGCGCGTTCAATAAAACAAACAATCTAACAAACTCTTCAGCTCTACAATTTAAGTATAGATACAGAGTTACTTTGGAGATTGCACATGTTTTCCTTGCGATGGTTAGTTGAAAAATTTCACATAAAAATATGCATATTTTTGTTACTTTACTTTTGATGACACATGGAAAAAGTAAAAATAAGTGTTTTTTATTTCTAACTAGTAAACCCGCGCAACTTCGTCTGCATCACAATTTTCATTACTGCTCGGCCCCTATTAGTCTTAGCGTTATGATATATAGCCTTCCTCAATAAATGGGCTATCTAACATTGAAAGAATTTTTCAAATAGGACCAGTAGATCCTGAGCAAACAAACTCTTCAGCTTTATATATTAAGTAGTTAGATCTTGCATGATATTAATACAAACATTACGTTACAAACGAAACCCCGCAGACGCAATGAGTGTCGATACCTATAAAGAATTAATAACTGATATAAGCGCAGGACCGGACCGGTCGTAGTGGCGACGCTTGGGGGAGGCCTATGTCCAGCAGTGGACGTCTTTCGGCTGATATGATGATGAAGCACAGATTCCAAACCAAACTTACCATATTGTTCTATCATAAATATTCTGTATTTTAATAACTGTTTCTTTCGTAATAGAAACATGTAGCGAAGGATAGTCGCAATATTTACTTGATGATCTCTGAAATATGAAAATCTTATGTAATTGGTACCACCACAATGATCAAAAACTATTATTAAACATATCATCGATACTGCGCATCATCCAGCCAACGGCAAGCCATCCCGGGACGAACGACGCGGCGACGCATTATCGGGTGAGACATACACTGCCTCGGCAGTTAGCAGTCAGTCTTAAAACCAGGACAAAATAAAAAATAATTGTCCTCCTGACTGAATTCGGCCCTGGCGGACAATCTCAACGGCGACTAGCCATCGGCGCCGGAGAGTATAGTGCACGAGTACGTTCGCAATAACACAGATGCAGTTCCTCTTCTATCACTCTCATGGCCCGATGGGACGGCAATCCGACACGCGACAGAGATCTGGCGCAGGCTTAACGTGCTTTCTGAGGCACGGGAGTCACACCACCAACTTCCGAATTCCGCGAGCTGTTACTGAGAAATTACTAGTAGAAAAGCCCAATTTTACATTTTGCCAGACAATATCGGATCCTGGACCCCACGCTCGGCAGTCGCGCCAGCAACTAGGAAACAAATAGGGCAGTAACGAAAGCAAACGTTCTTCAATGTATAAGCAAAGCTTACCGGTACGGTGTAGTGACTGCCACACTCGGGGCAGCGCGACAATGCCTGGGTGCCCAGCAATCGCCGGTAATAATAATGGGGTTCCGCATCGCCAGCCACTGTACAGAAGTTTCCTTTTTACTCACCTTTGTTTGCCCTTTTGGCGCAAAACGGACCAAATGGGAGTCTTAAGTACCGAAGTACAGTGCCTAGTACCTACTTTATTCTATTTGGCCCTGAAGATGAGTTTCTACACACACTTTCCTACTCTTCCCACTTCTGGGATAAAAACTAGCCTAGGTAATGTATAAGAAGTCAGAACACTTTTAACTTTTGGGAGTACAGCTAAGTAGTGGAATTCCCCGCCGGTGTCTGTTTCCTGATATTTTCAACCGGGGTCTTTAACTAAGAGTGAATAGGCTACTTAGGTATGCGCACCCTATCGTCGACCACATCACGGCTTACCTTCAAGCAGGTGAGATAGTGGTCAAACGTGAGCCTATGGAGACGTGGTGCTAGAAGAGTGTGCCAGAAGTCTCTTGGACCGTATTTCGCAATAATTTCTACATTTTGCAGGAACTTGGTATTTATGTACAACGTCTTTCGGCGTATTAAAGAACATACTCAAATTCTTTGAAAACGTAACCAGGGGTGAAAGCGGACGTCCGATAAGGACCAGGCCCAAGTAGACGGCGCGTTGTATTCCACATGCGCCTCAAAGAGATGGCAGCGTAATTGACGGAGCCTACTAGGACCAGTGCCTGCCAGAGTTGCGGAATTATTCGAAAAATGTACCGTGACCCTGGAACACTGGGCATTTGAAGGAACACGAATAAGCCTTACGGCCATTTTCAATAACTGATCTTGCTTTAGTTCCAGCTACTAAAGATATAAAAAATACCATTTTATCCTTAGGTACTTGCTTTTCAATAACCAACTGACGGATAGCATTGACTACCCAAGTTGTTTACCTATCATTGGGAGGACGAGTAGCCTACTGGAGATACGACCGCCCATATAAATCATTTGATTTTTCGTCATTTGATTACCCGTCAACATCGGCCGATAACGTGACTGTGCGTTTGAATATGTCGCTTCCTCGCCGGCGGTGTGACAAGTGCCTTAAGGTAAAGCGCCAGGGTAGCCCGCGAAATTCAAATATTTTTATGTTTTTTTGAAATTTGCTGGTCAGTGTGAAGCTGTTTGTTGAACAAAATACGAATCGCGGCCGTAACGCGTATTTTTAAGGAATTATAACCATTTAAATCATTAATATAGCCCTCTAAGTTCATGAAGCCCTATAGAACGACTTTTTCATAAAAACCATTCCAAAGGGCTTGATTAACTAACATAACTATGCAGGGTAAATTGATTTCTGTCACTATAATAAATTTTTTTCAATCATATCTAGTTCCAGAGATTACCTTCAACAAATGATTTAGTCAATTTTTACCTGAGAATATTTCAGTGGTAATTTCTTACGCTAAGTAAAATCTAGAAACATCCATTGGGTCATGTTTTTGACGCGGTGCCTGAAATTTACTTGGCCTATTTATTAAATAATTATTTATTTAACTTTTTTTTTTTATTTAATGTTAATACTTACCAAAAGAAGTCTTATCTGAATTGCAAATTGACGAATGTTCTGGATACCTTTTTTTTCTTTTTAAACCTGGAAAAATAACACAATACTTGAATACTCAATGTTATTATTTACTTCTGGAAAGAAGAAAAATGCCTACTCAACTAAAATTGGAGGAAAATAATGATTAAAGATTTTCTGTACTCGGTTGTCTGTTCGACTGTCCGTCCATCTGTCATAGCTGATTTTTTGTGACTCGACATATCTCGCAGACTGATCGAAAATTAGCATTGCATTGAATTAGCATTGTCATTTAACGTGGCAATGCTGCCAGTCTTCTGGGCACGTTTCCGGATGACGGCGGGCGATGCGGAGGAATACTTCGGCGCCTAAGTGTATTTCGTTTTTGTGCATGTAAGTATATATGTTAATTATTACAATTTATTACAATTAATTCCGGATGACGGCGATGCGGAGGAACACTTCAATGCCTAAGTGTATTTTGTTTAAGTGCATGTAAGTATATATGTTAATTATTACAATTAATTCCGGATGACGGCGATGCGGAGGAATACTTCAACGCCTAAGAGTATTTTGTTTTTGAACATGTAAGTATATATGTTAATTATTACAATTAATTCCGGATGACGGCGATGCGGAGGAATACTTCAACGCCTAAGTGTATTTTGTTTTTGAACATGTAAGTATATATGTTAATAAAGTACATTGACCTTTTCCTAATATCCTTTCGAAGATACTCGAAATATAAATATTAAATGTAAAGGATCACGATAAAAGTCGATTCTGGACAGCTTTAGGTCATTATTTCAGTTTTAGATATTAAGAAAGTCAATAAATATATGTGGATGACCGTTGTTGCACGGGTATCTGACGTCTATCATAGTTAGGATTATAATAGGTATATACAGTGATGGTCATATAATTAAGAACGATACGTAGTACCAGACATTTTTTAAAAAAAACAATGTCATATGTATATACTATTTTTCTTCTTCTTTCTTTATAAATATGTGCTTTTATGTTACTTCTCAAAAGTAATTAGTTATGTTATGAAATAGCTACATGGATAGAGTAAACGGTTCTTATTATCCTTCTGTTCTACTTAGCTTCTACCAAACGCCTTCGGATATGCGCACTGAGATCGCTGAAGAGTTGTTTTCACCAAAATATTTTTTTCTCAACTCGTTAGACCCCTTTAAAGGGTATCGTTTTGCCCATACATTATATTTCTATTGTTTTGCACGACATTTCAATCGTCTCGCTGAGATGAATTTCTCTGTTTAGGTACACGTGGAATATTTTGAAGTAGTTTGCTACGTGTTAATGCTTCACAGCGTGGAATATGGCTATCTTTTTACCCGACGAAAGGAGGGTTATGTTTTTCGAATGTATGTATGCATATTTCTTTGGCACGCCCTAGAGCCTGAACGGCTTGTCGTATTTTTATGTGAGTGATGTCAATAGATTCGTCTAAGTAGTGAGAGTGCAACTGGGTACATCAAAATAAAAAAAAAAAAAAAAAAACAAAATGGCCGATTTTTGGCGCTCTAAAAAAAATTATTTTCAAAATCTATTGAGTGGGGTATCAAAATAAAGGGCACGAGGAGACCATTCCAAAGATGTAACTCACTAAATCACTGATCTGATGTCACCAACTGCATCAGTCAGACTGCTTGAAAAGCGACTTGCTTCGAACTATTTAGTCGGTATTAGCGGTCGGGTTTTTTGATAAAGTATTTTTTTATATGACCAATTCTTATGGCGAAGTTTTATTATCACTTCCCTGTTTATTTATTTTTCCCCATTGTGTTTATGTCAAATAATCAACTTCTTGACTTTTACAGCACAAGTGGCGCCAAAATTACGCGAATAATGGCTTAGTTACAGAGTGTTCTCTATTTAAATTTGAAGAAAAAAATTAACTATCCAGCGGTCTTAATTATGTGGCCAGCAAGTATGTTTGCAACAATATAAGTAAAACATTTTTCTATTATCTAAATATTATTGAATTAATCATGTTATAACTGTGTGCTACAATCATCATCTGCCTAGCTTTTTCTCAACTATATTTGGATCGGCTGCCAGTCAAGCCGGATTTAGCAGAATTCCAGTATTTTATGAGGACCGGCTGCCTACCAGAGCTCCACAACCCATTAAATGGGTAGGGAGTATTCACACTTTTTTATGTCCATAGAAAATAACGATTTTGTATGGAGATGCGTCCGCATCCATTCAGCTTTCCGCGTCCTTTCAGCTTTCGCGACAAACAAGTACAAAATGAGGACAAATGTGTTTTCTATCATGCGAGTGCTATGTATGGAGTTCAGCGCTGTTCCGCCGCATTCAGGGTCAAGCGCGGCCTTACGCGGTGGAACAGCGCGGTACACGGATGGTTCTAGACTCCTTGTGTGACTAACACTGGCAAGGCCACCATCAGGGATTTTAATTTTGATAACCTCAATAAATTCTCGCTAATTAATCGCCAAATATCAGAATTAATCGGTCACTGGTTCAAAAGTTATAAGGGTTTATAGGTGGCCGATTTGGGGTGCGCCTACCCCAGTTTGGCCCATTTGAATCTTAAATTTGAAAGTGAAAACAGGTCTTCGCTAGGTAGTGCACCTAGCGAAGACCTGTTTTCACTCTCAAATTTAGTCGCTAATTAGTCTCAGGTTTTCGCCAAGCCACAGATTTAGTCGGGTCTTAGTTTAGAAGATATGATGAGTTAAATTTTTAAGAATGGTATAGTCTAAGAGCTAGATCGAAGCTTCGAACAAATTACCAAGAAAAAATATTTCTATTGATATATAAATTATACTTCTAGTTCCTAGTCCGTAGAATTGTCAGAGAGAGATAATTAGCTCTTTTACTATACCTGTACTGGGTCGACCCACTGTCGTTTGCGTTTTAATTTTGTACGTTTCATTTTATCTGTTTCTTCTACAAGAAGCCAAACGATAAAAATATCACACAAAGAAATTTCTATTTTAAGAGCACAATACTAAATGAGTAAAGAACATGACTACCGAAAGACTACCTTCAAAGCCGCTTTTCTCAAACACTACGAAGGTATCAATTTTTTTGTTCGAGTACTAATAATTAGTACCAATTGAGTACTAATTGTTTACCAAATATGGAAGCGATTGGCGTCGGTGGTCTTGCGGTAGTCACGGACATCTTACCGTCTTCGCCGCGTATTCAGCGCCATTCTCATTTTTACGACGCTGTACGCGGCTGATAGAAGCAGAGCTGTATAAGTGTGCCCAGAATCGTTCAGCGAAACGCGAATGAAGCTGAATAAATGTGAGTAGTGCCTAACACGGTACTTCATGGTAAGTCTGGAGTCAGATTTACTGGCTTCTGACAATCCGTAACGACAATGTTTAGATGGACACCCATCAACAGACCAACCTAGGCAAGCGTTGCTTAACCTTGAAAATCGACCCGTGCGGCTGTTATTATTTAGCTACAAGCTTCTCAATATGGAACCATTGTGTGACGACAATGTGGAACGATTGTGTGCTACGACAATGTGGAACAATTGTGTTTGCTACGAAAATGTGGAACAATTGTGTTTGCTACGACAATGTGGAACAATTGTGTTTGCTACGACAATGTGGAACAATTGTGTTTGCTACGACAATGTGGAACAATTGTGTTTGTTACGACAATGTGGAACAATTGTGTTTGCTACGACAATGTGGAACAATTGTGTTTGCTACGACAATGTGGAACAATTGTGTTTGCTACGACAATGTGGAACAATTGTGTTTGCTACGAAAATGTGGAATAATTGTGTGTGCTACGACAACGTGGAACAATTGTGTATGCTACAATAATGTGAATGTGAATGTGAATAATTTTGCGATACCGAGAGAGATACAAAAAGACATGCAAGAAGTGTAATTTTTAGTAAGTTTGAAAAGAAGGTTGTTTTTAAATAGTCGTTCTTAATTATATGACCACCACTGCCTATAGATTACAGGAAATCCTATAGAAATGTATGATTTTGGAGTAACGTGTTGAAAAAAATATTATTTGCTGTTTGCCCGACTCGTACCTGGCCGGTTTTAACGAGAGATTCCAAGTAAATAGAAAAATATTCAAATAAATCGGCTACTTACCAATATGTTTAAACTCATTTTTCCTTCTCATTAACCAGTGATATGACGAATTATATTCGGATACGTAATCTGGAAAAGAAATAATCGTAGTACATTTTTATTTAAGTGGCCGAGCTTCGTCATTGCAGGCAAGGCTAGACTAGATTAAAGTAGTAGGTAATGGAGCCAAGAGTACAATGAAAAATTATCAAACTACGTTTTCATAACAATTTTTACAAAATATAAAAGAAAGTTGACGCTTATGGTAGGCGTCAGTTAAACGTGAAATAAAGTACATTGAACTTTCCCTAATATCACTTCATAAATATTCGAACAATAAATTATTAACAGTTTTTCATTACTAGAGAACATAAAGGATCACATTAGAGGCCAATCCAGTATAGCTTTATGTCATTATTTCTGTTTAAATCAATAAATGTAAGTGGGTCAATGACCGTTATTGCATGGGTGTATCTCATGTCTACCATAGCCAAAATCATGTAACTAAATGTTAGAAGCACTTACCCATTTCGATGTCCATACCATTAGTCAAATGATAATTATAATTACAAGGCTCGATACCATCCTCACCATCGTCATCAGTTTCAGCGACTATATCTTGCGACGTAATTATGTAATTCATGAATTTACAATAACGGTCCCAGATGAAAAATACCAGTAAGGTAACCAGACATCGCAATTTCGTTAAATGGAAATAAGAATTCATTGTGACCCTGAGACCTTATGTAGAAACAGGCAAGGCTGCAGCGGGTAACTAACTATCAATTTTGCTACAGTTCATGGTCAATCCATATAATTTTGTTTTGTGTTGACTGACGTCGGAGCCCAGTACCAATGGAAACAAATATTTTTTTAGGGATTGTGGTTTGACAAGAAAGATATTCTTTTTTGTCAACACGGTTTTGCTCCAAAGGGTCAAGAGTGAGAGCGGGCTCCTTCGCCAATAATTCACGAACTGATCGCCAATTGTTCTCACTGATTGTAATTATCCAATTTCGGAAACGTAACATTGGGTGTCCGGTGAAGAGTGTATTGAGTAAAACAATTTTATTTTTGTGAAAAATTAAACTGGGTTTGCAACCTGCATAGCAGATCTTTAATTTGTGACTTTGACATTGGCATAATATTTCTTTTTCACAATAAGTGTCAATATATGCGAATCTATGGCCAGCGAGCTTGACGAAGTATTGATGATTGCTATATATCGTCTATGGTGAAAATCTGGAGCGATTCCGTGGGCCTTCAGCAATTTGATAGTTTTCTCGAAATGTAAAAGACACTTCTTTCACTGCGAACACATAAATGTTTCTTATTAATGACTAGTTGACCAGTGCAACTTCGTCTGCTCCGTTCCTATTGGTATTAGCGTGATTGTTTATTATAGCCAATAGCCTTCCTCAATAAATGGGCTATCTAACACTGAAAGAATCTTGCAAATCGGACCAGTAGTTTCTGAGATTAGCGCGTTCAAGCAAACAAATAAAGAACAAACTCTTGAGCTTTATATATTAGTATAGATATAGATGATGACGAAGGCTTCTGTACTGTAATGCGAGCAATATGACTTAATGACGATGATACATCATATTTTGATGCACCTGGGCAAACTTTTTCAATCAGCCAAAGCGGAATAGACGCCCGAGCTGAAGCAGAGGACACATCAAAAAAAGTTTGCGATCACTAGCATAAGCTGTTATATTTTGTGTGTTTTCTTTAAATAGAAAAACCCTGTTTACAATTAAAAAATAAAAGTATTTTTTATTAACAAAAATTGAGTAATTAATCAGAATGTAATTGTAACAGGAATTTGATAGAAAGACTGTTTAACCATTCTTGAACAACAATTTATTAATAAAAGTTTTATTCAATATAGTATAACTCCTCCCCTGGCTCGAACAGATGCGGAGATCCTCCTGGGCATGCTGAAGGTCAAGTTATCCAGCATTTCTTGGAGTAACCTGTCCCATTCTTGAATAGCGGCTTCCCTGAGCTCTGGCACTGTCTGGGGACGTGGCTGACGGTTCCAAATAGCTCGCTTAAGAGCACCCCACTGTTTGGACTGCTACCCAAAAGCGCATTATTAGATTGCTGGCAACCCGTGACCCAACAATCAACGCTACTAAAATAAAAGCAGAAGTTCGGGCCGCCTCTGGGCCTGAAGTTAGCACTCAGACCATTCGGAATTGCTTGCACCAGGCTGGATTATGAGCATGGAGATCTTGGCGAGCGCCTCTGAATTCCCGGCAACGTTAACGACGGATATTGCAGTGGGCTAAGCTTCGGCAAAATGAAGAAGAATAAGGAGAAAACATTTGGCAAAACTCTTCGTTGACAATTCGCAAATCAGTACTCATCCAGATAACCGACGAGACCGTGTCTAACGTCTCCGTAAAATTAAATTTTGAAAAAATATTAGCATCAGCTGTTATTTTTTTGATTGATTGCAAACTTTTTTGATGTGTATATATCAAAACGACGTTTTTATAAAACAAATAACTGTAAGAAATGGCTTGCTTTTTTTTTCTTGCGCCGCGTGTTGTCTCGCACGGCTATCACTCGGCCAGGTATTTTAAATATAGATAATAAATTGAACAGGTGAATGACGGCTGGTGTGACACACTAGTGCGAAATACGGTTAGTAGCAGCTGTGGAGTAGGAACAGGTTCCGAGTATGATGAAAAATACCACCAATAAAAATACAACTCACCTGCTGAAACATTACTGGAGTCATTTAACAGACATTTATTTTTCGAAAATAGGGACTTTTTTCTTCGTAACTTTTTGTTCCGTAACTTTTCATTTCGTAACTTTGATTGGGTTTTGATTTCATCTCTAGCAAGATTTGTTACGATGATCACGGAACAGTAATTCATAGCTCGTTGAAACTCTGTTTTTCTTCCTATTTCAATCATATTCGAATGATGATTTTTATCTCTTTTGAAAATAGTGGTTAAATTGTCATCGTATAAAATTTGGTGAGTACACTCCAGCATGAAGACTTTGGCCAAAATTAGCAAGTACCCTTTACGGTTGTACAAGCAACACATGACTTCCTCTAATTAACGAATACTTCGACAGTAGCAATAAAGGTAGCAATAGATCCACAAATGCAGTCTCTTATTACATCGTAAGGTTCCACATCAGTAGCTGCGGAAAAATATATTTATTTCTGTTAGATTTTTCAGTTTTCTGATCCATCTGAATATTTCAAATTAATGGTCGTTTGACATATTTTCTATACTGAAGGTATTATGAAAACGGAATGTGAATCTGTTTTCTAATGTATATCTTAATGCCACTCAACATGGTCGTAGTCGATGGAGACCCGTCGCGGGGATCTATCTCTGGTAAAAACATTTAACCAACCACAATTCTTACTCCTCATAGTACCTGTACCGTTTGAAATATAAAAGTCATAGTAAGTCGGCTGATATTGACATCGACAAACGATCTTGTATGGCTAAAATGTAAATCGATCTTCAGCTGCTCAAGTATCGCTGGGTTTGAGTGTGGTAAAAAAAAAATCAAGTCTACTATGATTTATTTTTTCACGCCGGTGAAACACTTTTAGGGTTCCGTACCCGAAGGGTAACCAACGGAACCCTATTACTAAACCTCCGCTGTCCGTCCGTCTGTCCGTTCGAATGTCTGTCAGCGGGCTGTATCTCAAGAACCGTAATAGGTAGAAAGCTGACATTTTCACAGATTGTGTATTTCTATTGCCGCTATAACAACAAATAAAAATTAAGGTTTATGGTACGGAACCCTTCGCGTGCGACTCCGACTCGCACTAGGACGGTTTGTTTCAAAGTTGACATCATACTGACTTGAAAAACAATTGTCAGCTGCATGGTAGAAGTGAGGGGAAAATGCGTCAGCTTCTCGCATGCATGTTGCATGAACACAGGAAAAAAGCGTAAAAGTACGCCAAATTAAATTAAACTTATTAAATGTAATTAATTATTTAAGTGCGAAAACGACTATCGTATATGTGTAAACCGTTACACAAGCTAATCGTCGTTATCGTACTTCGAGTTTTTCTACCGAGAAAAACTGTCAGCTGCTTGAGTTTATAACACGACCTTCGGGCTACCTAAGCCTCTCCTCCTAAAATAGGGAAGATGCAACTACAGATTTTATGCAAATTCTAGCAGACCCGCCAAAAGCAACCGTTTTTTTTCTTTTGAGGTACGGAACCCTAAAACGTATAAAAGAAAGGCCACCCACTACAACGTTTTTCCCGTATGGGGCCCTCAATAAAAATGAACTACCGCTGTAGTATTCCTATGTCACGTCAGTTTGGGGCTTGTACCTATGAACCCTAGGACTATGCGATACAGTCGGTGCACCGAAACAGGTTTAGAACGAGGAGCGAGAATTGAAAAAGTCGATGAAAGCTGACCACTTCAAGTTCAGAAAAATGATTTTTCGACCAGAATTCCTCAGGAATTCCTGGGAATGGACTAAGAGAGATACGATCGGCAAGTTTCTGGCTAACTGTTTTTTTTTTTAAATATCACAAAGCGGCTGGCATTTACCAATATACTTACCTATTGAGGGGTCCAAATCCTGCCGACCTGAACCAGTTTTCAATGTGAGGACTACCAAATCCCACATACACCGATTACGGAAAAAGATGGGGCTAAGGAATTTCGGCATAACTTTCAAACAGATAGCTGCAAAATGTTCTTATTTGTCGAATATAAAATTAAAATAATCGGTAACTAAATTGGCACACAAAAAGTGACATTTGCAAAAAGTATTATGAAGTATATTCAAAAAATTTAGCAAAGAGTTTTTTATGAAGTCCTTTCATAGGCAAGTTACTGTGGGAAGAAACACATAATGATGCCGCATGTAAGTACGTGATCTGCAGTAGCCTATTATTATTATGGAATGCACTAAATCGGATGCACACCCAGTTGTGCGGCTGCAAATACATCTTGGCTAAAAGAGGTTTTATAGACCCGTCGGATCCCCAAGCGATTGCAGTGTCCCTGTTCAGAACATGAGCCATACGTTGAAGTGTCCCAAGTGGCCATACATCTCGTCATCATCATTATATCAGCATTATATCTTCCACTGCTGGACATAGGCCTCCCCCAAGTGTCGCCACAACAACCGGTCCTGTGCGTCTCACATCCATCGGCTACTCGCGACCCTCACTAGATCATCGCGTGGTATCTTCTCGTCTCACATACCACATTGCCTCAAGACAAAAGTCTATGACCAGTGCGTGTTGCCAATTATGACTTATGGAACCGAAACGTGGTCGCTCACATCACAATGGGCCTCATCAGAAAGCTTACTTATAATCACCGAAAGGCAATGGAGAGCGCAGATCTTAGAGTTTCCTTACGTGAACGAATCAGGAATAATGATAGGTATAATTATTCATGAAGCTGATTCACTCAAAACCAATTAGCCGTTGACTTATGATTGATTGAAAGACAGGAACTTTTTTTATTTATATAATTAACTAGATAGCTTCTGCCAGCGGCTTCACCCGCTTGATATTTGACGTGGCCTATCTGTATTCTAAGTTCCATCAAAATCCATGCACAGAGACGCGAAGAGTTAACAAACAAACAACCAGAAAGAGTTACCTTCGTATTTATAATATTAAAATGGATAGAATACATGTTGAGTGACACGCAAGCAGCGTTTTTATAGAACTAAATCACTCTATTTTTGTATATGGCAAGTAGGTAGTCCAATGCAAGAACTTGCAAGAAGAATAAAATAAGTAATATGTTGAATAAAAATATGACATAATGCTTCATGGCCATGGCGGTTTGTTTACTTTCTGAGCTAGTGGCGCCCCCTACGCAGAGTTTTGCGTAATGTTCCCACAGAGTTTATGCTACCTCTTCTTTTTCTTTCTGCTGACTACTTTCCTCTTTTCATTATATTATCTTTGGATATGTTATTATTTTGGCAGATGATAATTTTCTTTTGAGTCGTAAAAATTATTTCGTATCATAAAAAATTACAAAAATATGAAATGGTTCGAATACAAAGTTGGGAAATCATAAAGGCTTACAGCCTAAGGCAGTGTTGTGCCTGCCTCATAGTTTCCGGGATTCATTCCTGGTCCATTTTGTCTTCTACTCCAAGACACATTCACAAAGCCCAGGCTGTGGTGCTGCAGCAGAACAGAGATATAAATCTAGTAGCAAACCGAACATATCCTAACATAAATCAGGAAATGTGTGAGAATTTTTCGCAAAAACTCATCAACAGTTCTCTAATAACAAAATCAGAGGAACCTCAGTAACTTTGTTAGTATTTTCAAGAAACATATTTTAAGTATGGATATTTTCATAACATGCTTAATCCAGTCTATCTTTAGAAGTGTTCTGAATCTTTCTACCAAAATAAATATTAATTTTTCGTTTCTACGAGTAGGTACTAACATTATAAAACTCTTTTACACAAAAACTACAGAACGGATTTTGATGAAAATTTACTGTAAAGCTAATCATACACAGAGCTAATCATACACAGATCTATAATTTTAAAAGAAGAAAGTAGTAAATAGAAGTAGTAATACAAGAAGGTTGTAAAAACCCACGCAAGTGGAGCCGTGACTTGCATCTAGTATTTTTATAATTGCACCTAAAATAATTTCTATGTGCTTCATCCAAACGTTGACTGTAGTAGTCACAATAGCGTATTTTCCTTAAAACATCTACTTAATTAGTTCATCAGATAGGTACTATCCCAAAAAAAATTGGACTCAGCCGTGGTGGCGGTTGTTAATACCACCTGCTCCTCAGCTCGTGGGCCGCCTCACCGCTCTGCACCTACATGATTCTAAATTGCACTCTCGGGGTAGGGCAGAAAACGTAACGTCACCAGCCCCCACTCTTGAACTTTGATGCACTTTATCTTTATCAATTTTATGGATTGAAATGGAAACTACGAAACGTGTTCAATATTTTTCGTAAATCTAATGGACAGACTTAAGACCGGGGCATATATAGCGGAGCGCAGCGCAGAGCATTTTTCACTGTCAAACTATTTTCGACATTGTCCTCATTGAAATAATATTTAAAATCAATTAACACAACAATTAATTCCTGAAGCGCATATAAATAATAAAAGAAAATAATTGTTGTGTTAACTCGAAAAAAATAGCGACTGTTTCATACATTTTCATCGGCTAAATATTACACTTTGTATGAAACAGCTGATATTTTTTCAAGTTTTCAGGATTGGTGTCAAAGTAAAAATTGTGTATAATCTTGTTTACTTTCGCTCCCTAAGCGGTTGTTAGTATTTTACAATTAACTCCGTATAGGAATATCCTTTGACTTTGTCTCTGTCATCTCTGACCTAGACTAGAGTGAAGACCAAAGTCATCACAAAATAAAAAATAGAATAATAACCCAATATTGTCTAATACCAAATTTTCTATTCTCCACAGTTAAAATTAGCAAGATCGTAACAACAACGCCTGAAGAAACTTAATTGTTTAATCAGCTTACTATACGATCCCGAATGATTTTTACAACGATGTTGAGGCAGCTTCCAAATGACATGCACTCTCGTAAATAGATGGTCGTTTTATACATAATATTCAAGTTCTATGCTAACATTAGGGTTGCAAATGATAATATTTGCTAAATGGTACTTAGCAGCGAACTAAATTATAATTATTATTATTGAGACGAGTCAGTCAAAGCGAAAGCTGCCTTATCCTACCTACAGTGACCGAAAAATGATACATAATGCCCTTGGAAACCCCTAACGGTCAGTACCTATTTAAGCACTATGAAATACAACGTGACAGAATAAATGCAAAACCATTTAAGGGGTAATTGTACTCATCACTATGAACAACTTTCAATATGGGACCAACACTGAAATCACGAAAATAAAATCGAGTGCCCTATACATTTTTGTGCGCTTTGAAAAATTGTACAGTCAACAAAGCTGTTTGGTATACAGGCAGCTAACTTGCAACTACTTTTAAAAAATGTTGTGAGTGTGCTGAGTACACAATTATAATGCACACATAAGAAATAAATATTGGCCGTGTAGTGGAAAAAATAAGATTTTTGTCTACATACCAAATAGCTTTGTTGACTGTACATACTGAACAGCTGATATTTTTTCGATATTACGGGGTTGGTCTCATAGTAGTCGTTCATAATGTACCTAAGTACAATGACTCCTTAAGAAGTATTGCGTTTATTCTGTTACACGTTGTATACGTTCAAAAATATCTATACTTATTAATATGTACAGCTGAACAGTTTGTTTGTTTGCTGGAACGCGGTAATCTCAGGAACTACTAGGTCTAGGTCCGATTTGAAAAAATCTTAGTGTTAGATAGCCCCCTTTTCTCTCATTTGCAGCATTCTCTGTGAAACCTAACGTGTACTGCGATCGCTAACCCACCTGCTAAGCGTGGCGATTATGGCAACCCCCATACCCATCTTGGGGGAGGTCTATGTCCAGTAGTGGACGTCTTTCGGCTGAAATGATGATGATGAGCCCATTTATCGAGGAAGGCTATAGGCTATATTTATCATCACGCTAAGACCAATAGGAGCGGAGCAGATGAAGTTGCGCAGGTCAAATAGTTAACAATATAATTCGATTCGCAACAACTATTTGATTTCACCTCGAATATTTTGGTGATGGTTCTATAAGGTTCGAGAAGAGAGAACACAGTACAATTATTTTACAGTAGCGGATGTCACGCGGATTCACGCGCGTAATATAGCCTATGTTACTCCCTGATAATGTAGCTATCCATTGCTGAAAGAATTTTTAAAATCGGACCATGGGTTTTTAAGTTAATTCGTTACATACAAAATACAAATCTTTCCTCTTTGTAATATTAGTATAGATATAGATGACCTCCAGCAACTAGGTGACACAATGCCCTGGCCAGACTTTTTTTTTGCGCTGGGTTAAAATGCATTACGCATACCCTCCCATCGGGGGAGTGGGAGGGGTATGTGGGACTCCCCGGGCTGACCCGGTATACCCACTAAAATAACCCAGCGGCATTCCCGCATCGTCTGAGTGGAGGAAGACTGGGAGATCGGCGCAGCCTTGGCGTTCAGTCCTCCTCCGACGACCGCCCGCCTACACGGCGGGCCCCTCACGTCCTCCCCGTGGGGGGAGGGCCGGGAATGACCGGCGAAGGTGGTGTAGAATGCAACGCGGGCGGAGGCGACAACCATGAGGAGGGAGAAGACGGCGTCTTCTCTGACCTCTTCTTCGCCTTCGGAGTGGCGCCGCGCGCGCTCTGCCGCTTCTTTTTGCAAAATGACGTCCTCGCAAAAGGAGGCGACCGCTGCCTAGTCCCCCTCACTCTCCAGCATGGCATTGACCAAGCTGGGAAGTGAGAGGTACTGTCCGATCTCCGCGGTTAGACTGCTGTGTCCTCCATCGCGCCGCAGTCATGGCACACCGGAGTTTCCTCTCTCCCGATCCGGTGCAGGTGCGTGCCGAAACAGCCGTGGCCTGACAACACCTGCACTAGATGGAATGAGAGGAAACCGTGGGAGCGCTCGAGCCAGTCTCGCAGAACTGGACCGAGCGCGTCCAGTGTTCGGCGTCCAAAGGTGGCGGTGGTGAGGTCCTCCGACCAATGGACGACTATAGCGTCCCTCGCCTCCCGCCCGCACGGCCTGAGAAGCCGGACGCGTGAGAGAGAGGCAAAACAGAAGAAGACGCCCCGGGAGTCGGGCCACCGTAGGCGCTGGCCTGCGGACGGCGAGCATTGGGTGGCTCGCCGTCTGATCAGAACTAGGCCCGGGTCGACGGCGCGCTTTGTTCCACGCGCGCCTCAAAGATCTGTCACCAAAGTAGACGGGGCCCGCTAGGGCCAATGCCTGCTAGTGCTGCGGGCTTTGTTTGAAAGAGGTACCGTAGCCCTGGAAGGCAAAAGGCTCTAGAAGGAACACGGATGGGTTTTAGTCAGTAAGAGTCTGACACTCCCTCTTGCTTCACCCAGAGCGGAAAGAGTCATTTAATGATTTCCCATCCTCAAAAAAAAAGGCCCTTCTGGTCTCCACGCAGGTGGCCCGGAGCCAGTTCCTCCGACCACCAATAAACGGCTCGGCGGGGAGGTGGACGGCGAGTCCGAGGCATGCTGGAATTGCACACCTCGGTCAGGGATCCCCTTAGCCGGACCGCAGCGGCAACTGACCATGGTAGCCTTTTTTTAAATAAAAGCTAGTCAATGGTTTACTGCTGCCACTACTCCTGGTCGGGTAGTACATAAGGTGTTTTACGGTAAAACAAATAAGCAGAAAAATTCTATTGAACTCTACAAAATAATCGAAGGCAGACCAGATCATATTATAACGGCCTATATTATAATCTGAAATCAAGTAGGTATTTTTACGATCGGTACTATAACTCATTAAGGCTTGTATACATGCCAATGACCTTGTGTGCATATACTATAAACGGAGCTAACTACCCCTCTACGCGCCACTTCGTTTTTTTAGGATGGGTAATCATCAAATGACTCCTCCCGCTCTGGGTACAGCAGAAGGGAGTGTCAGACTCTTACTGACCAAAACCCATCATCTTCCTGCCCTTATCCCATGTTACTTGGGGTCGGCGTAATACGTTTTTTTCTAAGACATTATAATTATTATTAAAATGATTCAAGAATATTTTTTGTTCAACAGATTTTTTTCCTCAAGTACGCTGCACTTCGGTATAACAAGCAAGACTATGTTACAAGAACATATTTGAAGACAATACTAGAAACTGTACAAATACTCATACAACATATCGGTATTATTTTCAAATTCCGCTTCGAACATTGTCTTGGAAACAACCAAAGAAAATTGCCCTATTGAACGGACCTTACCGAAAAAATCTATAATCTTACGACCCGACCCGACTTTGTCCGGTTTAGCCCAACATAATAATTGAATGTAAAAGACAATATTCGACACAAGAAACCTTTTTATTTTGTTTAGTTTTTAAATTCGTTGAAGTGTTTACGTGCTTGTAGCATATTAAATTTGTTATTTTACTGATGAATATACACGTAATAGAAAATAATGCAAGTTCTTTTGTATTAATACTACAATCCTGAATACAGTGAAAGATTCAAGCCGGCCCAGAGCAAACAAACCTTTATCCCTGAGGAGCTACTCTACTCAGATCACACCCGTGAGCACAGGCTGAATATTTTTTAAGAGCGTGCATCCTGATAACCCCGCATCGAATGGGATAGTTTTTAGGGTTCCGGACCCAAAGGGTAACCAACGGAACCCTATTACTAAGCCTCCACTGTCCGTCCGTCCGTCCGTCCGTCTGACAGCGGGCTGTATCTCAAGAACCGTAATAGGTACACAGTTGAAATTTTCACAGATTGTGTATTTCTAATGCCGCTACAACAACAAATCGACCACTTCATCACTTACCACTAGGTGAGATAGTGGTCAAACGCGTGCCTATCAATAGTAAAAAAGAAATTAAGGTTAATTGTACGAAACCCTTCGTGAGAGAGTCGGACTCGCACTTGGCCGGTTTTCTGTTTCCTTTCACACAGATGACACAGAGAAAGAACTAAAGAAGGCGGGTGCAATGCCGAGCGACGGAAGCTCGAAGTACTTATCTGCAGGTCTAAATGGGCCCCTTAGCAGAATCCTCTTAGAATCATAATATTAACCACACAACAATCTGTCAAATTTCATTTTTATCTTTATCGCTAACGCATTAGGTTCAAGATTAATTGGGAAAATTTGACAGTGACAGGTAGCGTGATTAAAATTTCTTTCTGATTCTGCTAAAGTGGTCTTTTTAAAGTGTCCGTTTCGACTGCTCGGCCACAATGTCGTAGACGAAAAACGATGACCCCGGATAATGCTAAAGCCAGCCATACACGCTACGGTCTACCGGAGAGGCGCACCGGCACAGGTAGACCGGACCGTGTATGTGAGTAGACCTGTACAGTTTTTTGAACCTGCGCAAAATCGAAAATCAATTATTTCTAATGTCACCGTACGGTGTACCTGTGTGTGTTTGCGTGTACTCCGGTCGCCTGCGCAGCGCAGGTCGCGTCATTTGTTTTATAGTATCTGTCCTGTCTGGACGGTTGTCGCGTCACTCGCATCGTATTTCCACGAATGCCGCGTAATTCAACACGCGAAATGGCGCCACGAGTCTCAACTAAAACAGTACTTGAAGATTTTATCGAAATATATAGAACTCATCCATGTCAGGCAATTCAAAAGTAAAGAGTACCATGATCGAGTCAAAAAAGAAGCTGCGTATCAATAATCATAGACAAATTGAGAGAAATTGATCCAGATGCGAACAAAAAAGCTGTTGTGAGGAAAATCAATAATTTGAGAAGCAATGTGAGGAAGGAAAAGAAGAAATATGAACAATGTAGCAAACCGTCCTAATCGCCGCGTCATTAATATACCTCAACGCTTACGCGACTATGATTTGGGATCGGGATGCGTATAACGAAATACACTCGGCTCACGCGACGCTCTGATTGGTCCCCGCGGTTCGCCGCCCGACTGGACGTTTTTATGCTTGACGTTACGGATTCACGCGCGCTTTCGCTCTCTTGATGTGTGGGAGAAGTTCCGTAACTGTGTTAAAACCTTTCTGATTGTGATTCGAGTTCTAGTATCTAAATCTATGTTTTACTCTAGCCGGCCACATCGATTAACAATAAAAAAAACTCTCACTAAGATTGTTTATGTGTTTAATTCAGTGCTCAAAGCGAAAACAATCTTTAAGTCTGGGGCATCTGCTGATAATGTGTACTGATTTATTTAATTTCATTTATTCATTTATTTAATTTTTGACCCTACCCTACCTTTGTAACGCTAACATCTACACTCTGGTTTTTAAATCGTAATAAATAAACACTAAGGTATTGTGAGAGTAATAGTACTTATAATTGTATATTTTTCATCGAAGAACAAGTGTTAATGTGGGCACAATCTAATTCTCAGTGAATATCACAAAATTTTTGCTACCAAAATCCAGTGTACTTTAAGGCCCGTATTACAGAACTACAATCAAGACTCAAGCATTACTTAAAACTAGTCTCAGTTGAAGTTCTAATTTTAGAACTTGACTTGAGCAGAGAAACTACAATCAATAATCACCTGAGCAATGTCACTTTAAAATGACATTTGCTACGTATTATAGAACAGTGCTTGAGTCTTAACTGAGCTCTACTCAATGTGGCCTTATTTTAAAATTACAATCGGCTCAGAATCACTGCTTGAGGCGAGATTTGATCTTTGTTTTCGCAAGTGTAGTCGAGACCACGCTTGAGCATAGATATTCATGAAAATTCTTGTGAATTTGGAGTAAATCGAGTACCTACCTAATCAAAATGGATATATTTGCAGAAGTAGATTATTATAATAATTTTTTATTTTCTATAACATTTTAAATGATTTTAATATTTGTAGTACCCTAATAAATTTCTTTCCAAAAGCGTAAAATTCTTTTTTGTAAAGATATTTCCTAACCCAAATATGAACTACACGGAACCACAATAATTATTATAAACAATATTTTTTGTATTTCTGAAGATCTTGACTCTTAAGTAATTTGACAATGAAGATGAAGTTTCACAGTTTTTTTTTAAAACTTCTATGTGCTCCGGTGGAACCAAAAGATTCCATTTGCGATACAACGGTGGGGCATTGGAATCTCAGGAGGTTAAGTCGTCTTTATTTTCATTTATATCTTTTTTGAGTTTCATTAGAATGGGGGTGCAACACATTCAATTTTTTTATGCAGTATTTGGCAGCATTTACTTCATAATATCCACTAGGAATCAATTAAAACAGCCACTGAACTTCACTCGAAATAATCCCGCCAAAAAAAATCAGTTTCACAGTTTAGCTGTCCACAGAACATATGTACCTATGATGTACCTACTCTGAAGGATTAAGGGTGGCTGTCAGTGTCAATAACGTCGTGTCGTCCACCTCGTCATCCGGTTTTGATCCAGTTTAATCGTACGAAAAAAAAGAATTGCAATAGAAAACAAACTCAGGGTTACCATAATAATTGCTTACTCACGTAATCAGAGATCAAAATCTCTACTCAAGCGTAGTTTAGTTTGATTTGAATTTGAGGACAGTTCCAAAATAAACTGAATGCTTAGGTCGAAATTCTTCGCTCAAGCAGTAATCGGTTGAACGCAGTTCAAGTAGTAGGTACTTGAGTAAGATTCTATAATACGGGCCTAAGTGATAAAACCATCAAATCAGTGACAATCTCGTATAGTAACAACTCAAAAGTGCTCCTTGTGCGTAATAATCACAAACAGTTACTAAAATCTAACTTTTTAACCTGTGAGATAGTGGTAAACAAAGCAAAATCAAACGGTCATATTGCTATAATAACACTGTTGGAACGAAGTGGCCTTTGGACCCAGTACGCACGTCGCGTGTCACGCGACCTAACATATACGTCAGCTGTTGACACTGTCAAAACAGGTTTTCATAACAAATCAAGAAACGCTATTCAAACAGTTCGTTTAACGCACGTTTGGCGCAACGTCGACGACAGCGACTTGTGATTAGGAAGTCGCAAGTTCGTATCCCAGTACATGATACTCTTTTTGAGATTTATTTAAATTTCGAAATCTCATAAACGAGTTGTAAACATGAGTTTACAGAGCACTCCACCTAGTAATGACAACAATTTGTCAAAAAATATTACTCCACACCATAGTTCGGACTCTGCACTAAATGAACCGGATAAAGTAAATGAGGCGTTAAATGATACCAGAAGATATAAACGTAGATTTGACGATCACTCGGAATGCTTTGAAAGTTTTATGTCTCAAATGAAGTCCATGTTTGCTGACTTCCAGGAAAATCAAAATGTTAAATTTGATTGAATAACTCAATCTATTAACTCTGTCAAGGAACTTCACTTTGAATTGAAAGAATCTGTTTTATTTGTAACGAAAAAATACGATGAGTCTCTAGAAATGATTGGTCAATTGCAACAGGAGAATAAAAATTACAAAAAGCAAATGCAGATCCTAGAACAAAAACTAGAGTTTCAAGAAAAAACTACACGTGCAGCCACTCTGGAAATCCGACATATTCCAAAGCTTGAAAAAGAGACCAAAGAGAACCTCATAAATATGGTTAAGGACCTTGGCGCAGCAATCAATTTACCATCTCAAATTACTGAAACGTCGACTTCTTGACGGTGGTCAGAAAAACTTCATTTATATCCTCCATTATTCATTTTAATAAAAAGCAAAAGGAAAAAAAACAACTACCGCTGAACACCAATCATATAAAAATGTCTGGGCCTCCACAGAACATCTACGTCTCTGACTCTCTGACTAACAAAGCTCGCAGACTATTCTACTTAACCAGACAATGTGTCAATGCTCGCTCTTATGATGGCTGTTAGGTTTCTTTTGGGCGAATTTATCTTCGGAAGAGTAAAGACGCCACAAATAAAAGATGAAAGCGACTTAGATTTAAATAGAATAATGTGACTCATTTTAGTTACTGCCTTGATACTGTATAATAACATATTTCTTTCTTGTCTTGTAGCACTGTTTTTTACACAATTCACCACATGTATACTTAACTATTTACACCTGACACTCACAAACAAAGTTATAATATTATTAAATGCTAAATTATTTAAATATTGCAAAATTAAATATTTTCGCGCAATTGTAAAAAACTGCTATAATAATAATTATTATCAAATAACGTTGTCCATCGAACGTCTTAATTTATTGTTTTCGCTGCCGTAAATGATTGGCTTAACAACGTAGAACAATTTCGGGTCTCAGATCCTGTCACCTGTAATCCCGAACGGTGCTGCTCATACATTCAGAAACCCTCTAATTATTTAAAAAATTGACAACAAAACATCCGCAGTTTAAATCGCAATTTCGATGAACTAATGGTAATGATGGTTAGGCTGACATTTGAGTGTGATGTAATTGTTCTTTCTGAGTGTTGGCTTTCACAGGTGTCAAGTCTCCCAAAAATAAAGGGTTACAGTTCACACAAAACTTTTAAAAAATTTAATCAAAATTATGGAATTGTGGTTATGATTAACGATCGACAAAACTTTACAATTGAGGAACCTCAGTTTATGGAAGCTAACTGTATGGTAATTAAATTAGGAACAAATCAGACAGTTATAGTTGCAATATATAGACCGCCACCATTTAAAAAACTGGACAACATTTTGCTTTCACTTAATAATCTACTTGATAAATTATCACACTTTCGTAACATAATTATAACGGGCGATATCAATATAAATTTATTAAATACTGATACAAACACTTCAGCTTATCTTGACATTACCTCTTTCTACGGCCTTTTGCCTGCAATTTATTCACCAACTAGAGGTGAAAATTGTCTTGATCATGTTATTGTTAAAACCAGGCAAAATGCTTTCACCTTCAATCTGCAAACTACGATATCTGATCATTGCGCTATATTATTTTGTCTTGATTACAAAATTTCCGGAAAGGCTAAAGATACTAGATTGATTAGGAAAATTAATTGGGAGGAGGCTGTATCTGAGTGTAGAGAGATAGATTTTGGTCAAATCTATGATGAAATTGATCCCTGTAAAGCCACCAGCATGTTTGTAAATGTTATGTCTGATCTGATACACAGGCATACACTGACCTTAAAAATTCCGCGCAACAAAACACTTCTAAAGCCATGGATCACTACCGGCCTCCTGCGGTGTATACGAAATAGGGACATGATGCACTTGAAAACTAAAAAAGAACCTACCAATATTGTATTTTGTTCAACATATAAGCGTTACAAAAACTTTTGTAATAATCTCCTTAAGAAACTAAAACGGCTTTATGAAAGAGATCAGTTACAAATGGCTAAAAATAATTCAAAAAAGTTATGGAATTCTATAAAAAGCATAACCAACTATAATAAGAAAAATAAAATAACTTCTCATGACTTACTATCTGCAAAATCTTCCCCACAGTCGTCTGTTAATACTGCAAATGAGTTTTTTGCTAGTGTTGGTAGTAGATTAGCACAACGTATACCTCCTACTCCACCTTTTCGAGATGTCGCGGAGCATATAGAAACTTCATCCTGTAGTTCTTTTGTACTCCTCAAGGTTGACTGTGATGAAGTTAAAAAAGATATACTTAACCTAAAACATGACTGTCGAGCGGGTTGGGATAACGTCTCATCTGGGTTTCTGCGGAAGGTCTCTGATTTCGTTACTCCTGTGCTCACTGACCTCATAAATCGCTGTCTGGAGGCTGGTGTTTTCCCCAAAGCGCTGAAAAAATCTATTGTTTTTCCTATACATAAGGCAGGAAAGACGGACTGTGTCAACAACTATAGACCTAATCTCAATCCTTACATCACTGTCTAAGATATTTGAGCGCGTCATAAACAGTAGGCTTGTTAATTACCTGGAATCAAATGAGCTACTTTCTTCGTCACAATATGGTTTCAGGGCTGGCAAGTCTACTGATGATGCTGTTCATAAGTTTACCACCTACTTAGTTAGAAAAATGGATGACAATAAAAAATGTATGACCATTTTCCTGGCTCTTGCCAAAGCGTTTGACACAGTCTGTATTTTCAACCTTTTGAACAAACTAAATTGCATGGGTATGCGGGGCAAACAACTTGATCTTTTCGCAGATTATCTATCAGGTAGATCTCAGTGTATTTGTATCGGTGAGCACATGAGTGATGATCTTCAGGTGTCATATGGAATCCCGCAGGGTAGTATTCTTGGACCTACATTATTTCTGTGTTACATTAATGAACTCCTCCAAGACTGTACAGTCATCTCTTATGCGGATGACACTACATTAACATTTACGGCTGACACTTGGGAGCAGGCTTTTGCTAGGGCTCAGGCTGGGTTTGACACTGTCTGCCACTGGCTTGCTGCCAATTCGCTGACTTTGAACGCGGATAAGACCAAATTCGTTCAATTCTCCATTCGAGACACACCAGTGAACTCACATAACGTATCTCAAATATACGCTCATCATTTTTCTTTTCCTCCTTCATTATAGTGTAGAAATTGCCCACTCATCACATCAGCGAAATGTATACGCTATTTGGGTGTAACAATTGACAGTAAGCTTTCGTTTGGAGAACACATTCATAATATCTCTCAAAAAGTGCGTAAACTTACGTATATTTTTAGACAACTCAGGCATGTGGCAGATAGCAAGACACTGTTCATGGTTTACTTTGCCTTGATTCAGTCTATAGTGACCTATTGTATTACCTCATGGCGCGGCGCCGACAAAAAAAAGTTGTTGGAATTGGAGCGAGCCCAGAGGCTGATTTTAAAAGTTGCCTTCTTTAAGCCTAGACTATTTTCTACCTGGGAGCTATATCAAGAAACTGGAGTACTGACTGTTAGACAGCACTTCATACTATCAACAGTCCTTCGGCAGCATAAAGACGCATCGAAGTTTAGTCCAGAAATTATGAACACGAGACGGCACTATACCGTTTGCAAAACCCATAAAACTAAAACCAGATTTGCACAAAAATTTTATAATTTTATTGGACCTAGATTATACAATCAAATTAATAAATCTAAGAATATCTATAATGATAATACGCACGAATGTAAAAGAAAAGTGGTTTCATGGTTACGTGGATTGGACTATCAAAAAACTGAAGAACTCCTGGAAATTAAGAAATAATAAAAATAAAATGCAGTATTTAAATAAAAAAAATTTATACCTTTCATCCTAAACAAACAAATATAAAAACTTTCACTGACATGCACTACACACTACACATCATACACTCACTCATCACACGAGACACATACTCTGTTTCAATGCTCACACACTCATTCACTCTTCTAATATATTTACAACAACAAGTCCCTGTAACTTCTTAGATGTTTTTTTTTTACTGTCTATATTGGTTAAAAAAATGTACTTTTCTTCGGTTATTGTTATAGTTTTTGGAGCATAACTACTGTTACTTTATATCATCTCAAGCAAGTAGGTGGGGACCTGGTGTCCTAAAATACAGCCGGTCGATTCTGTAAACATGTCGAAGTGAAGGCTTGGGTGGAGTGAGCGTGTCATGAAGTTAGCTGTCAAAAATACTAGTGATTGATAATATGTTAAAGAAATATATCGATAATCGAGTTTACCAAATTTGAATGCTACTGTTAATACATTTTTATATTTAACTAAAAGACTGCATGAAAAAAAAAACGATGCCTACCATACATTTTTGAATCACGGATAGATTCATAGGTGGGTATCTAACATGAGTAGGTATCTAACTAATATCACTCTGCCTTGCGCTTGTGTAGAAAGGTAGGTAGCTAAGTGGCAATTGAACGAGTGAAGTACCTATTCCCTTCACCGTATTCCGCTGACTTTTAGGGACGGTGAGGTGAACGCGCGAACGTTCCCCGCGGGAATTCTTTTTTAAACTTTGATTTTTACTTGATAGCTAAATGATCATTCGAACGAGTGAAGTGTTCCCTTCACTGTATTCCGCTGACTTGGCAAGTGAGGTGAACACGCGAACGTTCCCCGCGGGAATTCTTTTTTTAAACTTTGATTTTTACTTGATAGCTAAATGATCATTCGAATGAGTGAAGTGTTCCCTTCACTGTATTCCGCTGACTTTAAGGCAAGTGAGGTGAACACGCGAACTATCCCTTCACCCACCGATGACAGCGCGGGCATTTCTAAAATAATTGAAAGTATTGAAGTATTTCATATTCAAAGCTTTCAGATAATTTACGTAGTACCTAAATGTTATTTTATATTTTGATTAGTCATTTTTGCGCCTGACTTCATTTTTTTTTCCAAAAGTAGGTAGGTAATCAATAAATTGAGGGGTAATGTGCTTAAACAAAATAAATAAGATTATAAAACTCGGTTCAGTGGAATAATTAAACTCGTCGGCCGCCTTTTTATGAAATCAGGCTTTATTATTAATCATTTTAACCTATGTGTATCAGTAAGCCATATTAAAAGCAGCTTCTAGATTTGTGTCGTCGCTAAGTTTGCATGCTGTAGCACACTGATACCAAGTTTGTCTTTAGATCCGTGTGTGTAGGCACACCTATCACAATATTCAAAATATCCTTATTACTCTATGGTTTGTTCACGCACCGGATGTAGTGTCTAATAAATTGGGTGATCACAGGTACAGATGCCAGCACATCAAACTGCCCGAAACCGTAAATTTTTCCCAATCAATCTTGAACCTAATCACTTTAGCGCTAAGGTTGAAAATGTATTAAAGAAATTTGACAGTCTGTCGTAACTTGATTCGCTGGCGTCGTCTGTACATAGAACTGTCACTGGTCACGCGTTTTGATGGTCTGCCATGGGCCATACATGGCGAGTGTTCCGAAATATAACCTAGTATACTGACTAGTGCTCATGTCGACATGAATCCAATTCCGACGCCGCCATACTGTCAATTCGTTCCGAAATATACTGGCCAGTACGTTGACGTCATAACTTGACGCTATATTGAGAAAAGCGTTTGTGATGGTTTACAACAATCATTATCGCTAATATTATAAATAATACAGTAAAAAACCTCAAAGTCCACACACACGTCCGTTTGATATACTACTATTAATACGTCTCAACAGTAAAATATGTTGGCACACCAGTACCTACAATATGGCGAAGGATTCATGACATCATGAGCACTAGCCAGCATCCTATGTTATATTTCGGTACACTCGCCATGTATGGCCATGCCATGTCCATCAATTCGGGTGAACACTGACAGTTAAATGTACAGACGCCAGCAGATCAATGTACAACAAAATGTCAAATATCTTCAATAAATTTTCAACCTTATTCCTGAAGCAATTAGGTTCAAGGTTGATTGGGAAAATTTTACAGTTTCGGGCAGTTTGATGTGCTGGCTGGCGTCTGTACCTGCGATCACCCAAACTCATAGATACTACATCCGGTACGTGAACAAACTATAGAGTAATAAGGTATTGAGGAATTGAGGATATTTTGAATAATGTGGTTGGTGTAAACGTACGGATCTAAAGACAAACTTGTTATTGTATCTATCAGTGTGCTACATCATGCAAACTTAGCAAAGATACAAATCTAGCTGATACACATACCTATGTTTAAGTGATTAATAAAAAAGCCCGATTTCATAAAACTGCGGCCGAAGTGTGAGCCATGTGTGACCATAAAAACAAGTGAACGCTCTGACAGCCACACTTCAATCAAAACAAACCGTGAGAGTTGTAAAATAATTTACAATAAGACTGAAAATTAATATTTTGTAGGAAGCAGGGTATAAACGGGTCTTCGTTAAATTTGTGGCGTTGTAACGAAGGTTTATTTACTTCGTAATATGCAAGTTGAAGTGAAAACCAGCTTCCAGATTTTACCACTAACAAAAAGTTCTCATTCCGATCTGGCTGAACTGATGACAAATAGCATTGACGATTAAAAGAAAACCGACTCAAATTAGACGACGACACTTTATTGTGGTGAAGAAAAAACATTAATCTTCCGCACGTGCTTATTAAAGACAAAATTTATAATTTAGTGCAGTTGGCTAAATTTATGAACTCCTAAGAAATTGTTTAGAATGTGAAAAAGCTGCAAAACCGTTGTTTGTGCAATATAATTTGCCTATCCTTAATTTTGATTGCTTGCTAGCAGGTAATGTTTGTGTTTTTATGCAAGTGTACCGTGAATGTACATACCTATTTGAAATAAAGAATTTTCACTATCTATTACTTCAATAAATTATGATTTACTATTTCCCATTTTCACTTTCATGTTAGCTAAGAAGGCCTCCATTACAACTTAATTAAATTGGCACAGTCTAATCTTTAGAATAAGAACATTAATTTGACTCACTGACTAGTTTCTTTCTATTCTAGCAACTTTTTTACACTAATCAGCCACTTATTAATAATTTATTGTGACAGTAGGTCATTGAGTGTGGTAATTCCTAGCAAGACCATGAAAGCATTCATTAAAACTTTAGATGGTAATAAAATCCTTTTAATTTGTACTATTATATACCAATAATTAGAAATTTTATACTTCTCAAAATTATCGAACAAGCACAGCAAGGACTCAATTACCAATAAACCAATAACTGCCAATGTAATTTACCAGTAACAAGTACAAATTTTTTAGACAATCTCCGTTTCATCAACTTGGCATGGTCGTGCGGGGAAGGAATCTTTCCACCACACAAGTTGTGGTATATAATAGTACAAATTAAAAGGATTTTATTATTATCTAAAGTTATAATGAATGCTTCATGGTTGTGCAACACAATCTTAGTCGCTAATTAGTTTTGCATAGCTGCACAAAATTAAAACCTTATAATGTACATACCTACATATTTAGGCCCATAGTCACTAATCTAGTTATCAACTTTATTCAGATCTATACAATATTGCCTAAGTTTTGAGCTTGGTGGGGTCAGAAATAAATCAATATCAGGCAAAATTACAATTTTAATAATTTTTGTGCAAATAAAAAAATAGTAATACATCTTTTAGATTGAGCCTTCTGCCTCTGCCAGGTTTCACATTCTGAAATTTCTGCTATGGTGCCAATAGCAAAATTAGCTAACATATTGTCTGGATAGAAGCTAGCCGGCTGCCTCTAGCTGAAAACAATGCATAAACATTAATCATTATTATTCAAATCTATTTCTCAAAAACCTTGGAACTGCTTCGTTTATCATTGAAATACCTCAATTTAATGCAGTTCTTAGTTTTTATTAATACAGCAAAGACACACACACACAGCATGTTACCAGTGTCTGATCCAAATCCATCCATCACATGGAACAATATTACTTATTCCAAGGTTGGAATTATAACTTTTTTTAGGAGTTCAATGCATGATCTACATGGTTTTATGTAAGTGTTCCTATTCATTAAGTTCATATTTAAGCAATAACTACTCACCTAATTGCAGTATCCATTCCACTTGGAATTATGGGATCAAATTTTAAGCAAAGTGAATTTGCTTAATGGTTTTCAACAGCTCATCGTCTGAACAGGTCATCGTCTCTGTATCATCATATCATCGGTCTCTAATATAAGCGTATGCGTAGTCACAATGATTCCATTCGAGTATTTTGCCTTCTACAACATAAACAACTTTTAGCACTATGACATCTTGGCAATTACTGTCGGCCCGACTCGGTTATTTGCCATCATTTCACATTTAATAATAAAATTATCACTTAAAATAACTAACATTCAGAACTTGTAGTTTTAAATTGTAAGCTTTCAATTGTTTTGTTTGTATTGAACCGACATTTTGAAACTTTTTCGAATTATCGAATCAGCAGCGATGAGCAGATTTTTTTAAAGTATTGCTGTCTTGGCTATTAAGGCCTTTAAGCAAATCAATATTTTTTCTTCTTTTTTTTCTACAGGTAAAATATACTTACTGGAAAAAGATTAATGAATGGTAAATATTAATTTTATATTAATTATAATGCATAGTATGATATCATAAAATAAAGATTAAAAACATACAAAAAGCGGAATCCGATTTATAGAACTTTAAATTTTCAAACAGTTGAAGAGATACCTCTCAGAACTTCGTAAAACTTTATGTTTTATGTAAAAATAATAATTTTTGTTGCTTAGTTTGTTTTACTTATTCATAAACGAATACCTACTGTGTTTTGATGTTTATGAGGAGCACGTAGCTACATAAATCAGCTGCACTGGTCGATTTTCCGGGATAAGGAATGATTACATGCTTAACATCCGTGTGGTACATCAAATTCAAATTCAAATTCAAATTCAAAGCATTTTATTTCAAATAAACCATTCACAGGCACTTTTGAAATGTCAAGGTCGGTCAGTCAAAAACATGGAAGCTATTTGCACGTTCCAAAGCGTAGATCTCTATGGAGAAGAACGTACAAGAAACTCCACGGACACTCTTTTAAATCATGTTCTGTTTAACAAAATTCCAAGTTACATATACTTGTTGCTTCTGCATGTGAGGACAATGCAAAGAAAAAAAAAAGGGCTTATTATAAGAATTTTAAATATAAAGATTAAAATAAGCCAATGGCAGTTAAGAGATGACCAGTCTCAACCGACGGCGCCTGTTCACGAACATGACGCGTGTATCGGCACCCTTCAGCTCAACAATTTCGAAGGGAACCGAATGATCAAACCCACGCGCCGCCATCAGCGAGACATTTGAGTGAGCATGACATGCTCTCAACCACCATGCTCGTTCAAGTCCAACAAGTAAAACTATAACTACTCACATAAAATGTAAATGGTTTCATGGTACTCACATTTACAAAATTTGAAAAATATGCTTCTACTTTACACAAAACTATGGTTGTCAATGAACAAATAATGAAAAATAAATTAATAAAGAGAACGATTAAGTTCTTACATCAAAAAGAATAAATAAGTAATTAATATAATAATATAATTTGTATGTATATAAGAATAAATAAACGAAATAATGTAAGAACCTCTAAAAGGAGCGAGCATCTCTTCCAAATATGAAAACATAAAAACCTAAAAAGTGGACCTAAGCAGCTGTGACTGTGGAGCAGGACCAGCATTTAGCCAAGCGTTTTTATCGAGGATATAATCTTCCAGTTTATAATACGCTTGCCTACATAGTGTGCGTTTTATGCATGCTTTAAATTTTCTCTCATTCAGTTCGAGAATATCAACTGGTATTTTATTATAAAATTTAATACAGTACCCCATAAAAGAAGTGTGTACTTTGGCCAATCTGAATCGGGGTTGATCTAATTTGTTCCTATTTCTAGTATTAAAATTATGCCTGTCACTAATCTTGCTAAAGAGATGAAGATTTTTCCGAACATACATAATATTTTCGTAAATGTATTGACAAGGTACCGTCATGATGTTGATATCCTTAAACAGTTCTCTTAGGGAATCACGCCGACGGAGATTGTAAATGGCTCTGATGGCTCTTTTCTGCAGGATAAATATAGACTCGATGTCTGCAGCACGTCCCCATAATAAGATACCGTAAGACATGATACTATGAAAGTAACTAAAATAGACCAGCCTCGCGGTATCTATATCGGTAAATTGACGGATTTTTCTGACAGCGTATGCTGCTGAACTTAGCCGTCCCGCAAGAGATGTTAAATGAGGACCCCATTGTAGCCTTGAGTCAAGCGTAATCCCCAGGAAAACCGTGTTTTCGACGAATTCAAGTCTCTCCTTGTTCAATACTATGTCGCAATCATTTCTTTTAACGTTCGGTAAGGCAAATCTGATGCATTTAGTTTTTTTCCCATTTAATACTAAATTATTAGCAGTAAACCAATTTTGGACCTGCTGTAGGGCGTTATTTACGTCGTCAAGATTTATGGAACGTCTATCTATCTTAAAAATTAAGGACGTATCGTCAGCAAATAATACCATATGAGGGTGATTTTTTAAAAAATGGGATAGATCATTAATATATACTAGAAAGAGGAAAGGACCCAAAATAGAGCCTTGAGGTACCCCCATTTTGACTTTTAAACCCCGTGAATTGACACCATTTATTTGAACTTGCTGCTGTCTATCATTTAAGTAAGATTTTATTAGACTGAGTGCAAGTTTACTTAGTCCGTAATGTCCTAGCTTTAGGAGCAAGGTTTCGTGATTTACACAATCAAATGCCTTGGAGAGGTCACAAAAGATTCCTATGGCATCTTGTGCCTCTTCCCACGCTGAGTATATGTGTTTTAACAACGTGGCACCAGCGTCAGTCGTACAACGACCCCTGGTAAAACCATACTGTTGATCGTGTAAAATTTTATTGATGTTAAAATGATTGAGCATCTGATTGAGCATTACTTTTTCAAACACTTTGCTAAAAACCGGCAAAACAGATACAGGTCTATAATTATTGGTGTCTTTGCTGTCGCCCGATTTAAATAGTGGTATAACCCTACTATATTTCATTATATCCGGAAAGACTCCTTGGTCCACACATAAATTAAATATTAAAGCCAAGTATGGTGCTATAGTTTCAATTATGGACGTGCACACTTTAATAGACATTCCCCATATGTCTTCGGTCAATTTGATTTTGATTTGCCGGAAAGCTTTTATGACTGTCACAGGGTTGATATGTTTGAACTGGAATTCAACCGCACAACCTGGAACGTTAGCTTTTAATAAATTATATGAGACCTCAGGTGAAGAATTTAAATATTCCGTAGTTTTAGTTGGTATATTGGTGAAAAAATTTACAAATTCTTGAGCTACTTCTAAATTAGAGCTTTTGGCACCATGTGTAGTCTCCAGTAAATGATCAGTGTTTCGTTCTTTATTTCTATTAGTTTCATTATTAATAACTTTCCAAACTGTCTTTATTTTATTTTCTGACGATTTGATCTTATTGCTAATATATAGGGCTTTAGCTACCTTGCAAGTATTTCTGAACACTTTAGAATATTTGTTTACAAACTTATTAAAAGAATCAGTGTTTATGACAGGCTTAAGGCCATATAGCTCATATAGTCTTTCCCTACTTATCCTAATGCCTTTAGTCGCCCAGTCACTAAATACATACTTAGGGAAAGTATCCTTAGACTTCTTTTCAAAAGTTGCATTGAATTCCTTTAGAACCACTGAAAAGAAATTATCATAAAATTTATTAGCATCTTCAATGTTATGGCCTAGAAAATTTAACTTATTTTGTAAGGTACCATTGAATTTAGCTAGTTTTCCAGTTGTAATTGGCCTATATTGTATATGAATTTTTTCCAAGGCTGCTTTAAACTGAAATGTTACCAATTGACCACTATGATCAGAGGGAAGGTAATTAACTATGGCTTTATCTAAATATTCACAATCGCAGAATACATTATCGATACAGGTTGAAGAAGTTGGTGTTACCCTAGTCGGTTCTGTAAACACATTAGACAAATTAAACGATTTAAAAAGGCTTATAAATCTGCTGCTATTTGAATTAATTTCTAAAATATTAATATTAAAATCCCCACAAATAATCGCGGGCTTGTTACCTGCTGCAAGTTTCGCAAGGATATCTTCCATTGTTGACTCAAATAAAATAAAGTTTTGAGGGTTTGGGGGTCTGTACACGCACACTATGATATGCTTATCTAGCTCAACACAGGACAGCTCGATGCAATGTTCCACTGATAAGTTAACGATGTCATTACGTTGCTTAAATTTTAAGTTTTTTTTTAATAAGATGAGGGAACCACCACGTAACATAGATTTGCGGTTAAAACAACTGCCCACATTATAATTTTCATAACTAATTAGCATCTGGTAATCCTTCAACCAGTGCTCACTAAAACATACAATGTCAAACATGGTTTTTTCTAAAAACATTTCAATTTCTAATAATTTGGAAGAGACACCTTGAATATTTTGATGAAATAATTTCAAGGCATGCTGCTGACTCCCTTTTTGACAACTATTTACTAAAGAGCAAGAAGATACCTTGTTAATGGTAGGCATAATTATTCTGTCGCTGGTATCCTCTGTTGTCTTATGTACTAGTTTAAATGAGTATCCATAGAGATACATGGAAACTCCGTACAATTTTTATAAGTATTTGTAGCACTATAGCTACCGTTACTAAGGCTCTCCACCTGATTCTTAGTAAAATTACTAAACATTGTGGATTTAATTATACAAGACTGCGACATACTACTTATGTCTGAGTTAATAAAATAAGCTAATAGCCTTGCTATTGTGTGTCTAAAACTAATTGGCAAATACACTGTATCCCTAGTCGATTTTAAATTTTCCACAAAAATGTTTGTGTCAAAAAACATAAACTTGTCACTATAGTGACTTACTAAAAAGTGCATGTGTTTATTTAAACTATGAATATAATTATTTTGTCTACTTGACAATTGTTCAAAATAAGGAAATGCACACAATATAATTTTATTACAATTCACATCCGTGCATCCGTGTGAAACATGCTAAAATTTTACCATAATAATGAAAACTACCAAAATATTATATCGTGACCAGACAGCATCAATAAAACGTAGGTAACTAAATAATGCACAACTTCATCATCTGCCTAGCATTTTTCTAACCATATTGGCTCCTAGTCAAACCGGATTCAGCTGAAAACCAGTTTTTTCCTGGAGCAGCTGCCTACCAGACCTCCATAACACATTTTATGATATCATACTATGCATTATAATTAATATAAAATTAATATTTACCATTCATTAATCTTTTTCCAGTAAGTATATTTTACCTGTAGAAAAAAAAGAAGAAAAAATATTGATTTGCTTAAAGGCCTTAATAGCCAAGACAGCAATACTTTAAAAAAATCTGCTCATCGCTGCTGATTCGATAATTCGAAAAAGTTTCAAAATGTCGGTTCAATACAAACAAAACAGTTGAAAGCTTACAATTTAAAACTACAAGTTCTGAATGTTAGTTATTTTAAGTGATAATTTTATTATTAAATGTGAAATGATGGCAAATAACCGAGTCGGGCCGACAGTAATTGCCAAGATGTCATAGTGCTAAAAGTTGTTTATGTTGTAGAAGGCAAAATACTCGAATGGAATCATTGTGACTACGCATACGCTTATATTAGAGACCGATGATATGATGATACAGAGACGATGACCTGTTCAGACGATGAGCTGTTGAAAACCATTAAGCAAATTCACTTTGCTTAAAATTTGATCCCATAATTCCAAGTGGAATGGATACTGCAATTAGGTGAGTAGTTATTGCTTAAATATGAACTTAATGAATAGGAACACTTACATAAAACCATGTAGATCATGCATTGAACTCCTAAAAAAAGTTATAATTCCAACCTTGGAATAAGTAATATTGTTCCATGTGATGGATGGATTTGGATCAGACACTGGTAACATGCTGTGTGTGTGTGTCTTTGCTGTATTAATAAAAACTAAGAACTGCATTAAATTGAGGTATTTCAATGATAAACGAAGCAGTTCCAAGGTTTTTGAGAAATAGATTTGAATAATAATGATTAATGTTTATGCATTGTTTTCAGCTAGAGGCAGCCGGCTAGCTTCTATCCAGACAATATGTTAGCTAATTTTGCTATTGGCACCATAGCAGAAATTTCAGAATGTGAAACCTGGCAGAGGCAGAAGGCTCAATCTAAAAGATGTATTACTATTTTTTTATTTGCACAAAAATTATTAAAATTGTAATTTTGCCTGATATTGATTTATTTCTGACCCCACCAAGCTCAAAACTTAGGCAATATTGTATAGATCTGAATAAAGTTGATAACTAGATTAGTGACTATGGGCCTAAATATGTAGGTATGTACATTATAAGGTTTTAATTTTGTGCAGCTATGCAAAACTAATTAGCGACTAAGATTGTGTTGCACAACCATGAAGCATTCATTATAACTTTAGATAATAATAAAATCCTTTTAATTTGTACTATTATATACCACAACTTGTGTGGTGGAAAGATTCCTTCCCCGCACGACCATGCCAAGTTGATGAAACGGAGATTGTCTAAAAAATTTGTACTTGTTACTGGTAAATTACATTGGCAGTTATTGGTTTATTGGTAATTGAGTCCTTGCTGTGCTTGTTCGATAATTTTGAGAAGTATAAAATTTCTAATTATTGGTATATAATAGTACAAATTAAAAGGATTTTATTACCATCTAAAGTTTTAATGAATGCTTTCATGGTCTTGCTAGGAATTACCACACTCAATGACCTACTGTCACAATAAATTATTAATAAGTGGCTGATTAGTGTAAAAAAGTTGCTAGAATAGAAAGAAACTAGTCAGTGAGTCAAATTAATGTTCTTATTCTAAAGATTAGACTGTGCCAATTTAATTAAGTTGTAATGGAGGCCTTCTTAGCTAACATGAAAGTGAAAATGGGAAATAGTAAATCATAATTTATTGAAGTAATAGATAGTGAAAATTCTTTATTTCAAATAGGTATGTACATTCACGGTACACTTGCATAAAAACACAAACATTACCTGCTAGCAAGCAATCAAAATTAAGGATAGGCAAATTATATTGCACAAACAACGGTTTTGCAGCTTTTTCACATTCTAAACAATTTCTTAGGAGTTCATAAATTTAGCCAACTGCACTAAATTATAAATTTTGTCTTTAATAAGCACGTGCGGACGATTAATGTTTTTTCTTCACCACAATAAAGTGTCGTCGTCTAATTTGAGTCGGTTTTCTTTTAATCGTCAATGCTATTTGTCATCAGTTCAGCCAGATCGGAATGAGAACTTTTTGTTAGTGGTAAAATCTGGAAGCTGGTTTTCACTTCAACTTGCATATTACGAAGTAAATAAACCTTCGTTACAACGCCACAAATTTAACGAAGACCCGTTTATACCCTGCTTCCTACAAAATATTAATTTTCAGTCTTATTGTAAATTATTTTACAACTCTCACGGTTTGTTTTGATTGAAGTGTGGCTGTCAGAGCGTTCACTTGTTTTTATGGTCACACATGGCTCACACTTCGGCCGCAGTTTTATGAAATCGGGCTTTTTTATTAATCACTTAAACATAGGTATGTGTATCAGCTAGATTTGTATCTTTGCTAAGTTTGCATGATGTAGCACACTGATAGATACAATAACAAGTTTGTCTTTAGATCCGTACGTTTACACCAACCACATTATTCAAAATATCCTCAATTCCTCAATACCTTATTACTCTATAGTTTGTTCACGTACCGGATGTAGTATCTATGAGTTTGGGTGATCGCAGGTACAGACGCCAGCCAGCACATCAAACTGCCCGAAACTGTAAAATTTTCCCAATCAACCTTGAACCTAATTGCTTCAGGAATAAGGTTGAAAATTTATTGAAGATATTTGACATTTTGTTGTACATTGATCTGCTGGCGTCTGTACATTTAACTGTCAGTGTTCACCCGAATTGATGGACATGGCATGGCCATACATGGCGAGTGTACCGAAATATAACATAGGATGCTGGCTAGTGCTCATGATGTCATGAATCCTTCGCCATATTGTAGGTACTGGTGTGCCAACATATTTTACTGTTGAGACGTATTAATAGTAGTATATCAAACGGACGTGTGTGTGGACTTTGAGGTTTTTTACTGTATTATTTATAATATTAGCGATAATGATTGTTGTAAACCATCACAAACGCTTTTCTCAATATAGCGTCAAGTTATGACGTCAACGTACTGGCCAGTATATTTCGGAACGAATTGACAGTATGGCGGCGTCGGAATTGGATTCATGTCGACATGAGCACTAGTCAGTATACTAGGTTATATTTCGGAACACTCGCCATGTATGGCCCATGGCAGACCATCAAAACGCGTGACCAGTGACAGTTCTATGTACAGACGACGCCAGCGAATCAAGTTACGACAGACTGTCAAATTTCTTTAATACATTTTCAACCTTAGCGCTAAAGTGATTAGGTTCAAGATTGATTGGGAAAAATTTACGGTTTCGGGCAGTTTGATGTGCTGGCATCTGTACCTGTGATCACCCAATTTATTAGACACTACATCCGGTGCGTGAACAAACCATAGAGTAATAAGGATATTTTGAATATTGTGATAGGTGTGCCTACACACACGGATCTAAAGACAAACTTGGTATCAGTGTGCTACAGCATGCAAACTTAGCGACGACACAAATCTAGAAGCTGCTTTTAATATGGCTTACTGATACACATAGGTTAAAATGATTAATAATAAAGCCTGATTTCATAAAAAGGCGGCCGACGAGTTTAATTATTCCACTGAACCGAGTTTTATAATCTTATTTATTTTGTTTAAGCACATTACCCCTCAATTTATTGATTACCTACCTACTTTTGGAAAAAAAAATGAAGTCAGGCGCAAAAATGACTAATCAAAATATAAAATAACATTTAGGTACTACGTAAATTATCTGAAAGCTTTGAATATGAAATACTTCAATACTTTCAATTATTTTAGAAATGCCCGCGCTGTCATCGGTGGGTGAAGGGATAGTTCGCGTGTTCACCTCACTTGCCTTAAAGTCAGCGGAATACAGTGAAGGGAACACTTCACTCGTTCGAATGATCATTTAGCTATCAAGTAAAAATCAAAGTTTAAAAAAAGAATTCCCGCGGGGAACGTTCGCGTGTTCACCTCACTTGCCTTAAAGTCAGCGGAATACAGTGAAGGGAACACTTCACTCGTTCGAATGATCATTTAGCTATCAAGTAAAAATCAAAGTTTAAAAAAGAATTCCCGCGGGGAACGTTCGCGCGTTCACCTCACCGTCCCTAAAAGTCAGCGGAATACGGTGAAGGGAATAGGTACTTCACTCGTTCAATTGCCACTTAGCTACCTACCTTTCTACACAAGCGCAAGGCAGAGTGATATTAGTTAGATACCTACTCATGTTAGATACCCACCTATGAATCTGTCCGCGATTCAAAAATGTATGGTTGGAATTGTGCACGCATGCGCAAAATGAGGTTTGCGTCGTTGGCCTATCAAGTTTCGTTTTAAAATCGGTTTATTAATTTCCAAAAAGTAAGGTTTAGCCAGTATGAAATATTTTGAGTATTAAACGATCTTAATTATTTATTTTTAGACTCAGAAATAACAGTTTTTAATTAATGTGAAATTTTCTATAGCTTTAGCATAAAATATATATGAAAATCAATTAATTAATTAAATTGTTGATAAATTCTATTGTCGATGTCGATAAGATTAGAAATGTAACGTTTCGTACATCCCTAGCGTCACTGACAGCTCACTTAGCCACTCACTTCGCCCAAGCCTTCACTTCGACATGTTTACAGAATCGACCGGCAGGCCTTGGCTTAGTTTAGGCACCAGTCTCCCACAAATAAAATATTATTTAAATACTCTAAGTCATTTCTAAAAATACTTATCTACATAAGTCATCATGATCGGAGATAAGTTCCTTTATTTTGTTAGTATTAAGTTATTCATTTGTTTTATTTGTAGAGGAGAAATAAATTATTATTATTATTATTATTTCCTTTATTCATATTCTTTACTTATTTAAACATTTTTAAATATTTTTATACAATATATACATAAAAAAAAACATTCAAAAATATAAAAATAGTAGCCCACCGATATCGGGAACAAGGTCCAAGCTACCGGTGGTCAGGGCTCCAGAGAACGGAACCTCCTGACAATGCGAGCCGTGTCCAGAAGTAGCCGTGTAGAAGTATTATTATTATTTCGTTTATTCATTCTTATTTACATACAAAGTATATTTTTAAACATATCTCTAAAAAACCATAAAAAAATACATTTAAAAATATAAAAAGTAGTAGTCCGCCGGTGTCGAGAGCAGGGTCCAAGCTACCGGTGGTTAGGGCTCCAGAGAAAGGCACCTCCTCACAATACAAGCCGTATCGAGGAGTACTGCCTTCTGTATCAGGCCCTTTACCCAACCGCGTAACGCCAGCTTCGACAGATGTTCGTCGAAGCTTTTGGCCATCAGGCCATTGGCCGTAATGACTATCGGCACAATGACAGCTGAGTCCACATTCCACATGTCGACAACCTCGTGCGCTAAGTCGAGATACTTGATTTGTTTCTCTTTCTCGGCTTTCACGAGGTTCTCGTCATGCGGGATGGTAACATCAATTATCATTGTGCGGCGCGCTAATCGGTCTATCACCACTATGTCAGGCTTATTGGCAACAATAGTCCTATCAGTGATGATAGACCGATCCCAGTACAACGTGACATGGTCATTTTCGAGAACTGGGTCGGGCACATACTTATAATACGGTAGGTACCTCAGAATCCACAAGTTTGTATTTCAAAGCTAGTTGCTGATGGATAATCCTGGCCACTTGGTTGTGCCTGTGCAAGTATTCGCCGTTAGCCAGACGAGAACAACCAGAGATAATATGTCTGATGGACTCACCCGGACGGTGGCATGCCCGACACACGTCCACCGTCCCATCCTTCATAATATGCCTCCGGTAGTTATTCGTCAAGATAACTTCGTCCATAATCGCACAGACAAAACCTTCAGCTTCCCCGAAGAGATCACTGAATCGTAGCCAGGCCACGGACGCAGAAAAATCTACATCGGACCCATGAAGAGCCTGATAGAAGCGCCCGTGAAGGTCCTTGCTTTTCCATACTTCCTTGCGGTCATCTGTGGTAAGTATCACAGGTTTGCACCAGTTCTCCTTAGCCATGGATAACGGGGTGAGACATTTGTCCACTGCGACAACATCTCGGTGCATACCCACATCAGCTTTGAGAAAATATTCTCTGAGATTGCACATCTCGCGGCTGTGGAGAGTCTTGGCGTTTAAAAAGCCTCGACCTCCACACTTTCGCGGGATGTACAATCTCATCACCGACGATCGTGGGTGATGCATCCGGTTTGCGGTCAGCAGTGTACGGACCCTCCTATCCAGGGCGTCAAGCTCAGTTTGAGTCCATTTGAGTATGCCAAAAGAGTACATTAATACCGGCATGACCCAACCGTTGAAGGCGCGCACCTTATTTCCGCCCGACAAAAGGCTATTCAAAACCTTTTTCAGGCGGCCAAAGAAGCGTTCCTTCAACGATTGCTTCATGTCAGTAACATTGATGCCCAACGCTTCCGATATACCCAAATACTTATAGGTTTCGGTCGAGCTGAGTGATCTAACCTGTATGGAATCCGAGAGTTGAATTCTCTCAGATTCCATAATCTCCCCTTTCTTTACATGCATAACTGCACATTTGTCCACACCAAATTCCATCCTGATGGCACTACTGAAGGTTTCAGTCAACTTCAGTAGCTCCATCAGTCGCGAATTGTTGGGGGCAAAGAGTTTCAGATCATCCATGTAAAGAAGGTGAGATATGGCCTGACCACCTCTTCTCAACCGATAGCCTAGACCTGAACCCTCCAGCAATGTGCTTAGAGGATTCAAAGCTAAGCAAAACCAAAGCGGACTCAAACTGTCGCCCTGAAATATTCCCCGTTTAATCCACACAGGCTCATCGTCCCCCTGAATTGGTCGACATCCTGGATAGCGAAGGACTGTTTTCCATTGCCTCATACATGACTCAAGAAAGGTACGTAGAGTTGCATCTATTTTGTACAACTCCAACACCCTTATGAGCCATGTATGTGGCACAGAGTCGTAGGCCTTCTTGTAGTCTATCCAACATGTCGACAGATTCTTGCGGGATCGACGAACCTGTTGGCTTAAAGCCATGTCTATGAGGAGAAGCTCCTTAGTGCCGCGGGACCCCTTCCTACATCCATTCTGAGAGGTGGACATAATTGAATTAGTCTCAATGTGTTCATTGATCTCAGAATGGATGTAAGAAGTTTATAGACCGTCGACAAACAAGTAATTGGTCTATAGTTCTTGGGTTCCGCTGGACTACCGGTCTTATGGAGTAGGTGGGTAACGCCAGTTGTTCGAAACTGTGGTAGCGACCCAGACTCTAAGGATGACTGGAATTGAGATGCCAGGAGCGCGTGTGAGCTGCTATACCATTTGAGCCAGTAGTTATGCAGTCCGTCCGGTCCTGGAGATTTCCAGTTCGGTAACGGACGGACTGCTTTGGCTACATCTAATGGGGAGATGTTATTTTTTTCCATTTGTGGCATAGCTTCACATACGCGCTCGACATCGCGCATCCAGCCATCCTCGGTATGACAGACGGGCACCGACCAGATGCTTCGCCAGAATGTATTCGTGGCGATATCATCCGGGCGGCACACATCCGTCACACTTTGTTCAGGTCGTTCCCCACCCACCGGTGGGTATCTACCGGTGGGTAGATACCCACCTCTCATCGCTTTGGAACATGCGATTCTGCGAGTATCGATCAACCCGCCGCTTATACCGCCGAATACGGTTCGCCCATGCATAAACTTTCTGCTTCAGGAAGTCGATGCGCTCCGTGACACGGGACGTGTAATCTCGAGGGCTGATACCAGTCCCCGAAAACGCCCGTCTCCCAAAGCGCATCACGCATGGTCGTGTGTTACCCTCCCTGAAGCAGTATAGTTTGCCGATGAGTGCCCTAGCCTCATCGATCCGCCGCTCGATCCTGCACTGCCAGGCTGGTACAGCAGGTTTTGGTCGAATAGCTTCATCACTAGTATTAAACTTAATATTTGCTAAACGACATGCCGCAACAGCCCCGCAATACAGGATTGAGTGCGTATCAAGGAGGCTCTCGCTGCTTTCAAAGATGTTCTGCAGCAGCCAGTCCAGCGCACACACCAGCGCCCTATTTTTTTTTGTGCATGGGTAACCGTGGTAAACGGGGCCTAAGTTCGGTCGGAATTGATCTATACTCGCGAAGCGCATCCTCCAGTGCGCTCCTCAGTCTATCGTTGCACTGGCTACTTACCGTGACAACCCTATCATCTACCTCATCACTGACGTTGTTGGGCCGCGGTGTGATTGCGCCACTAGCTGGCGCCTGAACCGCGGCCTGTGTCGGAGTTGAGATGATAACCTCTGAGCGCAGCCTATCAAGTGCAGCATCGTCCAACCTGTGATTACGTTGGATAACCCGCACCTGATCCGACAATCGTTGGGCCGAGACGTTCACGGTTGGTTCCAGGTCCTGAAACAGCGACAGCATCCTGACACGGTACGCAGTAAGGTTAGTTCCACCCTCTGTAGACCCATAGTATGCGCGCATAACGTTCTCGTTCATAGATTGACTCCATCTTATGCGCTGCACACAACCACCGGCAGCGGGGACCCGGCTCGGGGCCCGGGAACTCGTACCACGAACGACGTAAAGTTGATGTTGTGGCGCGATTCCAACCTTTCAACCCTCAACGCCCTCGTCCAATTCGACTTCACTTTCAAATACTGCACGACTTCCTCAATTTTTGTGGAGTAGTGCAGACGCGAAATGTACAGCTGCGTCGAAGGCACAGCAGGGCGCAACAGCATGTTGGGTCCACTCGGTGCGGGGCTTCTTTTTCTTCTTTTCCACTTTTGTGAAACCCTCTTCATCATCTTGGCCCGCCTTTGGCAAGGAGCTACGGACAGCAGACAGGGCAGGTGGAACGCCCTTCTTTTCCCCTGTTTTGATTTGTCGCTTAGGCTGCGACGCATCCGATTTGCCGGTGGTGACAATAGCAGAGTAGGCACGTTTAGGGTCGACGTTTCCGCAGCCGGTGTTGAGGTGCGGGCGACGGCGGCGGCGGGCGGCGCTTGGTCAGCATTATCAGTAGCTGGTGACGCACTTGTGTTCGCCGATTCAAAACTGCCGACTGATGCATTATGCGCCTCTTGACGTTTGTTCACCTTTGAGGCCTCAGGAGACCCAATTACTGAACCAACGTTGCGCAATAATGCTATTTCTGCACGTAGCTCAGTATTGTTTTTTTCTGAAACCTCCATTCTAGACTGCATCTTGGTCATCTCCGCCTTCAAAATAGTGATGTCCTTCAAAACGTGACGGGGGGCAGTTTACTCAGCTCCTTCGCCACGAAATCAGGCACGTCGTCCGAGTCAGTCTTCTTCAACATATCAATGATATCTTGAACACTTTCTACAGCATTCATGTACGAGTTCCTCTAATACAATTCCAGCCTGCATAGCGGTAACAGAGCTCATGTTTAAATTTATTTTTATTTCTATGTGCTACAATTCGTTTTGTTACATCTTTTTGTTTTGTAAAATATTCCGGATGTTGTTATACAAATAGGCATAATTCTCTAATGTACATACACGGTAATACAGAATATTGTACTTTTAAACAAGGGCTTACAACTATCTGTATACCAGGCTCCTCAGATTGCAGACTAGAATCAAATACCGTTATTTTATGCATTTTAAGGCCTAAGTACAAAATATACCACTTCCTAACATTAAGGTGGTCGCACAGGTTGCAGAGCTCGAGTGTAGAAAAGCGGTACGGTTTGAAATAAGTTTTTTTGAGCAGAGCACGCTGAGCTCTTTCAACATCAAGGAACTTTATTCTGGAAGCACCACCCCAGACAGGGATACAATAAGTTAGAACTAATTGGGCAAGAGCAGTGTATATTTTCTTGATTAGATTTGTTGATGCAACATGTTTTAGTGTTTTGAAAATCCAGACTAATTTTCTCAAACGATCACTAACCAAAGATACGTGATAATGACAAGAGAGACGCTGATCAAGTATAATACCCATATATTTGGTTTTCTCTACCTTCTCAATATTTGGGCAAGAGCAGTTGGTGTTCTGTATATTGTCACATTGGTGTATCTTCATGCTAAGTTCAGTATCTGGCTGGAATCTAATACTTATTTACGTCTGCATATTTTAACTCTCAGCGGGGCTCCGTTTCCTGTTTGTCAGTGAATATCGCTGAAATGAACTGAACGTCGAGCTGTAAAACGATCAGCAAACCTACAGATCAGCAGTCGCGTTTGCAACTAGCCTTAGGGACTACTCACACTTATTCAGCTCCATTTGCATTTCGTTGAACGATTTTGGTCACACTTATACAGTTCTGCTTCTAGCAGTCGCGTACAGAGTCAGCGTCAAGAATGAGAAGGCGGTAGCGGCAGAACAGCGCTGAACTCTGTCTGTAGCACTCGCATGATAATCCTCTTTTTATACTTGTTTGGCATGAAAGCTAAATAGACGCAGAAAGCTGAACGGATGCGTACGCGTCTCCATACAAAATCGTTGTTTTCCGCTGAATAGAGCTGAATAAGTGTGAGTAATCCCTAAGGCAGCGTTTTCACCAAAGATGTGAACAACCAATAGAATCGCTTGCGCTGAGCGAGGCTAGGTAAATGAAGCGATTCTATTAGTTCTCACAAACACATCTCTCGCTACGTACCCTCGCTCATCTCTGGTGGAAAAGCAGCCTTGTTTGATGGACGAAGCCTAAGTTAATGTGTATTATTTAACCCTTTACCGCACACCCTTGCACGTGGAATGCGTCTCGCACGCTCTTAAACGCGGGTCGTAGATGTTCATAAGGTACAATATTCAAATAAAAATCTATGAGTCGACGACCTTAAAGTGACTATCCAGTTAACTGGCCACTTGCATGATGCTGTCCTTTAAAGTGTATTTTTATCTCTATAAATACAAATAGATCATAGTGCATTTGACCTCCATTTAGGTTTTTTATTATTATTATTTGTTTGCCTCTATAAACAAAACGACAGAAGTCACATTGACACTTCTTCTCTCTCAAATTTTTAATTCGTTTACATCGTTTTCTGCTTGTTTTTGATAAATTCCGCAGTTTGTTTCGAAATTTTCAGAACATCTAACATTCTGTAACACTGTGTGTTTGTCTTAGCATTCGAATATATACACGCATTACTTCAGAACAACTGCACTAAATTGGATAATTCTTTTTTTGGTGTGTTTGTGATTGTCAGGGCAAGGTTTGTATGAAACAAAATGTTGAATAAATACATCTGGGCAAAGCCGGACCGGGCCACTATTCTAATATATAAAAATGCCTTGTCACGGTGTTTGTTAGTGAACTCCTACGAGACGGCTCGACCGATTTTCATGAATTTTTTTATTTGGCAAAACAATGTTTGCCCGGACAGCTAGTTTAATGTAAAAGTCGCTATATTAATTACTTGCACGTTTATTTCAGATGGATAAGATTAAAACATTTTCTGTACACGAACTCTATAAAATAAAAGGAATGGATGGAACTTATCCTGCATATTGCACCCGTCGTTTATGGTTAATTGCATTTGTATTCCTGATAGTCGCAGATTGCTACTTCCACGTCTACGTATATTACAATGTACTGCAAATTCCTAAAAGATATAAAAAGTTTAGTGAAACTGCCAATAGGCTATGGAATTATAATACAATTAAAAACCTGACGTTTTATTATAAGTACCCGTTGGTAAATGGATCGGAAGCCTCTATGGGTGAGTTTTGGTGAATTTTCACTTGTAATTTACTAGTTGTTCCCCTGACTTGGCTCCTGTGGTCGACCTTGCAGAATCCGTGCATCGTTTCCAGCATAATTGTAATCCGTGACACTACACGATAGTGTGACTTCCATTCAGTGACTGAATGTTCGTAATAGGACGTAAAAACCGGCCAAATGCGAGTCGGACTCTTCATACAAAGGGTTCCGTACCATAAACCGAAAAAACATGTTTCTTAATGGGATCTCCTTTAATTTTGAATTAAATTTTTATTAATTTATATTATAGCGGCAATAAAAATACACGCTCTGTAAAAATTTTAACTGTCTACCCATTGTACGTGAACTATATATACATTACACGTGAACTATGAAATTAATAAATTATTAATCCTGATTTTCAGATTACGAAAGTGCTTATAACTCATCATACTTTTGGTTTAAATCGATGCAACATCTGTTCAAGGATCTAGGTAAGGTTCTTTTTATTTCATAATTTATTTTTTTCGCAACATTTCGTAATTTCAGTATGTTTATGTTGTTTTGTGTGTTTGTAAACAACATTGTCGATCGACTGTAAGAATCAATCCTTTCTTAATTCCATGCAACTGAAGTTAAAATGGTCTGTTAAGTTATTTTAAGTTGGGACTAGTGCCTATGCAAACGGCGTTTTTTAACGCGCCGACGACGCGCGTTTTACGAATGCGCGCTCACGGCGCCTTATGTATGACCAAAAAGCAGTACTTTCTGCTTCTGAATTCTGTATAAGCTGAATGCTCCAGGGTAGCCCGCGAAATTCAAATATTTTTATGTTTTTTGCAATTTGCCGGTCAGTGTGAAGCTGTATGTGGACCAAATGCGATCCGCGACCGTAACGCGTATTTATCTAAAGAATTATAACCATTTTAATCATCAATATAGCCCTCTAAGTTCATGTAGTTCGAAAGAATGAATATTTCAGAAATAATCATTCTTTCGAACTACATGAACTTGAACTACCCTGGAGCATCCACCATAAGGTCTCTGCCTCGGGTTTTGCGGGCAGCGGGGCGGCGGCGGCGGCGGCGGCGCGGGTGCGGGGCGGGCAACATAGACCCGTTTTCGAAACCCGTGGGCAGATCGAGCGGCACTGTAGCGGCGTAGTGTTGTGTTCGTGGTTGTGTCGACGAGATATTTGTTTTTATTCGCGAACGAAATGTGTGAACAACGGCGACAACATTGTTTTTATTCAATATTATTCTTAACGCTCGATTTATTGTGGGCAAAATAAGAAATTAAATTGCACAACACTGCAATACAGACGCGCGGGCGGTCACCGCTCGACTGGCGCGCACCGCTCGTTGCCCGCCCTCGCGCAGCTGCCGCACCGCTCTTTCCGAGGGTCGGTCCATTTAATTTCACACATTAGATCCTGCCGCTCCCGCACCGCCGCCGCCGCCGCCCCGCCTGCCCGCAAAAGCCGAGGCAGAGGCTTAAAGCGCGCTAGCATATGTCATCTGCGCATCGTCGACTGTGCAAAGGCCCTTACATTTGGATGTAAGTCATTTATTAACAACAAGCTTCTGCCAGCGGCTTCGCCCGCGTGTAAGTAAAAAATCCTAAACGGGTTTCCTAAGTCCTTCTCCAGGATATAATGTACCCGTGTACCAAATTTTATTCAAATCCGTTAAACCATTAAGACATGCAGAGGTAACTGACAGACAGAGTTACTTTCCCCTTTAAAATATTAGTGTGGAATTAAAAAATTAAGTCTCTAACTTTTTTTGTTCTTGACGCACCATTGAAACGATGCCTCAGTTCATCAACATTGTTTTAATCTAGTTCAATTGAATCGTTTATCGTTTTAGGCGCAAGCGCTACGCCCAACGACTCTGGGAACATGTCAATGTGCAAATTAAATACTTCTTCAGGTAAGATTTATTCTTTTATATGTATTTTTAACCGACTTCAAAAAAGACGTTTCTCAATTTGGTTGTTTTTTATGTTTTTTTTGTTACCTCATAAGTCATAACATTTACGAACCGATTTGAATATAGCATTTTTTAGTGATAGGATATAGGTACTTTCCGATTTGTCCCATAGTTTGGTTTTGAAATCAAAATAGCTGGGCAAAAAATATGTCATCCAAGTAATGAAATTGTGTATTTTTTGCGTTGCGCTAAGGAGCAGAAGTTTAAATTTACAATATTGGGTAACGAAACGGACGGAACGGACTATAGGTACGCCATACAATGAATTTTCTTGTTTTCTGATAAGTAAACATAGCTCCTTTCGCGATTTCGCTTTTACAAAATCCAAAGATTTTCTGTATATTTTATTTTATTCTACTCACAGACTATTAAAACATTATACAGGATTGCAACCAGAACTAAAAAAAAATAAAAATAAGTTGAAATTTGATCAATATAATATTTAAGTAGTAGTAAGTATGTACATAAGGTGGTTTACTGTTATGTAAAAGAGCGCTTCTCGCCATCAAACGTAAAAGTTTGGCGAGTTTAGAATTAAGTGACACCTCTGTATTATTTTGCATAAAAAAAAATACTGAATTATTACTTTTTTCCTTTATTTTGTTTAGATCCATCCATTTTTGTGAGCAACAATGAACCAGATTTGAAATGGATAGAGGAACAGAACTCTGACGTGGCAGTTGGAGGTTACTACGCGCCCGCGGACTGCAAGCCTGCCAACCGAGTGGCTATAATAGTTCCTTACCGGTTTGTTTGTTTTATTTTTCATTTATTAACTATCTTTTGTGGAGGTCTGGTAGGCAGCCGCTCCTCGTAAAATACTGGTATTCAGCTAAATCCGGTTTGACTGGAAGCCGACCCCAATGTAGTTGGGAAAAGGCTAGGCAGATGATGATTACCTATCTGTTGCCCGCGACTTCCCGTGTTTTCCCGTTCCCTTAAGGTGGATGCGCCTATTCGTTAATATAGCAATAAGTTCATAAAGCCCTATTGAATAACTTTATCATGAAATATCCATTCCATAGGGCTTTATGAAGAGGGCTATATTGATGATTAAAAAGGTTATAATTCTTTAGACAAATACGCGTGACGGTCGCGAATCGTATTTTGTTCAACATAGAGCTTCACACTGACCGGCAAATTGCAAAAAAACCTGAAAATATTTGAATTTCGCGGGCTACCCTGGCGGTTCCACCTTAAGAATTTTGGGAAATCTTCTCTCAGTGCTCGCATGAATGTAGGGAAGCTACATGCCAAAGTTCAGCTTTCTACGGCCAACAGTTTCTTCTGTGCGTTATCTGTCAGTCACTCAGTAACCAACGGATTTTATAGTATATTAATTGATTAACACCACATGATAAACTTAGACAAACATTCATGAAAACAAGTGTACAGTGAGCGATCTTATCGCACAGGGCAATCTTTCAAAGAAAACCTTTGGATGGACTAAAATAAAGCTGATACCAGCATTGTACAAAGATCCTTTTAGGCTTCTTTCCTCACATTAACACTAACCTAACATTAACCTAACATCCTCCAAACTTAGGCTTGTTTAGTAGGAAGTAAGCGCGTCAGAGACAAAATAAGCTGCACTACAAACTCCGTACTTTAGGGCTCCGTTCCCAAAAGGTAATCAACGGAACCCTATTACTAAGCCTCCGCTGTCCGTGCGTCCGTCCGTCCGTCCGTCCGTCTGTCTGTCAGTGGGCTGTATTATCTCAAGAACCGTAATAGGTAGACCGTTGTAATTTTCATACATTGTATATTTTTATTGCCGCTATTATAAAAAATAATCAAAATTAAGGTTAATGGAAGGGAACCCTTCAGATGCGAGCCCGACTCCCACTTGCCCAGTTTTTTAAAGTTGTTGTCATTGATAGGCGAGACGCACTAGAGACCGGTTACTGTGGCGACACTTAGGGAAGGCCTATGTCCAGCAGTGGATGTCTTTCGGCAGATATGATGATAATGTCGATGTCGTCATGCATCCCTTTAATTAAACTATTAAAATTAATTTCAGAGACCGTCCAGTAAATCTTGCTATTTTCCTTCGCTACATTCATCCATTTTTAAAGAAACAGCTTTTAGAATACAGGATATTTGTCATAGAACAATATGGTAAGTTCGACTCGAAATTAGATATTGATATACATCACGTCTGCAGGGTTTTGTAATTCTTTCGTTTCAAAGATTTTATTTTCATTTGAAAGAAATTCATAACTAAACGACAGTAACCGAACCGTGCTGCTCCGCAGCATTGGTCTAATCCACGGGAGGGAATACGGGTTTGATTATAACTTTCGAACTGAAAGTAAGGTAATTTCCAATGCTTGACGCCAAATGAGTGCATCATTTAAATATCTATCATCTTTTATATCGCTCCTCATACAATCCATCCATCTTTTCTTTGGCCTTCCTCTCCCTCTCCATGCATCTACCTTTATAATAATTAAGCATCTATCTTTTAGTTACATGTGTTTCATACCTACCCTTCTCCTCCACTTTTTCTATCAAGTACCTATTCATTTAATTTTCCATAGGTACAGAAAAGTTCAACAAAGGCACTTTATACAACGTCGCGTTTCTGGAGACTCAGCGGTTCGGCTCTTGGCACTGCCTGATCTTCCACGACTTGGATCTGGTGCCTGAGGACGAGAGGATCCCGTACTCCTGTCCAGACAGACCCACACATCTGTCAGTTGCAGTTAAATCATTCGGTTATGTGTAAGAAAGCAATTTAAGGTTGATACAGACTTTGCGAAGACTTTCCAACCCACACAGCAGCAGTCGAGATGGCACCGTCACATCGCATTTTTATTGTTATAATAATGATGTTTGTGATCCCATAATAATCGGTTACTTTCATATAGTGCAACTTCTTTTCGTAAAATTTCTTTCTCGTCCATATTGCGCGTGAAAATCACAGCGAGGCGGACTAAACCGTTCAAACGAAACGCACTGCTCGCAATGATCTGACACACGGTGGCTCGCCTCACTCGTGCATAGCCTGTGCGTAGCACATGCCTCGCCACAAACATGAAGACAGACAAACGAGACATTCGCTTCGCACGCGATGGCTCAACCCGAGCATATTTGGGAATATGTTTGTTGTGTTGGTTTACGAGTACTTATATTCCGCTACTGTAAACTAGAGGAGCGGAGCTACCTACTACAAGCATTTGTTTTTTGGTAAAATGGTAGTTCCTAATTTTGTAATTTAACTTACATAAATTGATGAAATAAACATTTATTTTTCGACACGCACGCCTCAAGAGTCATCCGTAATGCGCTGTTCGCGGCCCATACCTTGCAAAGGCTGTATCCACCTTTAGGATATTCAAATTCAAATTCAAAGCATTTTATTTCAAATAAACCATTCACAGGCACTTTTGAAACGTCAAGGTCGGTCAGTCAAAAACATGGAAGCTATTTGCACGTTCCAAAGCGTAGATCTCTATGGAGAAGAACGTGCAAGAAACTCCACGGACACTCTTTTAAATCATGTTCTGTTTTACAAAATTCCAAGTTACATAATACTTGTTGCTTCTACATGTGAGGACAATGCAAAGGAAAAAAAAGGGCTTATTATAAGAATTTTAAATATAAAGATTTAAATAAGCCAATGGCAGTTAAGAGATGACCAGTCTCAACCGACGGCGCCTGTTCACGAACATGACGCATTGTACGCGGCGCACACCTCGAACGTGAACGTCCTCAATTACTATTGTAATGCTCGCACTGAAGCGCTTTGATTTTGAAGCTTTTGCCAACATACGTCGGCTCGCCCTCGCATGTGCGTAGGTGATTGAAATAACTGAAAACCCGAAAAAGGGACATTGAACACATCGATCTAAAATCATTTAAAGCTAATTAGGACCAAAAGTGGAAACGTGTCATTTTTTCGAGATGACTTTACTGGACTGAAACAGTCGCTGGAAATTCATACATACACACATCAAAAACAGTTTGCGATCACTAGCATAAGCTTTAATAAAATATTATTTCTATTTTTTTAATTTAACTTCATCAAGAAAAATTCATACATAGTTACTTTCGCATTTATAATATTAGTAATGATTAAGCTATCAATTGTTTGTGTTAGGCAAGATATGAAACTATCATAGATATTCCATCTGTGAACTCATACCACAGCCCTGCACTTTTATTATTCTTTTGTAAATACGCGGACATTGGTGTGGGTTAGATGTTTGTGATAATTATTTTTAAGGATTTCTTGTTTAAAAGCATGTAACTGTTTTCTCCCTAATAAATAAAATAAAAATTCTGATTAATTAGCACGTAACGGAAAAAAACAGGCTAATTACTAAATTTTTGTTAATTAATAAAAATAGTTTTATTTTTATTTCACACAGGGATTTTCTATTTAAAGAAAACACACAACAAATATTTTTTCTTGATAAAGTTAATTAAAAAAGAATCATATCAGCTTATACTACTGATCGCAAACCTGTTTTTGATGTGTGTATGTTTGGATACTTATAGTAACCTTTTGTAAATGATTAGTACAAATGTAAAAAGTGAATACTTGGGCACTATGCAGTGTCTCTATTTACATGTAAGTCTTTGTGAGTGGTTATCAATCACGCCTCAACGGATGAACGAATGTCGACAAAATTTGAAACTGTGGCCTGGATGAGGACATTCTTTTTTAAGGATGGGAAATCAGTAAGTCTGGAGTGTCAGACTCTTACTGACTGAATCCTATCCGTGTTCCTCCTAATGCCCTTTGCATTCCAGTACTACCTCAGCTCTAACAGCGTATAGTGACTATGTTAATGAATGCCTAGACTCTGGTAAACAGCTGATAACGCTTTTTATTGATTATAAAAAAGCATTCGACACACTGGATCACGACATACTACTACAGGCGATGGATGAGTGCGGAATACGTGGTCCTACGAACAAGTGGTTCAAAAACTACCTGACCAACAGGAAAATACGCACGATTATAGCTGGTGTGGTAGGTGAGGAGGCGGCTGTCGATCTCGGCGTGCCGACCGGATCAGTGTTTGGCCCAATAGGTTATATATATAATGCACGTGAACAGTGTGGCGAATGTTGTAAACAAGTGTCGAGTGTTTATGTATGCAGACGATATGTGTGTAGTTTATGCTTCGAAGGATATATCGGAGGTACAACAGTACGTACAAGAAGACTTCGAACGTATCACGAAATGGGCACATGATAACGGGATTATATTAAATCTGTCCAAGACAAAATGCATGCATATACACTCGCCACATAATTTACGAGCTAAAACTGTACACAGAGGGGATCTTGATATAATCGGACACACATACGACTGCTTGCATAGTGATAAACTTAATTGTGTATGTATTAAATTGGAGTATGTTAGCACGTTTAAATATTTAGGCCTTAAAATTGACTCAAATTTTAATTGGGAAATGCATGTAACTGATATATGTAACAAGTTGAGGTCTGTATTGGGGAAGTTCTATCAGTTAAACAATGTTGTGAATAAACAGACGCTATTGGTTGTGTATCATGCACTTGCTGACTCACTAATCAGTTACGGACTTATTGTATATGGGCGAACGTTTAAAACGTACTTGCAAGACATAAAAACATTACAGATAAGAATAATAAAGTTCCTAGTTAGCAAAAAAGTTAAGAAAAAATTTAACAAAGAATATGAAAAGTTATTTCCCATTTGTAAAATCCTACCGTTAGATAAGAAGGTCGATTATCTGATAAGTCTAGAACACTATTTAAGTGATGAGTATAAAGTTAATGTTAAAAATAAGTATAATACAAGAAGTGTAAGAGAGAAAAGACTAGTTCAACCGAAAATAACAAATTATTATGAAGAAAGAACTTCAAAGTATTTTGTACCAAAAGTATTTAATAAAATAGATATGTAATAGATACAGCCCTAAGTTAAGTAAAGGTATGTTAAAATCGAAATTAAGGAGTTTGTTTCTCGACAACGGCGATTCTGCCTTTGCCGAGAAACAAGCTCACACCGCATAATAATAATAAAATAATAATAATAATCTGTGGTCCGGCTGTCAACTTGACTGACAAGAAAAAATTTCATCCCAATTTTTTATATTGTTTAAATAAAAACTGATTCTCAAAATGAACAAAATCCTAGAAACTTCAAGAAAAAAAAACAAACTACATGTAAACTAGTAAAATTTGTACGAAAACAGTAACAAATATCACAACAATCAATGCTGACAAGAAGCCGGACAAGAACACAAGCCGCACCAACATCATCTTCGGGTTCGTCGCTCAGCTCCGCCTCGCAGCCGCCGGGACCAGCGCCAGCCGTGAATCCTGAGATTCCGGTAGCTGCAGTTGCGTCGAGTTCGAGCGACGAATACTTCTCGCCGCCGACGACACCGCCACCTGCGCGTCGGCGCGGACGAGGCCGACCACCGGCCAGCTTAGGACTTCGAGGCCCACCGGCCTCTGACAGGGTCCCCGCTACCGGTGGAAGTGTGCAGCGTATGAAATGGTCGCAATCGATAAACGAGAATGTGATACGCTCATACTTCGGGGCTACAGAGGGGGGAACTAACCTGACTGCGTACCGTGGTCGGATGCTCTCTCTGTTTCAGGTACTTGAGCCAGCTGTCAACGTTTCAGCCCAACGATTGTCGGATCAGGTGCGGGTCATCCAGCGTAACCGTATGTTGGATGACGCCGTACTTGATAGACTGCGTCTGGAATCACGGAGCGGCCGCGTCTCACCTGCGTCGCCACCGGCCGCGGTGCAAATACAACTCAGTGTTTCACCGCGACCCAACCTTGTTGGTGAGGATGATGACGACGGGGCTATATCCGTGAGTACCCAATGCAATGAGCGATTGAGGAGCGCTTTGGAGGATGCTTTCCGAAAGTATCGCTCCACACCGCCAGAGCTTAGGCCTCGGCTACCTCGTTTGCCCATGCATAATAAAAATAGGGCGCTGGTGTGTGCTCTAGATTCGCAACTAGCAAGTTATTTTGATAGCAGCGAAGACCTTGCCGATACCCACTCGATCTTGTACTGTGCGGCTGCAGCGGCATGTCGTGTAGCTCATGTCAAATTTCCTAGCAGTGACAGAGTTACACGACCAGCTGTACCAGCTTGGCAGAGCAGGATCGAGCGTCGTATCGGTGAGGCTAGAGCACTCATCGGCAAACTTATCTGTTTCAGGGAGGGCAACACTCGACGCAGAGTGATGCGCTTTGTGAGGCGGGCGTTCTCGGGGACTGACATTCATCCTCGGGATTATCTCACCCGCGTCACAGAGCGTATTGACTTCCTGAAGCAGAAAATCTATGCATGGGCAAACCGTATACGTCGGTACAAGCGGCGAGTGGAGCGATATACTCAGAATCGCACATTCCAAAGAAATGAAAGGTGGGTTTATAGGGCTTGGGAGCGACCGGACCAAGGCGTGACTGATACGTGCCTACCGGATGATGATGCCATGAGTTCATTCTGGCGCAGCATCTGGTCGGTGCCTGTCAGTCACACCGAGGGTGATTGGACTCGGGAGGTCGAACGTGCGTGCGATCCGATTCCAGAAATGGGGGCAATTACCATCAGCCCCCAAGATGTAGCTCGTGCAGTTCGCCCGTTGCCTAATTGGAAATCTCCAGGACCGGACGGGCTGCACAACTTCTGGATTAAATGGTTCCAAAGATCGCATGCTCGTTTGGCATCTCAATTCCAGTCTGCCTTAGAGTCAGGGTCGCTGCCCCAGTTCCTAACTACTGGATTAACCCACCTGCTCCATAAATCAGGAAGTACTGCGGAACCTAAAAATTATAGACCGATCACGTGTTTACCGACGGTCTATAAAGTTTTTACATCCATTTTGAGAGGAAAGATTAACCATCATGTTGATAGTAATTCAATTATGTCTGCCTCTCAGAATGGATGTAGGAACGGGTCCCGCGGTACTAAGGAGCTGCTCCTCATCGACATTGCCATTAGCCAACAGGTTCGTCGTTCCCGAAGGGATCTGTCGACATGCTGGATAGATTATAAGAAGGCCTATGACTCAGTGCCACATACATGGCTCATGAGGGTGCTGGAGCTGTACAAAGTTGATGCAGTCCTACGCACCTTCCTGAAGTCGTGTATGGGGCAGTGGAGGACGGTTCTTCACTATCCAGGATGTCGACAGATCCAGGCGAACAGCGAACCGATAAGGATCGAGCGTGGCATATTTCAGGGTGACAGTCTGAGTCCACTGTGGTTTTGTCTGGCTCTCAACCCTCTCAGTACATTGCTGGAGGGTTCGGGCCAAGGCTACCGGTTGAGAAGAGGTGATCAGGTCATATCGCACCTCCTTTACATGGATGACTTGAAACTCTTTGCTCCTAACAACTTGCAACTGATGAAGCTACTAAAGGTAACAGAAACCTTCAGTAGCGCCATCAGGATGGAATTTGGATTGGACAAATGTGCGGTCATGCATGTAAAGCGAGGGGAGATTATGGAATCCGTGGGAACCCAACTCTCGGATTCCATACACCTTAGGTCCCTCTCCTCAACCGAAACTTACAAGTATTTGGGTATGTCGGAAGCGTTAGGCATCAGTGCTGCTGGCATGAAACAATCGTTGAAGGAGCGCTTCTTTGGCCGCCTGAACAAAGTACTTAACAGTCTTTTATCAGGCGGAAACAAGGTGCGCGCCTTCAACGGTTGGGTCATGCCGGTTTTGATGTATTCTTTCGGCATACTCAAATGGACTCAGACGGAACTTGACGCCCTGGATAGGAGGGTACGTTCACTGCTTACCGCAAATCGGATGCATCACCCACGGTCATCGGTGATGAGGCTGTATATCCCGCGGAAGTGCGGGGGTCGTGGCTTCTTAAATGCTAAGACCCTGCACAACCGCGAGGTATGCAGCCTTAGGGAATACTTCCTAGAGGCCGACGTGGGTATGCATCGAGATGTGGTAGCGGTGGACAAAGGCCTTACCGCGCTCTCCTTGGCTAACGAGAACTGGCGCAAACCTGTGGTATTAGATACTAACGACCGCAGGGAGGTATGGCAGAGCAAGGAGCTTCACGGACGCTTTTATCGGGTCCTACATGGGCCCGATGTAGACTTCTTAGCGTCCGTAGCCTGGCTTCGTTTTGGTGACCTCTTCGGGGAAACCGAAGGTTTTGTTTGTGCAATTATGGACGAAGTTATGATGACTAATAACTACCGGAAATACATTGTGAAGGACGGTACGGTTGACATATGTCGGGCATGTCACCGGCCCGGGGAATCCATTCGCCACATTATTTCCGGTTGTTCTAGTCTGGCTAACGGAGACTATTTGCACAGGCACAACCTTGTAGCCAGGATTATCCACCAGCAACTTGCTCTTAAATACAATCTTGTGGAATCGGAAGTACCGTACTATAGGTATGTGCCCGACCCAGTTCTCGAAAATGGTAGTTGCACATTGTATTGGGATCGGTCTATCATCACTGACAGGACTATTGTTGCCAATAAGCCTGATATAGTGGTGATAGACCGACCAGAGCGTCGCGCAATGATTGTTGATATAGCAGTCCCTCATGACGAGAACCTCGTGAAGTCAGAGAAAGATAAACAAACGAAGTATCTTGACTTGGCTCGCGAGGTTGTCGACATGTGGGATGTGAACACAGCAGTTATTGTGCCGATAATCGTGACGGCCAATGGCATTATTGCCAAGAGCCTCGACCAACATCTCAAGAGGCTCTCGTTGGGCAGCTGGATCAAGGGCTTGATCCAGAAAGCAGTACTCCTGGACACGGCGCGCATCGTTAGGAGGTTCCTCTCTCAGAAGCCCTGACCACCGGTAGCTTGGACCCTGTTCCCGATACCGGTGGGCTACTATTTTTTATATTTTTAAATGTTTTTTTTTTAATCAATTTTTTTTAATGAAATATTTAAAAATGTAAAATTATATGTGTAAAGAATAAATATATGAAATAATAATAAAAAAAAAAACAATTAAGTAATAAGTAGGTAATCTGTGACTCGGTTTGGTCGGACCGGTGCGGGCGGGTTGCGGGCGCGGACACCGGCCCCAGACATATATGTGTGCGCGCGGCTGCCTAACGTAGTGCCATGCGCTTTCGGTATGGGCTGGCCTCTCATTGTACGGAAGTCCTATGCGATGCGAGGTTGGCCTGTGCTGGGGATGCGTGGCTTAGTGTCTGGCCATGTGTGGGCACTCGCAGTCTGTCAGTGTCCGGTGTCTGCGGCGCGTCCTCGATCTACTCGTGCCGGTGTGACTAATCTTTGAGCAAAACGATGCATAGTGGGTAGTTTTAAGGTTGTTTTTTTCCCCAAAGTAAATTTGTATATTAAACAAGCGCTTCTCGCCATCAAACTCATAAGTTTGGCGAGTATAATTGTGTGTGAAACCAAATGGTGTACCTATCTATGTTTAACAATAAAAAAAATAAAATAAAAAAAAATCCAGGGTCGCGGTCACTCTTTCGAACAAATCCCGCAACCCTGGCAGGCGATAGCGAGCCCCGTCTAATATGCTGATATAATATCTTTGAGGCGCGCGTGAAACACAACGCTCCGTCAACCCGGCCCTAGGGGGGCTACTCTCTAAGCCCGAAGTCCGTAGTTTCGGGCTTAGTTGCGGGCGTATTGTACTCCGTATTACTAAACCACTAAGAATTAATGACAATGCGATTTGATAGTGCCTTTCAAATCGGGTTGTCATTCATTCTTAGTTCGGATTTGGGACTAATCGTAAGTCCGTACGTGATACGGAGTACAATACGTCCGCAACTAAGCCCGAAATTTCGGACTCTGGAGGGTTACTCTCTAAGCCCGAAGTCCGTAGTTTCGGGCTTACTTGCGGGCGTATTCTACTCCGTATCACCTAACCACTAAGAATTAATGACAACTTGATTTGATAGTTACTGTAGAATCGTGTTGTCTTTCATTCTTAATTCGGGTACGGGACTAATTGTAAGTCCGTAGGCGATATGGAGTAGTATAGGCCCGCAACTAAGCCTGAAACTACGGACTTCAGGCTTAGAGAGTAGCAGCCCCCATAGTCCGAAATTTCGAGCTTAGTTGCGGGCGTATTGTACTCCGTAGGTATCACGTACGGACTTACGATTAGTCCCGAATCCGAACTAATAATGAATGACAACCCGATTTGAAAGGCACTATCAAATCGCATTGTCATTAATTCTTAGTGGTTTACTAATACGGAGTACAATACGCCCGCAACTAAGCCTGAAACTACGGACTTCGAAGTTAGAGAGTAGCTCCCTTGTTTCTGATCAAACGGCGAGCCACCCATCGCTCGCCGTCTGCAGGCCCGCGGCTACCGACGGTGGTCGGGAATTGCCCAGCGACTCCCGACACCCAGGGTGTCTTCTGTTGCGGTGGCTAGGGCTTGAGGTTTGCAGGATGAAGACATACTGGTAGTACGATCCCGTCACCCGTGGAATAATTTTAGATGTTATAAGCTTTTGAATAATAATGCTTATTTAAATTGATTTCAGCCTACCATACCAAAAGATCTTTGGTGGAGTAACTGCCATCACTCCAAAAGATTACAGCACAGTGAATGGCTATTCAAATTTCTACTGGAACTGGGGCGCAGAAGATGATGATTTCCATGCAAGGTGAGACTTTCAGCTAGTAGTGTTGTGTCCTCACGCGACCCTTAGAATATACTCGTGTATTGTAGACCTATGTTAATAAAATGGTAGCCATAGCCTTCATCCTAATAGACAACGAATAACGATAATAATAAAAAAAAAAAAAAAAAAAAAAACTTTACTTTACTTTACTTTTACTTTACTTTGGTCTTGGTGTTCGGAAGGCACAACGTTATATGAGGTGTCGGACACTGACCGAATTTGTAGCCCTGACTGGAGACTTTCATTTTGACTAAAGCTGCCATGGAGCGTAGCATTCTGCAAATTAAACGGACCGACCGAATCTGCAACACAGTCATACGCTCCAAGACCAGCATCGTTAATGTTTGAGACAAAGCGAGATGACTAAAATGGAATTGGGTGGGCCACATTTATAGGATGCACGAGGACAGCTGATCCAGGATCGCCACGCAGTTGCCTGAAAATGGACGTCGCAATCGGGGCAGGCCTAAAAACTTGTCGTGGGACATCACAGGCTACTAAAAAAAATTCAGACAAGTGCGAGTCGGACTCGCACACGAACGGCTCCGTACCATAAACCTTAGTTTTTATTATTTGATGTTATAGCGGCAATAGATATACACAAAGTGAGAAAATTGCAACTACCTATTACGGTTCTTGAGATACAGCCCGCTGACAGACAGACAGACGGACGGACGGACGGACAGCGGAGGCTTAGTAATAGGGTTCCGTTGGATACCCTTTGGGTACGGAACCCTAAAAAGGTCGTCACAGTCAATCCGGTGAAGCAGACGACAACCTCAGAGGTTGTCTTGCGAGAGACCATTCCACTGTTAATTGAGTGGTTTTAATCTAAACCCCAAAAGTATACCAAGTGATAGATTGTAGTTAAACGCGAGCCCCACAATATTAAAAAAGTAAACTTGCCCGAAGAGTTGGTGCAAGGTCTCATCCTCCCAGAAACAATTTTTTAAATCTCTGCACTTTTTGTTACAGACTTGTCACCAAAAACATGTCAGTGACACGGTACAACGACTCTATAGCCCGGTATGCCACACTGCCTCACAATTACACTGCTAAGGGAAACGAAAGGTAATAACATTGCTAATTTTCATCTGCTTGAACTTTATATGGCACTAGCTGACCTGCGCAACTTCTTTTGCGTCACATTTTTCTTGAATGCTCCGCTCCTATTGGTCGTTGCGTGATGTTATATAGACCATAGCCTTCCTCGATAAATAGGCTATCCAACACTAAAGTAATTTTTCAATTCGTTCCTGAGATTAGTGCGTTCAACCCAACAAACAAACTCTTTATAATATTATATAGTACTAGTTAACCCGTGCCCACTTCGTTGGGTGGTATTTTTCGGGTTAATATATAGCCTATAGTACTCATAAATAACGTGGCTTTCTATTGGTAAAAGAATTTTCAAAATCAGTTCTGTAGATCCGGAGATTACCCCCTACAACCTACCACCCGGTTTTTCGGCATATTATTAGTGGCTAAAAAACCCGGGTTTTTTATCAAGTTTTTCGGGATTTTTATTATTTCCGGATGACACCACGTGTCAGTTAAAACTATGTATTTGATGTCAGATATTTTGTTTTTCCAAACGTTGTCAAGCGGATCAAAGTCAAATTTCCGTGCATTCAAGCGTTTTGCCACACCTATCACTGGAATCAAAAGTAGCTCATAATTTAAGACCCATTAGTTTTAGTGGTAAGATATAATCCGTGGTGCTTGGCAACTGGGCTTAACCCAGTTGTAGATATATGTCCCTTGGTGCCTATTGGCCTATTCTGTCTCCTGCTTGATACAAAGGGAAGTGGAAATTATAGATATATTTTTTCCTACTCCTCCGCTGTACCTACTTTTCTGATTAATTTCGTTGCAGGATCCAAGACAGTTGAATCATTTCTCCGAGACTCGCCGGGTTTCATTGGCTCGGCGTTTTTCTGGTGGGTTAATTCTGGCTTTCAGGAGTGGCAGTGGTTGGGAATGCGTGGCGGGCTTGTCCCATAAAAAAAGGCCCAGCACTGGCTTAATCCGGCACCAGCCAGCCAGCTGCCAGTTGCACACAAGAAATAACACCCGTCTGGTCCGAGGATCTCTGTTTTCAATGGTTTGCGGGACTTTAGACTCTTGTATGGTGCCGAAAATCCGTACGGAAAAAATAACTCTTGGAGGATGTCACGAGTTTGGCTATCTGCCACAGATACCGTGCCTTTAATTAAAAAAATAAAGATAACGTTCATGATAATAGTTCTTTACATATAGATTACAGGAAAACTAAATAGGAAGGGAGGCAGTCTATAGTTTAAAAGTAAAATATTAAATGTATATCCTTTTCACAGATTTTTACTCCTCATGCTCTCCAAAATACGTTGCCATAAGGAAGGTCTTGCAACAACGAAATACAAACTTTTAAAGGTTACTGAAGAAAAACTGTACACCCACATTCTAGCCGACGTTAACCCTATGAAACTGAAACTCGACATGAAGAGTATAATGCAGAGAGTGCTTCAAGTACACGGTGAAAATATTGTCTATGGACAGCGAGAATTTCGGTTATCGAACCCATCAGAAGGTGTCTAGGGCGATGACAATGGGTTATTTACTTTTTCATTTTATGTTTCGATAAGACTTTTTCAACATTTTTTTTTGTGGATCATTTTTATTACTTAGAATTATTTATTTATTGACATTTAAATCAGGAAAACATCCCATACGGTTTTTTAGTAATATCTTAAACTATATTAGTATAACAGACTCTGACTTAAACATGGACACAGATATATCACAAACAACACACAACTAACATCTTTTGGATCCACTTGGCAACAACACGTGCACAGCGCACCTCTTCAAGTTGCCTTCAGTCTTTCTTAACAACAATACTCAGGAGACTGTTGTCGCTGTCCCGTACCCGACGTATCAATTATACAGATCTTTTACGCA